>JARQAD010000007.1:5306785-6630357 GCA_029955455.1 Quercus agrifolia | reverse complement strand
TTATATAATTTAGTTTTGAATCACTTTTAGATCTCCCTTTCTGCCTACAGACAGCAAAACCTATTTTAGATTAAGAGCATTACAATGATGCATTCAGGGGCGGAGCCAAGGGGGGGCCAAGAGGGGGCAGTTCCCCCCCCCCCCCCCCTTCGAGCTCGCCAAAAAAATCATGTATAATATACTCTTATTATAGTAGAAAGTAGTTTGCACCATCCACTGACAAAAAGCTTCTCAAAAGCAAAAAACTAGTATTCTCCTCACGGTAAGTCCTGGACTCTAGAATCAAGATTGAATAGCAGGTGCCAATCCCACAAATTTTTAAAAAATTAAAAAACTCTCCCATGCCTTTATACACGTTAGTAGAAGTATCCTATTGAAAAACGAGCAATGCTAATAAACAAAATATTTTCCGCAACAAATTCCACAACTTATAAGATGTTATTTATTTTCATTTTGGTTTATCATTGACATTATTTTATTGTCTACATTTACAAATTGTCAGCTCAATGATTGTGAAAAGAAAAAAAAAATGGTGACTCTAGACTAATGGTTAAAGGAAACCTTAGAGCATCTACTAATCTTTCTCTTCCTTTTCTTCACAATTTCAAATTTTGAATTTTTGTTATTATCCAAAATTTTAACTACTTAGAAGAATTAAAGAAGAAAATTGAATTTTATTTGGTTTTTAAAACACATTCGTGGTAATGAGACACGTATACAACTTTGTAGGCATATTGCCATATTTCTAACACTTTTGTATTGATTTATTTTTTCAATTTCTTTGAAGAAATCATCAAATTATATGATTAAACTATATGCATTCAAGTTAATTTCTCAATTTGATTATCATTAATTAACTATTTACATTGAGGGCATTTGAGTAAATTAAACTAAGTATAAAAAAATAAAATTAAAGTTTACATTTGTATTAGATTGTGTGTGACAAATGACAATTACGTTAGTATATAATTGCTTATTTATTTGTTATTAATATTGAATTGCTATTTTTTAGAATAATTTTACTTTCAATCTTTTCTCTTTTAATCTTGCCCCCCACTAAATTGAAATCCTGGCTCCGCCACTGATTGCATTACAAATCTTACACTATTTATGTCCAGCCAAACCAGCTGAAATAACACAATGAGGGTTCTCTAGATCTCTCTGTGTGAAAAGGAATAGAGTTAGGCATGGTGAATATGTGAGTTCTTATTATATGGATGAAATGAGTGGAAGTTTTGTGTTGCTACGTTTTGTATACCATACTAAATAATTTTGAATAACTTTATTGAATCATTTACGTCCCTTTTAGAAACTTGATTTAACTCCTTGAATATATACATTATGAAATACATTTAACTCTATTCAGTTTACAGTTTATTTAAAAACTTTCCATATAGAATAAAAAATGAAACCTATATACAAATTATTGGTACCAGCCCGCATTCCGTGAACATGTAATTGAAGATAGCAAAGATAATGTGCAGCCTGGGGAGCGAGTCTTTGTTTGTTGGCTATGCTACTTGGAGTTGCATACTCTTCAGTTCTTCGACTGTGGTTAGATATTATATCCTCCAAAGTCCACGTTCCATCACATAAAATGAGGTTCAAAAGATTTCTCGGTCATGGGTCATGAGATAGTTGATATATTCCTCTTTATGGAAATCCAAGTCATATTTCTGACTCTTCGACTTCAGAAGTAACAACAAAGCTGGGAAATGCTAGTGTTATATCCCTGGAAAGTAGGAAAAAAAAATATTGGCGTGTCAAGGATTAATTCCAGTAAGCTGATTGTATATAATAAATTAATAACACTAGTATAAATTTAGAAATCCCAACCAAATGGCTGAGGCAGGCAAAGTTAACTTGGTAGTCATAACAAGAACATGCAAGTTCTGGGGTGATCTGGATATTGAGAGATATTATGAACTTATTACTCACTTTAAATACGGTAGAGTCATGTTCTTTATCAGAGAAGGATTTTTCAAAACAAACTCCTTCCACTCTTCTTGATCAATTCTTCCATCACCTTTTGCATCTGCTTCATTATAAGTCTATAGGAAAGAGTTTAGAATATATACTTCAAAGTTTTGAATGAGCTTGAAAAACTGGATGAAAAGGTAAGAGAAATCTGTACCTTATCCACAATTACTTCAATAACATCATCTGAAAGTAACAAATCTGATTCATGCAAAAGTGCCGAGACCATTTCCTTCAACTGTCAAATAATTTAGTATTGTAAGCTGGTTGCTCAAGTTAGATTTAGAAACACACCTTTACCACCATCAACCTTGAAATTTTCACTGCCATATTCCTTAATCAATGACATTCAAAAGGTAACAGTCAATGAAACAATGGCCAAAGACTAAATTTAAATAGTGGCAGTTTGTAATACAAGTCCTTTTAAGTAGGTTTGTTAGCTCAAATTAATAGGAATATTATAAGCCTCACAGTGTAGAAGAAATTTCAGTAACATGTGAAAAATGAAGTAAATTTATAGAAACTGGAATTTGCAGGATTGATATGTGATGAGAAGGAAATCAATTGGCAATACTCACCTCATCTCTCTCAATATATCCGGTTTGCCTCAGGTCATATAATTTAAAAGCAACTGCAAAAAGATTCCACCTTTTTAGTAGATGCTAATGTGCTTTGTAGAATGTCTGAACAATATTGTAGTGAAAAGAGATAAATTACTTGGTATAACTATTCCTGTTTAACTTACAGCAGAAATTTGAGAATTTAAAAAACATGATTATATATATTTTATTGAAAAACTAGTCTTACATGCAATTTTGTCTTCTACAGATGCATTTGGATGAAAGACACCCAATGATCTAACAAATTCTCCAAACTCAATAACCCCATTGCGCTTTATGTCAAATAAATCGAAAACCTACAAGAAAACACCAGGTTGATATATTTAGAAAGAAGACAATAACAAGTGCAGACTCTTACATTCATCCAAAATAAAGTTGAATTTTCATATACGAATGACAAAAAGGTTGAAGAAGCTACAATGTTATAGCACCAATAGCAATTTAAAATCACAATAATATCAGCCTTTGCTACTTCCTTATAAAGTTAACATCTACCAAGCAGCGATATTTTAGTTCCAAATAATTCAGTACATATTTTTTTTTTCTCAGCACTAGTAATAGCTTGTCATATCAGCAGCACAGGGATGAAATCAAAGATCATGAAACTAGAGATGAGGAGTGAGCATCACATACCCTGTCCGCGAAGAGATTTCTTTTATTTCTGTTCCTGAAGAGTGCAAGCTGGAATTCTTCCTGCAGACAAGATAACCTAGTAATTATTATTTTGGAGAAAGTTAACAACTAAAACCATCAGAGTAACTAGATATTGAATTTGTTGGAGCTATAACAATATATTCCTAACACAAATTGGATTGTTACAAGTTGCCTTTGCAAACCCCCACCTTGTGAATGAGCCCATCATCACTTATTGAACTGCTCAATTTCTTAAAAAGTTCATATAAGGCCTCTACTTCATTGACAGTAACTGCAAAGATAAAAATTATAAAATTATTAAAAAAAAAAAATCCAGAAATCCAACTATTAATTTTGGGTGATATGCAAATCATGATAGTGAGGGGTCAGCGGGTATGGTCATATCTTTAGCAGCATGCATCATGGATTGAAACTGAAACAACTTCATATAGCTGAAACCAGACCTGGATCTCCCTTGTCTTTCTAACCTAATGCTCCTAATCATGCCATAAATGACTCGAATGCTCCTTTTTCAACATGTAATGCGTAACTCCTTATAATTATATTGGATCTGATTTGGGCATTTTGATTGTCTAACCTGACATTTCTCTCTGACTTTGAGCGAAACTACATTGTAGCGCCTTTTCATTGTATCAATTATCTAAGTCAATTTTCAGTACATGAGATTTCCAGCACATGAGGTATGCCAAACCTTGTACCATTTCTACGTATTAACTCCCTACCTTTAAAAAAAAAACTAAGTTAAATGTATGGATGTATTGACCTTTAACTAGTAACACAAAACATTAAATGGCTAGAGCTTACAATCTGATAATACTTTTGAAACACAGTGATGAATGCCTAGAAAAAGGTGTTGAGGCCAGATACAGGTTCTTAAGCAAAATTATCTGAAAAATGACCAGGATTGGTTCCAATTATTTGATGTGGAGTATTTGGAAGAAAGGAATGCACACACTTTTGAAGGAAATGAGCTCTCAATGGTGAACTTGAATTTCTTGTTCTTATGATGTTTACGCAAGTGGGAGCAGGCTGCCAGTTCATCTACTTCGACAGATTTCTTAGAATTTATGGATAAGTTGATTTTTTTTTTTTTTCTTTCTGGCCCATCCTTTTTACACTGCCCGTGCACTGGGTTCCACCAACTTTTTCTCTGTTTTTAATGAATTTATTTACTTATAAAAATGGTTCATTACTGAAATTAAGCAGATGCAAACAGCAAGTTGCAAGAGAATACCAGGGTCAAGAAGCATACTCACAAGGTGTTTCAGCAGCAAGAACGATAGGATCCTCATACCCTTGTGGTTGAGCTTTCTTTGAGCAAAAGCAGCCCATTAGACAATTTAGTATAGTTCACTTTCAAATATGTTGAAAATCCACAGATTCATGCCAATGATACCACTAAAAAAAGCCCCACCTGCCAACATTTAAAAGAAGAAAGAACCAGCCAACCATGAACCACCACTTAAAAAACAGTGAACCAAAATTCTATGAAAAATTTTGCTGATTTCTATGCTGAGAAGTGCTAGATAATGTAATTTGTGGCCTTTGATCACCAAACCATAATGGTCCAGGGTTGCCATTGCCATTAGCATAATGGCAAACACCATAACAATTAAACTAAAACCATCAGTAATAAGGTATGACACATCTACTTTTGACCAATAAGAATGCATCCACTTGATGCTTGAAGCAGTGCACAATTCTGGTGATAGTGTGCTAAGTGTCCAAGATTTGGTGAAATGACTTCACAGAGAAACATATGTAAACTGCACTAAACCAGTGTATACAATGAATGTTCAATTACTTTCAGAACAGTCAATCCATTGATGATCAGTGCACAAGCTAATTAACTTTGTCCCAGTGAGCCATGCCTAAGATGAACAACTGTGTCACGTGAATCAGCAGCTTGCAGGTTACTGTTTGAGAGAGAGGGAGATGCAATTGGATGAGTAATATAGGTCAGAGTCTAACGCAGGACAGAATAAGTAGCAAAATAGAAATAAGGGAAAAGAAGATGAAACATGACAAATTCTAAGCTTCACCACCTTGAATCTACCCGAAAACCTTAGGCTTCACCACTGCTTGGAGGTGATTCCAAGCACCCTTAGGTGGTGAAACCTAAGGCTTTCAGGAAAATTATAGGTTGTGAAGCTTAGGATTTGTCTTGTTTCATCTTCTTTTCTCTTATTAGAATATCCCAGGCTATTTCTAGAGCCTCTTTTCAATTGGCTTCAAGGATTACATTTACATCCTATAAAATTCTCAACAGCATTAAATACCAAATTCAATAAGTAAAAGTTCAAAACTCAAAAATGAAATCTGGAAAAATAATAAATTCTGAAATTCTATTGTGCTTCTTGCATAAGGGTCGATCGTGCATTGTTTGCAATTCTGGCAGCAAGGCCATATTAAAGACTATTTGGTAATGGTGGGTGGTTTAGATTATGAGATGATGAGAACATAATAATAATTATTCGACAACAAAAAAAGTCAGTCCCAAAACAATAATAATTATTATAGTAAGAATAATAATATAAATATAACAGCAACAACAACAACAACAATAATAACTAACAATTAACTAGAAAGACAAACTATTCAGATGATTCAGGGAACAGAATGTTGAGTTAAAAGGAAGAAAAAATTGTCCCTTTATATGACACATCCCATAAACCAGCTCTATCACACAAGAAGTTAACTCTACATATAAGCTATTTGTCACTTTATTAAGTAGCAATTGACATTGTAAATGTTGCATTATATAGCACACATATATGATCAATCTTGATTCTGAAATATCCAGTTTGAATTGAATAGATTTATCATTCAGTCTATGAACTGCAGGAGTAGTTCATATTGTTTCAAATGCAGAGATAGAGACAAATTGACTTCCTGATCAGTTTTGAAATCATATTCATCAAATACCCATAACTTGGAGATGAAAAATATGTCCTCTTGTTGTTAAACAATTGCAGTTTATATATATATATATATATATATAAAACTATGTATTGGGCGAGAATAACCGCAAATTTTATAATGATATCAAGTGGCAAAGAAAAAAAATTTATAGAACTCAATGGCCTAGTCAACAAAGAAAAAAGACAGATTTTATGGCCTCATGTAATGTTGACAACCATGAGAAAAAGCTCAGCCACACATCCATGTGGGACTGAGCAACAACCATGCCTCAAACCACTTGCATTAGATATTAAAATGAATGAATACAATTTTTTTTTTTTTCCTCAAGTAATTAATCCCTCAAAACCAGCAAAGCCTATGTAAGCAGATCTGACCTTCCCTGATCAATCCCAATATATATAAGAGATATTCAAAGCAATCAAGTTCAACAAGCTGTCTACCACACAACTACCAATTTAACAAATAAAGAAACATAATTGTACACCCCCTTCACAACCCAACCACCACCCTCAAGATACACACACACACCCACATATAACAAATAGAAATATACATAAGGAGTCATTAATAAAGGATCAAACTTGAGTTACAACTTATAATCTGTTTGGTATAAACATGTGTAAGTAGAAGTCTCAGATGGACGCAAAATATAGAACTTGAGGAATTAATATAACATATTTGGATTCGAACTTATAAGCTTAAATTTTTTGGGTTAAGTGTGTCCTTATATGCTAAATTAAGGACTCACATGTGAGTATACAAGTTTAAGCCGCAGTCCTACATTAAGGAAAATAAAGAACGTCCAAAGCCATAGGCTTATTTTTTTCGGTTAAGCAATGTCCCAGATAATAGAAAATCACAATAGTTCATGCTAGATGTAAAACCCCAGAAACAGCAAAGCTCAATTCTGTAATGCTACATTGCTACCTACCTTTTGTTTTTGAGATATTCAATGAAAATATCAGGAATTTTAGAGTAATATAGCTCTTTAAGGAAATCATAAATGTTATAAAAGAAAAAGAAATTATGGTCGGTTGATGGCCTGGGTAAAATTTAATTACTTTATCATGAATGAATCAACTACTGACACCTGATTTTGTTGAAGATCCATAGCCAATCCAAAATTGTGGAACTAAGATGTTGTTGTTGAAACTAAATAAGAACTTTGCTTATGATCATAATATTCAGAATTACCATCCAGGAGCCGAACAAGAAAATTGATTAATCATTAAAAAACAAAGAATGAAGGTGAAAGATTAAGTAGTTTGACTTCTGACACAATCCAGAAATCTATATGCACATAATGAAATTAGCAATTTTTGGAAACCTTGGAGATTTTCCAATGCTGGGACTCAAGAACAAACCTAAGCAACAAAATCCAGAAGAAAAGACAATAAAAAAGAGAACCCATTTCAGTCAACCAAACAAATGCCTTAAAAAAAGGAAAAAGGAAGATAATTTATACAAGAAGAAGAATAGAACACACCTCCAAATACATCTACACAGACAAATGTGTGCATGTGTATGAGAGAGAGAGAGTTTTTACCTGGGAGTGTGGATAAAGTAGGGGAGGCTGAGATTAGTTTCGATTGTAATCTATGTGTTTTGTGTGTAGAGAGTGCTTGTCAAAAATCACTTTCTCGTCTCTCTCAGAACATGAAAAATGCAATGCATGTTATAAAGAGAGAGAAAAGCAAGCAGAGAAAGACAGAATGGGTTTGAAGTTTGAACGAGTTGTATTTAATTATTTATTCAGTTTCTTTCAGCTGACTGCTGACCCCACTTTAGCTATGAGGCAGTGGGCACACTGGCACCTCTTTTTGTTGATTAATTTTCATCTATACTTTCTCGCAAGATATGGATTTTCGTCACATTTTTACACAATTTCTTAACAAATTCTAACTATCAGTTTGTTATTTTTTTAATAATTTCAATTATATAAAATTTAAATTAAAAACAATAATAACTTAGTATCTATGATTTAATGTGAAAAATGTAGTAAACATAAAATTGGGTTTTTAAAAAAAAATATATATATATATATATATATATATTGCATAGATGCATAGATACGACAGCTACAGATGTATATATAAATATATAATTGACTTGAGAGTCGATCCATTGCTTAAAGATTAAGGGCTCGTTGGCTATCATTATTTAAATAATAGTTTTCAATATTTAAACAACCTTATACATATTTTTTCATTCACACGTATTTTTAATACAAATAACAGTTACTGGAACAACATTGCTAAACGGATGCACATATTAAGGAGAGACAGGCCTTTCTGAGCCGTTTTTTCATTCACACGTATTTTTAATACAAATAACAGTTACTGGAACAATATTACTAAACGGATGCACACATTAAAGAGAGACAGGTCTTTCTGAGCCGCAACTTACTGAAACAACATCAAGTTTCTCGGAAAGAAAGATTAAATTTATGATGCACGAAAAAATTAGCACATAGGTTAAGTTATTTATTTTTTTTTTATTTCCTGATGGTGAGCTACCCACATGGATGACTATTGGGCCTAAAAGTTCATGACTCGATGCCAACAAAATATTACAGCTGACCCCATTTTTATTCTAGTTTTTAATTTATTAATTTCATCTATATAGGGTCCAAACAGTCTTGCATGTTGCTTATAATCAGATAGCATTACTACACAAGATTGGTTATGAACATTATTAGGAGCATTTGAAAGATTTCACAAATATAAATAGTAGAAGAGTACCACACACTTACGTGTTTCGATAATAGCTATATGTCCACGAGTAATAGAGGATGAATTCACTATACTAGAAAGAATTTATCAGGTGTTTACACACCCAATTTATCTAGAACTTTCTTAAACTAATTTGGTAGCACCTTGCTTAAATTAGTTTACTATGAAACTCTATTAAATATTTAAGGAAGTAGTTTGGAGTGCGCTAAAGGTTCTAGTTTGTGAAGCATGCATGTTGTTCGTGAAGAGAACCATATAGAATAAGTTTAGAGATTTGAAGTATTAAATTACCGATTGTCACAAAAACTTATACATTTTGCTCTGATATTATATTAAATTACCGATTGTAAAAAATGCTTAAATTATTAAAATATGATAAATTTAATCATTTAACCACATACTTCTAACATGAAGCTGTTGTGATGACATCAAGCGAGTTATCTGAATCAATCGTAGAGTCTAATCACAAAGGTTTTGTTTCTAGTATGAAAAGTCTTTCTTTTATAGTAGAATGGCGTAATTGGGGTTTGTTCCCTCTGGTTATTTATTTGATAATGTTTTTATCCTTTTTTTTTCACTTCGTCACCAACATATTTTATTTTATATCTCTTACTTCAAAATTTGGCGAGATGTTGATTTATGGTGAATAATAATTATTTTGTGGACCATACAATTGAGATACATATATAATTAATTAATAATTCTGCATCACATTCAATTACGTGGGTCTAAACTACAACTTTCCAAAGTCACTTATCATCAATAAGATACGTATCTATTCACACATAATCTTGCTTATCAAAGGACCCAGAGTCGGATTTAAAAAATACCCAACTGTAAAATAAGTTTGAAAGTCAATAATAAAAATATAAAACAAATGTATTTGTGGACATCATTTTTGTTTTTCTCTCCTATAAAAAAGTAATAAAGGACAATATTTTGTTGAAATAGCGGGGGAGCGAGAGGAAGGAAGGTCCAAATCAATAGCTTTCCAATATATTATATACATATCTATTATCACACCTTATTAAATTCCAGTAGTCCAAAATTAGGTTAGGAATGTATGCAAGTTTCTCTTTTTGTTTTTGTTTTTGTTTTATTTTATTTTTATGAAATCTGCAAGTTTCTTTTATTTGTTTAATTATGTGTATCTTTATAATCTCACCTAACAATAATAAAAATGGGTTAATTAAGATAGATCTGACCTATGGATCATGATGGTTAAGTCTTAATTTCTTATTTATTCCCAATCTGTAATAACATATTTGATACTGATATTCTTATATATATATATATATATATATATTTTTTTTTTTTTGTTCTTATATATATGTTAAATGTTTGTAATCACACGTTTGGTTGAGCCTTGTAGTTTTTATTTATTTATTTATTTTTGATTAATAATGAAAGTAAATTCACTTCAGGAAAAAAGAAAAAGAAAAAAAGGACATGTTTGGTTGAGTTCAAAGCCAGCCCATGAAGAGCAAAGACAACAAGGGATTCCTGTCCCTTTGGAGCATGAAAGAAGGATAGAGTTTCCTTTGAAAAAAATGTTACACGTTGAGTCAAATAGGTATTCTCTCTCTCTCTCTCTCTCTCTCTCTCTCTCTCTCTCTCTCTCTCTCTCTCTCTCTCTCTCATATATATAATTACACGTTTATTTAAATATTACATGATTTGCTAAGTTATTAATAGATTATTTAAACGAATCTTCTCTCTTTTGCTTAAATAATCTATTAATAATTTAGCAAATCATGTAATATTTAAATAAAACATGTAATTATATATATATATATATATATATATATATTTATATAAATACAATAGTTTATACGGTTAGAAATAAGTTTTCTAACTGTTCTTCTGATTGAGCAAGTGTTTCTCTATTTGCTCATTTAGTTAGGTTAGTAAGGGATATTTGAATTCTATGGCCCATAGTTTGGCTAAATGTTCTTCTGATTTAAATTGTGTGCTATTTTGTAATATTTCAAACCTTCCCTTAGCTGTTTGGGAATCATGGAAGATAGACTCACTCTATTTCTATTTTGTTTTCATTTTAAAAGGTGAGCAAGAACGTAAACAAGTCCAACTATCAAGCACATATCAAGTTTATTATTAAGTTAATTTCGTTGGACAAGTGGTCCTAGCTCTCAATTAATTAAAGTTTTAGTAAAATATGAGTTAATTTGTCAAGTTCGTATCAAATTCATTATCAAGCCCATAAATAAACTTACGTTTAGGTTGTTTTATATTAAGCCCTATTTTTTTTTCCTTGGGCTTGGCCCATTTATTAAATATGCTTAAAACTAGCCTTAATATTTATAAATCGGATCAAATATAGACGATTCAAAAACGACTTGATTAATTATTATACAATCAAAAAAAAAAATCTTTATTTTATAAAAAGAGAAGAAAACAGAAGTCCAAGTAAAAGCAAAGATAGCCTCACTAAGGTTCCAATGGTACATGTGGTATTATTCATTATCGGTACGTGGCATGGGGTCGATGATTTCACATCGAAAACTCTTTTAAATAAATAGTCAGGTTAATGTATACCTATAATCCATTTTAGGAAAAAAAAAATGGAAATTGAAAAAACTGTCAAGAAGTTTGACAATTTTTTTAATTTCTAGTAAAAAAATTTCTAAAATAGTGCACGATTGTAAATAATTATATTAGTATCACAACTTGTTTATATTACGAGTTGTGAGTGATAGATGGATATTTTCACATAGAATTACTATTACTCCTTCACTACTCACAAAAAATATATATATATATATATATATCATGTGACACTATCACATGCGCCACAAATTGTACCACTTTACGTGGTACTAGCGCAACTCAGTGATAAAACCCTTAAATAAAAGCAAATATAAACAGTTTTGATCGTCACGTTGGAGGTGACATTTATGTTGTGTGTCAAGGAAACAGGACCTCCAACACGTGTTGTTTCCTTTTTTTATAAATTTTATCTTTTTCTATGGTCACTCATGACGAAAGGGATAGCATAGTAGAATATGGACATACAATACATTGTCACCGTTGAAAGGAAACAGCACGTGTTGGAGGTCATTTCACTCTAAGTGTCTGCAAAGTTTCTAAAATTAAAAAAAAAAAAAAAAAAAAAGAGTTAACACCAAATTGCATGATTCATGCCCATCATCAATAATGTTTTGATCTCTGTCTGTGATAAGAATTATAAGCTGATTGAGATTGATCGTGTTATGGTAACTGTGGCTGCAGAGGGATTACTTTTAGAAAGTTTTTGCACACAATGTTGAAAGTTTTTACACTTTTGAAAGAAAAAAAAAACGTAGAAAAATGTTGGAGAAAATTATTTGTGCCAATTTCATAATAATATTTTTATATATGTATTTATTAAAGGGAAGGTTAACGGATATTTTAAGCACATTCGTTAGGAAATATTTTTAAAAATTAAAAAAAAAAACTGATTTTTTGATATTTTTCATAGAAATAATTTTAAATTTTTTTAAAAATAAACTATTAACGAATTTCTTAAAAACGCTCGTTAAGTTAACCCTTTATTAAATATTTTACAATTAATGTATATTTGATGATCCACATGCATCGCTTCAATGACATGACAAGATATAAAACACAAAGAAAAGATTTTAGATAAGATCGTTTTATTTTTTTTGTTGGAAATGGTGGGGATCGGGTTTACACTTTTTTATTTTTTTGGTAAATGGTTTACACTTTATTTTTAGTACAACACAAACAATGAAACAAAGATCATCCATAAATAAATTGAAACATAAATTCATTGGCTACGTGGATTAATTCTCTCCTTGCTAACATGTCCCCTTTATCACTTTGATTTCTTTTGTCTGTTATCCTAATTACTCCTTAGAAATATCTTTCTAGGCTTATGAATTATAATTCACGTACGTGTGTCGAAAAATTGTCAAATGACCAATTAGTAGGTGCTCACAAATTCAAAGTAATTACGTATGCCCTTTATAATATTTATGTATATTTAAAAAAGTATTTAATAAAATAATACAGTATTTTGTGATGGAAATTAATCCGACCAAATCTTAACACCCTAAGACAAAATCCAAAAGGGCCGCAATCTGTGCAATATTGATGACAATTCTTTTGAAATTGGTATGAATCATGAAAATGATAGCATATTTTTGTGATGAAAATCTGATCATATCCTTTGTAGTTGACCTGTCTAGCTATAGTCTTGTGATTAATCGTGGCTCTTCATTTTTCACTTTTTTATGTTGTATGTATAAAATAATCTCTTAATTTATCCTATTAATTAAGTCCACATTTTTATGTTGCGTGTATAAATTAATAATAATAAAAAAAGTCCTAGGTGAAAGTTGAAACACTGTTTTAGGGAAGCAAATGCATGTGCCGACCAACTTGCAAGAATAGCACTTCACCTCTAGCAGCCTTTTGTTCTTTTAGACATTCCACCTGTGGAGGTGTCTTCACTTTTATTATATGATCTCACTGGTCTCAAATGTAATAGGTTTCGTATTGATACTGGCTCTTGGGCTATGTAGTTTCTGTTTGGCTTAAATTATTTTCTCTATTTCTTTTCAATACCTCTTTACAACAGCAAGTTGCATTGTCTGCAGATATTAGAATGCTAATTAATATTACTAAATCTAATTGAAATGTGATGCATTTAACAACTAATGAAATCCTTATAACATAGGATATACTATTTTTATTTTCTCAAACATATAAACTTAGCTACATCATTAATTCTTCAAAGCTTTACGGAAAAAGGGATTAAAAAAAGAAAATAAAATAAACTATCTATTTTTTTTATAGGATCTAATATTTTATATAAGATATTTGTTAAAGAGAAATCATCTTCTATATTACTATTTAAGGGGTTTTCCCTGTTTGGATTCCTTATTTTTTAGTTCAAAAATGCCCCTACACCTTTATGTTTAAGTAGAGACAAAATTAAAGGACATTCTGGTAAAAATGCAACTCTAACTCCCACTAAAACATTGCCTAAAAAATAGGATTACTTTCCTATAATTTTTCAAATTGCTTTATCCACTTATAAATTAGATTCATTAAAAAAAAAAAAAACACTTATAAATTAGATTTTCAAAATAAAAATACATGTTTTTTTTTTTTTTGCTTAAAAAAAAAGCCTCACCACACGCGCGTAGCGCGTGTGATGAGGCTAGTATTTATTAATGGGCTGAACTTTAAATGGAACATCTTCTAGCATATGATGAGCAAAATATATGGAGGATTAAATTGTGACCAGCAGGTGAGTAAAAAAATATAAAAAAATTCTTCCTAAGATAAGATCATTGACTTTATAATAAAACTGTAAAAAGTAATGCTACGTTATTGTCAATGATGGTTAACAGATTAAGTAGATGATATATTTCATAAAAAAAGAAGAAGAAGTAGATGATATATAGTGTAAGATTAGCTGGTAAAGAGCAAATATATTTTCTTGAGATGAAGATCTTTGACTTTAATAAAATTAAAGGAGTAAAAAGGACTTAAATGTGTGATTGTAATTTTCAAAGTAGATGATTTACTTATCTCAAAAACAACAAAAGAAAGGTAAACGAAAGAGGAAGTCAAAGATTTAGCCCAACAAAGTAACTCACCCACCAATAAATTTTCAAAAGGCCAGTGTCATTGTTATTCATCACCTACTAAGAAATTGTCTTAAATTTAGGAACTCCAATGAGCATCAATACTAGGGCTATCAGATTTGGACTTCAACTTTTTTGGAATATTTAAGGCTTCCGTATGATATTAGTAGATTTTTTTTTTCTCTAGCTGTTCATGGATATATAACAAATAAACCTGCTTCTTTTCCTCTAGAACTAGCTTAATTAGTTCTTGACTGTAGTACTTTATGCTTTTATGATATATTTTCATCCTTTCATGCCAAAAGAAAAAAAAAAAAAAAGGCCGGTGTCATTATGTTGAGAAACATTGGTGCCATGGCTCTTTAGGGTTTTTACAAATATCCTTTCTCAATTTTGACATAAATGATTTGAGCATTTTTGTTTGGTTACACATAATGTATAGATTTCTGTCACCAAGTGGAACTAGCTAGTAGCCAAACTAGAATAAGGCTACCTCCAACCAAAAAAAAGAAAAAAGAATAAGGCTACCTCATAGTGAAACTGTCTTGGCCTAAACCTCCTAAAGCTTCCTGCACCAATAATTAATATAAGGGGAAGAAAATGTGTTTTTTAGCACATAGGTAATGAAGATATTTGGTATTTGGTTGCAACACGTTTACTATTGACTATGTATTGTGCATTTTCCGTTGGATTCCAATTGAATAAGAAATGGAAAAAATTAAAAATGAAAATGAAGTGTGTATGACACAAATGAGATATGTGATTACTGTGTAATCATTTTAAAATATGTGTTAATTTTGTGTCTCCTTCAGTATACAAAAGCATTGAATAAAGCCAAACCATACTTCAACGTACGTATTCATAACTTTATTAGATTGTGAATTGACATTAGATCGATTGTTGTAAAAATTTGACAAATTATAAAAAGTAATAAAATAAGAAGATAAAAAAGATATGATGTTATTAAATATTTTTGGGTTTCTTGTATACTAGAATCATGAATGGGACATGGGACACGAGATTAACATGTAACCATTTAAAAATATGTGTTTTGTGTTACCTTCGGTATACAAAAGCATTGAATAAAGCCAAACCTACTTCAACGTATCCAGAACATTATTAAATTGTAAATTGTCGTTAGATTGATTGGCACGAGAAGTTGACAAATTATAAGAAGAAATTAAAAAGAAAAAAAGACATGATTTTATTGAATATTTTCGCAACACAACTTCATGGTTTCTTGTATATATACCAGAATCATGAATACTTTTGGCAAAGTTCTTTTCCAAATTTTGAAAGTTTATGAATCTGTACCCCATTCGGATACATACATAGATGTATGGGATGAAGCATTCGGAATATATTGTAGGGGAAAAAAAGATTCGGCATATAATAATCCAAAATTAGGAAAAATCATTAAATATTCAGCATAAATAGAAGGTGAAAAAAACACTGGTACATTATATTCTCGATTTAAATAAGAAATTTGGGACTAAGGGTTTGTTTGGATAGGACTTATTTTGCTGAAACTGAAAACTTATTGCTGAAATCACTGTAACAAAATAATTTTTAAATGTGTAAATAATGCCGTGGGACCCATTTTTAATGAAAAAATTGATAAAAAATAAAATTTGTGGATCCGTAAACAGTACATCCGTGTACTGTTCACGGAAAACTGGTCAAAAGTTACGGTTACTGTTCATGTACCGTACATGAACAGTAGCCGCAAGTGGGTAGAAAACGCGTGAAAAAAAAAAAAAAAAAAAAAGTAAAACGCAGAAACTGAAACGCAGCAAACGCAATCCAAACACACACTAAAGGGGAAACTATTTTGAGTTTTTCTGTACAAAGTTTTTTTTTTTTATTTGAGAAATGCTAATGGATACCCCTTAATTAGAGTAATAATTAACAATCCATTTAAAGAAAGTTTTTATGGGAAAAGAAAAAAAAAAAAATTTTGACAGCTTTTTCATTTCCCATAAAAATGGCGTCAAAACTTTTCTAAAATGAATCGTTAACCATTACTCTAAGGATACTCGTTAGCATAACCCTTTATTTTTTAATGGAGGTTCTTGGTTTTGGGACCATTTTCGAACTTTTCAGGGAGGGGCCTTCGACCCAGGCTAAAGCTGGCCTTGTGTGTGTTTTAGTGCACTAGATAAAAGCCTCTATCCTTTAATGAAATGTTAAATTCAAATAATAATAATTAATGAAAATGAAAAACATGAAATATGATATCTGTATATAAAAAATATCATATTTTTTAGTGAAATTTGTGGTATGTCTTTGTGTTAGAAACTTAGAATATTTTTCCCTCTCTTTTGTATGTGTGTGTATTTGTTTCTCCAATATATATAAAATTGTGGACGTCAAAATTATATTTAATTTTTATAAGAACATTATATTTAATTAATATAAATGTGACATTTCAAAATATAATTGCTTTGGGTAAGTATATATAGAGATGTCTATTATACATCAAAGTAGAAGAATTAAAGATTGGAATGACATAATTAACACTTTGTAGGTCGTACACTATTTTGATTCATAAAATATAATGTTAACCTTCGAAATTGAACCTGTACTGTACATTTCGGCAATATATAGAAAACTCAATACTGCCTAGTTTCTCAAACAGTCCCGATCCGCCACCTCGACTAGTTATGAAAATCCTTGTCAAATTGTGTGCTTTGCTTCGTATGATTGGTGTTTTCGTTGAAGGATGCACCTTTAGTAAAATTGTACTATAATTTACACGTGTGAGTTGTGACTATTCGTATTCGGTAACTTTTGTTTTTTTGAACAGAAAAAATCCCACATAGAGGAATCAGAAAAATAAAATAATAATAAAGTACAATAAAAGACAAAGGAGCAGAATCCTCAGAGGCAACCAGGTTCCCAAGCCGATTCACTGTCCGTACGCCACGTGTTTACTATAAAAGCTACATGACTTTTTGTCTTCTCCTTCTCATGGTCCATTGATTGAGATTGTTCATCCAATGGCCAATAAAGAGCTGCCAAGCTTATTGATCAATGTACAAGAAATTGAGAGGATGTTTGGATCTTTTTTTTCATTACTTAATTTTCGTTACTTATCACTTAAAATACTCTATCCGTTTAGCATAATCACTCACTTGTTATCACTCAATATTTTTCACTGTTTGTGGATCCCATACCTGTCACTCGATGCAGTTTTTTTTTCATTCAATATCACCGAATCCAATGGAAGAAGGAGAAAAAAAAACAAAAAAAAAACCTAGAAACCCGAACCTAGTGAAAGAAGAAAGGAAAAAAAAGAAAAAGAAACCCAGATCAGATCATCGAACCTAGTGAAAGAAACCTAGTGAAAGAAGAAGAAGACAAAAAAAAAAAAACAGATCAGATCACCAAACCCAGTGAAAGAAGAAGAAGAAAAAAAGAAACCTAGATCAGATCATCGAACCCAATGAAAAAAAAAAAAAAACCCAGATCAGATCACCAAACCCAGTGAAAGAAGAAGAAGAAGAAGAAGGAAAAAAAAAACCCCAGATTAGATCACTGAAGCCAATGAAAGAAGAAGAAGAAGAAGAAAAAAAAAAAAAAAAAAACCCAAATCAGATCACCGAACCTAGTGAAAGAAGAAGAAGAAAAAATAAAAGAAAAAAAGAAACCCAGATCAAATCACCGAACCCAGTGAAAGAAGAAGAAGAAAGAAAAAAAGAAAAAAAGAAAAGAACTGAAGACTGAATCCAGGAGAAGAAAGGAAAAAAAAAAAAAAGGAAGAAGAAAGGAAGAACTGAAGACTGAACCCAGGAGAAGAAAGGAAAAAAAGGGTGAAAAGGTGCGACTGACTTAACTAATGGGTTCCTCCATGTGTGTTTAATTACAAAAATGTTATTGAAAACAAAGTTATGGAAACTGAAAATAGCTAAATATGTTTTCAGTTTCCATAACTCATAACTAAAAAATCAGAGAATTGAGTGATAAAAACAGAGTTATGGTGGTGTCAAACTGATTTCTAGCTATAGATCCCACTATTTTTGAGTTATAAATTATGAAAACAGAGATACGAGTTATGAAAATTGATGAACCAAACAGCCTCTAACTCACTCGTATTTGATTGATTCACTTTTTTTTTTTCAAGGGCTTTTTTTTCTTTTATGGGAAATGCTAACGGATGCCTTTAGGATAATGGTTAACAATCCATTTAAAGAAAGTTTTTATGAGAAAAGAAAAAAAAGTAATTAACGTTTTGATAGTTTTTTCCATTTTCCATAAAAATGGTGTTAAAACTTTCTTAAAATTGATTGTTAACATTTTTTTTTTCTCTTTTTTCATAAAAAGTTTATAAAAATATTTATTAAACCAACAACCTTAGGACAATCATTAACTTTTCCATTTAACAAATACTATAATCTTAAAACTATTTACAAATTTTACAGTCTAATGGAAATTGTGTTTGTGGATTCACATTTTTTTTTTAAGAGCATGTTTTAGGATTCTATTTATAATTGAAATTATGTTTTCACACTATGTTTTAAAAATATAATTTTAATTATACTCTCAAAGTTTGATGAAATTGTTGGCTCCTTAATCCCAAGTCAATTTCCAACACTTAATCACAGACAAAGTTAAAGAACATGGAGCTCTCTAACTTCTTAGTTCTTACTTTTATATAGTTTAGTTTTGAATCACTTTTATATCTCCCTTTCTAACTACAGACAGAAAAACCTATTTTAGATTAAGAGCATTACAATGCTGCATTACAAATCTTACACTCTTTATGTCCGGCCAAACCAGCTGAAATAACACAATGAGGGTTCTCTAGATCTCTCTGTGTGAAAAGGAATAGAGTTATGCAAGGTGAATATGTGAGTTCTTATTATATGGATGAAATGAGTGGTAGTTTTGAGTTGATACGTTTTGTATACCATTCTAAATAATTTTGAATAACTTTATTGAATTATTTATGTCCCTTTAAGAAACTTGATTTAGCTCCTTGCATTAACCTCTCATTAGTATAGCTAGTAATTTGCAGCGTGGAATATATACAATATGAAATACATTTATCTCTATTCAGTTTACAGTTTATTTAAAAACTTTTGGTATATAATTAGAAATGAAACCTATATACAAATTATTGGTACCAGCCTGCATTCCATGAACATGTATTTGAAGATAGCAAAGATAATGTGCAGCCTGGGGAGCGAGTCTTTGTTTGTTGGCTATGCTTCATGGAGTTGCAAACTCTTCAGTTCTTCGACATTCCATCACATAAAGCAAAGTTCAAAATATTTCAGCGTCATGGTTCATGAGATAGTTGATATATACCTCTTTATGGAATTCCAAGTCATATTTCTGATTCTTCAACTTCAGAAGTTACAACAAAGCTGGGAAATGCTAGTGTTATATCCCTGGAAAGTAGGAAAAAAAATATTGGCGTGTCAAAGATTTAACACCAGTAAGCTACCTGTATATAAATCCAACCAAATGGCTGAGGCAAGCAAAGTTAGCTTGGTAGTCATAAAAAGAACATGCAAGTTCTGGGGTGATCTGGATATTGAGAAATATTATGAACTTATTACTCACTTTAAATATGGTAGAGTCATGTTCTTTATCAGAGAAGGATTTTTCAAAACAAATTCCTTCCACTCTTCTTGATCAATTCTTCCATCACCTTTTGCATCTGCTTCATTATAAGTCTATAGGAATAGAAGAGAGTTTAGGATATATACTTTGAAGGAGCATGAAAAAGTGGAGATGAAAAGGTAAGAGAAATCTGCACCTTATCCACAATTACTTCAATAATATCATCTGAAAGTACCAATTCTGATTCTTGCAAAAGTGCCAAGACCATTTCCTTCAACTGTCAAATAATTTAGTATTGTAACTTAGGTTGCTCAATGTAGATTTAGAAAAACATCTTTACCACCATCAACCTTGAAATTTTCACTGCCATATTCCTTAATCAATGACATTCAAAAGGTAACAGTCAATGAAACAATGGCCAAAGACTAAATCTAAATAATGGCAGTTTGTAATACAAGTCCTTTTGAGTAGGTTTGTGAGCTCAAATTAATAGAAATATGTATAACTTGTATAAGCCTCACAGTGTAGAAGAAATTTCAGTAATCTGTAAAAAACGAAGTAAATATATAGAAACTGGAATTTGCAGGATTGATATGTGATGAGAAGGAAATCAATTGGCAATACTCACCTCCTCTCTCTCAATATATCCGGTTTGCCTCAGGTCATATAATTTAAAAGCAACTGCAAAAAAGATTCCACCTTTTTAGTAGATGCTAATGTGCTTTAATTTGTAGAATGTCTGAACAATATTGTGGTGAAAAGAGATAAATTACTTGGTATAACTATTCCAGTTTAACTTACAGCAGAAATCTGAGAATTGAAAAAACATGATTGTATATATTTTATTGAAAAACTAATCTTACATGCAATTTTGTCTTCTACCGGTGCATTTGGATGAAAGACACCCAATGATCTAACAAATTCTCCAAACTCAATAACCCCATTGCGCTTTATGTCAAATAAATCGAAAACCTACAAGAAAACACCAGGTTGATATATTTAGAAATTAAGAAGACAATAACAAGTGCAGACTATTACATTTGTCCAAAATAAAGTTGAATTTTCATATATGGGTGACAAAAAGGGTGAGGAAGCTACAATGTTGTAGCACCAATAGCAATTTAAAATCACAATAATATCAGCCTTTGCTACTTCCTTATAATGTCAACATCTACCATGAAGCGATATGTTAGTTACAAATAATTCAGTACATAACATTATTCTCTCAGCACTAGTAATAGCTTGTCATATCAGCAGCACAGGGATGAAATCAAAGATCACAAAACTAGAGATGAGTGAGCATCACATACCCTGTCTGCGAAGAGATTTTTTTTATTTCTGTTCTTGAAGAGTGCAAGCTGGAATTCTTCCTGCAGACAAGATAACTGAGAAATTATTATTTTGAAGAAACTTAACAACTAAGAACCATCAGAGTAACGAGATATTAAATTTGTTGGAGCTATAACATTATATTCCTTACACAAATTGGATAGTTACAAGTTTCCTTTGCAAACCTAGCAAACCCACCTTGTGAATGAGCCCATCATCAATTATTGAACTGCTCAATTTCTTAAAAAGTTCATATAAGGCCTCTACTTCATTGACAGTAACTGCAAAGATAAAAATTATAAAATCATTATTTAAAAAAAAAAAAAATCCAGAAATCCAACTATTAATTTTGGGTGATATGCAAATCATGACAATGAGGGGTCGGCAGGTATAGTCATATCTTTAGCAGCATGCATGATGGATTGAAACTGAAACAACTTCATATAGCCGAAACCAGACCTGGAACTCCCTTGTCTTTCTAACCTAATGCTCCTAATCATGCCATAAATGACTCGAATGCTCCTTTCTTCATCATGGATCTGATTTGGGCATTTTGATTGTTTAACCTGACATTTCTCTCTGAATTTGAGCGAAACTACAGTGCAGTGCCTTTTCATTGTATCAATTATCTAAGTCAATTTTCAGTACATGAGATTTCCAGCACATGAGGTATGCCAAACCTTCTACCATTTCTATGTATGCCAAACCTTCTACCATTTCTATGTATGCCAAACCTTGTATCTATGTATTGACCTTTAACTCGTAACACAAAACATTAAGGGGGTGTTTGGTATATGCGCTTAAAAATTGTAAAAATGTATTTGAAAACATGTTTGAAAATACGTGTAGGTGAAAAAATGTGTAATGTTATTTAAAAATTGAAAACATGTGTTTGAGTGGACATAGCAAACGGGGCCTAAATGGCTAGAGCTTACAATCTGATAATAGTTTTGAAACACAGTGCCGAATGCCTAGAAAAAGGTGTTGAGGCCAGATACAGGTTCTTAAGCAAAATTATCTGAAAAATGACCAGGATTAGTTCCAATTATTTGATGTGGAGTATTTGGAAGAAAGGAATGCACACACATTTGAAGGAAATGCGCTCTCAATGGTGAACTTGAATTTCTTGTTCTTATGATGTTTACGCAAGTGGAAGCAGCTGCCAGTTCATCTACTTCAACAGATTTCTTAGAATTTATGGATAAGTTGATTTTAATTTTTTAATTTTAATTTTTAATTTTTAATTTTTAATTTTTAATTTTTAATTTTTAATTTTTTTTCTGGCCCATCCTTTTTATACTGCCCGTGCACTGGGTTCCACCAACTTTTTGTCTGTTTTTAATGAATTTATTTACTTATAAAAATGGTTCATTAGTGAAATTAAGCAGATGCAAACAGCAAGTTGCAAGAGCATACCAGGGTCAAGAAGCATACTCACAAGGTGTTTCAGCAGCAAGAACGATAGGATCCTCATACCCTTGTGGGTAAGCTTTCTTTGAGTAAAAGCAGCCCATTAAACAAACTAGTATAGTTCACTTTCAAATGTGTTGAAAATCCACAGATTCATGCCAGTGATACCACTAGGAAAAGCCCCACCTGCCAACATCAAAAAGAATAAAGAACAAGCTAATCATGAACCACCACTTAAAAAACAGTGAACCAAAATTCTATGAAACATTTTGCTGATTTCTATGCTGAGAAGTGCTAGATAATATAATTTGTGGCCTCTGTTCACCAAACCATAATGGGCCAGGGTTGCCATTGCCATTGGCATAATGACAAACACTATAACAATTGAACCCAAACCATCAGTAATAAGGAAGAGAAGTGAATGAGACATATCTTCTTTTGACCAAGAAGAATGCATCCACTCAATGCTTAAAGCAGTGCACAATTCTGGTGATAGTGTGCTAAGTGTCCTAGATTTGGTGAAATGACTTCACAGAGCAACATATGTAAACTGCACTAAACCAGTGTATACAATGAATGTTCAATTACTTTTAGAACAGTCAATCCATTGATGATTAGTGCACAAGCTAATTAATTTGGTCCCAGTGAGCCATGCCTAAGACGAACAACTGTGTCACATGAGTCAACAGCTTGCAGGTTACTGTTTGAGAGAGAGGGAGATGAAATTGGATGAGTAATATAGGTCAGAGTCTAACGCAGGAAAAAATAATTAGCAAAATAGAAATAAGGGAAAAGAAGATAAAACATGACAAATTCTAAGCTTCACCACCTAGAACCTACCCAAAAACCTTAGGCTTCACCACTGCTTGGAGGTGATTCCAAGCACCCTTAGGTGGTGAAACCTAAGGTTTTCAGGAAAATTATAGGTTGTGAAGCTTAGGATTTGTCTTGTTTCATTTTCTTTTCCCTTATTAGAATATCCCAAGCTATTTCTTGAGCCTCTTCTTAATTGGCTTCAAGGATTACATTTACATCCCATAAAATCCTCAACAACATTAAATACCAAATTAAAATTAAAATTCAGTAAGTAAAAGTTCAAAATTCAAAAATGAAATCTAGAAAAATAATAAATTCTGAAATTCTATTGTGCTTCTTGCGTCAGGGTCAGTCATGATTTGTTTGCAATTTGGGCAGCAAGACCATATTAAAGACTATTTGGTAATGGTTGGTTGTTTAGATTATGAGATGATGAGAACATAATAATAAATATTCGACAACAAAAAAACGTCAGTCCCAAAACAATAATTATTATTATTGTAAGAATAATAATATAAATATAACAGCAACAACAACAACAACAATAATAACCAATAATTATTAATTAACTAGAAAGAAACAAACTATTCTGATGATTCAGGGAACAGAATGTTGAGTTAAAAGGAAGGCAAAATTGTCCCTTTATATGACACATCCCATAAACCAGCTATTTCACCCAAGAAGTTAACTCTACATATAAGCTATTTGTCACTGCATTAAGTAGCACTTGACATTGTAAATGTTGCATTATATAGCGCACATATATGATCAGTCTTGCTTCAGAAATATCCAGTTTGAATTGAATAGATTTATCATTCAGTCCATAAAGTGCAGGAGTAGTTCATGTTGTTTCAAATGCAGAGATAAAGACAAATTGGCTTCCTAATCAGATTTGAAAGTATATTCATCAAATACCCAAAACATGCAGAGATAGAGACAAATTGGCTTCCTGATCAGTTTTGAAAGCTTATTCATCAAATCCCCATAACTTGGACATGTAAAATATGATATCTTGTTGTTAAACAATTATACATATATGACCATGTATTGGGCGAGAATAACCACAAATTTTATAATGATATCAAGTGGCAAAGAAAGAAAATTTATAGAACTCAATGGCCTAGTCAACAAAGAAAGGAGACAGTTTTTATGGCCTCATGTAATGTTGACAGCCATACATCCATGTGGGACTGAGCAACAACCATGCCTCAAACCACTTGCATTAGATATTAAAATGAATGAATACAAATATTTTTTTTATATTTTTTTTTCTCAAGTAATTAATTCCTCGGAATCAGCAAAGCCAATGAAAGCAGAGCTGACCTCCCCAGATCAATCCCAATATATATAAGAAATATTCAAGGCAATCAAATTCAAGTAAAGAAACATAATAGAACACCCCCTTCCAATCCCACCACCACCCTCAAGATACACACACCCAGATACACACACCCACATATAACAAATAAAAATATACATTTTAGAGCATTAGTATTAGCAGTGCTAAAAAGTTACATTGCTATTTTTAGCACCACCAATACTAAAAAACATGCTACAATGGTGGTGCCATAGCTAAATTTTTTTATCTTTTTACTACAGTGCACAGCCATCTATAGTTGTGCACTATAACTAAAAAGCTAAAACAAAAAAATATTATTTTATTACACTTTCACACTCTCTTTCTCCCCTGCACGCTCATCTTTTTTTTTTTTTTCCTCTTTCTCTCTTGCATGTTGTTTTCTTCTTCTTCTTTGTTTTTGTTTTTGTTTTTTTGTTTGTTGTTTTTTTTTTTTTTGCCTCTTTATCTTTTCTCTCTTCTCTTGCACACTATTTTTCAGCTAATGACTCTCAGCTCTCTTCAGTTTTTAGATTTGATATGTTGGGTTGTTTTATGGGTTTTGCAAATTGAAATTTTGTGAACTTTGTGAATTTTTTTTTGTGCAAATTTACGTGGGTTCAGATTGGAAGAAAAATAGAAGTCCAAACCCACTGCAATAACAGTTATGATAGTTGTTAATTGTAATGGATATATTATTTTATTGTATTATTTTTATTATTTTATTGTGTTGAAAGCTAAAATATAGAAACTGAAGAATTAATATAACATAATTGGACTCAAACTCATAAGCTTAAATTTTAGGTTAAGTGTGTCCTTATATGCTAAATTAAGGACTCACATGTGATTATACATGTTTAAGAGGAAGTCCTATATTAAGGAAAAATAAAGAACTTCCTAGGCCATAGGCTTAAGTTTTTCGATTATGCGATGTCCCTAAAATTCGGTTAAGAGAAAATCACAATAGTTCATGCTAGATGTAGAACCCCAGAAACAGCAAATCTCTATTTTGTAATGCTACATTGCTACCTACCTTTTGTTTTTGAGATAGTCAGAAATTTTAGAGTAATATAGCTCTTATAAGGAAATCATAAATGTTATAAAAGAAAAAGACATTATGGTCGGTTGATGGTCTGGGTAAAATTTAATTACTTAATCATGAATAAATCCACTACTGACACTTGATTCTGTTGAAGATCCATAGCCAACCCAAAATTGTGGATCTAAGTTGTTTTTGATGTTGTTGAAACTAAAATAAGAACTTTGCTTATGATCATAATATTCAGAATTACCATCCAGTAGCCGAACAAGAAAATTGATCAATCATCAACAAACAAAGAATGAAGGTGAAAGAATAAGTAGCTTGACTTCTGAAGCAATCTCGAAACCCAGAAATCTATATGCCCAGAATGAAATTAGCAATTTTTTGGAAACCTTAAGAGATTTTCCAATGCTGGGACTCAAGAACAGACCTGTTTTCAGCAACAAAACCAGAGGAAAAGACAATAAAAAAGAGAACCCAACACAACCCAATTCAGTCAAACAAAAAAATGCCTTAAAAAAAGGAAGATAATTTATATAAGAAGAATAAAGCACACTATAAAAACATCACTGACAAAGATGTGCATGTGTATGAGAGAGAGAGTCTTTACCTGGGAGTACGGATGAAGTAGGAGAAGGTTGAGATTGGTTTGGTTACTTTTCTCTTAATTTATGTGTTTTGTTTATAGAGTGTTTGTCAAAACATGAAAAATGCAATGCATATTGCATGTTATAAATAGAAAGAGAAAAAGAAGCAGAGAAGGGGTTTGAAGTTTGAAGTAGAAGTATTTAATTTTGATTCAGTTCCTTTCAGCCTCAGGTGACCCCACTTTAAGCTATGAGACATAGGGCAGTGGGCACTGTTGTTACGGGCTGCCTAACCTTGTATTGCATAGTTGCATAGATAATAGGACCATGGCCTGTGTGTTATATAATTGACCTGAGGCTGAGAGTCGGTGCACTGCATAAAGATTAAAAGACATTGTCACTCTGGACCGTAACTTGCTGCAAGTCCAATCATCCAAAGCGGAGAGACAAGTCAAGCGTCTGGGAAAGAAAGATTTTTACGAGGATTCCATTTTTATGATGTTTGGTTATAAAGAGGGAAAATTAGTCTGCCACTCGTGTGATGCACATAAAAGTATATATATATATATATATATATATATATATATTAATGGGTTGTGTTAATAGGTAAGGTTCCTGTTAATAACAAATTTTTTTTTTATATCTTTTTTGGCCCTTTTTTTTTTTTGACAACTTTCCTCTTTATTTTTAGTGAAACTTATATAGGAAAATTTTAATAAACACCGTACGGTGTTTGTTAACATTTTCCTATATAGGTCTCATTTATGACATACATTAGTAAATTATTTTAGAAAAGTTTATATGTAAAAACGAAAAAATAATTAACTATTTTAATAATTTTTTCAGTTTCCCATAAAAAATAATTAACTGGACCCTATATATATATATATAGGTTTACTGACATATATGAGTATTCATTAATAAACTATTTAAAAAAAATTATGGGAAAATGATAGTGTGACTAACTTTTTTGACAATTTTTTTATTTATAAATTATTAAAAAAATGATCAAGGGCATACCTTTTATATATATATATATATATATATATATAAATTTGCATGAAATTCATAATCCTTTTTTACAAAAAGAAAAAGAAAATCTCCATTGTATGAATGAAAAAAAGCACTTACATTTTTAAATGACAATTTTTTTTATCTGACAATATATTATAATTTTCATGATCAAAGAGTAAGGAAAAAAGTGAGATGTAAAAAATAGGCATTTGTAATGATCTAAATAATTATAGATAATAAATGTTGTATTGAAACTTACTTAGTTAAGTAAGTCTATCACTGTTATTATTGTAATCTCTGGCTTTTGAGTTGAATGCACCAAATGTAAAAAAAAAATAAAAATAGATATTTGTTATCAAATTAGACTACAATTAGAAGCTAATTTAATTGAATTTGTATTTTATTTGTGCTATATGATATATGATTAGGAAAAAATAATTTACGTGAGGAGTCTAATTTTAGTTTAAATTTTCAAATTTAAGCTTTCTTTGTTTTATTCTCAAATTTGGTTTTGGTCCAGTTCTCTAGTGTACTAGACTCGTAACGATAATAACAAGTGACCAGTTTTAGCCATGTGTAAACATCACAATGAGTATAGTACACTAGAAGCCCTAGACCTAAACTTTGAGAGCCCTTTATTTTCTTGCAAGGTTGAGTGATGACTTTATAGGTGTATTTAAATCCCTGAACTTAAAATTCTCATTTTAAAAATGAAATATTTAATGTTTTTTACTCCTTTTTTTGCTATATTAGGTTGGGGGAGTGGTTAAACCCTAGACATTGTTGTTAATGTGAAGGAGGTGTCAATTGATCTAATGTTGGCAAATAGTTTGACTTCTTAAACAATCTTCAAACCCGAAAATCTATCTTTCCGCAATAAAATTACAATGTTCTAAGTATTAGATATTTTCTAGCAGTAGGATTCAAGATGTAAATACTTGATTTTGACCCCTATGTGTTCTAATTGATTAGATACCAATTGAGACTCTTTGGACCCCAAATTGAATAAACAACATAATTTCACCAATTTTATATGAAGGTTTAAGTAACAACTAGAAAAACTAATTACTGATACCAAATTTATCACAGTAATAATAAAGAAATAAAAAGAAAGGAATAAAGAGATTTGTTAACGAAGTAGAATACTAAAGACCTGTCTTTTTCTTTACATATACATAAGTGTTACAAACCCTTTTGATGAATACAATGTCAATAGATATTGCCAATCCTAATTCCTAAGGCAAGATTTTATTTCTTGTATCAAACATAGGATATACCAAACTCTCCCTTGTCGTATTACACTATTACTTGATTTGAAAAAAAAAAAAAAAAAAACTCAAAATTAAACAAAACTTATAAAAAAGACAATAAACAGAGAACCTAACCTGATTTAGTTAACAAAATAAAAGTCTTACCACTGCACATTTTTGGTGTGATAGTTACTCTACAAGTATAAGTGATTGTGAAGTGTGGGGGTAAGGGCTAAAGTTTAATTCTTCAGGAGGGAGCTTCATACACATATACACTTAGATTAGGCTATAGTAGAATTTCTATCTTGTATAAAAAAATAAAAAAAATAAAAGTCTTAAAAAAAAAAAAAAAAACACAGTTTAAGATGTAGAATAAAGCACATTCCAGCTAACTTTGCTCTACTCTCCTCTATTTCTTCCTCCTCCCCCTCAATTCAATTAGGGGCCTTTTGAAATATTTTACAAAGAAATAGTAAAAGAGCGGGTATTTATGTGGTTTAATAAAAGCCTACGACATCTACGAGCAATAGAGGATGAATTGACCATAATAAAGAGAACTACCAAAGTGTGTACACTTTACACACTCGATTTGTCTAATTCAATAGCACCACTCTTAAACTAGTTGACTATAAAACTCTCTTAAATATTAAAGGAGGTTCCTTAAAGTGTATTAGATGTTCTAGTTAGCTAGTGAAGCAAACGTGTCATTTGTGAAGGGATCCATACAGAAGAAGTTTAGAGTTTTGAAGCTGTTGTGGTGAAATCATATGAGCTGCCATAACGGATGATTAATAGATTATCTAAGCAAAAGAGAGAGGATTGGTACGGATGAATTTATTTTTTAAATACAATCGTTTATATGGTTAGAAATAAGTTTTCTGATGAATATTCTTCTGATTGAGGAAGTGTTTCTCTGTCTACTCATTTACTTGAGTTAAAAGGTATTTGAATTCTATGGTATGGCCCATAGTTTGGCAAAATGTTCTTCTGATTTAAATTGTGTGCTATGTTGTAATATTTCAAACCAACCCCCCACCACCGGCCCCCCACCCCCCCCCCCCCAAAAAAAAATCTCCCTAGTTATTTGGGAATCAGGGAATAGAGACTCCATATCTATTTTGTTTTTCTTTTAATACGGTGGTTGGTCCAGGATATATTTTTAGGGAGGTCAGTAAAAAGATGCATTTTGGATAAAAAAAAAAGTGAATCTTGCAGTCTAGCTACATGATTTCTTTATTGCAAATTTTTTTATAGTACATACTAGCAAGAGAATAAAATATGAGAAGTGTTACATTTACAACATTTTCATAATACTTTTCCAACAAATTTTAGATTATAAGTTGTTATTAGTTATAATTTAAACTCACTACTAAAATACTTTTTTCCTCATCAATAACAGCTAGTAATAATCTATCACTTAGGCTTTATTATGAGTGTATTGTGAATATAGTGTTTCTCATATAAGATAAACTATAAGTTCATTACATATTGTTTATTAATACAATGAAGATAATAATTATTGTTGCTAAGATTAAATTTTTGAAATCATCTATTGTTTTTAAATACAATCAACATATGAATTATTGTTGTTAATTAAGTGAACTCCAAGTGAGATCTAAATACAATAAACTTTTATGTATTATTTTATTTCAAATTTGTTAAGATCTAAATGATTTATTTTTTTAGATTTAAGATGAACAAATTTATACTTTTGTTGTTAGGCTTACTATTTCTTCCCCCATATTTTAGATCAAATTGGTTTGTTGTTGGGTTTTTGTGTGTGTGTGTTTAAAAAGACCAAAATATTGTCAAGATGATCATATTCAAATTCATTTTCGCTAAACATAAAAAATTTTTAGGTCTAGGGGGTTCAAAATTTATTTTAGGAGGGTTAAATAAAAAAAATAAAAAAAATTATATATAATATTTTTTTTGGCCCAGCTCAGGGGGTTCATTTGAACCCCTTGGACTGTACCTAGAGCCACCCATGTTTTAATGATGTGAAAGTTGAATTTATAAAAAGGGGTATCTTAATTGAGTAGAATTGTAAACGAACTGAATTTTGTCAAATAGTGAATATTTAAGCTCAATTCTAAAATGTTTAAGCTCGACTTGAGCTCGTCAAAAATTCTAAAATTTATGAGCTCAACATGACTCGACTCAAGCCCAATATCATGCTTTTGAGTTTGGAATTCAACATAAGTATATTATCAAGTACATATTAAGTTTATTAAGAAGCTAATTTGGTTGAAACGAGTAGTCCCAACTCCCAATTAATTAAAGTTATAGTAAAATATGAATTAATTTGTGAAGTTCATATTAAGTTTATTATCAAACCTATAAATGAGCTGGCTAGACTCCAGTTGTTTTGTTTCAAACCTTAATGTTCACGAGTTTGTTCATGAAATCATTTTATTTCTGCTTAGACTTGGTTTGTTTATTAAATTAATCTAAAATTAAGACTTAAGTTCTGTTTATTTATAAAGAAATAAATATATAAAAATAAAACCTTTTATCAAGTTTAATGAACCACTTAGTTCAGTGGCGACTCCAGGAATTTTTCTCAAGAATTTTTTTTTTTTTTGGCTCGTGATTTTCTTATCAAATATTTGTCCATAATTCTAGCAAAAGAATAAACAATAAACTATAAGTTCATTTGAAATATTGATAAAATTATTAATTATTGTTGTTTAGTTGTTTCATCAATTTGTTTGTCTTTTATAAACTATAATTTGTTATATTGTTGTTTCATTAATTATAAAATTATTAATTATTATTTAGTTTAACATAATTTAATTTGTTTGTCTTTTATAATGTATTGGTTAATTATACTGCTTTAATTATTCTTGTTTAGCCTAACAATAAACTATATTACTTTAATTGTTATTTTACTTTTTTCTAACACAATTTTTGTCATTTTTTTCTATTCATATCATTTTTTCAGTTTTGTAGTACCATTCAGAATTTTTTTGGACTTTTTCTGACAAATTATTTTTGTCTTTTCTGCACTTAACCAGCACCAGGCGGTGCTGGTTAACGTTCTCCTTAATTATATTGCTTTAATTTGTTATATTGTTTAGCAACATGTGCACATTACACTAAAAGAGCCACTGATGTGCACATTACACATGTAACACATCTCATGTGCAGCACAAATGCACAATAAAGCACTAAAGCAGTGTAATGTGCAGCCCGGCCCCCCATGTGCCCATCTACCCCCACCCCACTCAACAAACAAGCACACCTCATGCCTGATGAGTGATGCCCCCTGCCAGTCAGAAAATTTCATAATCACACATTACACTAAAAAAGACAATTAATATCTTACCAACACCAACACACTACACACACCAACACCAACGAATAAGATAAACTGATAAAAGCCAAATTCAAAAAGTCAAAAATAGACAAAATGACAAAACATTAATAAAGCTAAAGTTCGGCCAATCAAAAGAGAGAGAGAGAGAGAGAGTTAGTCTTATTAAAGAATAAAGAGAGAGAGTTTAATTCATTTCATATTTTTCATTTCAGTTCAGAGAGAGAGAGAGAGAATGAAATACCTTGAGGGAGGGAGTACTGGAGTAGCCGAGCAGGGAGGCTTGAAGGCCGAGGCCGCTGAGGCAGTGACGAGGTGACGTCGTGACGAGCAATTTGCCGATCTTTGTCATCCGATGAGGGTTAGTGATGAGCAACGAGGAGGAGGAGGAGCGAGCGAGTGACAACAACGATCTAGACTGGGCCGATCCGATCTCCGACGAGCGAGCTGTGACCAATCTGATCTCCGTTTGTTGGCTTGAGGCTCAAGCGGCATTGCTCTGAGGGACTGAGTTTAGGTTTGCTTTAGGCCTTTAGTGGTTTCCTTTTCTTTCTTTTTTTTGATAAAGCCTTTAGTGATTTCTGATTTAGATCTTTAGGGACTGAGGTGTTGCTCTATTTTTGTTTTTTTTTTTTTTTTTTTGGAGAATCTGTGGGTTTGTAATTTGTTGGGCTTGCCGTGGGCTTGGCTCTGTTACAAATTTTTTTTTTTGGGCTTTTTTTTTTTGGCTTGAAAGTAGAACATATATATTTTTTTTTTTGCTTGAGAATGTTCATAATTTTGTGATTGAGGGTGTTCCTAATATAAAGTAAATATAAAAAATTAAAAAAAAAAAATTTTCAGGTCAGGGTGTTCCTAGGAACACCCTGACTTGCACAAGGGTGTTCCTAGGAACACATTGACTTGCACGTGGTGTACTAACTTAGTTCATTTACCAAAAAAGAAAAATTGAAAAAGAAATTTTTATTTATTTATTTATTTTTTTAAAAGTCCAAGTAATTAAAGAAAGAAAAGATAACAGTATTGTTCCCTACGTGGAGATGGTGTTTATGTAGTCTGTCGTGGAGACAGGACCTTTCTGAGTTTACGTTGTTGAATCTGACACGTGTACGCCGCCAACACGTGCTGTTTTTTATATATGTCACTCATGACGTAAGGTCTGAAAAGGAGATACATCATCACCGTTGAAATTTTTTTCAATGGCTATGATTTAGTCTCATAGGCCCTTATTCTGATCACGTCATTTCACTCGACGTGTCTGCAAGGTTCTGAAAATTTAAAAAAAGTTAACACCAAATTGCATCAATCATGGATTGGCATCAGTAATGTTTTTTATCGGAGTTATGTTGTTGGAGCATTAGTATTAGGGAATGCTAAGAGCATCAGCATCAAGAAATGCTATCCTATATTTTTTTACCATCTCAAAAAGCAACTTTATTGCTTATACCATACCATTTTACAATTCCTCCCACATCAAAAAACTCTATTTTTATTAAAATATTATTATTTTTTCTTTCTTTATTATTCCTTTTCCTAGGCTTTCCAACCGTTTTTTTTTTCTCAGGCTACCTCAACCTCTAGCACAAACCACAAACACAGACACAGACACAAACACAAACACAAACACAAACAAACACAAACCCACGCCGATCAAAAAAATCATCACCGGAGCCGATTTGAAACCCAAACACGACCGGAGCAAACCACGACCACGACCCAACCACGATTTAAAACCCACCGGAGCAAACCCATTCAAAAAAAGTCATCACCGGAGCCACCTCAGCCACAACCCAACCACGACCACGACCCACTTCAGCCGCCGATCCACGACCAACGACCCCCTTCAGCCGCCGATCCACGACCAACGACCCGCTTCATCCCAGCTCGCCGATCCACGACCACGACCCAACCACGTCGATCCACAACCCACAACCCACAATCACGCCGATCCACAACCCACAACCCACAACCACGCCGATCCACAACCCACAACCCACAACCCACAACCACGCCGATCCACAACCACCACTGACCCACAACCACGCCGACCCACAACCCACAACCCACAACCCACAACGGACCCAACCACGACCCACAACCCCTTTTAAGCTCCGGTCACAGCCAAAAACCACAACCATCACAGCCAAAAACCACCACAACCAGAGAAGGAAGAGAGAGAAGAGATGCCGTTTGGGTCCGTAGAGAGGAGAGAGCAGAGATGGAGAAACAGAGAAGAGAAGGAAGAGAGAGAAAAGAATTGAGAAATGAAACGGTTTGAATAAAATATATATATATTTTTTTTAACATTCTGCTACAGTACAATTCTAAGTGTAGAATTGTACTGTAGCACTATTGCAAAAAATTTTGCAATAGTGCGGTTTAGCATTGTTTGATGCAAGTGTTTTTGAACCCTAAAATGTCAAAAATGCCTTAAATATAGCATTAGCATTTTTCAATGCTAATGCTCTAATGCCAAATGTAAGAGATATTTGACATTTCAAGCTTCAAAATATATTGCATCAAGAAATGCTATTGCTAAATATTGTAAATTTTTTTGCAATAGTGCTACAGTATAATTCTATCTTTAGAATTACACTGTAGCACAATTCTTAAAAAAAAAAACTAATATTTTATTGTGTGTCTCTCTCTCTATCCATCACTGTAGAATACATGATGGTGATTAGGAAAATATTATTTTATTGTGTAGATATATTATTTTAGAATTACACTGTAGCACAATTCTAAAAAAAAAAAAAAACTAATATTTTATTATGTGTCTCTCTCTCTATCCATCACTGTAGAATAAATGATGGTGATTATGAAAATATTATTTTATTGTGTAGATATATTATTTTAATGAATAGAATAGGAAAATAAAAGTTTGGGATGCTAGAAGTATTGTAAAATTGTATGGTATAAGTGATAAAGTAACTTTTTGAAATGGTAAAATAAAATAAAGTAGCATTTCCTAATGCTAATGCTCTTACACTCCTCCACCATTCACACTGCGTAGACGAGTTATACTATAAGTTGTGGCATCAATATAACTTTTTTGATCACTGTGATAAGAATTTTAAATTGATTGTCATTGATCATTCTATGATAGGTCCAGTTAATGCGTATTTTTAAGGCATATAGTAATTATTTATTTTTTAAAAAATTTATGAAAATTTGTCAAAAAAGTCAACCGTTTTTTAATTTTTTCAGAAAATTTTTTCCTAAAATAACTTTACTAAGAGTAGATGTTAGTAAAACTCTTTCAGAATAATTGTGATTGAGAACACAGGGTTTTAATGATACCTTGAGAAATTTTTTGAACACAAAGTCTACACTTAGAAAGAAAAAACATAGAATAAACAAAAATTTTGGAGAAAAATTATTTATATCAGTTTCATTATAACTCTTTTATGTAAGTATTAATAACCCTTTTGCAATAAAATATTTTCAATAAAGATATTTTCAATTTTTTACTAAACACCCTCTAAATCACACATGATTGGTTTCAATGACATTTAAATCACAAGAAGACCACCTCATCTCATGTGATGTGAATGGATAAGATCCTTTTTGCTTTTTTTTTTGGGAATGGTGGGGTTTGGGTTTACACTTCACACTTATATTTTATTTTTGAGAAATGCTAACGAGAGCCCTTAGTGCACTGGTTAAGAATTCAATTAAAAAAAGTTTTGACATCACAATTATGTAAGGGTGGCAAATGGGCGGGTTGGGTCATAAATGGGTTGGGTTTGTAATTACCCATTTATCCATTTATGACCTGTTTATATATAAATTAATTATCCATTATCCGTCCAACCCATTTAATTAGTAATCCACCAATTTAATCCAATATGACCCAAATAAATAAATAACTTGTTACTAGATTTTCCCATTAAGTTAGCAACTACAAAATTTCTCATAAACCAAACAAGACCCTTGAAAATCGGATTAAAATCTTTTAGCTTTATAACAACATCAACCACTCCATTTTCATTTATTTTCCAAAACTTTCTCACAAACCAAACAGAACTTCTCCTCACTCAGACCAATACCTAGTTAATCAAACAACTTTGTAAGTATTTATCAATGTAATCAACTTGCAATTATCCAAAAGCTTAACTAGCTGAGAGAGGGTGAGTCACAAAAATATTCACACACTTGACACATACCTTTAATCCCCAAATTCCAAAAAGGCAAAAATGCAACTACAACAACAACAACTACAGCCATAGACTCAACCTCAACAACATCACTATCAGCAACAACAGCAGCAGCAACAACAACCACCACCTCAGGCGAAGGATATAGCGATGGCACCCACTAGCTCCAGTCCGCCACCGTTCGAGGAGGTGTCACCGAAACAGGTGGCTAAAGCAATGGACAGACTCAGCCACGCCGCTCGTCTCATCGCCGATATCAAGCTCGGCGCCGATCGACTCTTGGGAGCACTGTTCATCGCCGCATAGCCTCACCAGAGCAACAAACCTCTCCACTTGTTCCTCAAAGAAGACTCCTCCATGTGCCAACACCTCCACGACCTTCGCTCCGTCGTTAGGGTTTCGTCGTTTTTGAAATTGTGTTTTTTGATTTACGGTAGGAAGGTAGCTAGAGGAATCTGGGGTTTTGAGTGAATTGCTTTGGTCTTAAAGTAATTCCTGGGGTTTTGAGTGAAACACTTTTGGGAAAGTGTTTGGCTACTGAGAAAATCTGAGGAAGAGTGAGACTGAGAGACGAATCTTAGGGCTTAGAAATCTAGAGTTGTTTATTTAAGTTTTAGATTTTAAAAGGTTTAGTGGGTATTAGTGAGTTTATTTAATTTTGAATCTTAGATGGGTTATGTATATTTTTATTTTAAAACGTACTATTTAATAAAATAAATACAATCTTTTGTGATGAAAATCTGACCTTGTAGAGAAGATATTGCATGTTTTGGAAACATGTTGAATTTTCTCAACCTTATATGTCATTCGTACGTGGTTGACCTGGCTATGTAGTCTAGTGATTGGACGTGGATCTTCCTTTTCCACATGTTGTATTTATAAATAATCTCTTAATTTATCCTATTAAGAGCAACAGATGATAGTTTACCAAATATAAAAAGTGCTTAATTTTACACATTTTAATTAAAAAATCACTCATATTAGTGCTTGTATAAGTTTGTGTAAATGCAAAAATGCTACAGTAATTGTGCATTTGCATTTAATATTTTACTATTTTTTTTCTCTCCTTCACTTCACTCTTTCTTTTACTCTCTGGTCTAACTCTTATCTCACTCTTTCTTTTCCTCCACTGATCTCTACTGCTCTCTCTCCACAGTTGTGCCACTGCCAATCACCTCTCTTGCCGAAACTCTTGTCGATTGCCATGGCTATCTTTTTTCTTTGTTTGATGGTTTTGGGATTTTGATCATTGGTTTTGATGATTTTGGTCAGTGGGTTTTGATCAATGGTTTTGATGATTTTTATTAGTGGGTTTTGATGATTTTGATTAGTGGTTTTGGGATTTTGATGGGTGGGTTGATGATGGTGGTTGGATGGATTGATGATGGAGGTTGGGTTGATGATCACCGCTGCTCTCTTTTTTCTTTGTTTGATTGTTAATGATGGTTGGGAATTAAGTCAAGAATGAATATTTTATTGAATAAATGTATAGAATAGACAAACTGATGTAGGTGTTTTGTAAAAGTGAGTGTGTAAAATAGAAAAAACATTTTTTTTTTTTGTGTGCAAAATAGACAGAAATTTTATATCTACTAATGCGAATGCTCTAAGTCCACATTTTTATGTACGTAGCATGTATAAATAATAATAATAATAATAATAATAATAAATAAATAAAAAGAAGCAGTAGATTACAGTTTAAATTTTGAATTTCAATCTTGCAGAGAAGACCTAAATTTCATTGCATGTGTGTGCACTTATTTTGTACACTATTTTCTTGGAAAAGAAAGTATTTGTGAAAAGAATTGGATTAAATTATTTTCTCCACTTCTTTTCAATCCCTCTTTACAACTGCAAGTTGCAATGTCATATATTGGAATGCTAAGTAATATTACTAAATCTAATTGAAATGTGATGCATTTAACAACTAATGAAATCCTTTAAACATAGGATATACTATTTTTTTTTATTTTCTCAAACATAAACTTAGCTACATAATCTACTTTTTTTAATAGGATCTAATATTATGTGGTGTATAAGATATTTGTTAAAGAGTAATCAATAATCATTTTATTTATTAATGGGCTGAACTTTAAATGACACATCTTCTTCTAGTATGATGAGCAAAATATGAAGGATTGAATTGTGACCTGTAGGTGAGTTCAAAATCCATCATGAAATGTAAGACGGATTAAAAAAAAGTCTTCTTAAGATAAGATCATTGACTTTGATAAAACTGTAAAAACTAAAAAGTAATGCCACGTTATTGTCTGAGTAAAAACTAAAAAGGACTTAATTGAGTGATTGTCAAGTAGATGATTTATTTTCCTCAAAACAACAAAAGAAAAGGAAAACGAAAGAGGAAGTCAAAGATTTAGCCCAACAAAGTAACTCACCCACCAATAACTTTTCAAAAAGCCAGTGTCATTGTTATTCACCTACTAAGAAATTGTCTTAAATATAGGACAAACTTAATTAGTTCTTGACTGTAGTACTTTTATGCTTTTATGATATATCTATATCCTTTCATGCCAGAATAAAAAAAAAGGACGGTGTGACTCATTATTGATAAACCTTGGTGCCATGGCTATTTAGGGTATTGACATAAATGATTTGAGCATTTATTTTTTTAATTACATAACGTGTAGATTTCTTTCACCAAGTGGAACTAGCTATAATAGACAAACTAGAATAGAGCTACCTCATATCAAAACTGTCTTGGCCTAAACCTCCTAAAGCTTCGCTTTCAACACACACACACACACACACAACTCCTAAAGCTTCCTGCACCAAAATAAGCCAAATATCACACCGATAATTAATATAAGGGGATTAAAATGTGCTTTTTAGCACATAAGTAATGAAGATGTTCGGTATTAATTGGTTGCAACACGTTTACTATATTGACTATGTATTGTGCACTTTCCGTTGGATTCCAATTGAATAAGAAATGGAAAAAATAAAAATGAAAATGAAGTGTACATGACACAAACGAGATATGTGATTATGTGTAATCATTTTAAAATATGTGTTAGTTCTATGTCGCCTTCAGTATACAAAAGTATTGAATAAAGTCAAACCTTGCTTCAATGTATCCATAACTTATTAGATTGTGCATTGACATTAGATTGATTGGCGTGAAAATTTGGCAAATTATAAAAAGTAATAAAAAAGATATGATGTTATTAAATATATATTTTTGGGTTTCTTGTATACTAACGCCGCCGCGGGGGGGGGGGGGGGGGGATGTGACATGAGATAGACATGTAACCATTTAAAAAAATGTGTTCTGTGTCACTTTTAGTATACAAAAGCATTGAATAAAGCCAAACCTGCTTCAACGTATCCATAACAGTATTAAATTGTAAATTGACGTTAGATTGATTGGCATGAAAAATTATAAGAAGAAATTTTTTTAAAAAAGACATGATTTTATTGAATATTTTCGCAACAAAACTTCATGGTTTCTTGTATATATACCTGTGGGGGAGTAAAACCTGGGCCCATGAGGTGGGCTCAGATACAACTTTTCATCAACAATAAGTCCGAGGAGAAGAAATTATAGGGAACCCTTGTAACTAATAGTAAAACGCGTAAGTGTCCAGGGATATTGATCCGAGAGGGATACCCTCCTCGGGTCTGGCATATGTCGGTGAAAGAGGCCTCGGCTTCCCCTTAGTCCAGCTTCCAGGAAATTCCAGAGGTGAAGACAGATTGTCAATGCACGTGGAAGGGATAAAGATGCAGAAATATCTTGAGCAAAAGCTGCTGCCACCGCATTAAATGCATTACAGCAGCTTTCCTGGCCGCATTTATGTGGAGAAGACCCCTGAACAGTGTTTAAAATCATCTTTACCCCCAGGAAACCAAAAAGCTGTGGGAGAAGAAGTGGGAAACTCAAGTACCAGGCTAGATGGCAGACAAGTGGACGATAGGATCGAACAATGAAGGACTATATAATGGAGTAAGACCTCCAGAAGAAAGGGACGGAAGAAAAATGGAAGAAACCTCAAGAAATAACTACTGTAGCATCTGAGAAAAATACAACCCAAAGAAAAGCATTCTATCTAAGTGCATACCCCTCGGACCTAACTCGAATCCATCAATTAGTCCAAAACTTACTCCTCGGACACGAGATCTTAACTTGTGTATGTGTTTTAGCCTCCTCGGCCAAGCACTTAATCTTCAGTAACTGTTGTAAAGATCGCTATTAGCCCAATTCTTTGACCCACTCTCTTACAAATTTATTGTATTGGGCTTATTGGGCCCATCTCCTGTTTTCATCTAGGTGTGGGCTACAATTTGTGACCCTACAATTGGCGCCGTCTGTGGGAAAGAATTAGCGCTAGTAGAAAGTTACGGCAGTTATGGCAGGTTCAGGACCGCAACAGGCCAGTCCGCCCTATGCAGAGTCAGTAAACGTCAGTCAGCAAGATGAACTCCATAATCTTGAACGGGAGAACCACGTAGATAACCAGCGTGAGGGTAGTTCGCGAACGATCCATGCTGGGAAGAGCGGCTATCGACGAAAGAGCCATCTGGTGCAAGGGCACGCTGATGAAAAGGACTTGCAGCGTGAAATAGAAGGTTTGAAAAAGAAGCTTCGTCGAGCACAACGAAATCACACCCATTCAAGTTCTGATGTCTCCTCCAACGGTGAAGGGGAGGACAGTTACAGGGATTCTTCAGAAACTCCCCCCAGTGAATCCTATTCCTATGAAGAAGAGCATTCTCACAAGAGAAGGAGAAAAAGTTCGTCTAGAAGGGGAGTGGGGACCAAAGACATGAAGAAGGCTCTGACCCAAATTTCTAAGTCCCCCTTTACTAGGGGAATAGAAAAGGCAAAGCTTCCCAGACGTTTTCATCAGCCTACGTTCTCTATGTACAACGGACGTACCGATCCTGTAGAACACGTGAGCCAATTCAGAAAAAAGATGGCAGTTTACTCTCAAGACGAGGCTTTATTGTGTAGAGTATTTCCCTCTAGCCTAGGACCGATGCCGATGAGATGGTTCGATGGGTTGAAGACTGACTCCATCGGCTCCTTTAAGAAGCTCACTCAATCATTCTGCTCCCGGTTTGTTACATGCAGCAGAGTTCCTCAACCCCTTGATTCCCTGCTGTCCATGACAATGAGGGAAGGGGAGTCTGTGAGGTCATATGCCGAGAGGTATTGGGAGATGTTTAACGAGATTGACGGAGATTTTGATGAGGTCGCTGTCAGAACCTTCAAGGTCGGTCTTCCCTCCGAGCATGGTTTGAGGAAGTCCCTGACAGGGAAACCGGTCACCAGCTTGCAACAATTAATGGATAGGGTGGATAAATATAAAAGGATAGAAGATGATCAACAACAGCAGCAACAAGGAAAAGGGAAAGATAAGCTTGTCCCTCAAGAAAGAAGAGAGTTTAGGCCGGACAGGTACAATAATAACCGGCCGAAAAGGTATTATGCCGAGCAGCAGATATCCAGTAACAGCCAAATAGTAGGAGCTGTATTCCGAGAGCCTGTGCACCAAGTCCTAGAAAAGATAAAAAACGAACCATTCTTCAAGTGGCCCAATAAGATGATGGGAAACCCAGAAAAGAGAAACCGGAACCTCTATTGTCAATATCATAGAGACCACGGTCATACCACCGAGGATTGTAGAAGCTTATGGGATCACCTGGACCAGCTTGTCCGGGAGGGCAGATTGAAACAGCTGTTGCATCATTCCAATAATCTGGGTAGCCATGCGGATACTCGATCAGAAAGGGAGAATCCTCCGAGACCTCCAATTGGAACTATTAATGTCATCTTTGCGGCACCTGGCAGAACAGGGTCATGCCCCTCCAGAGTAATGTCGGTGGCTTGTCTGTACCCTGAGGATGACTCTCACGAGTCAAAGAGAGCTAAATCGAGCCGGTCCCTGGTCATGGGATTCTCGGACGAAGACAAGATCGGAACTGTTCAACCACATGACGATGCTTTAGTAATTACCCTCCGAATTGGAGGCTACGATGTAAAGAGGGTAATGGTGGATCAAGGCAGTGCAGCCGAGATCATGTACCCTGACCTCTTCAAGGGGCTGAACCTAAGGGCTGAAGACCTGACACCTTATAACTCCCCCTTAGTAAGCTTTGAAGGGAAGATTATTATCCCGAAAGGGCAAGTCAGACTGCCAGTACAAACCGGAGCGGAGATAGTAGAGGTCGATTTTATAGTGGTGGATGCCTACTCCCTTTATACAGCGATTGTTGCGAGGCCTTGGCTTCATACTTTGGGAGCAGTCTCTTCCACCCTGCATCAGAAGATTAAATACCCCTCTGGAGGTAAGATAGAAGAGATACTGGGTGATCAGACCATGGCGAGGCAATGCATGATAGCAGCTATCCGACATAAGCCTGAAGCAGAATCTGAGGCTCAAAAAGAAGAATTATAGCAATTAAAATCCTCAATGCTGCCCCAAGATGGGTTATCCGAGGAAGCGAAATGTGAAGATCTTGTAAAAGTCACAATAGGAGATGACCCTGAGAAATTCTTTCAAGTCGGATCTCAACTACCCCAGTTGGAAAAGGAGGAATTGGTAGAGTTCCTCAAACGAAACATAGACGTCTTTGCATGGAGTGCTTATAAGGCTCCAGGGGTAGACCCAGACTTCATTTGTCACCATTTGAATGTTAATCCAGCAATGACCCCCAAGAAGCAGCTCCCTCGTCGGCCATCTAAAGAGCATGCAGAAGCAGTCCGTCAGGAAGTGATGAAGCTAAAGAAGGCAGGGGCTATCAAAGAGATCTTCTACCCCGAATGGTTGGCAAACACGGTGGTGGTCAAGAAAAAGACTGGGAAGTGGCGAGTATGTGTTGATTTCACAAATCTAAATAAAGCCTGCCCAAAAGATCCATTCCCCATGCCCAAAATTGATCAGCTGGTAGACGCCACAGTCGGCCATCCTCGGATGAGTTTCTTGGACGCTTTCCAGGGTTATCATCAGATACCTTTAGCATTGGACGATCAGGAAAAAACTGCTTTTGTCACGCCAGTAGGAAACTACCACTACAAGGTGATGCATTTTGGTTTGAAGAACGCGGGCTCCACTTATCAGAGGATGATGACGAGGATGTTTGAACCATTATTGGGAAGAAATATGGAGATTTACATAGATGACATGGTGGTGAAAAGCAAAAGAGCATCTGAACACCTAGAGGATCTTCGAGTTGTCTTCGAAATTCTCAGAAGCCATAAACTACGCTTGAATGCCTCCAAATGTTCGTTTGGTGTTGGCTCAGGCAAATTCTTGGGTTATATGGTCACTCATAGGGGAATTGAAGTCAATCCCGACCAAATTAAGGCCATCACCAGTATGCGAACTCCTCGGAACCCAAAAGAGGTGCAAAAACTAACCGGAATGGCCGCTGCTCTGAATAGATTCATATCTCGATCAGCGGACAGGTGCCGACCCTTTTTCCTGTTGATCAATAAATGGAAAAGCTTTGAATGGTCGACGGAATGTGACGCAGCCTTTCAACAACTTAAAGACTATCTCGCTCGGCCGCCGGTCATGTCGAGTCCCGAGCCAGATGAGGTTCTTTTTGCTTACATTGCAGTGGCCTCCTATGCAGTAAGTTTAGTGTTGATAAGGGTTGATAACGGCGTACAACGGCCAGTGTACTACGTGAGCAAATCACTGCATGAGGCAGAGGTGCGATACCTTCCACTGGAAAAGGCTATCTTGGCGGTGGTGCTTGGCACACGCAAGCTGCCTCACTATTTCCAAGCGCACACGGTGATTGTTCTTACGCAACTCCCATTAAAGGCCGTCCTTAAAAGTGCAGATTACACGGGGAGGATAGCCAAGTGGGGCACAATTCTGGGAGCTTTCGACATCAAGTACATGCCTCGCACCTCAGTGAAGGGCCAGGTGCTGGCCGACCTGGTGGCAGAGTTCACCGAACCAGAAGTGGATAGTCTATTAGCATCAGAAGAAGGGGATGTAAAACTAGCCTGTAGTATCTCCAAGCATATCCCTCCGACTTGGGAAGTACATGTAGACGGAGCATCAAACCAAAAAGGAGCGGGAGTTGGGTTAGTGCTGACATCTTCAGAAATGATCACCATTGAAAAGTCATTGAGGTTAAGCTTTCCTGCCATGAATAACGAAGCAGAGTACGAAGCACTACTAGAAGGTATGGCTATGGTCCTAAGGATGGGAGGAAAGTCCATTGAACTCTTCTCGGATTCAAGGCTAATTGTTGGTCAGGTCAAAGGCGAATTTGAAGCCAAAGACGAGAGAATGCGAGGTTATCTTAGCCGAGTGAAAACCATGCAGATGGAATTCGAATCCTTTAGCTTGCTGCATGTCCCAAGAAGTGGCAACACGCATGCGGACTCTTTGGCCACCCTCGCAACTTCCTCGGCGCAAAACTTGCCTCGCATAATCCTCGTTGAAGACCTGCATCGACCCTCGACAATAGCAAACGTAGTTCAGATCAATCAAGTCAGAATGGGGCCAAGCTGGATGGATCCTTTCATGCAATTCTTAAAGGATGATATTCTACCCGAGGAGAAAGTTAAAGCCGACAAAATAAGAAAGAAGGCTCCTAACTATTGGCTGTCGCAGGATGACAAGCTATATAGGCATTCCTTCTCTGGGCCTTATCTGCTATGCGTTCATCCCGATCAAACGGAATTGCTCTCGGAAGAGATGCATGAGGGAATCTGTGGAAGCCACACTGGAGGCAGGTCCTTAGCGCATAGGGCCATTACTCAGGGTTATTGGTGGCCGAATATGCAGAGAGAAGCTTTGGAATATGTCAAAAAGTGTGATCAATGCCAACGGTATTCACCGAATATACACCAACCGGGAGGAGTCCTCAATCCAATATCCAGCCCATGGCCATTCGCTCAATGGGGCTTGGACATCGTCGGACCATTTCCTAAGGCTGTAGGAAACAAAAAATATCTCATAGTCGGCACGGACTATTTCACAAAGTGGGTTGAAGCAGAGCCTCTAGCCAATATCCGAGATGCGGATGCGAAAAGATTCGCTTGGAAAAACATTGTTACTCGATTCGGTGTCCCTCGTGTACTCATTACGGATAATGGACTTCAGTTTGACAGTAAGATGTTCAAAAATTACTGTGGAGAATTGGGGATCACTAACAGATATTCTACTCCGGCATACCCTCAAGGGAATGGACAGGCTGAAGCTGTGAATAAGGTCATATTAAATGGATTGAAGAAAAGACTGGATGATGCGAAAGGCAGATGGGTAGAAGAACTCCCACATGTACTCTGGACGTACAGGACCACACCTCGTAGGTCCACTGGAGAGACCCCTTTTTCAATGACTTATGGAGCTGAAGCAGTCATACCCTTGGAATCCGGATTCCCAACGACGAGAACGAGCTCATTCAATCCAAAAGACAACGATGAAAACTTGGCAAGAGGTCTGGACTTGATTGATGAAAAAAGGGAAAACGCAATGGTTCAATTGGCTCATTACCAACAAAAGCTGAAGCGAGGTTATGATGCCCATGCAAAGACAAGGCCTTTGGTCCCAGGTGACCTGGTGCTGCGCAAAGTCGTGGGCTCGGCAAAGAACTCTGCATGGGGAAAACTAGGGCCGAATTGGGAAGGACCATATCGCATCACCTCCAACGCTGGCATTGGAGCATATTTCTTGGAAGACTTGGACGGACTTGTAGTACCCCGCCCTTGGAACGTCAATAATTTGAAAAGGTATTATTACTAATAAAACTGTATTTAATCAATATTCGTTCTTTATGTTAAATATGTATGCCTCTTTTCGTATCTCTCGATGCTCTATGAAGTGTTTAAACTTAAATCCAGTCATGCATGAGTCCTCGGACCAGATGATCTGGGTTAGTTAACACCCTCACCGTTCTATGAAGTGTTTAAACTTAAATCCAGTCATGCATGAGTCCTCGGATCAGATGATCTGGGTTAGTTAACACCCTCACTGCTCTATGAAGTGTTTAAACTTAAATCCAGTCATGCATGAGTCCTTGGACCAGATGATCTGGGTTAGTTAACACCCTCACCGCTCTATGAAGTGTTTAAACTTAAATCCAGTCATGCATGAGTCCTCGGACCAGATGATCTGGGTTAGTTAACACCCTCATCGTTCTGTGAAGTGTTTAAACTTAAATCCAGTCATGCATGAGTCCTCGGACCAGATGATCTGGGTTAGTTAACACCCTCACCGTTCTGTGAAGTGTTTAAACTTAAATCCAGTCATGCATGAGTCCTCGGACTAGATGATCTGGGTTAGTTAACACCCTCACCGTTCTGTGAAGTGTTTAAACTTAAATCCAGTCATGCATGAGTCCTCGGACCAGATGATCTGGGTTAGTTAACACCCTCACCGTTCTATGAAGTGTTTAAACTTAAATCCAGTCATGCATGAGTCCTCGGACCAGATGATCTGGGTTAGTTAACACCCTCACCGTTCTGTGAAGTGTTTAAACTTAAATCCAGTCATGCATGAGTCCTCGGACCAGATGATCTGGGTTAGTTAACACCCTCACCGTTCTATGAAGTATTTAAACTTAAATCCAGTCATGCATGAGTCCTCGGACCAGATGATCTGGGTTAGTTAACACTTGTTCTATTTCCCTTTTTAAGCATTCAAATATAGATGTGAATGCATGACTCAAATTTCTTGTTTAGTTATATTTATTTAGCTAGTATGATAATCCAACTTCCAAAACCCCTTAATCAAATTGGTCATCCACACAACGCAAAAAAAAAATGAAATGAAATGAAATGACAGCAGAAGGATTTACTATTACTTGTCATAATACGTAAAACAAAGGGAATATATCTTCATTAATGATTAAAACGCAATACAAATCTTTAAAATAATAAGCAAAAAAAAAAAACAAAAAGAAAACAACACTAAGACAAAACAGCCTAAGTCTTCGTGTTGGGGTCTTGATGCTCAGCTACTTGTTCAGACTGCGGAGGGGCAGCATCTGGAGCATTACTTTGGGAGGGCTCAGCTTGGTTTGTCGCAGGAGCTTCTGATACTGGGGCTGGCTGCTCTGGAGGAGGAGGATCAGAATCTGGGAGCGGATGAATATCAGGTTCATAGTACACGCTCTCAGGCCTCCTGAGGATGGAGTCGGCAGGGACCCCAGCGGCGTCAAGGGCTTTCTCCCAAGTGATGTCGCAGTAGTCCCTGGCGACGGAGGCAAACTCTTCAGTCAACCTGCTCTGAGTCTCTTCAACCCCCAGGGCATAAGAAGCTTGCTTTTCGGCCTCGGCTGCCTCCTTCTGTAGCTGGGCAGCTTCCTTAGCCTTACGGAGCTCTTCGCGCAGGTTTTTCACCATCTGCCTCTCCGTTTCTAAGTTGATTTCGCAGAGGTGTAGTTCGCTGCGAAGAGTCACTGCCTGCTTCTCAGTTGTTTTTAATCCAGCCTCAGCGCTGGCCCTCTCCTGATTAGCCTTCTTCACCTCCTCGGCCATCTGCTTTTGTTGAGTTCTTAGCACACTCAGATGGACCTCCACAGTCTCTCGGGCCTCATGGGCGGCTTTTGTCTCATCACGAAAGCGCTTCGCCCATTCCTCAGCCACATACACTTGTTGCGCGACCTGTTATGGAAAATTAAAAAGTGGCTTAGATTTAAAAAATAATAATAATAATAGGCAAATAAAAAGAAACAAAATTGTACTCACCATCGCCAAATCCCTTTTCATGGAAAGGAGTAAGTCAGGATAATCGAAACTCCTGTAAGCCTCCAGGTCAGTAGGTAGGAGAAGGGGCTGCAGCAAAGCATCAGCCAGTCGGCCTGCATGGCCACCGCGGAAGTGCCTAAGTGAAGCATCCACTGAGACGGGGCCACCATCAACCTCCAGCGTCGGTGACCAAGTCCGTGTTGACTGACGAACCTGGGCTGGTGGGCGCTCCTCTCGGCTCTCCACAGAATGGGCCCTCCTACTCGGACGTTCATGAGTAGGTCTGGCCTGCTTATTGCCCTTTGACGGGCCTAGCTCCCCCTCCTCGGTGGGCTCCACTGGCCTCTTCCTCCTCAGATCTGGGTTTGGTTTGAGCCCAAGGTCTGCAGGCACCTGGGGCGGAGGAGGGGGAGGGTGTGCAGCTTGTTTGGACTTGCCCTTATCTTGAGAAGAGGGCCCTTTGTTCCTGCCCTTCATCAACTCTTTCAAAGAAGGGCCAGTCCGGGGAGCCATGTCTTCCTCCTCGTCAGTTGTATCGGCAAGGTATGTTACCGCTTGAGCTGGAGTTTGCACGCACGACTGCTCGTCCGCTCCCTCCTCGGCCTCTGAAATGAAGACTGTTTCTTCTTCAAACTTGAACTTATCAATCTCTAGTTCGAGAGAGGAAGAAGAGGCTGTGCCTTCGCGGAGAATGGCCTCCCCAAGCAGTACTTCGCGCAGAGGTTCGGCGGCAAGGGGAATTCCCTGTGGAATGGGATGGTCAACTGGGGGAAGATCGTAGCCGGCGAGGAAGTTTGGCCGAGACACGTCTATACGTGCCAAACGGTGGTCTCCTGCTCGGATGGAGTTGCCGACGTCTAAATACGACCTCGAGATGGGCTCGAAATCCAAAATGAGGTGAACTGCTCGTAGTTGCCCGTCGTCGTTCACAAAAATCTCTGACCTCAGCAGGTAATTCAGTGCTGGAACGTTGATCAGGCTAAGCTTTGGGTTGGTAAAGAATTTATCTGTCAAGCAAGTAAATCACATTGTTAAGCCTCGGCTATAAAAAATATAATAATAGTAACACTAACACAAAACTACTAAGCAAATAAACATAAAAGAATCAAAATACTCCTCAACGTTAAAGTTAGAGATCCTAAGTCTAGGTTGCTCCACCTGGTGTCCCGGCCTTGGTTGGGCAGGCTAAGCCGTCGCTCCAAGGCCCCGACAGGATTAAGTAGTCGTCTTTCATCCCCTTGTTAGATTTGGGGAGGCAGGATATTAGTTTGACCACATTGCTACGGGACTTAAGGTAAAAGCCTGCCCGAGTCTCTATATGGCCTTCATATAGGTGGGCGACGTCGTGCCACGTCAATCCTAGCCCCAGATGCCGGTCCAAAGCGTCGATTGACCCTAGGACTCTAAAGAAGTTGGGGGCACACTGATAGGGGCAGAGCCTATGGGCGCGAAGATAGTCCCGTGTAATCCTACCCATGGGGACGGTCATCCCCCATTCTATGAAGGCAATCATAGGGATGACCACCTCTCCTACTTTCCGGTCAAACTCCACTCCCTCTGTGGTGCAGTGACGTACCACTACCTCCGGGGGAATGTGGTACTTTTCTTTGAACAACTCTATCATGCCCGGAGTGTTTACTAAGCGCTCGAATCTACCTATTGTTAGTCTCTATAAGGTAGAGTGGTTAGCCGAGGAGGTTAGCCGAGGATACAACGGAAGTCGGAGGGCGAAACTTACGTGAGAATGAACACGATTTGTTCCTCTGGTCGCTGAAAGATCGTCAAGCTCTCTTTCTTGTGAAAAATGATGGATGCCTGGATATGAACACTGAAGTTGCAAGCTCTGATAAGAAACAAAAAGTAACGCCAGGAGGTTTTTATAGTAGGGATGGAAAAAGGAAAAACCACAATCCCGCCCAAATATTGCAGTTGAGATCTGGACCGTTGGATTCGTATTTCACCGTAGGATGCCTGGGTTGAAACGCAATTCTAAGCGTTTAATGATGATTGTGCGAGTTCCCAAGCGTCAGGAGCCCTCGCGAAATGGCAGAAATGGCCCTTACACGCGCCTAAATTTAGATACTGTTAAGGACTGCATTGTAATTACTAGTGTACATCAAAATCCTAACTTTCCTTCTCGGATTAGAAAGAAAAATTAGAATTTTGAGGGGCTATTGTGGGGGAGTAAAACCTGGGCCCATGAGGTGGGCTCAGATACAACTTTTCATCAGCAATAAGTCCGAGGAGAAGAAATTATAGGGAACCCTTGTAACTAATAGTAAAACGCGTAAGTGTCCAGGGATATTGATCCGAGAGGGATACCCTCCTCGGGTCTGGCATATGTCGGTGAAAGAGGCCTCGGCTTCCCATTAGTCCAGCTTCCAGGAAATTCCAGAGGTGAAGACAGATTGTCAATGCACGTGGAAGGGATAAGGATGCAGAAATATCTTGAGCAAAAGCTGCTGCCACCGCATTAAATGCATTACAGCAGCTTTCCTGGCCGCATTTATGTGGAGAAGACCCCTGAACAGTGTTTAAAATCATCTTTACCCCCAGGAAACCAAAAAGTTGTGGGAGAAGAAGTGGGAAACTCAAGTACCAGGCTAGATGGCAGACAAGTGGACGATAGGATCGAACAATGAAGGACTATATAATGGAGTAAGACCTCCAGAAGAAAGGGACGGAAGAAAAATAGAAGAAACCTCAAGAAATAACTACTGTAGCATCTGAGAAAAATACAACCCAAAGAAAAGCATTCTATCTAAGTGCATACCCCTCGGACCTAACTCGAATTCATCAATTAGTCCAAAACTTACTCCTCGGACACGAGATCTTAACTTGTGTATGTGTTTTAGCCTCCTCGGCCAAGCACTTAATCTTCAGTAACTGTTGTAAAGATCGCTATTAGCCCAATTCTTTGACCCACTCTCTTACAAATTTATTGTATTGGGCTTATTGGGCCCATCTCCTGTTTTCATCTAGGTGTGGGCTACAATTTGTGACCCTACAATACCAGAATCATGAATACTTTTGGCAGTCTCTTATAGACATGGCAAAATGGGTCAGACCCGCAACCCGATTGACCCGTTTAAAAATGACTCATTTTGACTCGTGACCCATTTTGACTAGTTACCCGATTAACCCGACTCGACCCGCTCGTTTTGCCGTGTCTACCAACATTGAGTAAATTGAGATTGAGGTGTAATTTCTATAAAATATTTACTTATTCTTCTTTACTTAATATGTTATATACTCCATTATAACTTGTCATTCTTTACTTGACACATTCATTTTCTCTTCCTACTTTAAATAGATTGAAGATCATACCAAGATTAGTTTCTAGAAAGCTAGAACAAGAGTTGCACCAAATTTGGGTATTAAGTCAAGTGTTTAGTGGTAATTGGTAATAATATCACCAGTGAGAATCTAATTACAGTTAAGGAACTCATAAACAATTGACAGATTGCATCTATTTCAAAAAAAAAATTGTTTGAAAAATACGGGTAAACTTGACCCGACTGGCGACCCAATTGATCCGCTTAAAAATGACCCGTTTTGACCCCCAACCCGAACTCGACCCGACCCACCCGTTTTGCCATATCTAGTCTCTTATCCAATCTGTATCCCATTTGGATACATGGATGTATGGTATGAAGCATTCGGCATATATTGTAGGGGAAAAAAAGATTCGGCATAAAATTAAATAGTCCAAAATTATGAAAATCATTAAATATTCGGCATAAATAGAAGGTGAAAAAAACATTGGTACATTATATTCTTGATTTAAATAAGAAATTTGGGACTAAAAGGGAAACTATATTTATTATATTATATTATCTCACAATAGCTTAGTTTTCATTTTAATTAAATAAAATACATATTTAAAATGCATATTATATGTACATATAATATATGTGCTTCAAAATAATATATTTAAATTATAATTTAATCACCTAAATTATAGAAAAATGGTAAAACATCAAAGAACAAACTCAAGAATATCAGTGGTGGCTCTAGAAATATTTTTTAGGGTGGTCACTAAGAAATTTAAATTATACAAAATTTAATAAATATAACTTGAATATATTGATGTCACAAAAAAAATGAAGTATTACAAGTTTTTTCTACTAATAAAGAGAAAAAAAAAAAAAAGGATTGATAAAAGATAAAGTGAGAATTGAGAATGCCGAGATGAGAATAATAAAGTAAGAGAATTGAAATGATAATAGAAAAGAGAAAGAAAAACTGATGATATTTGCTGTAACTATGAGTTGAACTATGATCTGAATCATTAAGAAAAGCAAAATTATTGCAACTATGAAGTCAAAAAGAGCATAATGACCGGCATTGTCAAGGAAAACTCATGAACTAAAATATTATTCTTGAGTCCCTTTTTCAAGGAAAAATAAAATTAGAGATTATTTTTATGTAATAGGTTGAAAAAGTTACAAATTTGAATAATTATTTTTCTTTTTCTTTTTTAATAGGTTTTTTGTTGAATGATTTGTTAACTCATTTTTGTTTGGTCTAGTCTTTTTTTTTTTGGGGGGGGGGGTTATTTTTGTTGTTATTTGTGTTATTTTATTTTTATTTTTTCTTTAAGGGTTTTTTTTGTGGGGGGGGGGGGTGGTTAAGGGGTTAAGGATTATGTTCTAGATATGGAAGTAATTAAAAAATATTAATTCTAGATAATTATGGATGACGTCGCAACACATGTGTGTTTCATAAGAGCATTCACAATCGGAAATGTCATCCTATTTTATTTTACCATCTCAAAAAGCTACTTTATCAATTATACTATATCATTTTACAACACAACTAACATCCCAACTTTTATTTTCCTATTCCACTCATTAAAATAATATATTTACACAATAAAATATATTTCCCAAAATAATATATCTCATTTCTCTAATTTCTGTCTCTCTTCCTCCCCTCTCTCTCATTGCCGTGAACAAACCCAATACCCCACACAACCACCATCCAAACCCAACCACCCCACCATTGCTGCACCCACGGAAAAAACCTACAAAAGAAAGCACCAACCCATAACTCAGATCAAACTGAGCAAACCACATCCACAAGAAAACCCACAACTCATATCACCAAATCTACCACCAACCACAACCACAACCACAACCACAAGAAATAGCCACCATAGAGGGGAAAAAAAAAACAATATTTAAGCGTTCGAAAACCACTAACAACAGCCACATCCACAAGAAATAGCCACCACATAATCACAAAAAAAAAAAAGCCGATCTCCATGCGTCCATCGCTGCGGTCTGCACATCGATCCACCATGATCCTTAGCCCCATAGCCACCATAACCCACCATGACCCATCATGATCCACACCAATTCAAAACCCAACCAATGCCATCGGACTTGAGAGAGCCACGATGGACTTGAGAGACCCACAAACTCATCAAACCCACGCCAGACTTGAAAGACCCATAACCCACGACCCACACCGAACTTGAGAGAGCCACGACCCACAGCCCACGATCCACGCCAGACTTGAAGGACCCACGAACCATGATGGAGTCATGATCCACGGAGAAGAAGAGAAGAACAACTAGTCTTGGTTAGGTGGCTTGCGGTGGTCTATGACGGTGGGTCCGACCATGGTGGCTTGGTGATGGCCTTCACGTCCACCATGGTTTTGGGTCTAAAGAGGAGAGAGCAAACAATAGAGAAGAAGACAAGAGAGGGAAATGAAATAATGAGAAAGGAAGAGAGAGAAGAATCAGTCAAATAATAAAATAATAATTTTTAATTATACAATCTTGCTACAGTACCATCCTAGAAATATGATGGTACTGTAGCAACATTGTAAAATTTTTTATAATTGCCAATTTGCACAATTTGACAATCCGGCTGGAGAATCATTTTAAGGATTTGATAGTAAAATATATCAATATTAGGGCTGTCCACGGGTCGGGCCGGGTCGGTTTTCGACCCAGCCCGGACTCGACCCGTCGGCGTCGGGTGGAGGGGCGGAGTAACCCTAAACCGACTGCCGGAAAAATCGGTCGGTTCGGTTTTCTGTGATGGTTAGCGTCGGTCGGGTCGGATCGGTTGCCGGAATTAAAAAAGGCATCGAAATCTGAAGAAAAAGCGTCGCCGGAATTTGGAATTTTCGCCGGAAACTGGAAATTCTTGCCGGAAACTGGAAAATTTCGCCGGAAACTGGAAAATTCTCGCCGAAAATTGGATTTTTTTCTGAAATATGCTTCTTTTTTTTCGCTAGAAATTGTTGGGTTTGGTCGGATCTGGATAAATCCCACTAGATATAGTCGGATCTGGTCGAGATCTCTCTAGATTTGGTCGAGATCTCGCCGGATTTGGCTTGTTTTTGCAGGATTTGGTCGGATTTTTTTGTAGCTCCGGTCGGTTCGGGTTGCTCGGGTTTTGGAGATGCGAACCCGTCACTCGACCCGCCGGTGTCGGTTTTTGAGAACGGAAACCCGCCGCCAACCGACTGGACCTTCGGTTCGGGCCGGAATCGGGTTGTCGTCGGGCGGTTTGGCCGGGTTGTCGGGCTTCGGTTGGGTCTGGACAGCCCTAATCAATATATAGGATATACAAGGCCAGCTGTGAATGCTCTAACACGCCTTAACTATTATGCTGCAATTAATTATGAAAGTCTTTCTTTCCACTTGCATTGCATACTTCAATTTTTTTGAGAAAGCATTGCATACTTTTTTTTTTTTTTTTTAAGAAAATAAAAAAGCAATCCAAAGAAAATAAAAATAAAAAGTACAACGAAGTGACAAACCGGTTTTGATAAGTATGTCTGTAGAATAGAGTAGAAATTGACTTCCCTTTTGTTATTTTATTTTAGGGACTTGCATATATGTCATACATTGTTTTCTTCAATTTGTTTCGGAACTGATGGGCAGGACATTACTTTACCTTGTCTTACGGATTAACATTAAGTGATAAACACCTTCCCATCAATTTAAAGTTTCAACTTTAGAAACTATCCATTTGTTTTCTCTCTCTCTCTCTCTACTAATTCAATACATTTTGAGGTTTAAGGCAATAAATTTTAATTTGCTTTTTTAAATATTTAAATATCAATTAAATATTGTTTATTTAACTTTTTATGTTATTATTATCTTTGTATAAAGATTTTTCTTGTTTTTGAAGATTCAAAATTACTAATTAATTACTGTTTTTTTTTTTATAGATATTATTAACATATCTCTTACAATTGATAATAATATTTAATCAACTTAAACTCCTTGTGACACAATCAATCTTATTCAACACACTCATAACAATTTTTTTGAAACAATTTAAGGCTTCAATTAGGATTATTGGCTCAATATTTTAGGGCCTTCTTGAAAAGGAAAAAGAGGGGGTGGGGGAGATTTGGAGAATCTAAAATATGTTACAATTTGTTGAGTTTTTTTGTACAAAGTACTTTGTTTTTCTAATGGAGAGTCATGGTTTTGGGACCATTTTCAAACTTTTGGGGGAGGGGGCCTTGGGCCTAGGGCTAAAGCTGGCCTTGTGTGTTCTAGTGCACTAGACAAAAGCCTCTACCCTTTTATAAAATGTTAAATTCAAATAATAATAATTAATGAAAATGAAAAATAGGAAATGTGACATCTATATATAAAAAACACCATGTTTTTTTAGTAGAGTTTGTGGTGTAACTTTGTGTTAGAACCTTATTTCCTCTCTTTTGTATGTGTGTATTTGTTTCTCCGATATATATATATATATATATATATAAAAAATTGTAGACGCCAAAATTATATTTAATTTTTTTTAAGGAAATTATACTCCGTATTTAATTAATATAAATGTGACATTTCAAAATATAATTGCGTTAGGTAAGTATATATAGAGATGTCTATTATACATCAAAGTAGAAGAATTAAATATTGGAATGACATGACACTTAGTAGTTTGTACACTATTTTGATTCACAAAATAAAATGTTAACCTTCGAAATTGAACCTGTACCGTACATTTCGGCAATAGAAAACTCAATACTGCCTAGTTTCTCAAACAGTGCGTTGAAATTCCCAATTGAATCTTACATAATGACAATGAAGTCAAACCTGATGACAAAATTTGCTATCTCTAGCAAACTAGCAAACCTTATCTTTATGACAAGTCAAACTCCCATAATGGCTATTTTGCTGGTCCTAACTAGTGACGAAGGATAATAGACTAATAATGGGACAGAAATTGACTTTAGCATAAAAATGGGACATATGTGTCACTTTCCCGCAATATTAATATAAAAAATCCAACGTCCTATAAAAATTATAGAATATAACGTGACTCTTTTAAAAAAAGAAGTATTTAAACATAGATAGATAGAATTCAACAAAATGTGACTTGATGTGGGAAATATCATATATATATATAACCTAGATAATTTTTTATGACAATTGATAGAGAGACCAATAAATTTTTCTCGAGATCATGAGTATTAGGATGAGCCTATTGTTTTAGCTTATTTAGTTTTTAACTTCTTTTTTATACTATTAATGAGTTTCATTGTACTTTTTGATATTATTCATAGGTTTCATTGTACTATTCAGTTAACTTTAAACTTTAAAAAAAAAAAACATTTTTAACAAAAAAGTTTTCAGTTTCAACTAAATAAGCTATTTCCAAACAAACCTCTCTCTCGCGCTCTCTCTCTCTCTCTCTCTCTCTCTCTCTCTCTCTCTCTCTCTCTCTCTCTCTCTCTCTCTCTAAACCACTCATGCTTTGAAGGAGATTTTGAGATTGTTGTTAAGGCTTTAGAGGATGGAAATATGTTCTCATCTTCTTTTGGCAATTAACTAAGAGGCATTTTGTCTTTTGCTAGCTCTCTAGGGGGTTATTTTCTCTCTCATTTTATTAGGTAAGGTAATACTGTTGCTCATTCCTTAGCTCAGAGAGCAGGACTTTCTTTTTCGCTTTCAGTCTGGATTAAGTCTGTTCCACCTAACTTAAATAATGTTGTTGTTGCTGATTTACCAGCACCATAATAATACATGAGGAACTTATTCTCAAAAAAAAAAAAAAAAAAAAAGTAATATATACTATATATAACAAAAGTCAATATTATAATTTTCAGGATTAATATACTACTTGTAAAGAGAATAGATTACATTTTAAATTATTTTATGGGTGACAAATTAAATCATATAATTTTGTTAAGTTTAAATTAAATCATGAACTTTTAAAAATTATATCAATTTAGACTATACTATACTTTTTGGACCCCCAGAAAATTAAAAATAGTATTTCTGCTTAATTAGGCCGGGATCTACCTTATGCTTTGATATCTTTAGGCTAGGCATGCAATGACATGCTCATTCTACCGTTATAGTAGCAGTGGTACGTACTATGTATAGCTTTTCAACATAAAAAATGAAGAAAATTGAGGCCAGCATCTTTTGACAAAAGCGCACTGACGTGATCGTTTTGGAAAATGCATTTTTTTATTTATTTAATTTTTCCTTCTGTTTCAGAAAAATATGTGCAAACATTAGCAATACAGTGACGAGTGATGGGTGATGATATAGACAATTACGAGAGATGTGAATATGTGATACATTTATTACTATTATTTTTTTTAAGAAAAAAATTGGTAGAAGGGAGCTATCAATGTAACTTTCTTACCTAGGCGTAATCATAAATAATAGTACTCAACCCACTCCCAAGCGAGACCATAGTCTCTATGTAAATATGTGATATATTACATGCATACTTGGGCAATCTATTAATGTTACATTACAAGAATAACGAAACCCAGATGCTCCGAATCTACATAGAATCTCTGTTCAATGACATAAGGACTGTATATAAGGACTGTATACAGAGATGAGCTTTTGGGAAATGGTTTTGCTTTCGAGTCGAGGAAAATTTGTTTTGCATGTAATTGTAAATTAAACTTCTCTTGCTATTGGGATTTGTTTCATTGGAAAAAAAAATTATTCATTATGGTTTTTTCCTTGGATTGTTTTTGGATTTTCTATTTTGTTACCATATTTTCGTCTAAAATCTAATATATATTGTAAAATTGAGTGTAAATTTTGGCGTGTACGTCAACTGTTTGTGTGTGCAATCAATCTTACAAAACTAACAAAAGAAAAAAAAAATGTATGGACTAATAACAAATCACATACTCTAAGTCTCTAACATTTGCATAAAATCTCTAATTGTGAGGTGTTAGAGATATATTAGTCCAATGTAATAAGCCCAAGTCCAATCCTACTTTGTATTCAAAAATGATGTTAGCACAAACAAATATCATAGACAATTTAAGAGAGATATGATGTATTATGCATATGTGCGCAATCAATCTTACAAAACTAACAAAAGAAAAAAAAATGTATGGACCAATAACAAATCACATACTCTAAGTCTCTAACATTTGAATAAAATCTCTATTAGGAGGTGTTAGAGATATATTAGTCCAATGTAATAAGCCCAAGCCCAAGCCCAAGCCCAACCCTATTTTGTATGCAAGCTAAGTCTTCTACTTATACTAAAAATCTATTAGTTTAGTCCATTAGTTTAGGGTTTAGTCTATTATATATATTCATGTTATCGTTAATTGTAATAGAGGATTTGTACTACACTCTTATATAATAAAGATGTAGCCATTAGGAGTTTTCTCCGTGGATGAGGCTGTCAGAACCTCGTAATTCTTGTGTTTGTGTGCAATATATGTCAGACTGAATTAAGTAACCTCGTGTTCTTGTGTTTGTGTGCAATATATCTCTAACAAGCTAGAGCCTAGAGGTGTCCAGAGACCAGCGTGTTTGATTATATATGTATAAGGACTCTCGATTCTGTAGAGATGTAGCGCTAGACTTTGGGTTGGAAGATCTGCAAATGGCGGTCCAGTCCATTAGCTTGGGAAATGGGTTTTATCCTTATGCATCAATGGAATTTTGTTTTCGTTGAGTAATTAAAGCTTTGTTCTTGTCTAACAGAAAAAGAAAAGGAAAAATAACAACGAACAACACAAGGTCGGCCTTTTCTTGAGACCGGTTAGATCTCCAAAAATCCAAGCTTCCCTACAATAAGCAGGTCCATTTACTTGAAGTATATTGCTTTCTTAAAAGTTAAAACCTAATTATCTCCCATTTCTCTATCTCGACCTGTATCTCCTTCTGTAACGTTTGTAATTTACAATAATCACCAATATGTATGGAACTATATAAGACTAATCATTGTCAAAATTAATTTGATTTGAGGGTATATTACAAATTTATATATAAATCATATATTCTACCCTAGGCTTCAAAACTCGAACCATACCGGTTATTTAGTGTGTTTGAACCGTCAATGGGCCATTCTCAAAAACTACCATTTTAGACATTTTTGACAAAAACCAGCTTGGAATTGGACCATGATTGACAAATGCATAGTTTATTTTCATAAGCATAGTATTAGAAATTGAAAGAATATGGACAGACACCCAATGTGAGCATGTCCCTCTATTTGCCTCAGTCAGATTGTAACATCTAGGAGTTAAAGAGTAATGGTATAGGACCATTACTCTACCCCACTAAGTCCATTATCCCACTCATTATTAATGGAGTGGTGTGTATATAAACACCAAGAGTGGTTACTTGAAGTGTGGAATGTATTCTGCATATCTCTTAGTGTTTACAGAGTGTTGTGAGGTTCTTAGGTTGTGGATTAGGTTTGCATCACTCTAGTAGTGTGCAACACCGTCGGAGGAACGTTTTTGGTTCGTGGGTTGCACAAACTAGAATTCAAAACGTGTTTGGATAGCTGGTTTGCGTGGAGGCTGGCTCTAGACAGTGTAGAACAATCTCAAAGCTCCTGTGTGATCATCGGTTTAAGCCAAGAGAGGTATGCTGAAAAACCGATTACTTATTTTCCTTTGCAAGTTTCTAGTGGGAGCGACTCACAACCTAGTGGGAGTACACCACTAGAAGTTGATCCATAACAACCTCTGCCACGTAGAAGCAATCGTGGAAATGTTCCTCGTCGTCATTTTGAGATTGAGGGGGAAGCTTTCATGATTGCTTCACAGGATGATGATGAGCCAAAAACTGTGCAAGAGGCTCTCTCATCTTTTGTTAGTGATAAGTGGATGAAAGCAATGAATGATGAAATGGAGTCTATGAGGACTAATCAGGTCTGGGATTTGGTAGACCTACTGTCAGGGCGTAAAGCAATTGGGAACAAATGGGTTCTTAAAATCAAATGAAAGGCGGATGGGTCAATAGAAAGGTATAAAGCTCGATTAGTGGCAAAAGGATACACTCAAAAGGAAGGTGTTGACTATGAGGAAACTTTTTCTCCTTTGTTGAGATTTGCCTCTGTTCGACTCATTTTGGCCATTGTTGCAAACTTGAATTTGGAATTATAATAAATGGACGTTAAGACAACTTTTCTCAATGGAGAACTAGATGAAGAAATCTATATGGATCAACCTATTGGCTTTGTGACCAAAGGTCAAGAGCACAAAGTGTGCAAACTTAAGCAATCCATATATGATTTAAAGCAGTCATCTAGACAGTGGTATTTGAGATTTCATCGAGCCATTCTATCGAATGGGTTTACAATGATCGAAGAAGATCACTGTGTCTACGTAAAATGATCCAAGGGAAGTTTCATTATTTTGTCATTGTATGTCGATGACATATTATTGGCCGGTAATGACATGGAGATGATTATCGCCACAAAAGGGTGGTTGTCCTCTAACTTTGAGATGAAGGACATGAGTGAGGTAGATTATATTCTAGGGATTAAAATCCTTAGGGATCGCTCAAAGAAACTTTTAGGTTTATCACAACAAACCTACATTAAGAAAGTTCTTGAGCGTTTCCAAATGCATAATTGCAAACCCATAGATACTCCAGTTGCAAAAAATGAGAGCTTAAGCCTTGATATGTGTCCTAAGACTCAAGATGAAAAAGAAAAGATGGCTTGTGTTCCTTATGCTAATGCAATTGGAAGCTTGATGTATGCAATGATGTGTACTCGGCCTAATATATGTTATGTTGTTGGATTAGTCAACAACTTTCAGTCTAATCCAGGACTTGCTCATTGGAAAGCTGTCAAGAGGATATTAAGGTATCTAAAAGGGACAGTGGACTACGTCCTTTGTTATCAGGGTTCAGATTTGCATATGATTGGCTATAGTGATGCTAATTGGGATAGTGACCTAGATGAACGCAAATCTACATCTGGATATGCTTTCTTGCTAAATAATGGCGCTATCACTTGGAGTAGCAAGAAACAACCTTGTATAGCATTTTCAACTATGGAAGCAGAGTATGTAGCATGTTCAGCAGCTGTTCAGGAAGCAGTTTGGTTGAGGAGGTTCTTTCAGAATCTTGAGGTTGTCAAAGATGCCTCGAATCCTGTTACAGTACATTGTGATAGCATGGCAGCACTTGCCTATGCTGAAGATTCTAAGTATCGTGGTAGAACCAAACACATTGATATACAATATCACTACATTCGAGACATGGTTGCTCACAATGAAGTGGTTCTAAAACACATTTCTACAAGCCTCATGATTGCTGATCCTCTTACAAAGCCTATAAGAAAGGATGTCTTTCAGGCTCATATTAGGAGTTTAGGGCTACGTAGAATATGATGATATGTTATTTTAGTTACCATTTATTGTACTCTTTTGGGATATTTTGTTTTAAATACATATGATGTTATTCAGTTAATAATATGTATGTTTACACACACATATACCATATGATGAGTTCTGTGGAATGAAAGGTATGTCAACAGGCTTAGGTTGTCTCACTCACACGAGTGATCACCTCTGGCACTTAAGTAGTGAGCAGAGATGAGACATTGTGTCATTCAATGCTTATGTAGCATATATAGATGGTTGGCACAAACAGATGTCACCTTAGTTGGGACTAAGATGAGGTCTATAATATATTTATCTTGATTAGACCGTACATGGATAGCTCATGATCCATGTAGCCTGTGGCTAGCCAAATGCAAGAGCTTATTTGATCCCTGAGGTGGCAAGCGAATAAAGGACTTGAGTTAGGCGCTTGAGTAGTGACTAGACTAAGGTTTGTATGGTGTATTAAGTTAAGATATACGCTCTTACTTAAGAGAACTCCACCGTAGCATGTATTTCATACTACATGTGCTTGCTCAACCAAAAGCGGAGGTGAGAGAGTAAATCCCTGCTTCTTCATTGTGTGAATCCCATGGATCTTTCATTAAGATCCTACTTATGCCCTTGTCACTTTTGACTATGTCTTGAAGCTGAGGTTTTGATGTCTGCTACTTTGGCATGTTACCTATGGCCATGTTGGATTCGGTTTAAAGGGACATTGCTGGGAAAGCGATTGGACCAAAGTTGAAGGACATGAGTGCAAAGGGAAGACTATTTTTTGTAACACATCCTTATATTTGTACTCACTGTCGACAAGTTATAGCGCTTATGGTGGTGAAATAATCGTGAGTACATTTAGACAGTTATGATGGATCAAGCATAAGTCTGAGTATTAAACTCAAGAGGGATTAAAGATGCTTAATTTGATGTGTTAATATATGTCTAGGGCATAACGAGACACTTTAGGGATGTTGCTATGCTGGTCTTGGTATAAGATTTAGTATAGTGCTCCCAAATATGTTTTTCAAGTGTGCTCGGTGGTCGCACAACCTATTTGCCAGTATGAATGCATTGAGAAACACATTGAGAGATGGATAATAGGGCCATGCCCACAATGGATGAGTGGGAGATGTTAGAAACTGAAAGAATATGAACAGACACCCAATGTGAGCATGTCCCTCTATTTGCCTCAGTCAGATTGTAACATCTAGGAGTTAAAAGAGTAATGGTATTGGACTATTACTCTACCCCACTAAGTCCACTATCCCACTCATTATTAATGAAGTGATGTGTATATAAACACCAAGAGTGGTACCCATTGAAGTGTGGAACGTATTCTACATATCTCTTAGTGTTTACAGAGTGTTGTGAGGTTCTTAGGTTGTGGATTATGTTTGCATCACTCTAGTAGCGTGCAACACCGCCGGAGGAACGTTTTTGGTTTGTGGGTTGCATAAACTGGAATTCAAAACGTGTTTGGATAGCTGGTCTGCATGGAGGCTGGCTCTAGATAGTGTAGAACAATCTTAAAGCTCCTATGTGATCATCGGTTTAGGCTAAGAGAGGTATGCCGAAAAACCGATTACTTATTTTCCGCTGCAGGTTTCTATTTCTTACACATAGCTAATAGAAAAGCCAGTGTGCTGATTTGGGCTTCTTCTTTTTTTTTGGTTATTGACAGACTTTTAATAGGTCAAATTTGCATTGTGTTTGTTACCGAGAGGAAGGGTTCTTATTTTCTTCTTTAATTATTAAGATGTCTATGTATGTAAGTTAAGTGATCATAATCTTGCTTATAATACAATTACTCGAGGGAGGAGTCAAAAATTTTTATTTGAGGGCCAAAATTTTGCACTAATATATTAGTCAAAACAAATAATGACACGTGTAAAAACACTAAAACATATATAAACTTAATATTTTAATATTAGAGTAGGTTATAATTTATAAATATATTGTATACAAAATTATTAACTTTGACATGTATATTAATTTAAGATAGAAATTTTTAGGAAAATTTATCATATTTTAAACTCCAATGAGTATATAAAAGTTCTCTAATTTGATATTAGAAATGTACAAAAAGTGAAATTGAGAAAACAAAAGTTACCTTGTATCTATAAGACTATAATTGTTTGACCAATTAACAAATTCTACTTTTTTAAAGTGTGTCACTGGACTAGCTCAAATATTTGGGGTCCAACTCTTATTTTAGTAGCTAAATCTTTTTAAGTTTTTAATAATTATACATAAAATAAAAGAAAATTTTAAAATTTTGGTTCCCCAAGCAACAACCCTAGGTTTGGTAAAAGGATTAAGCACCGTATATACCCTACATTGATATTAAATTATTAATTGTAATACACATATTCTAATGGTACAGATGTTGCGAATTTACGTTGTCCAAAACATGTTAATTTGAATTCTTCCTTCTATTTCTAATAAACAAAGAATAGATCATCAAAAAACAAAAAAAAAACAAAGAATAAGTATAGACTGTATATAGTGATACAACTTTTTCCAAGTTTGGGTCACACAAAAGCTTTACCTAGACTCATTCTGCCACGGACTTGGGCTGCTGTATTGGGTAGTCTTTTGGGCCTGTTTCCACTCTTAGCTGCTTCATTCAATGCTGGTTGTACTGATAGAACATAGATTGACAATTTGACAGGTAAAATAAGGATTCCACCACTGTTGAATTCCATGAGCTCCTTTAAATCTGAGAATTGACCCTTGTTAATAGTGAGATAATATGCAGAAGGAATTAGATGCAGTGCTTGTGCTTCTGAACCTGAATTCAATTCCAACACATTTAAAACTAGACTCAGTATCTATCAAACTTGTGCAGCAAAGCCAGCCTTAAATTGTACTTTCTCCTAGTTTCTGCTGGTCAGAATCAATAAAATCTTTTCAATTATAAGAACCTGTGTTATAGCATACAGAACCGTAAACAAAAAGAAATGCTAAAATGACGAAGCTGCTAAAGAGAAAAAAAATTAAATTTGAGAAGCCAAAGTAACCAAGCAAGTTGATCCAAAAAGTGATAATCTGCTTCCCTACGATTTAAAACATACACATACTGACATGCATATATGTCAGTTAGATCTGCCACTTGATAAAGTGCTGCAAAAAACTCAGGCAGATATAATAACTGAAAGCAGCACACATTTACACTCCACAAATGTTTAAAGATATCCAACATTGTTCTGCTACAAAGCTGCACGCCATCCCACTAAACCACACAACAAAGAGCACAAAAAACTGGTTCTAGTGGTGGGAGTAGTAATTAAACATGACGCATAAACAAAATATACAAATGATGCAACCCACATAATGCATTCCAAACTCGCCACTACATGTTACCACAAACCCAATCCATCCAACTCCTTCTCCTGTCCGGCGTCATCAAAATGAAAGCAGACCTAGATTCGGGATTATGGAGTTCCTGAATGACCTTGAAGAGGGTGAAATCGTTCATGTCTTCAATAGAGTTAAGAATGTCGACTGCCTTGGCCATTGAGAACATATCACTCCCCCCAATAGACTCAACGGATTGATGCCTTCTCTCGCTATTCCTATTATGCCTCTGCCTTGACACTTCAGTTAAGTTCTTTATAGCGTCAGTCATCCTCATAAGTGACTCTGTTTGATCTTTCTGAAAGTTTTTTCTGGCACGTCGGTTCTTCATATAGTGTGCTTGGATATGTTCGATACATATGGACACGTAGGCTGATACTATTTCGAGTTCTACGTCGCTTAGATCGTGATCTGAATCATCTTCGGCCATGACTGAATCTCAACTATATGGGTAACTGATGATGTAAAAGAAACTAATAAGTTAGTAAAACAATAAGTAGAAGAACACCCAAATATTGGCACCATAATGTCAGCATAGTTGACACAATCGGTTTTTATTCCACTCGTTTAAAAAAATAATAAATCATACAAGAGCCATAAAATTTTTTTTTAAAAAAATACTACATTTATTCTCATTTTTATTCAGGCCCGAGTGCCTTAAAAAAAAAAAGAAAAAAAAAAAAAGAGTACACATGTTACTGATTAATACTACGTTTATTTCAGATAAATGCTTTTCTTACTTATCCATAACAAAGCAATATGAATAGCATTTTATAGTTGGTCAAAAACAAGTGTTTTTTTTTTTTTTTTTTGCATGAAAATCATATGTTATTATTATTATTATTATTATTACTTTATTTCGAACCTATAACAGAAACTATCATTAAACCCGAATATGAGGAGAATCAAAATAACAGATCTTCCACTGCATTCTAAATAAAGAGATTTTAGGTTCAACTCTCTTAAGCTATCAGTGAACATGATTTGCAATAATATATATATTATTAGTCACCAAAGGCATGAAAGAACAGGAAGAATAATAAAAACAATTAGAATGTCTAGTGGGTTTTGTTTTTTGTTTTTTTGTTTTTGTTTACAGTAATAAAGAAGTGGCTGCAAATCAGGCCGGTTAAAGTTGCAGACCACTTAGGTGGTAGCATAAGGCCTCCACATATAAAGAGGCATTCAAATAGTAATAATATATTATATGATGTTCCATCAAAAAATTGTATAGTTTGAAAAAAAATTGTCTTAATCTTGAATATTTTCTCACACATGAAACTTATTTCGATATTGATGGTTTAAATTTATTTTCAGAACTAAAAGTTTTAAAATAAGTTTTGCAAATAAATTAAAACTCTCCAATTAATGTACTAAATTATATAAAGAAGCTAGAATTTTTTCCAAATGCATGTATTGCTTTCAAAATAATACTAACTATATCTGTTACAGTTGTTTCCACATAAAAAAGTTTTTCAAAATTAAAATTAATAAAATCCTATTTAAGATCAATTATATCACAAGAAAGATTAAATTGATTAGCTATATTATCAATTGAAAAGGAAATATCAGCGAAACTTGAATGTAAAAATTTAATTAGTAATTTTACCTCTTAAAAAATAAGAAAAATAAATTTTAATTAAAAAATATATATAAATTTATAATTAAATATAGTAAAATGCCCTATTTAAAACTTTTGGCTGGATCCCAAATTCATTGAGCCAGTCCTGCTGCCAATTAGGGATTAAAGAAAAAGTAGAGAGCTAAGTAGAATTAATAGAAGAAGATGGAGGCAACTGTGAACAACTTACAGGTGAAGGAACTCTTTTGGGGGATTAGGGTAGTATTGCAGTGGATGAGGAGGCTGAGTCTGCCAAGTCCATGTATATTTAGCCGTGATCTGCCTATAAGATGCTCCATTTATTTGATTTGAGATAAAGTGGATCAGATAATGAAATAAAGCTGCTGCCCTTGTTTCAAAAAATCTCGCCGATCTTCGTTGGGAAGCAACCATGGACTAGGTCATGCTTAGCACTGTGGGTGTTGGTAGCCGTACGGAGTGAGATGAATTTGTTCAGTTGAGGGAGGGGGAAGTAATTGCATGATTTACTAGGGGAAGGTGGACGTTGAGCAGGAGTTATGAGTAATTGCAGCACTGTACGTATTTCTAATTATTTATGAAAATGACACTGAACAACAATAATTGGTACGAACAGCTTTCTCAAACAATCTTAATAAAAATTTGTCCACCAAACATGTTTTTTTTTTTAAACAATAAGTTTGATTGGTAATGTTGTTTAAGTACTGTGAAAGAACAAAATTTAAGTACAGTATTTTAGATTCTGTTTCTTAGGTCTATTTCTTAAAATTCAATCATATGACTACTTAATTAAAAAATATATTTTTACCTCATGAGAAAAAAATTTACATGACAGAATCTTAAAATGAGAACTTAAGTAATATCACCTAAGTACTATACATAAGTTTTGTTCATTATGAAAATACGTGTGAATAAAAAAATATTGTAAAAATACGTGTTGTATTATATAGATAACAAAAACTATTATTCAAACAACGCTACTAAACAAACCCTAATTTTCAATTTTTGGAATTACAGTGACATTTGCAAAATTTAATTGGGTTACGTAAGCATATATAGAGATTGATGATACTAGAAAAAAATTACAACTCTATACTCGTCCATGATGGGTCGTCATGATCTACGACCTCAACTCATGAAAGTCAGGACGAGGAAAACTCGTCCTGAGCCGAACAGGAAGGACGAGATTTTAAGTGATCTCGTCCTTAGCCAAACCTCGTCCTGAGTAATCTGGGCGATGGACTTCACTGATTAGACATGGGACATCACACCTTTCCGTAATCGACAAAATTGATGGGAACCGTTGCCAACGACGGTTAGATCGACTAGGCCAAACGATACGGTACCAAAAACAGTTATAACTTACTGTTAAAACCGTCAACTTACATGAAGGGAGACGACTGTTCCGTGGGTGTGCTATAAAAGCACTGATCTACGAACAAGGTATTTCATTCAGAACTTCCATTCACTTTTCCTTCAAACAAAAATCACAAAGATACTAACTTTGCCATCGGAGGATTTTTGGCCGGCCTCCACCGGTCACCTTTGATTTTAGTCTTTGTTTTCAGGACTTGCTAGCGACCTTTAGTAACGTCGAAGACAGTTTCAGCCCACTGATCATCCAAGCATTATCAGAGATGTCTATTATTATTCATCAAAGTAGGAGAATTAAAGATTGGAATGACGGAAAAAAAAACCATTTATAGAGATGTCTATTATAATTCATCAAAGTAGGAGAATTAAAGATTGGAATGATGAAAAAAAAAAAAAAAACCATTTCACTGCTTAACAGTAGAGATTAAAGACAAATAGAGAAAAAAGAAAAGAAAACAGGGGTTATTTTTTTATATATTAATTAATAAATTATTAATTAGAACCAAAGCAGTCCTAATATCATTATTTTTATTTTTAATAATTTGATAATTACAAAGGTAGAGGATATAAACCTTAAGGGAGTGTTTGGTAGAATAGTTTGAGAATTGTTGTTTGTAGTTTTTTGAAATACGTGTGGATGAAAAAGTGTGTGAAAATATATATAATATTGTTTAAAATATAAAAATGTGAGTTTGAACTCACTCACCAAACAAGCCTAAATGTTTTCTTAAAAAACGCCAAAATGTGCAAACTATTTAAACTACTATTATATAGTATTATTTGATTTTTAGTTTTATTTTGTTTCTCTCAATCTTCATATTAAATATTATAAATTTAAAGGTGTATTACATCCTTTAAAATGACATAACACTTTGCCGTTTGTACACTATTTTGATTCATGAAATCAAATGTTAAACTTCAAAATTGAGCCTGTACACTTCAGCAACAGAAAAGTCAATACTGCCTAGTTTGTTAATTAGTTGATAGTATCCGTTTTTTAGGTTTCTCAAACAGCCCGTTGAAATTCCCATTGGAAGCTTATCTAATGACAAAGTCAAACCTGATGAAAAATTTGCTATCACTAGCAAACTAGCAAACCTTATCTTATGACAAGTCAAATTTGGATATTTTGTTGGTCCTATATGTGACGAAGGATAATAAATTAATTAATAATGGTTTTCAAAAAAAAAAAAATTAATAATGGGACAGAAATTAACTTAAGCTTAAAAGCTCCAATGGGACATATGTGTCACTTTCCCACGACATTAATATTTAATAGACAAAATCCACGTCCTATAATAATTATAGAATATAATGTGACTCTTAAAAAAAAAAGTTTTTTTTTTTTTTTAAATTTTTTTAAGGAAGACATTGAGTTATTTTATTCCAAACGGTGGCTAAATCAACTTGAACAAAAGAGAAAATTGATGGTGGAACATCCACCATCTATAGTACATTATCTGCGTAATTTACTACTAGTTTAACCAAATAATGTGCAACTTTGTTACCCTCCCTCTTAACATGAGAGTAGGATGATTTAGAAAAATGGTTCTCAGAAATACACGCATCCAAAATAAGTAAACCATAGAAAGACAAGCTTGGTTCCTTCGTCTTCAAACCATTCATCACAATGCTTGAGTCACCCTCAACTACCACTCTATTACAACCAAGCTCTACCATGAATTCCAGACCTCTGATGGCTGCCTCGGCCTCCACTTCAATGGGTTTATACGCTTGATTCAGTTGTTGTAACAGTGAAGCGATGACCTGTCCATTGCTGTTCCGAACAACGACGCCAAGACCTGATTTGTTTGATTTCGAGAATACAACACCATCGCAGTTAACCTTGAAGACCTCTGCTTGGGGTGGCTGCCAATAGATAGAGTCGGCTGCCACTGGCGAGGTAATTTTGGGAGGGTGTTTTATGGGCAACCAATGGTGTTGCCAAATCATGATGTCTCTACCATCTCCAACTCGCCAACATGCACCATCAAGGATAACATCACGCCCTCTCAATATACTCTTCCATGCATATGAACCTAAAACTAAATCTTTTGTTTCCAAAATAGAATAGTGAGGAAAAAAACTTGCTTTAAAGACTTTATAAAAGAGAGAATCAGTGTTATTCAAAGACTTAATAGTGCTGAGAGTTTGATCTAGCCTTGTTACAAAGTATTTAATTAGATAATTTCTTTCTTAGTGTAAAATTTATTGTTTTGACTAAACTTTTGCAGCCAAGAAACTCAACAAAGGAGTAATGTCATCTACCCAAAGTTGCTAATGACTGGTAAGTCCATTAACCAATACTGGACTAACAGGGTGTAATCAACTGTTAAGGAATTTCATTCAGCCAATAACAAACTAAAAGGGGATTCCAATACATCCAAAGTATAAGATGTTCACCAAAACTCTCTCTTCCATGTATGCAGCGAGGCCATCATGTTAGGTTAAGAAACATCAAAATTCAATGACATACTTTTTTTGCTGTCTTGTTCATAGTATTTCATTATTAGCACATCCAAATTAAACAGCATACATTAGTCATATATAATTTTCTATTTTTTGTGTTTGGTGTTATAAAAGCAAAGTGGAAAATGCTAAAGACACTATAAATTTTACTACATAAGTACTACAAATTGTCATGGTAATGAATAAGATTAGTAAATTTCAATAACTTAATAAATGAATATCGAAATTACTTTTTTTTTTTTGTGATAAGTGAAACATAAGTTTGTAAAATTTTATATAGTAAATTTTGTAATATCTCTATTACTCTGGTTAAGTCCACTATTAACACCACTTTTACTGCCAACCAATTAACAATTTATCATCCCAACAAATTATGAAATAAGTCGTGTCACTAGACTTATTCTTTGGCCTAACTAGCACAGCAGTCTAATCTTTCTGTTTTTTTTTTTTTTTCCCTTCAGCTGACTGAATTCCAAGAACAGCTTTCTGAGTATGAAAAATTTAAAAGCGCTCATGGAATGCAACAGTGGTGGAGTTGTATTAGCTATCAATCTCTGCGTTATGAGTACAACGCTACAAACTAAGTTGAATGAAGCGGTCCAGGACTCCAGGTACGAGGGGGCAGAATGGATCTTGGTAATGTTAGAATTTCCATTGGTGGATGGTGACCACGTGTTAATATTGGAACCTTTTAATGTACTTACTTTATATATATAATTAATGGTTTGGATTTGGTTGTTACGTATATTTTTTTGCTGAATTGGTTGTTATGTATTTTTCTTGCGTTTTGAGAAAATTCCCTATCATTTATTTATTTTTGACGAACTGAAATTTTTATTAAGCCTCACCTGCCAAAATCAAACGAACCAAAAAGATTACATGAGAAGGACCATTTTGCCAAAGAGTGAGCACAGCTTGGGCACCCCAATTAACAGAGACATTTGAGGAAAGAGCCGAGAGAAACTTAGCACATATAGACCTGATTCTCCAAAGAGGAGCAGCCCCCCACTCAGAAAGAAGATTGGCACAGGTTTGGGAATTCGACTAAATAAGAATGACCTCAAAATCCAGGTTTGATGCTAAAGAAAGAGCTCACTTAATTGCTTCAAGTTCTACCTGGACTCGAGAGAGAGAGAGAGAGAAAGAGAGGGTGGTGTTCACTTTCTTAGTATTGGTTTGATTCATTAAACCCAATACAGGGTCATACTCGTTACTTGTGGTTTTGACGTGAATGTGTAGAGATAGTAATAAGAGAAAAGGTGTAGGTCACTCTCTACACTATACACACCTTTTCTAGCTATTCCAGCATCAAGGTTTAAAAAAAAAAAAAACTATTTCAGCATCAACATTGTCCTTTGCTTAATTAACATACCTTATGTCATTGTTGTTCAAGTAATCTGTAGAGAATTTCTATTAATGAAGAATTATGAAGAAATTCTTCTAGTCTATTACGTTTTCTTAAAAGTCCTTTAATGGAGAATACACATGTTTTATAAGCTAGACTCGGAATCCCTATAATTGATTATTTATTTATATTCTTCAGCATGTCTGTACAGTGAAATAACGTTAGAAGTATCTATTCACAAAAACACTCTTAATAAAACAGATCTTTATCTATCACTCTTATTATCAAATAAGAAAAATAGTAATTAAATAATTCGGATAAACTCAATGTGGGCTATAGTAAGTATCCTAATGGAGAGAAAATCTTACCCCCATCTCTCTCTCTCTCTCTCTCTCTCTCTCTCTCATATGAATTGATATGCTTAACAATATATGAAAAATAAATGGTTACCAATATATAAAAAATATAAAGATAAATATATTTAATAATTAATTAATATATATATTTCTGCATTATATCCTAATTTTTCAGAAATTGCTATTTCATCGTGTCATACCTATACTTGTATTCATTTTCATGCTTCCTAGCGCTTAAGAGAACTAAAAATAATTTGTAAATTATTGTAGATACAACTCAAATTTTTCTTTCATGGATTTAACCTTGTAAACTCCTTTAACCTTAGAAATCTTTATCAATTAATACAGGTGATATATTTAGATCGATTGAAATCTATGAGGTGGAGGAAATTCTAACTTGGCAAGAACCCCCTAGACCACCTGTATCAAGAAGCAATTAAGCAAATAAACAAAACAAGAAGCAAAAGAAGCACCTCACACCACCCCCCCCCCCCCCCCTCCCCTCTCTCTGTAGACCCACATTCGGGTCGGACAAAAGCTTTACCAAGACCCATTCTTCCCCCACAGACTTGGTCTGTATTGGGTAGTCTTTTGGGCCTGTTTACACACTAATTAGCTGCTACATTCAACACCGTTTGTAGTGTTGTAGTTATAACGCATAGATTCATGGGGAAAAGGAATCTTCCACCACTGTTGAAGACTATGAGCTCTTTTAAACTTTTTATAAGCAGCAACAACACCTTCAATATCTCGGAATTGAACCCTATTAATGGTCAAATCTGCTGAAGGAAGGAGATGCAGTGGTTCTGAACCTGAATCCCTTCCCAACAAACTTAAGCATAGATTCCGCGTGGAGTTCTTTGTTGCAACCATCTCAAATATTTCAACTCCTTTCTCCTCCATCTTCTTCTTTGTTCAAAATATCCAACATATTCTGAACAAATAGGATCGTCTGGGTTCACAAAAAGGTAAGGAACCCAGGGAGATAGCACCGCAAAAGGGTCAGCTTGGCCGCCATTTACAACAAAGTTAAGACCCGCGAGTCCTGTCTTGAAAAGACTGGTTGCCAAGTGGATTCCAAACTTCACTCGTTCATCTTTGATCACACTTTCTAAGAGGGCCGAGAAGAATGGAGGATTGAAAAGATAAGTTTCAATTAAATGACCCTCCTTGGCCATTTCCTTTCCTGCAAGCAGTGCCATAGCTGACCCCAGAGAATGTCCAGCCAACCACACACTGGATTCACCTTTAGACTTAACTGTTTTGCGAAGAAACTCAACTGCTTGTTGAAAGCGGGAACTCTGGTGAAGTTCGTTAAAGAAGCACTGGAAGTTAAACATGAAGTCTTGTGACCATGTGCGTCGTTTGATGATTGTGCCCCGAATGGCAATAACATAGTGCGGGATGTTTCGAGAAGAAGAAGAAGAAGAAGGTGGGTATTTGTATTCATAAATGGCACCGAATATGGATAAGTCCATATTGTCTATGAGTTTTTGACTTAATTGGAAATGGAAGGACTCCCACCAAGGTGGAGCAAGAGCTTGAGATTCTTGGCGGTTCTTCTGGCGGTCGCGTTCAAGAATGTACACTCCTTGAACCAAGCTGGCAACAACCGATCTTCGGTAATGTTTGTCGCTCCTACAAGGAGATTGACAGATGGTAAAGTACGTAGTAGAAATCAGGGACGGACCCAGCTCAGTGCAGAGGGGGGCCATTGCCCCCCAAACACTAAATTAAAAAAAAAAAAAATTTAGTATAAAAAAATTAAGGGTTTGTTTGGTAACTGTTTTTTTCCCTTTGTTTTCTGTTTTCAAAAATAATTTTCTATTTTTGAAACTAAAAAACTTCTTTGGTAATCCAAAATTGACAGAAAATAAAAACTGTTTTCAAAACTCATTTTGTGAAGAAAACTGAAAACATGCAAATGGTTGTTTTCAGTTTTTGATTTTCAAAAGTCAATGAAAATATGCATTTAATTTAATGAATATGTATCATTTAATGAGTTAGTATTAAAGTCCAAATCCTAGTAATATCATATTTTAGTATTTTCTATTTTTTTCTTCGAAAAACTATTTTTTTTTTTTTAATTTCAACTATCCAAACATGTTTTGATTTCAAAAATACAAGAAAATTGTTTTTTCTTTATATTCCCCAAAACAAGTTTTTGAAAATAGAAAACAAAAACTGTTACCAAACATAACCTAAGATTTGCCCTTAAATATATATATATATATATATATATATATATATTTATATTTGTCTCTTCTCCTCTAAAATATTTAGATATTGACCTACAAGAAAATAAATAAATAAAATTCATGCCTCTTTAACTACAAAAACGAAATAAAAAAATAAATATGGACTAAACAAAAATTGCGCACAAAATAAGAAACACTTATTTTGTATGTAGTATTTTGTTGAATATGAAATAGATGTTAGTTTTTATTTTCATAATTTTTTTTTCGGTTTTAACCTTTGGCCCCCCCAGGTATGAATCCTGGTTTCGTCCCTGATAGAAATATAAGGTGAAGTTAATTTACTTGTTAATAAGTAGAATTTTTCAATAACAGAAGAGAAGCCACATATCAACTAGTTAGGGAAAGAAAAAAAAAATTACATTAGACCATTACAAACACCTTTGAGATGCATCTGGTATAACCAATCTATGCATCTAGTATTACATTAGACCATATATGTATAATATGAATACACCAAAATTTAAGATCTAGCCATGAACCCAACAAGATATCAGGGGCGGCTTGATGTATTTGGGGGCCTAAAGTGAAAATTGGTTATCTTGTTTCATATATAAATTTACTATTAGTCAACATGAACCACTTAGAATTTTTTTTTTTGTTTAAAAAAGTTTATAAACACAAAAAAATTTGACAAAACTTTTTACATTTTTTGATGTGGCAGATTGATAATAGTGAGTAAAAGAGTGATGTCAGTGGTGAATCTAGTTGAAAACTAGTAAAATAAAAGTTTGCTAACTTGACTATTGTGAAAAATGTTGTGAATTTTTTTGTGAATTGCTTTTTTTCTTTTAGAAGTGCTACATACAGGATATTTTTCATGACAAATCTTAGGTATTAAATTGCTTCTTGTTTTCTAGTTGAACCAACCACTAAAATTAATTTTTGCAATCAATAACAACCTTTAACAATTAGCTATTAAGATTTTTTGTAAAAATGTTGTGAAAAATGTTATGAACATAACATTTCTTTCTCTTTTTTATTTGTTTTTCATTTGATAAGAAAATATTATTTTATTTATTGGTTAATATTTTGGCTTAATTAATACTATTGGTTAAAATTTAGGGGCCCTTTTTTTGCTTGGGGCCTTAGGCGGCCGCATCAATGGCTTATACCATTGAGCCGGCCCTGCAAGATATGATCAACTTTTTATTCAGAAATGAACATTCTGGGGACTGAAAAAAGGGAGTAGGGAAATGCATTAATGCAAAGTAGAAGAGAAAAATGAGACCGTTGTGCTAGACTCTTAGTCAGGCCAAAGAATAAAGGCGAGTGACACATCTTATTTCATAACTTGTTGAGATTACAAATTATTAGTGGTTGACGTAAAGTTGGTGTTAATGATAGACTTCATAGGAGTAATTTAATATTAGTGATGTTAGAAATATTACAAATTCAGATTTTATTTATTTATTTACCAGACGACAGCATCAGTGAGATGTCCTGGTCCTGATTTGAGGAAAATTTGCGACTCAGTAGGCATTACTCTTTATGTTCCGCTCTTCTTGATTTCTTTTGAAATAAACTGCCATGGGAGAAGCAAAAGCCTTTGAATTGTTTATGGAGCCAATTGATGTTCAACATATATTGAAATTGAACATTTTTACACTCACAATAAAACTTTCAGGATAAAAAAGAACCAACCTGCACAATATGCGAAAGAAAGAAGTGCTAAATAATGTTGAAGTCCTTCACCCACCTGAGGCAAAAAAAAAAAAAAAAAATCAAAAGTCAATGAACAATTTAATATTCACAAAACATCCATCAAGCAGAACAAAAGAACTGAAAAAGAGCTTAGGAGGCTAAGAGGGATCAAGACAAAACATGAAGAAGTGATGCCAGACATTTCTACTTAACAATTGAGTCATAAAACACCTTGAGAGAAAATTGGAAGCAAATTTTTTTTTTTGTTGTTGTTGTTGAGTTAATGCTCTCCTTAGAGCCACAAACTCATATTAAAGAATTTACCATTCGAAAAGTTAATTCAATTTACCTAATTACCTCTATGACCAAAAATAAAACTACAAGAACAGATAAGCCATTCAAAATTGTCACTGTAGGCCCAAGTGAACTATCAAAATCAGTAGAGCTGATAAAAAAGCAACCAAAACCCAAATCACCACTTCACCAAGATTTGGTTAAGGCAGTGTGGCGTGTAGAGATGTCAAGGGTGTGCTAATGGTACTAGTTTTTTTCATCAGTAACTCCCTAACGTTTGATTTAGCCCAGCATTCACGCGAATCACGTTCAGCCACTCTCACACAAAGCGTATGTCGCGGACCAGCTGATTACTTGTGTTGTAAAATATCATTTATTTCTTTAATAAATTTATCTGTTTTGATGAAAGACAAGATATGAACTTTTATATTTGGACAAAAGTTTAGCTACAACTTTTACTCATATTTTGAAAATTTAGCTATTAGATTATATGTTTTTTATGTTCTTAACACGCAAGTTAAATTTATAGCATTTGAATGTTATTTATTATTCGATCTATAATTTTTTTTTTATGCATAATTTTATACTATAAAAATTTGAAATGCAAATATTTAATTGTTGAGATAGTTATTGTTCTTTGATTTTCTAAAAATATTGCAACTTGCAAGTATGGAAAATATAAAAAGAAACTGTAATTCAATAGTAGATTTGTCAAAATGACAAAGTTTGACTACAAACTTAATTGTAACCTAAAGTTACAACTCTCACCAAACAAATTAACATAACTATATATTATAAAAATTTAATCGTTGAATTACATGTTTTTTATATTCTTAAAACACGTCAAATTTTATGTCAATTGGATATAATTTACTATTCGATCCACAAATTTATTTTTTATGTATAATTTTAGACTAAAAATGCGAAATTTAAACATTTGATTGATGTCATAATTATTGAATTTTGATCTTCTTTAAATTTTACAAGTATGAAGGATATAAGAAAAAACATGTAATCCAATAGTGGATTTGTCAAAATTTACACCCAATAAAAAAAATATTGTGTGAACTTGTAACCTTAGTCTACAATCAATTTTGTTGCCAAACTTTGTCATTTTCAAAATTCACAATCAATAAAATGATATTAAGTGATGATATAGCCATTGGCTACAAACTAGCCAAATTTTGTTCTTAATTTTTATTGTTAGCAAATTTTTTAATTTTTATGTAATTTTTGAAAATAGAATTTTATTTCCTTGATTTTAGGTATTTTTAAGGAGTTTGTTAGTAAAAATAAAGTCCTATATGGTACTGTATCAACTAGAATGAATAGGTTTACAAACATTTGGACTTGATATTAGGTGTTCTTAAGGGGTTTGTTAGTCAACATAAAATCATATTATGGTACTAATTAGAATAGGTTTAGGAATATTTGTACTTGAAAAATTAATAGGTTTTTGGAAGCTAAACCTACAATAAATATCGTAGGGACACATTTTGAAGCCCAAACCCAAAATGTAAAGGGATATAAGCCCAATGAGCCCAACACAATAAATTTGTAGAGAATGGGTTGAAGAACTAGGCCTTGATGAGTTAGATAACAAATAGAATATGTTTGAAAGGTAATCAAACAAAATCCAGAAGGAATGATCTAAATAAATTTACTCTCGGCACGGTCCAAGGAGGTAAGTTCTAGTATATATTAATTGGAAACAATGGCAAATGCAGTTTAGATTGCTACAGTGCTTTCTTCTGTCTTTTTTCGATCCCTCCCCCATGGAAGGTCTCTTATATTATATATTTCCCTTTTTATGATCTTGATCCTACATTTGTTGATCATTTGAGCCACTATTTAAGTGTTTGTCCCATCAGACACCATTTCTGGCTTTCTGTGAGTTGTGGTAGCCAAGGCAGTACTATTCAGAGGTCTTCTCCACATAAATGTGACCAGAAAGTTAGCTGCAGGGCATTCAATGCGGTGGTAGCAACTTTTATTTAGATATTTCCTAGCTCCCATTCTTCTAGTATGTTCATAACGCGCACCCCTAACAGTGGAGTTTCCTTGAAGGTCACTTTAAGTGATAGGATACGCATTTAACCTGTGCCTGGCCTGTCCAAGGAGGTATTCCTCCTTGGATCACCTTTCCTAACCTTTCCACTTACATGTTACTTAGGAACCCTGAACTTAACACTCTCATTACTATTTATTCATCCTCAGACCAATCAACGTCCTTGGCTAAAGCTCAAGACCCAATATACAACTTTAAGCCCTTATTCCTACAATAGCCCCTTAAAACTCCAGTTTTTCCCCCTTATCCGAGGAGAAAAAGTGGGGTTTTGATTTTTAAGAATTAAAACCATTCACTTCTCTAGTCCACACGTGTGGGATTACAGTTTCGTGCATCCCATAATTGCTACTGACGCTTTGGAGCCCACGATGCGTCATTAATTGCTTCAGGCGGTGCTTTGCTCCCCACATCCAATGGTGAAACACAGATCCTACGGTTGATATTTCCCCTTGAATTTTGGGTGGGATAACTCCCACTCAACTCCCCCTATATAAGGCATCTGGGGAAATCATTTCTCCCCATTTCACAAGTCTTCAAACTCTCCAGAGATCCGTAGCTCTCAAACCCTCAAAGCTTCCCATATTCCTAAGGTCTCCAAGTCTTTTTTCCTGAAAAACTCAAACCTTAAAGAAGTTCCAGGAGCAACCACCGTAATTATTCTCTTAAGTTCCTACATTCTTAAGCTCTTCTCTCCTTAGCCAATCTCCTCGGCCTTTTATTCTCTGTCATCTTTTCTTAGGAACTTCACCTATTTCTCTTTAGATCAACCAAATGGGTAGGTTTAAGCACCTCATAGACTCCTCTGCCGGTATTGAGGGTTTTAGAGCCAATTATCACATTCCGCAGGGAGTAGCCCTACGGTATTGTGCCCTTAACCAAATAGTCACAGATAGAAAAGAAGGGGAGGTTGTCATTCCTATGACCATTTTTATAGAAGGAGGAATGACACTTCCTATGGGTAAGGTGACTCGAGATTATCTCATCAACCATAGGTTGACTTCCCATCAATGTGCCCCTAACCTATTTAGGGTCCTAGGTAGCATAGACGCTCTCAACAAGCAGATGAACCTAGGACTCACATAGCATGATGTAGTTCATATGTATGAGTGCCATAAGCTTTCCGGCGCCGGGTATTACCTCAAGTCTCGGTCCGATATTGTTAGATTGATATTGTGTCTTCCTAAATCCAACAAAGGCATGAAGGATGACTACTTGATCGCCTCTAGAGAATGGCACGACAGTCTTCACTGCCCAACTTGGGAGGGAGATCAGGTGGGGTACCCTAGGTTTAGGTCCCTCAACATTTAATTTAGCTCCTTTAGCTTTACTATCTTTCCTTTCTAACACCTTGCTTTACTTCAATGGTGGATTTTGTTAATTTGACCATGTTTTGCTCCTCGGATGTTTTTGCAGGTAAAGCGCATGTTGCTCCCCGACTCAGTTTTGTCAACGTCGCGGCTCTCAACAAGGTGCTTTGATCCAAGATTTTTGTGAGTGAAGACGGGTAACTGCGAGCCATCCACTTAGTATTGGACTTCAAGCCCTTGTCAAACGCGTTCCAAGATGCAAGCCAAGCAATAAAAGCAGGCAATCCGAGAATCCTCCGAATAAACGTCTCCCGACTTGGTTTCTTGGCCCAAAGAGACCTCCCACCAGTTGAACTACCTCCCCCACATTCTCCTAGAGAAGTAGCTGCTCCGAGGTAGGAAATTGCCTCTTTGTGCTTCTCCCTTGAGGCCGACATCGACCAGTTTCATTTTGAAGAAGAAGAAAGGGTGTCTGAGAGGCCGGTAGAGCTCTCAGACTCTAACGCTGATTTGGACAGGCTTTCTACAGCCCATTCCCCTAGACTCTTGGTTACTCGGATTGACACGAGTTCCGACGAAGAGGAGAAGATGGCCTTGAACCCTAGAAGAGGCCTTAACACTGGAAGAAAGAAGGCATTGTCCAAGGATGCCCCACAGACTCAACTTCCTCCTGCTCACCCCTTTCCCCTTCTTCCTTCTCCTTTTGGCCTGCACCTAGACCCCAACCTGCAAAAGAAGAAAAGGAAGGGGAAGAAGATTGAGGAGGGGGAGATTACCCCTCTAAAGGACTTGAAGCAGCAGAAGACTGCTAGAGATAGAAGGGGCTCCTTTGTATAGAGCAAGGAGGACCCCCTTGAGGCCGAGGTGCACCGAACACAGCGCATCTGGGCCCCACGACTGGAGCTGGAAGGCACAGCCATCCCCTGGGACGCTTCAGTTCGAAACTTCCAGGGAGGGCATTCAGGTTATGTTGCTGAAGCCCTAAAGCATCCTCTTCTCCTCCCTAAAGATATGGATGCTCTCAGGCGTTTCAAGCAGCCCGACCTCTTCTTATCCCTGAAGAAGGACCTTGTAATGGTAAATAACCTAACGTATCTTTGAATCAAATACTTAGCTGCCCTTTCATTCTGTCTCTTTTTCTTTACATGGGTTTCCTTTGTTATTTCTATGTAGGTTACCCAACAAGTTTTCATGGCTGAGGAGTGGGTCAAGGACGCCCACAACTAGGTCAGGGTTGAGGCCCACTCCTACGCTGAGGCTGAGAAGTCCATGGGGGCTTTTAGGCAGGAAAATGATGAGCTGGTCGACAAGCTGACTGTTTTGAAGAGGGCACGCTTGAGTGCTGAAGCTTTCTTGAAAAGTGTAGAGGCCCAAGCCGAGGACCAGTGCAAGCAGCTCCACATAACTGAGATTAAACTGGTTACCCAGAAACAGTTTGTCCTAGATCTCAAGGCCGAGATGGAAAAAGTTATGCAGACAGCTCGAGTGGCCAGTGAAGCTGCTAAGGCCGAGAAGATAGCATCCTATGAACGTGGGGTGCTAGACACAGAGACGAGGCTGGCCAAAGAGGTGGCTGGGGTATATAGGGATTACTGTGCTGAGACATAGCCCGAAGTGCTTAATCGGGCCGGGATCCTTTTTGTCACGCCCCAAACCTGATACTCGGATTTGTGACCATGACCGATATACTAATATCAAACCTAAACCTAATATTAACAAGAACCAACTTAACTTTTAACAAAACTTTTACAAAAACTTTCCTCTTTCTTTTCATTCTTATTTCTTTACTTAAAAGATATAACCTTTCACTTAACATTCAGAGCACCTACATTGTACTCTAAAGAATAACATAATTTACCAGTTACTCAAATTCCAAATTTCACATAATACATTTCTTAATCCTTTAAGGTACACAACTTTCATTAGATCCTAAAATTAACCATGCTACAAATCTAAACATCAAGTTGCTAATTTAGGATCCATACATATAAAACTAAAACCAGCTCCTTTCAAAACTCGACTAAGGCTCCCTCTATTCCAAAATAAAACCTGCTAACTAAAAGAGTGGAAGGGCTGAGCTACACAGCTCAGTAAAGGTAAGATATATAAAAATTTAATAAGGATGCATGTAAATCAGATCATTTCATTCAATGAATATTCGAATAGGAGAACAACTTTTCATGCATAGTATTTTATATTATTCATAATAATACCTTATATGCTTTTCATAGAAAAATAATTGTTCACCCTTTTCTTATTAGAATAATATTACCAAAACCTTTCGGATTTAATTTCTTTAATTTCTTACAAAGTCACCAAATGTAATATTGATTGTTTAAAATCAATATATATGCATTCTCATTACAAAATAATTATTTTAACTTAAATCAGATAATTGGTAACTTTGTCTTAAACTCGAAGCATCTCCAAGAATAACAAAACCTTTCTTCCTAAAATTCTTCTCGTAAAATATTATAATTTTCATAGTCATAAAACTTAACGTTTCATAAAGAATAAATATCTTATAACCTTTTTAACATAAACTTGTACTTTTATCATAAACTTTATCTTTAAAGCGTAACAAAACTTCAGAAACTCTTATCTTTAGTGAACAACTTTTCTTTTCATCAAAAACTTCTTTTCATGAGAGCTTTTACTTTTCACAATGCATTTAAACAAAATAATTCTCTCATGATTAATAACATAACATAGCTGTTCATAACATATTGGTTAGTCCATATCTGATAAGTCTGTACAGAGAAGGCCTCATCACATTTGGATGACCTCGTGTGCATGTTATTGTCCTCTTTGAGAGGTCTGATGGCACATCTTCTCAATGTTTTGTTCCTCCCCGCCGTTCGTACACATTGAGGAGAAGGCCTTGTTCAGATTAGAGTTACGGGCAACCCCATTTCCTCTACTTTAAATCTCCAAACAGATAACATTTTTCCATGGAAAGCCAGTAATTAACCCCTACTGGCCAAGTTCATATCATCAGAGGACATAACCCGAAAACATTTCATACTTTTACATCATACTGAAATTTCTTATTTTGCATAACATTTCACAATAATAGCATTTCCATTATTTTCTTTAAACATCATGTTCGTGGAATTAGTAATAGCATCAATATACTTAAATCATATACATAAGGTTTCGAAAGCTCATGGACATATCTTTGTCAGAATGATGATTATATGCTATATCTCTAATCAAAAACCTTTTAATGCACAATATACTTTAAAATAATCTCATGACTTACCAAATACCCATATAACTTATCCCTTACCTGAAAGCAGGGGAACCGAGAGCCTACAGTCGAAGGAGTTTAGACTTGGGGAACTGGTAACACCTAAACCAAATATCAAAGCTTATCACTATCCATTACTCCTTATCATAAACTTATACATTCATCTCAAAACTTATCTCTTATAATCAAGAAAGTCCTAATCCCACCTCAATGAGGTTCCCACATACACAAAATACATTCATCAGACAACATGATGTACTAAATCATAGATAAACCAACATTCTCACACTAATCTCATATCTCTACAAGAGCCAACTTTATTTAAGAAGGTGCTTTGAGATTAAGGCAATAATGCATGCATAAACATAGACTCTTTTAAGCATAGTCATGTAACTATATACATTCATAAGGCAACATACAACATGTTGAACAAAACAGCTTCATAAATACAACCGTCGCATGGTTTAGAACCCCTCCTTTGAGTACTAAACCTCAAACCAAGTTACACAAAATTAATCTATGATCTAGACATACCAAATGATGAGCATAATAAATTATAGCTCAAATCATTCACCCTAACTTTAAAATTAAACCCTCAAGGTTAGGCATGTCCCTTACTGTTCACTGTTTTATTCCAACAGCATATACTTCACTTATAAAATACAAATGGGCTACCAATTCACATTCAAAATTCATGCAATTTTACAGAGAAACTCCTCTGGATATCTAACAAATACCATAAAAATTTCAGAGTCAAATAACAAAACCATAATTTACTAAAAATCATACAAGACAACGTACTTAAAACCATCCTGACAGAGTTTCATGCAAATTAGAAATTAAATCATTATTTTTATATTCATCCAAATGTTGTGAGACCACTTCCATTACAACCATATGTGTCTTAGATTTCATAGGAAGTATCCCTAGCATCCAAATTCACTGTATACAATTTAATACATAATTTATCATGCTTAGGGTCTGTTTGGATAGAACTTATTTTGCTGAAACTGAAAACTGAAAACACTGTAGCAAAATAATTTTTAAATGTGTGAATAGTACCGTGGGACCCATTTTTAATGAAAAAGTTGCTGAAAAGTGGAATTTGTGGGTCCGTAAACAGTGCACAAATGCACTGTTCATGGTTAAAAAGTCAACATTTGCGGCTACTGTTCAATGAACAGTAGCCGCATTCCTCCAAAACGCGTGAAAACAAAACAAAAACAAAAAAAAAACTAAACGCAGACGCAGACGCAGCTTCAGTGAATCCAAATGCAGCCTTAAACACAGAATCGGTTACAGAGGCAGCTCTGAAACATTTTCTTGTAAAATCATAAAATGATTGCAAATAGTCTTATTATCATATGAGAATTTTTATACACTCATTAGACATGCTAGAAAACACTTACATACAGTCATTTAACCATTTAGAGCAAAAATACACACAACAAAAATCCCAGCAGCAGCATCAAAAATACTCGTCCTAACTTTTTCTTACTTCTTTAATCATATAAAATCATTAATTAGTAAAATCCCTAATCTACCTTCAACAACCATCAACACAATTTCAAAGCTTCTTAAAACACTATATATATATATATATATAGAACTTACAAGAGTCCTAATTTCACCAACCACAAATACCAATACTAAAGATTCCATGAAGAAATTATGGATTCTAAGGTGAGAGTAGGTAGACCCTTACCAAATTTCTGGTTCCAAGAAGAAATAGAATCACTCTTGCATGGAAGGATTTCCCCTTCCTTAGTGGCTGGACCCAGAAGTATGAGAGGTTGAGAGCTTGAGAGAATTTTCTTTGTTTTGGTTTAGGATCCGTGGGAATGAAAGGGAGAGAAGAGTTGAGAGAATTTTCTTTCTTTTGGTGTGTGAACCCTTGGACTCAAGAGAGCTTCTAGTTCTGTCCTTAAGAGGAAAGAGAGCAAAATGAGGTGAGAATTTCAGATTTGTGTGTGGACCCGTGGAAAAATGAGAGCATGAGAGTTTCATGGAAATTCTAATTACATTGAAAAGTCAAAGAAGAGATAAGATGAAGACTTATCTTTCTTTTGATATATGGATCTGTGGATTTGAGGGAGGGAGAGAGAGCTTTTTGAGTCTTCTCTTTTCTTTGAGAAAGTCAAAGAAGAGATGAGGTGGAGTTTGTTCATTGCATGGTACTTTGGCATGATGTGTTGGATTTCCATTGGTTGCATGTGTAAGTGAAATTACAACTATAATATCTCATGCATCATACATAGTTAAAACACCAACAACTATATATATATATATATATATATATATATATATATTTATATATATATATATATATATATATATATCTCATAACTTAACCACTTAATATAGTTTTGCACATACTAAGTATATATTTATAATACAAATAGCCATTTCAATTATTTATAATCTTTACAATTCTCATTCAATGGCATTATAAAATAATATGCTTATTAAATACTCTTATATTAATTTGAAAAATTAAGTGACTCAAAATAATAATTAACCACTTGAACACAAGTTAACTATAAAATTAGGTTGGGGTGTTACACCTACCACCTCCGAACTGAGGAGCACTGGGAATATATTTTTCCCGAAGGACATCAAAGAAATTCCAACTACGCTCCCTCCTTCTGATCAGCTCCCCACCACCCCCAAGCCCCTGCTTCCAATGCTAAAGTCTTAAAAGGGCTGGGAAGGGTAAGGAGGCTCAGCCATCGGTGAAGGCCAAACACTCCGAGGATACCCTCACAATCAAGGATGTGGTCTCTAAAGCTAAGGATGCAAAGCTTAAGTCCAAGGCTGGGGATTCCCAATCCGAGAAAGCTGATCCTAAGAAGGACCCCCCACAAGCATAGGCCTAGCTACAGAAAATTTTATTTTGTTGTGGTCTTCCTACATGTATATATTTTTTGTTGTGGTGCTTGACCACTATTTGTAATAGATTATCCTTTTGATCAATGAAAAGACTTTTTATTTTTACACTATGTATCTTTACTTCGTGTGCTTTTAGTTTTGACAATATTGCAAACATCAGTGAACTGTTGCTATATTTTCTTTTAAACAAGAGATAACAGTAATACATCATTAACAATTTAAATAATTTGAATAAATACTAGCAAAAAAGAGCATTATCATTTACTTTTGTTAGGGGCAGACAACTTTCACTCTGTTCAACCCTTAGATAAATATCAAAAAACATTAAATTACCCAAGGCTAGTGATCCGAGTGCTGAGTGTAGCCTAGGATATGCTTTGGCACTTAGGGAAAAATGAATAGGTGTCACTAAGTAGTAATTTACCCAAAGCAAGTGGTCTAAGGAACCAGACACACCTAAGATTTTGTTTAATACTTAGGAAAATAACTGAAAGTATTAATTTACCTAAAGCAGGTGGTCTGAGGGACCAGACATAGCTAAGGTTCTGTTTAACATTTAAATTTAGTGAATAGATATCACATTGTTAATTTTCCCCAAGTATGTGATCCGGGGGATTAGTCATGACTAGGGTTCTGTTTAATACTTAGAAAGATGTCATAGAATGTTAATTTCGCCAAAGTATGTGGTCTGAGAAGCCAAGCATGTCTAAGGTTTTGTTTAATCACTTAGAAAGATGTCATAGAGTGTTAATTTCCCTGAAGCATGTGGTCCGATGAGGCAGGCATGTCTAAGGTTCTATTTAATCACTTAGAAAGATGTTATAGAGTGTTAATTTCCCCAAAGCATGTGGTCTGAGGAGCCAGGCATGTTTAAGGTTCTGTTTAATCACTTAGAAAGATGTCATAGTGGGAGGCATGATGTATTTACACAATAGATAAGTATATGACAAAGGAAACTTCCAAGGGCGTGGTATTACATGTTCATCTAGGTTTTCAAGGAAGTATGCTCCTATACCAACCACCGATGTGATGCGATATGACCCTTCCCAGTTAGGCCCCAGGTTTCCTCATGCTGGGTTCTTTGTAGTGCCTAGAACCTTTGTCAACACCAGGTCTCTAGGCGCTAACAATCTTAGCTTTACATTGGCATCATAACCTTACTTGAGCTTGTGTTGGTAATATGCCAATTAGACTATTGCATTTTCTCTTCTTTCTTCAATAAAATCTAAGTTCTTCTCTAACAATCCGTTGTTGCCACTCAAATCGAAAGAACTTGTCCTCAGAATTGGGAAGCCAATCTCTAATAAGTCATTGAAAAGGGGTCTCCCCTGTTGATTTGCAAGGTATGGTTCGGTATATCCAGAGGACATGCGACAATTCTTCCACCCATTTTCCCTTTGCGTCATTTAGCCTCTTCTTAAATCCATTCACTATAACCTTGTTAACAGTCTCAGCTTGTCCATTCCCTTGGGGATAAGCTGAGGTAGAATATCTATTTATAATTCCCAGGTCACATCAGTATCTCTTGATAGATTTGCTATCAAATTAAAGGCCATTGTCTGAGATGAGGAAATGAGGGACCCGAACCGTGTGACAATGTTTTTGCAGACAAATTTCTTGGTGTCCACGTCCCTGATATTTGCCAAGGGCTCAGCTTCCACCCATTTAGTGAAGTAGTTCGTGCCAACCAGCAAATACCTCTTGTTCCCTGTTGCCTTGGGGAAAAGGCCAATAATGTCTAAGCCCTATTGACCAAAAGGCCAAGGACTGGACAGGGATTAAGGACTCCTCCTGGTTTGTGCACGTTTGGCTCAAATCTTTGGCATTGGTCACACTTTTTAACATATTCTTGTGCTTCCCTTTGTATGTTTGGCCACCAATAGCCCTGTGTGATGGCTTTATGAGACAAAGATCTGCCTCTCGTGTGACTTCCACAAATCTCTTCATGTGATTCTTCTAGGAGTAGTTCTGATGCCTCAGGATGTATGCATAGCAAGTATGGCCCAGAAAAAGAGCGCTTACACAATTTTTGAACCTTAGACAGCTAGAACCAAGGAGCCTTTTTACGTACTTTATCAGCTTATGACTTTTCCTCGGGTAGGATATCCTCCTTCAAGAATTGTACTATGGGGTCCATCCAGCTAGGCCTTACTCTAACTTGGTGAACATTGACCACTTCTCTTTTCACCTCTGTGGGTTTGTACAGGTATTCTACCAAGATGACCTAAGGTAAGCTCTACACCAAGGAGGTTGCAAGCATCGCTAAAGAGTCGGCATGTGTGCTTCTACTTCTAGGGATGTGTAATAAGCTGAAAGATTCAAACCCTGACTGCAAACACCTAACTTAACCCAAGTATCCTTGCATTCTCTCGTCTCTCGCTTCTAACTCTCCCCTCACCTGGCCAACAACCAATCTTGAGTCCAAGAACATCTCTACCGCCTTTCCGCCCATTCTTTGAACGATGGTCATTCCCATTAGTAGGGCTTCATACTCAACCTCGTTGTTTGTGATCTAGAATCCTAATCTTAATGATTTCTCAATGGTGAGCTTCTCAGGTGAGACCAGAACTAGCCCCACTCCGAATCTCCTTTGGTTCGCTGCACCATCAACATACACCTTCCAGGATAAAGGTTCTTGTAGGGTGATTGTGCCAACTGATTTTCCATCTATATGTCGCATTTCCACCTCTTTCCTAGACGGGGATTCAGCGAATTCGACCATCAAATCTGCAAGGACCTGGCCTTTAACATAGGTACGAGGCATGTATTTGATGTCAAAAGCCCCTAAGATCGTTCCCCACTTGGCAATCCTCCCTGTGTAGTCAGCACTTTGGAGCAAAACTCTGAGCGGGAGCTGGGTTAAGATAACAACTGTGTGTGCCTGAAAGTAGTAGGGGAGTTTACATGTGCCATGCACCACCACCAAGATGGCCTTCTCCAATGGTAGATAACGAATCTCAACCTCGTGTAGTGATTACTCACGTAATAAACTGGCCTTTGTATGCCACTATTAACTCGTATTAGCAGCATGCTTACAGCATGAGAGGCCACGACAATATAAGCAAACATGACTTCATCCATCTTAGGACTGGATATGATGGGTAGATGAGAGAGATATTCCTTAAGTTGCTGGAAGGCCAAAGCACACTCCTCGGTCCACTCAAATCTCTTCCATTTATTCATCAACAGGAAGAAGGGTCTACATCTATCCGCTGACTGAGAGATAAATCGATTCAAGGCAGCAGCCATTCCGGTTAGCTTCTATACTTCCTTAGGATTCCGAGGTGGTTGTAAACTGTTAATCACCTTAATCTGATCGGGGTTAACCTCAATTCCCCGATGAGTTACCAAGTAGCCCAAAAACTTGCCTGATCCTACTTCAAAAAAGCACTTAGAAGCGTTGAGGCACAATTTGCGTTTCCTCAGAATTTCAAAAATACTCCCGAGATCTCCCACATGCTCAGACACCACCTTACTTTTTACCACCATGTCATCTATGTAGACCTCTATATTCTTGCCTAATTTTGGCTCAAACATCCTAGTAATCATCCTCTTATAAGTAGATCCTGTGTTTTGTAGACCAAAAGGCATCACCTTGTAGTGGTAGTTTCCAGTAGGGGTGACAAAAGCTGTCTTCTCTTGGTGGTCTAAGGCCAGTGGTATTTTGTGGTATCCTTGGAAGGCATCTAAAAAACTCATTTGAGGATGGCCTACTGTTGCATCTATCAATTGGTCTATCCGAGGTAAGGGGAAGGGTCTTTTAGATAGACTTTGTTCAGGTCTGTGAAGTCTACACACACTCGCTACTTTCCATTTTTCTTTCTTACCACCACAGTATTGGCCAACCACTCAAGGTAAAACACCTCCTTAGTAGTCCCTGCTTGCTTAAGTTTCATCACCTCGTCTTTGATAGCATCAGAATAATCTTTGGATGAGCGCCAAGGTGGTTGCTTTTTGGGGGTGCTAGATGGATTAACATTTAAATGATGGCAGATGAAGCTTAGGTCCACCCCCGATGCTTAGTAAGCATTCCATGCAAACACATCAATATTTTTCCTAAGAAATTCTACTAGCTCTGCCTTCTCCTGACGAGGTAGCTAAGCTCCGATCAGAAAGAACTTCTCAAGGTCATCACTGACCATAACCATTTCTAAATCTTCACATTTTTCCTCCTCGACTGGTCCATTTACAGGCAATGCCAGAGCCTTTGATTGCTATAAGCCCCCTCCAGTAGAGGCCGAGGATTCAACTTCGGGTTGATGTAAGATGGCAGCCACTAGGCATTGCCTAGTTGTGGATTGACTCCCCACGATCTCTTTAATGTGACCCCCCGACGGATATTTCACCTTATGATGCAAAGTAAAAGAGATGGCCCACGGGGCATAAAACCAGGGTCTAGCCACAATGGTAGTGTTGGGGGAATAAGCATCCACCATAATAAAGTCCACCTCCACCACTTCCGAACCAGCTTGTACGGGTAGTCTTATTTGACCCATCGGAATGACTACCTTCCCATCAAAACTCACCAAAGGAGAATTGTAGGTTGTTAAGTTCTCGAGTCTCAACTTCAGCCCCTTGTATAAGTCGGGGTACATAATTTCAGCACCACTGCCTTGGTCCACCATCACCCTCTTCAAGTCATACCCACCAATCCTGAGCGTGACCACCAAAGCATCATCGTTGGGCTGTATAGCTCCAATCTTATCCTCATTCAAAAAACTTAGTGCCGGTTGGATATCCATTCTAGCCCTCTTCGGCTTTAGATTATTATCCTTGGTAGACAGCCGAGCCATAGACATCACTCTGGAGGGACAAAAGACGGTCCTCCCTAGAGCAGCAAAGTTGACATTGATCGTTCCTAAAGGAGGTCTTAAAGAAGCATCTCTCCGGGGTGTGTCTAAATGGTCCCACAAATTTCTACAGTCCTCCGTAGTGTGTCTCTAGTCTTAATGGTATTGGCAATAAAGGCTCTGGTTGCACCTCATAGGGTTTCCAGCCCTCTTGTTTGGCCATTTGAAGAACAGCTCATTCGTAATCTTCTCCAAAACCTGATGCACCGATTCTCAGAACACCACATTAACCGCCTGAGTATTAGCAGACCTTGACTGTCTAGCAAAGTCTCTCCGAGGTTAGTTGTTATTGTATCAGTCCGACCTAAAATCTCTCATCTCTTGAAGGATAACCTTAACCTTTCCTTTTCCTTACTACTGGTCTTCTTCAACCCTTTTATACTTATCAATCCGATCCATGAGTTGGCGCACATTGGTGACAGGTTTGCCGATCAGAGATTTCCTCAAACCGTGCTCGGTTGGGAGGCTGACCTTGAGAGCCAAATTCTTGAGTGAGCTCTTTGAAGGAATCTATGGAATTTTCCCTCAGGCCGTCAAACCATCTCATCACCACGGGTCCTAAACTAGATGGGAACACCTTACACATTAAGGTTTCGTCTTTGAAATGGACAATCATTCTCTAATTAAAGTGGCTTACATGCTCCACAGGGTCCGTTCGACCATTGTAGATGGTGAAAGTTGGCTGATGGAACCGTCGAGGAAGAGTTGCCCCTTCAATCTTGAGCGTGAAGGGCAACTTGGAAATCTGGTTCAATGCTTTACTCATAGTGTCATTTCTTAGGCCTCTGTGAGTCGAGCTCTTATATCTACGTTTATGATGGTGTTCTACTTCATAGGAGAAAGATTCGCTAGGTGGAGTTCTTGACCTTCGCCTATAACTAGCATCCTCTTCTCCTTCAAAGGAAACGTCAGAGTTGGAGGGGGTTCGTTCTCGCCATGCATGGCGCAACTTCCTCTTTAATTGGTCAATCTCCAATTGCATGGCTCTGTTATGTTGTTCTTGAGAGACATGGTTTCCAATTCAAGAGTGGCTTCTGCTTATATGCGTAGTATGCACACTCCCCTCTCGATCTCTCCTACATTCAAGATTAAGGAAGTTATCCTGTCTTTGGGACCCCGTGGACTCTTGCTGATGGGGACCTAATCCTACCATAATTGATCGTTGCATTCACTATCACACAAGTTCTCCCCATAGACGGCGTCAATTGTAGGGACACGTTTTAGATCCCAAACCCAAAATGTAAAGGGATATAAGCCCAGTGAGCCCAACATAATAAATTTGTAGATAGTGGGTTGAAGAACTAGGCTTTGATGAGTTGGATAATAAATAGAATAGGTTTGAAAGGTAATCAAACAAAAGCCAGAAGGAATGATCTAAATAAATTTACTCTCGGCACGGTCCAAGGAGGTAAGTTCTAGTATATATTAATTGGAAACAATGGCAAATGCAGTTTAGATTGCTATAGTGCTTTCTTTTGTCTTTTTCCGATCCCTCCCCCATGAAAGGTCTCATACATTATATATTTCCCTTTTTATGATCTTGATCCTACACTTGTTGATCATTTGAGCCACTACTTAAGTGCTTGTCCCATCAGACACCCTCTCTAGCTTTCTGTGAGTTGTGGTAGCCAAGGCAGTACTATTCAGGGATCTTTTCCACATAAATACGGCCAGAAAGTTAGCTGTAGGGCATTCAATGCAGTGGCAACAGCTTTTCTTTAGATATTTCCCAACTCTCATTCTTCCAGTATGTTTATAACGCACGCCCCTAGTAGTGAAGTTTCCTTGAAGGTCACTTTGAGTGATAGGATACGCATTCGACCTGTACCTGGCCTGTCTAAGGAGGTATTCCTCCTTAGACCACCTTTCCCAACCTTTCCATTTACATTTTACTTAGGGAACCCTGTACTTAACACTCTCATTATTGTTTATTCGTCCTTAGACCAATCAACATCCTCGGCCAAAACCCAAGGCCCAATATACAACTTTGGGCCTTTATCCTTACATATATAATGAAAATTTGGAGTTGAGAATTTCATTAATAAAAATTTTAAAGAGGTTTTTTTTTTTTTTTAATGGATTCCAAGTAATTATGACTACTGGTTGCTAACCCGTGCAATGCACAGGAAAATTACTGAAAATGAAATCTAATGAATGCAAAGCAATTATGCAAAATACCATTTAAATTAAAAGACAAATATTAGTGAATACCGTTATCCTTAACTGTTTGTGTTACATCTAGAGTTTCATATCTAAATTACTACAATTCTACTTGTAGCAACTGAAACTCACAATATAAATATATTATATGAGGCCAAAACTTATATTATCTTTAAGCTCCCCTTAGCCTTATAGGGTTCCTAACCTTTTTTCTTTTTTTTTCTTTTTTTTCTTTTTTTTTTTGTGTATTGAATTTGATTTCAGAGGACTTATTCAAAATTATTTGAATTAAACCTCACAAATTTGAAAGAAAAAATAAATAACATTACAACATTGTAGCTGATTAATATACAAATAAACTACCAATTTAACATGATAAATCACTATTAGTAATTTAGAAAACAAAAATTAACAAAATTAAAGTTGTTACCCATTTAGCCTAAAACTTTTTATATTTTTAAGTTGTCAAACACCTATTAACAAATAACTATTGATATAAAATATTCAGTAATTACTTCAATACTGCGTTGTTCATGCTGTAAAAAATTTGAGAAAATAACATAGCAAGCATTTTAAGCTTTCTTGCTTGGATCCTACAAAACAATATATATATATATATATATAGCGATGGAGACAGAGCATGCCATTAAAGAGACAACCGATTACAATAGTGTTGGAGGCAAAGTAAAAGATTAAAAAAATTGAAGAAGCAAGCGGTTTGGCTAGCATACCAGCTAGTTAATAAATACATGTGGTACAATCAAATAAATAAAATGTTTGTCAAGATGATCAAGTTTGGCAATGAAGAAAACGCAGCAGCTATTGATGAGAGTAATCTCTATCTTAAACTTGTGATAATAATGAAGATGCAACAACTACTAATTATGCAAATCTAGCATAATCTTATTTTGATTCAACTATAACAAAAATGACGATAATTACCATAAAAAGATTATATAAAAAAACAGTCTTCTATGATATAGCCAAGAGTACAATCAAAAGTAATAGAAGGAATTTTAAATCAACTTCAATGATGAAGGAGGGATTCACTTAAATGAGGAGATCAAGAAAAAAGGAGAAGTATCATGTTCTGAGTATAGTATTGAATTTTAAACTCTATAATTCAATTTGCTAACTACTAAAATACCTTAGCAAATTGAATTTCTGCAAGCACGGATTACATCATTTAATTGAATTTTTGCAGGCATGGATACTACTAAAACTCTATCATACAAGAAAAAATGAAAAGTATCATGTTCTGAGCATAGTATTGAATTTTAAACTATATAATTCAATTTGCTAACTACTAAAATACCTTAGCAAATTGAATTTCTGTAGGCACAGATTACATCATTCAATTGAATTTCTATAGGCACGAATACTACTAAAACTCTATCATTCAATTTTCTAACTACTATAACTCTATCAAACGGATACTACTAAAACTCTATCACACAGATTATACAATATAAACCAATAATGTTACTCCCTCAAACATTTAAAAAAAAAAAAATCAATTTTAAACATAGAAACAAACAATCATATATCAGTACAAATACCCAACCTAAATACATAAAAACTCATACATGACCCACAACACAAAAGAGGTAGTAACAAAATTAAAAAAGAAAAAAAAAACAATAAAAAAGAACAACACTATTAATCTAATCCTTACATTGAACTATTATGCAGGTAGCCATAAAAATATAAGTCAAGAGCAACTAGGATTTAGAGATACCTAAACTGAATCATCTAGCTTTTCAGTATTAATATAGTGTGAGGAGAGGAAGAGATGAAGGAGTTAGAAAGCCAAAATCTGGTGTTAGGAAGCTGAAGGGTTGTCATTTGAGATTGTAATTATGGAACACAAAGGATTGATGTTTAAAATTGTTACCGTAGAACACAAAGGGTTGCCATCTAAAATTGTAACCATGGAACACAAAGGGTTAGGAATTATTTTCTTCTTATTAGTATATTTAAATTTAAGAAAACTAATTTTAAATTGTAGGACAAATTCAGGAAAAAGAATGGTAATGACATGGCAGCTAATGTGACTCAACCTGAGTGTAGCAACATTAAATGCTACGTTTCAACTTTTAATAATATATAGATTAAATGGGATTTCATCATAAATATGTTCATGACTATTGGGTGCCTTACAAAATTTGTTGCTTGAAGAAAAACTTGCATTGCTACCCCTAAGTACACTATTGCTCTTAATGGTGGCTTATTGGACAATTTTGAGGGCAAAAAAGGTTTAAGAGATGGGATCCTATTCCACATTGGGCCAAATTTTGTGGATAGTAAATAACTTTATTTTAAACGCTTCAACTTTTAGCTTTTGTTAAAGGGTTAAATAGTTTGTTTGTAACAAATACACTACTTTTTGGTGTACCAAGCAAGGGCAACATATGTGTCCATGTGCTAGAGTCACATGTTCATAGATTCTCTCAATTATTTTATTTGTTGGTACTTATATTACTTTATAAACTCACACAAAGCTTTATAAATTCTCAATGAGGGATAAACCTAAAAACAAAAACCCAATTCATTTTCTTCCATATCACCATTTGATCAATTTTCCTACCCTTTCCCACCTCTAAACAAAACCCTTCTAGAACCCTATCCCCATTTCCTGACATCAAATTTGCATTGCGTTTGGTTCAATAGAAATGATTCTTATTTTCATCTTTAATATACATTGATAACTCATTAAAACACACACTTTTGCTCTCCATTCTTGACATCTAGAGAAAACAAAGAAATGATGAAAACAGAGTCTATTTTCCTTTCTCTTACTACATACACAAGAAAAATTCAGATCATCTAAGTGAAAGGAAGACTCATCATCAGGTGTGACATTTTTTTTTTAGTTTAACGTTATTATTTAGATGGTCTGCTCAAGAGAACTAAAAATTATTTGCAAATTATTTTGCATGAGCGCTGCCTAGCTCATTCAATTCAAGTTGTAGTGTTGTACTTATAAAACGTAGCTTGACATGGAAAATAAGGATTCCACCACTGTTGAAGTCCATGAGCTCCATAAAAATCTGATAACCGACCCCTATTGACAGTCAGATATGCTGAAGGAAGGAGATGCAGTGCTTCTGCACCTGAATTTATTCCCAACACACTTGAGAATAGGTTCCTCATGGAATTCTTTGTTGCAAGCCTCTCAATTTTTCCAACTCCAATCTCCTCCATCTTCTTCCTGTGTTCAAAGTACCCAATATATTCTGAACAAATAGGATCATCTGGGTTCACGAAAAGGTATGGTACCCATGGAGATAACACTACAAAAGGATCATATGCTTGAGCCTTACGATGTTTGCGACCTTTTACAGCAACCATGAGGCCTGCCTTGACAACACTGCTTGCAAAGCGGATCCCAAGCTTCAATGTTTCATTCTTGAACCCCCCTTCTATGGGGAGAGATAAGAATGGTGGATTAAACAGATAAGTTTCAAGGAAATAGCCTGTCTTGACCATGTTCTTTCCTACAAGCAATGCCATAGCTGACCCCAGAGAATGTCCAGTTAACCACACACTTGCACCTCGAGACAAAGCAACTGTGTTGTGAACACAATGCATTGCAAGTTGAAACCGGGAACTCCGGTGAAGTTTGTTAAGGATGCTCTGGAGGTTTAACTTGAAGTCCCGTGACACTGTGTCTGATTCCATGATTGTTCCTCGAAAGGCAATAACATATTGTGGGATGTTTAGAGCAGTAGATGGGTATTTGTACTCATAAATGGCACCGCATATGGATAAGTCAACATCATCTACGAGCATATGATCTAATTTGAAATGGAAGTAGTCCCACCATGGTAGAGCGAGAGCTTGAGGTCCATGGCGGTTCTGCCTGCGATCATTTTCAAGCATGTACACTCCTTTAACCAAGCTGGCAGCAACAGATCTTCGGTGATATATGTTGTTCCTGCAAGCAGATTGTAAATTACATTACTAGGATTTCAAGAAGCCACAAACACAGATTATAACACCCTGTTGATGAAATATTGGTTAATGGTCTTACCAGTCAATAGCAGAGAGATGTATTGGTCCTGAAAGGTGGAAAATTTCCTCCGCAGAGGCCATTTCACCTTATGTTCCTCTCTTCTTGATATCCTTTGAAATCAACTGCCATTGGAGAAGAAAAAGGCCATGATTGAAATGTTTATGGAGCCAAAATTGATGTTCAACATAATTTGATATGTATAGTCAGATACTAAATGAATATGACATCTTTAGTAAGCAACAAGTTAAACATTACCAATGTCCTATTTTTGTTTTCCTCCTATATTTTGGATTCTGATTCTGAATGTAGGGGAGACTTTATTCGAATACTAACGCATTATATATGGTGTATAAGTAAAAAAGAACCACCTTTTTTCACTTTATTTATATATATATTTTTTAGAATCTATTTTTACTTTAAGTATGTGATGGATTGAGATCTAGTGCAATAGCTATTAATTGTTGAAATAGAGAATTAAAAAAGCAACTTTCAATCTCAACCATTGAATAAAATAAAATAAAATAAAGTTAAAAAGTAAAAGAGTAAAAAAATTTGTGAAAGAATTAAGCAATATATTGCACCAGGTGGATATTGCACCTGACAGTCCTGATCTCAATCAGTATGTGACATGCTTTGTTAAAAAAACAGGGCTTCATTACTGCATCAAACTTGACAAGCTCAGGTTAAAACATGAATTCACATAGGGTATTGCCATATTGGTTAATTCTCAAGTCATTTATTAAGCACAAATCTCATGCACGGTAAATGGAAATTTCCATCTTCCTGCGTTTGTCATTGTCAATACCAGCAAACAAGCAAAGGCATGAACTTTATGTCAGACTCAACTATGTTCTGTACTTTATTATAGCAGATATCAGAAAATACATGTTTCTCTGATTCAACTTGGCATTGAAAGCTACAAGATTAGACCCCCCCAACGGCTTGACTACCAAAATTTTAATTAATTGTAGGAAAACTTTCTGTATGAACATCGTTTTAGCTCCATTGATCTTTGGATTTCCCTTGAGTGAGTGAAGTTTTTATTCTTGCACAGAACAGAAGCCCTAGTCTTCATTCCAAATCATACCCTTACAAATTACAATGTACACAATCCAAAATTACAACATATATATTTTTATCATGGAATTAGCCTAACACTAAAAATCTTATGAGGGTGTAATAAAATCGTTGCATTCCACTCGAAGAATCTTACTTATAATCAAACAAACCTAGTAGTCTACGTTAAGCCTGCAATTGCCAATTGCCATTATACATTCAATTATGTATATAGCAAATATTTAATATCAGCCGACTCAGATGGTATTTTCCCAGACAATGTTGCAACTATCAATCCTATATCTGCAGTAGTAGGGAGACTTCAAATAAGTAGTCATATTAATTACTCAATCTTTTTATTATTATTATTCAATGTGAAACTTCACTCATATGTGTATATCCAACGAATAGTAATTTTCACATCATCACTTGAAAATGAGCGATTAAATAACTAATGACTTATAGAGATGATATAGACCAGGCCAGAGCTCTCAATACTGTAATACTGCAGCCTCAATGAAATCTCAGGAGACACAGCCTCTGTGAGGTCAAAACGCAAAGATTTTAAGAATTTAAACTAAAAAAAATTTCTGATCTCCTACTCTATATTATTTGCCAAATGGATATCGACTTGACGAGCACAAAATGAGCTAATGAGCAGCAGACTATTCTCTCAAAAATTAACTGAGCTATGCATATTGTTAAAAATGATACGCATAGAAGCAAAAACCAAAGCAAGTATAAGTTAAAACTATGATGTAAATCAATTTGTGATTAGTAGTCCATATCAGAAGCATAGCAATAGTACTTCAAATGCAGCAAGGAAACTCTCATTTTAATCTGAAATCGAAACTATTTGCACTTTAATTAAGTGTAAAATTAATAAGATAAAAAGAAACCAACCTGTACAAAATGTCTAACAATGTCATTGAAGCTCTTCACCCCCATATGAGGCTCATCCTGTACTTTGAGAGACAGAGAGAGAGAGAGAGAAAAAGAGAGATTTTCAACTATAAGGTTTCATCAACCAAAATTATATTGTAAATATTGTCCACTAGCACTTCAGTAATTTGACCTACTTCACAATTTTCAAAAAAATAAATCTGACCTACAGTTGATTCTTAAAATATATTAATATATATAGTACTGGCTTTAACCTCCCTCAGTCCCATCCATTTCCACCCAAGTCTTGCTTACCAATAAGTATCTTTTTAAGGCTTGCGCAGCCAAATTAAGATGAAGCTATACAGTGTTTTCTTGTTTTTATAAAACTGGTATTCACATAATATTCTCTTCATATATATACTTCACAATTTTGACACATTAATACACGCGCGCGCACACACATATATATATAATCAATATCAGAGGAGAAAAAGAGAAAGCAAAGAATAAAAAATGGATGCTAAAGGAGCAACAATATCAATGAAAAGTATTGCCTTTGTTACATGGGTGTGTTTATCTGAAAACTTATAAATATCACTCAAATGACTTATCATTATCAATTGAATTGCAAAGATTTATCACTATCTTGCAGTGTATTTCAGTAATGAAAATTTCTTGAGCTGTTAAATTCCTCAACTTCTTTTCTTTTACTTAGTCCACACGGAGAGAGACATCTAACAATAAGGTATCTTGATCAGGTGGGCACTACAATAGAACTGTAATTGTCAACTAACAAACACAAGTTGCCATTTCTTTTTTCTGTTTATTTATATACCAAAAAAAAAAGGAGAAAAGGTCAGAGTTTAACACCAACAAATTATGTATTTTATTCCCAAGTGCTTGTATACCTAGTGTGCATGAAAGAAGAGAAGACGCTAACGTTAAGAATGATAGGGCTTCACCCATTTTCGTATACATTTATATATGAGATTATTAGTGAATCAAACCCTTTTTTATTTTATTTTTTTGCATATATATGCATTAATTATATCATGCTATGAACTTGAAAATTGGCACAATTTTTGTTAATATTACACCATATAGCAACTTTTGGAATAAATGATAATAGATTTAAACCTTTCAAAAAATGGCATAACATGACATATATACTAATAATATCATGAATTGCCATCCCTAAATTATCTTTAGGTAATGCACTGATTATTTATGAAAAAAAATATTTATGTTGATATTTTCCTAAAAATTATATCATAATAATTGATTTGAAATATGATTTTATTTGCCTTGGTAACAATTAAAACAAAAAATAGCAACATACAAACGAAAATTTAAATAAACACGTAATCAATAACATAAAATGTAATTGTTGTAAGGAAAATATTTTTATGTAATTGGCATATCCTTCGAAAAAACGCACTTTAGTTGTATTTGGGTAAATCTAAGTAAGTTCAAGATGATCATTACAAGTAGTTACATTGAAGACATGAAGATTACTCAAAAACTGCTCAAGAAAAATGCAATCTACAAGTTTCGATACCTCATCGACAGAAGCTCGATCTGTCGAGATTCATTAAAGCTCAACACATGTCTCAATCTATCGAGCTTACGAAATTCAGACTATAGCCAGCAACATTTTTATTCTAAAAGACTATTTGTTAATGGGTTTGTATAATCCTTATTGGACTAGGAAAGCCCAAGGTTTGTGTACATATACCTATTTGGAATAGGAGAGCCCATTGAGCTCCTATTTAAACAAGGAGGTGGAAAAAAAAAAAACCTAACCCTAGAGAGATTCATAAACTTTTTGAAACCCTAGCCTCCTCCTACATAAGAAAGAGTTCTTGCTGCATTTCTTGTACGCCTTTGGGTTATATAACCAAGCAAAGTCTCTCACACCATCATTGAAGATCTTATTGGTGTTTCTATGTGAAACTGTTGTAAATCAACTATATCAATCAAAGGGTTGCCGTGGAGTTAGTCACGTACTAGGATTCATGCAAAGGAGTTAGTCACGTACTGGAATTTGAGCATTGAACAAAAAGATAGCTGTTACAATACAAGTCCAATTGGGTATTGGGTAAGGAGTCAACTGTAGGTTGGTATTTCGGGATAGGACAAAGGGTTTGGTAAGATTCCTTATACTTGTAACCACTTGTAATTGATAATAATAGATTCTTGGGAGTGGTGACCTTAAAATCATCAGGTGGAGTTTTGCCTCGGTGGTTTTCCCATTCGTAAACAAATAACCCGTGTCAAATTTATTTTCCGCTATATTTAGTATAATTGATGATTTGTTTGTACTACCACACTATTGCATGTAATTGAAATTAATTAATTAACTTTGCTTATTAATTAATTTGTAAGGGGTCAATACATTTTTGTCCTAACAATTGTGAACTTAAATTAGTTGGAATAATTGAATATTTGTGAGAGTTCACTCATGAAATATGTTCATATTCTTAATTATATTAGTCTTAATCATTTATATTTACTTTCTCTCTTTTAATCACATGTTATACAAAACAAAAACAAAAAATATATATAGTAATTTTGGTAATTTTGCATTTAAAACAAGATAATAGAGTGGTTCATGTTAATTAGTAATTTGGCAATGCATCTAAAAAAATATATAGACTTTCTCCAAAAAAAAATACGTGGTTCATGTTAATTAGTAATTTTGCATCTAAAACAAAATAATAGAGTTTAAGTAAATTTTTTTTTAAGTCATATTTAAATATATAGAAGGTCTCAATACAGTTAGGCTTTCAAATGGTGACCGTCTATATGGTGTACAGGTGACCGTCCATAATTGGTGTGTCATAAAATGATGATACTGGTGGTCGATGAAAATGATATTGCCACCAATTTCTAAGGAATCTTCGTAGCAGAAAGAGTGGATGTTGTCAGGGAGGTTGCAAGGTCACTTTGATGGCTTCTTGAAAGCTCTACACTTATGCCAACAAGAAGGAATTATGGATGTGTAACTTGTGAACCATCTGAGTGTGGCAATCACAGCTTTCAATTCAAATTCTGTCCAACTTGAATACTGCAATATTCTATTTCAGGATGTGAAGATGGGCTAATGCTAATTTGGAAGCTGTGAATTTTCTCTTGTAGACAAAGGTTGTAATTTGGCTGCTTTAGCCTTAGCAGATTATGTCTGTAATTCTTGTGCTGTTGAGGCCTGGTGGGGGAGCCTCTCCATCTTTTGTTCACAAAGTGTACAGACATTTATAAAGTTTAAGCATCACATAAATACTCAGCCGCTTTTATTCACACAAAAAAAAAATAAATAAATAAATAACTGTGACAATCTTCTTTTGGAAAGCTCCACACATGTTAAAAAGCAAATAAACAACATATCAAGCATAAGAAGCATCCCTAGAGCCATTTCTGGGTCAGACTGAAGCTTTGCCGAGACTCATTCTGCCTCTACAGACTTGAGGGGCTGTATTGGGTAGTCTTTTGGGCCTGTTCACAAAATGCACTCCTCCATTCAATTCAAGTTGTGTTGTACTTATAAAGCATAGATTGACAGGGAAAATAAGGATTCCACCACTGATGAATTCCATGAGCACGTTTAAAATCTGGGAATTGACCCCTATTAATGGTCAGATATGCTGAAGGAAGGAGATGCAGTGCTTCTGAACCTGAATCCATTCTCAATGCACTGGAGAGTAGATTCCTCATGGAATTTCTTGTTGCAACCTTCTCAAGTTTTCCTACTCCAATCTCCTCCATCTTCTTCCTGTGTTCAAAGTATCCAATATATTCTGAACAAATAGGATCAGCTGGGTTCACAAAAAGGTAAGGGACCCAGGCAGATAACACTACAAAAGGATCATGTGATTGAGCCTTATGATGTTGGCGACCATTTACAGTAAGGCTGAGGCCTGCTTTGACAACACTGCTTGCAAAGCGGATTCCAAGCTTCACTCTTTCATCCTTGAAACCCCCCTCTATGGGGAGAGAGAAGAATGGTGGATTTAAAAGATATGTTTCAAGGAAACAACCTATCTTGGCCATGTTCTTTCCTGCAAGCAATGCCATAGCTGACCCCAGAGAATGTCCAGCCAACCACACACTTGCACCTTTAGATGAAGAAACTGTGTTGTGAACATAATGCATTGCAAGTTGAAACCGGGAAGTCTGGTGAAGATTGTTACGGACGCACTGGAGGTCTAACTTGAGGTCCTGTAACCTTGTGTCTGATTTGGTGATTGTGCCACGGAAGGCAATAACATATTGTGGAATGTTTGGAGCAGATGGGTATTTGTATTCATAAACGGCACCAAATATGGATAAGTCATCATCATCTATGAGCATATGATTTAATTGGAAATGGAAGCAGTCCCACCAAGGTAGAGCAAGAGCTTGAGATCCATGGCGATTCTTCTGGCGATCACGTTCAAGAATGTACACTCCTTGAACCAAGCTGGCTGCAATAGATCTTCGGTGATGTATGTTGTTCCTGCAAGGAGATTGTAAGAACAGAAAAATATCTACTGAAGTTTACTTGTTAATTAGTACAATTTCAAGAACAGAAGCCACATATCAACTAGTTTGGAAAAAATAAATTACATTAGACAATAACAAATGCCTATGAGATGCATCTGGTATAACCAGTCTATTTAACGGGAGTTGTACCCCCATCATTTTTCATGGGCCAAAATGTGAAAATCCCAGTGAGTTAAAACAATGCACCAGAATTTAACTTCAACCCAGCAAAACATGGCCAACTTTTACTCAGAAATGGATTTCAGGGGACAACAAAAGGGGGGAGGGGAAATCAAAAGAAGAAGAGAAAGATTAGACTGTTGTGCTGCTTAAGCCAAAGAATAAGTCTAGTTACACAACTTGCTGAGACGGCAAATTGTTAGTGGTTGGCAATGAAAGTGGCCTATGGTGGTCTTAACAAGAGTAATCTGTTTTTATTACACCAAACACAAATGATCAACATTAAAATGATCAAGAAACTGTATGTTTTAAGTTTAAAAAATAAAAATATTTCTGTATGCTGGCTTATCTTAAGAGCAAAATCAATAATCTATTCTCTTTGGGGAGGTGCCAATACTATCGAACCACTAGGATGTGAGTGTGGCAATACAGATTTTTAGTCCGTTTAGAGCTCTAAAATAAAATACTGGCCTTGCACTGCATGTTCAGATTCTTCTAAATATTGAAACCATGAATAATGTATGCCATTTTGGTCGTGTTAATGAACCATTGTGAACAAGACAGCAACAGAAAAGTATGTCATCCAATTTTGATAATTCTTGACCTAACATTGTAGACTCAAAAGTGCTGCATGCATTTAAGAGAGTTATTACCAGTGGTCAAAGTGAACATGTTATACTTTGGATGCATTGGAATTCCCTTCCAATTTTTTCTTCTTTTTTGCTGAATGGAATTCCTTAGCAATTGATTACACCCTGTTAGTGAAGTATTAGTTAATGACTTAATGGTCTTACCAGTCAACAGCTGTGAGATGTACTGGCCCTGAAAGGCTGAAAACTTCCCTCTCTGAGGGCATTACTCCTTCTGTTCCTTGCTTCATGACTTCCTTTAAAATAAGCTGCCATGGAACAAGCAAAAGCCCATGATTCAATTGTTCATGGAGCCAATTGATGTGCAACATAATTGAATATGTATGAGTCAGATATTAAATGAATATAACATGTTTAATAAGCACTAAGTCAAACATTATCAATGTACCTTTTATGTTTTTTCCTTATATTTTGGATTTAAAATGAAGGGCAGAATTTATTTGAATACTAAAGCATTATGTTGTACAAGCAAGAAAGCACCACCTTTTTTTCACTTCATTTGAAGTATGTGATACGCATTGTAAAACAACAGGACTTCTGTACTGTGTCAAACTTGACAGGATCATGTTAAAACATGACTACACATTGAAGATTTGGTCATTTCTCAAGTCATTTAAGCACAAATTTCATGCATAGTGAATCAAAATTTCCATCTTCCTGTCTAGCATTGCATACACCAGTAAATACAGAAAGGCATGGACTTTATGTCAGCTGAATGTCAACTATGTTCTGTACTTTATTAAAGCAGATATCAGGAAAACATGTATTTCTCTGATTCAATTTGGTTGTAAGGAAACCATTGCATTCCACTCAAGAATCTTGCTTTGCCATTAAACTGCTGAAGAGCTTAGTGTCTTTTCTTACTACCAACTCCATTTTAGCCTCTACCCAATCCATGTCATAATAAAAGAAACCTACTAGTCTGGTTTATGTGTTAAGCTTCTAGGTGGGAATTAATGGTGGAATAGGGAATTATGAGTGGTTGCTTCGAGGGAACCAGTCCTCCTTAAGATAGAGAAGAGATAGAGAGAAGAATTAGAGAATCAAGAACAATGAAACTTCTGTTATTTCTGTTACGAATCTGGTGTACAAGATACAAGGCCCTTAATAGCTAATTCTATAGCTTCTGGCAGTTACTTTCAGTTAGTTGTTATGACTAACCAACCTAACTAACTTCCCTCAACCACATCCTAACTGTACCAGCTTATCTATATAACAGATCCTAATCAGTTACAATCAATCCAATAGTTTGTTACTAACCCAATTACAACATCTATACAGAGTCTTAACATTATGGCTGTGCATGCCATTTACATTCAACCCTGTCCATTCAAGCAGATACCAACATATGAAACATACAAAAACAGGCATTGCATATCACCCAACTCAGAACCTCATTGTAAAAGCTAAGATTATGATGAAACAATCAATCTTACATGTGCAGTAATTCTCATATCCAAACTTGAAAATGAGAAATTAAATAGCTAACGACTTATAGAGCAGATCTAGGCCAGGCTAGAGTTCTCTGTACTGCAGCCTTAATGAAATCATTTACTCATATAGGGTGAGGTGACATAGCCTCCGTGAGATCCAAAGGCAAAGGTTTGAAGAATTTAAACCATAAATTCTTCTCTTCTCCCACCCTATCTTGTCTACCAAATGGATGTTGACTTTACAAGCATAAAATGAGTAATTCAACTGAGCGATGCATATTGTTAAAAATAAGACACAAAAGCAAAACCCAATTGTTAGCAAAGCAAATATAACTATCATGTAAATCAATTTTTGATTCGTCCATATCAAAAGCATGACAATAGTACCTTAAACAGTTAGCAAGGAAACTCTCATTTTCATCTGAAATTGAAACATTTTTGCACTTCGATAATAAGAAAAAAAGGAACCAACCTGTAAAATATGTCAAACATTGTCATTGAAGCCCTTCAACCATCTGTGGCTCATCCTGTAATTGCAGAGAGAGAGAGAGAGAGATTTCAACTATAAGGCTTCATTAAAAAAATTATTTTGTAACTATTGTCCAACACTTCAGTAACTTAATTGATACTTAAAATATGGTAGTTTGACTTTATCTCCGTCAGTCCCATTCCATTTCCACCCAAGTTACTGCTTACCCCAGTATCTTTTTAAGGCATGCACGCCCAAATTAAAATAAGGCTATTCTTAGCGTTCTCTCAATTTTATTGAAAATGGTATTCACAATATTCCCTCTCTATATACTTAACTTCATAAATACAACTTGAAGAACCTCAAAACGTATTTAAAAGAAAGCAAAGAATAAAAACTGGAAGCAAAAACAAGATTTGATTTAATGCCTCCCTCAGTGCCAAATACTTCGAATAAATTTCAAACTAGTTAGAGATAAAAGCAATAAAATCTTGACCATTTAAAAGGTTAACTCCTGCATTACCTCATGACCAAAAGAACACAAGAACATATAAGGCAATCAAATTTTAGTAGAGCTGATACAAAGAACCAAAACCCAAATCACAGAATCAAATAACTCTCATGAGAGCCAAGAGCCTTGTAACTTAGTGATATTGCTCCATTCACCTTATGGGGAGGACTTGGGGTTCGAATACCCATCTCTCATTTCTTGTTAATAAAAATAATACACCCAAAAATTCAAAAAAAAAAAAAAATCAATAACACCAATAAGAAAAGAACTGTACCATATATACAGAAGAAACAACCTCAAACAATACTGTTAAACTTCTTCAACTTTTTGAGCTTTGTTTATGTATTCCCAAAGAGACAGAGCCAGCCTTCTTAAACCTTAAACAATAAGGTTTCGTGAGTGGCACTACCGGAGGAAGTTGCAATTGTGAATTGATAAACACAGGTTGTCATTTTTTTTTCCTAGTATTTCTTTGTAAACGTAAAGTTCAAAAGTCAACAACCAGTTTAGAAAGTCAGAGTGTCACGCGTATTCTGTGCCATGATCAACGCGACAAGAAGTCAACAACACATGCTGCGCAACCTCGGCCTGAACCTCAGGTCGGCACGAGTGGCCTGCAAACCATTACAAAGAACTCAAATTAATGTAGAATGATTTGTATTATTATGTCACCAATATTCAAAATTTTTAAAAATCTAAGACCTCATTTGGCTGCATCCAACTTTTGCCTAAAAGAGTCCATTTGGAATTTTCGACAAAGCTTATTTTGTTGATTTCTCGTACAATTTTGTAAAGCCTCCTTTCTTTTTCTTTTTTTTCAAGGATGACATTACTTTTACACAATACAAACAACAACAACAAACAAAGACTTATTCAGTCCACTTCGGTTCTATTCAGTCCACCTTGGTTCCATATTGTCCACTTCGGTTCTATTTGGTCCACTTCAGTCCATTTTATCCGCTTTGGTCTTATTCGGTCCCATTCAATCCACTTCGGTTCATTTCGGTCTTATTCTGTGCATTATGCCTACTTTGGTCTTATTCAGTCCTATTCAATCTATTTCGGTCCTATTCAGTCCACTTTGATCTTATTCAGTACACTTCGGTCTTATAATCTTATTCCCTTTTGGTCTGATTTGGTCCTATTCAATCTACTTCGATTCTATTCAATCTACTTTGGTCCACTTCGGTCTTAATCAGTCCATTATATCCACTTTGGTCTTATTCAATCCACTTTGGTTCTATTCGGTCCACTTCGATCTTATTCGGTCCACTTCAGTCTCATTTGATTCAATTTGGTCTTATTCAGTCCTATTCGGTCAACTTCAGTCCTATTCAGGGCCGACCCTAGGCCTAAGCCACTTAGGTCATCGCCTAGGGCCCCCTACTAGAGAAAGGCCCCCAAATTTTGGGGCAAAATTAATATATCTTTTTGGAGATCTAGGAAAAAAAAAGTTTTATATTTTTTTTCTACTTTTAAGAAGTCACAAAGAATTGATATGACAATTAATATGATTTGTGTATGTCAACAACCTATTAAATACATTTTTGAATTACTTTTTGTAATTGGTGATACCTCTTTGTAAGCACCATGTCGTAAAATTTATCATATCACTAACATCATTCATTCAAATTCTTGATTATTATCTTCTTAAAATGTCACTAATCACATCATGGCTACATCGTTTGTAAGTGTTTTTGTAGAAAATTTGTTATAGCTTTAGCATTTTTCCACACAAAAAAAAGCATATTACAAAATAAAAAGAATATATTTTTGCTATAAACAAATTATGATATTAAACACTAATTAAATATTATTTAAGTGATAACAAAAAACCCTCATTTAAATATATCGCCTTAAGCCTTCAAATTTGTTGGGCTGCCCCTAGTCCTATTCTGTCCACTTTGACCATTCGATCCATTTTAGTCCACTTCTATCCATTCGGTGCATTCAGTCCATTTTTGTGCACTAACATAATGGGAAAATACAAGTTTGGGTTAAGAGCACCTATTCTAAATCTACATTCATTAAAGAAAATATAGATTCCAAACTCAGAATATCTAAAATCTTAAGCATTGTATTTATTATTATTACGCTTATATTGAGCCACATTAACATAGCATTTCGATTCATTTCGGTTCAGCTAAATTTAAATAATTTTTTCCTAAACATGAAGCTATGAATATACAAATGTACTCTTTAGGGCAATCACTCATTAATTTTAAATGAATTGCATGAGATTGATTATACCTATATATAATTTTTATTTAACTATTCAAAACGCAAAGGATAGTGACTAGTAAATAAAATAAATTGATGATTTTTAGCTCATCCAATAATATCAAACACATGAATTCTAAATAGCTCAACTAGTAAAATCTTTTATCATTGAATGAGATATTTGAGTTTGAAACCTAGCTACACCAAAAAAAACTAATTAGTTTCTTGGTCTTTAATGACATAAAGCGATCCTTATGAAGCAGAAAATGAATACAAATCATGGTAAATTAGTAATCCCACATTCCGCGACAACAAAAATAAATAAATAAATAAATAAAATCAATTGCTATCATTGTCTAAGGAAAAAAGGATTAGAATACATGTTTTTAAAGCGTAGAGTCTGTTGGAATAGGCACAAAAATCTATATTTTTATAGCTTAGGATCTGTTTGGAAGAGCACATTTTGTTCACATATTTTGTTTTTTTTTTTTAAATGTATACATTTTTTCAATAAAAATCTTATGTCCTACCTTTTATTTTCCTTAAGGATTCATGTGTTTGATTTTTTTTTTTTTTTACTTTAATTATTTTATAAAGAAATAAAATTAATTTGAAACACAAAAAAACAAAAACAAAAAATTGAAATATAGGTAAATCATTTGTATTTCACATTTTCATTCTCATTGGCTCACTAAACACTACACACCTAAATACAAAACCCTTTCCAGAAACCCTATCAAAACCCTTATCTCATTCTCAACTCCCAAAAAAAAAAACACCAATGGCACTCTCCAAACTCACCCAAATCAGAATCCTAGCCAGACCACCATACCACCACCACCACCCACCACCGCAATCCACCTTCATCTCCCTCCGCTCCCTCTCCTTCTCCTCCCCAGAAGAAGCCGCAGCCGAACGCCGCCGCCGCAAACGCCGCCTTCGCATAGAACCCCCACTCTCCTCCCTCAACCGCTCCCAGCAACAACAAACCCAACAGCCTCAAAAACCCCAGCAATCCCAAATCCCCCAAAACCCCAACTCCCCAAAGCTACCCGAACACGTCTCAGCTTTATCAGGCAACCGCCTCAACCTCCATAACCGTATTCTCACCTTAATCCGCCAAAACGACTTGGAAGAAGCCGCACTCTTTACTCGCCACTCTGTCTACTCCAACTGTCGACCCACCATTTTTACAGTTAATTCGGTTTTGTTCGGTTTGCTCCGGCAATCCAAGTACTCCGATCTCCTCTCTCTTCACCGGTTCATCACTCAGGCCGGCATTGCCCCGAATGTCATCACCTACAATCTCCTCTTCCAGACTTATCTGGATTGTCGAAAACCCGACACGGCTTTGGAACACTTTCGACAGTTCAATAATGATGCGCCCATCAATCCTTCTCCAACTACGTATAGGATTTTGATCAAAGGGTTGGTCGATAATGGCCGGCTTAGTAAGGCGGTCGAGATGAAAGAGGAGATGGGTGTTAGGGGTTTTGCTCCTGACCCTGTTGTGTATAGCTATTTGATGAATGGGTGTGTGAGGAGTGGGGATTTGGATGGTGTTTTCGGGCTTTTCGAGGAGTTGAAGGAGAAGCTTGGTGGGTTTGTGGAGAATGGGGTTGTGTATGGGGCTTTGGTCAAAGGGTATTTCATGAAAGGGATGGAGAAGGAGGCTATGCAGTTTTATGAGGAGGCTGTTGGGGAGGGTTCGAAGGTGAAGATGAGTGCTGTCGCGTTTAATTCTTTGTTGGATGCTTTGAATAAGAATGGGAAGTTCGAGTTGGGGTTGAGGTTGTTCGATAAGATGATTGAGGAGAATAGGCCACCGTGGTGTTTGACAGTGAATTTGGGGAGTTTTAATGTGATGGTGGATGGGTATTGCGCGCAAGGGAGGTTTAAGGATGCCATTGAGGTTTTTAGGAAGATGGGAGAGTATAGGTGTCGTCCGGATACTTTGTCTTTCAATAATTTGATTGAGCAGTTGTGTGATAATGGGTTGTTGGGTGAAGCCGAGGAGGTATATGGGGAGATGAGTGAGAAGGGGGTGAACCCGGATGAGTTTACATTTGTGTTGTTGATGGATGCTTGTTTTAAGGTAGATAGGGCGGATGATGCAGCCGGGTATTATAGAAAAATGGTTGAGTCAGGGCTGAGGCCAAACTTGGGGGTTTATAATAAGTTGGTTGATGGGTTGGTTAAAGTAGGGAAGGTGGATGATGCCAAGTCATTTTTTGATTTGATGGTGAATAAACTCAAGATGGATGTTGCAAGTTATGAGTTTATAATGAAGGCGTTGAGTGAGGTTGGGAAGTTGGATGAGGTTCTTAATGTGGTTGATACGATGTTGGATGATGATGGGGTTGAATTAACTGAGGAATTGCAGGAGTTTGTAAAAGGGGAGTTGAGGAAAGAAGGAAGGGAAGAGGATTTGGGGAAGCTTATAGAGGAAAAGGAAAGGCAGAAGGCTGAAGCTAAGGCTAAGGAGGCTGAAGCAGCAGAAGCAGCCAAGAGAAGTGCAAGAGCTGCCGTTGCTTCTTTGCTTCCGTCTAAGTTGTTTGGAAATAAGGATGGAGAGACGGAGTCTGCAGAGGCCAATACAAATCTTATTGAAGCTACTTCCGTGAATGAAGAGGTGTTGAGTCCTGGTGAAAATGCTTCTGTGAATGCTGATGGGGAATCGACAGAGGAAGCCGTTACTAATAGTGTGGATTCAGGTGGTATAGAAGCAAAAAGTGATGGTGCGAATTAGCAGGTAATGGTTTGAATGTGCATGATTTAGTGTGAAAATGTTCGTCATCTGTGTTCCTCTTCTTCATGTAATACTTTGGAAATTTAAACCTATGTCATGTGCTAGTCTGATCAATTTATATGTAACTAGGACTTTTGGAAAGGATGATGGTTTACTTTTATTTACTTCACTAGTTTATTTCGTCTTAGTACCAGTGAATTTGTGGTTTTGAAGAATTTTTGACATTGACAGAGACACCTCCTTTGATTCTGTATCAGACCATGTTAAACTCCCCGTTGAAGCTTTTTTTCCCCTTCATAAACCCATACTGGTACTTGAGCTCAAAGAATCTTGAAATTGTTTTGTTGAAGATTCAACATGGGGTAACTTTTACTCTTCTTTAAATTTACATCCTCATGATTGCAATTGAAGGTAGGACTCCCATTTGAATCCACAGCAGAAGCTCCAGCAAACTGAAGGAAAAAGAACCAATAGATGGTTCTCTTGCCAGTTCAAATGACATGATTTTATATACCCTATAAAACAGGGGATTGTTAGGTCTATTGATGAGTAAAAGTGTAAAACCATCATTATTAATTCCTTTAGCACAATTTATGGGGGAATTATTTTTAGAAACCTAGCTGGTATGCAATACATTATAACATCGGATTGCCACTCTGATCTGCAATATCAATCATAAGACAAGGAAGGTTGCCATGTTGTAAATTGAAATTTTTATCTCCTATACATTTGACGTAGACATAGAACCCTTTGATTTCGTGGGGGAAAACTGACGATTAGAAATAAATGGTGAGGCAAAAAACATAGGATGTGGATCACACCTCAATAAGTTGAAGTCAAAAAATGGAGTTAGCATTTAGCAAGCAGATGTAGTCATTACATTTGACATTGATAGCGCTCGCACTTACACAGTTACACTGGTTGGCAAGGTTTTCTAACTATCTTCCATTCACTTTTTCTGTTCTAATGCGACAATTTGGCACACACAGGTTAGTCATCTGTCTCAACGTTCTTTACGTTTTGTGGTATCCTTGGTACTTGGTAGCTTGCAGGTCTTGTTCCTTTACAGAAATTTGTGGTGACTTCTGGTTGGTAACCACAATTTCATGAGGTTACTGTCTTCTACGTTAATAAAGTGACGATGGAAAATTGTAACTTACTTTATAACATCCTTAATATCCACAACTCCCCAGAAGATATTGGCAAAATAGCTGTGAGAAAAAGGAAAATGGCCCCTTTTTTTCCAGTCTTTTTATTCTCAAATCTTCTCAGATGCCCAAATATATGTTGAAATATAAGCAGTCAGACTGAATGACATGATCACATGGCCTCAATCATCAGCAATCTTGTTAGTTGTTACATACTCTAGTTGTCGAAAAAATTGATGATTTGCTTTTTTTTTTTTAAGTAAAAAATGAAAATAGTAGTTGAGACTTATAATGTTAGTCTCAAACATTTTTCTTAAAATGATGTGATTATTTTCTAACAAGACTTTAATAACATTAAAAAAGATGTAATTTTATCAAGAACTTACAAACCTTATGTTGAACCATGCAGCTATCATTGTTAAAATTTTAGTGAAGTAAGTTCCATGGTGCCACACACACACACTCCAAAGGCGAAAGCACAGGACACAACTCCAACACCTAAAGTATCTACTGTCTAGTATCCATTCCCAACACACTGCCATAGCTTGTACTTGTAGTCTTAATCTGAATTTAAAAAGCCAATTAATTAATGATTTATCAGTCAAACGGTGAAGGAGAACGAGCTTGCTTATTATACAATTGGAAGAATCTGAAAACTAGAAGTCCTCAATACTTTCATACATTATAACATACCAGAAAAATTGAATAATACAACACACAATTTGTGTCCCAAACATAACCCCTTAAATATGTATTCAAAAACATATTTCTCAGCTACAGAGGTTTGGTATGCACACCCCAGCATCTGGATTCTGTTGCTCCTTCCATATCCTCCCAGTAACTCTCAGCTTCAGCTCTTTTCTATCCCCACCCGAGAAGAAGAGAGCCATGTTTCGTTGGATAATGAGACCATCATGGCTGTCCCTGACCTTCTTGTGGCTATCTCGAATACTTCGTGGGGTACCCTCCCATATGAGTTTCCTCCCATTTGCCCCGACCTCAAGGCTATAACTATAGTTCCGAGCCTCATTCTCGTCACCCATGAAACGGAGGAATGCCATGTAAACAGGGGCCATGCCAAGCTGGAAAGCTTCAAAGTGAAGGCAGAAGTATTGACCAAAACAATGAAATACCTGATGAAAATAGCACCCAAGCCAATAAGATTCAGGCAATTAGGAGTACATTGAAAGGGGTACACATGCTGCTGGTGAAATGTAAACCAGAATTTCCAGGTCAGGGTTGATCAGCTTTTCCTTTTGATTTAATTAAGAACAAAATAGTTCTCTATCAAAATAAATTAAACTGCTTAGTGAGCTGTGCTACTTTTTTCCAGTGACATCCTCTAATAGGCTGCTTGCAATGACATGGACACACTGACACACAAAATACGCAGATAATACACTTCAGCCTGGCCTCAAAATGTCACACACACAATGCACAGCATGGCCAATGGCCTGTGGGCCTGTTGGCTCTGGAGTTGGTATGCACAGTTAACACTGAGCAAAAAAACAAGAAAAGAACTAGGATACCTAGTCATACCCTTTTGGTTCTAACACCATCATTGAAAACAACTATGGAGGCACATCACATATTGCTTACTATGGAAATCCAACCAAAGAGCCTAAATGCAATTTTAACACTTACTGTCAGCATCCAAGTGGCATTTTCAACTTCCCGGGGATTAGACTTTACATAGCGGTGGTTGAATGTGCATCCTGTGTGCATGTCCACCTTGTGATCATCCCTCAGATGGGCAACCAGGAAAGGGATATCACCGACAACAGAGCACTCTGATCCGGCATACGGACAATTATATGGTCTGAAGTTGCACGTTGCCTCATGTTTAAGCTTACTGTAGTATGGAAATATTTCTGGGCATCCCAAGGAGTAATACTTGCAGGGCAGTTCAAGTGACTCAGCCACCTTCTCCAAGGCCAAACACCTAATATCTCCAAGCTCTTGTCTACAAGTGGGGCATCGATTTTGTACCCTCGTTTTACAGGTAGAACACAGAGTGTGTCCATTGTGGCACTGCATGAAAGTAATTTGTTATTAAATAAAAAACAGAATAGACAGATAGACAGTGACAACATGTGAGAGAGAGAGAGAGAGAGAGAGAGAGATAGACAGATAGATAAAGTGATAAAGAGACAGATGAAGATATTGACCATTGTCCTATGCACATAGAAACACTCTAATTTAGCAAAATTACTGTTTAATGAGATTATTATTGGGGAAAAAGAAGCCATACTTCAGAGTTTAAAGCAGGCCCACTGGTTATATCACAACCTTGACCTTTATTGAATGATTATCCATAGAAGTCCTCTATGCTGCAGGGAAAGGACCTCAGCAACCCAATGAGTAACAGAATTCCCATGTATAACCCCCCCGCTGGCCAATTTCCTTCAGGCAAGTAAAATAGTTGATAACTGCAAAAGCCCTCCCAACCCTTAGATGACATTTTCTCTCTCACAAACGTGACAAACCAAATAGATCTCAACAGTCAACTCTCCTCTATTTCAGCATATTCAGAGGACAGGCTCCAGTAGCTCCCAACAAATTACCTTTTCTCCAAAAAGTTGTTTTACAAAAGCATCTTCAACTATCAACTTATCAAACTTCCATGAAAAGTACAAGCAAAGAACCTGCTGATGCACTCTTTTTTTTTTTTTTGATAAGTAAAGGAAATTTTATTCAAAAACTTAATAATGAGTCACCCGAGTATACAAGAAGTATACAGCTGGGGACCAACATAATCAAATACATAAATTACAAGCATCCATCAAATCATAGACCGAAGAAATAGAATGACTTCCTATGATAGACATCTAGTCCAATAGAGCTTTAAAGAAGAAAAGTTTTAAATCAGCTATAGTCCTTTCAGAATCTTCAAAAAACCGGTTGTTTCTCTCCCGCCAAATGCACCACATCAAATAATGAGGGACAACCATCCAAATAACACCATTACAATAATAACCAAAATTTCCTTGCCAACAAGCAAGGAGCTCAACTACAATCTTTGGCATTGCCCAGTGGATACCAAACAAAGTGAACACCATAGACCACAACTTATAAACAATAGGACAATGTAGTAAAAGATGGTCTACCGATTCTCCATTACTTTTGCACATATAACACCAATCTGGAATCAACACCTTCTTCTTACGTAAATTATCAATAGACAAGATCGTTCCTAAAGCTACAATCTAAACAAAAAATGCAACTCTAGAGGGAAACTTTTGCTTCCAAATACTTCTCAAAGGGAAAGATTGAGTACATACACCCAACAAAGCCTGATAGTAACTGCTTACCTCAAAACCCTTGCTCTTAGCAGGTGTCCAACACATCTAATCCTCACCAATACCTCTCAATGAGACTCCATATATAACATTCCAAAAAATAGATAAAGAATCTGATTCCCCATCATAAATTTCTCACAGGAATTCTAAGTGCCAAAAAGAACCCCATTAGGAAACTGCATGAGATCGGCCACATAAGCCTCCTCATCATATTACTGATCATGAATAAATTTGGAAAACACATACTCAAAGGATTATCCCCACACCAAACATCATGCCAAAATTTCACTCTAGTCCCATCTCCAATCTGAAACTGCTGATGCACTCTTTAATGTGTCAAACATAACCATTAACTTGAGCTTCTCCCTTCAGGTAACTCCAAGCCCAAAAATATTTTGATAATTAAGGCACATGGTTACAAGCAGCAGATGTTGAATTGCACTTTGTCAAAAGGCACTGTGATCAGCTATTCAAGGGATCCAAGAAATATAGGAAATGGTAATGGGAAATAAATGAGAGCACTGTCAATGAGAGAGAGAGAGAGCATCCTAAAGGAATTCTCTATGTCCAAAAGTTAGAGAAACATGGCAACTACTCCAAGCTCCAACTTATGAGTTATGACGTAGGATAACTTATGTAGCTACGCTATAAATGGTTGTACAGTTCTGCAAATCAACTTAGCATATAATTACCATATCACATTTCATAGCAATATCAGTGATGCTCCTGACAAGCTGGTGAAGTGAAACTTCTCCAACCATTCAGGTACGTTTCAAACCCTCATCAATCTGTAAGTAAGAAATTTTCATTTACATTTCACTATTTGGAGTTTGGAAAGAAAAACATATGAGCCTATCTTGCTTTAACAAATAGTAAGTAAGATTAGTCAAAGAAACTTTTCAAAATGTGCTCAATGTATGACCCTAGGTTACTTTACTGGAAAAATATTTTCAAGTATCTTTTCTTTTAAATGTTATATTACAACCTTAATCAATCGTTAGCATACATCAAATTTCCCCCACTTCAGTGTTCCTTTCTAATGCAAACCCATGCTTATAAAATTTCTATGCTAAACGTTTCACAAACCACTCATTGATTTTACATAAACACACTATATTTGCCACCCCTCAAGTTCTAAGTTTAATAGAAGCTACTTGACAGAATCATATGATCAAGCTACCAACTGCCAACCAGTCCTGCTTCTAAATTTTTGAACCTCCATTCACTGGAAAACAGGGTGGCCTAAAAGTTCTTTGAAAATTTTATACATGATTCGCAATGAAACTTTCTTACCTTGTACAAAGATCCATGTGAAAAGTAGGACACATAAACCCAATAAGAATTAAGAAAAGTTTGATTTCTTAAATTGATGAAAATTTATGGGTAAGCATAATATCCCATAACTATAACTTCTACAATAAGCCTTTGTTTAAATCATCGATTGAGTTCACCACTGAACAATCTTATGGCTTAATCAACCAGACAAATTAAACCCAAAAATTCCAAGCAATCAATGAGCCTATGTCTATCCTTCATAACCTACGTAAACAAACCGTCCAACCCAAGATCCCTATCAAATCCCACAAAAAATTGAAAGAAAAAAATTGCCAATGACCAAAACATAAACCCACATGCACAAAATATAATTCCACACGCAAAAAAAAATAAAATAAAATAAAATAAAAAATAAAAAAGAGAGAGAGCCTTGTAAGTTGTAGCTTAGTGGCACTGTTTGGTCTCGTTTGTACAAGTTTCGAATCCCCCTCCCCACTTAGTGTAGCAATTGAAATATTAAAAGAGAGAGAGAGAGAGAGAGAGAGAGAGACCTAGTGGATTGGTGTTTGGGTGTGTAATTTTTTTATTTGGCAGGATGCCAGCATTAATTGGATTTTTAGAAGAATATAGTTAAACAAGATTTTTATTTGATTTGTAGATTCTGGAAAAATCAACTATGATATTTGACTTAAAACTTTCAAAATAAATAATGCAAATAATTCAGAAGTCAAAACTAGGCTTCACAACAAAAGGGGAGATGGTTTTCTAGCAGATTCTTTATTTTTTGCATTAGAAGGGAAATAACTGCTAAATTTAATTCATAGTCAATCATAGATGATTTTCAGTATTTAAAAGAAACTTAAGTTCTATTTTGAAAGATGATTAAGTTGAAATGTATTAAAAAACAGTTATTTTGTGAATTTATTTGTTTATATCTTATTAACATTGAATGGACACTAGTTTTATTTTTCAGTATTAACGTTGAAAAAATATGTTCATACTTTGGCCCTGCCAGAAATAAAATCTGAGTTCTGTCTCTGCACTCTAAAGACCTACAAGTAGAAAATCTATAAGTATATATTTTATAGCAAATACTTTTTTCTGTGTCTGTTTCAGGCCTACATTAGCCAGTAAATAGCCTAAAAAATCAAGAACATTTATAATACCAAATTTGAAGAAAAGACTGATCTGCTTTTGATCATGGAATTGACAAAGTTGGAACAAGAGAGAACAAGAAGAAGAAGAAAAAAACCTAAGAGGAGATGAAATATCCTATAGTTCCATCCGACCAGCATAATAAGCCATACTTCACAATTTCAGTGATGCCCACTGGTTGTATCAAAACCTTGACTTTCATTGAATGATTATCCACAGAAATTCTATATGCTGCAGGGAAAGGACCTCAGCAACACATTGAGTTATAGAATTCCGATATATAACCTCGCTAGCAAACTTCCTTCTGACAAGTGACAAGTAAAATCTTTGATGCCTGCAAACGTCCTCCCAAACCTTAGATTCCATTTTCTCTCTCACAAACCAAAACTCACTTCAACTACAGCATATTCAGAGGACAGGCTCCAGTAGCTCCCAACAAATAACCTTTCTCCAAAAAGTTTTGCAAAAGTTTCTTCATCTGTCAACTTATCAAACTTCCGTGAAAAGTGCAAGCCAAAAAAACGGCTGATACACACTTTAGAGCATCAAACCCAAACGTTAACTTGAATTCCTCTCTTCAAGTGACTCCCAGTGCAAAATATTTTGATAATTACGACACATGGTTCTTTTAATAAGCAATATTTAAAACACATAATTACAAGCAGCAGATGTTGAATTGCGCTTTGTCAACATGAATTATAACAAGGCACTGTAATCAGCTATTTAAGGGACCTAAGATATATAGGGAATCATAAAGGGAAATAAATGAGGTTACTCTCAATTAGAGAGAGAGAGAATCCAAAAGAATTCTGTATATGCAAAAGTTAGAGAAACATGGAAACTAATACAAGCTCCAACCTCACTATCCCTAGGTTATGTAGCTGTGCTATACAGGGTTGCACATTTCAGCAAATCAACTTCACATATAATTACTTTTCAAAAAAACCTTCACATATAATTACCATATCAGGTCTTGTAGCAACGAGCTGGAGAAGCAAACCTTCCCCAACCATTCAGATAGACATTTCAAACCTTCCAAGTTGTAAGTAAAGAAATTTTCATTTATATTCCACTCTACAGAGTTTGAACAGAAACACGTATGAGCCTCTCTTGCTTTAACTAATAGTAAGTAAGATACGTCCAAAAAAAAAAAAAGTTTTCAAATTGTTAAATTGCACCCTTAGTCTACTGGGAAAAATAATTTCAAGTATATTTTCAGTTAAATGTTAAATTACACCCTTAGTCAATCATTAACAGTAACACATCAAATCTCCTTTCATTTCTAATGCAAAGTCATATGAACAAGTCACCAACTGACTAAACAGCCTGGTTCTAGATTTCTGACCCTCCCTCTATTGGAAAACTGGGGTGTCCTACAAGTTCTTTTGAGTAATATATTTATAGGGAGTATACAAATATGTAATCACTTAAAGGCAGAAAATTGATTGATTTGCAATGAAAATTTCTGACCCTGAACAAAGATCCATTTGAATAGTAAAAGTACACATAAACACAGTAAATATTGAGAAAAGAAAGATTTGTTAAATTGATCAAAATTCTCTTCTAAGCATAATATCATTTTCGAAAAAATTAATCCAAAAACAATCCAAGCAATCAACGATCCTCTCTCTATCCAACAAATCCTTCAAAACCCAGTTCCAAATAATCCTCCACACCCCAGATCCCCAATCAAATCCCACAAACAAATCCAAAGTAACAATTTTTTCAACAACGAAAACAAAAACCCATTGGCACAAAATACTAATTCCACAACTCTAACTAGAGAGAGAGATAGAGAAAGACTGAGACCTGGTGGATTGGAGGGTACATGGAATTGGTACAGACAGGGCATTCTAGGAGCTCGTGGACGCTGGTGGCGGGAGTAATAGCTGTTGGGCCCACAATATTGTTGGCGTTGTTGTTGTTGCCGTTAACAACGTTGTTGCTGGCATTGCGAGACTTGTTGTTTGAGGAAGAGAATTCAGAGTGGAGATGAGGATGAAGAACGTGGTGATGTGGGTGTTGAAGTTGTTGGTGTGGATGTTGATGATGATGGATCTCATCCTCGTCCAAATCCGATGATGAAACGCACTCGATGCTGTCCAAGTCCATCTTCCTCTCACAAACTCACCCACCAAAAACCAATACCCACTTTTCAAAATCTAAAATTTATGCTAAAAAATTTGAACTTTGATTTTTTTTTTTTTTTTGCAAGCTTCTTCTTCTCCTTCTTGTTCTCTTTGTTTTGGTTTTTAAAGGAAATTTGAAGAGATGGTAAAGACGGAGAGGGAGATGAAATGGAAGGAATCGAATGGTAGGAAGAGCTGGATGGATGGATGGATTCTCAGGAACCAAACTACCCTCTCTCTCTCTCTTTCTCCCTCTCTCTCTCTCTCTCTCTCTTTTGCGGAAGAAGATGTTCTTTTCTTTCTTTGTTGGTTTTTTTTTTTTTTTTTTAATTTTATTTTAGGCTTTATTTTATAGGTTTTTTTTTTTTTTTTGGGGTTTTTCTTACAGTATATGGATATATGTACTTTTTACGTATATATGTATTGTCTATACCCATACTCTCCATTGAGAGAGAGAGAGAGAGAGAGAATGACAGGGATTCTTTTATGATTGTAGTTGGGATGTATCTAAACACTAGTAACTTGGGTTTGGTTTGGTTTGGTTTTTAGGATGGGGAATAAGGATTTTTTTTTTTTTTGGATAAAAAATTAGAAAGAAGAATAAGGCATTAGAAATCAGGATTATGATCGCTAAATATCTTTGTCACCTATCCACTATGCTTTGTGTGAGATTTTTTTTTTTTTTTTTCATTTAGAAGAAAATGACTCACAGGAACAGGTTTTGCTCATCTATTATAGACTATTTTCACCTCATCTCATCTCATCCAGCCCCAAATTAGGGTAGTAAATAAACTAAACTGTTTATAATTAATATGAACTCATTCAAAAAAATGTTTGTTTGTATTTTTTTGTTTAGTAAATAAGTTAAGTTCAAACCCGAATTTAGGCTTGACTATTAAACGAATAGATTTTAATCATAATAATGTGTTTGCGATCAAGCTCATGATATGAGGCACGGTTTAACTATATAAATATTATATTTTCATACATAAAAGTTGGTAAATAGATCCATATAAGTTTGGGTTGTAGTTTATTGATAATTTAAACAATTCATTCATAGTAAAGATTAACAAATTTGTGAATGAGTAAAAAAAATTTAATCATGGTTTTATTGTATATGGAAAAAAACAACAAAAAAAAAAACCAAATTAATCAAATAGTTCATGAACAAGCTCTAACTTATTCGACAAGAAAACGAACCAAACTTAAATACGTAATCTTGTTTAATACTGAGCTCGAGTTTAATTTATGCTTGAAATAAAATTAAATGAACTCTAAACTTTTAATATGTGTGTTTTTATTTTATATATATATATATATATATATATATATATATATATTAAATTCCCACTTTCTTAGCACTTTCATAATTGTATCTTTGTTTCTTTCATTTCTATCTCTCTAATGTCAAATATGTTTCATTAAGAATCAGCTAAATAGCAAAACATTGTCAACCTGCCTCAACCTCAACCTACTCCACTCTTGTCTTGTGTGGGTTTTTTCTACCCTAAAGAGAGGGGTACAAAACCCCTAGTTCAATCTCATCTTGCCCTCTTAAATAAAATTGTACATAAGTATTAAGAAAAATTGTATGGAACAACAATAATTGCATATTTATTTGTTCCTTGAGTTGTGACCTTAGGGCACACAAGAGTATATTATATCTTCCCTAAAACTCTTTCTAAATCTGCATTTTATCTTTTGATAAAAGAGGAGGGGGGGGGGGGGGGGGGGGGGTTAAGCAAACTAGATTCTCAACTGTAAAGACACAAACAAAAGCATCTTCTTCTTCTTCTTTTTTGTTAAATATTGTGGTACATTCCAATTAAGTGTTCATCGATCATATCATAATCATATTTCATATAATGTAATATAATTATAATTAAAATATGCCATTGTCCTATATATGTCAACCGTATAAAGTTTTAAAAAATTTATCTTAATCTAAAATTATTTTGATAGTGTAGCCTTTTGTTGTTTTAATAAAAAACAGATCTACTTCTACAACAGAAGGCTTTATTTATTTATTATTATATATTTTTACTGTTCAAATGAGATGATTTTGGTGAAATCTTTTTCTATTATGTAATATACATTTTATTTTCAATCACTAAGCTGTAATACTAGTTCATCATGTATTGAGTTTGTGATTATTGGACCTCATCACAATTGTAACAAATTGATGGCATATATTGCTATAGAATTAGTTTTCCTAACCGATCTGGTTAATGAAATTTCAGAGAAGTCATAATGGATTTTTTTTATTTTAATTCCATCTTTTAAATTGAACATTGACGTGTAATTTTTGTTTGAAAAACCTGGCAATCTATATCTTGCGGTGGTTTTTTTTTCCTCTCCCTAAATTACTGCTAGGCAGTTCTAACTTCTTATTGTAGGGTCTATAAGAAATAACTAAAATTTTCTGGATTCAATATATATATATATATATAATCTCATATATAGCTAGTGTAAGTGGCATGAATGATGCCAGATCGTTTTTGTTGCTCTACATGATTACATGGATTGAATAAGGATTCTCCCTCTACCATTTTTTTTTTTTTTTTGGCAGTATGATTTTTGAAGTAGAGAATAGAGACTTCACATTATCATGTCAAGTTTATCACAATTCTATTCTCGTGTGACACCAAATTCATATACTAAAACATTATTCACTTTAGGATTTATTTGTTTCTTTTATAAAGATCAGAATTGTTCATGAAACATTGTTTTTAAAATTTTTCTTTTGTTGGCCAAGTAGCGTGTAAATGCAAGTACTATTTGCAAATGGCACAAATGATAGGAAGTTCTTGGGGTTTCTATAATCTATCTACAACTTTTTTTCTGTAGAACACGTGGCCTGGCATGCCTTCCATCCCAATAGGCAATGATTTTAAGGCCCCACTTAAAAGGTTGTGATAATGCAATCTAAAGGTTGAATATGTCATAAAATATGGACATTGTTCTCATGATTCAGTAGGTAGAAATCAAAACTAGTCCTCAATTGTGCATTGATTTTTGATTGAACATTAAGTTTAAGAGGTAGAGAGTTAAAATCCATTACAAATCTTGAAGTTACACTGATACAAAACGTCCACCTCACCCAATAGATGGGATTTAAATATTCCTTGCTCTCATTGGTTTCAGTATATTAAAAACTTATTTTAGAAACCTGCTACCTAAACAAAATAGGAGGAAAAGCCAAGCAATCCTCATACAAAGGACAAAGAACACAATTTTTAAATGTAGTTGGTCTGCAAACCACACGACAGTGAAAGAATAATCAGTCTAAAGAACATTTAACTTTTAATCGACGACTTAGGTGTGAAATACCTTTACAATTAGCTAAGCCAACATTTAGTTTTTTTTGGTTAAATTATGCAAACATTTAGTTACATCATAGGAATCTTATCTTAACAAATTAAATGGCTATTGGATTATTCTCCGGGGCACATATAATATGTACACACACGTACATACATTTATATATATGCACAAGCCAACATCTTCATCCATCAAATATACCAGGCTCTGTTCATTTTGATGGTGATTGCTGCAAGACTGAATCAAGCACTGCAGACCATTGGATGATTATGATATTAAGTACAATTGCATATTATATCATTATTAAAATTAAATGTATAACTTATTATTATGTACAAAGGATGAGAATACAAGTGAATTTCACCAAAGGTTACATGCTGGCAACAATAGAAGGAGATTATATCCACTTCAGGTTCTACATCAGACCCCTCTGCAGTGGTCTGTAACACCAAATCAAATCGTTAGACATTAAAAAATTTGTGGATAATGTCAAATAATAGCTAAGGTTATATCCTGCCATGTAATTACTTACCTCTAAATCCTTTACTTCTTGTTGTGAAAGATAACGATCCAATGCACCCTTTCCATACAGAATCTTTGCTCCAGATCCACGTCCCTCGGATCCAACAGCCTCTTCATCAACTACAACTGCATCTATTATATCATTACCTGTTCTAATATCGGGAATCTGGAAAAGATTCAAAAGTTATAAGTTGCATTGTCTTAAAATGATAATTCCTAATGTTTATGGAGCAAAAAATTAGGAGAAAAAAAAATCCACTGCCATACAAAGAACAAAAACACATGGACTGGGACCTCTTTGGCCACTTGTTGCACTCTATTAACTTCACACCAAAATCAAAAATTGCACATGCATCGTAGATATACATCCACCCTCTAACAGTGTGGGGGCCTCAAAGCTTTGTGGTATGCAAACGCTGTGAGTGGAAGGATGCATATATCCAATACATGAAATATCTTCAAAGAAGGCAAAATTTGCATACCTCAAACATAGATTCCATCAATATATTCTCCAATATTTCCCGCAGGCCCCAAGCCCCAGTGTTTTTAGATATTGCTTTTTTAGCAATTAATCTCAAGGCATTTTCCGTTTAATGCAGCTTGACCTGAGATGAGTAAAATTCATGTCAATGTGGCTTTTAGATGATCACATTTGCAGATCATGAAAAGCCTGCAACATTTGTGAAAACAGAATGAGCAATGGATTCTGCAAGTCTAACATGAACAAGCAAGAATTCAACAAGTTGAATGGATGGCTGGAGTTCAAGACAATATTATATGAAGAATGATGGGCCTCAGAAAAAAAACTTACACCATTCATCTGGAACATCTTTTTGTATTGTTTCCCAAGGGAATTTTTTAGCTCTGTAAGAACCTACAAAAAGATTATTGCCTTTAAGAGTCACAGAGGAAATTGACTTGTGTTGAATAAAAGGCTAGAAAAAGATTACAATGATGGCATTTTCATAGATACATTTAAAAGGACCAATCACATGAGACAAATAATTTCCCACCAGATACACCCAATAAAAACCAATGGAAAAGTATATAAAAATTCTGGCCAGGTGTTGAATCTTATTCATGAGTTTTTTACTGGAGTCTGCCCAGTTATCTCTCTTCAATATCTCTTCTTGATCCATACATATTTGATCCTCTTTTTCATACAGTAGAAAGCATAACAGCATAAAAATAAGTACAGTTACATAAATGCCAGTCAGACAGAAAATAGTTTTTAGAACAAGACAAACAAATCACAACATATCACCTGCACAAGTTGGTTTTCAGTTAGAGCTGAAAAACTGACAAGGATTGGAAATCATCCAACAAATTCAGGTATTAAACCATATGAAATGAGGTCACTACTTTCAACCTGCCAAAACAACAGTTGCTTTAGAACATGAATATCTAAAACTGCTGCAAAATATTAGTTAAGTAAACTATGGTTTCTTCTTTTATTGGTTATTACACATGCACCTTGTGGGTCTTGAATACATGACCTCACCCTCCGCCTTACTCTTACAAGAGAATGAGGTGCCATTTGAGCTATAGCTCATTAGCTAAACTACGGCTTTTTATTAAGAAATCTTTTAATGAAAAAAAAAAAAAAAGGAAAGAAAAAAGGCTATAAGCTGTTACATGTTAATTGAAGACTGGTGTGCACTTACAGTCTCCAATAAAGAAGATGCAACAGAAGCATCTGTAACACCACCAGCCCTCATGTTGGCACGTACTGGAGCACCAAATCCAATAGAAGAATCTTGGTGCCTGTAACGAATGCCAGACACTTCCAAGTTATTTATTCATCACCATTATTATTATTATTTCTAACAAAATAGGAAGCTCCAAATAACAAATAGCACAAGATTCATCTCTATATTCGGCTAACCTTTCTGAGATTGTGTTCTCCAAGTCAATGAAGGCACTTCCACAGACGAAGAGAATATCCTTCGTGTCAATCTGTGAAGAATAAATAACAGCAAGTATAGTTACAAACTATCTAAGTCTGATCTGTGAAAAGAATACAACAGTGCATACGTGGAAGATGTAAATAGTATAAAAAAGGATGCTTTCAAGTCCCTTCTGTACCTGTACGTTCTCACCTCTAGGATGCTTTCCAGCTCCCTTCTCAGGAACATTGACAACCTAGAACAAATGGAAGTTCATAGATCAGACCATAAAGAAGTAAAAAATTCACTCTACCCAATAAAAGTCTAGATAACTCATATCAGTTAATTCATTCATCTATGCTAAGGTTATAATATTCTACAGAAGGGCTCGGAGGCTGCCTCAATAGTACCAGACCATCTCCATCACGTTCAAAGGACAACATACCTGGTGGTTGTTACTTGTTACCCAAGGTGGTATCCTATGTAACAGGTATATGTAACATCACTTTCGCATGTATGTGGATCTATGTGTGTGGGTCCCACATACATGTAAGGAGCATTGCATACACCTATTGCATAAAATACTTTCTAGTAACTTAAAAGAGACCATCAATTAACTAATATCTTCAATTTACATAACAAGTGCACATACTGTTCCTTCCAGCATCTTCAGTAATGCATGTTGAACACCCTCCCCAGACACATCTCTACTAATATTAAGGCTCTCGGCCTGCAAAGTGGATAAGTGGAAGATGTCAATAGTATAAAAAAGGAGCATGGAAGTGGTCTTCAAAACAGAAAGAGATAGAGAGATTGACCAGAAAAAAAGGGAAACCTTTTTGCTAATCTTGTCAACTTCATCAATGTAAACAACGCCTTGCTGGGCAGCTGCCGCATTATAGTCAGCAACCTGAGATTCAAATGCCCATGTAAATAACATATAATCATTAATTCACCACATATGCATAGAAGTGCATATTTACACCATTTTATATCATAAAATAGAGTCTGTGTCTATATTCATTGAAAAACTTCATGCTCTATGAGAATTAATTAAATTAACACCCCAACAAAGGTTATTGATTCAGTTTCTCATTTAGACTTTCTTAACATTATCGATTCATGCTCTATTAGAATTGATTAAATTAACACCACAACAAAGTTTATTGATTTAGTATATTCCTTTCGTGTAAGTTGTATAAAGTTTAATGAAAAATTGTTGTAGTGAATGCATTAGAGACTTAATTATTACTAGAAAAGAAATTGAATGTAAATTGGACATTTGAATTTTCTTTGTAATATACTTACACATTATGCTAATTATATAAGATAATTTTTGCTTCTTTGAAAGTTACAATCTCATGAATTTATTCTTTTGATAGGTACAATCTCATGAATTTATTCTTTTTTTTTTTTGGCAGGCAAGCTCATAATTTTTATAGTACGCACATACCAATAGAGAGAAGTTCTAAATTTTCAGAATAAATTAGCAACAACAATTAGACCTTAGTTTAGAGGTCGGCTATGGATCCTCAACAAACCACATGTATTCTTTCCTCACGTTCTCTGCCATCTCCTTACTTGACATATCAGTTTTTACTGCTTCTACTAATGTTATATTAGGTCGTCCTCTATCTTTTTCCACCTCCTCCACTTGAATTAACCCACCCTTCCTCATTAGTGCATTAATCGCTCTCTACTCATGACCAAACCATCTAAAGCAACTCTCCCTTATCTCGTCTTTTTATTTTTATTTTCAGAATATATTAGATTTTCAAAAAAAAAAAATTATGATGCAACTAAGTGAATAGGCTTGTCAGAATTACCGTAAGGAGTTTGTATAATATGGACTCCACATCTTCCCCTACATATCCTGCCTGCACATAACAAGACCTATTAATACTTTTGCCCAACCACATTGTAACTCTTAACAGATAGCAACTAAACTTCAAACCAAAAAAAGCAAATCAGTAATTACTAATCACAATAGAACATGTATGTACATAGATTTGCTCAAACTAAAAAATTGTTTCCCTTGAATCCTTCAAAAGAGTGTATGTGTGTGCGTGTGAGAGAAAGAGAGAGTTCTGGTGTAACACATTAAAGGAGTATGTCATAATCCTTAATGTTGCATTGCAAAAGAGATTGAAACCTCAATGGTTTTCCAGTTCTAGATGATGCTGAACTAAAACCAATATTGGAAAGGGGAATGGGAAGGAGATGTCTAAGATTTGAGTAGCTCAAGGTTTTAAATTGTAATATCTACTCTTTATCATCCCAAACTATCAATTAATTTGCAATGCCTCCCATCAATGTTTTAAATTGAAGGATTGATCCTATAATTTAAGAGAATTATTGCAAACTACCCCCATAGTCTAAATTAAACATTAATGATGATATAATTCTACGCATGCGATGATTTGGACCACTTTACATTTGGAAGGTATCCCAGGTCTTTAGGGTTGTAAGTGGTGTAAAAAGACCAAATTCCAGCCCTTTTTTCCTTTAACCTAAGTTCTTATTAGTGCTACACCAATAGTAGCGATCGAAGCAGTGTAGAGTGATGCACCAATCACAGTGAAACAAGGTCTATATCAATCTAAAAAGTCCACAAGAAAGCAAAACTTAAAAACATAACAATCCCAAAAATAAGAATTGAACATTAGAAACAAAGGGGAAGTACTACCATCACAATTGAACTCAGATGGTTAGGAGTGGTTTCACCTAGTGAACCCACGCTCACTCTACAACTCAAGGAACCCAAGCCAAACTCTTTTTAACAACCCCCCCACCCCCCTTTTTTTTTTCTTTGAGAAAGTATTTGTTTTACTTAGCAAAAGTTACTTTTATGATGGTATTGTAAAAAGTCATAGAAAGGAGAAAGCACGTGAGAAATGTGTTTATGACAGGGGAATGAGTTGAACTAATGAAAAAGCATGGAAGAAAGATTAGGAAGGAGGATGTTAGGGTTTGGAAATCAGGCTTTTGTGGTAGAGCAAAAGTGAAACAACCAGACTTAAATCAAAGAGAAAGCAACGAAAAGCATGCTAAAACTCAAAATTACTAAAATACCCTCTCAATCTCTTCTTTTCTTTTCCTTTTTTAATTTAAAAAAACACAACAACAACAACTTTCTCCACCTTTCTTAGTTACCAAACCCTTTCCTTCGCTGAAACTCCTCTACATTTCTGTTCCACATCAACCTCTTCTTTCTCACCCTCAAAATCCAAACATTCTGTCACCTTTTCCTTTCTCTAGCCCTCTCAACCTTTTTTCCCGTTTAGTGTGTGTGCGTCTTTAGAAAACCCTTCAGCAACTTCCTCCAGTTCCAAATTTGCAATCATAACTCTCCCCTTCTTCCTACCGCTTCCACCATGCTTTTTCCCAAATTTCATTCACCATAGATAACATTCTTCCCAAAAGCATTTTAGCATTTGCAAAATTCACAACGATATATATACACACACACGCACAACAAAGACACATCAACTTGCCTGAGTTAGTGTAGTTGCATCTGCAATAACAAAGGGAACATTCACAAGCCGGGCCAAAGTTTTGGCAAGTAATGTCTTCCCTGTCCTTGAAATAGCATTTAAGACCAAGTTAGACTAGTAACAAAATCAACTAAAGTTTTTGCATTTTTATATGGATAGAATCATAAAATATGAAACCAAGATCAACATTCTTTAGCATAGTGAAAACATAAAAAATATAAACTTGAAAGCACTTTGATATAAGGATTACACTAAATTACCTGATCCTGTTGGCCCCATTAAAAGAATGTTACTCTTCTCAAGTTCCACTCTATCACCATCCATTTCCTCTACTTTCTTGTTACTTGAATCTCCTACCGACCTAACTCCCCAAATGGTAGTAACATGTTAGATATCATTACCTAAGCCAAATAACCATGGTTAATTGTAGTGATGAGGAAAAAGAGTTCACACACCAACTATTGGCCTTGTAATCCAAGGTATTTATAAATCATTCCCATAAAGGGAGGCCAAGCAATCAATTTCTATAAGCCCAACAAGGCAGTGACAGTGATGCCAAGTCTATAGCAATTTAATTGGTGTAAAGGGAGTGATCAGTTCATTCATTCATTTTATGCATCAATGACATAGGCATGCGAAGAATTTAAATATGACCGATGTGAAATATTGTATACATTTATATTGATGAGGATAAGTTTAATCACAAAACGACTATGATAGCATCAATTTATCTTTAAGGACGGCTTTTCATTGGTTAGGAGATGATACATTTATTTGTTAATGGGGTATGAACATCAGCTAGGTGATTTAGCTTTCTTGAAATATATATTTTTTAAATTTTGTTTTTTTGATAGTGCAGGGAACCTTTCTAAAGAAGAGCCCTTTAGACTTGCCTTTAGCTAGTGAAACCTACAAGCAACTGACCCCACCCGCCAGAACCAGTTGCTAGGTGGTCCGTGGTCCAAGAGCATTCACCCCTGATGGGCTAACCAGAGCTTTAAAAGAATTGAGGCATACCTAAGACAAAAGTAGCTATACGAAACTATACAAAATTAGAAGATCATTGATATTGCCATTACAATTCTCTGTATATGCTCAATAAAACTGAGCATTGGAATTAATATTAATTCTCTTCTTAACTAAGGTTAAAGATGACACAATCATTAATCATGTACTTTCTCAAGCACCGTACACATGTGAAAGCATGCCTGAAAACTCAACAGTAGCAAAGTTTAGAGGAAATTAAGAGTAACCTTAGCCAAACCCACATACTTCATTGCACAATTTTTATTTTCATGGCAGTGGCCTCATATACAACAAAGCAATGTAGGAATAGCTCCTTATGGCAACCACATTATGCTAGATCCTTCCTAGTAGATACATGTTAGAAAAGAAATGATGGACATAAATTACAACTTATGTATATTAAAGGTACAGAACCAACCACTTTTGTAGGGACTCATAATATATCCTCTTATAGTGATTGTAAACAGCGACAGCAAGCACCTGTATTCAAGCAATACAGTTAGTAAAACTGTGAAAACAGAATATTGCTCCACATTAATACTGTTAAATTACCGATTGTCCCAAAAACTTAAGCTATTAGGAAATAGTGAATTTAATCACTTAACCATAAGTCTGACACTCCCCCTCACTTGTGGACCTAAACTTCCCCTTGATAAGTGAGGGCCCAAATGGGAGGCACAGTAAAACCAGGGATCGAACTTAGGATCTCCTACTCTGATACCATGTTAAATTACTGATTGTCCCAAAAGGTTAAGCTATTAGGAAATAATGAATTTAATCACTTAACCATAAGTCTGACAAATACAATACTACCACTGAATATGCAATGTATAGTGCCCCTTTCATACATAATGCTAGTCTCCTAACATACCTAGACACATCACAATTCACACAGCCATACACAACATTTGTCAGCTTATAAGCATTTACTCAGGTTTTAGGGAATCATCTAGCTTACACCGGTCCCAATCAATAAAAACACAAAATACTAAGACATTGACGCAAGGGAAAACTTCCCAAGGACTTTTAGAATGCTTGTTGATGCTGCATACATAGGAACTTTTATATATTAACTTTAAGACAATAAGTTGATCATACAAAAAGCAAGCTTTCTAATAATCTTGCCATGTAATTAACATATTTCACAAAGACTTCACCTTTAGCGCCTGAGTCTACTTCCAAAATCTACTCTACGATCATCAGCTAACAACAAAGAATTAACATATTTACAAATACAAGTTTAAAACATTCCTCCACATGCTTCTTACAGTAATTTCCAAAAATCTATTTCATGCTTCTCCTCACTTTGCTTCTTCAAGCCGTGCGCATAATGACTCAGGACTTGACGTTTTATTTATACTGCAAAAAAGAACAGATAACGACATCAAACAATTTGAATAAGTTTTGTTGCTTGAAGAATAATTTATGATCTTCTAAAGACAAATATCCATTTGTTCTCTATAACAATTAAAATGGATCCATCCACAACCATATCACATATTAACAAGGCTCACCAGAAGAGCAAATCCCCTCCAGATGCCAACTTTTCAGAAATCCATTCTGGAACTAATTCTATTAAGAGATTTAGCTGCTCTTCAACTTCTACTGCAAACACAAATGAAGAGGATCACCAAAAGCTCCCAGAGAAAAGGGAATTATATACGTGTGGTACAAATGCTTACTTCTGTCAACAATATCACAATGGCTTGCAATTATCTTGTGTATAAGCTCCTCTTTTGTGATAACAGACCGCTTAATAGACTGAAATAAGAAGTGAATCATGTTGAAGAGCTTAGGCAGGTTAGCAATCATTTGTTGCCTCCGTTTTGCCCATGAGATTGCCGGATTTCTCTCTTCTACTGCCTTCCTCTCTTTCTTTATTATCTGCAGCAAGAAAACATAGTTATAAATTCTAATGATGCAATCAGAACAAACTTTTATGTCTCTGTCCAGGTTCAATATGTTCACCTCCAAACAAATATTTAGGTATGTTCATGTTGTAAACTAATAAGGCTAGGATAAATGCAAACATAATGACTATACACTGATATCCTATCCTTGATTTAATTTCCGTTTGAAGCAAAATGAAATTTATATGTTGGTTATTGCAGTCAAATAACACTAGAAGAATATCAAAAACATCATTATCAACTGAAACACCTCCAGTGTCATCCATTTCATCACCAATGTTTCCATTCTTTATGCGAGTGTCAAATTTTAACGATCTTGAACGGGGTGGATGCTATCAAAAACAGAGAATCTAAATAAACTGAGAGAATTTCATTGATGGAATTAAAAGATTACAATGAAATGGAGTGAATTAAAATACACACTTCTACTCTGTTTATATACACATTGCAATACATAACCGCCACACTTTTGGCGCCAAAATCTGTTATTTGAAACTTCCAAGATCTGCACACGTGGCAAACAAAGAGTGTAACACTCCTGAATTTGCGGAACTAACTTCCGCAACGAGTGGAACTAACTTCTGCAATGTTATTGGATGAAGAAATCATGATCTAGTATGACTTCAAGCATTTCCAACACTGCTGTGCTTAGTAAGCCTCTTGATGCAATCCCTGTGCTTTGTAAGGTGCTCTCATCATCAGCAGCTGCAGCCTTCGTGGTTTGATCAACACTCCTGTCATCAGCAACTGCTGCATTGCTTGCTACACATGAGGCTTGGCTAGTGCTTCTCACTTCAGTGTTTGCCGCATCACTAATCACCTTTGTGGTTTGAGTCAAGCTACTCTGTTGTGAGATTTTATGAGGACTTTTAACAGATGCCTTATTAACTTGTTTGGTGAGCTAGTGGAATCATCCTCTGGGCTCATATAACATCTCTTTGGTGGATACAATGTGGGCGTGACATTCATCAGCCCAGCTGGAGTGAGAACATGTTTTGCAGGAGTTGAATGGATATTAGCAATTTCTGCAGGAGAACCATTCTCATTGTTCATGGCATTTATCTCTTTGCTTGGGGTTGCTGGTGAGCAAGATTGTGGCAAATGAGCAGGGGAAGCATGAACTGCTAGACAATTTTCATTGCTGGTTGATTCAAACGACAGTTTTGATGGGGATGGAGTACCAGCAGCAGAACTACTTTTCTCTTTGGAGGAACTTTTGTTAAGTGGTGACTCTGGAACTGGAAGAACTGAAGATTGGAGATCAGTCTTTGATAAGTTTAGAGGATAGTTCTATACTTCATGACTAATGACTTTCTGTGAAAAGCACTTATAGAAAGATCGAGAGAGATGCGATGCCACCACTGGTTGCTGTTTTCTAGGTGCTTCGATTGATGTCCCGAGGGGAAATGACATGTTGGGAGAATTGTTTATGTTTGAATTCAGATCTTGTTCTGTTCCTTCTGCAATTTCATCATCCCGAATGCAGGTTTCTGATACTGCTGATTGCAGAGCTGTTAGTGCAAGAGTTGATGTCTTAATAGGAAATGATGAGGTGGGTGTTTTCATGTTCGAATGGACGTCTAGCTCTTTACGATTGAATGGTTCAGGCAACAGTTCCTCTGGAATTTCATCCACCTGCATGCAGAAGAAAAATCTTGAGGTGCAGTCTAGAGCATTGCTTAAAACTACCAGAAATCTTCATATCGAATATATATGAGTAAACTGACAATAATTTTTCATCTCAAATCCATATTGTTAGTTACAATTTTAAGCGGTAGTGAACATCACGCTGACAGCTACCTTTATGGTTAACATTTGTTGTGAAAGAGACGTCAAAAGCAGCTAGAGCATAAAGTTGATTTTCAATTGTATGAAAAAGGAACACTTCTATAATGGAAACCATAGAATATGACCCTAATCAAAATTATATTAGATTATGGTATTATCTTAACCCAGTCTCATTAGGTGGCCACAAGTGGCAGATGGAATCTTGTACTAAAGTTTATACATAAAGTGTAAAAAAATTATATATAGATAGGAATGGAGGGAACAGATGAAACAGAGGCATCTCACTGCAAGAATGTCCTAAGAAAAGAGAGAATATATGCCCAACAGTTTTTGTGCATTATATTCCAAAGCACACTCCCCTTTTCAATTGGCCAGGAAGGCATTATAACCAGAGAATCAAAGTAACTTATATATACATTCCTCAAATGCATATTCCCGCTTTCAGATTTCAACTTGCCATCATTTTCCAGAAAGTATACCACAATGACTAAATATCTTTGTTGCCTATCCACTATGCTTTGTGTGAGATTTTTTTTTTTTTTTTTTTTTTTTTTTTTTTTTTTTTTTTCATCTGGAAGAAATGACTGGCGGGAATAGCCGAACAGGTTTTGCTCATCTATTATAGACTATTTTCACCCCATCTCATCTCATCCCGCTCCAAATTAGGGTAATATATAAACTAAACTATTTTTATGATTAATTTGAACTTATTCAGAAAAATGTTTGTCTATATTTGTTTGTTTAGTAAATAAGTTAAGTTCAAACCTGAATTTAAGCTTGACTATTAAATGAGTAAAGTTTAAACATAATAATGTGTTTGCGATCAAGCCCATAATATGAGGCACGGTTTAACTATATAAATATTATATTTTTATATTTAAAAGTTAGTAAATAGATTCATTTAAGTTTGGGTTGTAGTTTATTGATAATTTAAATAATTTATTTATAGTAAAGATTAACAAATTAGTGAATGAGTAAAAAAAATTTAATCAGTGTATGGAAAAAAAACAAATTAATCAAATAGTTCGTGAACAAGCTCTAACTTATTCGACAAGAAAACGAACCAAACTTAAACACGTAATCTTATTTAATATTGAGCTCAAGCTTAACTTATGCTTGAAATAAAATTAAATGAACTCTAAACTTTTAACATGTGTGTTTTTATTTAATATATATTTAAATTATATATACCATCTTAAAAATATATTTTTTCCCCCACTTTCTTAGCACTTTCATAATTGTATATTTGTTTCTTTCATTTCTATCTCTGTAATGTCAAATCCATTTCATTAAGAATCGGCTAAATAGAAAAACATCACCAACCTGCCTTGCCCTTGTCCTACTCCACTCTGGTCTTGCGCGGGTTTTTCTACCCTACAGAGAGGAGTATAAAATCTCTAATTCAATCTCATCTTGCCCTCTTGTCATTCCTAAGTAGGACAACAAGGAAATAAATTAAGTTATTCTTAACAAGTATCTTAAGGATACAAGTTAAGATTTTCATACTATTGTATTTAAAATTAAAAAAAAAAAAGAAAAATAAAATTGTACACAAGTATTAAGAAAAATTGTATGGAACCACAATAATTGCATATTTATTTGTTCCTTGGGCTGTGACCTTAGGGCACACAAGAGTTATTATATCTTCCCTAAAACTCTTTTTAAATCTGCATTTTATCTTTTGAAAAAAGGGGGGGGGGGGGGGGGGGGGGGGGTGTCTCTCTAGTCTCTTTATTTTGTAAAAATGAGAATTAGATGCATTTTGAGAAAAAGGATGTCTTGTTTAAGCAAACTAGATTCTCAACTGTTAAGACACACACATAAGCATCTTTTTTTTTGTTAAATATTGTGGTTTATTCCAATTAAGTGTTTCAATACATCGATCATATCATAATCATAAATCATATAATGTAATATAATTATAATTAAAATATGCCATTGTCCTATATATGTCAACAGTATAAAGTTTTAAGAAATTTATTAAAAAATTATCTTAATTTAAAATTATTTTGATAGCGTAGCCTTTTTTTGTTTTAATAAAAAAACAGATCTACTTCTACTACAGAAGGCTTTATTTATTTATTATTATATATTTTATTGTTCAAATGAGATGATTTTGGTGAAATCTTTTTCTATTATGTAATATACATTTTATTTTCAATCACTAAGCTGTAATACTAGTTCATCATGTATTAAGTTTGTGATTATTGGACCTCATCACAATTGTAACAACTTTATGGCATATATTGCTATCAAATTAGTTTTCCTAATCGATCTGGTTAATGAAATTTCAGAGAAGTCATAATGGATTATATTTTTTATTCCATCTTTTAAATTTAACATTGACTTGGAATTTTTGTTTAAAAAACCTGGCAATCTATATCTTGCGGTGGTCATTTTTTTTCTTCTCCCTAAATTACTGCTAGGTAGTTCTAACTTATTATTGTAGGGTCTATAAGAAATAACTAAATTTATCTGGATTCAAAATAAATATATACATATATATACATATCGTAAGGGCAAGATTTGGTTCCTTAGCCCAACAGCCCAAAGGGTTAAAAGAATTAGGCACAAAGAGCCTAACACAACGAATTTATAGAGAATATGTTTAAAAATTAGGCCCTAATGAATCATGCAGCAACTATAGTTGGCCCAAATGACAAGAAAGCAAAGATAAAATAGTTTAATTCAAAGAAAATCGTCATTAGCACAATCCGAGGAGATTAGTTATTGTATATATCCCTTGAATATGATTATAAACACTGTTCTTGTTGCTACAATATTTTTCTCTTAATTCTCCCCCTCTTTCCCTCAGGGTATTCTCTCTCTTTTATACTCTCTTCTTATTTCATCTCCACCCTCCACGTGTAGACCAGATTACTGGTGTTGATCATTGTCCTATCAGTACCTTCTTGAAATCTTTGGGAGTAGCTGTAAGGCTGAAAATTACTGTTTAGGTATCATTTCCTCATTAATGCAACTAGTGAATTAGCTACGGAGTATCTAATATGGCGGTAGCAACTTTCTCTTAGATATTTCATAGTTCCCCTTTGTCCTATACCTTCATGATGTGTATCCTTATCAATAGAATCTCTTAAAACGTTGCCCTGGATGGCAAACCATACCTTCGAACCTCTGCTTTGCTCAGTGAAGGAGGTAATCCTCCTCGGACCACCTTCTTGAACGCTTATGACCAAACCCCATCTCTTCATTCACTAATGCGGACTTCCATGACAACGTTTAACCGTCCTCAGACTAGGTTCTCGGCCCAATATATACTACTGGGCCTATCATCCCTACACACACACACACATATATATATATATAATCTCATATATAGCTAGTGTAAGAGGCATGAATGATGCCAGATTGTTTTTGTTTGCTCTACATGATTACATGGATTGAATAAGGATTCTCCATATGCCTTTTTTCTTTTTTCTTTTTTTTTTGCAATATGATTTTTGAAGTAGAGAGTAGAGACCTCACATTATCATGTCAAGTTTATCACAATTCTATTCTCGTGTGACACCAAATTCATATACTAAAACATTATTCACTTTAGGATTTATTTGTTTCATCTATAAAGATCAGAATTGTTCATGAAACATTGTTTTTAAAATTTTGCTTTTGTTGGCCAAGTAGCATGTAAATGCAAGTACTATTTGCAAATGGCACAAATGATAGGAAGTTCTTGGGGTTTCTATAATCTATCTACTACTTTTTTCTGTAGTACACGTGGCCTGGCATGCATTCCATCCCAATAGGCAATGATTTTAAGGCCCCACTTAAAAGGTTGTGATAATACAATCCAAAGGTTGAATAGGTCATAAAATATGGACATTGTTCTCATGATTCAGTAGGTAGAAATCAAAACTAGTCCTCAATTGTGCATTGATTTTTGAATGAACATTAAGTTTAAGAGGTACAGTTAAAATCCATTACAAATCTTGAAGTTACACTGATAAAAAACGCCCACCTCACCCGATGGATAGGATTTAAATATTCCTTGCTCTCATTGGTTTCAATATATTAAAAACTTATTTTAGAAACCTGCTACCTAAACAAAATAGGAGGAAAAATTAAGCCCAGCCATCCTTATACAAGGACAAAGAACACAATTTTTAAATGTAGTTGGTCTGCAAACCTCACGACAGTGAAAGAATAATCAGTCTAAAGAACATTTAACTTTTAATCGAAGACTTAGGTGTGAAATACCTTTACAATGAGCTAAGCCAACATTTCCTTTTTTTTTTTGGTTAAAGTATGCAAACATTTAGTTACATCATCTTAACAAATTAAATGGCTATTGGATTATTCTCCAGGGCACATATAATATGTACACACACGTACATACATTTATATATATGCACAAGCCAACATCTTCATCCATCAAATATACCAGGCTCTGTTCATTTTGATGGTGATTGCTGCAAGACTGAATCAAGCACTGCAGACCATTGGACGATTATGGTATAAAGTACAATTGCATATTATATCATTATTAAAATTAAATGTATAACTTATTATTATGTACAAAGGATGAGAATACAATTGAATTTCACCAAAGGTTACATGCTGGCAACAATAGAAGGAGATTCTATATCCACTTCAGGTTCTACATCAGACCCCTCTGCAGTGGTCTGTAACACCAAATCAAATCGTTAGACATTTAGAAAATTTGTGGATAATGTCAAATAATAGCTAAGGTTATATCCTGCCATGTAATTACTCACCTCTAAATCCTTTACTTTTTGTTGTGAAAGATAACGATCCAATGCACCCTTTCCATACAGGATCTTAGCTCCAGATCCACGTCCCTCAGATCCAACAGCCTCTTCATCAACTACAACTGCATCTATTATATCATCACCTGTTCTAATATCGGGAATCTGGAAAAGATTCAAAAGTTATAAGTTGCATTGTCTTAAAATGATAATTCCTAATGTTTATGGAGCAAAAAATTAGGAGAAAAAAAATTCACAGCCATACAAAGAACAAAAACACATGGACTGGGACCTTTTTCGCCACTTGTTGCACTCTATTAACTTCACACCAAAATCAAAAATTGCACATGCATCCCAGATATACATCCTCCCTCTCACAGTGTGGGTGCCTCAAAGCTTTGTGGTATGCAAACGCTATGAGTGGGAGGATGCACATATCCAATACATGAAATATCTTCAGAGAAGGCAAAAAATTGCATACCTCAAACATAGACTCCATCAATATATTCTCCAATATTGCCCGCAAGCCCCGAGCCCCAGTGTTTTTAGATATTGCTTTTTTAGCAATTAATCTCAAGGCATTTTCCGTTAAATGCAGCTTGACCTGAGATGAGTAAAATTCATGTCAATGTGGCTTTTAGATGATCACATTTGCAGATCATGAAAAGCCTGCAACATTTGTGAAAACAGAATGAGCAATGGATTCTGAAAGTCTAAAATGAACAAGCAAGAATTCAACATGTTGAATGGATGGCTAGAGTTCAAGACAATATTATTTGAAGAATGATGGGCCTCAGAAAAAAAACTTACACCATTCATCTGGAACATCTTTTTGTATTGTTTCCCAAGGGCATTTTTTGGCTCTGTAAGAACCTACAAAAAGATTATTGCCTTTAAGAGTCACAAGGGAAATTGACTTGTGTTGAATAAAAGGCTAGAAAAAGATTACAATGATGGCATTTTCATAAATACATTTAAAAGGACCAATCACATGAGACAAATAATTTCCCACCAGATACACCCAATAAAAACCAATGGAAAAGTATCTTAAAATTCTGGCCAGATGTGTTGAATCTTATTCATGAGTTTTTTACTGGAGTCTGCCCAGTTATCTCTCTTCAATATCTCTTCTTGATCCATACATATTTGATCCTCTTTTTCATACAGTAGAAAGCATAACAGCATAAAAATAAGTACAGTTACATAAATGCCAGTCAGACAGAAAATAGTTTTTAGAACAAGACAAACAAATCACAACATATCACCTGCACAAGTTGGTTTTCAGTTAGAGCTGACAAACTGACAAGGATTGGAAATCGTCCAACAAATTCAGGTATTAACCCATATGAAATGAGGTCACTACTTTCAACCTGCCAAAACGAAAGTTGCTTTAGAACATGAATATCTAAAACTGCTGCAAAGTATTAGTTAAGTAAACTATGGTTTCTTCTTTTATTGGCTATTACACATGCACCTTGTGGGTCTTGAATACATGACCTCACCCTCTGCCTTACTCTTACAAGGGAATGAGGTGTCATTTGACATATAGCTCATTAGCTAAACTACGGCTTTTTGTTAAGAAATCTTTTAATGAAAAAAAAAGAGGAAAGAAAAAAGGCTATAAGCTGTTACATGTTAATTGAAGACTGGTGTGCACTTACAGTCTCCAATAAAGAAGATGCAACAGAAGCATCTGTAACACCACCAGCCCTCATGTTGGCACGTACTGGAGCACCAAATCCAATAGAAGAATCTTGGCGCCTGTAACAAATGCCAGACACTTCCAAGTTATTTACTCATCACCATTATTATTATTATTTCTAACAAAATAGGAAGCTTCAAATAACAAATACCACAAGATTCATCTCTATATTGGGCTAACCTTTCTGAGATTGTTTTCTCCAAGTCAATGAAGGCACCTCCACAGATGAAGAGAATATCCTTCGTGTCAATCTGTGAAGAATAAATAACAGCAAGTATAGTTACAAACTATCCTAATCTAATCTGTGAAAAGAATACAACAGTGCATACGTGGAAGATGTAAATAGTATAAAAAAGGATGCTTTCAAGTCCCTTCTGTACCTGTATGTTTTCGCCTCTAGGATGCTTTCGAGCTCCCTTCTCAGGAACATTGACAACCTAGAACAAATGGAAGTTCATAGATCAGACCATAAAGAAGTAAAAAATTCACTCTACCCAATAAAAGTTTAGATAACTCATATCAGTTAATCCATTCATCTATGCTAAGGTGATAATATTCTACAGAAGGGCTCGGAGGCTGCCTCAATAATACCAGACCATCTCCATCACGTTCAAAGGACAACATACCTGGTGGTTGTTACTTGTTACTGAAGGTGGTATCCTATGTAAAAGACTAAAAGGTATATGCAACATCACTTTCGCATGTATGTGGATCTATGTGTGTGGGTCCCACATACATGTAAGGAGCATTGCATACACCTATTGCATAAAATACCTTCTAGTAACTTAAAAGAGACCATCAATTAACTAATATCTTCAATTTACATAACAAGTGCACTTACTGTTCCTTCCAGCATCTTCAGTAATGCCTGTTGAACACCCTCCCCAGACACATCTCTACTAATATTAAGGCTCTCAGCCTGCAAAGTGGATAAGTGGAAGATGTTAATAGTATAAAAAAGGAGCATGGAAGTGGTCTTCAAAACAGAAAGAGATAGAGAGATTGACCAGAAAAAAAGGGAAACCTTTTTGGTAATCTTGTCAACTTCATCAATGTAAACAATGCCTTGCTGGGCAGCTGCCACATTATAGTCAGCAACCTGAGATACAATGCCCATGTAAATAACATATAATCATTAATTCACCACATATGCATAGAAGTGCATATTTACACCATTTTATATCATAAAATAGAGTCCGTGTCTATATTCATTGAAAAACTTCATGCTCTATGAGAATTAATTAAATTAACACCCCAACAAAGGTTATTGATTCAGTTTCTCATTTAGACTTTCTTAACATTATTGATTCATGCTCTACGAGAATTGATTAAATTAACACCACAACAAAGTTTATTGATTTAGTATATTCCTTTAGTGTAAGTTGTATAAAGCTTAATGAAAAATTGTTGTACAATAGTGAATACATTAGAGACTTAGTTATTACTAGAAAAGAAATTGAATGTAAATTGGAAATTTGAATTTTCTTTGTAATATACTTACATATTATTCTAATTATATAAGATAATTTTTGCTTCTTTGAAAGTTACAATCTCATGAATTTATTCTTTTTTTTTGGCAGGCGAGCTCATAATTTTTATAGTATGCACATATGCCAATAGAGAGAAGTTCTAAATTTTCAGAATAAATTAGCAATAACAACTAGACCTTAGTTTAGAGGTCGGCTATGGATCCTCAACAAACCACATGTATTCTTTCCTCACGTTCGCTGTCATCTCCTTACTTGACATATCATTTTTTACTGCTTCTACTAATGTTAAATTAGGTCATCCTCTATCTTTTTCCACCTCCTCCACTTGAATTAACCCACCCTTCCTCATTAGTGCATTAATCGCTCTCTACTCATGACCAAACCATCTAAAGCAACTCTCCCTTATCTTGTCTTTTTATTTTTATTTTCAGAATATATTAGATTTTCAAAAAAAAAAAAAAAAAATTTATGATGCAAATAAGTGAATAGGCTTGTCAGAATTACCGTAAGGAGTTTGTATAATATGGACTCCACATCTTCCCCTACATATCCTGCCTGCACATAACAAGACCTATTAATACTTTTGCTCAACCACATTGTAACTCTTAACAGATAGCAACTAAACTTCAAACCAAAAAAAGCAAATCAGTAATTACTAATCACAATAGAACATGTCTGTACATAGATTTGCTCAAACTGAAAAATTGTTTCCCTTGAATCCTTCAAAAGAGTGTGTGTGTGTGTGTGAGAGAGAGAGAGAGAGAGAGTTCTGGTGTAACACATTAAAGGAGTATGTCATAATCTTTAATGTTGCATTGCAAAAGAGATTGAAACCTCAATGGTTTTCCAGTTCCAGATGATGCTGAACTAAAACCAATATTGGAAAGGGGAATGGGAAGGAGATGTCTATGATTTGAGTAGCTCAAGGTTTTAAATTGTAATATCTACACTTTATCATCCCAAACTATCAATTAATTTGCAATGCCTCCCATCAATGTTTTAAATTGAAGGATTGATCCTATAATTTAAGAGAATTATTGCAAACTACCCCCATAGTCTAAAGTAAACATTAATGATGATATAAATCTACGCATGCAATGATTTGGACCACTTTACATTTGGAAGGTATCCCAGGTCTTTAGGGTTGTAAGTGGTGTAAAAAGACCAAATTCCAGCCCTTTTCTAATTTAACCTAAGCTCTTATTAGTGCTACACCAATAGTAGCGATTGAAGCAGTGTAGAGTGATGCACCAGTCACAGTGAAACAAGCTCTATATCAATCTCAAAAGTCCACAAGAAAGCAAAACTTAGAAACATAACAATCTCAAAAATAAGAATTGAACATTGGAAACAAAGGGGAAGTACTACCATCGCAATTGAACTCAGATGGTTAGGAGTGGTTTCACCTAGTGAACCCACACTCACTCTACAACTCAAGGAACCCAAGCCAAACTCTTTTTAACAACCCCCCCACCCCCCTTTTTTTTTCTTTTGAGAAAGTATTTGTTTTACTCAGCAAAAGTTACTTTTATGATGGTATTGTAAAAAGTCATAGACAGGAGAAAGCACATGAGAAATGTGTTGAAAATCAGGAAGGAGGATGTTAGGGTTTGAAAATCAGGCTTTTGTGGTAGAGCAAAAGTGAAACAACCAGACTTAAATCAAAGAGAAAGGAAAGAAAAGCATGCTAAAACTCAAAATTACTAAAATACCCCCTCAATCTCTTCTTTTCTCTTCTTTTTTTAATTTAAAAAAACACAACAACAACAACAACAACTTTCTCCACCTTTCTTAGTTACCAAACCCTTTCCTTCGCTGTAACTCCTCTATATTTCTGTTCCACATCAAACTCTTCTTTCTCACCCTCAAAATCCAAACATTCTGTCACCTTTTCCTTTCTCTAGCCCTCTCAACTTTTTTTCCCCTTTATTGTGTGTGTCTTTAGAAAAAACTTCTGCAACTTCCTCCAGTCCCAAATTTGCAATCATAACTCTCCCCTTCTTCCTACTGCTTCCACCATGCTTTTTCCCAAATTTCATTCACCATAAATAATATTCTTCTCAAAAGCATTTTAGCATTTGCAAAATTCACAACAATATATATATACACACACGCACGCACAACAAAGACTCATCAACTTGCCTGAGTTAGTGTAGTTGCATCTGCAATAACAAAGGGAACATTCACAAACCGGGCCAAAGTTTTGGCAAGTAATGTCTTCCCTGTCCTTGAAATAGCATTTAAGACCAAGTTAGACTAGTAACAAAATCAACTAAAGTTTTTGCATTTTTATATGGATAAAATCATAAAATATGAAACCAAGATCAACATTCTTTAGCATAGTGAAAACATAAAAAATACAAACTTGAAAGCACTTTGATATAAGGATTACACTAAATTACCTGAGCCTGTTGGCCCCATTAAAAGAATGTTACTCTTCTCAAGTTCCACTCTATCATCATCCATTTCCTCTACTTTCTTGTTACTTGAATCTCCTGCCGACCTAACTTCCCAAATGGTTGTAACATGTTAGATATCATTACGTAAGCCAAATAAACATGGTTAATTGTAGTGATGAGGAAAAAGAGTTCACACACCAACTATTGGCCTTGTAATCCAAGGTATTTGTGAATCGTTCCCATAAAGGGAGGCCAAGCAATCAATTTCTACAAGCCCAACAAGGCAGTGACAGTGATGCCAAATCTATAGCAATTTAATTGGTGCAAATGGAGTGATCAGTTCATTCATTCATTTTATGCATCAATGACATAGGCATGCAAAGAATTTAAATATGACCAATGTAAAATATTGTATACATTTATATTGATGAGGATAAGTTTAATCACAAAATGACTATGATAGCATCAATTTATCTTTAAGGACGGCTTTTCATTGGTTAGGAGATGATACATTTATTTGTTAATGGGGTATGAACATCAGCTAGGTGATTAGCCTTTCTTGAAATATATATTTTTTTAATTTTTAATTTTTTTTGATAGTGCAAGGAACCTTTCTAAAGAAGAGCCCTTTAGACTTGCCTTTAGCTAGTGAAACCTACGGGCAACTGATCCCACCCGCCAGAACCAATTGCTAGGTGGTCTGTGGTCCAGGGGCATTCACCCCTGATGGGCTAACCAGAGCTTTAAAAGAATTGATGCATACCTAAGACAAAAGTAGCTATACAAAACTATACAAAATTAGAAGATCATTGATATTGACATTACTATTCTCTGTATATGCTCAATAAAACTGAGCATTGGAATTAATATTAATTCTCTTCTTAACTAAGATTAAAGATGGCACAATCATTAATCACGTACTTTCTCTAGCACCATACACATGTGAAAGCATGCCTGAAAACACAACAGTAGCAAAGTAAGTTTAGAGGAAATTAAGAGTAACCTTAGCCAAACCCACATACTTCATTGCACAATTTTTATTTTCATGACAGTGGCCTCATATACAACAAAGCAATGTAGGAATAGCTCCTTATGGCAACCCCATTATGCTAGATCCTTCCTAGTAGATACATGTAGAAAAGAAATGAAGGACATATATTACAACTTATGTATATTAAAGGTACAGAACCAACCACTTTTGTAGGGACTCATAATATATCCTCTTATAGTGATTGTAAACAGCCACAGAAAGCACCTGTATTCAAGCAATAGAGTTAGTAAAACAGTGAAAACAGAAAATTGCTCTACATTAACACAATACTACCACTGAATATGCAATCAAGACCACATGACATCGATCATCACAATATAAATATAAATGACTTATCACACACACTTCTAAAAATACAGAAATAATCCTTTGGATCTATCCACTTGAAAATTGCTGGCAACTATATCAACACTATCTTTTTCTTAAAATACATACAAGAAATCAAAGCCACTCCCCAAAGAAGCAATCACAGAAAGCTCCACAAAAATCTAGTAAACAAAATCACCACATAAATATCACTACACCCAACAGAACCACGAGACTCAAAAGAAAAGAATACCATCACTTGTATTAAAAGCACACAGAACTGCATTTACATATTTACTATACATACAAGAGATAGAGAACAATCATCATAAAGACACTATTTTTTAGCATAAACCAAAAGAGCTAGAGTACTCAAAATGCACTTCCTCCATTGAAAAACCATAAAATCCATACAAAATAAAAATAAAAAACTAAATGCAAACAAAATTCAATTCACCTTCTTAGCCCTCTCCTGCCCAATTACAAACTTGTCAAGCCCCTTGCAAATCTCCTTTGGCGTGGGAAAACTATTACCCAAATTAGACCCTCCCCAAGCCTCATCCTTCGAATTCGACCCGAACCCACCACCGCCTGAGCCGCCACTCGCTCCGCCACCACCACCGCCGCCGCCACCACGAACCACATGCATGCTCGAATTGCCCGACCGTATCACAATCCCATCTCCAGACCACACCTCCCTCGGGTCCCCACCATCAGAACTCAACACAGTAGCATTAGCACCACACCTATTGCTCCAATTCTTGTCAAGCTGAGCGAATCTCCGACTGAAATCGGAGAATTGGGTACCCTTTTCGATGAACTCGCCGCGCAAAGACACGGGCTTGAAGGAAGTGAAGTGATAAGGGGTGTTCATGTAAGGGTCGTCCCACTTCGTACGATGCGCACAGTGAGAACTAGCTGCCGTGCCGATACGACCGTCGTGCATGTAGTTCAGTAGGAAGTAGCGGAACTGAGAGACCGTCAACGACGTCGTTTCCTTGTAGGGTTTGGATCTGAGAGCTGCGGCCATAATTAGGATGTTGGAAAAAATAAAATTTTATTATTTTCCCGGGAAAGTGAAGGAAAATTAGAGAAAGTTTTAAGCTGTCAGAAATAGAATTTTGGGGGTCATAGAATTGGTCAAAATGAAATCTTGTGAGATGGGTTTGATAGAATCGGAGCCGAATTGAAATGGGTTTGTCTTAGATTTTGGGATTATCATGTATGGTTGGCAAATTTTGTACTAGGTACATAGGGATTAGAGAGAAAAAGACACAAAAAAAAATCATGAAAATATCCAAATTCAGTTTTTTTTTTCTTTAATATAAAAATACCCAAATAAATTTTTTTTTAATATAAAATACCCAAATAATGTTGATTTTTCATTTAGATTTTTTTTTTTTTTTTTTTTTAATTTTGAGGAATCATTTTGAGAATTATCTATAATCTATCAATTTTGGTGAATCAGTGGGCTGATCTATAAAGCGACGTCGATGGAGTTTAGCATTTGGGAGTAGGAGGCCCAAGTAGTTTTGACGTGGCAAATCGCAGTCCCAACTTTTTGCACAGTGCAGATCATATCAAATAAGCAAGATTTTATATTTTTCTTTTGCCGTGTTTAGGATTTATAGACTTTTATCTTTGTCTTGTTCGGCAACTTGTCTTAGAAGACAACCTAGGTTCACATTTCACATGTTCATAGGCTTTGAATATTTTTTTTTTTATAAAAGACATAAACTTCATTAAACACATATAGAGAATGATATAGAGAAGAGTTTGTTCAAGAAAACAATGACTCTCTTCAATTCAAGCAACATAATCATCAATGCCTAAAGCATTTTTAGCTAAAAGATGGGCAGATCTATTGCCTTGCTATCGAACATGGGAAATTTTACACATTGTGACCTATAGGTTGCAACTATCATTCCATATACCAGAGGAGCAACTGATGAAGGTGTTGGAGAAACATCACGAAGAGCCTGAACAATTGCTAAACAATCACCCTCTATCACAAAGTTCTGAATGCCTACTTCACCAACAATAACAATACCCTCTTCAAAAGCTTTGGCTTCGGCTTCAATGGCTCCCAAAGGTGCATTCAGCTTCTTGCTCCTACTAGCAATGAAATTTCCTTGGCTATCTCTTATAATCACACCTATCCTAGTCTGTTTCTGACTTGAGAAAACCACCCCATCCACATTAACCTTGTAGACTAGATCAATTGGAGGCACCCATTTCGACTCCAAAGGCTGATTACATTTTATTTGAATAGCCGTGGCAGCCCAGTACTCATCAAAATATTGTGTACACCAATGAAAATTTTGTTTTCTATTCTTTTTCAAACCACCATGGCAAACATCATTCTTATTAGTCCAAAGAGCCCTAACCAAAGTAATAGCCAAAGCTGAATCTTCATCTTGCCACCTCTCCTCCATCAACACAAACCACAATAAATCCATGAAGCTACGAAACTGTATTGAAGACACAGAATGAAAGAGTTTTGAAGTCATCCAAGTCTCACAGGCTTTTAGGCTTTTGGGCATTCCCAAGACAAATGAAACAAAGACTCAAAATTTATGCCACACTCCTCACACGTATCATCCTCTAATACATGCCTATGAACTAGTCTTAGTAGCATTTGCTTAAGGTCTCCAATGCATGATCTTACTAGAAAAAATTCTTTTTTAAGTGTAGATTGCTCATACCTTACTCTAGTTGAAAATTTATTGAATTTATAAACTTATTGGTGATGTATATTACTCCTTAATTATAGTCATCACTTTAGTGGCTTAGTTATGGCTCAAATGAGTGGAATTACAACATTACCACCACCACTTTGTTTTCATCACTTGGAAACACATAAATCTTGTTTTCATTTTCACTCACTCAACACTCATTTTGTTGAGTTTTGAGTGATGAGAACTGAAAATGAAAACATAGCCAAACACACATCTTAGGCCTAGGACCCATAAAAAATGAGTAATGGGTGATGGAAACTGGTGAAACCAAACAATCTCTTACCCTCTTTGTAGGCAAGATATTCAAGTTTATGGTCATCAACTCTTGTGAATAAAGACTATGGGTTTCAATTTTCACGTTTTCTTTAGTAGTGGTCAATACTCTTCCATGGAGCTCCACATTATGGAGTTCTGTGTTTATGCTTGAGCTTCATGAGCAAGTTTATTAGACCATCGAATCATCATTTCATTCAAAGGGCTTGAGTTACATAAAGATGGCTAGGTCACATTCAAGTGAGAAAGTCATTCATGCCAAGTAGGCTTGTCCATGCCATATTGTCTTGATGGATGATCTCTTTTACATATGTGAACCTGAAAATACTGTTAGAATTATACGTAATTTGAAACCTAATATGAAACATGCTTAAAAATGTATAGGTTTTTTTTTTTTTTTTTTCATGTGTATGTTCCAACGTGCTTAAACTATATATATATATATATATATATATATATATATATATATATATATATATATTAAGAGATTAAATTCTATAAGAATGGAGTATAAAACATGGGTTTTACACCATCTAATAAGCGATTGTCATGTCAACATTTTACTTAAAATTCAATACATCTTACCACACCTAATAACATCTCGATAGATTCCCAATTTGGTTGGATTTATATATGGGTATTAGAATTGATTGAGTGTGATTGTTTTATTCTTAAATATGTGATAAGATGATGTGACATGTTGAGATTGGAGGGGTAAAACATAGGTTTTACACCACATGAATTTAATCTCATATATTAAATGTCTATTTTGCTTACTTATATAATGTTTTTTTTAACTACAGTACACTTTTGACTCTTTACTCTTCAAATTTTTATTTTAATCCTTCATGTTTTATTTTGTTTTTATATTTGCCATGTCATTCACTTTCATTAGTAATCTAGTGATATCTATGGATGACATAGCTTAATAGACACCAATTATCTAGCATTTTACTATCAGATAACTAACAAAACGAACAATAAGGCCATTATGAAAATGGAAGCAAACACAAAAGGCCAAAATAAAACTTTTTAAAATGTAAAGGGTCAAAATAAAAATAGTACTAAACTTTAAGACCAAAAGTACTTCAATTTTTTCTTTCAAATTTTTTTTTCTTTTTTGGATAGATACAATAGGATTTAAATGTATAACATATGTTACACGATAATTGTTCTTTATTATCAAGCTAAGATGCACTAATTAGATTTTGTTGACGGCATGTTTCAAACCTAAGTCCCCTTATCTCTTATTCAACAACAAGAAAGTTGAATAAACGGAATCCGTGGTACTCGAACGGTTAAATCTCTTATTATAGCATGAAGATCATTTAATTTTAAAAGATAACTACCTATCTATAACTTTTGTTTTTCACTCTGACAATTTCAACTCCACAATATTCTTTAATTTTAAATTGTTGTTTTTATTTTTAATCATTTAAAAATTTATAAAAGTACAGATGTACTTTTAAGAAACCCTCTAAAACTATAATCTTTGAGAGCCATGAATACCAGCCGAAACTATAGTCTTGCTTCAAGCATAAACATCCAAATGGCTTTCATACTATTCCCATTAAACATTATTGGCCAAAAGTAGTTCTTTCCTGAAGGGCAGCAAGGTTATAGCTAACATGCAGGCTTAGTATCAACAAAAACAACCGAGCCATAATCCCTAAATTTTGGGGTCGGCTATGGATTCTCAATAGAGTAGTTAGGGTCGCAACATGCAAGCCACATAACATTCAAAAATTTATTCTGTACACTCCTGGCAAACTTACATGTAGGCCTAGAGTAATCTTCAGGACTAAAGATACTAGAATCAATAGTTGAGTAAGTAAGACATCATTGACGACCCCTATTCTAAAACAAAAATGTCCCGAAGACATTCAGGATTCAACATACTATACAGCAACTACTTTCTTTACAGTTAAGGCTTTTTCCTTCATGAGAGCCATCAATTAAAATGGATGCTCCTAGGCTTTCTTGTCTCCATTTGATGAACTGCAAGGTCATTAAAAACCATCAAAAGCCAAGAAAAGGGTATATGTAGATTACAACAATCTTGACAATATGGCATCAATATACATATATGATAAAATCGTTGGCATCACAGCAAACCTAATCCATGTTTCACTTAACTAAACACTTTCTGAATCTATTTTTTGATTCTCTAATCAAGTCACCCTTAATCTTCAGGTGGAGCCTTTGTCCTTAGCATTTCTTCTTTTAATACGATTGTTGCCATATATTGGCCGAAAGATAAGAATAAGAAATATGGTTTCACCCTTACTATAGATCTGAACAAATTATGATAATTTCCTGATCTTTTCTTTTATAATTTCTTGGTCCTCTACCAATTTTATTTACACCCAATAATACATGGTCCTCTAAAAGTAAAAGTTGTTAGAAGAAAGTGTTGAATTCAAGAGTACTTACTCAATTTTGGACATTAGATTTTTGGCTTCACTTACAGCATTAGAAACTGCATATAGTGCCATCTTCTTAACCTATAAGCGAAGAAATCTCTGGAGCGTTAGAAAAGTATAAGGACATAAGCAGCAGTTGGTCCTACAAAGTACTTTAAAAAAAAAAAAAAAAAATTAAAAGGGATAAGAGGCAGCAAAACTTTCTCTAAGAGATCCTGAAACATAGATGTTTGGTAAGTAAAGGAAAATGTTATATAAGCTTGCAAAATACGAATACGGGCTAACCAGAAAAAGTCATATATGGGGGTAAACATGTCAGTAAACATTTTCGTACATGACATTGCATGCTAGATGGAAAATTAGAAGACATTTTTTATTGGATAAAGTTCCGTAAGATTTATTAAAAACAAATTACAATTGCATGGCCATGACATCTACCTTATGCTTTAAGGGTACTGCTAAGAGAATGAAATTACTAGGAATGCAAAAGCCAAGTAATGAGTTGCCACAGGAATGATTGAAGTAAGATGTACCTCCAATTTATCTTCTTTAGATCTATGCGTTTTTGGTAGCAGACGAAACTCTTCTGTCAGCCGGATGCATTCTTGAACGTTCTCAGGGGAAACAAAGTCAAGGGCCACTTTTATGCATGACTAGAACAGATCATGAGATAGTGTTAAACTTGATATAGCACAGAAATGAAGATAAAATAAAAAAGCTTAATATACTATCTGAAATGGTTCATGAGATTTTATGTATTTCATGTCATCGATTACAATTTTGAATTAATCTGCAAGAAATCTATCCATGAAGATTTCTTTTGAACAAACAAAACAAGAGGGAACTATAGCATAGAAAACTATGAACTCTAATCTCAATGAGGCACAGATTTCATTATGGATGCCTCTTCTACTTGTTTCTGGATAAGTGAGGGATTTCCTCACTTTCTAGTAAAAAAAGGATAGGTCTCTTGCAGCCCCACTAAAACTTGTTTCAAACCTTCTTAATCTTAAACCCCCCCTCCCCCCCCTTTTTTTCTTCCAAAATATTTATGTGAACAATGTTACTACTATAAAAGATCATGGATTTAGAGTACTGTTTATGCAAGAGCATCACCTTCAGTGGATTTACTCCCTTAACAGGACCAAAAAGACATTCAAAATTAGTTCAGCAAAACTGGGTAACCAAAATCATAATATACTGAGCTATGCTTCAAAATCATGTAAGGAAAGGAAAAACAGATATTCTAGTGATGCTAAAAGGCTAGCTCATGATGAAATCAAATATTTGATTTGAAGAGAATTACACCTGTCTATTTCTCACTTGATGTGGGCATCCTGCAGGAATGAACACGGCCTCGCCAAGGTGTTGCTCAAATGTCCATGCTTCAACACCTGAATACAATTCATGGTTACATAACAATGTGTGCCTTGTCCATATTATAATTTTAACTAGTTGACATAACATAATTTCTTACCAAACTCTTCCTTCAGCTGCTTTTTATGCTTCTCGTTTAGATAAAGGGTTTGGTCGTGAATAGGATGAATAACCTGAAGCAAGTGCAAATCAAGCGCATCAACTTAAACTACTACCACTCTAAATAATATAGCCAACATGGTTAGGAAGTAACACTCACAGAATTTACAGGAAGATTACTGATGTGGCAGAATTCTTTGTGATGCTTCCGTAAGTACTCAATTAACTTGGGTACATCCTGCCTACGGAAAATGTCCCATACAGCACATCCATATGCAACCTCTGAAATATCTTTGTTTTGAAGGGGATCTCTTGTGGAACTTACTTCTGATTTGGTTGGCTTTAAGTTGTTATTTATATTGCCTGAAACTGTTGCACCAGAAGAGTATTCCCCATTGACAGACTTTAGTTCTGCCGTTGTACTTGAAGGCTGAAAATGTTTTAGATTACCCGATTCTCTTTCAACTCTTACATCTTTAGCATCACCTTCATAAGTAGAGCAAAATTCTTCAGTAGCAGGACAATTGAGGCCTGTAGCAACCCCATCTGACAAGGTGAAGCTACACCCAGCAGCAGTTCCACTTACAGGACAGTGAGGGCCTGAGAGCTGCTCTTTAGATAAAGGGACATCAGAAACTTCCCAACTTTTTGCACAGGAGTTGGGATCTACATCTATCTGAACTGGGTCTGACTTTGTACCATCCGTATGGCTGCCTGCAAATGTCACCTCCACAGAACCATTCCAATTTGTCATCGTCCTTGTCACTGTCAAACTTGAAGGCACGTGTTTATCAGTTTCAACCATTTCACTCTGGGCATCAAGCAGATCAGCATTAACGTCTTCAATTGCAGGAATTTTGCATCTGGCACAACTAATTTCAATAGTGTTAGTATGGTTGGTACCAGCAATTATCGCATCAGGTGAAAAGTTCTCCTTGACATTCTTGCATTGGCAAATGCAGGATCCTTTAAATTTAGGTTGTTCAGTCACATTTGTTTTAAAGTCCCCAGTTATGCAAGTAGGCACAATGGATGAATTCAAGTCAACTACGCTGGTGCATGTGTCAGGCTCATTTTTGAGAGAGCAAAACTCATCAAATTTTACCTTCAAACCAAAAGCTTTTTCTTTTTCATTGTTGTTTTGAGTGCTTTGTTCGAGCTCCATTCTTTCAGGTAACAGAGTATCTTTAGCAAGACCATTGCATGGTGACAAGCGCTTTATCAATTCAACCTTGTCCTTAACCATATCACATGCCCTATCACAATTCCCTCCCAGCAAAGAAGTGCTAGAATCACACATATGAAGATCAAACTTCTGAACCCTTTTATGAAAATCTCCAACTGAATCGTTCTGAGACTTAACAATCAGTAAACTTTCTGGAGAAGGACTTCCAAAATCCAAGGATTTATTTTGTTGTTCATCCAGTGTTCCTTCCTCTATATTTAGCCTTTCCAGTAAGCAAGAGTCACTTTCAATAATGTCAGCCTTTTCAGAATACCCATGAACTTTTCTTTTACCTTTGCGAGATCTTTTTCGTCGCTTTCTTCCAGATGTACTAGGGAACTTGTGTGTACCATCACAAGGCTTATGCAAATCTTCAGCTTCATATTTCTTCTTTAATTTGGTTATGAATTTGCGCTGTCTTGGAGGAATCTTTACTTCCGTTGTGTGGGTCAATACATTAACCTAAACAGAAATGATAATGTTATGATGACATTCATGAAATCAGAAAGGCTTTTAATAGACATGATACAAGAAGCATATTTTAAGAACCTATAGACATCCTACAAAAAATATGATTGCAAAATCTCTGACAGACTAAGAAACTAAAAGTGATAAAAGTATCATATATAAGAGAAAGTACAATAAACAAGAGTAAAGAATAAGCATACAATGCCAGTGATATTGTTTAAAAATACGCAATATCTGGAAATCTCTATGAGAAAAATATAAATTTAATTATGCATATCTAATCAGGGTCAAATGAAGGTAGTAAAACACCAGGTGATGACATGTAGACCATAATAGTTCATTCCATCACCTGAAGCAGATAAAAGGGGGATGGCTGGAAAAAGAGGAGGGTTTGGGTTGATCACAAAACAAAAAAGCAGACAAGGTGTCAAGGCCCTTGAGAGTTATACACAGCAGAAACCAACCTACTACTACTTCACTAAAGACCTAATCAATGACAATGAAATCAACATTAGATTAAGTGCACACACATTGAACAATCTAAAAAACTATCATTATACAATGAAAGCACAACTGGCTTCTCAAATGAAATTTGCCACAACATGCTTATTCCTGACTGGATGAAAGAGTGGAACCCACAAATGATTCCAACAACCAAGCCTTAGTCCCAAATTTTTTGGAATCAGCTATGGATCCTCAACAAAAAAGAAAAAAGAAAAATCCTTGTTATCAGTAGCATAAGTTGTTCAAAGTCCAAGATTTCTGCTATTTTCTGTATCATTCATGTGTGTGCTTCAGGAAACCAACTTCATTGAGGAAATGCATTGCATTTAAGGACATGATAATTCAATTGGTTAACTACATTGAAGGTGAAGGAGGCAAAGAGCATAATAATAAGGTGATGTGGACTTCAGAAAAAGTTAAAAAGAAACAATCTGTGAACATAAAAATTGAGCACAAAATCTCCAAAGTTATTGCATACCGCATCGGAAATGTCGCAATGTAGTTTTGTCACTGAATCACCTCTACCAAGCTCTTCTAAAGATCCATAAGCAATATATGTTTTGGGTCCCAGGTCTGGCTTCAAAACAGCAGGAAGTTTTGTAGCTAGATTCAGGAGACCAGATCTAGGATTTGTATAGTCACAGAAGGGAAGCATTGCAACAAATTCAGCGCCATGTCTGGGCAGACACTCCTCAAAAGAATTTGATGCAGGCCAATCCTTCAGCTTCAACATCTCTGGCCACCCATTCCTGTAACTACGGCCATGTAGGTAACCCTTGAAAAACTGGAAGATATTAATCTCAACCTGCAGAACCAATACAGAAGATAAATTTCACTACTTAATATGTGAGAAAACATTTTCGACAGAAATATAAGCCAACTGCATGCCAAAATAGCTGGTAACATTGGCTGAAATATGCAAGTGCAACATGCAAGAAAAATTGCCTTCCATGTTATGAGCTGAACACTCCTAATCATCATCTCATCAGGTAGAAATTTATTGGATTTCTCTTTTCCCATAAGATAGGAAGAGAATCTTCACTTAGTTGACTACCTTACATACTAGTGAGCTCTAATTAAGGCACCTCAAGCCAGTATAGGAAATCCTTAATCTAAAGTTAGGTTGACAGACCAAGATATTGTAAGATATAGCACATTCTGGTAAATTGAGAAAACCTTGCAAAATAGAAAACTGTTAAACCTTTTCAATTCACATGAACATGGAAACAGGAATAGTTCTGGCTGAACTCCTATATTTTATTTTATTTTTTGGTAAGTTACACATGCACCTGATGGGTCTTGGACCCACGACCTTGCCGTCCAGCTAGCACTTTTAAGGGGAGGAGGAGTTAGTTGACCTTGAGCTTATCAGCAATTGATTTCAGTCGAATTTCAAGTGCATCACAACAAAAAAAATTTAATTTTTCAAGTTTATAACAGGCCCCGCAGTTGCAACTTAAACAATTAACCCTTCAACTTAAACAATTAACCCTTTTAGTATGCTAAGTATTTCATATGGTCAAGTGAGTAATTAAATTGGTCAGAATAGGTACATACCACAACCATATTATATTTGATGTTATTTGGCAATTTTACTTGAGTTCTGAAACAAAAATATCAGATCTAATCTTTGACATTTTACAATTTACGCCGAAAAAAACAGAGCCCAACATCTAGATTAGAAGCTATCATCCATGTAAAGGTGCATTCACTAGAGAAAATAAACACAATTTGAGATGATCACATTACAAAGAAAAATTGAAGAAATCTAAATATCATACAAGAGAAGAGATTGGGAGGGGGAGAAAATCAAGTAATTAGAAAAGTAGTGAAATGAAATTTCAACATTAATGAGTGAACACATACCTCACACCAATCTAAGCAATCAATAGCTTTAAACTTTGCTACCTCCTCTTTTAATATCTTTTTTGCCCCAATAAATGCCCTCCACATGACCATTGGTTCCCAACTAAGACCAGAACCCTTTTCAAGTACATTTCTAACTATGACAGGTTCACCTTGCATCCAATGCATTTGAAAATGTTCAAAGTCATTATCCTCCAAATGAACCGCATTTGGGCAATAGAGAAAGTTATCATGACTACTCTCCCTAGAAGCCGCCCACCTTACTTCAGAATCTGTTGCTCCATTTTGAGCAATATTCATAGGATCGCACAAAGAACATCCTTGAGAAAAATCATTATCTGGTGGCTGATACTTGACAATTAGGTCCTCTGCACTCTTAATCAAATTGTCAACCCAGTCTGCTACAAATATGCGTTTCAGTACAAGCATCTCCCTACCACAACCTCCTCGCACTTTTGGGGGGCAAGGAATCCTACCGTCAACCTCTGCATTCCAATCAGGAACATTACAAGACATGTCAGCCATGCTCTCATTTATGGGAAGGTCCATATGGCTGTCCCAACCAAATATCTTCCCATTTGCAGTCTGACCATTCAATTCTGTATTTTGATCACATGGTCCTTCTTGGTGGGAAGATTCTGTTTCATCACCTCCATGCTGAAATCCTTTTCTTAGTTCTTGGCAACAAGTGAGACAGAGATCATAAGAACAATCGGGATTGGAGCAGCTTCGGTGGATATTGACAATAGATGTATTGCAGTTGTCACTGTTAAACAAGTGTGCATGCACAATTACAAATTTGTATCACTATGAACAGAGAAATCATAGATGCAGAAGTTTCAATGCATTTTGAATGCTGATCCAAAACTAAAATTGATAGACATTGGCCTTGAGACTCCGAATACAGAAGGCACAGTTGCCAATGTCAGTATAGAGAGAATAATCAATGATGATGGATAAAATTACTTGTAACCTCCAAATCTTGACCACAAAGAGAGGAATTATAACAAGTGATGTGATTTCTTGACAGTGAAAAACTACTTGTTTAATATGTTTCTTAGCAAATTCATGCTTGACATCTGACATATTAGAATTCCAATAAACAACACTAATTTGGATACATTGAAAAGGATAAGTAAGAAGGTGCCAAACAAGGGGGTGCAACTAATGCACAGACAGTGCATGCAAACAACTTGGCAAAACTCATGCATAGACAAGTGAAACAAAGCACAGGGAAGGACGAAAATAAGTTTAAAAATATTTAAAATTAATCCTCTAATTAATAGGAAATAAGAAAAATCCTAAATAAAATGGCTCATGAAGATGGCCTCTATCTTGATACCACCATTTTATGTACCATTTAATTCATATAGGGCACAGAAGCATCGATTGGAGAAACACATCTTGATCGAACCTATATTTGCCCAGTAGATACAATCTGCTCATGGTAGAACTTTTATAAAGGGTTTGATTTACTTTTCTATAAGATATAATCTATCTATATCCAATATGTTAATTCCAAATATTGAAAATCTATATATATACTTATCCAAAAAAGAATATATATATATAGGCAAACACTCTTTTCAGTTAGTTCCTTTAGTACTGAGCTTGAAAGCCAAAGTATTCCAATAGAACTTGTCACCAGTCAGGCTCAAGCAATATCTGCCCCTGTAGAGTAAGTGGAAGTGTGGAACTTCAAATTACTAAATATAAAACTATTATTTTCCCAGGTATTCCAACTCTTTCAATACATAAACATACCAAAGTCAAAATAAATATGCAACTGGAGATACCAGAAGTTGAACTCATGAATAACAAACTATTTAGTTTCAGTCATCAAGGAGCATGAGATGGTACCAATACACTCGATCATCATCATCAAGTACAGATCTTGAAATATCCTCTTCCATAATTTTCACACCTATGAACAAGGAGAAACAAAATTTTGGGCATCCTGAGTCATCTATCTATTGAAGAAATACAGACCAATTATTGTATCAAAGTGCAATACCATGTATGCTGGCTTCAACATCTAATTCAGATCTCTGCTCCTGTTGAATATGCCTGAGAAGAGGCAGAGTTTTGTATAGCAAATAAAGAAATTTTTGCAATTTGGCATTGGTATCCATATCTTCTTGTTCATGTCCAACCTGCCAAAACCAAATACTTATTTGCATATAAAATGTGACCTGCAGAACCACAGCAAAGGAAACAGAAAAGACCAGAAAGGCACAAACCATCACATTTAATTCCTCCTTGAGGCATACTCTACAATTGCAATTACCACAACAAAAAGGGCATGCACTCTCCACATCTTCTCTTGATTTATCTGGATACCTGTTTCATTCATTTTACAGGAACATCAGAAACAAAATACAAACAAGGTTCATTAAAAAATAGTAAGCTTATAAAAATCCTTTTTTTTGTTGCATAACTAAATGAACCATTTACTCCTTTGCTAAACATAAGAAGCTGAATTAGTTTCAATATGGCTACCAGAATCTAAAAGCTAGGGGTGTTAAAAGAGCTTTGAAAGTTCTTATTACCACTTTGCAAGGCACTTGTGGCAATAGCGTCTCTTCTTGCAATTGGAACAAACAACAATATCACTTGTATTATTTCTCCAGCACTGGTGGCACGGTAAACTCCTTTGATTTTTCTTACTAGAATCATCCTAAAACAAAAACCTAGTTAGAACAGCATGCAATTGAGAATTTGGTTAAACATTTAAAACTAGTTTCTTAACAACAATCAATTGATGCAACAATTAGAACAGTACACAATACATTTGGCTTGTGACATTTTGCAGATACAATATGGCGCCGCAAGCAAAGATGGGGGGTGTGGGTGGGGAAGGGGGAAGACTTATATGCCAGAGCATTGGATAGACTGTTTAATGATGTACAACTCTTGGATCTCCACCTTCTAAACTCATTGATACTTTTCACAACTGGCAGTTCACGTGTGCTTATAATAGTGGAACCAGCATAATTAGAGTGTTGAATAAGTAACATCAGTGCACTTCTACTAGTGCTGAATACCAGTGAACTTCTACTACCATATAAATTGGTTGCTTCCAGAGCCAATCAGCTTATTTATAGCCTGCAGAGCTACTGGAGACCATGAGAGCAACCAAAACAGCTCACATGTTAACCATTACCATCACAGAAAAAAAAAAAAAAAAAAACTATGAATGCCAATTTATCATAAAAACGTAGCATGAAAGTCACTGTAGTTTGGCAGTAACATTCTAGAACAACAGTTCAATATTATGGTAACAGCGCTAACTTTCTTGCTTCCTCTAATTTGTTTACCATCAACAAGCTAAATAGAAATATTTAGAATAAAGAGAAGAGATGGATGCAGAGTAACTCACTGAGAATCCTGAATTTTCCAATCCATCCTCAGTTGATCTTCCCTCCCTAATGCCATCAGAGTTTCTTTTTTTATCCTTGAATTTTCTGGGCCTCCCTCTAGGCCTTTTCAGAACACTGCTAGGTTCTGATATTAACTCATTAGACTTTATCTCTACGTCACCAGAATCCCTCAATGCTTGACGCGTCTTTGCTATTTTCAAAGCTTCACCAATGATAATAGTTCTCTTCTTCTTTGAACCCTTCGGTCGGCCTCGCTTCTTCATGTTCTCTAAACCTTTAAGCTTATCGTTTGGCTGGATCATCTCATTTGCAGTTCCATTACCAACAGTGGATCCAAACAGCATCCCTTGATCTTCTTCACCTACAAAAGTAGGCCTCTCATACTGAGAATCCATTGACAAAATAGTCTCAGCTCTGCCACCATCTTTACTGTGCATGGTTTCACCAGTCACTCCCTCATTTTCTTGATCTGCAACAATTTTCTTCTTATTCTTTGAACCCTTTGGTCGGCCTAGCCTTTTCTTTGGCTGGACAGTCCCTCCACCTCCATTACCACCAGTGGCTTCAACTGGCACCCCCCTATCTTCTTCACTTACAAGAATAGGCCTCTCATTCTCATAACTCACTGTAATTGGCCCAAGAGTTTCAACCCAACTACCATCATTACTGCCTTTGCAGAGCATTCCCTGATTTTCTTTATCAGCAAGAATGTTCTGCATATTCTTTAGACCCTTTGGTTGACCAGGCTTATCATTTGGCCTCACAATCTCATCTCCTCCTTCATTATCATTAGTGGCTTCCAAATGCAATCCCCTATCTTCCTTACCTATAAAAGTTTGCCTCTCATACTCCAATTCTAATGGCCAAACAGTTTCATCAAAGCCATTATTAGCAACCACCATTTTGCTAGCTATTTCTTCATTTTCTTGACCTGCTGTATTTTTCTTCTTATTCTTTGAACCCTTTGGACGACCAAGCTTCTTCTTTTGCTGAACAGTCTCAGTTCCACCTTCATTCACCCCACCAATTTGGCAAAGAGTTTTATCACCACCATCATTAACAACCACAATATTGCCGGGGGTTCCTTGATTTTCTTGAGCTTCTGATTTTTTCTTCTTGTTCTTTGAACCCTTTGGTCGACCAAGCTTATACTTTGACTGGGTATTCTCATCCCCATCTTCACCATCACGAGTGGCTTCAATGGGCAATTTCCACTCTTTTTCACCTGCAGGAGTCAGCATCTCATTCTCCAAACCAGTAGGCCAAACAGCTATATCACTGAAATTATTATTCATAATTTTACCAGGCACTCCCTGATTTTGTTGACCTGAAAGATTCTTTAACTTGTTCGTTGAACCCTTTGGTCGGCCGCGCTTTGGCTTTGGTTCAACAATCTCATTCCTAACTTCATTAACAGAAATTGCTCCTTCTTCAGCCAATCCTTTATCCTTCTCAACCTCTTGAAACAGCCTCTCATTATCCAAAGCTGTCATACAAGCAGTTTCTTGACCAGGCACTCTCTCATTTTTGTCCATCTCAAGACTTTTCCTCTTATTCTTTGGACCCTTTGGCCTACCCTGCTTAGCCTCCGACTTAATCTCATCTCTAACTCCATTTTCACCAGTAACCCCACTCAACCCTTCAATACATTCTTCTGTACCCAAACTTTTCTTCTTATTCTTTGATCCCTTCGGACGGCCACGCTTTCCTTTTGACTCTAGTACCTCTTGTCTGTCACCATTTCCAACTCCAACTTCACCTCCATTTACACATACATTATCACCAAAGAGACCTTGGACTCCTTTACCATCAAGATTTGCACATGCAGCTTCCTCACACCAAAACTGGATGCCTTCACCGCTAAAACTCAGACCATCATTTCTACAGCTAGTTTCACCAAAAAGGGCTTGAATTCTTCCATCAACAAGAGTTTCACCAGTAACCTTGCTAAACAGGTCTTGAAATCTTCCAGTACCAAAACCCAGACCATCATTTTCGTCAGCATTCTCCATAGACCCACCCCCATGAATTCCTTGACCACCAAAAAGCCCACTACTATTTTCACAAACATTTGCACTGCTCCAAAGCTGAACCTTTTTACCATTAAAATCCTCAAGACCACCAATTCCACTCATATTCCCACCATAACTCTCTTGAATTCCTCCACCACCACCAAGAATCAGGCCTTCAATGTCACATGCAGTCCCACCAAACCCCTCCACCTGAATTCCCTGCCCACCAGGGACCCCACCACCATTTTTACAAGCATCATCACTACCCCATAACTGAATTGCTTCACCATCAAGACCCAGACCACCATACCCACCTTGAATTCCTTCACTAACACCACCGCCACCAAGAACTTGACCGCCATTTCCACATACACCTTGACCAAATGCTTGACCATCTCCACCAGGCCAAAGCTGTAAACTTTCACCCTCAAGACCACCCAGACCACCATTTCCATCACTGACCTCACCAAACAGCCTTGCAATTTCTTCCCCAACACTAACAGCAGTACCACTACCACCACCAAACCACTCTTGCACACTATCATCTCCAAGACCCACTTCTTGGTTCCCCAAAATATCTTCGAGTTTTTGTCTTTTTCTCTTCTTTCTCTCGGAACCCATTTCCCCTCCACCACCAATTTCACGAGCAACCTTCTCCATCTTCTTCTTCTTGTTCCTCAGCACCACATAAAGATGATGCTTCTCACAGAAAGCCTTACCATCCAAGGCTCTCTCACTACACCTCCAATTTGGTGTCCCTCTTCTCCTACACCTATGGTCCTCACCGCCAGATGGGCCCTCCTCCATTTCTCAATATCTCATTTCATATATCCCAAAAACAAACTACCAAAAAAAAAAACACAAAATTCAACAACGCCTTTGATTGACAACTAAAACACCCTCTCAGTCACTCTTAATACAAACATTAACTGTGACAGAAAGAAAAATCCCTGTGATGGTTCATTTGATTTTTGATGTTAAATCAGTACACAACACACACAAAGTTCAGTAATTTGGAAAGGTAATAATAAGCAAGCAACATAAATGTATGTCTGGTCTAGTCTGTTGGGGTTTTAATTCAAAAGCGAAGGGACAGGACAAGTCCCTGTACGTGCACTTTTTTTCAACATAATAGAGAGAGGGACCACTTTGTTGGGGCTGGTGATTGTGACACACACATAGTCCCTCCTAGTCACTAATCTGAGACATCACTGGCTTACGGTCCCAGACCTGTTAGAACCGAGTCTACATGACTAGAACCTGCATTAGATCAAAGGGGTGAAAGATGCCAATTCAATCAAATAACAGTAAAAATCGGGTACCTAGTATTTTTAGGACTGATTGCTAGTTGACACTGTGGGCTGTTGCCGTTTTATGTGGTCCAAATCCTCGTATGAATCGTTACCTACATTGGACTAGGAAAGGAATCATATTTATGGCACGAGTATGTATATAACATCAGTTTAATGTTGAGAGGTTTTTATTAAGACTTTTTTTAATTCTTCTGACCAAAAATTTAAAAAAAAAAAGTTTGAATTTTTTATTGCCGTGATTAATGGATTAGTACGGCCGCCCTTAAGATTTGGTAATAAATTACTTTTAAAGAGTTTTGATACTACTTTTACGGAGGATATGAATAACTATTAAATTAATTAATTACTTCTTTTCAATTTTTAATACAATTTTTTAAAAAAGAATTTACATAATTAATATATTTGGGAGAGTTGCAGGTCACCCAATAAAAATTTATTTATTTATTTATTTTTATTTACTTTTAATGAAGTGCATTAAATTTCTCCGTAGTGGATATGCGAATATAGTTATTATCTAAATCATTTTTATTATAATCAATTAACTTTTTTTAAGAAAGTCAAGCAAGCAATCTATATAATTAATAGGTAAAACTTAAAAAAATTTCAATTACAGTTTGAAAATTAAAATTTAATTTTGTACCATGTGTCTAAATTTACGTGGAGATCACATTATAATTATCCACTAAAGTTTGTGTCATTTTTCCGCTTAAGTTTTTTAATCTTTGTGTCAAGTAAGTTAATAAGTTGAAAATACTAAAAAACTAATATTAATGAACTATAAAATAAATAAATAAATAAATAAAAACCAATCACATATACTCAATAAAAATTACAACACAACAAATACCACCACATATTCTATCTTATTAAAAATTAGAAAAAAAAATTATCATAAGTAGTATTGAATTTAGGTAAAAATTTTAATATGTGACTAATTAGTAACGGGCTAGATTTTTTTTTTTTTTTATTGAAAAGTTATTTGACTACCTAGAAAAAATGAATTGACGCGTTGGAAATTTCCAACACAGCGCACTAAATTTCTCCGGATACGCGAATGCACCTATTACCAAAAACCTTTCTATTATAGTCAATTAGCTTTTTCTTTTTGGATTTTACCACCCTCAAGACATCAATTAATAAATCATTTTAGGAAACCTTTTATTGAAAAATAAAAAAGTAATTGATTTTTATGAATTTTTTGTAATTTCTTTTTAAAGGAAATCAAGCAAGAAAGTTTATGTTAAAGAGTGAAGTATGAAAATTTAGTAAAAGATTGGATTTTCTTTTTTTAATGAAAATGGTTCGACTACCTAGGAAAAAATTATTTGATGCATTAAAAATTTCACCTTAAAGATTGCCCTTTGATGCTCAAAAGTGCTTTTGGTTAAAAAGCAAAAAGGTTTTTACTTTTTGCTTTTTATCTTAACTTTATTATAAAGTAAAATGTTAACTAATACCTTTTTAGGGTATTTATTAAAGAATTATTTTTGTGAGAAAAAAATAATTTTTTTAATAAATTTTTATATTTCCTATAAAATAGTATAAATTTTTTTCTAAAATAATTTATTAATAAATTTCCATCTGTTAATAGGTACATTTTACAAATAATCTCATTTTTTATTTATTTTTAAATAAACTAGTTTTAAATTTTTTATCACACATTTAATAATAGGTACATTTTACAAATAATCTCATTTTTTATTTATTTTTTAAATAAACTAGTTTTAAATTTTTTATCACACATTTAATATAAAAGTTACCAAAAAATTATATCTTTTAATAAACACTATACAAATAAGCAATCCCCAAACACACACTCAATAACATGACATTTTACTACTTCTCAAATCATATTAATTAAGAGATTATATTATATATGAAAAAATCTTTCAAATATGGTGCTCACATGTAAGAGAGTAATTTCATGTGTCTGACACATAAAATACCAACCATTATACGTAATACAATTTGTCACATGCACCTTTAAAAGACGTAATAACTTTTGAGTAAGGTCCCTAGTGTAACTTTTGTGTTATAATCTCATCCCTATCCGAACTTTTCCCATGTTTATTTCTAACAAAAAACAAAAGCAAAAACAAAAAGATTGTTGTAGAATTTCCTTAAATTGATGCCACAACAACACGTGGAGTTGTCTCCACGTGTGCTCTATCACGTCAATGTATAAAAGTATAAAGTAAAAACATTTTTTATTTTTTTGGCAAATGTAGGTGTTATTTTTAGTATATTGTACGATAACGTCTCATCTGTCACGTCATCAACTATACGTAGTAATTATTAATATAATACTCCAAAAAGGGGCACAAATTCAAATGTGGAAAGTTTGATTGTTGTTTTCTTTTTTTTTTGTAAAAATTTGATAAACAATAATCGAGGTCACTATGATTTTTGTGGCCCACCTAAAAAAATCGAACGTGACAATGATTTCATTTGTCAGAGGAGAATATTCTAAATTTATGTTCGTGTGAGATGCTTTATGTAGAATTTAAATTAATGACAAGCAACAATAGGGTTCCATGGTCTAGTGGTCAGGACATTGGACTCTGAATCCAGTAACCCGAGTTCAAATCTCGGTGGAACCTTATATTAACCATTAATTTTTTGGTTTTTTCACAATACAATTTATTCTATTCCTATATTAATATAAGTCATGATTTTTTATTTTTTATTTTTCATTTTTCATTTTTTGTTTGGGATGAAAGTCATGAAAGATGAATGTACATCCAAGGATTTTTTTTTTTTTTTTTTTGAATAATAGATCCAAGGATATTAATGCCATTAGAGATAATAAATGTTTCCTTCATTTTATTTTGTCACTATATAAATCATGAAAGATGAAGTAGATCCAAAGAATTTTTTGTTGGATAAGAGAAACAAGGATATTAAGGCCATTAGAAGTTAAAATGTAAAACTTCACCTCTAAGTTTCACCATAATTCATTTTAGTTTTCTAATTTTACTTTTATTCATTTCAGTTCTCTAAGTTTCAAGTTTATTTAATTAAGGTCTCTCAGCCAATTTTATGGAAAATATTTTTCAATCATCATTTGGAATTTTTTAATGTAAAAAATTTGAAGAAAAATAATTTTTCAAAGATGAAATTAACCATTTCTTTTTTCACAATACAATTTGCCAATGCTTTAAAGGAAAACAATCATAAGTCATAACTGCTAGAGAAATGCGCTATCCACATCAATTTTACAACAAATTCTAAGTGGTAGGATGTTATTGGCTGTTATGGGAGGATAAAAAAGTAATTTAAGTTGTGAAATTAAATTAAAACCAATAATAATGTTTCACCTGTAATTTGTTGTGAAAATATCGTGGACATAATACTTCTCCATCTATTATCTTAATTTTATTTTGTTACAATGTTATGTTGAGTAATGCTATAGGCAAGGGCGTAGCTAGGATTTTTAACTTGGGGGGCCAAATTATTTATTTATAGGTTAATTATACATCATAAATAATATATATAAATTTAAAATATTTTAAAATCAAATAAGTATATAAAAGTGTCTTTTTTTTAGAAGAGTATATAAAATTGTCTAATTTGCTATAAATATGTAACAAAATATAAAACAAAGAATTTAACATCTCTCATCAAACTTATGCTTGAAGGTAATTCTTCATATAATAAAATTTATCTATTATCATTTCCACATTGAATTTCTTAGCAGTTTCATTTTTCAAATCTTTGAAGAAAAATGTACCATAAATCCATTGCAACCCAATCTCTCTTCCTTGAAACAAATCAAATTCTCTTCCAAAAAAAAAAAAAAACTAACTGTGATAAAGTGTAGAAAAATATATAACTTTGAGGGGAAAATGGGGATGTTGAGAAAAATATCAATTTTGTTATAAAAAAATGATGATAATAGAAGAGAGAAATAAATAAATGAAGTTTGAAGATTAAGATTGCGAAAACACAAAAAGAAACTCAACAGTTTTTGGATAATTATACAATGGACTTTCAAAATTTAACACACAGACACAATGCACTTTTGTTTTCTTGGAAAAAATAAAAAAGGAAGGGAGCTTGACATGTTTGGATTTATTAGCCTTTACTAAGTCTTTTTTTTTTCTTGGTGAAGCACACTTGAGAAACTGACATATTGGAATTGTAAAGCCAGTGTGAGATTTCAAAGGGAAAAGTCATAAAAACTAATAGGAACTAGGCATGTAAATTTTATTTTTTTTTATTTTTTTTTGGGGGGGGGGGGGGGGAGGTAATCATTATATGTATACGAGCTCAACTTATTTTTATATAATATTACAAAGAGATTTTAAAGTTTTAAGGGGGCATGGCTTCCCAAGGTTCTATATTTCTTTGTTTTTAGCTACATGTACAAACTATTTTACAATATTTTTACAAAATATTGATGTGGTTAACCTCTTATTGGTTTTCATCTAGACCTACCATTAATATCACTTTTTCATTTACCAATAATCACTCACCACATTAGTAGTTTGTAAAAAATTGTATAAAATAATCTGTATCTCTAGTATTATTCATGTTTCTACTTACTAATCATGAAAGATGAATGTAAATCCAAGAATACCAATGCAATGCCATAAGAGTTAATAAACGTTAGCCAAGGGGGGTTATTGTAATAAATTAAGGGCTGAAACTGAAAATTTTTTGCTGGAAGTACTGTACATAAAAGTAAAAGTTAGTTGAAATAGTATAGTAAGACCAATGAATTGTGCCAAAAAGTGCAGTAAGGCCCATAAATAATAGCAAAAATAAGCTGAATAATGAAATAATTTTCATTTTTCATCCTAATCCAAATGCACACTAAGGGTGTATTTGGATATCGCTTATTTTGCTGAAACTGAAAATTTATTGCTGAAAGTACTGTAGATAAATGTAAATGTTAGTTGAAATAGTAAAGTAAGACCCATAAATAGTATCAAATAGTGCAGTGGGGTCCATGATAATAGCAAAAATAAGCTGAATAGTAAAATAATTTTAAGTTTTCAGCCCTATCCAAATGCACGCTAAGGGTCTGTTTGGATACGTTTGGATATTGTTTATTTTGTTGAAACTAAAAACTTATTACTGAAAGTACTGTAAATAAAAATAAAAGTTAGTTGAAATAGTATAGTGAGACACATGAATAGTATAAAAAAATGCAGTGAGATTTATAAATAGTAGGAAAACTAAACTGAATAATGAAATAATTTTCATTTATAATTTGTATCCAAACAAAGGCTAATTATATTAATGTGGCTCAGTTACTTTCCAAAGGTTGATTGGATTTGGAGTCGTGTGATGAGAGTGAGGACAGTCCTACTAAGTACTAACTTTTGTTTCTTTTATATTTTATTAACAGTACATTGCTATTTAGCATTATATAAATGTGCGTGTATAAAGCAAACTTTTTTCCTTACAGGATAAAAGAGAGAAGAATGTTGTGTATTAAATTTGTTTCAGTCATTTACTCTTACGTTTGTTTGTGTAAAATCATTTTCCTATGGAAACTTTATAGGAAGTTCTAGAAAAATAAAGAATGCACCGGTTACTTGGGTTGTTAACAATCTTCATTAAAAATTAGGTTCTGTGGGTCCTTTATTTCTTCAATCTCAAAGTTCCAAAAGAAAATCAAATAGATTCAACAAAAGTTCATATATTTAAAGAGGGGAAAAGATCTTTGAAATTTTGGACGAGTCATACTCATTTTTTATTCTTTTCTTCTTACCTTTATATATATATATATATATATGAGCAAGATTTAGGAAAAATACTTAGGTACTGTTCCTTAAGTTATCATTTTAAGATTCTGTCATATGGATTTTTTCTAATAAGATGAAAGTGTTTTTTTAATTAAATAGTCACGTGACTGAATCTTAAAAGGAAAACCTAAAGAACGGTATCTAAGGTACTGTACCTAAATTTTATCCTCTATATATAGGATTGAGTTTAAGTTACATATGGTGTAACTCTAAACACTATTACACCACCTAATAACTTATTATTGAATTTAATTAAAATCTTACTGTTAGATTACATGTTTTATATGTTCTTAACATGCATGTCAATTTTCATGCCAATCAAATATAATTTACTATTCGATCCATAAACTCATATTTTATGTATTATTTTAAACTACAAAAGTTTGAATTTAAATAAATTATTGATGACATAACTATTGATCTTTGACCGCCTTGAAATTTTGCAAGCATGTAGAATATATGAAGATAATGTAATTCTTTTACCCAAAAAAAAAAAAATGTAATCCAATGGTAAATTTGTCAACATTCACGTCCAATTAAAAAATATTGAGTGGTGTAATATTATTTACCATTCTTTGAATTTTTTTATTAACTTTATGTTTTTTTTTTTTAAATAAAAAAAATAAACACCAAAATGACATCGGTTTTTTAGATACTTAATGGCAACCTACCTAATGAAAGTAGAAGGAATGACTGAATCGAGAACAAATGAAAATGAAATATATATATATATATATATATATTTAAGAAAAAGAAGAAGAAGAAGTAAAGTTTGGGGACAAAATACATATATATATTTTTTATTAAAAAAAAAAAGTCAAACGATCAAATAAATATAACCCATAATCCATATAAACTCTCTCTCTCTCTCTCTCAACCTAACAGTCAACAATAAAGAGAGAGGGGATGATGAATAAGGGTTTGGGTGAGAAGTAATTAATAGTTTTTTTGGTGCATAGAATTTAATCTATCAACAAATTAAAATTATTAAGTGTTTGTATTGTTTTTTATGAGCTTCTTCGTTTTGTTTACTATGAACGCATGGTATGATCACCTTATTATTGTTAATGCTACATAAAAAATTAATGAATAATTTCCCCTTTAAAAATATGGATCCACACTTAAGGAACAACCTAACATTAATTTCAATCTAATTAATCAAGTCAATTGAACTTTTCAATGGTTTAACCAATATACTATCTAAGATCTTCGGTACTCACAATACATTAATAAAAGTCCTTAATCAATTTTGTGGGGTCATGGACCCAAATCATACAATTGGGTTTTGGGCTTTGGCCAAGAGCATAGGGTTTTGGCCGAGAGCGTGAGAAGTACGAGTCCGAGGAGGAATATCTCATCGGATAAGCTAAACGCAGATCAGGTATAGATCCTAATAATCAAAGTGACCTTCTAAGAAACTCTAGTATTAGGGATGTGTACCATAAACGTACAAGAAAGATGGGAACTCAAAAATGTCTAAGGGAAAGCTGCTACCACAGCATTGAATGCTCTGTAGCTAATTCCCTAGCCGCATTAATGAGAAAGTGGCCTCTGAACAATACTTTTCTAGCCTTATAACCATCCTCCAAAGACTTCTAGAGGAGGCTGATGGGACAAGTATCAGCCTAAGCCATCAACTATCTATGTGTAGGGTAAAGATAAAGGAAGAGATGTAGTATAAATGAGAATAGAGACCCTAGAGGAAGGGGATTGGAAAACAGAGAAAGAACACTATAGCAATCACAATTGCACTTGTACTCTATTTACTTGATTTATATGAGCACTTGCCTCATCGGATATGAATACTTGCCTCCTCAGATTCATCCATATTAGCCGTTGTCCAGTTTACTAAAACCTATTTCTTTGACCCACTCTCTACAAATTTATTGTACTGGGCTCACTAGGCCAAGATCTCATACATTTTGGGATTGAGTTGCAAATAGTGTCCCTACAAATTTAATTATATATAAATAAATTATTAATTGAATTTGATCTAAACAAATTACAAGATGAAAAATATTTTGAATTTAACTATTATAATATTTAATATAAATATCCCAGTCAATACACACTACAAACATGTACTCATTTTTTTGTCAAACAATGAAATAAATAAATATAGCCCTCTCTCTCTCTCTCTCTCTCTCTCTCTCTCTCTCAACCTTACAACAAGGGATGGGAAAAGAGAAGAAGATAGATGGAAAGGAATTTGGATAATAGTAATATAGAAAGTGGTATTTTGTTTTGGAGACCACAATTAAGAGTAGCAAATGATTAAAAAAAATGGTTTTTTATCATTATAAATTTATTAAAATTTCTGGACCACATACAGAAAATGCATACTCTTTATATGGTAACTTATCCAATGAAATAACATAGTATTAGTGAATTATTTAATGCTATAAAAATAATCAATAATATGCCTTCAAAATATGGATCCATACTCGCTTCTTGAAGTGATAATGGATCCATACTTTTATCACTCTCATTCCTAAGGTTAAAAATCCGGAATTTATTTCTGAATTTCGGCCTATTAGCCTTTGCAATGTATTGTATAAAATTTTTTCAAAGGTTCTTGCAAATAGGCTCATATAATCACTGAAAACCAGAGTGCTTTCACGAAGAGTAGACTTATTTCAAATAACATTTTGGTGGCTTTTGAGTCCTTACATAGCATGCAGAGGCACACAGGGAAAGACAATTACATGGCCATAAAGCTTGACATGAGTAAAGCTTATGATAGGGTGGAGTGGGTTTATTTAGAAGCAGTGATGAGAAGAATGGGGTTTGATGAAAGATGGGTTAGACTAATGATGACTTGCATTACTACAATTTCCTATTCCATCCTGATCAATGGTGAGCCTAAAGGCATGATAGTTCCTACCCGAGGGATCAGACAAGGTGACCCACTGTCTCCTTTTTTGTTCCTCTTATGTACTGAAGGTTTGAATGGTCTGATTTCCCATGCATCCAATCGTGGAGACATCAAGGGTTATGCTTTATGCAGAAATAGCCCGAGACTAACACATCTTCTCTTTGCAGACGATAGCCTTCTCTTTTGCAGGGCCACAGAACAGGAATGCAGCAATATTTTGGAGCTACTAGAAGTGTATGGAAGTTGTTCTGGACAACAAATCAACCAGAATAAAACTACCATCTTCTTTAGTAAGCTTACTTCTGAAGAAACAAGAGAGCACATCAAACAAGCCTTGGGGGTGTCGGAGATCAAGCAGTATGAGAGATATCTAGGACTACCATCTTTTGTGAGGAGAAGAAAAAAAGCCAGTTTCAACTTTATTAAGGAGAAGGTATGGAGGAAATTACAAGGGTGGGAGGAAAAATTGCTTTCACAAGCTGGGAGAGAGATATTGATCAAAGCAGTAGTACAAGCAATACCCACTTACACCATGAGTTGCTTCAAATTACCCCTCGGCCTTTGCAATGAATTGGAGAGCTTAATCAGAAAATTTTGGTGGGGTCAGCGCGGAGACAAGCGAAAAATTCACTGGGTAAAATGGGAAACTCTTACCCAACCCAAGTCTGCAGAGGGTATGGGGTTTAAAGATTTGGCTCTCTTCAATGATGCTTTGTTAGCTAAGCAAGCATGGCGACTTCTTCACAATAAGGAATTGCTTCTGCACAAAGTTTTCGAGAATAAATTTTTCCCAACTTGTTCTTTTATGGAAGCCCCAGACGATTTAAATGGATCATATGCTTGGCGTAGTCTCCTTAAGGGTAGGGAAGTGCTGTGGAGAGGGGCTCGATGGAGAGTGGGTACTGGAGAAACCATTAAGGTTTGGGACTATCCGTGGCTGCCTAGCCTAGAGCACCCACGTATATTATCCCCAGTCATAGATGGTTTGCAAGATGCAACGGTGGATTGCCTCATCAACCCTACATCTAGAAGTTGGGATAAGGATGTATTGTTTGGCTATTTTGCTCCCATGGAAGCTGAATTGATCCTGAAAATTCCACTTAGCCCAACCAAGGTTGAAGATAAGCTTATCTGGCCTCATGTTCCTAATGGTGTCTATAATGTGAAGTCCGGTTATAGGATCCTAGTCAAAGATAAATTAGAACCTTTGCTGCATCATTCCTCCCATGGTGAAGGCCCAAGTATTTGGAATAGTATATGGAAGCTTTCGGTGCCAAATAAAGTCAAAAACTTTATGTGGAAGGCTTGTAAGGAAGCTCTACCAGTCAAGAAAAATCTAGTTCGCAGAAAAGTCCTTGAGGAAGACGTGTGCAGCCATTGTAAGCTGAGGGCTGAAGACGGTTACCATGCTTTGTGGGACTGTCCTGAGCTTTCGGCAACCTGGGAAACTGATGTTTTGTGGCTGTTTTGCAGGTCCAAGAAGTTTTCAAATTTTTTCGAGCTTGCAAGGTTCGTGCTGGAGACTGACAAACAACCAGAGCAATTTGCATCGATCACATGGACAATCTGGTTTCGTCGGAACCAACTTCATACCAGCAGCAAGCCATTCCCGTTATCCCAGATTATTCCGTCAGCTAGACAATTGCTTCAGGAGTTCAACGAAGTCCATCCATCTGTCCCAGCGCAGAATGCTAATCCTCATCAGCCTCGGCCAAAATGGGAACCACCTCCCACGTCGCTCCTTAAGATCAATTTTGATGGCGCAATATTCAGAGAAACAGAGGAAGCTGGGCTAGGAGTGGTTGTCCGGGACTCTCATGGTCAGGTGCTTGCATCATTGGCGGAGAAGATCAAGCTCCCATCATGTTCAGACGAAGTTGAAGCTTTAGCAGCTGTTCGAGCTATCACCCTTGCTATGGACCTCAACCTACCCTCTTTTATTGTCGAGGGAGATTCGGAGGTGGTGATTTCAGCCTTAAGAAGTGAAGAGGATTCTTTCTCATCTTTTGGTCATTTGATTTCTTCTATTAAGCAGTTTTTAGTTTCTTGTAATTGTGTTTCTTTTAGTCATACTCGTAGGTCGGGAAACTCAGTTGCTCATTTTCTAGCAAAACATGCAAAAACTATTGATGGGTGTTCTGTGTGGATGGAGGATGTTCCACCACAAGTCACTGATGTACTTTTAGCCGATTTTGGCTGACTTTAGTTTTTAATTTGAAGCCGGATTCTCAAAAAAAAAAAAAAAAGTAACTTTATCAATAATTAATCAATATAACCTCCAAATGAAAATTCTTAGGTAGTCATTCCTCTTACATTTATGGTGGATCTCACCATAAATTTACATAGAAATTATTATTTATACATTTTTATATATTTTAGATCAATTTATTTTGACCTTTTTTGTACCAACTTAAATTTTTTAAAAACAAATATAGGCTTGTTTGCAAGATTGAGCTTAACTTGTTTTGAGCCGGTATTTAGGTTAAATTTGGCTTAATTAAAAACATAATCCAAGCTCAAAATTACTTGAATTTTTAATACATTTGAGTTCAAAAAATTATAATTAAGTTAGAAATAGGCCCAAGTCAATGAAATGCAGTATAAAATAGATAATCTGATATTAGTGTTTTTGAAAAATGATTATGTAAAATAGAAAAAATAGGTTCTTAGGTTAAAATAAACAAGACTTTGTACAAGCTCATGCAAATGCTCTGTATTCCATATCTCAACTATTTGCGCACTATCTAAGAACAATAATACTTTTGGACAAAGTTTGATGATAAATTTGGTTGTAACTTAAGTTACAACTCTACACTATATATATATATATATATATATATATATATATATATATATTATTGGATTTGAATTTTAACAAATCCTCCATTGGATTACATTTCCTTTTTATATCCTCAATACTTACAAACTTTCCAAAATATCAAAAGTTAATAATTATGTCATCAATCAAATATTTAAATTTCAAATTTTTGTAGTTTAAAATTATGCATAAAAATTAATTTTATAAATCGAATAGTAAATAATATCCAATCGGCATGAAATTTGATATATATGTTAAGAATCTAAAGAACATGTAATTCGATGGTTTGATTTTCTTTAACTTGTTCTTTAAATCCAATAACGAGGCAATGGTCGTCAAACCCTAGCCTTCTACATCTGCCACTAAATATCAATTGACCTTCTTTTTAGATTCTCATGTAGATATGATGATCGGGTATGTTTATACATCTTTCTGCTATAACAACAATCTACATTGGCTAATATGTTATTGACTATGGTTGAATCGAATTGAATATAATTTAATTGATGGTTGTACCATGCCTTATTTTTCTTTTTAGTTTCTATGCTTCTTGATGAATATCTTGTGAATCTTATAACTTTGAAATTCTCAATGTGGGTATACTTGGGAGCATGTTGGCCGGTTCAACACATTTTATGTCCTTAGGCAACAACTTAAAGTGAGGCTTTTTATGAAGAGTTATTAGTTTCTTCTAATATCCCAATAATGTTACTTATTGAACACTTTTTGCAAAAAGTTATCAATTTGATTTTTTTTTTTCTTTTAACAACTTCATACCCGATTGAATTGGTTTCTTTGTACTAATACAACTATGATCATGCCAAAATCATGAAATATTAACTATGTTATTAACATGTTAAATGTCTTTCATGCAAAATATAGCCACATTTTTATGAAGATTTTTTATATGTGCAAATTATTTTAAATATAAAATAAAAAGTTTTAAACTTGCAAATTTTAAATGGCGTCGTTTATATTGAATACCTCAATTAAACTTTAAATATATTCTTTTCATCCCTCAAATTTATGGTCTAGAAAAATAGGTCTAGTCTAGGGCGACTTAATACATTTTATACTTCCTTCATATATAAATGAATTAATCAATTAACATCTAAAAGAAAATTTGTAGGTGCTATTTCCTCTCACATTCATGGTAGATCCCACTATGAATTTAATAAGTTGATTCACCATGAATATGAGAGGAGAGAACATCATTCATTGTACTTCAGTATACTTAAGAATTACTCACATCTTTGATCATTGTTATTCGAAAAATATTTATAAAATTCCTTTGTAAGTTTCAAAGTTCTAAAATATATTATTAATTGAAATTGAACACCATGGAAGACAAACTTTAGATCATTAAATCAAGGTTTGGGGAAATATCAAAAACCCTCACTCTCTTATTAGAAAAATACTTAGGACTTGGCAAAGCAGAACAGATCGAGAGGTGAAGTATTTGGGCTCGACAGGCCACACAACTAGGAGTAGGAGTAAGCCCAAAAATAGACCAGATAGTTATGAATAGTACAACCTCCTTTTAAGTAATTGGTACATATAATTTCATCCTTTTAAGGTCTTAAAGCAATCTCAAGTAGAGCTTGATTTTATGATTTCATCCCTCTAAAAGTGCGACCCCTAAAGTTGTGATGGTTGAGAGTAATACCTTATCATGAGGCCACTGTGACTGATCAACAAAACATTTTGGGTGGCGGAAAAATGCTGGGCTTTCAAGTGGGAGAGCTCTTGGTAAGGCAAGGCAGTCTTTGATACGCTGGATGAAGGCAGGTGTGGCTACTGCTTCCCAGAGTTTTGGGTTTGGATTAACTTTTTGTTGATTTGCTAATTTGCTGAATTTTTTGAAAATCAGTAAAAGTACAATTGTACTTTAAAAAAAAAAAAAAATAGTAAGGCTTAAAAAGTTGTACATAAACAAACTAAAAGAAAAAGGAAAAAAAGAGTGAGCCACTGATCCATTTGCATGACTCAGTCAGGTGTACAGTGTACCGACGCAAGCTTTGATTTACCGAGGTCCTTTAGCTTATCGCTTTGATATTTTGCAAGATTCAATATTAAAAAAACACATAGAAAAAGAGTATCCCATGACATTTTGATTTTCTTGAGGAATAAAAATTTCAAGCAGCTAATCAATTTTCTGGAGGAAACATAATGTGCATTTGTGCTGCTGTGCACTCTAGTGCATAAGATATTTCTCCAGGAAATTCTTTCAAGAACATACACAAAAATGATGTAGAGTGTATGCATATTAAGCCAAGTCCATTAAGCTTTAATAAGAAGACCTTTCTACCGTTTATTCATGAAAAAGAAAAAGGAAAAATGAAGAAAGACCTTATCAAAAAGAAACGTCATAAGAAAAGGAAAGATCAAGAGGGAACCATTCACTTGCTCTTGTCTTCTTCCTTCATCTTCTTCTCCCACTTGCGCTTCTTGTAATCCAGCAACATTTGTGGCATCTCTTGCATCAACCTTGCAGTGTTTGCCCGTTTTTCTGCAGCAATCCTATCACATTTGTGCCCTTTCCTCTTGGTTCTCATCTCTTTCCTCTCTGGATCATATGACCAGTCTTCCCCAGCAAGTAGGACTTCTTTACGAAGTCTAGCTCTATGACGAGCGCTAATGCCAAGGGGTTTCCAGGCCCCTAGCTCCCAGTAACCCCATACACCCTTGGATAGCTCATTCTTGTACTTAACCAACTTCTCCCGCCATGGGTACTGGTAGTCCCCAACTGCCTTCACCACAGATTTTGCCACTTTGCCTGCCATCAACCTCCCAAAGGTTCTCTGCTAGACAACAGACCGACAAGGTGACAAGGTGCACAACATGTTAATAAATCTAGGTAAGAAAAATGGGGAAGGGGAAAAGAAGATCAAGTGGTCTGAAAAGAAAACTTGATTGAGAAACAATTAACGTAACATCCATAAGAGAATAGAAGTCACTCTTTTTCCATAAATCAATAATAATAAAAATTGATATTACTTCTTCAGCATTCCAGAAGCCTTTAATGGATTGCGTTAAGCTTTCCATAAGCATTCAACAAATTAGATTGAGGCAACAATAAATTTTTTTTTTTAAAAATCACATGGGCTCAGATGAGAAATTTGGCGTTGTTTATAGTATCACTGTCATCACACACTGCAGATTAGAGAAGCATAAAATCAAGATGGACTGCATAAGCTAGTTTAAAGCAGGTATTTGACTCGACTTAAAAAGGAACAACTTAAAAACAAATACTATGTTCAATATGTGTAAGCTATAAGCGATTAAATGATACCCATTTAATAAAAATATTCACCAAAACTTAAAAACACTTTTCCATATGTATCTTTTAAAAAGTATACTATGGTTTCCATCAAACCTTGTTCTATTTAATTTTCAAACAGAGCAAATAGGGATCAGTGTCACAATAGACCATATATTTTGATATGTTTAACGCCATTGAATAAGAAAGCACCAGATACGTTATATGGGTCAGATACAGTTCCAAATGTTGACATGGTAGATCAAGAAAAATGAGGGCACAAATATAATTATATTTATTTTATAATACCTCTATACATAAATGAATTACACATATAGCCCAAATTCCAAAAAAGTATGTAAAACAAACAGAGATAAAGTCATACTTTATATTTAAATCATAAATCAATATAAAAGATTAACTAAATGACTCACACAAGATTTCTAATTAACAAAGTTACAAAAGCGCTAAATTGCACATGAATTGGGGTCCATAACTTGAAATCTGATCAAACAAATACAAAGTTTAGCCTAATTCAGCAGATATTATTGTTTTAAAAAGAAGTTTTTTGGAGGAGTGCAACTGCTCTGTGTCTGTGTCTGTGGGGTGTTTCTGTCTCTCTGATTCTAGGATGAGCACGGGTCCTCTCACTCTTGTCTTAAAATTTAGGAAATCCATTTTTTATTAATACAGAAAACATTTTTTTGGTCACCACACAGCACTTTTAAGATTAGGAAATGTACATTTTCAGAATATCAAAAAGTGCACTTAAACCAACACATTTGGAGCATTTCCTGCCAACTTGGACAGGAAAAATAACATTGATTCTTGACATAAATGAAATGTGTCTGCTGCACATCAGATGCATCTTGCAGGGATTTCAGTTCCTCAAGCTGTCTGACACTGTTAGGTGTCAGTGCATAAAACTTGTTGAGTTACTGGCATTTATAGGTTTCGAAATGTGGATTGGAAGTGGATATTTTGAATTGGAATATTAAACAAAATTTCGATGAATATAAGCAAGGTAGGTGAGAACAATAATTTGATGATAAAATAAACAAAAATCATAGAAGTGCTTCACTTTTGTTGGGCTTATGCATAAAGAAGACCTAACTTTAGATGATGGCAATATTGGATAGCAAAAGCAACAACTACAATTATAAAATTGCTCCACCCATGTTGTACACATTATACTATTATAGTGAAGTACTGACTACTATTTAATAGAAACTTTCCCCTGAGGGAATCATGGACATATTATGGGAAATTAAGTCATGAATTGGCTTTTATATTGTAAGCTAAACCCTAGGGAAGACTAGAAGAGAAATTTCAGCTAGAAGATGATGTTTTTACTAAGTAAAAGAGCTTCACATTTTCCCATCTAGGGTTCTGAATTATAGTACTGAATATCAAATAATAATAATAACAATAAAATAAAATAAAAGACACTGTTCCAATGCAATTGCTGAGATTAGTATCATTGCAGAGATACACAATTGAATGCCCAATGGTAGGAGTAAATGGCACACCCTTCTCAAATGCAAGCAAACAAAGCCAACTGAAGTTTTGTAAGATACAAACTAACACCCGATAATCTTCAATTTGGATTATGTTCGAATAGAGAAAGGCAGCTTTGTAAGGTTGGAAAGGATGCAATTTCTAAGCAGCACATTTTTTAATATCAACAATGTTATGCACAACAAATTTGAAAGGCCAAACAGTCATCCTATGTACCACATTCAGTTTAAAAGTTAGAACTATAACATTGTCGAAAAAGGGTAGAAAGTCAAAAATACTAAAGTATAAGCAGAAATGAGTATATGAATCCAAATCATCCAACAAACATCACCAATACCATTTCCAATTCATGCAAGTAACACCCGTATGAGATCTTTTGTATCATGTATGTAAAATTAGACAACCTTGCCAATGAGCTATAGCTCCGCTTGGCACTTTCTCATCCCATAATAACGGGATAAAGGGCGAGATTGTGGGTTCAAGACCCATTGGATGCGTGTGTAAGTTTCCCAAAAAAAAAAAAAAAAAAAAAAAAACAAGATAACCTGAGTCCAGTTCATACCCCAGTTAAGTAATCAAACTGAATGTAAGCTTATTGGGTTCAAGATCAACAAAATGTAGTTAATAATACAGCATACAACTCTGAATCTCAGCAATAACAATTTTAAATATAAAAAATTTGGACAATAAGTAATTTTATTCATCACCAATTCAAGTAACAGTTCAGAAATCAATTGGGTATTACTCATTTCGAGTACTTAACTAAATAAATCCTAACTGATACACAAGCAAAGCAATCACACTGAATCTGTAACCTAATAAAAAACCCAATTTTCTTAAGGGTATATCTTATCTTCAAAGATTAAGATTTTATCGAGCAGAGATTTTTCATGGGGGAAGTAGCAAGAGTATGGAAAACTTATAAAATTACCAACTTTGAAACCATAAACCCTAAACCTCCCTTTAGGTTTATGAGAAAGTAAAAAGCTTTCCACATTTTCTCGGCAACCAAACAATTACGAGAGAGAGAGAGAGAGAGAGATTATACCTAAATCAGCTTCGCCGTCGGGACTCGCCGCCGCTGGTATTCACCTTCAGGCGTCACTGCCGTTCCTTCCTCACTCACCCAACTCTGTCCACTAAAATCAGCTCAGTACTCACTTATGAGGTTTTTTTTTTTTTTTTTGAAAAATGTTAACTTTTACCACGACTCGCACATACGGACTTATGAGCGGTAGATATCTTATTGTGAGTCCCATACACTCATACCTCTACGTAGTTGCAACGTAATTTTCACGCAAAAAAAAAAAATATCAATATTTTTTATTTGTTACTTAACGATATGGATCATTTTGATATTGTACTAAAAGGTTTAAATGCCAATTTGATACATTTAAAATGTAAAAGATCAAATTGATACACACGATTACAAAATTACAAACTAAATACGTCATTTATCCTTATGTTAATTATCATTTTTTAGGGAGAATCTATTAATTCTTAATTATCAATTGTTTTCTTCATGAGTATTATTAATTTTCAAACATGAAACAAATAAATAATTAAATAGTTTTACGTATTAGATTATAACTTTGTCCCCCTCAAAAAAAGAAAAAGAAAAAAAGATTATAACTTTGTAAGTTTCTCTTTTTTATTATTAAATTTTTAAAGTAAAATTGTCAATAGTCTTTATGTTTTTCTTAAACAATATTGTGTAATAAAATATTCTAAAAAAAATGGTAAATAACTAATAGTTATTCTTTAGAAGTTATGTGTATATTAATTTAAATTTTTTTTTTAGAAAGTATTAATTTAAATATTGATAGCTTTCCTTTATGAGAAGAATCAAAACTCAAACTCATAATCTAGAAATATTACTAACTTTCCTTTGTGAGAAGAATTCAAATTCAAACCCCTCCACGGACTTATTATAACTACATTAAAATAAGTAACACAATTGATTGTTGCCAAGGTTTCAAATTAAAAAAAAAAATTATATATATATATATACACAATACAGATACAAATACAAATCCAATTATAATTTTACTATTAAATTTTTTTTTTGAAATTTTAAAGTTATTTTAATAATCTTTAATTCTTATTTCTTAATACTAATAGAAGTTTGATTTATTATTTCCATTAACAGATGCAATCAACCAATATGTCAAAGCAGCTTTGAAATTTAATAATCTTCACAACCTTAGAATAGTATATGATAGTCTCAGCATGTGCAAATCCTCCGTTTTGCTTTTCATCCCTTATGAAGAGGATAAAAACAAGGTCCAACGGGTTTGGACAGATGGGCCTGACAGATTTATATCCATGGGCCAAAGAAAAGACAAGCCCATCCCTTGTATGGATCCACTATTAATGGAACACTACATAAAATAAGGATCCAATAAGAATAGAGCCAAGTATTGGGAGATTCCGGAAGGAGCGCCTTAAATCAAAGAGTTCTCTACGAAGAAATAATTTGTCCACCACGTTTTGGATTCCTCAAGTAGAGTCCTATAAGGAAAGAACTTGGACTACAAGGAAGGGAAGCAAATCCTCACTACTATAAAAGTCTCAATACCCTCTCATATCAAGGTACGCATAATTAACTCATCTCTAGCACTCTAGAGTTGTGAGAATATTTCTAACTTGACATTCGGAGGGTATTTGGCCGGCACCACACCGGTGCCTTCTGCTAGGTCTTTTTGTTTTCTTCTCTTGTGTAGGTGATTCACTTGAGCGTTAGGATCGTGTTACTCATTGTTGAGATTTACGGCCTCATCACCTTACAACTATACTTTTCTCAATCTGATCAACTTGCATCAATGCTGATGAATCTTTGATAGTTTGAACTGGAAGCTGCATAGAGAGAAAGATCATCAAGTAGTTAAAAAACAGTATTTTAAAGCATAAACACTAAAGACAAAAACTACCCAAATTTTCCTTCAAGGTCAAAATGCTTTTGTCACTACCATTACAAACCAAACCTTCAATTTTCACTTAACATTCCAACAGAGCTTACTTCTTGAGCATTTCACAAATACCCAGAACAAAAATTTTCAATCTAACAGTTTAAAACACTAAACAAAAACTATAATTGAAGTCCCTTTTGCTTTTGTCTTGGGAAAAATTAAAGCTTTAAACAACTGTAAAGAAGAAAACAAGGGCATGCATGAGAAACCCTAATGCTCTGTTTGGTTGCTGGGAAAAAAATGTGGGTACAGAAACAAGTAGATAAAAGAAAAGAAAGAAAATTTCAAATTCAAAACCTGGTGTTCACAGTTACAAAGATTCCAAATTTTCCTTTCAATTATTTTTATTATTTTTTCTCATATTTTCTTAGCAAAGAAAAAGAGTGAGAAAACTTAGAAACTTAGAAAAGGGACTCACCTGGTTATTGGGTTGAAACATTTTGTAGCTGAGGTTGACTCGTTCTCACTCTCAGTGTCTGTCTCGCAATTTTCGCTTGCTCTCTCCCCCTCTCTCTCTCTCTCTAAATTTTGGCTTTTTTATACACGCACGAACACACACACACACACACACACACACACACATATATATATATATATAGGCATATGGTATATATAAGTCCTAGTCCTGAACCTCACGTATTCATTTCCTTCCCATGTTAACTTCTTTTGTAAAAGAAAAAACCCATATGCCTCATGGCAGTTGTCCTACATTGCACATGAGTAAAATTATGTGTTTATAAATGTTTAGCATAACTTAGAGGTTTTTTTTTTTGGAGTGGTTCGGGTGCCACAACTATGTGCACAACCATCCACCAACCACAACTCGCCACATGGGTGAATTGTGCACAAAGGTTGTGTCACCAGAATTTTCCTTTTTTTTTTTTTTTGGTTTCCCACCATTCGAAACAGGTGGACTCATAGCGGGGTAAATCGTTGACTCAAGGAGTTTTTTCAAAGTGTTGGAGTCTGAACTTGAACTAGGGAGCTCTTAGTCAAACCTAATATAGCTACTTTGAGATTGAGTGTTCAACCACTTGGCCAACCCCACTGGATTAACTTAGAGGTTTGATATATTACTCAATAGGATATATTACTCATTTAACATAAATAAAACTGTAAGGATGTTATAGGTTGAAGCTCTCTCTAAAAAAAAAAAAAAAAAATTGGAAGGCTAAAACTATCCATTAATATAAGAAAAATATAACAATAATAGTAATTAAATGAGAAAACATTATTTTTCATCATAAATGACAAGTGCAACAAAGATCTCTAATTCATAAGCACAAAAATTATAATTGTTGTTTATTCTAAAAAAATACAAACTTAATATCCTTATTTCTAATTGCCCAAATGCTATAATAAAAAAAAAAAAAAAAAAAAAAAGATAGAAGAGGTTTTGTTAGATATACTACTAATCATCGATTTAATTATAGTATAATTATTTCAAAATTTAAGAAGAGGCCATTGGTTAAATTTAATATATAATTTTTTTTATTAAAAAAATATTAGAGGAGAAGGAGGAGAATTTCAAAAGTCGGGACTGCGAGCCATGGCACTCCTTCCCTCTATCTATTTTGCCTTTTTCTTTTTTTGCATCAAATCCTGGGAAAAAAAATGCTTTAAGACCCTTGAACTTTTATGCATTAGCAGTAAAATCCTTTCCTTTCTTCTGTTTTTTTTTTTTTTTTTTTTTTGGGTGTGGGGGGGTGGGGGGTGGGGGGGATTGGGGGTATAATGATTTGGTGAAAAATAAAAAAAGTTGAAATAGACGGAAATGGACATGAGGGGATTTATGAACTATAGAGCCAAAGTTTATGAACTGAATTGGCAAAGAAAAAAAAGTCATGCAATCTTACTGCAACATAAAAGTTCAGAGGATCTTAATGCATTTTACCTAAATAAATAATATTTGTTAATCACAGGCCATAATCATCAAAGATGCAACCAAATATGAGAGTTTGGTGGTACACTACTCCCTTGACTTCGCAGCTTATAAGGAAGCAAGTGGGGGGTTTTATCTTCGATGTGGGACTCCTAGGACCTTGCGGGAAGCATGCCGAGGAGGCCGAGGACGTTGCAAGCATGCCTAGGACGTTGCCAAGGCATGCCTAGGACGTTGCGAAGCATGCCAAGGAGGCCGAGGACGTTGCCAAGCATGCCTAGGAGTTGCCAAGCAAGCCTACACATCTTAGGTTCCCACATATATATATATATATTTTTTTTCACCATCTTGATTGATTCTTAAAATATGTAACATTTATTTATCTATCCTTTGAAGTATCTAAAATTTGAGTTTATAACAAAATTTTCATATTTTGAAACTGTTAAAAAACCAAAAGATAGAGGAGAAGAAAAATATAATGAAGGGTTGGAGGCTCTAGGTTTTTGGTACAATATAAGAAGATTAAATATTTTTAATATATATATATATATATGAGACCCACTAATTGAATTGTATAACAAAAAAAGACTATTCACGATGACTTAAACAACAGGAGAATTCCTCTTTTTTGATTAATCACAATTTCCAAAATAAAAAACAAAGCACCTACAATAGTGCCACCATGAATTGGAAATGTAAAGCAACAGAACACATTAAAAGAAGTAAAATTAGACAAAGCAAATACCTCTTTACAATGTCATCTCCCAGTATCATCCACAATAAAATTAAATATTATGGAACACGACACAAAGAACAGTATAGAAATTGTTATGCTTTAAATGTAGATAAAATGCATTAAGAAACTTATATATATAAAAGTAAAACTATGCCACATATGTATGTATTATTCACAGAGTCAGGGGGGCAATTGCCCCCCCCCCTCACCCCCTGCTGCCTCCGCCCTTGCTTGAACCTCTCCTAGAAGATGATGCAGTACTGTCTCCCGAAGACCATGGCCTGCAGCAGTTCTTGTGTGTAAATGATCAATGTCTAAGTCAATCATATTAACTAGAACACGGTCATGTCTTTTGTTTTAAGTTTTATTTTATCAAGAAAAGAGTCATAATCTTAGTTTGGTATCTGTCAAGAAAAGAGTCATAAAGAACGCCGGTGCACTGGGGTTGTTTTTCTTTCTAGTAAAATTTTTACAGTTACCTATCAAAAAATATGCTAAAATAAATTTCAGTACATTGTTAATTTCGGGATGCCTGAAGGCAAACAAAGGTTCCTCTCAATTGAGCTTGTGATGCGGACAAGAAAGAGTTCCAGGAAAAACAAGATTAAATACGAAAAGAATCAAGATTTGTGGTCAAGTTTTAATGTCAGACTTTCTAGATTAAAAAAAAAAGTTTAATTTCTACTTCATGTCTACTAATTAAACTTACAAAAGTTGCTTCCATAAGCAAACCACAAATTGCTATTAGTTAGGGATCAATTCAAGGCATTACCTGAGTTGCGTATGATGAAATGGAGTCCAAACACTCCAAAGCTGCCTGCCTATTGGACAAAAGGGACCCTACTTGCTGATGAATATTTGACAAACACTACAAGAAAAAAGACATAATACAACAAGTATCATTGCAACAAAAAAAATAATGAAGGTAATATATATACTATTGCATCTCTAGGTTGTTTTTTGTTGTAATAGTAACTTAAATTTATCACATCAATATGAGATTGTAGCAATAATTATTATGTTACATCGAAATGTGTTGTTGTAATAGGTAACTCTTTTTATACATTGAGATATGTTGTTGCAATAGGCAATCTTTTATTGCATATCGAATTATATTGTTAGTATAGTTACTAGATATGGTTTTTGAATTACAAAACAGATTAATAAAAAAATTATTATTCAAGAAAATGATTTATTTATTTTTAAATTTTTTTTTATAAAAAAAGCAACCTATTGCAATGAGATTTTTTCAACCTATTGCCTCAGAATTTATTACAACGGCTTGCATCGACTTTTTTATCATTGCAATAACACCTATTGCAACTAGATTTTTAAAATAAATCATTGCAATATGTGGTACTTATTGCAACGAAAATCTAGTGTTGCATAAATCTATTGCCTCGGAGTTTATTATAACGGCTTGCATCGACTTTTTTATCATTGCAATAACACCTATTACACTGACATTAGTTGTTATTGCAACAACTTATTTTATTGTATTAAGTTTTTTTTCTTGTAGTGAAATAAGCTCAGGCCACATTTGAAATTTTCAATTGTCGCCCGCTAACTTCATTAACAAAATTCAGTGTATCCTTTGATTTTATAATAGAAGAAGCGGAGGACAAGACGTTAGCAAACATCACGATCTTTGACCCTTCAAGGTAATACTGTATGCATAAATAGGAAAAGCATCAACTACATAGAAACTAATACTTTCATTTAAATGTTAGAGAAGTTAAGACCATTTTGTAGTAGTACTTTGGGTTAGGTAATGTGTTTGGACATGGTGACAGAGTGTAATTAAGTGTGTGTGTTTAACAGTTAGTTTGTTTCTCAAAAAAAAAAAAAATGTAAGAGAAGTTAAAACCAATAGTTTTACCTGCAAATATTTAAATAGCCGTTGCTTATAGAAAGCTTGTGCACCAGCCGGCTTTACCACCACGTCTCTCAACACTTGACCCAAATCGAAAAGGGAACCCTTGATAAACTAAATGCAACAAATAATCCGAAAAAGGGAACTTTTAATGTACTAAATGCAAGAAATGAAAAAGAAGAATACTATTAACAAATTGAAGTGAATGGTTAATAAAATTCGATAGAGACCTTAGATTCTTCATACAAATCAACATTAGGATTGTCCAGTTGCGAATGGTAAGTGCTGTCCATTGGCTTACTCCCATCCAGATCAATAAAGTGTAACACTCCCTCGTATGTAAGCATGGGATCCTAGAAAAGCAAGAAAATATGTCAACATATAAAATTGGCAAAAGAGAGAAAAAGTAGCACAAATAAAACAATACAAGAAAATTGTTGTGAAACAGGATAATTTACTCAATGTAAAAGATTAAGTCAATTCAAGATGACCAATCTCCTGAACTTGAGAAAAGAAATAGACATTTTTGGTTAGTTTTCTGATTCCTTCTCATTAATGCATTTAATGTAGATAAATAGCCAATGATGAGATAAATACATCAACAAAGCCTAAGACATAGAAACCAGTCCTATCCTAGAACAAAGGAATTAATTTGAATACAAATAGAAACAATACTAATCTATCTAGGAAGCCTTATTTTATCACTAAATTAGATTCAGATCATAACAAAAACATACCTCATTTTTACCACGTATGTACACTGTAAAAAAGAAGTGACTCCTTGATGACGCATCATTCATCTTCATACTATGCTTAGACCTAAAGGCCCAAGAGCAATAACATTTTCGTATTAAAATTATTTGGATAAGTAATATGAGCATTAAGATAGAAAAAATGTGTGCTATCTTCACTATAAAAATGACACAATTGGTATGGACAATTCAATATAATAAGCTTGTAGATAAGTAACAAACACCCAATAGGTCTTGAACCAACAACCTCATCTCCAACTTGTGCTTACAAGGGGAGGAGGTGTCATTTGTGTTAGAATATAGTTTAAAAGATCAACGCATCCTCTTAAACATCAGAAAATTATACGGGAAAAACAAAAATCAGGTTCTCACACATTTAATAATATTAAGTAATATTAATTCATCACAAATTCATCACAACCCAATTACCTTCTTGCTATAGCCATCCGGAAATGTTGTAAAGCTTCTTTCGAACACGAAACATCAACTTTTTTCGAAAGATTTGGAGTTTCAATTTTGTCCTTTTTTGATGACAAATCGAAGTATCCATGTCTGGATAGTTCAACCATTGAAACCTACACATATTTAGAAGAATTTGTTAAATGTTTTACTAGAAAATATAAGTAGATCAAAAAAAAAAAAAATTCAAATAGTTTACCTCCACTTTGTATGTCCAACCACTCTTTTTGTGGGATTGACTGGTGTCAAAAATCTGTTCTAATGAACGTGGTATAAGCCCCCTCTGCTCAAAGTCTTCTTGGCTGCCCACCATGGTATATGCTTTACCAGACCCCGTCTGGCCATAAGCGAAGATGGAAACCTGCCAAAACATCACACCAGCATTATATTAATGCAAGTTATATAAAAAAGGCTAAGCAAACCTCACTGACAGCAGATTCGCAAGCACGCAAAACTTAAATATCTAACACTACAATTGCATTTCCAATGTTTTTCACAATAATATAATGCAAAAGCTAAGTTTCCAACCAAAAAAAAAATGGTTTTCCTCCAAAACAATTTCAAGTCAAAGAAAAAAGGCAATAATTTAAATTCAAAGAAAAAAGAATAATATTAAACCTATACTTTAACAATCCTAGCACGAACTCAAAATAAAAAGGCAATAATACAAGAGAATCATTCGTAGAAGTTCCCATTTGGTTGATTTATAAGCAAACAAGCATCACAAACACATAAAAAACGCAAAACAAAGTAATACTTTTGGTTACAAAAAATAAAACAAAGCATCAAAAGATTAAAGTTCACATTTTCCAAATACCCCTAATTAATCAATATACAAAATAATAACCCTAATTAATCAATATACAAAATAAAAATAATAATAGTTCAATCAATATCAACAATATTCAATAATTTAAATTCAAAGAAAAAAGAATAATATTAAACCTATACTTTAACAATCCTAGCACGAACTCAAAATAAAAAGGCAATAATACAAGAGAATCATTCGTAGAAGTTCCCATTTGGTTGATTTATAAGCAAACAAGCATCACAAACACATAAAAAACGCAAAACAAAGTAATACTTTTGGTTACAAAAAATAAAACAAAGCATCAAAAGATTAAAGTTCACATTTTCCAAATACCCCTAATTAATCAATATACAAAATAAAAATAATAATAGTTCAATCAATATCAACAATATTAAATAATTTAAATTCAAAGAAAAAAGAATAATATTAAACCTATACTTTAACAATCCTAGCACGAACTCAAAATAAAAAGGCAATAATACAAGAAAATCATTCATAGAAGTTCCCCTTTGGTTGATTTATAAGCAAACAAGCATCACAAACACATAAAAAACACAAAACAAAGTAATACTTTTGGTTACAAAAAATAAAACAAAACATCAAAAGATTAAAGTTCACCTTTTCCAAATACCCCTAATTAATCAATATACAAAATAATAACCCTAATTAATCAATATACAAAATAAAAATAATAATAGTTCAATCAATATCAACAGTATTAAATAATTTAAATTCAAAGAAAAAAGAATAGTATTAAACCTATACTTCAACAATCCTAGCATGAACTCAAAATAAAAAGGCAATAATAGAAGAAAATCATTTGTAGAAGTTCCCATTTGGTTGATTTATAAGCAAACAAGCATTACAAACACATAAAAAACACAAAACAAAGTAATACTTTTGGTTACAAAAAATAAAACAAAGCATCAAAAGATTAAAGTTCACATTTTCCAAATACCCCTAATTAATCAATATACAAAATAATAACCCTAATTAATCAATATACAAAATAAAAATAATAATAGTTCAATCAATATCAACAGTATTAAATAATTTAAATTCAAAGAAAAAAGAATAATATTAAACCTATACTTTAACAATCCTAGTATGAACTCAAAATAAAAAGGCAATAATACAAGAGAATCATTCGTAGAAGTTCCCCTTTGGTTGATTTATAAGCAAACTCCAATGATTGAAAACTTGGTGAAATTAGAAATTTTGAAACTTTACGACCATCTCAAACACATGATTTTTTTAATTACCAACAAAATTACCTCCAATGTCTGCTTCATTTTAAGAAGTTTCTCCTCGAGCTCTGCTCTCTGCATTATGGGTGAAAAATGAACGTTAGTGTAAGATTAACATTATCATGTGATATTTCAATATTGCAGCCTATTTTTGTCTTTTTCATTTTTTTTATTTTTTATTTTTTTATTTTTTATGTTTGTAAATCAGTATTACCTTTCTCTGTGCAAGTATAGTCTGTTCCCATACCAACTTACGTGCTTCTTTTAATTCCTTTATCAGCAAATTTTGCATGCACAAACACAAATATTTATCAAGATGTAAAATGAACAACTTTGACGTAACACACACATATATAATACTAGACACTATCAACACTTTCATATACGGAAAAAAAATTATATGCAAATTGGTTTGAAGGAAATTGGAATATCGGGCTAAATATAGCAATAGCTTGTAAAGTGTAAACATGCTTATGTGTTTCAGGTTTTATAAGAAATGTTAAGCTTGTCAAATGCTACTTGTGCTTAAGGGTGAGATATTACCTTCAAATCCAATGACATGTGCTCCTCTTGCATCTAAATAGGATAAGTAATAAAGATTTATCCAAGTACACAAGGAGTATGCTACTTGTGCTTAAGAGCGAGATATTACCTTCAAATTATGTAGCATGTGTAGCACGTGCCGCTGCTCTTGCGCTTGAGTAGGTTTAATGTGCTACTCTTGCATTTGAGTAGGTGTAAACATGCACACACATATTTCTTTGATAAGTAATAAAGATTTATTGACATAAAAAATAAAAAATAAAGACACCCAGGTAAGTATGCTGTACAAGTGTATACAATCAATTACAAAAATTACATAAATCTAACTAAATCAAAAGTGAAAATAAAGATTGGTTTCTCACCCTTCTCAAGTATCTTCCTTGTCTCTCATTTTTTTGTTCCTCTATCTTTATTTTTTCCTTCTCTTTTTCCTTTTCCATCTTTTCCCACTTCTTTGCATTCCTTTCATTGGTTCGCTGCTTCAGCTCAGACCAAGAAAGTCCAGGAATGGCGACCTCCTTCCCCTTCGCCCTCGACATGGTGCAAGAGACTAAGAAAGTCCAGGAATGGCGACCTCCTTCCCCTTCGCCCTCAACATGGTGCAAGAGACTGTAAAGACGTTGTTGAGAACAGTTAAATGGGGAAGATAATTGATTATTCATTAAAGTGGATTGGAAGTGGATATGTTGAATTGGAATATTAATACAAAATTTCAATGAATATAAGCAAGGTAGGCGAGCACAATAATTTGATAATAAAAGAAACAAAAATTATTGAAGTGCTTCACTTTTGTTGGGCTTATGCATACAGAATAACTAACTTTAGATGATGGCAATATTAGATAGCAAAAGCAACAACTACAATTATAAAATTGCTCCACCCATGTTGTACACATTATACTATTATAGTGAAGTACAAAACAACAAAGAACATCGAAGAAGCAAAAATAAGGCCATTTTTTTCTTTCAAAATAAGGTTAAAACTCAAACAATTTTGTTAGTTAGCACATTTTCCAAACTATTTAGCAATCTAAAAACTCGATTTTGTTGTGCAAAATCGAGTATAATGAACTCGATTCCTACGTCGTGGCAGCAGTTAAGGTGGAAATCTCGTTCACATAGGCATGCAAATCGAGTCCTTAAGGCTCGAGTTCTGTTATATTGAACTCGAGTCTATTGGACTTGATTTTGTTTAAATGAAAACCGAAGCTTATGAACTTGATTTCTATGCTTGGTGAACAACCCTCCACGTGTTTAATGTGGGTCCCAATGATGCCTTTTTCCCTAAATTTCGTCCACATGCATACATACTAAACTCGAGCCCGTTAGACTTGATTTTGTTTAATGAAAACCAAGTCTTATGAACTTGATTTCTATGCATGGTGAACAACCCTCCATGTGTTTAATGTGGGTCCCAACGGTGCCTGTTTCCCCCTATTCTTAGGGTGACTTTAGTCATTATGAGATAAATGGGTTATAATTATCTAATTTAATTTTGTAATTCTACTTTAGATTGTTGAGTTGGGCTTGATAGATAGAAGGGTTACTCTAATTATTAGTTATGTGGTTATATTAGTCTTTAATATTTGTGTCCAGAAGATGGAACATAAAGAGTCTATTTTAGTAGGATTGTTTAATTCTATTCTGAATAGAATCTGCACTAGCTAGGACATATCAGGTGGCCACCCCAATAGAAGTGCTAAAGTTTTGGTGTATCTGCTTGTTTATTAGGGAAATGGATCTTCTTGTACAGAGTGGTTGATGTCCCTTCATCTCACAATTGTTTAAGAAATTGAATGTTAACAATTAAAAAAAGAGACAGAACTTGTTCAGTTAAAAATATTTCTATTCCCAACAGAACTAGGAGCTTGGAATGAAAAATGTGGATTTATCACCAAGGAAGTAAAAGGGTAGATTTTGTAAATGAGAAGAATTACTCAGGAAAATTATTTTATATGTGTGATATGAACCCTAATCTACCTTCAAATTTCTAATAGAGAACAGTCAACAAAATTCAACGTCAAGGGTCATGTTAAGATATTGACATATGAATATAATGAGCACTTCAGGGTCATGAAAGAGTTGAAATGGGGCAGAGCTTATTATCAGAACATTACAGTTTTTTGGTTTTCATAACAATTTGTACAAGAAATTTCAACTATGATTTTAATATAGATGATCATAACAACAACAATAATAGGAAGACTATCACCATATGCAAACATATAGTTCTATTCACTGTTTGTGTGACAAAATCTATCAAGTACAATGCATGCCAATAGAAAATCATCCATGACCAATAAACAAAAAATGTATTGATTATAAAAATATTATTTAAGATGAAGATTTCAGATTTAGTACATCATTTTCAAAACCCTTTAATGGTTGAAACATTTTAAAAACTAATCAATATATTTCTCCACTGACAAGCCAAGTTAACTTTCTGAATTTGGTAGTATTTCATAATCATCCTCCTTTTTTCTTACAAAAATAGTGTGTAGAACCCTAAAATATTGTCCATATCAATTGTTACTAAACAATAACCCAATAAAGTGCCTTACTTAAAGGTAATTACAATTATTCTAAAGGGTTTCCAAATATTTTCCTCATCACATTCACACCTCCACTATAGGCTCATCACAATCAAAATGGTTTTGTTATGAATGCCTACCTACAATCACTGGGGACCACTTTCATTGGGTGGGTTTTTTCCATTTCCAATGAAACGTAATTAACACTACAAAATTTCAAGCCAAAAAAAAAAGCCTGTAGTGTAACAAGAACACATATATGATGTATCTAAAGCAAACCCATAAAAAAGAAATAAATCTGGAGCATTAATAAATAAATAAATTATTTAGATCTAATCAAAGCAAGCAGATTGAGAAGGGGTACCTACCTTCAGATTGAGGTTGAGCAGTGGCGCGAGGTTTGAAAAGTGAGAGTGAGAGTTTGAAGAGCGATGAGGTTGAGCAGTGGCGTGGCGCAAGGTTTGAGTGAGAGTGAGGGTTTGAAGAGTGAGAGACTGAGGACCGGTGTTTGGGTTTAAGTGTATTTGGGTTTGAAGAGTGAGAGACTGTGAGGACCGATGTGGGTTTGAGGGCGAAAATGAGAATTTAACCATAATTTTCCAACTATATAGTTAGTAGTTCCAGTTTTCCAACTATATTATTTACTAACATTTCGAGTCTATAAGACTTGATTTTGGCCTATAAATCGAGTCTCAAAGACTTGATTTCCATGGTCTAATCACGTCCGATGTGGTATATTTTTTCACGTGGCGACCACATGGAAATTAAGTCTCTAAGACTCGATTTATAACCCTTATAACAACACAACGTAACCCAGAACATCAGAGAAGAACCTAGAGGAAAAAAAAAAAAAACCCACAGCCACCACTGTGCGCGACACAGGCAGACCACCATCGTGCGCAGCTTGGGTCACGCGACCCAGGCCGAGCTCTCTCTTTCCTATCTGATCTGAGTCTCTAGATTCATTGTACTAGGATTGGGGATTCTTTCTCCCTCTAATTTGATTGTACTGGGATTGGGATTGTTGTGTTTCTGGATTTCTTAATTTTTTTTTTTGGGTATTTCGGCTTGTATGAGAGACTTGAGATTTATAATTTTTTTGTTTATAAATCGAGCCTTAAAGACTCGATTTCTAGGTAGGAAAAAAGTGCCACATCAGACTATGGAAATCGAGTCTTTAAGACTCAATTTATAGGCCAAAATCGAGTCTCAAAGACTTGAGATGCTAGTAAATAATATAGTTTGGGAACCGGAACTACTAACTATATAGTAAGAAAATTATGCTTAGTTTCCAATTTTCATCGGGTTTGAGTGTGAGTGATCTGTTGTGAGGACCAGTACGAGAGTAAATGAGTGATCTGTTGTTTGAATTTGGGTGACGTGGCTGAACAAAAACCAAGTCCTTTGGGCTCGAGTTATATGAACAAAAACTGAGTCCATTAGACTCAATTTCATGCCTATGTGGACACTTTGTCTAGCTCAACTGCTGGCGCAATAGGAAAAACGAGTACAATATATTCGATTTATAACCCCAAAATCGAGTCCTCTGGACTTGATTTGTTAGAAACCAAAATAGTTTCAAACCTTAGCTAACTAATAATATAGTTTGAGTTTTATAGTTATTTAAAAAAAAAAAATTCGAAGTCTAGGGATTGATTCTTTTGCAAAATAATAATAATAATAATAAAATACAATTAAATATATTTTTTTATAAGATAAAATACAATTAAATATAAAACATTAAAGTGGGTGTCCTTTTCTTTTCTTTTCTTTTTTATAAATTTCTTAGTTTTTAAGAAAACTTTTTCTTATTTTATAACAAGTCATTAACCTATAAAAAATTTATTCTCTTATTATATGTCTTACAAGTTACAAGATGAGAAAGGAGCCTTAACAACATAGTTATGTCCATTTTGGTGAATTACACCTACCACATACATTTTACACCAATTTTTTCCAAATGTTTAGTTTATAAAAACCACACTTTTTCATGGTTTTACCAAACGGTTAAGTGTGATTTGATAAATAGTGTCTTCAAGATGCACGTTTTAAAAACGCTATTTTTAGAAAATGCACTTTTTAAAACAGCTTATCCAAACAGACCGTTAAATAGAATCTAGAGGACTCGAGTTCATCTCAACAAAATTGAGTCCAAAGAACTCAAGTTTTGTGCCTACGTGGACGAAATGTCCACCTCAGTTGCTACCATGATGGGAAAATCAAGTTAATTATACTTGATTTATGACTCCAAAATCGAGTCTCTTACTCTCAAGTTGTTAGATAGAAAATGCATTTTTTTAAACAGCTTATCTAAACAAACCGTTAAATAGAATCCAGAGGACTCGCATTCATCTCAACAAAATCAAGTCCAAAGGACTCGAGTTCTTTGCCTACATGGACAAAATGTCCACCTCAATTGCTACCACAATGGGAAAATCAAGTTAATTATACTTGATTTATGACTCCAAAATCAAGTCTCTTACTCTCGAGTTGTTAGATTGCTAAATAGTTTTGAAAATGTGCTAACTAACAAAATTATTCAAATTTTAGTGTTATTTAGAAAAAAAATCCGCAAAAATAACATCAAACCTGGAGAACCCAAAAATAACAACAAATGAGTTGCTATAGCAAACCCATTTCCAAAAACTCTTATTCTCCAACAATCAAACACAACAACCAGAGAGAAATAATGAAATCAACAAACCTAAGCAAACCCAAAGACCCACCTAGGGTTTTGCTTGGATCGGATTGGACCTGGGTTTTGCTGAAGTTGCTCAGTTCGGACCTGAGTTTTGCTGGAGTTACTCATATTGGATCAAACTTGTTTCGATTTTGTTGGAGTTGAGTTTTGCTAGAGTTTGTTGAAGGTAAGAATTGAAGTTGAATTTTGAAATTTAAACAAAATTGAGTCCTAATTTTTATACGACATAACTCAAGTCCAATAGGCTCGAGTTCCATAACGGTCCAAGCGAGTTTAGATTATAACTTTGTCCCCCTCAGGAAAAAAAAAAAAAAAGATTATAACTTTGTAATTTTTTTTATATTAATTTTTTAAAGTAAAATTGTTAATAGTCTTTATGTTTTCCTTAAAAAATTTTGTGTAATAAAACCTTCTCCAAAAAAAAAGTGTAATATAACTAAGGATCACGCTAACGAATGCGCTTGGAACATTTGTTAACAATCCAGTTAAAGAAAGTTTTTATGGAAAAAAAAAAATTAATGTTTTGACAGCTTTTTTCATTTTCCATAAAAATGATGCCAAAATTTTACTAAAATGGATTGTTAACCAATGCCTTAAGGACACTCGTTAGCATTTCCCTATAACTAATAGTTACTCTTTAGAAGTTGTGTGTATATTAATTTAATTGGTTACCCATAATTAAAAAATTGGGTGTCATCAATCATGAGCCTTATAATCCAAGAATATTGATAGCTCTCCCTTATGAGAAGAATCAAAATCCAAAATCATAATCCAATAATATTACTAGCTTTCCTTTATGAGAAGAATCAAAAATCAGACCCCTCCATGGGCGTATTATAACTACATTAAAATAAGTAACACAATTGATTGTTGCCAAGGTTTCCAAAAGAAAAAAAAAAATCCAATTATAATTTACTATTTTTTTTAAAATGTTATTTTAACAATCTATCATTCTTTTTTCTTAATAATAGAAGTTTTTTTTTTTTTTTTTTTGAAAATACTAAGTATTTTTAATAATAGAAGTTTGATTGTAAATCGTAGTGCACTGTGTGACTTAGTATAACTATTACAAATTGTACCACATAATTTCACTACAATTAAAACTCAATTATCAAACACCTCAACCCCCCACACCAATGAAGAATGAGATCTCACCAGCTTTAAGCCTATTTAGATGTTCAACGTTTGGAAAATAAGGAATTTGGTTCAGTTTGAAACTGATCAATTCAACTTTGAACCGTAAGATTTATACGCAATTAGGCTAAACAATAATCTTGTTTAGGTGGTTGACAAACAAAAAAGTTGGATATCAAATTAACAACTGATTTACAATTGACTCAGCTTTTGTGGTTCATCAGATATCAAATTATACATATGTTTAATTCTTAATAGGTACATGCATTCTATATAGAAACATCATTCATCCTAAAAAATAGAAAATATAAAGCAAAATTTACGAATTAACAACATTATTCATGTTACATCAGTTATAAAACCCGAGTCATTTCTTGAACCCATCCAAGATGGTAGCTTTTTGCTTTTGATGCCTATATAGAACTAACATCACTCCTTGTCTACTCGCGGAAGCTGACTTGACTCGATCCCCATTGGCATCACAAGGAGCAGTTCATATAATTATCAATTGGGAAAACAAAATTTTAAGCATCCAACATAATACATAATGAGAGTTTAAAAAATTACTAAATATTATTAAAAATAAATTATTAGAGAGCCAGCAATATTAAGAAAACCTTGGATCATTATGAAAACAATCTTAACAGCCTCTAATTATGCATGAGGACACTATGCAATATTAACAGCCTCTAATCATGCAAATTGACCAGATTATGCACAATGGTCCACATAATACATGAATATATCCAGAGACAGATGAGAAGGAAATGAAGTTGCATCTTCAATAATCTAATCTTGCATTACAATGTAATCATGAGCATACTGAGTACCAAGGGATTCCTAATTTAATGCCGCTTCTGCGGCTTCAGAATTTGAAGGGAAAAAATCCTGTAACTGGACCCAAAACCTATGCCTTTCCCTCACCACCACCTTTTTCTTGCATCCACAACTGGAAACAAAGCATGGATCTCAACCATAGCTCATGCTGACAAACACCAACTGTAATGGCCACTCCATTCCCTCCAACTGTACTAATTGTAGGCTTGGTTTGTTCAACATAAACATCATCTTGGGGTCAATGGCGCTGCCTGCAAAGTTGCATTTATAAAAATTTATAAGTCATCCACAAACGTAGAATATATGAGACAATTAGAGAGAGGATTGAAAGAAAGGGATAACACCAAAATGCTTTACATTTCTGGCTTTTCCAAAAGTGGGGTCATCACAAGGCTTGGAAAACAAATAAGATTTGATCCTAGAGAGTAAATCCATCAAATACAATATCAACATTGTTGAAATATTGCTGCTTTCATAGATGGGTTCACATATTTTGGCAGTCATAACAGCATCATTATCATCGATCACTATTGCTGATCAGTAAGTCTCCAACACAGCACTTAATTGACATCATAATTTAAAAGCAGACATAAGAATTTATCTTTTTCAATAAAATATTTTCTGGTCATGCTCAAAACAGAGGGAATTTCAATACATTGTTCACAAAGATCAAGTTAATTGCCAACCCCCTCACCCAAAAAATAAGTAAATAGCATACAACATCTGTCAATTTAAAAGTTTAATTTCTAATTCATGTCTACCAATTAAACTTACAAAAGTTGCTTCCATAAGCAAACCACAAATTTCTGTTAGTTAGGGATCAGTTCAAGGCATTACCTGAGTTGCGTATGATGAGCTTTCAGCAAGGAACTTCAGAAACTCTTGCTTCTTTCTATCAAAATTGCACTTTGCATGATTCAATAATGCTTGTTCTCTTTGAATATCATCCTGCATTTTTTCTTTTTTCCATCTTGCCTCCTTGACCTGCCTCTCAGCCTCAATTTGTTTTTCAGGTAGGGCTGATATCACCAAGGGTTTTGGGAATTTCACATCTACATCTTCCCTAACATCATCAAGAAATTCCAAAACTAAGATGAAGCAACAATTAAAATTCCAATTCTATTAATGAATGAAATTAAAATCCACAAGGTTGAATTTTTTTTTTTTGGATAGGTACAGGGTTCAAATTTTAATCTTCTAATGTTTGACTTTGAGCAACAGCATGCCAATAAAACGAATTAGAGTAGAAATTCAGGATCCATAATTTATAATGATTTAAAACCCTAATAAGCTAATAAGTTTAGACATATCAAATATAACTAATGCCTAGGAATCATAAAGTATAATGAGAACACTTCTAATTTTGACAAATTACCCCACATAGTTGGAGAAGAGTTTTCAGAAAGAGGGGATTAACGCTTTCCAACCTAAAAAGCCACTGTACTTCAGGATTTTACAATTTGTAGACTGGTGGCTGAACAAGAAGCAGGAACACTACAGTGCTTTTAACAATCATGATTTTACTTTTGAAAGGGCAGAGGAGTGGCAGAAAGTCCATGGGTTGAGCATCTCATATAGCAATTTAATTAGTTAAACAGAAATTCAACCACAATTAGGAGAACCTTATTCAGGCATTCATGTTACAAAAATACTGTAGGCAATTTTTTTGGGTTTAAATAAGTAAAAAGACTGCAGGCATCTTACTAAGTGCAAACACAAGATTTAAGTTTTGAAGAAGAGAAAGAAGTTAACAAAATATGTATATGGAAATAATGTGAAATTCATTTGTGATAGCAGAGCTTCTTACCGATTCCCCAGGGAAACACACTGGTACTCCTAATCATCCCTCCATCCAAAGAAATGGCTCCATCACTTATACAAGGAAGAGCAGTTACCATTTCTTGCCTTGTTCAAAATGCTTTTGTCACTACCATTACAAACCAAACCTTCAATTTTCACTTAATATTTCAACACAGCTTACTTTATGAGCATTTCACAAATACCCAGGAAAAAAATTTCAATCTAACAGTTTAAAACACTAAAACACAAACTATAATTGAAGTCAATGCTTATGTCAGTACCATTACAAACCAAACCTTCAATTTTCACTTAACATTTCAACAGAGCTTACTTCTTGAGCATTTCACAAATACCCAGAACAAAAATTTTCAATCTAACAGTTTAAAACACTAAACAAAAACTATAATTGAAGTTCCTTTTGCTTTTGTCTTGGGAAAAATTAAAGCTTTAAACAACTGTAAAGAAGAAAACAAGGGCATGCATGAGAAACCCTAATGCTCTGTTTGGTTGCTGGGAAAACAATGTGGGTACAGAAACAAGTAGATAAAAGAAAAGAAAGAAAATTTCAAATTCAAAACCTGGTGTTCACAGTTACAAAGATTCCAAATTTTCCTTTCAATTATTTTTATTATTTTTTCTCATATTTTCTTAGCTAAGAAAAAGAGTGAGAAAACTTAGAAACTTAGAAAAGGGACTCACCTGGTTATTGGGTTGAAAGATTTTGTAGCTGAGGTTGACTCGTTCTCACTCTCAGTGTCTGTCTCACAATTTTCGCTCCCTCTCTCCCTCTCTCTCTCTTTCTCTAAATTTTGGCTTTTTTACACACACACACACACACATATATATATATAGGCATATGGGATATATAAGTCCTAGTCCTGAACCTCACGTATTCATTTCCTTCCCATGTTAACTTCTTTTGTAAAAGAAAAAACCCATATGCCTCGTGGCAGTTGTCCTGCATTGCACATGAGTAAAATTATGTGTTTATAAATGTTTAGCCTAACTTAGAGGTTTTTTTTTTTTTTTGGGTTTCCCACCATTCGCGACGGGTGGACCCATAGCGGGATAAATTGCTGACCCAATGAGTTTTTTCAAAGTGTTGATGTCCGAACTTGAACTAGAGAGCTCCTAGTCAAACCTAATATAGTCACTTTGAGATCGAGTGCTCAACCACTCGGCCAACCCCATTGGATTAACTTAGAGGTTTGATATATTACTCAATAGGATATATTACTCATTTAACATAAATGAAACCGTAAGGACGTTATAGGTTGAAACTCTCTCAAAAAAAAAAAAAATGGAAGGCTAAAACTATCCATCAATATAAGAAAAATATAACAATAATAGTAATTAAATGAGAAAACATTATTTTTCATCATAAATGACAAGTGCAACAAAGATCTCTAATTCATAAGCACAAAAATTATAATTGTTGTTTATTCTAAAAAAATACAAACATAATATCCCTGTTTCTAATTGCCCAAATGCTATAAAAAAAAAAAAAAGATAAAAGAGGTTTTGTTAGATATACTACTAATCATCGATTTAATTATAGTATAATTATTTCAAAATTTAAGAAGAGGCCATTGGTTAAATTTAATATATAATTTTTTTTATTAAAAAAATATTGGAGGAGAAGGAGGAGAATTTCAAAAGTCGGGACTGCGAGCCATGGCACTCCTTCCCTCTATCTATTTTGCCTTTTTCTTTTCTTTTTTCCATTTTTTTCTTTTTTGCATCAAATCCTGGGAAAAAAAAAATGCTTTAAGACCCTTGAACTTTTATGCATTAGCAGTAAAATCCTTTCCTTTCTTCTGTTTTTTTTTTTTTTTTTTTGAGTGGGGTTGGGGGGGGGGGGATTGGGGGTATAATGATTTGGTGAAAAATAAAAAAAGTTGAAATAGACAGAAATGTACATGAGGGGATTTATGAACTATAGAGCCAAAGTTTATGAACTGAATTGGCAAAGAAAAAAAAGTCATGCAATCTTACTGCAACATAAAAGTTCAGTTAATCACAGATTCACAGGCCATAATCATCAAAGATGCAACCAAATGAGAAACCAGTGTAACAAGTATAGATGTAATTATGTAAATTAATACCAGGCCATAAATAAAGTGCTACACATTGAATTCTAACCCTAACTTAAGAGGCCTTCTTCGAACATTGAATTCTAACTTGCTCTTGGAATTATATTCCAGATAGTAGTCTTTTAACACAGGTTCCATATTATCCATGAACTTGTCGAACTTTTCTTTCTTCTTCTTGAACTTCTTCAAACATTTTTCTTGGCATTTAGTCATCTTTCCAATAGAACTGGTGATCACTTCCGACTCCTCCTTTTTTTCTTCAATTAACTTCATGACCTCCACATTTCCTGCCGAGGACTCACTCTCACTGTTTGGTGTCACAACTGGGAAACACATAAGAGGATCCCTGAAGAGGAAAAATAAAAAATCTTGGTCACATATTATCAATATGCCTGTAGGCTGAATAAGTACTTATTGTTTGCTTAGGTCTAGGCCATTGCCATGTTCTTGCTTGTTTTCCCTTTATGGATTTGTTGCTTGTTGGTCTTTGGGGCCACTTGCTTGTTTGGTTGCATTTGCCCTTTTGGTGGCTTGTTTGGATGCAACCGTGTTGGGAGTACATCCTAGTGATTTTTGGCATGTTTGCCGCATGCCTTTCTTTTCTTTGCTTAGCTTGCATGTTAGGGTTTCTTGTGTTAGCCTTTTTATGTGCCTTATAACATGTTTACCCTTCCCTTTTGTGTGATAACGTGTTTGCTAAGCTTGCTTTGTGCCATCTTCTTTGGCTTTCTTCGTTTTGTTTGTGTCTTTGCTTGTATGTTCATGCATGTGTCTTTGTGTGCTTGTTTGTGTCATCAAGCCTATTCCCATTCATAATCTCGTGCGAGTTCATACCCGTCTTTTGTACACGAGATCTCGAGTCCCTCTTTGGAACTTTGTGTGATGGCATGTGTTGTCCGTAATTCAATATAATGGAACTACGGACACCATTTTAAACCTAAAATTTGTCCCTCCAAGAGACCCTCTTTTTCTTGGTAACATGTTTGTTTGATAACATGCTTGTTTGCCCCTTTGTGTGCTTTCTTTGTTTCTTTGCTTTCTCTTTTCCTTGTCTGCTGGCCTTGTGTTTCTTTTGTTGCATTTACATGCTTGGAGCGAGGGCGCAACTTCTGAAGTGCAAGCTAAAAAGGACAAGAATGCAAGCAAGAAGACCCAACTTTTCAATTCATTTTTTGCTGTCAGGGTTTTTCTGACAAGATGGTTGTCATGCATTAAGTTTCAATTTGCAAAGGAGTCATTAAATTTCAAATGGAATGGAAACCCCTTCATCTGTTAACTTTGGAACCAGCTCTAGTCTGATTTGTATGTTTTTCCTCCATTGTGTGGGGCCACTTGTCCTTTCAAGTAGAGGGAGAAACTGTTGAAATTACCCAACAGAAATAGGTGCCAACTTGGCAAAATGGAGAGCTTTCACATTTGAAATATTTTACTTAATTCTAAATTCTAATACTGCACCATTTTGTCTGCCTTGTAAAGTTGCTGAGACACCTTTTGCCATGTGTGTGGTGATATTACTGCGATCTAAAATCCTGGGGTCAATCATGCGATCTAGATTTATAAGTTGTTTTATCTTGTATAAATTGGATATCGTTTTACATGTATGAATTTGGATGGAGTTATTTTTTCCAATCCATTCCAAAAGAAAAGTGCTTGCTCCATCTTGAGAATTAGACCTCTTCTAGAAATTGGAGCAACTGTCTCCAGGTCAATACAAATTTCAGCAGATCTTGTATCTATTCCATTAATTCAATACAATCAGGTATTTTCAAAGTGTAAATCTTGATACACTGCTAGCACACCTCGTTGGTTGGATGAATTTATTTTTAAATAAAAAAAAAATCAACTTCAAAGAAACGTTAAAGAAGAGAAGACAGTGCCAACTTGGCACCTCTTTAGTCTTTAAATCTTCATGTTATGAATTAAGGACAATTGAATTTTTAGACCATTTTGGCTGCAAACCAACTTTGGGGATTAAGAAGATAATCCCCAAAGTTGGTTTGCAGCCAAAATGGTCTAAAAATTCAATTGTCCTTAATTCATAACATGAAGATTTAAAGACTAAAGAGGTGCCAAGTTGGCACTGTCTTCTCTTCTTTAACGTTTCCTTGAAGATGGTCAAGATAATATCATCCACAATATTTTCACATGGGATGGTTGTTAATCCAATCATGGGCATCACACAACATGCCATGATACGCACATGATGTGCCACATGGGTCGGTGTCATCCATATATTTTCTAAAACACTTCATCATATACTAAAAAAACTAACACAATGCTTCCATCAAACTCTTAGATTAGAAGAATCAGATTAGAGGTAATTTTGCCGCAAATGCATTGCTTTAGATTATTCTAGCAACAAGACCAACATAATTATTCTCCCGAACATTTTTTGATTGGTAAATTACCAAGATTTCAATTTCTACCACTCATATATTGTCTAAAAGACTTCATATACTAAAAAAACTAACACAATGCATCTATCAAACGCTTAGATTAGAAGAATCAGATTAGAGGTAATTTTGCTGCAAATGCATTGCTTTGGATTAATCTGGCAACAAGACCAACATAATTTTTCTTGTAGACATTTTTTGATTGGTAAATTACCTCTAATCTGATTCAGGAGCATTGCCTCCTTCTCTCACATGAGAAGTGGACCCTACACGTGGGAGGAGGGAGCAATGCTCCTGAACTGCCCAATAAATTTATTTGGTGAGGTTGGTAGCTAAAACTTGAGAATAGGAGAAAACTTGAGAAGGTGATTCTATTTAGCATTTAAAGTTTCTCAAGTTTTAGTAAAATTTTATTGATAATTTTTTTTTTTTTTATGGGGATAATATTTTCAGTATAATATGCGTTATATGATATTAAACGTTTATTGCCTTAAGGTTAGGTCAAGGTTTGCTATGCCTATGCGTAATGAAAATTTATATAACTAGTCGTTAACCCGTGCTATGCACGGGAACCTACTTGTTTGTGTGATAGACTAAAATAATTATATAAAATTTAAAATTGATTATGAAACTATATTATTTCATGAATTTCTCCTGTTTCACTTCAATTTTTATTATGATTTGATAAAGAAGTTATTGTTTGAACGTGTAATATCTTGTGAAAATTCTACCAATTGGTTTCAAATATTAAAATTTTCGAAATGCCAAAAAATATTAAAGAATAAGAAGATTCACTGTCTAGAAAATTTTGAAACTATATATATATATATATATATATATGACTACACAATAGAACAATAGAGAAATACAAGAGAAAAATAGGTTATCTTTAAAAGAATATATAATTCATGGTATAACCGTTGAAATATGCTAAACATGTTCAGATATTGCAATAACTAACGCAAAAATGTAGATATTAAAACTTTCAAAATGCCAACAAATAAAATTAAAGAATCAAATGATTCAGAGCATATAAATTATTGAAACAATACAAATAAGTATATATATTTGATAGAAAATTATATTATTTAAAAAAAATTAAATGATAGAATTAGAGTCCCAAATAAATTTATGAGTTTGAATAGCACCAGGACATAATGGTATGTATAAATGCCGCATATGGTGATATATATATATATATATATATATATATATAATTTTTTTGTTATCTAATATATAATAGCAAAAATAAATTAATGCATAATCAAAAGATTTTGAAATAAAAACAATTATATTCTATAACGTAGAGTTCAAGAAGTTTGGTTGTAGGGTTTTTAAAAATTAATTAACTTTTTTTTTGGAGTTTATTGCAATAAAGCGGATACTTATCATTTTATTGTAGATTTTTTTTTTTTTTTAAATAATCATCTTTGTGGCATATGAAAAATTATATTCTATAATGTAGAGTTCAAGAAGTTTGGTTGTAGGGTTTTTAAAAAATTAATTAACTTTTTTTTTTTTTGGGTTTATTGCAATAAAGTGGATACTTATCATTTTATTGTAGATTCTTTTTTTTTTAAATAATCATCTTTGTGGCATATGGTGATATATATTTAATTTTTCGTTGTTATCTAATATATAATAGCAAAAAATAAATTAACGCATAATCAAAAGATTTTGAAATAAAAAAATTATATTCTATAACGTAGAGTTCAAGAAGTTTGGTTGTAGGGGTTTTTAAAAATTAATTAACTTTTTTTTTTTTTGGGTTTATTGCAATAAAGCCGATACTTATCCTTTTATTGTAGTTTTTTTTTTTTTTTTTAATAATCATCTTTGTGGCATATGGTGATATATATTTAATTTTTTGTTGTTATCTAATATATAATAGTAAAAAATAAATTAACGCATAATCAAAAGATTTTGAAATAAACAAATTATATTCTATAACGTAGGGTTCAAGAAGTTTGGTTGTAGGGTTTTTAAAAAATTAGTTAACTTTGTTTTTGGGTTTATTGCAATAAAGAAGATACTTATCCTTTTATTGCAGATATTTAAAAAATAATAATAATCTTTAGATTAAACTCAGCTTAAAATATCAGATTTTATCCACAAAAAAAGAAAAAGAAAAAGAAAAAAAGAAGATAAGTAGCGGGTTTTGGAGAGAAAAATAGTGTTTTTAATTTTAATTTTAATTTTTTAAATATTGTGTTGTGCTGACGTGAAAAATTGTGGTGCCAGCAGAGGTTTCGGTTATATATATATATATATATAGATTATATAAATAGATAATAGAATAAACATATGTTGTTAGCACAATAATGTTTGCTACGATTTACAAACTATATGGATATATATATATATATATATATATATATATATTTTATTTTATATATTGAGAGAGTTTTAACCTATAACGTCCGCTCTTGATGATAGTATTTTATCATTAGACCAAGACACAAATCAATTATTGGTATAAGCGGAGATTGAACCCTATATATTTTATACAACAATCAGAGATTTTACCAGTTTTTATTTTTATTTTTATTTTTTATACAAGATAGAATTTCTATTTTAACCTAATCTAAGTGTATATGTGTATGAAACTCCCTCCTAGAGACTTGAACCTCGGCTCTTGCCCCCACACCTTACAAGCACTTATATTTGTGGAGTGACCACTGTATCAAGGGTGTGTGGTTGTAGATATTTTATCAGTTGAGGTAATTGGAACCCACATATGGATATGTATAATAAAATACAAATATGTTGTTACTATAATGTGGACAACATATTCTATTTGGCCCACCTAATGATAAATTCTTAGTTCTACCATTGTTGGGTTTTTAATTGGCCTCAGTTAATTAATTAAATTTCTCAAGTTGATTAATTAGTTAAATTACATGCAAATCAAATTAAGGCACAATCAAATCACCAAACTAAATTAGAGTGCAGTGGAAAATAAGTTTGACATGACGATTTGATCACGATAGGAAAAACACTAATAGGCAAAACCTCACTGGTAAATTTCAGGAGACCACTCTTGAAAAATCCACTAAAAAGAAAAAAAAAAAAAAAAAAACGGTTACAAGTACAAAGAATCTTACCCTATAGGCCTATCCTGAAGTACCAACTTTAACAAAGTAAACAATTATACTTTCGATAAAAATATGAAGTTGAGCTAAGTTGAAGTATTTTTGTATAAGTTTATAGGAAAAACGATTAATACAAACTATACACATTTGGTTATAAAAAATGTGCGCTTTTTAGAATATATATATATATATATATATATTTCAAGGAAAAACTTTTTAGAATATTTTTGTAATGTATATAACAATCAAGAGTTTAATTTTATATACCTATAATGTACGATACAGTTCACATAATTTTACCAACTATAATTATTTTAGAAGGCACGTGTGGTGGTTTAGAAGTCCATGGCAACCTAGGCAAGCCACTCTAGAAAGAAACCAGCCTACATCAGTATTTCCTCGAGGCTCTGGGCCTTATTGGCAGCAAACCCAATCCACATTCACCACCAAGACCCCAAAATATTGCCAAGCCCACCTTCCAATACCCTGTCCTTGATGATGGCTACGCTGAATTTTTGATTCAGTTAAAGCTTGGTCCAAGCTTAAGAAGTCCAATTCTAGCTTTATCAATAGTTTGAATGCAATTCACTCACTGGTGTCTATATGTTGCTTACCAAATTTTCATAGATTTCTTTGAGAGGTTATGAACTTAATGAAACTGCAAACAGGGTTTATGGCCTCCCTGATGATTCATGAGCTACCCAATGTTTAGCAATTCGGTTAGCTCAAGCTTTGTAGTGAATTCTAGTTAACATAATTGGAAAAAAAATTTGTTGTCAAATAAGAGATTTGGAATTTGATCTCCGCTACACTAAAAACTAATTGGTGTCTTAATTTAATGAAAAACAATCATCAAAAGTAGACACATAGGTTGAAACTATCTCAAGCTCTTGTAAAAAAATGCGCGAGTATAAAAAATTGCTCGCACCTGGCTTCCCAAAGGTTATATTGTAGAAGCAATATGGTATTGTCCCAGAAAAAAAGTTTTTAGAAAGATCCATTATGCCAATGTTCTTCAACCGACATAACAACCTTGGAATACTACCACTAAAATCTTTGCCACTCAACAAAAGTATACTTAAGTCAAAAGGTCCATCAATTTCATTAGGAATGCTACCAAAAAACCTATTATCTTTAATGTCTAATGTCCCGAGGATTGATGAATTAAAAACAGCTTTGGGTAATGTTCCTGTGAGTCTGTTCCCTTGCAAAAGTATATGCCTAACATCCTGTACATTGAAGCAAGAAGGTAATGATCTTGAAAGCAAGTTTTGAGAAAGGTCTATTACATCATAATGACCTAGTTCACATGGAACTCAACCTTCAAAAAAGTTGTCGCTCATGTAAAGATCGGATGGTCGTATCTTTAAGGTATTGTTTCCTATCCATTCAGGAATCATACTTGAAAATATTTGGTTCAGTTTTGGTGGCAGGTTTGAATGCACCCAACTGGCCGAAACCAAACAGAATCATATTATAATATATTTTATATTAAATATAGGACAAAACTTATGTATAGTACTTTAGGTGCTATTCTTTAGATTTCTTCTTAAGATTTTGTTATGTGACTACTTAATTTAAAAAATACAATTCCATCCATGAAAACAATACCTAAGTCTTGTTTAAAAAAAAAAAAAACAGTTGGGCCTTTCTTTTTATTATATGATCCGGCCTTTTCCTTTTTTATTTTTTTGATAGGTCCTTTCAATGTTTTCATTTCATCAGTAGATTAAGTAACTATAATTAAACTAATTACTAAATAGATATCTAATTAAACTTAATCTAATTAAACTATAAAAACAAAATTTAAAAACCCTACCCTACGATACCCCACACCGCACACATTTTCACTCTCACTCACACAGCCTCCACTCCACTCCACAGTCCCTCTCACCTGCCGCTCGGACTGCCGAGCCACCACCGTCCTCCCGACTACCAGTCCAACAGTCCTCCGACAACCTAATTCTCCCTCACTCCCTTCCTCACTCTCCCTCACACTCCGTCGGCCTTGCCTTCTGCCGCCGACACCACTACCTCCAACAACACAGCCACCGCGGCCATCCTCGGACTCCTTCCCTCCCTCAGCCGCCTGACACACCCCTGACGGTTTAGCTTCCACTCGTTATTTATTTAGCACCTTTTATTTTTGTTTTTTCATACAATATTTGTCTTGGGTTTTTGGTTTTTCAATGATGGGGTTATTCGACAATGAATTGGGCCACAATAGATTTTATTGGTAAGCTCATATAAATATTCAAATCCTGCAATATGTTTTTAGTTGTTTGCTGTTGTATCTATGATGTTACTAAATTGGACCCTATTTGAATTTTTGGGTTTCTTTTACTGTAGATTAAAAAATGCACGGTTCTACATATTTGTTTTTATTGCATTCCACATGTTCGATGAAATACCTCTTAGAATTGATATGTGATGTTTGGGTTTGATTTTTCCCACCCCATACCTGAGTGTCTCCCCATGTGCATTGCTGAAAGCTTTCCTTATTTTCCTTCGTTTTCCCTTGATCATGAGTCGGAGGGCTGATCAAATGCCATTATTATTGAGTCATTGTTGTCAAACTGTTCTGAAAATGTTTTTGATGGTTACACAATCTTTTGTGAATCCCTAGCATTTATTCAGGTGTCTGTATATGATACTTGCTAAGACAGCAGCATCTATATTTGTAAAGTGAGCAACTGATCCAAGTAGGGCTGTGTTTTTGGTTTTACATGACTTGTTGTAGATATTTTTATGTTGCCATCATGTGTAAACTCATTCCTTAATTCTTTGTCCATAAGAATTTTTTTAATTCATAAAAAATGAGAAGTAGCAATATATCATATAATAGTTCTGGTTCTTGTTTCCCTGTTCAAGTGTGGGCTCATTATAATTTAGTATATGGTAACATGAGCATGTAGGTATGTTATTTCCTTCCTCAAAGAACTTGGCAATGAAGTATATATTGAGGTCCATGCAGTGTACATCGGCACAATGAATGAGGTAAATACTGACAAATCAATTATCTATTGCTGAACTTAGTTTTGGTAGCAGGACTGAAGTGTTCACCAGTATGTTTATATTTTTATGAGGACTGGGGAATGGTCACTTGATCTTTAAACCATTAGCATCAATTTCATTCCCTGCTTTTCTTTCTCTGTTTTGGTTCTTTAGATAATCTGTTGTTGTATTTTTTCGTTATATCTAATTATAGTTTGAAGGAATGCACCCTAGATAAATCGGGGAGCACCTGTTCAGAAGTAGAGGTTGAGAGCAGGTTTTTTTGGGAGTGGGGGGGGGGGGGGGGGGGTTATTTTGTAGAAGGGTAAAGATCAGAGAATAAGAAGCAGAGATGACCCAATATGTTTCCTCACTCTCTCGTCTATTTTCTGATTTTTGTTTGAAATCTAACTTAAAGCTTGTTTCTTTTTCAGTTATTAACTAAAAAGGGAACAAGATGGTAATATGGGTAATATCACCTCCCTTTTTCCCTGTGTCTACTGGAAACCAATTTTTGTGCACTTATTCAGATCATTTGATTCACACAAGCATGCATTTGCACTTGTTCAGACCATTTGATTCACACAAGCATGCATTTTTTAACATAAAAGCTCATAGCTTTATGTTAGTTTTGCTCATACATGGTCATGCTTGAACACATTTTGCTTACACATGCTCATATTCACATTCATACATGAACACAGCTTACACAAATCCAACCTTTTGAACGCCCTAAACCTGAAACCAAAATCTTTGGACAAAGTTTAGCTATAAAATTAGTTGTAACCCAAAGCTACGAACTTACTTAATAAAATAAATATTACTATTATTTTGAAAGTTTAACTGTTGAATTGCATGTACTTTACATTTTTAATACATATGTCAAATTTTGTGTCAATCGGATATTATTTACTGTATGATTTATAAGATTATATTTTTCGAATAATTTTAAACTACAAAAACTTGCAATTAAAATAATTTATTGATGACATAGCTATTGATCTTTAATTTTCTATAAAGTTTGCAAGCATGGAGGATATATGAAGATGTAATCCATCTTAATCCATGCTTTGCATGTTTACATTTTAATCCCCATTTTCCCAAAATCAAGTTTTAATCCTAAAATGTCTCAAAAAATTGCATTTCAATCCCAAACTTTTTCAAATTTGCATTTCTACCACAACCTTTTCCAAATTTGTATTTTGACCCCAAAACTTTTCCAAAATTGTGTTCTGACCTTGAAATTTTTCCAAAATTGCATTTTGGCCCCCAAACTTTTATAAATTGCATTTTGGCCCCTAGGGTCACCAAATTCCCCTTTCTAAGTTCTTTGAATGAATGAGGTGTTTTGTTGGTTAATAAATTCACATGTTGATAGGTTAAAATTGCATGATATTCTCTTTGAGATTCACAAGTTCATCCATGGCCCAATCAAGCTAACATGATCCCCCCTCCCCATTTAGCACTAATATTTTGGCTTGTTATGTTTGTGCATGAGAAATGAGAAAAATGGAGGATAACAACAAGGTACCATTTGTCTTACTCTTTTTTTTTTTTTTTTACGTTGTAAATATATTCACATGCTAGTTATGTAGTAAATATCTTACTCACATGCTAATTAAGCGTATTTAAATTTAGCCTTCACATGCTATGTCTATATATTTATCATGCTTTGATTGAAAATATTCTTTTGACTTAAGTATTCACATGATATGTTATAAGTAAATAAATACTCATGTATATATTTGTATTGTTTGCAAAACTTTTTTTTCAAAAATCAAAATGCCAAGTGTCGTATTTCTTCTCCAAAAGATAATGTTTGAATTAAATAAAAATGAGATACTATCCTTTGGATAGGCGTTGTGGGGTGCGTAACACCTTTCCCACACGTAACCAAACTTCCTAGTCCAAAATCTTTGGTTCGAGATTTTTGGTTTACCTTAATTAACAAACACTTTAAAGTTGGTTTAGTTAATTAGGTAACTTAAAATGAATTAGACCCATAGGTGACTAGGAATGGCAACGGATCGGGTTTGGGGTGGGTTTCTTTAAACCCGAACCCATCCTGCCCCCAAAACCTGAACTCGTCCTGTTTACTAAACGGGTCTTTTTACCTCCAAACCAGCCCCATTGGGCCCTTCCTGCCATGCCCCTTTAGGGCCCAATTTGTAGTCCCTGAAGGGCCTAAATGGTGGCCTAATTAAAAAAAAATATCAATTGCATTTGGTAGCAAAATCACACAAATCTACAATAATTTAATTGCAGATTTCTCATTTTCCCTTTCAAAATCACAAACCCAAATACAGAAATCCTAAATACATAAAAATCCTTCCTTTTTCCTTTTACACCAACACAAAACAAGATCTGCCCTTTACAACCTGAAAGATACCACTGTTTCAGCCCCGCTAAAACTCCAAAAACAAAACCACAACACTCTTGGAATACCCAAGAAAAATCCCTCCTTTTTCCAATCAAGGTAAGGTGAGGTGGAGGAGTGAGCGGCGCGGTGAGGGAGGAGGGAGAGGTGTCTGCGGTGAGGGAGGCAGGGAGGATGGACCCGTGAGGTGTAGAGATGACTGGCAGCAGTGAGGTGGAGGAGAGCTTAGGCAGCAAGTGAGAGTGAGAGTGAGGGAGAGGGAGGTGGTTGGACTTAAGATGAGTGAGACTGATGAGAATGAGGGATTAGGATTAGGGTTAGAAATAGTTAGTATTTATAGTTAGGATTTTTTAAAATTTTTTTAATATAACCCGAACTCACTACGGGTTGGGTTTTTAAAACCCAAACCTACCCTATTCACTTAGTGGGTCGGGTACCAATGGGTCGGGCAATTTTTGCCATTCCTATAGGTGACCAATCACACCTAATACAAAACCAATGATTGGTGGTGACTCCTAAAATAAAAGTAAGGAAAAATGACTGACAAACACACCTCACCCTAGAAACACATGCACATAAAGGGTCACGTCGCCGAGGACTCAATGTGCAATAAACCAAAAGAAATTGGGGAAATGTTCTAAATTAGCTTTTTTCCCTTTTTTGGGGTGTCTGCAATGTCAAAAATAAAAATTTATTTGAAAATCACTAAAAGTTGAAAACAAATGAAATCCTTTAATTTTTAGTATATCACAATTCAAAAGTGACTGAAAGAAGGAAATGTAGTATGATTTGTGAAACTAAGGGAGAAGTGTAATTTTTGTTTCCCTTGATTTCTTCTTAATCCCCAAAGTTGGTTTGCAACCAAAATGGTCTAAAAAGCCAGTTGTCCTTAATTCATAACATGAAGCTGTAAAGACTAAAGAGATGCCAAGTTGGCGTTGTCTTCTCAATTTGTTGTCTTGGGCTTTGCTGGTGCAAAAGGTTCGGCACTTCTTAAATTTTGTGGAAGTTTGATTTGCTCATGCTATCTAACTTCCCCCAAATTGTGTCTTGGGTTTTGCTGCTGTGGAAGGGGGATACTTCTAGAAGGCCGTGAGAGTTTGAATCTGCTCAGCCTATCTAACTTCTTCAAGGTGGTCAAGTTCTTTGAGGCATGGCTAGTGGAGATGTTAGCCAAAATCAACATCTTTGCATCCTCATCCAAGTATGGCTGTTTACGCAACAACTAATAAAAACATCAACAACAATAATAATAATAGTAAAACTAATGCTTTAGGTTTAAATGTTTTAAAAATAAAAAATGCACTTTCAAAAAACTTGTAAGTTCCTCGAGCACTGACAAGTTAGAGATCTCAGTTTCCTTTTCCACACCTTCACTAGCCATATATATGAAGTTTAAAACCCTGTTTTTTAGTAGCTTAAAGCCCTAGCAAAGCAAGAAAAAATTATGTTAGCAGATCAAAACCTACAAGAAAGATTACTTTTGAGTATAAACACGAATGGAACCATACAAGAGAACATACCTCAACAAAAGATATAATAAGTTTGTAGATAAGTAACACACACCCAATTGGTCTTGAACTAACAACCTCATCTCCAACTTGTGCTTACAAGGGGAGGAGGTGTCATTTGTGTTAGAATGCCTTCGCATTGCAAATGAATGTCTTGATAGTAGATTGAAGTCTGGTTAGCCAGGGTTGTTATGCAAATTGGACATTGAGAAAGCATTTGATCATGTGAACTGGGGATTTCTTACTCTCTTGCTTGAGTGTTGTGGTTTTCCTGATAAGTGGAGGCGATGGATCTCTTTTTGTTTATTTACAGTTTGTTTTTCTATCCTTATTAATGGTACTCCCCATGGGTTCTTTGGAAGTTCAAGGGGGTTGCGGTAAGGTGATCCTTTGTCCCCCTTGTTATTTGTTTTGGTTATGGAGGCTGTCGGTAGAATGTTGGATGAGGCTGTCCATGAAGGTCGTTTGTCAGGTTTTAATGTAGGTGCTTCTGCTGATAGATCTTTGATGGTTTCTCATCTCCTTTTCGCTGATGATACTCTAATTTTTTGTGATGCTAATACTGATCAAATGCTGATTCTCCGTATGGTGCTCATTTGGTTTGAGGCTATGTCTGGTCTGAAGGTCAATTTGGGTAAGTTTGAGCTGGTGGCTGTGGGGGTTGTTCATAACATGGATCTTTTGGTGGCTGTCTTAGGCTGCAAGCAACGGTCCCTCCCAATGAAATATTTAGGTCTTCCTTTGGGGGAAAAATTTAAGGACAAGTCCATTTGGAAACCAATTCTTGAGAAGATGGAAAGAAAATTAGCAGGCTGGAAAAAATTATATTTATCCAAGGGAGGTAGAATCACTTTAATTAAAAGCACTCTCTCCAATCTTCCTACTTATTTTCTCTTTTTATTCCCTATTCCTGCTTCTGTAGCCAACCATATTGCTAGACTTCAGCGAGACTTTTTGTGGGGTGGCCTAGGAGATGAGCCCAAATTTCATCTGGTTGATTGGTCTACGGTCTGTTCTCCACTTTCTTTAGGTGGATTAGGGATTAGGAATTTGAGAACTTTCAATGTAGCCTTTTTAGGGAAATGGCTTTGGAGATTTGGGCAAGAAAGGGATGCTTTTTGGCGTCAAGTGATAGAGGTGAAGTATAGTTGTGATTGGGGTGGTTGGTGTTCTAGCTCTTTCTCTGGTCCTTATGGAGTCGGTTTGTGGAAAAATATTAGAAGGGGGTGGCACTCTTTATCTCGGTTTATTATGTTTGAAATTGGAGATGGATCAAAAGTGCAGTTCTGGCTAGATTGTTGGTGTGGGACTTCTTCACTCGCAATCCGCTATCCTGAATTATATAGGATTAGCTGTAGCAAAGAGGCAAGTGTGGCGGATCTAATGAGGTACTCCAATGGAGTCCTCCATTGGGAGATTCAGTTTTGCAGGGAAGTGCATAATCGTGAATTGGAAGCTTTCAGGAGCTTCATCAATTCCATTTATAGCACTCCTATAAGGGGAATCGAGGAGGATAAGAGATGTTGGCTGCCTTGTAAGAGTAAAGGGTTCACAGTTAGTGCATACTACCATCTTCTTGTTGGCCATATTGAGCAATTTTTCCCTTGGAAAAGCATTTGGAAGCAGAAGATCCCCTCTAGAGTGGTTTTTTTTGTCTGGACAACAGCCTTAGGGAAATGTCTGACTATTGACAATTTAAGGAAAATAAAGGTTTGCATTTTGGATTGGTGTTATATGTGCAAGTGTAATAGTGAAAGTGTTGACCATCTCTTCCTTCATTGCCCGGTTGCTTCGGAGTTATGGGATATGGTTTTTGGTTTATTTGGAGTTAGTTGGGTCATGCCTTTGTTTGTTGTTGGGCTCTTCGCTTGCTGGCAAGGTCGTTTTGGTCGCCATCGTAATGGAGATATTTGGAAGGTCGTTCCTCTTTGTTTGATGTGGTGTATTTGGAAAGAGAGAAATAGTAGATGTTTTGAAGACATTGAGCGTTCTATGCCTAATCTCAAGCTTCTTTTTTTCCGAACCTTATTTGACTGGTTCTCTATGTGGAGAAACCAGCCTTTTTCTATTTTGGATTTACTTGACTTTTGTAATTTTCGTTCTTGATTTGTGTTCCCCTGTATACTTCCTATGTACTTGGGTGCCTCTCTCTTTTTTATCAATGAATCCTTTTTATTTATATAAAAAAAAAAGTAGTATTAATTCATCACATTGCCACTTGAATTTTTTTTCAAAAGACACATGTCAGTCATAAGAAAAACACAAATATGCAGCCACAACAAAAATTTAATCAAAAACTCTTACAACCCAATTACCTTCTTGTTACGACAGTTGATTGTAGCACATCATGTTCTTGGTAAATTTGAGATCAATCAACCATTTAAGGTGTCATGTTTTCTCCACACTATAAACATCAGTTCAACCTCACCAACCATTATTTGGTCTCCCATTCGTGGTTCAGCATGGAAATACAAGCTTAAAGATTTTAAGACTCACCATAGTTCCTAGTAAAATGAGTTAATGATTGTCCACATATCCATGTCTCATGCTAACTTCATAGTACACACCAAATTAAGCAATTAAGGTAAACCCTACTCGTGCATTCCTAGTGTGCAGTAAAAGCAACTTAATAGTCAAATATTTTTTTTGCCAAGTAGCCACAAAAATGATCAATTGCTCCCAAAACGGAAGGAATACATTAACTATCTTCAAGTTTATGTCTAGAAAACATAATCTCTAGGCTTATGAGAGGAACTACGCTCCAATCCACTAATTAGTCGTGATTGGGGCAGATTTGCAGCCATCCACAAATTAGTCGTGATTTGTGAAGATTTGCAGCCATTCCATAAACTTGGAAGTCAATGTAGCAGACGTGACCACAAATTCAACTGATAAATTACGTTTGTTCCAAAAACTTAAGTTATTAGGATATGGAGAATTAATCAAATACTCGTACAACTCAGTTATCTTCTTGCTATAGCCATTCGGAAATGTTGTAAAGCATCTTTCGAACACGAAACATCAACTTTTTTCGTAAGATTTGGAGTTTCAATTTTGTCCTTTTTTGATGATAAATCGAAGTATCCATGTTTGGATAGTTCGACCAATGAAACCTACACATGTTTAGAAGAATTTGTTAAATGTTTTACTAGAAAATATAAGTAGATCAAAAACAAAAATTTCAAACAGCTTACCTCCACTTTGTATGTCCAACCACTCTTTTTGTGAGATTGACTGGTGTCAAAAATCTGTTCTAATGAACGTGGTTTAAGCCCCCTCTGCTTAAAGTCTTCTTGGCTGCCCACCATGGTATGCGTTTTACCAGACCCTGTCTGGCCATAAGCGGAGATGGAAACCTGCCAAAACATCACACTAGCATTATATTAATGCAAGTTATATAAAAAAGGCTAAGCAAACCTCTCTGACAGTAGATTCGTAAGCACACAAAACTTAAATATCTAACACTACAATTGCATTTCCAATGTTTTTTACAATAATATAATGCAGAATCTAAGTTTCCAACCAAAAAAAAAAAAAAAAAGGTTTTCCTCCAAAACAATTTCAAGTCAACGACAGCCAAATGTAATGATATGAAACTAAATGCATACTGCAAGTTAGTTTAGACGTGGTAATCAAAATTCATCTAGTCAAGTAGTGTGGAAAATTGGGAAAAACCTCTCTACAAACACAAAGCATCTACCCACCCAGGAGACCACCAGCAGCTACACCAGACATCCCACATCTTCTCCTGAAGGCAAAATAGGGAGGTGCCTGCAGTGTAGAAGTGGTAGTTTTTAGAGATTTTTTTGTTTTGACGTAATAATGGAGGGTTCAAGACTGTTCCGCATTGAATCCAAAATGTTCGAAGTGGCAATGTCAAAAGGTGATTCAAGATTTTGTTTACACATTTATGAGAGAGGGAGATACTTCTTAAGATCGGTTTTCTTTCTCTTGGGAAGACATGGAGCAGGATGGTTGCAGGACTCGTTGGCTTTACCAGATTTAAGAAACTGTGAGAAGGATTTTTTAAAGACATTCAGGGAGGGGGAAAACTGCTTTCATCCTACAACTAATGGCTAATGCAAAGGGACAACAATTAATGCTAACCGAATTTGGCAATGGTGGCAAGAAATGATGATCCTAATCCCCGAAGGCTTTGCTATAGATTTCTTCTAGCATTGTTGGTCTGGTGGTGAAGGGAGATGTTATGAATTTTTTTCACAGCTTCCATAATAGAGGAATGTTTGAGAAAAGTCTTAATACCACTTTTATCTCACGCATTCCTAAAATAGTGGGGGCAGTGGAGCTAAAAGATTTCAGGCCGATTAGTATCAGGAATGTGTACAAAATTCTTGTGGTGCAGATGTGAACCAAATTCTTGGCGTACAAAAATCTTGGCTCCCCCCACAGTGGAAAATCTAATGGTCATATCCCACTTGCTGTTCGCAGATGATACACAGGCCCTAGGTGGTGCAGATTTGAGGTGTATTTTGTTGTGTTTTAAGGTGGTTTCTGGTCTTCGGATCAATTCATCAAAATCTTAAATGGTTCCCATAGGGGTGGTGGATGATATGGGGGTGCTGGCTGGTACTTTGGGCTGTAAGATTTTTGCCCTCCCACTGAAATACATGGGTCTTCTTTTAGGGGCTCCACATAAAGCCTGCACGATTTGGGATGGAATTATAGAAAAGATGGAGAAGTGGCTAGCAGCATGGAAGAAACTCTATCTCTCAAAGAGGAGTCTTCTACTTTAATTAAGAGTACACTTTCTAGTCTTCCCACTTATTTTACATCTCCCTTCCCCATTCCAGCCAGTGTAGCCAATAAATTGGAGTAGATTCAAAGAGATTTACTGTGGGGTGGCAATCAGGGGGAACAGAAGATTTATTTGGTCAATTGGTCCCTTGTCTGCAACCCGAATCGATAAGGAGGATTGGGTATTAGAAAATTGGTCAATTTCAATCAAGTTTTATTGGGCAAGTGGTTGTGGAGAAAAAGGTTTAGAACAAGATTCTTTGTGGAGGAAGGTCATTGGCAGTAGACATGGAACAGGTAGTTGTGATTTAATCCCAAGTGAGGTTAGAGGGCCTTATGGAGTGGGATTATGGAAACTTATCCAAAAGGAATGAGATACTATTGCATCATATATTCGTTTTGAGGTGGGAAATGGTACTCAAGTGCTGTTTTGGAAAGACCATTGGGATGGTAGGGACACTTTTCAAGCCAAATATCCAGAATTATTCAGCTTTGCCAGAGATAAGAGGATGCTCGGGTTGCTAATTAAATGGAGTGTTTACACGGTAAGATGATTTGAAAATCTGTTTTTATTCAATAGGCACAAGATTGGGAATTGGAGTCTATGGCTCGATTTTTGGATAATTTGTATGCGGTGCAGCTTAATCCTATTTCTAGTGATAAGTTGGTTTGGACTTCTCTTAAGAAAGGATTTCAAATCATACAAGTTTCTATGGAATGCTTCAACAAAGAGGTGATCGTACGCCCAAGTTTCCTTGGAAATTTATTGGAAAAGTCCTTCTCCACCTAGAGTCTCTTTCTTTGTGTGGGAGGCAACCTTTGGGTTCTCATAGATATGGGACCCCCGGGGGTGGGGGGAGGAGGCGCATGTTTGATGTGGGGCATTTGGGGTGAAAGGAATTGCCACATTTTCAAGGACAAAGAATTCATTGTACCAAACCTCAAGTTTTTATTTCTGAAGGCTCTTTATGAATGGGAATGGAAGTCCTCCACTTTCTCCATGTTTTCTCTGATGGAATTCCTAGATACTCCACTTCTGTACTGTTGAATATACAGCTGGTTTCGTGCATTTTATTTTCAAGTCTTGTTTTGCTTTGGTGTTTTTTCTTTGTTTTGAATACTCCTTGTATTCACTTTTTGATTTAATAAGTTGCAATTACCTATCCATAAATCACAAGAAAACACCACCAAGACCAATGCAACTTCAGCTTGAGACAAACCCGAGCACAACATAATCTATATCAATATTTAAAGTATTTGTTGATAAAAGTTAGTAATTGGATGAACCAAGTGACACAATAAGTTTATACTTGGCCAAAAAAAATAGCAACACAAACACCTAAATAAATGGCGACAGTATGAAAGGCTTAATAAGTCAACAACTGAAAACAAAATTTACCTTGGAGCCATCATGTGTAGTTTGCACCAGCAGGGATATTTCTTTGTAAATGTCTTCTTGAGAAGCATCCTCAAAAAATCTCTCATCAACTGTGAAATGATATACTTTTCCTGTTGACATTCAGTAGCATTACATTAGCAACTTCAATAACAAATAAAAAATACTTGTAGATTATAAATACTTGCATTTCTTATTCATATTCTTGGATTTGATGAGGGACTCTGTATTAAGAAGTGTTTAGCAAAACACTTATACTTAATATTTGTAATCAATTTGAATTACTAAATCGATCTTCACGTTAACAATGGCAATACGAACAAAGAAAATGACATGCAATAAGTTGTGTAAAAGAAGCATTGATCAGAATTAATAGAAGTCCTACTTATCAAAAAAGAATTTATGTAAGTCCTATAAACTAATAGAAAAAGTAGCTGCAGAAAAAATTAATACAGATAAACAGATAAAAGACTAAAGTCAAAAACATCAATTATAGGAGGGAAAAAGAACTAATCAAGCATATTTATATGGTATTAGATTTCTACCTTTAAGATGCAAGTCAACGCCCTAGGCACCAGCTTTGATTGCTTTAGAGAAGGTAATCAAATTTTTAACTCTTTTTCCAGCCTCATCAGGGGGCAAAGGGCACACTCGAACAAAAACGCGAACTTTGCCTTTTAATTCCTACCCAAAAAAAAAAAAAAAAAAAGTACAAGCGAAACCTCATTATAATGTTGGACATGGAAAGATGAAAACAAAATTACCATAATTAATTGCAGTTGTTCCAAACCAAATTATGGTAATTTTGTTTTCATCTTTCCATGTCCAACATTATAATGAGGTTTCGCTTGTACTATTTTTTTTGGTTTTTTTTTTGGTAGGAATTTGAAGGCAAAGTTCACGTTTTTGTTCGAGTGCGCCCTTTGCCCCTTGATGAGGCTGGAAAAAGAGTTAAAAATTTGATTACCTTCTCTAAAGCAATCAAAGCTGGTGCCTAGGGCGTTGACTTGCATCTTAAAGGTAGAAATCTAATACTATATAAATATGCTTGATTAGTTCTTTTTCTCCCCTATAATTGATGTTTTTGATTTTAGTCTTTTGTCTGTTTATCTGTATTAATTTTTTCTGCAACTACTTTTTCTATTAGTTTATAGGACTTATATAAATTCTTTTTTGATAAGTAGGACTTCTATTAATTCTGATCAATGCTTCTTTACACAACTTATTGTATGCCATTTTCTTTGTTCGTATTGCCATTGTCAACGTGAAGATCGATTTAGTAATTCAAATTAGTTACAAATATTAAGTATAAGTGTTTTGCTAAACACTTCTTAATACACAGTCCCTCATCAAATCCAAGAATATGTATAAGAAATGCTAGTATTTATAATCTACAAGTATTTTTTATTTGTTATTGAAGTTGCAAATGTAATGCTACTGAATGTCAACAAGAAAATTATATCATTTCACAGTTGATGAGAGATTTTCTGAGGATGCTTTCAAGAAGACATTTACAAAGAAATATCCCCGTTGGTGCAAACTGCACGTGATGGCTCCAAGGTAAATTTTGTTTTCAGTTGTTGGCTTTTTAAGCCTTTCATACTGTTGCCATTTATTTAGGTGTTTGTGTTGCTATTTTTTTGGCCAAGTATAAACTTATTGTGTCACTTGGTTCATCCAATTACTACCTTTTATCAACAAATACCTTAAATATTGATATAGATTATGTTGTGCTCGGGTTTGTCTCAAGCTGAAGTTGTATTGGTCTTGGTGGTGTTTTCTTGTGATTTTTGGATGGGTAATTGCAACTTATTAAATCAAAAAGTGTATACAAGGAGTATTCAAAACAAAGAAAAAACACCAAAGCAAAACAAGACTTGAAAATAAAATGCACGAAACCAGCTATATATTCAACAGTACAGAAGTGGAGTATCTAGGAATTCCATCAGAGAAAACATGGAGAAAGTGGAGGACTTCCATTCCCATTCATAAAGAGCCTTCAGAAATAAAAAATTGAGGTTTGGTACAATGGATTCTTTGTTCTTGAAAATGTGGCAATTCCTTTCACCCCAAATGCCCCACATCAAACATGCGCCCCCCCCCCCCCCCCCCCTCTTCTGGTACCATATCTATGAGAACCCAACATACCATTCAAAGATACCAGAATTGAAACGACAGAGTTTGGCATAACCCAAGAAATCCCAACTAGAGAGAGGAAAAATACCACAGATCAGATGCGATTGGGCAAGGCAGCAACAATTGACTTAACACTTTCCTTGTTTTGCCTTCAGGAGAAGACGTGGGATGTTTGGTGTAGCTGCTGGTGGTCTCTTGGGTGGGTAGATGCTTTGTGTTTGTAGAGAGGTTTTTCCCAATTTTCCACACTACTTGACTAGATGAATTTTGATTACCACATCTAAACTAACTTGCAGTATGCATTTAGTTTCATATCATTACATTTGGCTGTCGTTGACTTGAAATTGTTTTGGAGGATAACCTTTTTTTTTTTTGGTTGGAAACTTAGATTCTGCATTATATTATTGTGAAAAACATTGGAAATGCAATTGTAGTGTTAGATATTTAAGTTTTGTGTGCTTACGAATTTGTTGTTAGAGAGGTTTGCTTAGCCTTTTTTATATAACTTGCATTAATATAATGCTGGTGTGATGTTTTGGCTGGTTTCCATCTTCGCTTATGGCCAGACAAGGTCTGGTAAAATGCATACCATGGTGGGCAGCCAAGAAGACTTTAAGCAGAGAGGGCTTATACCACGTTCATTAGAACAGATTTTTGACACCGGCCAATCCCACAAAAAGGGTGGTTGGACATAGATAGTGGAGGTAAACTGTTTGAAATTTTTGTTTTTGATCTACTTATATTTTCTAGTAAAACATTTAACAAATTCTTCTAAATATGTGTAGGTTTCAATGGTTGAACTATCAAAACATAGATACTTCGATTTATCATAAAAAAAGGACAAAATTGAAACTCCAAATCTTTCGAAAAAAGTTGATGTTTCGTGTTCGAAAGATGCTTTACAACATTTCTGAATGACTATAGCAAGAAGGTAACTGGGTTGTACGAGTATTTGATTAAATTCTCCATATTCTAATAACTTAAGTTTTTGGAACAAACGTAATTTATCAGTTGAATTTGTGGTCACGTTTGCTACATTGACTTCCAAGTTTATGGAATGGCTGCAAATCTTCACAAATCACGACTAATTTGTGGATGGCTGCAAATCTGCCCCAATCACGACTAATTAGTGAATTGGAGCGTAGTTCCTCTCATAAGCCTAGAGATTATGTATTCTAGACATAAACTTGAAGATAGTTAATGTATTCCTTCCGTTTTGGGAGCAATTGATCATTTTTGTGGCTACTTGGCAAAAGAAATATTTGACTATTAAGTTGCTTTTACTGCACACTAGGAATGCACGAGTAGGGTTTACCTTAATTGCTTAATTTGGTGTGTACTATGAAGTTAGCATGAGACATGGATATGTGGACAATCATTAGCTCATTTTACTAGGAACTATGGTGAGTCTTAAAATCTTTAAGCTTGTATTTCCATGCTGAACCACGAATGGAAGACCAAATAATGGTTGGTGAGGTTGAACTGATGTTTAAAGTGTGGAGAAAACATGACACCTTAAATGGTTGATTTACCAAGAACATGATGTGCTACAATCAACTGCCGTAACAAGAAGGTAATTGTGTTGTAAGAGTTTTTGATTAAATTTTTGTTGTGGTTGCATATTTATGTTTTTCTTATGACTGACATGTGTCTTTTGAAAAAAAATTCAAGTGGCAATGTGATGAATTAATATTACTTAATATTATTAAATGTGTGAGAAGCTGATATTTATTTTTCCCATATAATTTTCTGATGTTTATGATGACATGCTGATCTTATAAACTATATTCTAACACAAATGACACCTCCTCCCCTTGTAAGCACAAGTTGGAGATGAGGTTGTTGGTTCAAGACCAATTGGGTGTGTGTTACTTATCTACAAACTTATTATATTGAATTTTCCATACCAATTGTATCATAATTTTAGTGAAGATAGCACACATTTTTTTTGTCTTAATGCTCTTATTACTTATCCGAATAATTTTTATACAGAAATGTTGTTGCTCTTGGGCCTTTAGGTCTAAGCGTAGTTTGAAGATGAATGATGCGGCATCAAGGAGAAATGAGGTATGTTTTTGTTACGATCTTTGGGTGCTAGATAAATTATTTGAATTTAGTTTAGTGATAGAATAAGGCTTCCTAGATAGATTATTATTGGTTTTATTTGTATTCAAATTAATTCCTATGTTTTAGGATAAGATTAGTTCCTATGTCTTAGAATTTGTTGATGTAGTTATCTCATCCTTGGCAATTAATATACGTTAAATGCATTAATGAGAAGGAAGTAGAAAACTAACCAAAAATGTCCATTTCCACTCTCAAGTTCTGGAGATTGGTCATCTTGAATTGACTAAATCTATTACATTGTAAATTATCCCGTTTCACAACAGTTTTCTTGTATTGTTTTATTCGTGTTACTTTTTCTCTCTTTTGCCAATTTTATATGTTGACATATTTTCTTGCTTTTTTAGGATCCCATGCTTACATCTGAGGGAGTGTTACACTTTATTGATTTGGTTGTGAGTGAGCCAATGGACAACACCTACCATTCACAACTGGACAATCCTAATGTTGATTCCTATGAAGAATCTAAGGTCTTTATCGAATTTCATTAACCATTTAGTTCAATTTGCTAATAGTATTCTTCTTTTTCATTTGTTGCATTTAGTTTATTATAAGTTCCCTTTTTGGATTGTTTGTTGCATTTAGTTTATCAAGGGTTCCCTTTTTATTTGCGTCAAGTGTCTGGTGCACAATTTTTCTATAAGCAGCGGCTATTTAAATATTTGCAAGTATCACTATTGCTTCTCTAACATTTTTTTGAGAAAAGAACTAACCGTCAAACACACACACTTACTTAACCCAAAGTACCACTACAAAAGGGCCTTGACTTCTCTAACATTTAAATGAAAGTATTAGTTTCTATGTAGTTGATGCTTTTCCTATTTATGCGTACAGTATTACCTTGAAGGGTCAAAGATCGTGATGTTAGCTAACGTTTCCTCCTCCGCTTCTTCTACTATAAAATCAAAGATTACACTGAATTTTGCTAATGAAGTTAGAGGGCGACGGTTGAAAATTTCAAATGTGGCTTGAGCTTCTTTGTCAAATATTCACCAGCAAGTAAGGTCCCTTTGATAGGTGCTGTGTTGTGTTGAGTGCAAGTGTTGCAGAGGTGTGCAAGTGCTGAGGAGGTGCAGTGCTGAAGCTATGCAAATGCTGAGCTGGAGTCAGTTAGGGTAGTTATTGAGATTAGTTGTTGAGTTAGTTACCGAATTAGTTAGTTAGTTGGTGAGAGGTCTTGAGAAACCAATTGTATATAAGGACTAGTGAATTGATTGCAATGAGTTAGACAATATCAAGCTAAGTTATAAAGTGACTTTGATGATATGTCTAGAGAAGGAATTGTTCTCAGTCTCAGTTCCATGTCAAGGTATAATGGTCCATTGCAATAGCCCCATTCTAACGTGGTGTTGGGAGATGTAAATTTTTCGTTCTTTTGCTACATTTATCATTCTTGTTACATGTTCTGTTTTTATTTGTATTAGTTAGTCCTGGATCTTTATAGCTTGTCAAGGCCCAACCACCAATGTCAGAAAACAGACTGCTTCCAGGCTGCAGGGTTAAGCAGCTCCTATTAGAGGTATATTGAGGAAGTATTATCATTTTCACAATCACACTTGTATGACATGTTTCTATGACAATTCCAAGACATGTTCAGCTATTTGCTTGAATGGGAATTGTTGCACTTTTAAATTAAAAATGTAATTTAAAAACTTCATGTCTTCTATCTCGTATCAGTATGAGGCTTGCTTGCTTGATTGACAATTAAAGGCTGGCTAGATCGGCTAGTTCCTTGTGTTGATGATGTATGAAAAGTAGTGTTCCTATTGGTTTTCTCCAAGAACAACAAAATGTTAATATCTCCATCCTTAACCAGAAAATAAGTCTTAATTTTTAATCACTTTAGTCCAACTCACACATTTTAAAACTCTCTTGAAGCCTCTTATATGACAATGACACTCTCATACTGTGTGTAATGTGTATGTATCTATATGCAATTTGTTTGAGGTTATCGTTTAACAATTTGTTAGAACTGCATGCATACCCCTATATGTTTCAATTTCCTGTCTTTTTTCAACAACAAATTTATGTAATCAATGAGGTATTTGTTTCAATTCGTCTCTCTGCAGGATTTTAGCAAAGTACTTGGGTGAAGATCAGATGTTTGCTGTTGCCTGTAGATCCTTTGTGACTGCAACTGCTCTTGAGAATTATGAACAAAATGGAGAAGTGGATTGTGGGCAAGCCCTTCATGCAGCAGCAGCTGCGTGTGGAAATTCTATTAACGGTCGATTTCTTGTTATGTGCCTTGAAGATCTAAGGTATTCTTTTGTGATGATTGTGATTCACATATTTTGCCGTATCCTACCTTGCCTAGGGGGAATGTGCCAAGAGGTTTCATTGGGTATGCGGTTAACATGATTGACTTAGACATTGATCATTTACACACAAGAACTGCTGCAGGCCATGGTCTTCGAGAGACAGTACTATATCGTCTTCTAGGAGAGGTTCAAGTATATGAAACTAGGGAATGCATGTTAGAAGCCCATCGTTGTATAAAGTATGGTGTTGTATCTCTGGATGGTGGCATTTTAAGAGAGAAAGGAGTTATTTCTCTTGGATATGGGTCTCTCTCTCTGTGAGATCGCCCGTGCAAGTAGGAACATGTGCATGTGTGACAAATTTTTTTTCTTTTTCTTTTTTTGCTTCACATGATTCTCTCTCTCTCGCTGTGAGATCACTTGTGCAAATAGGCTTTGTAAACAATTTTTTCTTTTTCTTTTTCTTTTTTTGCTTGACATGATTCTAGTCATGATTTTTTTTTTTTTTTTTGGGAGCCCCATACCTCAAAAAAGAACAAATTTCCTTGATTTGATGTGGGAAGTTCCAAGCTGGTATAGAATCGTATTTAAAGTGTTTCAGATAGAGAAAGGTCGAGACAAAGAAGAATAATACGATGAAACACGTGTACTTTCTTAGTAGGTTCCAACTTAATAGGAAGCTTTGTACAATATATCATGTCACAACTCACCTGTATTTCCCATTGCAATGTTGAATGCTTTCTTTACTGGGAATGTTCTCATGTTGTTGGAGATCAATTATCTAAAAAACATTTAGGACATATGGACACCTAAGGAATGTGCAAGATTACTATAAGTACTTATTCAGCCTACAGGCATATTGATAATATGTGACCAAGATTTTTTATTTTTCCTCTTCAGGGATTGTCATATATATTTCCTAGTTGTGACACCAAACAGTGAGAGTGAGTCCTCGGTAGGAAATGTGGAGGTCATGAAGTTAATTGAAGAAAAAAAGGTTGCACAACCAATGGTTCTTTAACATTTTCCCAGTTTACAAGACCCCCATCAGATTCCCCCAACTCATAATCTGACCCTGAAACAACAAAAACATTATCCAGAGCACCATCACATTCATTTGCCCACCTAACAATATGCCCTTCTTCCTTGAAAGTGTTGTTACCCTGCCCCACAGCTCCCTCGAGATCGGAAAAATTCGACAAGCTTCCTAGTGAGTGGTAAAGTGAGAGAGGAATAGCTATCTGCCTCCTTCCACAAAGCTCTAAGACCCATTTCTTTGAATTACCCCAGGTGTGATCCAAATCTTCAACGAAATTATTAATGGAGGGATGAGGCTCAACATGACAATCCTCAGCTGTAACTAGCACTGGCCACCGCAGTAGTGCTTGATTGAGAAATGTCGTTGGTCAACAGTGGGAGGTTGATGCCCGACACAGACCCAAATTGTAAAGAATTAGCCCGTGGTGGAGAAGAGTTGTTGCTGATGGTGGTAGGGCTGTTCTTCATTGGTGGGGAGATATTGATATCTGTCGTCAATGGAGGAGTGGGACTGTTCTTCACTAGTGGGGAGATGATGATGTCGGACAACGGAGTGGTGTCCTTGATGATGGTGGACGTCGGAGGCATATCGGTATCATTACTAGTGGTGCTCCTCGGTGGGTTAGAAGTGTCGTTGGTAGTAAAGGTAGTTGAAGGATGCATGGAGGGGGAGGTGAACTTCATCAGCATCATATCGGTGCTCTGATGAGAGTGGGTGGCTTTAGGCTTAGAAATAATGGGTTGTTGAGGTTGGGCTTTAGGCTTAGGTTTAGGGGCCTAGTTTTGGGCGTACATGTTGCGGCCATTGAAAGTATTGGGCCTTATTCCATGGCTAATTTGATTGGAGCCCACATCTTTAATAAAAGAAGAAACTACAGCCCACTGCCCCGTTTTCCCACGCTCCATATGTAAAGAGATGTCTAGAGTTAGCAAATCTCTTTTGGCAATCACATTAATATTAGACAAAATATCAACCCTGAATTGTGCCGTATCTTCCCCAGAATAACTCCTGCCTTGATCACGGTATGAATTACTGGGAATTGAAGGTTTCAAATTTTGAAAAACCGTAATTTTCTCCTTAATTGTATTTTTTGCACCGTCGTGATTATGAGGTCTACCAACCACCACCGCCGCATCAGCCTTCGGTGCACTTTGTATTCTATAAAGTGATCCCTGACTACTCAGGGAAGTTGGTTTTAAAATTTTCCTCAGATTTAAGCCAAAGCCGCGCCGCCACTACCCAACCTTCCCTCCGGTATCACTATGTTACCCTTCTATCGACCATGAAGAAGTTCAGAAACCATTAAAAACGCGTCATTGGCGTTGGACCCCAATTGAAGGATGAAAACAATGTCACCCTTTCTAATTGTTCTTGCATAATGACCAGGTGATCGCTTTGAAATTGGTTCCTCCAAATGGAACAAGAATTGGTTTGAACTTTCCTTCCCCATAAAAACAGAGCGCATTGAGGTAAGGCCTCTCTTAAAGATCCGTAATAAGAAATAAGAACTCCCTTCCTCAATGGAAAACTCAAACGTTTTGGATTCAATGAAGAAAAATGTGAAACCACCCATTGCAAAAAGAAAGAAAGCAGCAAGAACCATACTATGAAGAAAGCACAAAATCTATGGCTAATTCAAGGTAGCCAGACCTCATATCTGACTAATCCGAGGTAGCCAGGCCTTACCGCCATCATTAATATATGCATTTGATTGAACCCATAAACGCTTTTGAGTGGTTCAACACTACAGGCTAGCAGATGCCTAAAAGAAGTTTCAAATTTTGGTGTTTGACCAATGGTTTTGAGAACAAAATCTTTCACTTTTGGAAGGCTTTGAAGCGGAAATTACTGGGATTTTTTTAGCTTTGGAGGCTAGGAAGAAAGCTAAAGTGCAAGTAGAATGCTCTCAGAATAGAGAGCCTAAGACAAGTTCTAAAGGGAGTCGGGAGTTGAAAATTCTGCTAAATTCTTGAAACTTTGAGAATAATTTTGATTTGGTAGGAGATGACAGTGGGGAATGGGATTCTGTGGTGCCTCAATGAATCTGAAAATTATCTCTTGGAATGATAGGGGGCTGAATGATTGTGAAAAAAGACTTCGAATTCAGAATATGATCAGAGGTTGGGGTGCAGACATTATTTGTTTGTAGGAAACAAAAATGGAATTGATAACAATGAGAGAGATTCGGAGCTTGTGGGGTTGTCAACATTTGGATTGGCTATATTTGGGCTCTATAGGTGCTTCGAGGGGTGTTTTGGTGATGTGGGATAGAAGGATGGTGGAAAAAATTGACGAAGCAGTGGGAAGGTTTTCTGTCTCTTGCACATTTAAGAATGTGGTAGATCATTTTGTTTGGGCTTTCACTGGTGTATATGGACCTAACTCTGATCGTGACTGACGACTGCTTTGGGAAGAGCTAGCTGGTATTCATAGTTGGTGGAATGTGCCTTGGTGCATTGGAGGCGATTTTAATGTCGTGCGATTTCCTTCGAATCGACATGGTGCAGACTCTTTCTCATCAGCCATGCTTGATTTTTCAGATTTCATTTCTAAACACAATCTTATTGATTTACCATTGGAGGGAGGTACTTTCACTTGGACTAATTCTAGAGCAGTGGCTTCACGATCTAGGCTTGACAGGTTTCTTCTCTCTTCTGATTTGGAATAGCACTTACCTAATATTTGTCAAAAAAGACTGCATAGATTACTTTCTGACCACTTTCCAGTTCTGTTAGAAGGGGGAAATTCTTTTCGCTTTGAGAATATGTGGTTAAAGGCAGAGGGATTTGTGGAGAAAGTGAGAACTTGGTGGGAGTCCTATCATTTTCAAGGTTCCCTTGGCCTTCGGTTTGCAAGAAAATTGAAAGCTTTGAAGCTAGATTTAAAGAAATGGAAGGTAGAAGAATTTGGTAATGTGGAGGATAAGATGAACATATTATGGAAGAACCTTGAAGCACTTGACTTGCTTGAAGATAGTTGTCCTCTATCATATGATGAGACTTTGGAAAAAGAACGGCTTCGCATTGATCTTGAAAAGGTAACTCTTATTGTTGAAATTTGTTGGAGACAGAAATCTAGGGCCCTTTGGATCCGAGAGGGGGATAGAAATACTAAGTTCTTTCATAGAACAACAAACTCCCACAGAAGATTTAATACTATAGACAATCTATTGGTGGAAGGTGAATTGACATCGGATCCTACTTCAATAGCAGCTTGCATCTCTCATTTCTACAAACAATTGTACTCTGAAAATGAGGGCCAAAGACTTGTGCTTGATGAAGTAGAATTCCCTATGATTTCTGAGGAGGAAGCTGCTTGGTTAGAAAGGCCATTTGAGGAAGAGGAGGTATATGGAGTCATCCAAGGTTGTAATGGCGATAAATCTCCAGGACCAGATGGTTTCTTAATGGCTTTCTTTAAGGCTTGTTGGGACTTTTTAAAACTTGAAATTATAGAGGTTCTTGCCAACTTCCATTCACAAGCTGTCTTTGAGAAAAGCCTTAATGCAACTTTCATTGCTCTCATTCCAAAGAAAGTAGATGCTGTCAATGTGAGAGACTTTAGACCTATTAGTCTTGTGGGTAGTATTTATAAAGTCATTTCCAAGTTGCTGGCTAATAGGTTAAGAAGGGTGAATACTGGAATTATCTCTTGAGTCTCAAAATGCTTTTATTCTGGATAGACAAATCCTAGATTCCGTCTTAATTGCTAATAAGTGTTTGGATAGTAGGCTCAAGGCAAAGATACCCGGGGTTTTATGTAAGTTGGATGTGGAGAAAGCTTTTGATCATGTCAGCTGGGATTTTCTTATGTATATGTTGCAGCGTTGTGAATTCTCTAAGAAATGGAGAAAATGGATTCTGTTTTGTATCTCCACAATGAGATTCTTGATTTTGATAGATGGCTCCCCTAAGGGTTTCTTTGGGAGCTCTAGGGGGCTGCGCCAATGAGATCCTTTCTCCCCGCTCTTATTTGCTATTGTTATGGAGGCATTAAAGCCATTTGTTGGATGGTGCGGTTCTGGTTGGACTCGGCAATTAAAAAATTATTAAAAATATTTTTAATATATTGTTAAGCATACTTTTTCTTCTTTCATACAACATGCCAAAGTGAACTGAAATATTTTTTTCCTCTTTTTCTTTATCAAATGTTTAATGAAATCAAAATCTATTTGTGGAATTGAGCCCCAAATGAATAACTAAAAGGAAAAACACACTTTTCTCATACTATTTGATATTTCCCTCAGCAGCTTCTTACACCGTAGAGAGCACATAGAGACGAGGGATGGAGTATGAGAGAGCTAAAGTTTGGGTTTGGATGAAGTGAGATGCGTGAGAGAGTATAGGAAAAACACACTTTAGGGTTTGTTATTAAGTTCAAACGGTGCATTTCGCACCTTCTTTTTTTTGTTCTTTTTTTTTTTTTTTTTAAATTTCGGGCCGAATCAGCCATTTCGGCGGTTTTGCCTGATACTCGGTGCGATTTAGCGTGAATTGGACCGAGTTTAAGCCGTGTCAGCGCGAGTCGTGGAAAAAAAAACACGTGGCAAGATGCGCCCCGACGCACGGGCAGCGGCATCCCTCTCGCATCGCCGCGTCGGATGCGAGTGCGGCTCTTCTGGCGCCGCGTTCGTGCTTCACAAGTACCAAGTCTAATACCCCCATCATGGTGACCCATCTACTCTTTGCATATGGCACTTTAATTTTCTGTGATGCTATAGCAAGTCAGATTGAATATTTGTAGGAGATTTTAGCCTATTTTGAGGCGGTGTCAGGGTTGCACATTAACCTGGCTAAGTCAGAATTAGTTCCAGTTGGAGAGGTGACTAATGTGGGGGAGCTTGTGGCATTGTTGGGTTGTAGACAGTCATCTTTGCCAATGACTTACTTGGGACTGCCGTTAGGTGCTAAATTCAAGGATAGGGCAATTTGGAACTTTATCCTAGAAAGAATGGAGCGAAGATTAACGAGTTGGAAGCGATTATACTTATCAAAAGCACTCTCTCAAGTTTGCCAACTTATTTCCTATCTCTCTTCCCTATTCATGCGGATATTGCTATTCGTATTGAGAGGCTTTAAAGAAAATTTCTATAGGGTGGGTTAGATGAGTCTCCTAAATTCTGACTAGTAAATTGGGCCCAGGTTTGTTCTCCATTGCAGTATGGCGGTTTGGGTATTAAAAATTTGAGAACCTTCAATCAAGCTTTGTTGGGGAAATGGTTGTGGAGATATGGAAGAGAGACAACCCATCTCTGGAGGCGGGTTATTGAGGCTAAATATGGGAATGATTGGGGAGGTTGGTGTACAGAAGAAGTCTCTAATCCGTATGGTGTTAGTCTTTGGAGAACCATAAGACAAGGCTGGTCAGCCTTTTCAAAATCCATTCAGTTCGAGGTTGGTGTTGGTGACAAAATTAAATTTTGGCATCATTTGTGGTGTGGGAGCTGTACTCTCTAGGAGGCTTTTCCAGAACTCTATAATATTAGTTGTATTCAGGAGTCTTCTATTGCAGATGTTATGCACTTTCCTAACTAGAGGCTTTACTGGGATCTTCTTTTTTCTAAAGCTCCCCAAGATTGGGAAACAGAACATTTCTACACTTTTCTAGATCTTATCAATTCAATGCCCCTTAATGGTGAAGGTCAGGACAAACTATGCTGGAAACCAACTGGGAATAATAATTTTAAAGTAAGTGAGTACTATCTCTCCCTTTCCTCTACTCTCGACATTTCTTTCCCTTGGAAGCCTATGTGGCGTTCAAAGGTCCCTACCAAGGTTGCTTTCTTCTCTTGGACTACCTCATTAGGTAAGATTTTGACTATTGCAAATTTATGGTATAAGGGTGTCGCAGTTGTAGATTGGTGCTATATGTGTAAAAAGAGTGGATAATTGGTGAATCATCTTCTTCTTCATTGTCCTATTACTTATGAATTATGGTCTATGGTGTGGGCTCTATTTGGTCTTCAATGGGTTATGCCGTATGGTGTCTCTGATTTATTTTTGAGATGGCAAGGTTCCTTTAGTGGGCATTGGAGCATTGATTTATGGAGGGTTGTCCCACATTGTGTCCTATGGTGTATTTGGCGAGAACGGAACTCAAGATGTTTCGAGGGGAAGGAGCAGTCTATTTCAGAATTTAAATCTCTTCTTCTTCACACCTTGCTAGAGTGGAGTTCTTCCTTTAATCTTTTCCCTTGTTCTAATTTTTTTAAAATGCTTGATCTTTGTAATTTTTGTGTTTGATGTACTGTTTTCCACGTACACCCCCAGTGTACCTGGTCTTTTGATTAAGACAATTCCATTATTTATAAAAAAAAAATTATAAAATTGCTCCACCCATGTTGTACACATTATACTATTATAGTGAAGTACAAAACAAGAAAGAACATCGAAGAAGCAAAAATAAGGCATTTTTTCAAAATAACACTAAAACTCAAACAATTTCGTTAATTAGCACATTTTCCAAACTATTTAGCAATCTAACAACTCGAAGCAAACAACTCAATTTTGTTGTGCAAAATCGAGTATAATGAACTCGATTCCTACGTCTTGGCAGCAGCTAAGGTGGAAATCTTGTCCACATAGGCATGCAAATCGAGTCCTTAAGGCTCGAGTTCTGTTATATTGAACTCGAGTCTATTGGACTTGATTTTTTTTAAATGAAAACCGAGGCTTACGAACTTGATTTCTATGCTTGGTGAACAGCCCTCCACGTGTTTAATGTGGGTCCAAATGGTGCCTTTTTCCCTAAATTTCGTCCACAAGCGCAAGTGAATCACTGTTATTTTCTTAAATTCGTGCCTTTTTATATTATATGATTTGTTTTTTTCTGTTTGTATTTGGTTTGCCTTTATTTATCAATTTTATCTTTTTGTCTTTGTGTTGTCTCATTCTTTCTAACATTGACCCACTACCGACACTATAAATTTATTCTGCAAAAACTTTTCTTAACTTTTCCCTATTAAGTTTTTGTGACTAACAAAAACTTTTCTTTAACTTTACTTTTTTTTTCTGTCACTTATCCCAATTATGCCCAACTACCAGTCAACAAAGAACAAACAAACAATCAAACAAATATTCTCTAATCTGAGTAATCTCTACAAACTCTACCTTCTCTCTCTCTATCTCTCTTATCTATATAATACAAGAGAGAGGGTCACAAAGCCAAAAAAAAAAAAAAAAAAAAACACCAAAGGCCACAGCATAGAATCACAGATTCAATTCACAATCACCAACATCAGTTCATCACTCATCAGTAAAAACACAAACACTCCACAAGCAAGCACGGATTTTGAGATTCACAGTTCACAGATATTATATACATTTTATTAGGTTTTGAAGGAAATGATAGATTAAATACCTTTCGTCGACGTTGGCAGCGTCCAGTCTGAGTACTTTCCATCTCTCTATCTCGCCTCTCTATCTCTCTGTCTAAAGAAGAATGGGCAAGTGTGAAAATTGGAGCTAAAGAAGATAAATGGGCGGTGGCGCTATAGGGATGAGAAAAGGAAGTCAAGCAAGTAGGCAAAAATTGTGTTAGGAGTCTTAAGGGATTGATTCTTTTGCAAAATAATAATAATAATAATAAAATACAATTAAATATATAACATTAAAGTGGGTGTTCTTTTCTGATTTTTTTTCCAAAATAATCAAATCCCTCAAACTATTTTATTAGTTAGCCAAGGTTTTGAAACTATTTTGATATCTAACAAATCGAGTTCTTTGCACTTGATTTGTTAGATACCAAAATAGTTTCAAAACCTTGGCTAACTAATAAAATATTTTGGCTTGTATGGTTATTTTGGGGAAAAAAAAAAAAAACCCTCCTTTTCTTTCTTTCTTTTTTTATAAATTTTTTTAATTTTTAAGAAAACTTTTTCTTATTTTATAACAAGTCATTAACCTATAAAAAATTTATTCTATTATTATATGTCTTACAAGTTACAAGATGAGAAAGGAGCCTTAACAACATAGTTATGTCCATTTTGGTGAATTACACCTACCACGTACATTTTACACCAATTTTATCCAAATGTTCAGTTTATAGAAACCACACTTTTTCATGGTTTTACCAAACGGTTAAGTGTGATTTGATAAATAGTGTTTTCAAGACGCATGTTTTAAAAACGCTACTTTTAGAAAATGCACTTTTTAAAACAGCTTATCCAAACAGACCGTTAAATAGAATCCAGAGGACTCGAGTTCATCTCAACAAAATTGAGTCCAAAGAACTCAAGTTCTGTGCCTACGTGGATGAAATTTCCACCTCAGTTGCTACCATGATGGGAAAATCAAGTTAATTATACTCGATTTATGACTCAAATCGAGTCTCTTACTCTCAAGTTGTTAGATAGAAAATGCACTTTTTAAAATAGCTTATCCAAACAGGCCGTTAAATAGAATCCAGAGGACTCGAGTTCTATGCCTACGTGGACGAAATGTCCACCTCAATTGCTACCACGATGGGAAAATCAAGTTAATTATACTCGATTTATGACTCCAAAATCGAGTCTCTTACTCTCAAGTTATTAGATTGCTAAATAGTTTTGAAAACGTGCTAACTAACGAAATTATTTGAGTTTTAGTGTTATTTTGAAAAAAAAAAAAAATCCGCAAAAATAACATCAAACCTGGAGAACCCAAAAATAATGACAAATGAGTTGCTATAATAAACCCATTTCCAAAAACTCTTCTTCTCCAACAATCAAACACAACAACCCATTTCCAAAAACTCTTATTCTCCAACAATCAAACACAACAACCAGAGAGAAATAACGAAATCAACAAACCCAAAGACCCACCTAGGGTTTTGCTGAAGTTGCTTAGTTCAGACTTGAGTTTTGCTGGAGTTGCTCAGATTGGATCGGACTTGTTCTGATTTTGCTAGAGTTGAGTTGCTGGAGTTTGTTGAAGGTAAGAACTGAAGTTGAATTCTAAAATTTAAACGAAATCAAGTCCTAATTTTTATTCGATAGAACTCAAGTCCAATAGGCTCGAACCATGACGGTCCAAGCGAGTTTAGATTATAGCTTTGTAAATTTTTTTTTTTTTAAAAGTAAAATTGTTAATAGTCTTTATGTTTTCCTTAAACAATTTTGTGTAATATAACTAAGGATCACGCTAACAAATGCACTTAGAGCATTTGTTAACAATCTAGTTAAAAAAAGTTTTTATGGAAATTTTTTTTTTTAATATTTTGATAGTTTTTTTTTCATTTTTCATAAAAATGATGTCAAAACTTTACTAAAATGGATTGTTAATCAATATTCTAAGGGCACTCATTAGCATTTCCCTATAACTAATAGTAACTCTTTAGAAGTTGTGTATATTAATTTAATTGGTTACCCTTAATTAAAAAATTGGGTGTCATCAATCATGATCCTTATAATCCAAGAATATTGATAGCTCTCCCTTATTATCCTGTAATATTACTAGCTTTCGTTCATGAGAAGAATCAAAATTCAGACCCCTCCATGGACGTATTATAACTACATTAAAATAAGTAACACAATTGATTGTTGCCAAGGTTTAAAAAAAAAAAAAAAAAATTCCAATTATAATTTACTATTAAAATTTTTAAAAAAAATTTAAATGTTATTTTAATAATCTATCATTCTTTTTTCTTAATAATAGAAGTTTGATTGTAAATCGTAGTGCACTGTGTGACTTAGTATAACTATTACAAATTGTACCACATAATTTCACTACTCCAACTAAAACTCAATTATCAAACACCTCAACCCCCCACACCAATGAAGAATGAGATCTCACCAGCTTTAAACCTATTTAGATGTTTAACGTTTGGAAAATAAGGAATTTGGTTCAGTTTGAAACTGATCAATTCAACTTTGAACTGTTAGATTTATATGCAATTAGGCTAAACAATTGACTCAGCTTTTGTGGTTCATCAGATATCAAATTATACATATGTTTAATTCTTAATGGGTACATGCATTCTATATAGAAACAACATTCAGCCTAAAAAATTGAAAATATAAAGCAAAATCTACGAATTAACAAGATGGTAGCTTTTTGCTTTTGATGCCTACATAGAACCAACATCACTCCTTGTCTACTCGCATAAGCTGACTTGACTCGATCCCCATTGGCATCGCAAGGAGTAGTACATATAATTATCAATTGAGAAAACAAAATTTTAAGCATCCAACATAATACTTAATGAGAGTTTAAAAAATTACTAAATATTAGTAAAAATAAATTATTAGAGAGCCAGCAATATTAAGAAAAACTTGGATCATTATGAAAACAATCTTAACAGCCTCTAATTATGCAAATTGACCAGATTATGCACAATGGTCCACATAATGCATGAATATATCCAGAGACAGATGAGAAGGAAATGAAGTTGCATCTTCAATAATCTAATCTTGCATTACAATGTAATCATGAGCATACTGAGTACCAAGGGATTCCTAATTTAATGCCGCTTCTGCGGCTTCAGAATTTGAAGGGAAAAAATCCTGTCACTGGACCCAAAACCTATGCCTTCCCCTCACCACCACCTTTTTCTTGCATCCACAACTGGAAACGAAGCATAAATCTCAACCATAGCTCATGCCGACAAACACCTACTGTAATGGCTACTCCATTCCCTCCAACTGTACTAATTGTAGGCTTGGTTTGTTCAACATAAACATCATCTTGGGGTCAATGGTGCTGCCTGCAAAGTTGCATTTATAAAAATTTATAAGTCATCCACAAACGTAGAATATATGAGACAACTAGATAGAGGATTGAAAGAAAGGGATAACACCAAAATGCTTTGCATTTCTGGCTTTTCCAAACGTGGGGTCATCACAAGGCTTGGAAAACAAATAAGATTTGATCCTAGAGAGTAAATCCATCATATACAATATCAACATTGTTGAAATATTGCTGCTTTCATAGATGGATTCACATATTTCGGCAGTCATAACAGCATCATTATCATTGATCAAAACTATTGCTGATCAGTAAGTCTCCAACACAGCACTTAATTGACATCATAATTTAAAAGCAGACATAAGAATTTATCTTTTTCAATAAAATATTTTCTGGTCATGCTTTAAACAGAGGGAATTTCAATACATTAATCACAAAGATCAAGTTAATTGCCAACCCCCACCCAAAAAACAAGTAAATAGCATACAACATCTGTCAATTTAAAAGTTTAATTTCTAATTCATGTCTACTAATTAAACTTACAAAAGTTGCTTCCATAAGCAAACCACAAATTTCTGTTAGTTAGGGATCAGTTCAAGGCATTACCTGAGTTGCGTATGATGAGCTTTCAGCAAGGAACTTCAGAAACTCTTGCTTCTTTCTATCAAAATTGAACTTTGCATGATTCAATAATGCTTGTTCTCTTTGAATATCATCATGCATTTTTTCTTTTTTCCATCTCACCTCCTTGACCTGCCTCTCAGCCTCAATTTGTTTTTCAGGTAGGGCTGATATCACCAAGGGTTTTGGGAATTTCACATCTACATCTTCCCTAACATCATCAAGAGATTCCAAAACTAAGATGAAGCAACAATTAAAATTCCAATTCTATTAATCAATGAAATTGAAATCCACAAGGTTGAATTTTTTTTTTTTGGATAGGTACAGGGTTCAAATTTTAATCTTCTAATGTTTGACTTTGAGCAACAGCATGCCAATAAAACGAATTAGAGTAGAAATTCAGGATCCATAATTTATAATGATTTAAAACCCTAATAAGCTAATAAGTTTAGACATATCAAATATAACTAATGCCTAGAAATCCTAAAGTATAATGAGGACACTTCTAATTTTGACAAATTACCCTACATAGTTGGAGAAGAGTTTTCAGAAAGAGGGGATTAATGCTTTCCAACCTAAAAAGGCACTGTACTTCAGGATTTTACAATTTGTAGACTGGTGGCTGAACAAGAAGCAGGAACACTACAGCTAACAGTCATGATTTTACTTTTGAAAGGGCAGAGGAGTGGCAGAAAGTCCATGGGTTCAGCATCTCATATAGCAATTTAATTAGTTAAACAGAAATTCAACCACAATTTGGAGAACCTTATTTAGGCATTTATGTCACAAAAATACTGTAGGCAATTTTTTTTTGGTTTAAATAAGTAAAAATACTGCAGGCATCTTACTAAGTGCAAACACAAGATTTAAGTTTTGAAGAAGAGAAAGAAGTTAACAAAATATGTATATGGAAATAATGTGAAAATCATTTGTGATAGCAGAGCTTCTTACCGATCCCCTAGGGAAAACACACTGGTACTCCTAATCATCCCTCCATCCAAAGAAACAGCTCCATCACTTATACAAGGAAGAGCAGTTACCATTTCTTGCCTTGTTCTATATACTTGAAGACGAGAGAAGAGATTATAAAATAGAGTCTCCCTGAGGCCATGTCCACTAGCTGTGACACAAAATAAGTTTGCGTTGTCCACATTGATCATATTCACAGCAAACCCAAGAAAGCCAGGAGGACACTCCCCATTAGGTAATTTTGGCTTTACAAGATCAAGCCTCCTTTGAGGGTCATCTGCTACAAATTCACCTGCATATGGTCTGTGAAAGGGGGAAAAGAATTCTTTTAGAAGGTTTACAAACTACAAGTCCAAATTGTCAAACAAAGACAGCATATGAGACTCATGCATTATATTTTCAAGACAAATGACGAGAAATCTGCCATCCATATTCCTTCCAATAGAAGCACCAAGAGCGTGAAGACCAGAACTTTTATTTATACAGCCTTGCTTGTCATATGTTTCTAGGGCTTTAACGCCTTCATAAGTCTTACAGACAATGGCCAGCATGGTCTCCAACCCTAAGTACTCTGAAAAAACCCTGCATTCCAAATAAATAAAAGGAAGATTATATTAAGCATAGCATAGGATTGTTAATAGTCATTAGTCACAATGTCCCTCTCCAAAATATCCAATCCCCGGCCTAGTAAGCAAACAGGCCCACTCATTCATTTGAACCTCCTAATCAATGAGCCATTTTGGCAATATTTTATAGCACCTAAATTCATTCTAACCCATTCTAAAGTACGCACACTAAACCTCAACAAAGAAGCTTTGATAATGAAGCTACTAAAATGTCATAGTCTATTTTTATCCAAAAGAGAACCATAAATGATCAAATGCAGTTGATGACAAGACCATAACTTATGCAGAATACCATAAATTGAGAGAAGATGAAGTGCAAAGTCAATCAAACCTGCTAAGATTATCATCGTCCACTTTACCAAGTGTAGCAACAATACCCAGCACATCCTTGGTCAATTGAAGATGGGAAGCCTGAGGACCATGACGAGCTTTCAATTGACACAAAATACCAGCAGCAGATTTTTCATGCTGTAGAATCAGTTCAGTTGTTTGGTCCTCAGTCTGAAGTTGGGAATGGTTCTCAATTTCAATCTTCGGAGTGCTCGAACCATGATGCTTGCCCAAGGTAACTGAGATGAAACTTGTAGTTAATACAAATATGGAATCAAAGAGTCAAAGTCTTAGACATTTGAAAATTTGAACTTCACTTAAGTCCTTTCCTACCCGAACAACATGGACCTGATGTCAAACACTTTTAAACACTTCATCTTTTAGTTTATAATTTCCATAAAATTCTTAGGTAACCATAAATGATGATGTTAAGAATGAGGAGAGATGGTTGCTTGGGTATCTTCTTTGATAACCAAAACTTACACAATTGAGATCTTCTTTATCTAATGATTTAGGGCGCAAGTTTTAACCAAGAGCAAGATATCTTATAACATGATGGTTATAACTGTATCCTTAAGAAGCTGGATCTTGTATATGGCTTTAGAAATTAGTCAAGTGCTCAATTTATCTGCATTTCATTCACTTGCTAAGATGGGCTTGCTTAACATTAGTGACATTAATAAAAATAAATAAAATAAAGAAAAAGATTATACCTTGCAAATCAAGAATGAGGTCATCTAATTTGTTATTTTGAGCATTCAGAAATTTTATATTGTCCTCGTGCCCTTTGATTTTCATCCCTAACATTTGCAGATCATCTTGAAGTCTCTGCACAGATGAAGTTATTGCAAAGTTAGTTTAGTTAGTTATACACATTGCAACTCGATATACAGTAAATGTATTAAGAAATGACATATCCATGAACATTTTAAATAGGTAAATTAGTTTGACACATTGCTACTCAATATACAGTAAACCCTATTAAGAAATGACATATCCGTGAACATTTTAAATGGGTAAATACACAACTCGCACACCTTCACAATTTGTACCCATGACCTCACCCTCCTTACTTATAGGGGAAGGAGATGCCATTTGGTCCAGTTATCACTGGCAAGACATAGACCATGAAATAAAAAACAAATATAAAATTTTGCATATTTGTTATGACAACACCTCAACAAGAGCCATAGAACAAAAGATTTATTATTTCCATTAACAGATGCAATCAACCAATATGTCAAAGCAGCTTTAAAATTTAATAATCTTCACAACCTTAGAATAGTATATGATAGTCTCAGCATGTGCGAATCCTCCATTTTGCTTTTCATCCCTTACAACTATACTTTTCTCAGTCTGATCAACTTGCATCAATGCTGATGAATCTTTGATAGTTTGAACTGGAAGCTGCATAGAGAGAAAGATCATCAAGTAGTTAAAAATTAGTATTTTAAAGCATAAACACTAAAGACAAAAACCACCCAAATTTTCCTTCAAGGTCAAAATGCTTTTGTCAGTACCATTACAAACCAAACCTTCAATTTTCACTTAATATTTCAACAGAGCTTACTTTATGAGCATTTCACAAATACCCAGAACAAAATTTTCAATCTAACAGTTTAAAACACTAAAACACAAACTATAATTGAAGTCAATGCTTATGTCAGTACCATTACAAACCAAACCTTCAATTTTTTCACTTAACATTTCAACAGAGCTTACTTTATGAGCATTTCACAAATACCCAGAACAAAATTTTTTAATCTAACAGTTTAAAACACTAAACAAAAACTATAATTGAAGTCCCTTTTGCTTTTGTCTTGGGAAAAATTAAAGCTTTAAACAACTGTAAAGAAGAAAACAAGGGCATGCATGAGAAACCCTAATGCTCTGTTTGGTTGGTGGGAAAAAAAAAAAAGTGGGCACAGAAACAAGTAGATAAAAGAAAAGAAAGCAAATTCCAAATTCAAACCCTGGTGTTCACAGTTACAAAGATTCCAAATTTTCCTTTCAATTATTTTTATTATTTTTTCTCATATTTTCTTAGCAAAGAAAAAGAGTGAGAAAACTTAGAAACTTAGAAAAGGGACTCACCTGGTTATTGGGTTGAAACATTTTGTAGCTGAGGTTGACTCGTTCTCTCTCTCAGTGTCCGTCTCGCAATTTTCGCTTGCTCTCTCTCTCTGATATTTGGCTTTTTATGCATATATATATATATAGGCATATAGTATAATGAGTAATTGCGAACGATGCCATTATTTTTAATAGTTAAGATTGGTAGTTGTAAAAAGAAACTTTTAATCTCAATTATTAATAAGAAAAAAAAAAATCAGAAGTAAAAAGTAAAAATCTAACAAGTAAAAAATGAAATTTTTTGTGAGATAACCGAGGTGAATTGACCCGGTTAGTATTGCACCGGATTCTAATATATTAGTATATATATCACTAGATTGGGATCTGGAATTGCATTTAGCAATTCCACCGTGCAATTATCCAACTCCCTCACAACATTTTTTTACCTTTGCTTTTTTACTTCTACTCAATTTTTATATTTAATAGTTAAGATTTAAAGTTGCATCAATCGTACTGTATAATTCACCCAACTCCACACGGCCTTTTTTTACTTTTTTTTTACCTTTTTATCTTTACTTTTTTTACTTTTACTCATTTTTTATATTTAATGGTTGAGATTTAAAGTTGCTTTTTATAACTTTAAATCTCAACCATCCATACCAATTGCATCATGCACCTGATCTCACTTTGTATATCACTATAGTTTGTCTCGTTGGAAAATACTTACACTCAATAAAAAAAATTGTAAATAAATAAAAATTTTCAAGTTGGGATTTTTTTTTGGGCACAAATGATTTGTTAGTGAAAAATGTTGTTTTCCGTTTTACAACGTGTTAGGATTTGTGTGTGAATTTCTCAAAAATAATTAAAAAAAAGGCTTTTTTTATTAAGATTTTAAATTGGAGTTTAATTTTGTGTCATGTGTCCCATTTAATTTTTAAATTATTGTGTCAAGTGAATTATAAGGTGCAAATAGAATTTTTTTTAGCGCCACATGTCCATATAAGGTGCAAATAGAAAGAGTTTAAATCCAATTAGATTCCAAATAGAATTCAATTTAGCGCCACATGTCCATCAATTTTTTTTATTTTTTTTATTTTTGTGCAAAGTAAATTATTGGGTGCAAAAATTAAAGTGTTCAAATTCAATTAGATTCTAATTAGAGTTCAATTTAGAGCCACATGTCCATCAAATTTTTTTTTTTAATTTTTATGCAAAGTAAATTATTTGGTGCAAAAACCAAAGAGTTCAATAGTAATGAACCTTCAAAAAACCAATAATATCTGCTCAACAAAAATCACCAAACTAATAGTCTCACAAGGTGCCCGTGCATCTTCTAATGATATGCCTCATGAAGGTTTTCTTCCTCACCTACTCTCAAAGCAATTCAATGGAGGTCATGCCAAATACTCACTAATATCTTATGTTTCATGTGCCAAAAGTTTTGGTTTTATTCTAATTCACGTTAGGTTGGACTTTTTACAATAATGAATTGCTTTTCTTCATTGTTCTCTCCTCATACAGTTAATAAAGCATGCCTAATAATAGTAAATAATTGAATACAAATATCTTAGCCTTTTGGGTTTTAGCTTCTTTTTTTTTTTTTGGTTTCCAATAAGACATGTTTTGCTTAGCTATGAATATAATATTTCATATTTACATTATATTTCATAGCTAGGAAACTTACCGGTAAAAAAAAAGTTTGAATATATTCACTCCTTTTTTAATATTGTAACTCGTAAGGAGCAAGTTGCATTTATCCTTATGCCCAAAGATAGAAATTGGAAGTAGCAAGTCGAATTTGAAATGTATGACAAGGTAAAGAACTAAGATACTTTTGGGTTTTTTTTTTTTCCCTAAAATATTAAATTTTAAGTTTTTCTTTTATCATAGTATAGCTTTTGTTACAGACTTTCAGTATGTAATATGAAAAAAAAAAATGCAAATGAATTAATGAGGTTTCAGCCTTTCAGGTTCACAAGTTCCACGCATAATTTTTGTAACATTTTTTTCCTCAAGGTTGGGACGAAACCTACTGCTTGAGATACCTAAATGATTTTCATGAAATCCATTTCTTTGGTGACAAAACTTACAAGATCAGCCTTTTAGTCTCATCATTTATCTGTTTGATTATTTTAATAAATATTTTGGCTGTTTTTCAAATTTGAGTAATGGTTCAATCGTGTCATTTTGGAAAAATCATTTGTTTTTTTAGTTTCTCATGTTAGTATGTTGGCTTTGATTAGAAACGATTACGGCAATGGGGCAAGTTAACTGATTTAGGAGACAAGGGGAAAAACATAAGACAGATATAGAGATACATACACCCCACACCACATAGGATTTGATGCATTTTCACTTCTAATTTAAAAAAATATACAAACACCTTCTAATGAAATTTTGGTAAGAGTTTTGTTTGGTTGTGAGAAAACAAAGAGGACAAAAAGGTTTTGTGGTTATGTAATAATACATCGTGTGTGTGTGCACGGTTAATGGTTTTTTTTTTGGTTGTTTCAATTGCATTTTATTTGCTTGCTTGCTTGCTAAAACACAAAGGAAAATAAAAATATATACTTTCCCATTTACGGTTCTTTGCAAATATAAACCTATCTTAGGTGCCAAGGGTCTGTTTGCTTTCAAAAAGTGATGTATCCACTTTTTATTTTCTTTATTCTATATCCAAAACTTGAATTTAAATATAGAAAAAATATTTATTTTCATATTTGGTAGTGTTTGGTAAGTTGTTTTGAATACATAATTTGGGTATAGAATACGTCATATCCGGATTTGGTCATTGTTTTCTATTTCACAAAAAGTAACCTTTCTCACTCACACACATCACATTACTAAATAAAATAAAATAACTTTGTGTTTTCACAATATTTACAAATATACCACTATATTCGTATTCATTGAAAACGAAAACACTAAAAAGTTGTATTCATTTTTTGTATCCAAATCGAACTTTTAGGATATTGAAAATGAAAACCGAATACAAATATTAAAACCAAACTAGTTTTTTGGTGATAGGACCCACTAAAAATTGAAAATAAAAACAAAAAACGATGTTTTTTCAGCTAACCAAACAGGCCCCAAATAATTTTAGTAATTGATTGAGTATATGTTGTTGATAGAGGGATCTCATGTTGTTAATGATGTTGTAAATTGTGATATCAGAGAATGAGGGTGATCACTGAAATGGTTTTTCCTTTTCTTTTCTTTTTGCTAATATTTGGTTGATTTTGAATTTCATTGATGATTGACTAATGAAATTTATTTTAAGGGCAATCCTTCTTTAAAAAAAAAATAATAAATAAAAAATAGTGGCAATTGTTGAGGAGGAGAGGAGGGATAATAATTTGTGATATTTGTTGAAAGTTCAAAAAGATTTGGTTTAAGGGTAATCTATTTGAGGAGGAGAGGGGGGATGATAATTTATGTGACTAAGCGATAATGGAAGTAAGAAAAAATTGAAACCCCATCAAGTGTTTTTGCAATTTACCAAAGCCTTGTTGTGTTTTTGCATTTTGGAAATTTTGCTTCCAAAACACTTAGTGATCACTGTGTTACAATTCCTAGTCCTAAACCTCACATATTCATTTCCTTCCCATTGTTAACTTCTTTTGTAAAAGAAAAAAACCCATAAGCCTCGTGGGAGTAGTCCTACATTGCTAATGCGTAAAATTATGTGTTTATAAATGTTTAACCTTTCATTAAAAGAAACCAATAGGATATATTACTCATTTAACATACATGGAACTGGAAGGCTAAAATTATACATGTCAATATAAGAAAAATATAACAATAATAGTACTTACACGAGAAAACATTATTTTTCATCATAAATGACAAGTGCAACAAAGATCTCTAATTCATAACCACAAAAATTATAATTGTTATTTATTCTAAAAAATACAAACATAACATCTCTATTTCTAATTACCCAAACGCAAAAAAGAAAAAAGAAAAGAAAAAGGTTTTGTAAGACAGTACTAATAATAATAAGAAAAAAAATGATGCATTAATCATCTATTTAATTATAGTAGTATAATTATTTAAAATTTAAGAAGAGGCCATTGGTTAAATTTAATATATAAATTTTTTTATTAAATAAATATTGGAAGAGGAGGAGGAGGATTTCAAAAGTCGGGACTGTGAGCCATGGCCCTCCTTCTCTCTATCTATTTTAACCTTTTTTTTTGGCATAAAAACCTAGGGAAAAAAAAAGCTTTAAGACCCTTGAACTTTTATTCATTAGCAGTAAAATCCTTTCCTTTCTTCTGTTTTTTTTTTTTTTTTGGGGGGGGGGGGGGGTGGTGATTTGGTGAAAAATAAAAAAGTTGAAATAGTGCCATAGTTTATGAACTGAATTGGCAAAGAAAAAAAAGCCATGCAATCTTACTGCAACATAAAAGTTCAGAGGATCTTAATGCATTTTACCTAAATAAATAATATTTGTTAATCACAGATTCACAGGCCATAATCATCAAAGATGCAACCAAAGTGAGAAACCAGTGTAATAAGTATAGATGTAATTATGTAAATTGATACAAAACCATAGATAAAGTGCTACACATTGAATTCTAAGTTCTAACCCTAACTTAAGAGGCATTCTTCAAACATTGAATATAGAAGTAAATGGACTGCTATGTTGATCCTATGAATTTTGGAGGTGTGCTAGCAGTAAAATTCTCAGGGTTCTGTTAGTTTTCCAAAAGTGACATCTACAAATATAAAATTTCCTTTTAAGCAAAAACCTGTTCTATGGATATTTACAAGCATTATAGAGTTTTACTCCACTACAAAAGTAACTAGGACAATGTACATCAGCAAGGTGAGTTATCTGACTTGCTCTTGGATTTATATTCCAGATAGTAGTCTTTTAACACAGGTTCCATATTATCCATGAACTTGTCAAACTTTTCTTTCTTCTTCTTGAACTTCTTCAAAGATTTTTCACGGGATTTAGTCATCTTCCCAATAGAACAGGTGATCACTTCCAACTCCTCCTTTTTTTCTTCAATTAACTTCATGACCTCCGCATTTCCTGCCGAGGACTCACTGTCTTGTGTGACAACTGGAAAACATATACAAGGATCCCTGAAGAGGAAAAATAAAAAATCTTGGTCACATATTATCAATATGCCTATAGGCTGAATAAGTACTTATAGTAATCTTGCACATTCCTTAGGTGTCCATATGTCCTAAATGTTTTTTAGATAATTGATCTCCAACAACATGAGAACATTCCTAGTAAAGAAAGCATTCAACATTGCAATGGGAAATAAAGGTGAGTTGTGACATGATATATTGTACAAAGCTTCCTATTAAGTTGGAACCTACTAAGAAAGTATACGTTGTGTTTCATCGTATTATTCTTCTTTGTCTTGACCTTTCTATCTGAACTCTTTAAATACGATTCTATACCAGCTTGTGCGTGAGATCAACTGGAATCAATATACCAGCTTGGAACTTCCCACATCCAATCAAGGAAATCTGTCCTTTTTTGAGGTATGGGGCTCCAAAAAAGAAAAAAAATTCATGACTGGAATCACGTTAAGCAAAAAAAGAAAAAGAAAAAATTGTTTCACACATGATCTCACAGCGAGAGAGAGAGAGAGAGAGAGACCCATATCCAAGAGAAATAACTCCATTCTCTCTTAAAATGCCACCATCCAGAGATACAGCACCATGCTTTATACAACGACGGGCTTCTAACATGCATTCCCTGGTTTCATATACTTGAACCTCTCCTAGAAGACGATACAGTACTGTCTCCCGAAGACCATGGCCTGCAGCAGTTCTTGTGTGTAAATGATCAATGTCTAAGTCAATCATGTTAACCGCATACCCAATGAAACCTCTTGGCACATTCCCCCTAGGCAAGGTAGGATACGGCAAGGCCAGCTTCCTCTGAGGGTCACTACCTTCATACTTCCCAGAATAAGGCCTGCCAAAAAGTTCAATAATTCATATAACATTACAGATTTTATCCTTGATGCTAACATTTCAACTTCAAACCCTAATATTTATATTTTCTTGGAAAAAGGGAAGAAAAATAAACTCACAATTATGAGGAAGGATCATTTTTATAACAATAACTACCAAAATATGTGAATCACAATCATCACAAAAGAATACCTTAGATCTTCAAGGCAAATAACAAGAAATCGACCATTAATAGAATTTCCACGTGCAGCTGCTGCTGCATGAAGGGCTTGCCCACAATCCACTTCTCCATTTTGTTCATAATTCTCAAGAGCACTTGCAGTCACAAAGGATCTACAGACAACAGCAAGCATCTGATCTTCACCCAAGTACTCTGCTAAAATCCTGCAGAGAGACCAATCCAGAGACAGCATAAATGGAATAAGATATAGAGGATTGAAGTAACTCCTTTATTGAAGAAGAGAGTTAAAAATTGTTAAATTACAGATTCTTCCAAAAGCTTAAGCTATTGGGATATGATATATTTAATCATTTAACTGCATACTTCTAACAAAAATAAAATAAATCAAGGGAGAAACAACCTGCTAAGATTGTTGCTGCAAACTGTACCCAGAAGTGCAACCAGGCCAATTATATCTTCCAAGAAATGATTTGGTTGCTCTTGGAAGGAGAATTCTCTTGAAAGACTGCAGAGGACAGCCGCTGCAGAGTGATTCATGCTTTCTATCCAATTTATCAGTTCCTCTTTTGTGGGAAAGTACTTTGGGTTGACAGATGCTGGAAATGAGTCATAATTAGGAAAACATGCTTATGCATAACAAAATTACAAACATATATTTAGGATAAATCACCAAGCAACATCAAATGCTACACTCATAAATAGCAGTGAATTTCGGACACCAAATTATCTTTTGTAACACATATTGCCAGCATAGGGCTCCGGAGCATAGGTCGCAGCCAATTAATGGCTAGGCAATGTCCATGCAACTAAGTGCTATAGGTCTATCACCTACTCTGTCGTTAGCTATGAGGATCCACATACACTCAGTAGGAGATAAAATGTTTTTATAGTGAAGTGGACAACCGGGAAAAAAAAAAAGGCATCTCAACATGCGCGTTCAAAGTTTAAAATGGGATGATCATATACATCTTCAATAAGATGCATTACCTCAGGTCATTATCAATAAAAACGAAAATATTAGACCTGGTTAGTTTGATTAGCAAGTGAATCATATTTTTTTTTTAAATATTTTCTTTCACACGAGTGTGATTTTTAGCCAAAAATTATATGTTCTGCTAAATAATAGTAAACAGTACATCCTTGTTTCCTTTTGCAGTAGAACATATTTGTCTTAGAAAATAAGAATTCAACAGACGCAATAGAATTTACTATATATTTGCTATCAGCTTTAGAATTTTACATGCCTCCGTGACTTGGGCAAATATACCATCAAAGAAATTGAATTGCTATATTGAGTTGTATATGTGAATTCTTTCTACAAAGAAGACATCTTCATCACTGGACCTGGATTCACTAAGAAATGTTCCCTTTACATCTGATCGGATACTTTTTCGTTCACTTATCCAACCCTATAGGCCTATTTTATGAGTAAAATAATAATAACATGTGCTAGTAATTCAAAACCTTGCAATTGAAACAAATCTTGCTCGACTTCTTCCTTCCTTTTAGTATGTGTATTCAGTTGCTTCTCCAGATTCCCAATGTGATAACCAATTTGAATTATTTTATCCTCAAGTTTCTGCATAGAGAAGCCATCAGGGCAGGGAACTCAATTAATGACAGTAGAAAAAAATTTTAAGGAACACCAATGCATTTTTATCTGAAAATATGAAATAAAGCTGAGGTTAATGGCTGTACCTTCTCATTATTTATCATGGATACCATGACTTTTTCTACTTGCTTTAGGGAAGATGAGTCCTGAAGGAGCAAGACATTTCCTTCTATAGATGGAGACTGAATATCATCATACTCCACTTTTGGAGCTTGCACAGAAACCTGCTCATAAAGCTTAACAATCATCAATATAGAACTCCTAATCAAATCATAGTCACTGCAAAGTTGTGGTTACCTGAACACTCAAATTTAGCTCTGGGTGACGAGAATGAGAAGCTTCAAAGCAAAACATCCCATTCTTTTGAGGGAGGGGAATAGCAGGAACCATGCAGCGCCCATGTTTAAAAGTGTACCGAATAGATTCCTCAGTATTGAATGACTCTGACTTTATAGTGAGAGTGTGAGATTGCCCATACTTATCTTCATCATGAATAGTCTCATCAACATCCCCCTCAGAGTTGACAATTTCAAAAATGATATTTTCCAGTTCAGTACCAGCAGTACAAAACTCAGGTACCTAAAATTACATACATCATGAATTTGAAAGAATAATTCATGGTAGATACAATATTTTAAAACCTAAAATACCGAAGCAAGTAATTACTAACCCTTGATGCAATCCTCAGCTCCCTTTTTTCAATTTGAAGCTCCTGCTTGAAAACAACTTCATGGCCAGATAAAACAGAAAGTGAAGCTGCAAGGCAAGGTTGATAGAATGAATTAAACCATAATTCACTCACAATATGGTTGTTAATGAATACTATCTAGAAAATGGTATTTAGAAAAAGGAGGTAAGAAATTGTTACAGCCCTCAGCTTCCATCTTCCACTTATATAGGAGAATTAGTTACACAAGGATAAGGGATATTCTGAAAATGATCAGTTGGTGGGGACAACTTACCATGGAAAGATTCCAAACTCCGAAGAGTACAATACAATAGTACCAGTTACACAATAGTAGCTCTATAACAGTTGCCCAAACTGGAGCAAATATGTCACATTAGCCCATCTTGGAACAAATAAGACTCTAAGCAACCTTTACATAATGACTAAATTCACCATTTACTTTTAGGAAACTATGAAGTAGTCATTTAACTATATTACTCAAACACTCTTCCTCACATGTGGGCCCAAATCTTAATAAATAAGGTCCAAAATGAGTAATATTTAAATTCTTAAATGGGAGGTAGAGTGGAGATAAGGTTCAAACTCAGGACCACCTGCTTTGAGACCATGATAAAGTACCTCTTGTTTCAAAAGAATAAGTTGCTAAGAAATTGTAAAATTAATCAATAGCAACAACCAATCATTAGTCCCAAATTTTTTGGGATTGGCTAAGAAACGATGAATTCGATCATTTAACCAAAAGCAATAGATTGTAGGTTTGTGTCTGGCAATTAGCCTCTCCAATAAATTGGGTAAGGCTACCTACCATGGTCTCTTCTAGACCCTGCAAAAGTGGAAGTTTTGTGCACTAGGTATGATTTTTTTTATATGGAACAAGAAGTCTTGAGAAACATCAAGGAGTTGTCTATTTTTGCACTCAACAACACTATTTTGTTGTGGTGTGTGAGCATAAATAGTTTGATGTACAATGCCTTTGTCATATAGATAAGAAGCAAAGAATGTCTTTTTGAACACACTATTAAGTATTATTTTGCACTAAATATACTGATATAAAAAATAAAAATCTTCTTTGCAAAAAAATCTCCATTTGCTGCTACAACAGAATTTGCAATTAATACCAAAGCCTCAAAAGCCCCCATTTTATCGATTCCCTATCTCCTGAAAGAACCAACAACCATCTAGAATCTTTACTTACCAAAGAAAACCCTGTATAGTTAAACCTTAGTCACATCTTATGAAAATAAACAAGATTCTTATAAAAAATCATATCACCTCTAACAAAAAATGGCATTTCATACTTTAGAAAGAATTATCATGCTATTTCAAATATATAAAATTTTAAAATAGAAAGAATACAATTTATTCCATCCAAGCCTAGAGGACATGGACTTAAGTCACTTTTATACAAACCTAGGGGAGGGGAAGTGCCATTTCCTCCATAGTTTTTGAGGGAGTGTCATTTCATGAAACCTCAAGGGAGGTTGGTATAATTTACCCTTTTTGGGGGGATAAGAAAGGAAATATGCCCACTGTGGCACATGAACCATGATTCAGGTGTCAAATTTTCTTGGTCATTATAAAAGGCTTTAGTTAAATTCATATGGTATAGGGTATTTTTTTTGTACAAGGAAACTCATATTTTATAGGTCATAGGTCATCTCCTAAACAAGTTTCATAAGATCAGTACAACGAAAGAGAAAGCTGACGAAGAAAGGATCATACCTTTACTTCCAAATCCTGCTATCACTTTCAAGAGGCCACCAAGGTTAATGCATCCATTATCATCAACCTACATAGAAAAATTCTCTAGTTTTAGTGAAATACCATAAGACACCAGTAAGCTTAACTTTCAACTCCTTGAGCCTTAATCCCAGTTATTTACTTAATATGCTCAGGATGTCAAATAACATGCCAGAAAAATAAAAGCAACCTCACCTTACGCTTGGGACCTATTTGATCTGTTTGATCTAGCATATGAAATCCGTCCACATCCAACTGAACTTCCAAGCCTTTTGACACGTGATTACCATATGCATCAAACATCTGTAGGAACACACATTGACTAAAAGAGTTAGAAAGTAAGACCAAAAATGGAGATAGTGCAAGATACATGCCCTCATTGTCTACCAAACAGGATCATGATCTACTGTTTCAAGGTTGAACAACAAATCTAGTACTGAACTCTATGCAGTAAATCCAATTAACGGAGAAGAAGTGTTCATGTAGTTTATACCAATTAGTTAGGGTTATGCTTATATAAGTTGAGTATTCTAGCATAAATATCCAATATTGTTTATGACATCCAATTGAATAATATCTGAAGGTGGAAAAAAATAAGCCTGGAAACTTTAAGTCAATTTATCATGCCCAGATTGGAGCCAGGTACTGCATGCTATGACAAACTGCAGTATGCCAAAGAAAATACCAATTATGAAGGCTTAATGCAAGCGATAGCACGTTGATGTAATTTTTATGCCCAAAGTTATCAAATCATGTATCATGTATCTTCTCATAAGCTTATTACATTTTTTATATAAAAAAACAAAAACAAAAACAAAAAAACTAGAACAACCAAACAAGGTTAACTACAAGACAGAGATATTCCATACCATATCTGCCATGTAGAGGGTGCAGTGAAGTTACAAACTTCCAAATATGGCAACATCTAAAATTCAATGGAAATGAAAATAGTGCACACGTGCTGTGCTGGCAAGCTTATTAAATTTGTATGTAAAAACACCAGCTGTAGAAAAGTTGGTAGAGGGAAATAGGGGCTGGATTATATCCAAAACACTTAAAATTTCAAGCGTAGTAGGAACCGATGGCCTCTAAAGCTTTTGCTCTATCCATGCAGTTCCTCTCAACAAAAATTTTCATTAAGGAAACTGCTATATGCCTGAAAAGCATTCATGGCATGCATAGAGAAGTGTAGTAGACACTGATAAATGGATTTTCAAGCTGCGTAAACTCTTCAAAGTTCTATGATAAATACCTCATTGATTACATAAATTTGCTGTTGAAAAAAAAGAAAGGAAATTGAAACAAATAGGGGTATGTATGCGGTTCTAACAAATTGATAAATGATAACCTCAAACAAATTGCATATAGATACATACACATTACACACAGTATGAGTGTGTCATTGTCATATAAGAGGCTTCAAGAGAGTTTTAAAATGTGTGAGTTGGACTAAAGTTATTCAAACTTAAGACTTATTTTCTGGTTAAGGTTGGAGATATTAACATTTTGTTGTTCTTGGAGAAAACCAATAGAAACACTACTTTTTATACATCATCAACACAAGGAACTAGCCAATCTAGCCAGCCTCTTTTTTTTTTGGGGGGGGGGGGGGGGGTTGGGGGGTTAAGTACCAATCCAGCGAGCCTCATACTGATACAAGATAGAAGACATGAAGTTTTTAAATTACATTTTTAATTTAAAAATGCAACAATTCCCATTCAAGCAGATAGCTGAACATGTCTTGGAATTGTCACAGAAACATGTCATACAGATGTGCTTGTGAAAATGATAATACTTCCTCAATAAACCTCTAATAGGAGCTGTTTAACCATGCAGCCTGGAAGCAGTCTGTTTTCTGATATTGGTGGCTGGGCCTTGACAAGCTGTAAAGATCCAGGACTAACTGATACAAATAAAAACAGAATATGTAATAAGAATGATAAATACAGCAAAAGAACGAAAAATTTACATCTCCCAACACCACATTAGAATGGGGCTATCTCAATGGACCATTATACCTTGACATGGAACTGAGACTGAGAACAATTCCTTCTCTGGACATATCATCAAAGTCGCTTTATAACTTGGCCTGATATTGTCTAACTCATTGCTTTCAATCAGTACATCCTGAAAAATTAGCAAACTGGACAATATTCTAACAAAAAGCATAGCTACATTTAAATGAATATGAGTGCAATGTATTCAAAAGGGCATGTAAAATCTGTTCATGTGAAACATACCTTCACTTTTAGGGTTAATTTATCACGTGAAAGTTCAGTACTCATTTTCTTAACGTGGACAAGCACACCCTTGATTGTATGAATTTTGATCCTCACTTTGGGAGTATGTGTGAATGTAATTCGATTGTCACAAATGTCAAAACATCCCAAATAGAAAGGTGGGAAACATGAACCAACCCTATCAAAAAAGTTCATGATAAGAAATGAAAATAATAAATTATAAGTTGAATGTGCAGATAAAAATGCAAGATTTAAATCCTAAGAAAAAAATAAAAAAAGCCAATACAACAAATTCACAGGTGATAATATAGCTATCCTACATTCCATAAGGAGTTATTCAATTTATAATATGTTAAAGTAACATTTATGTCTCACCAGGTTCCAAAGGGAATGTTTCAAAGAGAAAATTCATTAGCTCAATGGATACAAGGTGTCGTACCTCACGTTATATTGTGGATTCTGCTCACCATCCAAAAGCTCCCACTTACCCACCTCGGAAGATGCCTTAACTAGCACTCTTTTGATACAATTATTACAAGTCGAATCCTTCTGATAAACAAAATTCAATTACATCAGATTACATGATTAGACTCAGATTTAAAAACATATATAATATCATACAAAGACAAGACATGACAATAGTTCCTAGGTATTACTTACAAGAGAGAATTTAAATGTATAAAGACCAGCCTTTTGAAATAATTCTGGAAACTTGCAACCCAAAGGAAAGATATATAAACCATGAAATCCTTTACGTGATGAAGGTGTCACATATCCTGAATAAATATGGTGAGCATCGTCAGGATGCTCAGTTTCTTTTAAAAATTTAATTTCCATAGACATCTCTAAATTGCTCTTGACAATATACTTCTGATCCAAGTTTTTTGAAGTAAAAGAAGAAACAAAATTGGCAGGCCGTACAACCGCCACAATTTCTGTTGGAGGAACTTGTCCTGCATGAACTGGACCATCAACAGGTAATTCCTGCAACACCAAAAAAAAAAAAAAATGTATTCAACAAAAGTACGTGAAAATGCTATGTTAGAATAATGCTTAAGTAATTAAATTCACCCTTCCCTATCAGCTTAAGTTTTTGGGATAAGTGGTAGTTTAACATGGTATCAAAGTAGGTGATCTTGAGTTTGAACCCTATCTCAGCCCTACTTGCCATTTAAATTTTCAAAATTTCATGTGTTAGAGCCTACTTATTGATGAGGGGTCTAGGCTCACACTTAAGGAGCAATGTAAGAAAAATGATTCAGTAGCTAAACTCACCATTTCCCATAAATCTTAAGCTTTTGGGACAAGTTTTAACATGCTCTGAAGGAGGGAATAATATGAAAAATTTTGGTATTCCAAATTTTAAATTTTCAGATATGTTTTTGTTGTTCTCTTCCATGGTAAACCAAAGAAAGAGCAATACGGATTCCAAAAGTTACCATGTTCCAACATATATGAAGAGAGAGCAGTAAAGAAGAAATACAAACCCCATCAACCTCCAGATCTAGACATTGTTTTTCACTCAGCAAACCAATTGTTGAAGGAGATTTCTGGCGTAGTTTATCAAGCTGGTAGTTCCACTCAATACTTTCAATAGCAAGGCACTGATGTGAATGACTCAGGATTCAGAAAATTGTTCATTTATATAAAAAGTTGGAAGAATTAAGTAAAGATAAATAAAAAGCAATGGCAAACCTTTCCAGAATCAATCACATCAATGGGTAGGGATAAAGAGCCACGAATATCAAAATTGGGATTCCCATTATTGACTACAAGGATGCAGGCATTATCATCTGGCATTCCTAGTGGCCTTTCAAGCCCAAAGTAACAAGAGCGTTTATTAATGAGAAAATTATTCAAGGAGTCACATTCATAGACTGGGCAAAAAATAAATAGAGTTGCGATTGCAAAAGAAAACATACCTACATATAATTCGAGCTTCCCCTAATGAAAATAAAAAACAAAAAAGAATGGTCAAATCCATATATTGAAAATGTTATAAAATTCTACTAAAATTCCAGTTGAACTCTAGATATCTTTGAGACATAAGACATGACAATTTTATTGAGGGGATAAGCACAACATTTTTCAATAAAAATAAACTGAGGGGATAAACATATCAGCTATATGTTCAGTTTAAACGTTAACTACTGAAACATAGAGGCACGGTCAAATTCAAAGACTTTATATGTTGTCAAAGAAATTACTTACCACCCACATCACCTTTACATCCTTCAATCAGGAAGTATTCTAGTGTTGCATAGACATTGTTTTTATGGCACCCAGCACATGCTCCCTTAAGAACCTTGATTTTCTGACCAGATTCCCATGATTTTCCCTTCCTCTTTAAAACCTGATGCACCCTTATGACTACAAGTTGAAATAACCATAATTAACTAGCAACATATAAAATCAGAAAGAGAAACTGAAAAATTAGGGAAAGGAAGAAAGAATGTAGTCAATAGAACTTTGTCTAACTTATAGACTGTTAGGGCATCCAAGCCAAACGCTTAACTAGTCATGAAGTGGGCCAACAATGTCAAGCTTATGAGTACTAACTCTTAACGCCCAACTTTGCTGGCTACCTGCCCAACAAAACTGAACCAGAAGCAGGAGATGCAGGTTTAGAACAGAAACTTAAAACAAAAACTGGGACCGAAACTGAGAACAAATGGTGTACTGAAGATTCAAACAAAAGACCTACTAGTCAAACCAAGACTCTAATACCACGTCAGATCATCCAATCCAAAAGTTTTAAGATGTCAAAAAGCGGGCTATCAACGTCTATTAAACTTAAAAAGTACGAACTCTGACAGAGAAAACTAGTCCAACAGAAGATGAATTAAAACTCAAGATCATACTAGTTTGGAAATTAAACGGTCTATCCCTTTATGCCTACCATCTGACGAAATTCCAAGTGCCTTTTTGTTTGCAGGGTTGACAACAAGAACAGCTTGATCCTCGCCAGAGTCAGTTTCTTCATCATAACGCTCATGCATCTGAAGAATCCAATCTTGATACTCTCTCTCCATTTGCAAAGGAGTCAACAGTTTTCCGTCTCTATAAATTTCAACATTGACCTCTTTGACCTCTACAGGTTCAAATTTTTTGATTGAGAGGATCATATAAAGATCAACATAAACAATTAATAAAGAGTTCTTTATTGTGATGGCTAAGAAACATTACCCTTTTCCTTTTCTGGCAGCTTATTTCCAAAGTTCTTTAGAGCAGTAGTAAAGGGATTATGGTGTGCTAGATCAGTCTGGAAGAAATGCAAACACTAATCATTGTTTAAGAAAAAGGAAAGAAAGTTCAGAAATCAACTATTTGTTAAAGAAGTACACATCTCCCTTGATTTAACTATTTTTTTTATTCTTGGCTTGATTACTATTGCATATAACTACATAAATCTGTTATTTGCATAGGTATAAAACTGAAACTTATTACATTTTCATTCCTTTAGCATAGCCTAATTATCACCGGAGGCTGGCAGCAGGTGAACCAAAGTAATTGCATGGACTATACCTCAGAAAGAGAGAGCATCATTGTTCAGATTTTTCTTGTCTATAAGACACATGGGAATGAACCAAGATAAGGAAAATGGGGGACATTCTTGTCACACACACATGCAAGTATTAGCATTCCATACCTTAGAAGGTGTTGGATTGAAACCAGCATCAGTGTCTGCAACCAGAAAAGTTTATAGTCAAGCATTTAACTTCCAATTTGTAGTAATTATTATTACAAATCAAATATGTGGCAACTTATAATAAACACAATCACCCTACCAATAAAGCATTTAACCCTTAAGCAACATCTCTTCAGTAAGTGGGATTTATCTCCCTTTTTGTGTCTGAATTCCATAAAAGGAAGCCATGTCTGTGGCAAAGCAAGAGTGATAGATACATGAGACTCACCCAGCATACAGCACTTAGAATAAAGACAAAGGCATATATAAGATATACAAACAAATGGAAACCAAAAGTTAAAACAATGAAATGTTAAAAAATTATTGAATATCTGGAAGTTATATATTACCATGTGGTGATTTAAGAAAAACCACTCCCCTCAAAGATAATGATAGAGACTAGAAGGCAGTGATAAAAACTAGCCCTGAGGAAAGACATCCTTATTGATATACTACCACTTGTTTCAAAAGCTTATGCTATTAGAAAATAGTGAATTTAATCAATTAACCCTGCGTCTTGGCTCAGGGTCACTGATCATATGACTGGTATTCTAGGTTTGATTTCTGATCTTGGGCAGCCCACTAGTCATCCCCATGTTATGTTGGTAGACAGCTCAACCGCTAGTTTTTCTGGTTTAGGCACTGCTACCCGTACCCCCACAATTTCTTTGTCTTCAGTGTTATATGTCCCTAAGTTTCCCCATGCTCTAGTGTCTAGAAGAAAACTCATTAAAACTTTTAATTCTATTGCAATATTCTTACCCTCCTATTGCATTTTTCAGGATCTCCTTACAAGTAGCAAGATTGGTGGCGAGCATGGATCTGTGGTATGTACTATTTGGATTTTCATGATTCTTCTCATTCAGTGGCTCTTCAGTGATTGGTCTTTCATTTTCAGCATCATTGTCACCTTGGTCATCTCTCTATTCAGGCCTTGAAGTTGCTAGTTCCATCACGTCGTCAAATTAAATCCTTACAATGTGAGGTGTGTCACTTCCCAAAACCTAGTATGTGTATGTGTGTATAATTGTTGCAAATGTATTCATATATTGTCCTTACATGGATTATTACTAGAGCATGGTCATGTCTTTTGTTTTAAGTTTTATTTTATCAAGAAAAGAGTCATAATCTTGGCTTGGTATCTTTCAAGAAAAGAGTCATAAAGAACACCGGTGCACTGGGGTTGTTTTTCTTTCTAATAAAATTTTTCAGTTACTTATCAAAAAATATACTGAAATAAATTTCAGTACATTGTTAATTTCAGGATGCCTGAAGGCAAACTAAGGTTCCTCTCAATTGAGTTTGTCACGCAGACAAGAAAGAGTTCAAGGAAAAACAAGATTAAATACCAAAAGAATCAAGATTTTTGGTCTAGTTTTAATATCAGACTTTCTTGACACCTTTCATAGGTTATTTTAGTTATTATTGAGTCTAGTATTAAGTTTTTAAGTTTAGAAAGTTGCTGGTTTAGTTTTAATAAAGCTTTCCTAGAATAAGGGTAATTTGGTAATTTCAGATTCCTGGAATGGGCTGTGATGGGCTGTCCTAGAGGCCCATGAGTCATATTTATGTTTTGAGTTCCTTTCCTATTTGGTTTTGAAGTGATTAAGTCCTCTTTTTTTTTGTTTGTTATTTGTACTCCAAGTCATTCTAGGAATAGGTTATTTAGAGTCCTAGTCCTAGGAAAGGGTTGAATAATAGCCTATATAAAGGCTTTATTGAAATCAATATTATTCATATAGATATAGCAATATTGATTCTAGTAAAATTCAGCAGCTTATTTTGAGCTTTGAGGGTGTGATTGTGTTCTCCTACTTAAGTGTGATTGCTTAGGAAGACCTAGGTGTGATTGCTTATTGTTTTATTTATCTTATTCCTTGTTCTATCCTATGCTTTAACGCCAAACAGCCATCAAGATTTGATATTTCCTAACCTAAAACCCTTAAACATTAATCCTCATTCAAGAACCCTTCAAGAACTCATCAAGAAATTGAGGTTTTGATATGAAATTTCTGGTATGAGAAGCCGCGGCTGAGGTTCTGCCGAACTAGGCCAATCTTAACTCATACCCACAAAATAGAGCATTAAGGTACTTAAATTAGGAATTCACCAAAAGGTGAATCAAGTAACAGAGACATTCAGCAGGCCTACTTATAGAAAGAATGATGTTTATCTCAAACCCCAAAAGTTGAAATTATAAGTCAAGGTCAAGAGCTCAACACCGGATAGAATTGAAAAATCAGTGTTTCTGCATCAGATATACCTACTTGTCTTTTAAAAGAAGTTGAACACACCAGGGTTGTGTCTTGTGTGCTTTAAGAACATGCATGTTTACAATAATGAAAACTATTTAATACATCAAACATAGACTCTAAAATTATTTTGGACTAAGGCTTTGTTGTTGTTGCTGTATAGAATATTAGTATCTCCTATGCCCGTTCTGAGTTGTCTCCTTTAGAACTTGAGGACGCCAGAAATTATACATTCTACAGAATGGAAAGATGTTGTTTCCAGAATTAATCAGATACAGATTACTATTGAATAATTGCATTCAAAAGGTAATATGGGAAGCCTGAGAACCTACCCAGCGAGCATCTGGAAGTAGACGACCCAGCCGTCGAATAGAGACATGACTAAAGGTGTCATAGTTTTCTGTGATACTGCATCCTTCAGCTTTTAGTTTCTCCAAAATCATTTCAATACTCTCTTTTCCCTGTAAAATAAAATTTAAAAATCATTCAAGATGTTAAAAACAAAATGTTATAATATGCCGTTCTTGTACCTCCATGACTGGAAAATAGACACACTTCAGGCGTGCATTGGCTTCATGATATATTTTTGAACCTGTCATACTTCAAGTCTTAGAAATAAATGGCAATTAAAGCTGGAGTTCAGTTGTTAGCTGAAACTCATTAAGAACAACAGTGGGAAAACAACTGGAAAATTTCTTATATTAAGAAGTGGGTAATTTAAGAAGGTATGGATGATAGATCACTTACCTGGACTTCTGGTTGCAGCATTGTCTTGCTTATAAAAAAAACGAAGCTGCAAAATAAACTCAGGTCCATTGCAGGAATGCAAGTTGGTTATTGCAACCTCCCCACCTTCGATTTCAGCCAAATCAACACCATTAACCTGAAAAGGCACCAACCTTGTCAACACTTGTAATTCCTACTGCAGAAATTATGTAGTACATTAAGTATTGGCCATTAACCACCTGTCCAAAGAAAAATAATGATAAGAGACATAGACCTAGGTGGGCCCATGAAGAATTGGTTAGATAAGATAATCCTAAAAATACTAAAAAATATTAAATGCAAATGTAGAGAATCATTATTTTGTTATATCACAATATTATAATAACTATCTTTTTTTTTTTTAATCTATTATTACTATTTTTTTTAGAATATCATAGTAGGCAAAGCTAGAGACTACTTGTAGATGGCCAATTCTACCAACAGCAACTATACACATAATCTAGATGGAATTAACCATATTCAAACGCAAGTTTCAATTTCAAAGCATATTGACCCATTGAACTACACAAATGTAAAGAACCAGCAAGACATATGTTTATCCAGGAACTCTTACAAATGAATGAAATATAGGAAAGATCAATCTTAAACCTGAAACTCTATTGGTGTAATAGTCCTCCCTGAGTTCAACACTTCATCACACTGCACATCAATGAAATAACACATAAGAATATCAAAATTATATCCTTCACAAGAACAAGAAAATGCATTTCTAGAACTAACAAAAATTATTATAATAAAATACTGTCGCAGTCTCACCACAATGGTTGACAGGCTTATTCCACAACCAAAATATATGCCTCTCAAAAAGTAAATGTCACATGCAGGCAAATGAGGAGTACTCAATAATCTGCATACATGTGCATGTGTCGCATACTCTGTCTGGGACTTTACTACGAGAAACTCTAAAAACCAGCCAAAGGAAGTTATATATGCATTCTCAATAACTCTAAAAGCCAGATAATGAAATTTATTCTCAATATCTCAAAAGTTTTTGTTATTTGTAAGAAACACACTCTGTGGATCTTGAACCCATGACCTCCGATGTGCCACTAAAACTTCACTGACATGATCTCATAAAGTTATCTTGTGGCCAAAGCATCAAATGGCTAATTGATTAAACATCATTAAATAATCATGATTTTTGAACCCTGTAGCTCTGTTAGCAGGTTACATTTGTTGTTTACTGTAAACAAACTCAAGCCAAGCCATATTGACAAGAAATTAAATCATAATAAGGTCTTTGAACACTCAGCTATCAGATACTAGAACCATTATCAAGTGTTTCATGGATAAGTCATATTCAAACATTAAAATAGTTTCCTTTCTGTAAGAATATTATATATTAAAATGAGAAAATGCTCATTGCAAACCCAAGTGACTCCATGAAGCACATCTCAGCATGGCAGAAACAAGCACAACATCCTTATGAAAATTACTTGGGATCACCTCAAGGCTATGGGTATTCCTAAGGTTTTTTGCATTGCAAAGTGTAACAAATATCTCTACTTCTGTTCAACAATGAAACTAAAAGTTAGCAATAACCATAAGCATTTTATTCAAGGCAAACGAACCTGAATGTATGGAAAATAGATGTCTTTCAGCTTGCATTGGAGTTTAAATATTTCAAAGCTATTTATTTTTGGCTCAAAAATCTCAACCTGTCAAGAAAATTTATACAGTTACCAACTTGTATGATGTAATCACATAAATAGAAGACAAAAAAACTCCTTCATCTAATTACTTTAGAGCTTATTCCCAAGATAAACTGAAGAATACATGTCATTTTTCAAAGGACTTAATGGACAGATACAAGCAACAATGTGAACATCAAACAGATATGCAACACTTCTTAAAAATTAGATCTATGAGCCACTCGTAAGCTGGGAATAAACATCACATCAATACAGTCCCACAGAGTTTACAAGAGGAAAAAGGAGAGGGAAAAAACAAAAGACTTCTTATCCCCATAAATCTAATGATTCACCAGCATGGTTCAAGACGTGTATTGTTTACAACCTTAAACTCAGCTAAAACTATTGACCATTTGTGACTCATGACTTAAGGAATCTGACACTAAGACATGCGTGCCTGCCCTTAAAGCCTTGGCATTCTAGATTTAAAACAAAATAATGATGCTCATGAATGATAACCCATTAAATCAAGTGCAATAGATTAAATCCACAAAAATCCTCAAACCTGAAAAGAGAATTCAAATTTTCCCAGATAACTAGGGAAAATATGAAATAAAAAATGCTCAAGAGGAACACTGAGCTGCTTGTAAGTGCTCTGTATGCCCCACAGGCCGTTCTTACAAATCCTCCCATCATAATGTGGCACATTTTTTTGCTTTTTTATTTGCTAGTTCTAGATTTTCTTAAGCACCTTTTATTAGCCCCTTGATGCTTAATAACTTTCCACTCTCTAACTCCAACTACATTTTAGGCTCCAAGCTTCCCCATACAAAATTCCCTCCCTGCATTCACCTAAGGGAACTATGGATTTGTAATGAGCTCAGCAGCCTAGGTACAAAAATAAGTCTGAAGTGGTGAAAAAGATGTGCAACAGTCCCCCCACCAAAAGCGAAATCCAAAAAAAATATGAAAAGAAAAGAAAAGATGAATGTGCATAACAATAAAAAGAAAGAAGATAAACACAAGAGTACCTTAGTAAAGCTCCCATGCTGTGATTCTCCAATTTCTTCTTCGGAGGGATTCCTCATTCCACCATCAGTCTGATTGGAAAATACCAGTAATGGTTAATACAAGTTAATATGCCATCGGTTAGTTACATAACAAACTAATAAAACAAAATAAAAATCTAATGATGGCATTAGAAGCAAATGCCTTATAAGAGGACAGTAGTCTGCTCAAGGAACTTGCTTACCTTCCAGGTAAGTTCAGTACCAGAACTGCTGAGTAAAGCTTCTCTTTTATGGTGCAATGTGTAGACCTTTTTAGAACTTTTTGTCTTGGAAGAAACTAAAGCATGCCTATACAGTGCAGGATAATGCATAGTTCAGGATAACAAATAAACTATGCACACGTGAATCCAAGGTATTACTACACCAGGACATGAAATTACTCTAAAAGGAGAAGAAGAGGGGGGAGGGGGGGGGGGGGGGTGAGAGAGAGATCATGAGGCTATACCTCCCCAGATGCATAGATGCAATAGGTCCTCCATATCCAAACATGCCAAAAAAAGGCTGCATAAATACAGAAACAGTTCATAATAAACTGAACTAGCATTGCTACTAAAGGAAACAATAATGACCATGAAAGTTATGGTTAAAGAGGTTCTCTTTATAATATTAGTATATGATAAATTACGGAATTTCCCAAAAAGCTTAAATTGTTAAAAAATTGTGAATTTAATCATTCAACCAAAATTCCAATACCTCCCCCCCCCCCCCGAACACCCACCCATCCATGTGTGGCCCAAAACTGCCACTTAAGTGAGGCCAAACACATTTGATTTTTAACATTTTAAATGGAAGGTAGAGTGGAGACAAGGATCAAGCTTAGGACCTCCTGCTTTGATATCATGATAAATTACCAATTGTCCCAAAAGCTTAAGTTGTTAGGAAATTTTGAATTGAATCACTTAATCATAATTCAAATAGTATATAATAATATGAAAGATGGATTTACTCATTTACATCAACCTAAGTTATTATTTCAACTTTCAATGACACAAGAGATTACCTATTCAACTAGTTATTATTCTACTTTCAAAAAGAGTCAAATTTGGGTAATCCTTAGTTTTAATCAAGATTTATGTACCTAATAACAAAAGATTTTGGAGCCTTAAAAACAGTTAATGCGTCTTATAATGTTTCTTGATTCCCTAGTTTAACGTGTCTGAATGAAAAATCATTTTTAGCAAGTCTACGGATTTGAAAATCAGGTCTCAATAACCATATTCTATTATAGAATAAAAAAAAATTCAACATATTTATTAAATTAAAAAAAACAATCATGATATTTGCACAAATTTATAATAATGATAAACTGTCCTGCACCTAGCAAAGCATGAAACCAACAGACATTCTCCGATGAAGTATTCTCTAACTTCCATTTAATTAGACATTCCTGATGCTACTTTTGGTATGCACAAAAGTGAACGAAATTGTGTCAAAATTAAGTTTCACATTAAAGAGTTGAAGCCAGAAAGCATTATTAGTTATGCAGTACATAAAGGCATACTTCTCTTTGTATTTGAACACATCACAGATGCATACCATAAGGCGGTCATAACACACACACACATATATATGTGTGTGTGTGAGAAACGTATGTACATTATAAGGCACGTTGCAAGGTTTTTAAAATGATTTACCCTTAAGTATGGAGGCTTGCCCCCTATTGCCTGTCCTTTAGATGATCTGTGAAGTGAGGCACCCATCTTACCCCTAAAAATGATGGAGGGGTGTAAAAACCAAGCTAAAGCAGCAAAAGCAAAATAATAATACAAAACGCATATACACAAATGAAAAAACATGTAAAGCACCTGCATACAACAACAACAATTTTTTTTTTATAAGAAACAACAGTAACATATCCTTAGTCCCAAAACTCTTGGGTTGAGTCCATTAACAATAAAGTTAGTCAAAAACTAAATTGTCCTCATACAAACCATTACACTTGTAACATTTTCAGATTATTTATTGATGGCTGTCTATGCTGTCTATGAAATGAATTATAAGAAGTATTAGGTAGCATTCTCAGAACCCATGAGATTTGCAGCCCATTTTGAGAAAGAACAAGTTCTAATACTAACAACCTAGGTTTTGTACAGGTCCGTTCACTAGAAGGCCATGAGAAGAGTCTATTTATGAAATTTGAAGCTTTATAGACTTTTATAAGTGACTTCTAAACTCAGTTTCCAAAGCCATCCATATTTCCGATACAACCAAACCTTCTGTTTTAATCAACAAGAAAGGAACATCATTTGCCATGTACCTGTAATCTCTTGAAGAAAGTTAGTAAAGAATGTCCACTATCACATACCACTTCACTATAGAGTTTTCATCACTTCCATCCATTCCAGGGCCAGTGTCAAAAATAGAAATCTTATCTGCAGCAATACTCACACTGCAAACATTAAACAAACATATGGAAGTCATTATTTTAAGAGTAAGGACATGATCAAGTACAGAAATAGATGCTTAAGCACAACACAAGGATCATGTAAATCAAACAAAACAACCATCCAATTTACTATGGAACTAAAGATTTAGTTATTAGCAATGATAAAGGTGCTGAAAGAACTTCTAATGTGTTACTGAACGAAGCTTTTCTCTAGGTAAGGTATTGAGTAAGACCTTTTTTTTTTTTTTTTGATAAGTAATAAAAATTTATTGATATCAAAATAAGAGACACCCAAGTACACAGGGAATATACAGGGTCTGTACATATCAAATACAGACCATAGAATTGTCTTGCATTACTAATTACAAAGGAGGAATGAGGATAAGCATTTACAAGATTGAAAATGACACAATGGAAGGGAGGTTCAAAGTAATCAACAATGAGGCATAATGAAAAATGATTCCATTAGTGTGAAAAAACTGAGGTTCAATACTGAGTTCTTCTATTGCATTTACCATATAATCCCCAAAAACCATCATAGACCATATGACATAAACCATGTCTAATTTACAGGTTGAATTTTCCTAGTTGATAATTGGGCCATTCAAACTCATGCATGTACCTCCTGTCATGATATTTCATAGAAAATACAATTAGTGATACAAGCTCAAGTTATGCACAAGCCTAATGGTTACCACCGCAATGTCATACCTTATCAGTCTTCTATCATTTTTACTGTTGGACCATACTGCTTGCAAGGAATTATCCTGGTAAATGAGCAACAGAGTGTCAGACCTAATGACCAAAAAAGATCAAACACAGAACCAGGTCATTTTGTCAGCCGTATTAGACAAACTTACTATCAAATCAGCAAGAGCAGTTTCAAAATTGTATTCCTCTGGTAGCTCCATTAACAGATCAGTATCTGGTGTCAAGTCCCACATATTCTGCAAACCAGAGAAGTTCATCACATAATAAACGACAACCCTTGATCAGTCACATCTATTGGTGAAAATTAATTCTGCAACCAATAATTTAAAGAGCAATAATACACAAATAAAAATGCAAACAGACCACTTACCTCAAAGGTATGAGCAGTCTCACCAGAGGCATCCTAATTCAAAATCAAAACCAAGTAAAAGCATCAACAAGTAAGCATAACCATATAAACAAAACCTCCATTACACTAACCCTCTATCTGGTTGCTTATGCAAAGGAGTTACAATATAGGAAAACAACAATTTTACAATCTTATTAAATAATTCATAAATTCAAAATTCAGAAACTCAGATAGTCAAATTTTTTAAGTACACCAAAGAGCCCAACACTTCCATTCCCTTTCCTTTGCCACAACTACAAAGCAATCAAACAGGGCAAGAACAATAATGCAACTCATACTCACATGAAGCTGTAAAATGTGACACTTATGAGGCTTAAAACTCTCAAACTTAATCATTTTTTTGGTCTTGTTACCATTCGCGTCCTCAAGATAGAAGTGACCACCCTTCCAATTTATATGCTTTTTTAACCTCATTGATTCGTACTGCTTCCGAGCTTGAAAGTATTCATCTTTCACCATAGCGATGAAATCCTCAAAGGGCATTTCAGGTTCAGGGTCCCGCACCGTTAATCCTATACTTGTCCCATTTGGTAACAGGACTTTAAATCTATACACCACGTCAATATCATCATCATCCAAAACTTGCCTCTTCCTTGCATTCACCCTCGCTTCCATCGCTGTAAAAATGTAAACACAAACACTTAAACCAAGGGATTCCAAAACATTTTAAGGAAGCCAATAACATCTCAAGCTGTACAAAGACATACTATATTTTCTGTATACTTATCAATGCACGGTTCTATACAGATATACGTATTTTTATCAGCATTGCTTCAAAATTCACAATCTTTCTAAAATCTGAACACACACACACATACATACATACATACATACATGTGTTCCAAAGCCAAGCAAGTCACAAACTTTCTAAAATTTGAACATACATACATATATAAATATGCTAATTATTGTTGCAAACGCTAAGTTATTGTTACACACAGATTTCGATTGCGCATCTCATACACACTGTGTAACTATCACCAACCATAACAGGTATGTTCCTTCGTAGACATTTTGCATAAAAAAATTTCACATCTTTATTTCACATTTCATTCTCTATCTATGTAACAAAGAGTTACTTCACCACCACGCAATCGCATTAAACATAGATACACACACAAAAGCGAAAACAAATTTTCACAAACCAAAAAACAACGAAACCTTTTGTTGTGCGAGTTGACGGAAGCAGCTTGAGTGTGAGTGTAGGGTTTGTTGTTGTTTTTTCTAGAGAGAGAAAATTGAAAATGTGCTTTTTGTGTTTTGAGGGTTTTAGAGAGACGAAGAGAGAGAGATGAGAATGAATATTACAGTGAGAGAAGAATAAGAAAATGACAGACCCTGAGGGGGGAGGTGAAGTTGCTAAAATGCACCTGGGGCGTTATGTTTGACATGTTAGCAAATAATTAGTTATGTTGTTGGGGGCTACAAAATTGGAATATGCGTATGTAATAATGTAACGTGTGTGGGGAGACGAAAAGACAATTGTGTTTGGGGGGGGGGGGGGGGGGGGGGTGCGCACCCTGGCGCTTGTTAGCGTTTCTGAACATCTTGTGAGGAGGATGATATTTGACAAGTGTATACTAGTGACTCTAGTCTAGTGGTAGGTGACACGTGTCAGTCAGTTGGCCAATTGGGTCCCTTTCAAATTTGACTGGTCAGTCTACACAATTTTTTTATATTTTTTAATTATTTGTATCTTGGGTGAGAAGGAATCCAAATTCCGAATTAAACCATATCTTCAGGAACTACGGTATTTTTTATACAAAAATTATTTTCCATCTAATTTGTAGTGGGAACATTTAGGACCGTTTAGTAACGCTGTTTGTATTTTTTAAAAATACATGTAGGTGAAAAAATGTGTGAAAAAATATGTAATATTGTTTAAAAACTGAAGATTGTTGCTCAAAATCACATACCAAATGGCCCCATATTGATTCTATATCAATAACAAAGTGAATGATACATACATACATTCATATATATATATATATATATATATATTTTTTTTTTTTTATATACGAGATAAAAATTATATTCTAACCTAATTTAGGTGTATATGTGTGTGAAACTCCCTCTTAGATACTTGAAATGTTAGTACGAATTAGATTTGTCTACAAGTCGGTTAGGGTTGGTTTTAAAGTTAATCCGCCAACTAACCACAAAGGCCAGATGGTTTGGATTAGCAGAGATTGCGTAAAGGTTGGTGGCACTGACACTTGATGATAGAGATTCCATATTTGGTGAATGCTCATGCATATTTGATCTTGATCTCCCAAGTTCTAGCTAGAATCTTTCAGATATGGTGGAGATCTTGCCAGATCTATGAAAAATGAAGACTTTAAAGGGGGGAGAATTGTGACTTTGCAGGGTGTTTCAGTCAAATTGATCGACGTTGAATTGCAGAATAATAGAATCGCCATTGAAACTAATCTAATTAGCTTTTAGAATTATAGAATTGTTGTCGACTGAATTAATTATCGAATTAGTTGATTTCTATCTAGTTCACTCCAAGTCGAACGAGTCAGGTCCAAGTCTTGGATGAACAGTCCTAAATTTGATGGATACAAATACAATCACTAGAGGTGTTGGGAAATTTATCACTTTATTTTTTCATATATTTAATTGATCTAACCATTGCATAATTTTTTGTTCATGATTTCGCAAGATGATTAGGATCAATTAGAAAAATATGAATAATATAAATTTTTATGTTGTATTCGAGTCTTGTTGATTCTCAAGAACTTTATTTTAGATCAACCGAATTTAGTTCATGTTTTCAATCATATTTTTAGAATGTTTTAACCAACTATTAAGAAATGTCTGTGTTTCAATTAGTTTTATGCAATAAGATGTAAACTAGACAGTACTCTGTGCAATGCTTAGTAAAGTTTAACAAGATTTATATTTTTGTTGTCTTTTATTGTTTGTCTAAATATGAAATTTAACAATTATAATAATTATTAATAGGCATTTATTATAATTGTGTTTGCATAGATATATATTATTTCAAGAAAATATGTTCTGGTAAGATTTGAATGGAGGGTTTAAATATATAATATAATTTTAACTCAATTAAAAAATATATAATAGGATAATGAAGTTTAACTTCTTCTTTTTTTTATGTAGAAATTTAACTTTGGTTGATCTCATATATTTTAAAGGAAAAATAATTGGTAATAGCCTAAGGCTACAATCTTACTCAATAAAATAAATATTATTGCATATTTTAAAATCTAACCGTTGAATTGTATATTATTATTATTATTATGGGGACCAGTTGTCTATGAAGTACTATTGAGGCTGTATAGATTGGGCCTATGGCCCAATATCCCAATCCGAAGATACTAACCGGTCCGAGGATGGTCAACTAAGGTAATAGCGGAAATTACATTGAAGGAAGAAACAAAAGTTATTTATGATAGTCTCAAATCTTTCCGAGGTGAAAAGTCACCTCGGAAACATTTGTCCGAGGTGGTTTAAAATCTTCATGTCATCTTGAATGTTACTTTAAAGTGGCATCATGATAGGGAGTCGGACATTGGATAAGGGATGAGGGAGGAAGATAAACAAATATCTACGAGAGCTGTTACCTCCACATTAAATACTTCTCAACTAACTCTTTGGCCGCATTAATGTAGAGGTGATACCTGAATAGTGAACGAGCAGCCTTACAGCTATTAGTAAAGAGTTCATGGAGGTGTGAGATGGGACAAGAAGAAGCTCCCAGAACCAAATTTAACCATGTATGGTAAAGATGATATTAAAATCATGGTATATAGTATGAGAAGGTCGCCAAGTAAAAGGGATTGGAAAAACACTAAAGAAAAAAGACTAGAGAACTAGTTACTAAAAAAAGAACTCTTTGCTCTTAATTAAATGATTACGGTCAAGTTACTCAAGCTACGCCGTGGACAGTCTTTGTATCTTACATTCTTAATACTTCTTCCAAACCACCCGTGATCGTTATCTCTTTTCTATAATCAGGTTAGTTATTTCTCCTACGCTCTACAAATTTATTGTTTGGGCCTTGTTAGGCCGAAACCGAATCCTGTTTAGGGTCCAAGCCAAAATTGGTCCTTACAATTATTATTATTTTATATATCAATCAAATATTATTTACTATATCATCTATAAACTTATATTTTATGCATAAATTTTAAAGTACAAAAACTTGCAATTTAAACAATTTATTAATGACATGGCTATTGATCTTTAATTTTCTAGAAATTTTGTAAGCAAGAAAGATATAAGAAGAAAATGTAATCCAATAGTGGATTTGTCAAAATTCACCTCCAATAAAAACATATTGAATAAAGTAGTAGTTTTAAAATTACAACTAATTTTGCCAAATTTTGTCCTAATTTAAATAAATTTTAATGGTTGTTTTAGTGGACTCCTACATCATCCATGGACTCACTCACTCACTAACCAAGTTAAGTAACAAGATGATTGTATAAGAGATCTGTGGTTTAATATCTAAAAACTAATTGGTGTCTTAGTTTGATGATAAAGAGCTATCGTCAAGAGCGGACGCCGTAGGTTGAAATTCTCTCAACAAAAAGTTAAATTACAAACTAAAAACATTATTTCTTGCTTTAATTACAGATGTGAGATAGTGAAATGCATTTAACCATCTTCAATTTGACTCACTCTTTTTCTTTTCTTTTCTTTTCTTTTTTTCTCTTTTTCTTTTTTATAAAGATAATTATGAAGAAGTTGATGTCCCCTTCAACCCTGCCCCACACATACATGATGACATGAATGGAATTACCGTCTGGCCAAAAGGAACTTGACAATACTGCATAGGGGAGGCCGAAGGCCTCCAGAAAAACATAGGTCCCATATATATTTGCAGTTTTTTTTTTTTTTTTTTTTTAATTTTAAATGTCTAAAATATATTGTGTAGGGATAAAGGGCCCAGAAATGGATATTGGACCGTGAGCCGTGTCCAAGGACATTAAGTCGTCTGAAAGCAGGTAGATACTAATGGGGGCATACAAGCAAGGACAGACCCAGATGGGGGCCTAAAGGGGCCTGAGCCCCCCTTGGGCCCAAATTTTTTTTTTTTTTTAGTATGTAAAATTTTCAAAAAAGGGCTTGGGCTCCCTTGGTTTTTAGCTCGGGCCCCCCTTGGTTTTTAGCTCAAGCCCCCCCTCACCTTAACCCAGCCGGCCAGCCTATGAGGCAAGAGCCCATGAAAACCTTAAAAAAAATGTAAAAGAAAAAAAAAAAAAAAAAAAAAAAAACCAGGCAATCAGTCGAAGACTCCAAAACCAAACAAAAAAGCCAAAAATGAAGGAAAAAAAGAAAAAAGAAAAGAAAAGAAAGGGAAAGGCGAGACAGAGAAAGTGAGAGGCGAGCTGTCCACGCCCACACCGTGACGCCGCTACTCAGCCCAGCGTAGCGAGCTATCCACGCCCATGCCCATGGCGAGACTAAGAGAGCTGTCCTATTGCATACCCAAACCGGAAAAAGCCACACCAACGCTGCCACGTGAGATGCTGAGACCCATCTTGCCGCCGCCGTCGGTTGCTCAATCTGCCCAGCCCAGCCCAGCTTTGTTGCTCCACTGCTCCAGCCTCCACAATTCACAGGTATTTAATCTATCATTTCCTTCAAAACCTAACATAATGTTTGTGAATCTCAAAATCTAAAAATCTATGCTTGTGGACTTGTGGTGTTTGTGTTTTTACTGATGAGTGATGATCTGATTTGGTGATTCTGTGGTTCTGAATTGAATATGTGCTTGATTACTTGTGGTTTTTTTTTTTTGGCTTTTTGGACTCTATGACTCTGTGTTTGTGACTCTCTCTTGTATTATATAGATAAGAGAGAGAGAGAGAGACAGAGTCTGTAAATATTAGAGAATATATTAGTGTAGTGTTTGATAAAAAAAAGAAAAAAAAGGTAAAGTTAAGAAAATTTTTTGTTAATAGTGCAAAATAAATTTATAGTGTCGGTAATGGGATTAGGTCAGTGTCTAAAATATGGAGACAAGACAAAGGCAAAGACCAAAGACAAAAGAAAAAAACAAATCGTATAATATAGAAAATTGTCACACAGATTTAAGAAAATAACAGTGATTCACTTGTGTCTGTTGTTAACTCATAATGCTAAATTAGATAAATTTATAAATTGAAAAGAAGTGAGAAATAGTGTAACTCGAGAGGCATTAAAATCTTTCAGAAGTAGTGATCTTTGTTTGTTGGTAAAGAATTTATATCCATGAGATTTCACAGATTATGACAAACAAGTGTTGGAGAAGGAGTTTTATCATTTTGAGCATAATGTAGTCTAGGATCCAGAGTTCAAAAAATTGAAAAATTTATCTAAGTTGTGTCAATGGTTCGTGTCTTTTGTTTTTGTTGATAGATGATTGTATCCTAATATATTAAGAAACAATGATTTTTGGGTATTTGTCTTAGTTGATAGTTTATTAATACTATATGGATGCGTATTTGAAAATTTTTTTTTTTTGCTTATCTCCAGCCCCCCCTAACTTGAAATCCTGGGTCTATCCCTGCATACAAGTTAGTGGTTCGTGCCATAAGTGGTTGGGAGTGTAGTTCGAGAAGAAACACCTCCTCGACTAAGTAGAGTAGAGGTCCAAGGTCCGACCTTTTGTCAAGAACAAGGCACAAGACGATCATATTGGTAAGGATAAGCTTCAGAGGAGGATAAGATAAAGGAAAGTTGAGAAATATTTAAGAAGAAAGCTGCTATCACTGCATTGAACGCTTTGCAGCTAACTCCCTAACCGCATTAATGTGGAGATGATACCTGAACAATGATTTTCAACTTTACAGCTACCTACAAAGATTTCAGGAAGGTACCGATGAGACAAATATCAAAGCCAACAATCTGATCTACACGTGGAGGGCTAAGATGAATGAAAGAAGAAGAATATAAAGAAGAAAAACCCCATTGCAAGTGGAGGAGATAATCTAGAGAAAAATCACTGTACATTCAAGAACTGTAATTGTGTTTAAGTATAAGAAAAATATATGAGAACTACTATCCTCGGACATTGCCGAGGAGGATTTTCTTTGCACAAAACTGTTTATTCAAGCTTTCTTGCACCATTTAGCCTACTGTGATTACTGTACAACTCATTGATATTCAGTTTCTAGCCCACTCTCTACAAATTCATTATTTTGGGCTCTTTGGGCCTTAGTCCTTCTCATTCTTGGGCTTTGAGTTCAAATCGGGTCCTTACATATTACAATATTAAAAATAAAAACTAAAAAAAAAAATCATTTAAAATTAATTGAATCTCAAAGAAGTTGATAAATTTTTTATTTAGAAATAGAAAAAAAATATAAAATAGAAATTTTAAGTGAATAAAAAAATCCATAAAAAATTTAAAAGATAATGAAATAATATATACGCGAGAAATTGAACAATGAAAATAATTATAATGATATTCAAATGAGTAATATAATATAAATCTTGATTATATACAAAAGAGTAGATTATTTTCCAAACATATATATTGCTCATTTTGCTAGTGATAGGGATATTTTAGCCATAACTTTAATACCCCAAAACATCGTGCAAAAAGGTCGTCAGCACCCACATACCTATCAGCTTCACGAAAACCAATGGAAAGGTTAGGCCGATGACACCATATAGGACAACCCCACAAGGAAACTCGACAGGCGTCTCCATAGGCCGACGGGAATGCGAGGATGGAGCAGATGGTTGACGGATGTGGAGAGGCCGACGGGGTTAAAGAGGTCGATGGGTCCAGTCTGGCTTAACTTGACCCCCACGAATATCTATGTAAGGAAATTTCTTGTATCCCACAATCAACCCTAATCAAAGGAATCCCTACAAGGAAAGAATCCTACAAAGTACATGCATTAATGAGGATCTTCCCTACAAGGAAAGATCTTTTCCACCAAGAAACGAATGTCAGCTTTACACTACTATAAAAACCCCAAAACCTTCACAAATCAAGATACGCATAATTTATCTCAGTTCTGTCACTGTAGAGTTGTGAAAGTTTTCTAACTTAACCTTCAGAGGGTATTTGGCCGGTATCACACCGGTACTCTCTGCAAGATCTTCTTTGTTTCTGTTTCGCAAGTTCAGTTTAGAGCACGTGAGGACTATGCGGCTCATTGATGATTTTTGGCATCATCAGCTAGAAATACTAATTATAATTTTTCTTTTGCAACCAAAAAAAAAAAAAAAAAATCTTCAAATCCAAAATTTATAAAAATATTACTTTAGATCAATTGGATTGGTCATATTATTAATTGGAAAGAAGATGTTAACGAAACTTAAATAAATAAATAATTTTCAATCCCAAAGAAGTGAGAACCAATTAAATATTATAATGAGATACAAAATTATTAAGTAAATATAAAATAAGACCCAATTTAGTTATTCTTACACCTTAAACTATATATATTGGACTGGCTCTGATACTGTAATTGTATCACATTTTCAAAAAAGTAAACCTAATTCTTCACATAATTTAGGTTATTGAATGCTTGCAATATATACAAAATTATTAGAATCATGTCAGAGATGTTGCTCAATTAGTCTGTAGTATTTTATTCATACACAGTTGTGTAGGGTGAATATATATCTTTGTAGATAAATTGTAAATGGTGAAGATCATGGTGCCACTTTTGGAGCTTGTACTATTCTAAACGTTTCATCATGCTGCAAATCACTTACCAAAGAGGGGATGACAAATATAGCAATAGGGCAGCGTCCATGACTTCATGTTTACATATAATTAAAGCAGAAACTGTCTGAACTATGGATACAAGAATTTCACAAAGAACTCCATCAATCAAACATGCCATAAGATTCCAATGTCTCTCATTTGAACAATTCAAGTTTTTGATACAGATTACTACTTATACTAGAACACATATTCATAACTCACAACCTGAGAATAAGTGAGAACCCTCTCACAAAATTTGAGACAGTTTGAGAGAGAGATTTGAAATTTTGGGATGGCTATGTTTTGCTTCAATGGGGTGCTTGGAATAGACATTTTTGTTGAAAAAAACTGAGAGGACAGGGCAGCAGAACTTTGCCTTCTACATGATGGTCTTACCCTCGCAAGCAGCCTCAATATTTGAAAGCTCCTTATAGAGTTATAGATGCATAATCAGTTGTTGGCATATTAACATCACACTGCCCCAAGACTGAAGCAACTCAACCTTTGTAGTGCTTAAATTTATGATTGCAGGCCCCTCCAACCTTTTGATGAAGCTCATATCTGAAGGGAATCATAGCGCGAATCTTTTGACCAACGAAGGAAACTCTATTAGTGATCTTTTTGTTTTGTATTCAAATCCTCCTTTCTGTATTTTGTTATAGTTTTTAGTTGATGCTTGGGGTACTATGTACCCTAGACTTCGAACCGTTCATTAATCTATGTTTTCTTTTAACCAATAAAAATAAAAATAAAAACAAGGGAGAGAGGACCGGGCTGTGCTGGATCATAATCATCATATACTATAGACATATACGCCCATACCCAACTGATTAACACCCTACCAGCCTATTTTATAACAAAAAGCCATGTCTCATTAATTCTCAGGAAAAAAAAAAAAGTGAGAAATAATTTGAGACTATCCATTTGCACATATGGTTTCTGTTCCATTTGGTAAGAATATATGTTTTATGTACTCGGATGTCGTGATTTTTTCTGGGTTCAATCTTCTTCTTTATTTATTTCATACTTATAAGCACTTTTATTTTTCTATTTGTAGAATTAGTTTGTTCCTAGCTAGAAAGTTACACTAGACTTGGTCGTTAAAACAATAATCTACTAAATAAAAAATGTGAGATCTAAAAGAGTGTTTTTATTCTACCAACAGAAAGAAGAGTATTATTGCTTTCAAAATTCAATTAAAGTTAACTTATTTATTGCAATCTTTAGCTATTTTGATATATTCTCAATAATACATGCACCCATGCATGTATGATGGCTAAGGTAGCAGTAGTTCCCCTAAAGGAGCTCTCAAAATAATAATAATAAAAGGTTCCTTGTGAGAGATAAATTCCTTCAGTTTCAATGTCACACACGAATAAGTCGACATGAAATTGAGTATTCATCAATCTCTTTGTTAGGAAGAAAACATTAGGCAGCATCACACGCTATCATCTTGTATGTCGTTCCACACCGTTGAGTCACATATCACTCTCTACTTCATTAGGGGTTATTATTGGATATTCCAGGAGTATACTCTTTCCCTCTCACATAAAAGTTGGTCTCACTCACAATGAGGCCCACTCCTATGTGAGAGGGAGGAAATATACTCTCAAAGTACCCAATAATTAAATTTCACTTTATTAGACACAAGCATTACATTTTCTTCATCACGGATCTCCCAAAAATTAAAATAACCCTTCAAATAATTAATGCAATTAATGAAATTCCACTTGCGCATGCATAATCCAATTAGAAAAACGAGGTTTTGTTGTATTTAGGAATGCACCTACGAATTGGCTGACTGCTGCTGTCATGGTTCTTGCTTACCTCTATGTTGTCTTCCTTGTAAAGAGATTGGTGTGTGATTGATGCATCATATATGACTCACTGGGTGTCATGTTAAAACCTTTGAGATCTCTACCGCCAAAACTACTACCATTTAGTTTTGTTAGCTATTAAAATAGGAGAATGACAAGACTCTGATACTAATTGATTTAGTGGATAGTCACAATTAACAAAAAATATTTGTCTTAAGAATGAAGCCTAAATCTTAAAAGAGATTCTTTAAATTCACAAAGATGGTTTTGGAATCCATCTAAGAAAGAATAAGAGAAAACCTTACTACAATTTTATTAATCAAAAAGCCTAAACATCTAGGGATTACAACAACCATTTTATAGTAAAGAAGTCCTAGCCTCCTAGGGTGGCTTGTGAACCATATAAAACCCAAATTTATGGAAAGGACTAGATTAAACTTAAAAAAAGAGGTGCAATTATAAATTTTTTTTTTTAAGTCTCAAATATAACATAAAAATTCCCTTTTTATATAATCATCCAATTTTTACGAAGACGCTTTAAAGCAAGGAAATAAAGATCAATTTCAGAAGTTTCTAAAAAAAAAATAATAATAATAATAAGCAAAAATTAAACTTTATATTCTATCATACATCAAATTATCCTTGTAATTTAATCTGAGGAAATAATAATAATAAAATTATTATTAATATTAAAAAAAAAAGCAGTGGCATATTAGATTGGTTGTACCAAACCTGAACAAAATGTAAAGGAATGTTTATGTCTCATGATTACAATTATAAGTGGTTGAGATCTCTCATTTTAGGTAGCTGATTGACCCAAAAATCATAATCTCCATTCCTTTCTTTGCTAATAATAGAGGTTAGATCATAGATAGATGGGGTGGTCACATGTGTTGCTTATGATCCACATTTGTAATAGCTAAGGTTAAAGTGACAATGTCCTTGTCTTTATAAGGCATTCCGGTCATTTAACAATTCATAGCTTTTCTATCAATACATTTAAAAACAAAAAGGAAAAAAAAAACAACAACAAAGGAAGGGAGATTTTTTTAGCCCTTCACGAGAGCACTTATTATTTTTATTTTTATTTTTTATTTATATTTTGCTAAAGGTAAAGTCAAATTAATAATTTAATAGTATCATCATCATTGTTGTCCTAGCAAATTCTTCCGTGATCACAAATTCAAAGTGACATATATGTATCTATATATTCAACGATAAACTATTTTATTTCCTGAATAAATCAATGACAAAATTTTGACTCCAAATTAATTTTGAACTATTTTTTTCTAGCTTATCATGATTCATTAAAAAAAGTCATATGAGTATAACTACGCATAAACAGTCTCTTCAAACATTATATAATGGATTGGAAAAATATAACTCCAAATATATTTGGAGCCGGACTTTTTCCATAAATCAATTGAATAATATGAACCAAATTTTGGTACTCTTAAGCAATGATGGATAGCTTTATCAATGATAAACCTTTTTTTTTGGGGGGGGGGGGGGGGGGTGTTAAACCAAAACCAAGGCAAAACAATAGAAACCCGAACTAGAGAAGCATAAAATGACAACTTCATGGATCTCCAACATCATGCCGACAAGCTCAATTTAGATGCAATCATGTCTAGCATTTATTACGTCACAACTACCTTACATCGTATTTAATATGATGCAAGATGTTCATTTATCTGGTAATCTAGTCGCCAAGTTGTACCCTACAAATTGGCATGTCAGAGTGATAGTTGTAATATTAGCTCAAAGCTTGAGATTGGTGGGATATGTTCAAGTGGGGAAAATGGGACAATCAACACCTTTAAATAGCCTTCCCAATATCGTAGAGAGGTATGATTTTTGAGACCCAAACAATAGTACTTTTACTCTATTAAATTAAACCCTTTTTAGTAATTATGCAGATTAAAACCGACTAACTTTTGAGGGCCATTACCTTTCCACTTCAAAGGATTCCACCTCCCACAATTGTCATTAATTTGTTGAGCTAAACCTAACCTAACTTTATTGTTAGAGTGTCACCAATGAACCCCATAGGATTAACCAATTTCACAAAGATTTTCGTTAATATTCATACAAACTAGGGAACACCCCCCTCCCCCCCCCCCCCCCCCCCCAGGGCGGAGCCAAGGGGGTAGAAGGTGGGGTGTTACCTTTCCACTTCAAAGGATTCCACCTCCCACAATTGTCGTTAATTTGTTGAGCAAAACCTAACCTAACTTTATTGTTAGAGTGTCACCAATGAACCCCATAGGATTAACCAATTTCACAAAGATTTTCATTATTATTCGTACAAACTAGGGAACACCCCCCCCCCCCCTCTCGTGATCCCACCCAAAAAATTTGTTAATATATTTTCTATTATATTATATAATACAATAAATGCATTTAAAAATTATATAAATAAATGGGATGGTTTTTTAAATAAATGGTTAATAAATAGGATGGTTTTTTAAACCAAAACCAAAACTCTCATAATATAACATTTTTATAATTACAATTTCAAAATGATTTTTTATGTAAATAAACTCCTAATAGATAAATAATATAATGAATATGTTATTTTATTTTGAATTTTATGCATTCAAATATTGCTTAATATACACACGAATGAATTGTTATTTTGCAAATTGATCTCAAATACTATATATATAAACCCCTAATAGATAAATAATATAATGAATATGTTATTTTATTTTGAATTTTATGCATTCAAATATTGCTTAATATACACACGAATGAATTGTTATTTTGCAAATTGATCTCAAATACTATATATATATATATTTGCTTGCATGTGCATAAATGTGATGTCAAATGTAATTTTTGCCCCCCCTTAAGTTAGATCTTGGCTCTGCACTGCCCCCTATAAATGTGTGTGTATGCGTAGGGCTTACAGTAAAGCCTCTAACACGAATACACCATACCTATCCAATAAAACAAAAAGCCGTAACACAAAAACATAAATACTTTGAAAGAAGCATTTCACCAAACCAAATTAAACCCATCAAAAGGAGGCACACAACTAAGACTCCGCTCCTTCCTAATGCTTTTCTTTTATCTTGCTTCAGTTTCCCTTTAAATGCAAGCAATAGACATAGTCTACCTTGGCTAGACCTTTTTTTATTTTTTTATTTATTTTTAATGCTCAACCGTATGTAGAGGGTAATTGGGTCTGCAAAATGTGGGTGAAATAAAGAGCTTCACAGCTCATCAAGCAAGCAATGTATTTATTAATTTGATGAGGTAACGGAACAGTATTCAATTTGAGGTCTTTAATTGAAATAGGCTTAGCCTCTAGACTAAAGAAAATTGAAAATAGAATGACAATTAAGTCAATAACCATGAAGAAAAAAGGGTGAGAATCTGAGATGTTTGTCTGTACTCTATAGGTCTCTCTAGCATGTGAGATGTTTATGCTGTGTAAAATGGGTGAGATGCCTGTGTAAGTGGTGACAGGTTTTGATGATTTGAGCATGGAATAGACAGTGAGTAATGACATGCAGATATTTCCCATTGCCACCAAACAGGCGCCATATATAGAAACAGAAAAGAGTCACAAGAACAAATCAAATTTGCATTTACAAATTATTAATTTTTTAATTTTTTTTAAAATAATTCAATTATTATAATGGAGAGGGATGATTTAAACGCTAGACTGCTGAAAACACCAAAAATGTTAGTTGGACTATAAGACTTTTGACTACAAAACAATAAGTTTAGAAACATATTTTTCACAAATTTTTTTCATAATTGACAAGTCTTAAGTCTCAATAGAGATGATATGTTGTAAATAAGTGCTAATAAAAGTGATATCAATAATAGATTTACGTGTGAAAGTGATATATTTGTATATAAACTATAACTTGCAATATCAACTGTCGGTAAAAAGATTGTAAGAAATTTTGTCTTCATAACATTTATCTTTACAAATATGAAATATCTCCCAATTTAAAAATTATAAATAAATAAATAAATTTGAGAAACAAATATCCCCCAACTTGAACATAAGCTCAAATACCAAACGCCAAAAGGAAAAAGGCAAAACCATGAATGGAAAAGGGTCTCATGGGCAGCTTTTATATGAGTCTGTTTGGGATTCATTTATTTTACTGAAATTGAAATTTTTTTACTGAAAGTACTATAGATAAAGATAAAAGTTAGCTGAAATAGTACTATGAGACCCATAAATAGTACCAAAAAGTGCAATAGAGCCCTTAAATAGTAGAAAAATAAGTTGAATAGTAAAATAAATTGGCTTTTTTAATTTTTTTCCAAACACATAGTTTCTTCTTTTCCTTTTCTAAGTTCATGGGCATTACCTACCATCAGATTATTACACCATCTCTCATTTAAAGGGTCTCATGTATCTCCAACTTGCATTGAAAATAGCTTTTCACGTGTCATTGAATTTTCCAGCCTTGAATTCTTTGATTATGTTTAATATTTATTTTTATAGATAATTATAATATGATGCAATTTGAACTCTTTTTTTCCTAAATCTCAAGTATTTTGTGCATGAGAATGTGTCATTTCAATTACAAGACCCTTAACATTATACTTAATATTATTGTTAAGTTTAAGCAGACCACATAGTAAAATTCAAGTATTTTTAGGATTCAATTTATGTTTAATAACATTCATATTAATAACATTCATATTTGATTTTGTGCTAGTATATTTAAACAAGATAATGAAAATGTTATCACCATTGCCTTATTCAGTACACAAAGGAATTCTTATTGCAAAGCTCTCTTTTGTCATACAGTGTTTTTTTTTTAATATATAATAATAATAAGAAGAAGAAGAAGAAGAAGAAAAGGTAGTGTTACAAGTGTAATTTTGCATGAAGTAGGTGAGGTGCAACCATAAGGTGATAATTACAACTTTGATGGTGAGGCTGATCAAAATGTGGGACCAGTGGAAGACACAAAAAGACGGGCCAACATGCACACTTTTGAATTTGTTTTGAGAAGCAAACACGTGAAGCAACATTAATTCTCTTCACTAAAACATTAGTTAATTAAATTATACTTCATGTTAGGAGGGTGTGATGAGATAGGGATGATTAGATGAAGAGATACTTAAACTATAATCTTGTTATTAATAAATTTTTGATAAGCAATTCACTCTCATTAAAACTACACTCATTAATGAAAAAAAAAGGGATTTAACAAAATAGGAAGCTTAGATTCAAATCTATCATTCATTTTAATGCTAAGCTCAAAGGATTGACCCCTTATATGATACTAGCATGTAGTCCGTGCTTACGCATAGAAATATTAACAATTGTGATGATAAGATGTTTATTTTAGTAAATTCAGTTTCCACATTGAGCATTATGAATGGAAGTAACTTAACACCAACATTTAAAAATCAAATTGGACACATAGCACAAAATTAAACTACAATTAGAAATTAATTTGATTCAATTTGAATTCTAAAATTGAACTTCAACTTAATATAATATATATGATTATATTTTTGTCACTTTTAACAAATTAACAAAATCTTAATCCAGACACTCTAAAAACTATTAAAAAATAAGAACTGATCATTGAGCTTGGAATCTTCTTGGAGGCGCTAATGAAGCGCTAATGTATGAGAGTGTGAAGCAAGGAAGAGTGGGATTGAACATTGTGTTTGAACCCGGTCTTGCTCTAAGAAATCTGTAAGGAGGAGGAGAGGGCAGTGTGTGGATCTAGTTGGTAAAGGTTGAGAGAGGAGGAGACATGGGATGACGATATGGAATTAGGAGGAGGTGATGTTTTACTTTTATAGTCTTTCTTGTTGGATTCCTTGGTTCTGGTTGTGGGATTAGAAGAGCTCTAGACTCTATTGAGATCACCCATAAAAGTGTGCAGGTGAGATGTTCTTCCTTAGGCCAATGAGTATTATTATTATGGTTTTCTTGACTTCCGTGTTAAATGTTAATGCATCATTTATTTGGGTACAAAAATTATAAAATTTAGATAAGATACATGACACAAAATTGGAGTCCAATTTATAATCTCCATAAAAGTGTGCAGGTAAGATGTTTTTGCTTAGGCCAATGAGCATTATCATTGTGGTTTTATTGGCTTCCATGTTAAATGTTAATGCATCATTTATTTTGGCACAAAAATTAAAAAATTTAGATAAGATACATGACACAAAATTGAAGTCAAATGGGCAAGGCTTGTGTCCAGTGAATTTTTTCACTGGACACGTTGGATCTTGGACACGTGTCCACTCTTGGACACGTGTCCAAATCTGGCCGTGTCCAGTGAAAAAATTCACTGGACACAAGCCTTCCCCAAGTCAAATTTATAATCTAATTAAATTTTTTTTTGAGTTTTGGTTAGGACAAATGGCGCAAAATTGAGAATTCAATTGAAATCTAATTGGATTTTCTCTCTGATTCACTTATTATTATATATATAGATTTCTAAAATCAATATTTAGGGTTTAAATCACCCGTCTCCAATTATCAAATTAAAAATAGAAAATGTGAAGCTTAATATAAATTTTCACCATTTTTTATAACCAAAAATAAAGAAATTGTGAGTAAATTTCTTATTTGAATTTATTGCATTGAAGCTTAGTATTTATTTTCCAAATCTCATAAAGCTTCTCTCATATTAGTTTGTAGTCGTAAATGAGATTTTGAATTATTGCACACCTTTAGCGTGATAGTCACTCTATAAGTACAAGTTTTTGTGAGATAGGGAGCAATGAATGAAGTTCAAGTTTCCAAAAAAAAACTTTACACATTTATAATTAGATTAAGTTAAAGTAGGATTTCTATCTAAAATTAAAAATAAACAGGATTTTGGGAAATTAAAGGGACAACCAATAATATATATATATATATATATATAAAATCATATTTTATAGTTAAAACTAGTAGAAATTTTGAATTTAACAATTGCTTATAATTTTGACAAGTATATATGGTATGGGACCATCAACATGACATTCTTGTGATTGTTCATGCTTACAGTTCTTTGGTCACATACGCTCTTTTCCTTTCTTTTCTTTTTTTTACTCTTTTTTTGTGGGGCAAGTCACACCGTCGTGAAAGAACACTTTAATTATGTTATTATGTTACATAACTAATAGAGTTATTATAGAGAACAAGCATTCAAATTTCAAACCTTACACCTCATTATTAACTAATAGCCACTAATTAACTTTATAATCATAAACATTATTACTCCTAAAGATTCAAAAGTTTATTTTAATATTTTCCTCAGCATTCAGTTTGAAATTAAATCTTGACTAATCCAACGGCCCATTTATTCCTAGTGAGAAAAACCATTTTAAAACCCCCTTGAAAAAGTGGCTCAAATTATAGTCGATTATGTCTTAATAAAATAAAAGTAGTTTTTAAGATCACAAATTATATCATAATTTTTTACCAAAATTTTGACATGATAAGTTACGAGTGATTAACCATCATTTACATATGAATCCATCAATTTTTTTAACCAATCACATTCTACTACGTCAGAATTGTGGCAAGAAATTGTAAAAAATTTTGTGCTCTTAAACTAAAAAAAAAAAAAAAAAGTTCAATTTTTCCACACGAGTGGACGAGAATTTACCTCCCAACCGAAAAGAAAACCTGTAAATTATTTTCTTAAAGAAGAAAGGGATAGGTGACGTGTCATAAATGTATTGGACCAAGAGCCAACTGTATTAAGTATTACGAGGTAGCACCCCCGTGAATTTGATAAATACCAACGGCAAACTCGCGGGCTTGCAGTTAATACTATACTCTAAAGTTTCACACGCCTTGTTCTTCTCTCTCTCTCTCTCTCGGTCTCTATATCTCAGCTCTATTTTGTTGCTAGCTAAGAGTTGAAGAAGCTTTCATAACCAAAGAGTTTTTGTTTGAGATGCATGTAAAATGAAAAGAAGAAGATGGGAGATTAAGCTCACCCCAAGTGATCATCCAAATTCCCATTGTAAACTCAGGTTTGGTTACCATTTCATGGGTCTTGATCCATTCATTCATGCATATATTTTTACACACACACATATACATATATACGCATGTGGGTGTTTCAGTGTTTGTGTGTGTAATCACAACCTTAACTTGCTGTACTTGAGGTTGAAGATGACCATACAGTTAAAGTTTGTACATTTTGATTTATTTATATGGCTAAGATTGTAAAGATAATATCTTTTCATCATGGGTTGCATGTATGTGTGTTATTTTTATTTCTTTGTTTTAGATCTTTAGGATTTTGTACATGGGCCTAATTCTGTGTTTTCATATACTATTGGATTTTGCTTTTTGGTAGCTAAAAGCTATGTTCTTCATGTTCTTTTCTTGTTTTCTTGGATGGCTGAATGAACTGTGTAAATTCCACTTTCTGATATGGCTCATTTTGTTAATATATGACTGTGATAAGATACCAATCTTTTGGCCGGAGATGGGAAAGAAAGGAAGCAGCTGGTTCTCATCAGTGAAGAAAGTTTTCAAATCATCTCCTAAGGAATTGCAGGACAAAAAGGTAATTTTAAGTCATTGACAATTATTTGAGTGGTTCTTTTTAGTGATTTTTATTGTTTACTTTTTCCAATTTTTCTTTTTCTTATTCAGTTTTATTTTTATGGTACACCTAAATTAAAGTTAATGCTTCATACATATGATCCAAAAATGATGGTATCACAATCATTCATTTTTTAACCTCATTTGGTGATATGACGCATACTTAATTGACAGTAATTGCCTAGCATTTACACTAGCTAGGTAACAGCTATATAAATGAGAGTAATCAAGGATTTAAGGCAATTAAATAAGTGATAATTATGCTTTTATAAAATTTTAAATTTTATTATAATTTGAATTTGTTGATGCGTACTGGGTTTCCTAATGAATAAATGAATTGATTACTCCATGATAACAACATGTCTGAATTTTTCTTCTATTGATTTGCAACAAAGAAATACAATGACTAGATCAAACCAAAACAAACAATGCTTTCTTATCAAGAAACATTAATGTGAGAGAGACATGAAAGCAACTAAACTATCCAATGGGTTTGGTTTGATTTATAAATGGATTTGACCATTAAACAATATAATAATTCACATTTGAATAACAATTAGTTTTCTCTATAATTCTTTTGTTGATATATGAATTTTGCCTAATCTGATCATCATGACCATTCTTATGGTGATCGGTTCTATGGTTCTATTATTTTTGGCTTGGGGAGTGACATGATATAGGTGCATATGGTCCCCTAACAGCATAACCAAATAATGTTACAAGGCTTATGACCTATAATTATCATGCCACCTATGCTGTCACATCATCCATCTTCATCAACATGTGCTTGCTACCTTAGATCCCTATGTTGCCAAACACCCAATTGATTCTTGTCTCTTTTTCTTTTTGGTTAAGCTTAGGGAGAAGAGTATCACAAGTGAGACTTGAGAGAGTGTTTGGATCCTTTGCCTCTCTTCTTATCAAAATGTATTACTACATCTTGAATAAGATTGAAAACTTAGGTTAATTATAATTGTCCATCTAAATTATGAGTGATTTACAATATTCATCCAAAACCATAAATTTTTTACAATTAACATCTTAATTCAAGCTAAATTTGTAATCCATTCAAAAGTCACTGTTACAATCAATAAATTAGTGAGCTAACTGGGAGTGACATTGCAAATTAGTAACAATTCATCTATTAATTTTGATACTTCAGTACATACTAATTTATTTTGAAACTCTATTTGTATGGTCATTAGTGGACATTGCAAACTAATCTCAAATCACTTTAAGAATGATAATTGCTACTTGCTATCTCTTCACAAGTCAATGTACAAGTATTATTTCTAGGTGTTAATGCTAAGCAATTACATAATTTTGCAGAAGGACAATGGGGAGAAATGGCAATATGATGCTCCAGAGGTTGTGTCATTTGAACATTTCCCCACAGAAAGTTCAGCGGACATCACAAATGATGAGAGCACTGCATCAAGTCCTGTGAATGAAGATAGAAACCATGCAATTGCTGTTGCAGTGGCAACTGCTGCAGCCGCGGAAGCTGCTGTTGCAGCTGCTCAAGCCGCAGCCAAAGTTGTTCGATTGGCTGGTTATGGACGCCACTCTAAGGAAGAAAGGGCTGCAACCCTCATTCAAGCATACTATAGGGGTTACCTGGTAAGATATTCTTTTGCTCTCACATACTGAAAGTGATTTGAACTTTCTGCTTCTTATATTTCAAGATGAAGCCTTATAAAAGTCAAACCTAAATTGCATGTTTGTTTCTTGAATTTGGAACATGGGTGATTTTAATCACTCAATTTTCAAATGTGTAACAATTTAGTCATGGCGTCAACTTTCTATCAAAATTTGTATGCATCCAAATCAACCTACTGTTAGGCATGTTAGTAAATTTTGGATGGAAAATTGACAGGAAGACTAAATTATTACACTTTTGAAATTTGGACCAGAATCATGCATGCCCTGAATTTGAGGATGGAAACTACAATTTACCCAGGTCAACTTATATGGTTGATATGGGTTTTCTAAGTCACATAAACCAATTTATTTAAACTTAAGATAGCCTCAATAGCCATTGCCTATTGGACAGGTTAGGATTATAATCTATTAGGCATACAATAAGGACTATAAATTATTTCTACCCAGAAAAAGGACTATAAATTATAGGCATACAATTGAAATATTTGCAGTCATAGTACTTATCATTAAAAAAAAAAGTTTGCAGTTGTAATACAAAGATTGTTTTCAGAAATGAACGACAGGAAATGAGCAATGGCTTTTGTTGAAGGTGATGAATGAAAAGTAGAGGACATTCATTATTTGGCCCATTGCTCCTTAACTTCTTTCAGGTCCCAACTCAGGTCTACCGGGCATCTTATTTAGGTCCACATTCCAATTAATACTGAACTAGATATTGACTCTGCGGAGCCTGATTGCACCAAGTCTAGCGGTCATAATCAATGCTAAGGGGTGTTATACAGTGTGTTGAATGCACCACTTTTTCTTTGGTACATCATTGTCATCACAATATTGCAATATGCTATGCTATCATTGAAAACTTTGCCAAAATTTTACTATTTTACTAACTATTGTGTGCTTTATTGTGTAGGCTAGAAGGGCTTTGCGAGCTTTGAAGGGATTAGTGAGGCTGCAAGCACTAGTGAGGGGTCATAATGTACGCAAGCAAGCACAAATGACAATGCGTTGCATGCAAGCATTGGTACGGGTACAAGCAAGAGTACGAGCACGCCGACTCCAATTGACTCATGATAAGCTTCAAAAGAAAGTAGAAGAGGTCGATCAAAAGCCCAAGAGCCCTCTTAAAAGCAATGATATTGGAGCTTGGGATAATAGGCGTCAGAGTTCTGAGAGAATCAAGGAAAATGCTTCAAGGAGACATGATGCTGTGATGAAAAGGGAGAGAGCTCTTGCTTATGCTTTTAGCTACCAGGTTAGTGTGAGACACTATTACATCTCTTGCTTATATGAATAGCTTTTGATTATCATTTGTCTAATGAAAAACCAGATGTGTACCTAACTAAAACATGTTCCTATTGAGTTCCGATGACATTGTCCTAACTATACTTTTTTCAATGCAATAGCAAGAGCAACAACACTTTCAACCAGATCTCAACAATAATGAAATTGGGCCACATGTTGATGAGCGCGAAAAGGCCCAATGGGGATGGAATTGGCTTGAGCGTTGGATGTCGTCACAACCACATCAAGCCCGTCAAATGGGCCACAAAGAAAACTCTTATATGACACTTCCTACGACCACCAACACCAACACCGATGAAATGTCCGAGAAAACAGTAGAAATGGATATCATTGCGCACTCGGGCTTGAGTGACATCGACATGGGTCTAGTAAATCGGGACTCAATTGAATCAAGCCCATACCCAACTAAGCAAAGACAAATGGGCTCAAATGATGGACCTAGCTACATGGCCCCAACTCAGTCTGCAAAGGCCAAGGTGAAGAGTCAAGGCACAGTCAAACAGCGTGGGCCATATGGGCCTCAATGGAACCCATCAACAAGGAGAGGCTTGGCTGTTGAGTCAGGTTGTGATTCCTCAAGTTCAGGTGGAGGAACAACCTTTCATGCTCCAAGGAGCCCAAGCCCAAAGAGCAATGGGGCCCGATTAAATTCTAGGCGGGCCTCGAGCTGTAGTCCAAATCCTAATGGCATGGATGATTGGCCACTAGGTGGTCCTGCTTGGAGACACGATTTTGGTTGATGCTTCTCACATCCCAAAAAATCCACACCAACCAAAAAAAAAAAAAAAAAAAAAATTACAGGTTTTGGTTGATGATGTTGAATGTTTATTCCATATAATGTGGGGTAAGAACTTATTTTGTGAATATGTTGTCAATGATTTTTACTAATTTATCTGAATGATGCTATAAACAATATTCCTTCAGGACTATGTGATAACATATATTTTGTAATTCTTTTTATATGTGTTTCAATTTGGGATCCATCGATTTATGTATGAGAAGAATGTTGTGTATGAGAAGAGATTCTTACCCTAGCTAATTCAAGAGATGTGATAGGTGAAGGATTAATGAATTTGTATTGAAACAAAAAATGTTATCATTGGGATATTGAAATTTGTCTAGCACCACTACGAATGGTAAAGCATTGGTAATTATTTGTATCAAGTTTGCATGTGTTAAAGGTACATTTTAATTTTAGTAATGCACCAATCATAAAAAGTAAGTTGATTCAAGTTGAGGATATAAAGTGAGTTTCAGTTAGTTCAATTGGTAAAATTTCTGATGGTTGAATAAGAGATTTGAGATTCAATCTCCGCCTACACCAAAAACCGATTGATGTCTTGGTCTGATTATTAAAAGCGAACGCCATAAGTTGAAACTTTCATAAAAAAAAGTTGAGAATATGAAAAAAAGATAGAGGAAGATAAAAAATAATATTAATAGAGATGGTGAAAAAATGATATATAAATTAAGAAACTAACAAAAAGTATAACTTTGGACATAATATAATAGTGAAATATAAATATGTGTGCGTGTGTGTGTTTGTTGAGAATCTGTAGTTAACCTAAAAAATGTTGGGGCTAAGGCTTTGTTGTGTATTCATCCATAGGTGATGAAACGTGAGGAGTTGAGATAGAGTAACTAGAGTATGCATCAAATCCACCAACATGATGAAATTAATTAAACCCAATCCAAACTAATCTCTCGGATTAGTTTTCATGAGTTGGGTTGAGTTTGAGTTGATAGTCTTTTAAACCCATCTGACCTAATTTGATAGTTTATGAATTGTAAATAATTTATTAAAAAAAAGTATTTAAATATTTTATTAAAGCCCATTTTTTAATAAGGCATAAAATATATACGCAAAACCCACCTACTTGGTTGGTTTTTACGTATAAGTTTGGAAAAAACCTTCAATTTCTATCATTATTGTTTTCTTTTTGTTTTTTTGTTGATGTCCCCTTCGGATGGAAAAAACTTTAGCCAAAACAAACTAACCAATACAATTGTCGTCTATTTTGGCACATCAAACAACAGGTCATGAGGTACACAAGTACTAATTTGCATTTCTATTCAAGAAATGGTAGGTCTACAATATCTTTACAACAAATCTTAGGTAACAAGTTGTTATTGATAGAAAAAATTAATTAATTTAGACAAGGAACTCAGATTATAATCGGTAATAACTTGTTACATAAGATTTGTTGTTAAAAATTACTAAAATATTGTAAACGTTGTATTATTTTTTCTATTCACCCAACAAAAATGAGAACTAATGGGTACATTTGAAGAGTAAAAGAGTTAAAAACAAAAATATTAGTGCTTCATCTACAATAATTTCACAAAAAAATCTTAAATTACAAATTGTTACTAAAATTAGTAGTACATAAAATTTGTTTTCAAATTTTTGTGCACAAACATTACTAAAATAGAAAGATAATAAAGACACTATTTTTTTATATATATTAAATGCTACGTGTCCCTCTTTTGTTTATTTGAGCAAACTGACTTTGTTCTCATATAAAAAAAACCAAAATCCCCAAAATTAAATTATCTCTCTCTCTCTCTCTCTCTCTCTCTCTGTAATTGCTTTCTTCATTCATTGGCTCTGCGTCTCGGTCTTGCTCTGCTCTTCCACAGGTTTCGCTTCAACTCGTATCTGGTAACTATTTTCACTCACGAATTTGATTTTTGATTTTTCAATTTCTTTCGTTCATAAATTTAGGGTTTTTGCTTCAAACCCTAGAATTTTGAATTCCAAACCTTTCTATTCGTAAAAACTCTAGGATTCGAATTGATTTTGGGGTTTGGAGTTTGAATTAGTGATGGGTTTGATTTGGATTTAGATTTTGGCTTCAAATTGTGAAATTAATTTGATTTTCTTGAATTGAAACCCGTGATTTTTTGTTTGTGATTGAAAAAGTGATTTTAGTTAAATCTTTTAGAACTTGGGTCTCCAATCTGTCATAGACATTCAATTTACTTTTTTTATAAATAAAGATTAATCTTTGAGATATATATATATATATATATATTTGTTTGTTTGGATAGAAATACCATATTAATGGAAGGAAAGTTTCTGAGTGCGTATGGGTTTGTTATTACATATGGGTTTGTTAAGATAATCACCATTGAAGTTTCTTTGAGATGTTGGGTAAAGTACCATCACACATTCAATGCTAGACATGAGACAGACAGATCAACTAATGGTATACAAAATTGCGGTGGTATGATAATATTAGCTTCAAATTAGTTGTAGATATGAGATTATATTAATTCTCAAGGTAAATATCTCAGAAGTAAAGAAATAAGCAACTATATGGCACTTACAGAAGCATGTTGAATATTTGGGTGGTTTACATTTGTTCATGTTGTGGGTTTTCAAATTGAAGGTTTGGAAAGTGTTACTAAAATTTTTTTTGTTGCAGTGTTTGATATTGGGATTTCAAGATGCCGGCTACAGCAGGGAGGGTTCGCATGCCTGCGAACAATAGAGTTCACAGTAGTGCAGCCCTCCAAACCCATGGGATCTGGCAGAGTGCGATTGGGTATGACCCGTATGCACCCAACAAGGAAGATGGCAAGAACTCTGCAAAGCCAAATGCGTCGGCAAACTCTGAACCAGATGCTGAGAATGCGTATGCAAGTTTCCAAGGCCTCCTTGCACTTGCGCGTATAACTGGGTCCAATGCAAATGAGGCTCGCGGGGCATGCAAGAAGTGTGGTCGTGTTGGACACCTCACATTTCAGTGCAGGAACTTTTTGAGTGTGAAGGATGATAAGGATAAAGACCCAGAGGCAATTGAGGCCGCAGCTTTGGCTGAGTTGGATAAGTTGAAGGGGAATGTAGGTAAGTTGAATGGGAAAAGTAGAAAAAATGCAGTTGGGAGCTCAGAGGAGAGTGATGAAGAGGATGACAGCGAGGATTCAGATTCTGATGCAGATTCAGAGATTGAGAGGATTATTGCTGAAAGAAGTGGAAAAAAACTTGGTACTAAGGGGAGGTCGTTGAGAAAGAAGAAGTATTCGGATAAAGATGAGCATAGAGATTCTAGGGAGAGGAAGAAGAGAGGGAGGTCTAAGAAGAGGAGTGGGAAGAGAGGAAGTAGTGAATCAGATGACTCAGATGGAGGCAAGAAGAAGAGAAAGGAGAGGCGGAGAAAGAGGGATGAGTCATCAGATGATGATTATGAGCGTGAGCGGCAGCATAGGAAGAGTAGGAAGGAGAAGAGGAGGAGGAGAAGCCACCGACATTCTGATGATACTGATTCTGATGCATCTGATGATTCTCGCAGAGAGCGAACTCGCAAGAGCAGAAGGCCCTCCTCACCATCTGATTCTGATGCAAGTGGCTCAGATGATTCATGGGTTGGTAGGGGCAAGAAGCGATCTGAGACGAAGAGCAGGAAACGCCGTCATGACGAGGATTATTAGAGTTTATTTTGGAAAGGTATTAAACTTGGTACTTTTTTGAGTTTCTTTTACAATTTTTTCAATATGCTATGAAATGGTTGTATGAGATATATGTACCTCTGCTATTGCTGTCAATTTGCTGCTGAACCTTTGTTTTAAAAATTGGGTCTTTTGGATCACAAGATAAAAGGATGATTTCTTGTTCTCTAACAAAGAGCTTGAATTGGCCTAACTAGTCTTTGTGCTTTTATGATTTTGGTGTTCTTTTCTCCTCTGATAATTTTTTACATAAACAGAGAGAGAGGTGGGGGGTGGGGCTTGGAGGGGATCTTACATGGTTTCTATATAGATTTACATAAGATCAGTACTTTCAAAACGTCTTTGAACTTGTCTTGATTTCATTACAAAGCCTCCCGCACCCTATTTGTCTCCTTGCTTCCCAATTCCTTCAACTAGTAGTATGACTTGTCAATCCATGTTATCTTTGGTTTCCTGTTATAGCAGCTCTTGGTTGTGCACTATCATCATTATCCTTGTTAAACTTGTCAAACAAATTCTCGCACATTAGTGCAATGATCTGTGTAGACACAGTGTATCCCAGCCTATCATATGGAGTTTCCTTGCCCCATATCATGTACTCTCAAAACGGGATTCATAACAGAGTCTAGCTTCCTGCACACTTCTTCTGGAATCTTGAAACTGGGGAAAGCATACAAAGGCACGGTTTAAGTCAGTGTTCTCCTCTAAAATTAAATGTTCTACGAGTTGTGCAAAGCATTTTAGTCATGACCAATATAATTCTCATGGAAAGTTAGTACTTGTTATCCAATATATTGTTTATAAATAAATATTTTCAAGGATTTATGCGATGTAATTGTAGGTTCTTGAAATTTTATCTAAGAATGCTGAGATTGGTTGGGAATCAAACTTTATTATATTTTTGAATTATAAAACAAAATAAAATCCGAAAAGATGGAATGAAATAAAAACGTTTTGGTCCTCATACAGGGGAGAAAAATTGGAGTGCAGATATAGGCCTAATATTTTATGCATATTTTCTTTGGTTTAAATTTAGACTGGTGAATCTAAGTATTAAGTGGCTACCAATAATGTGTCTGCTACCATAGCCACCAGTATTTGCATTTTTCTGAGACATCATCATGCCACCTCTTCAGCCTTCACTGCCACGTTCACTTTGTGTGGCATTTAAAAAAAAAAAAAGAAGATGTTTTATGTGCTGCGATCATTTAAAAGGCAAAAGGCTACATGCCTGGGCAGCTTTTTTGTAAAAAGAATAGCAGTATGTTTGGCTGTAAAGTAGTCCGAAGGTCCAATGGATTAATGATGAGCTTCTTTTGTACTTGGAATTATTAGTATTGGGCAATTAACACTGCGAAGAAAATACCTTTTGACATTAAAAATTACACGGAAGAAGTTACATGGAAATTTACACAGAGGCTACAGTTTGTTTAATCTAATTATTTTCATTTGAATGTTTCATTGTCTGGTTTACCATGCATTATGATGAGAGTTGGCTTTGGTATTGTTTATTGGTCATGTTGGATCAATTTTTTGCTGTTTATTTGGTTGATGCTATTTCCTATTTTGCCAGAGGAGACTATTGCATAAAACTCTGCATAATGAGATGGTTCAGTTGCTTAAAGTCAAAATTTGTTTGAATTTTTCAGAAATGCCAGAGCAGGTGGTGAGCTCTCATGAAGTTACCCAACCAGTGATGGTACTCAAATGGTGTTGAAACTAAATTTGTTTCTGCTTTCGTGCTTGGATTATTTGAAGGCGTGACAAGTTTTAAGTTGTGTATTTTTATCTCCCTCCCCACCACCCCCCCCCCCCAAAAAAAAAAAAAAGAGTTTTTAAGTTGTATTGTGTTGTGTATTGGAAAATCAACATATTATTATTAAGTGGTTGTGTTGGAGTGCCTTTTACATATATGTATACCATACTTTTAGCCCAATTGGCAATTGTTTGACCTGAATGCAGTTGCGATTGGATCTGGTTTTCTTTTTTTAATCTGTTTACCCCCCTATATACCCTGAGATTCTGAATATAAGTTTTATTTTTTTGGTTAAATAAAATTTTATGTTTCAGAGAGGCACAGAAAACTACAGATTAATTAGTGATGTCAACATTTTATGTTTCTAGCGACTAAAATTAGGTGTTACTTGCAAGGTTGGTGGTGAGTATGTTCAACTTTGTTACTACAATTTACACCCCTAACAAGAGTGCATACCAGAAACCAAAAAATGTTTAAGCTATATATTGTATTAAGTAGTTAACACTACAACTCATACTTATTTCTTACCACCCATACATATTTCGTAGTGCATTTTTTTAATGGTTTACAATCAACAATAGGGATGGAAAATATCACTGAGTCACATTACTCACTGAGTTACATTACTCTTGATGTGCCTTTGTTAAAAAATACATTCATTTGATAACAGGTTTTCCTGCAGACAGAAACTTTACATTGCAGAAATACAAAGATAGGAGCAAAGCACTGCTAATCAGAAACTTGGAAAACTTGAAAGGCACAGTAAACATATATAAAATTTTGATTCTGGGTTTTCCACCCTTTGTTAAAATCTTGAATCTTGTGTGGCTGCTCCTTGTTTGAGTTTTGCAAACCTTATGCCAACACGCATTGAATACTTTAGAAAATTATTAGCACCAATTCACTTGTAACAAACTCGGAGGAAAATCAATAAAAGGAACAAAACCGATCAAATTCTTCGTTTTGGCCCATCAAACAATAGGTCATGAGCTACACAAATAGAATTTCTATTTACCTAACAAAATGAGCACTTATATAATTCTCTGCAGTAACACTTTTGGGCTGCATTTGGATACTTTAATTTAGATTTGAATTTTAAAGTGGTGAATTTAAAATGCCTTACTTCTAAATCCATAAATATTGAAGTATGTCTTATGTACTTCTAAAATTCTATGGGTTTAGAAGTTATTTTAAATTCAAGAATTATAAGGTTTAAAATCCTGAATAGATTTATCAAATTCAAATCCTTAACCATTTTTAAATTATTTAAACAAGATTTTTGGATTTTAATCATCCAAATCCAAATCCAAATCTAATTTATGTACAAAAATCCTGTCATCCAGTCACACCTAATGTTCTCTAGCAACGTGTCAAATTCACACCAAAAGCTCTTTACCTAGGAACTCAAGACTTAAGAGGCTTCTTCATGCATAATTTTTGAGTCATTCTCAATAATTACGTGACGTAAAGCCTTCATGCTTGGCCGACCTTATTGCCTTAACTCACTGATTTGGATTCTTCTGCTATCTCAGGTTTACAATACTTATCCACATCCAAGTTTTGAAAAGTCTCTCTTATAAGTATACATAATAAATGCCTCTTATTAGTACTATTATATTGAAACTTTTCTTATGTATTTCACGGGACAAAGTTTTGTATTAAATGTGATGCTACGTCCCTCTCCCTCTGTATATTTCACAAACTGTCAAAATGGCATATTGGGACAGCGCCACCTCAGTAAACTCGAAATGAAGTCACATCACATCACTTCCAATGTAAAACTAAACCATTACGTGGCAGTTTATCATTGGATCCCATTTCCTTACAGATACATGAAACTTCACAGAGGATCCATTTTCGAGTTTCGCGCTTTTGCTGGATCTGATACACAACACACACACACAATCTCTCTCTCTCTCAAAACCAACGGGTGTACTTTGCTCTTTTTGTCACCTCTCTCTCTCTCTTTTTCTTTCTATCTTTTTTTATGGTTCTCAGCCACAATTCACGATCCTTTTCGTCTTACATTGGACTTCTATCTCTATGAGAGATGGAGTCTCTCCAAATGACCACCAAGGTTTCTTCATGCATACCATCTTCTAAAAATCCAGTGCAAGCTAAATTTAGCAACTTTACAGTAGTTGGGCAAGTGGGCTATGCTCCTTTTTGGAGTGGAAGAAGTGGAAGTAGGTGTTTGAGGATTAGAGCATCAGTTTCAGGTGGTGGTGGTGGGCGTGGTAGCAGTTCACAAGATGGGAATTCTGCTGTTGAAGACGAAGAAAAGGAGGAAAAAAAGGGACTTCTTTTGGGCACAGAGATGGATGTCTCTGGCTCTGTTGTTGGCTTTAACTTGATTCCTCAATCTGGTATGTATCTTTGTATTACTTATGTATTTGGTTTAGTTTTGTATTTTGGAATCTGGGTTTATTTTACAATTGTTGATAAGTTTTATATTATGTTGTTTTAAATTTTTAATGATTGTTTTATACTTTTATTATTATTATTATTATTATACAATCATTTCTAATTATGAAAAAGATGATCTAAGATCAAGGGGTACTGTTATAATCAATTTTACTCTTAGATTCTGTTGTATTTCTAAGTTTAGCCCTTAAGATTATCCTGGCCATTTGAGAAAGAGATATTATCAAGTGGACGGTCGAGTGGGATTTGGGAGAAAACGTCAACTTTTCAGATGATAAGATATTTTAGACCACACTAATTCTGAGGCGTACGATTTCTACTGGAGACTGGTATTTGATTGATGGGTCCTGATAAAAGTTGTTCCCTTTGGATTCATTTTCCATATCTATGTGGACATATAATTCAAGTGCAAGGTGTTCTGGACCTCGGTGACATGTCTATAGAAAACTGGATCCGAATCTTGTTCAAAAGTATATGCTGGAATATTTGTTGATTATCAGTTGCCTGGCTAATTTATGACCTGTATATTTGAGGAAAGATCATCTGAAAAACTATACTTTACTCTGTTACCATTGGATTAATTAGTGAACGTGTAACATTTTTTTTTTCACTAGGAAGATACAGTCGCAATTAATCTCGTATGATGTATTAACTGTGATAAGCAATCATAAATTAAAATTCTTCCCTTCTTCCAGTTTATTTATTTATTTATTAAAGTAATGCATAGTCTTCCTCAGTTCATCTTGACTTTTTTGTTGATTTGTTTTTAAATTTGTGCTTATTTTGCCATTCTCCTTTGCCTTACAACTTACAAGGATGATATTCGTAATTTTTTTTTATACTAAATAATTTTTGGTTATCAATCGTTTTAATTCTGAGTAACTCCCACATTCTCAATTCATCAACTTCTAAATTTATACTGATTATCAAGATTTCTAAGACTTGACTGCAAATGTTATGTTCTTGAACCGAAGGCAAAGTTGAATTCAATGGGGTCAATGACTCTTCCAAAGAAACAACTACCAATGGCCTGGAAGATTCTGAGGACATAGGAAGAGAAAAGAATGCCAAGACAAGAGTAACCCACAATATTGTTTTTGTCACTTCTGAAGCAGCACCATATTCAAAGACAGGTGGCTTAGGAGATGTTTGTGGTTCTTTGCCTATAGCATTAGCAGCTCGTGGACACCGTGTTATGGTCGTCTCTCCTAGATATATCAATGGTACTCCTGCAGATAAGAAATTTGCTAATGCTGTTGATTTAGATTGCCTCATCAAAGTATATTGCTTTGGAGGGGTTCAGGAAGTTGGCTTCTTCCATGAGTATAAGGATGGTGTTGATTGGGTATGAAATTCTGCATGCTTCCCAGTTATTTATTAATCTTTGGGGTGTTTGAATCATTTATACACTTAAACCCAAGTGCCTTTATTGAATAGTTATGATAGCCAAGAAATCTTATTTCATTCGGTAGTCAATATAGCATGACAGTGGGAGAATCTTTATGATAATGATAGCTTTTCTGTTCTTATTTAGGTATTTGTTGACCACCCCTCATACCATAGACCTGGAAATCCATATGGGGATATTCATGGTGCTTTTGGTGATAATCAGGCATGTTTCTAAATTTTTAAATTTATAAGGTTGGATTGATAGATTTCTATGTTCTTTTACTTGCAACTAATGACAACTTTTTCTTATTTGGTTTACAGTTCCGGTTCACTTTACTTTGCCATGCAGCATGTGAAGCTCCATTAGTGCTTCCACTGGGAGGTTTCACTTATGGGGAGAAATGTCTGTTCCTTGTCAATGACTGGCATGCAAGCCTTGTGCCAGTGTAAGAGGTCTTTGCTAATTTCTGCATATGTTTGACAATTTGCTTACTTTGTTCATTCCCTATATTTCCTAAGATTTAGATTCTGCTGTTTATGTATTTGCAGCTTTATTGTCTCACTTTTTTCCCCCAAAGCTTACTGTTCTGGCATTATAGATTACTCTGCTAGATTTTTTTTGCCCTTAAGTACTCATTTCCGTACTGATGTGGGAGTAGTTGCTAATCAACCAGTGAATATTATGTATGGGATATTCCTTGCTACTGTGTTGGCTCTAATGCTCTTGCTATATGATAATGATTTGGGTAGTTCATTGCTGTACATTTTTTCCCCCTGCAGATTATGCTTTATTCAGGCATAGTATTATTATTTAGGAGCTTTCTTTGATTTATTCTAGTAGTTGTCTTTAGTAAAAGTTAGCAAGACTGGTAGGGGGGTTGATTGATCTTTAGAATTCTTGTGATGCAGACTTTTGGCAGCCAAGTATCGTCCGTATGGAGTTTATAAAGATGCCCGAAGCATTCTTGTAATACATAACCTATCACATCAGGTAGATGCTTTTTTCTTAATTGATTTTATTGTTTTTTCAAAGAAAACAATAGAACATTAGCATATCCAATAGCTTGTGATTACATCTGTTTAACCCAACATGGTATGACATGAACTCCCAAAAAGAATAGGTTGACATGAACGCCCATCTGTAAGTCACCCTTTTATGTTATAGTGAAAATGCCAGAGAAAATAGAATGAAAAACTACATTTTCTCTTTGATACTTATACATATAAAGAAATTCTAAGTATGTCACTTCTTGAGGCATGATTTATAAATTACTCTGTATTATTTTTTTTTAAGATTTTGTATTTTTCTAGAATGTCTCAAATTAATCTTCCTTACAAGGAAGTGGGCTCTGAACACATGGAGATGTTCCTGTGCATTCTAGAACACCCTTGAGATGCCCCAAGGATTCCTCTATGTAACTAGATCACTTTTGATGGGTATAAGGTTGTTGCCTTGTAAAACTGTACAGAATATTAACACATGAAGTGTTTCCATTTATGAGAGTTCCTACGTGAATTGCATGCACCTTTAAGAGGTGATAAGTGATTCAGTCTTCACTCCTAAGTACAATTTGATACGATTGGTATACTTCTTGTAAATATGTCTTTTGGCTCCTAAGTCAACACTAATCTAACAAACTAATGTCTTCCATATGCAAGGGAGTGGAACCAGCAACAACATACATGAATTTGGGACTACCTCCAGAGTGGTATGGAGCCGTGGAATGGGTGTTTCCAACATGGGCAAGGGCACATGCTCTAGACACAGGTCAAGCAGTCAATCTTCTGAAGGGTGCAGTTGTGACAGCTGATCGATTACTGACAGTTAGCCAGGTTTTAAATGCTATATAGCATACTTCTATTGTGAGGCATCTCTTTAAATGATATATCAAGCATTTGAGCAGTGATCAGTAAATGACAAACTATTTTTTTATAATTTTTTTTTGTTATTGAAAATTTTGGATTAGAAACTATATTTGATTGGCCTCATGTATGAGATAAATTATTTCAAAAAGGAAAACAAATAAACATTTGGATCAGTTGTGTTTTAATAGTATTGGTATAGTAACAATGTTTCTTTTAGATAAATGCCATATATTTAATCATGTTATGGTGCTTTTTATGTTAAAACAGTACCTTATTATTGTAGGGGTATTCCTGGGAAATAACAACAGCTGAAGGTGGATATGGTCTAAATGGGCTTTTAAGCAGTCGAAGGAGTGTTCTTAATGGTATGTGTTAGCTATTTAGCTTTAAGTATACCTTTGCAAATTCTGTGCTAGAGGAGAATTATTCTTGATAAAGAGAGTTAAGAGTATCATATTGATGGTGAGGTGTGGAATGTTTTTTCATGTCCTATCATTTTTATAATCTTTATCAAAATTTCAAATTTTGGACACCATTTTATGTTTTCAACTGATTCAAAACCTTAACATCTTAACTAACTGTTATCCTCTGATGGAACTTTACACTGCTTCAGAGAAATTTTTAAATATAATTTATATTTTGAGATATTGTCCCAAAGTCATATATCTTTTACAATTGATATTGACATTTTTAATACACTGTGTTCCTGTCTACAGTGAAGAGTTCCCATCTAAACCAAGCAATATTACTAAAACATCAGCCCTTCAGCAGAACAAATCACATAATTGAACAATCTTTCTATTAGATTTATTTTTCAAAGTTTAATATTTTTAAATGCTAAGCAATTATCTAACTGACTTTTGAGTCTGTTTACATCTAGGAAGTGACAGTATACTCAAGAATTTTAAAGAGTGATTTTTTGTTTGATATATAAATCAAGTTTTTATATGTATTTTCATTAAGCAACGTGGACTGGTTGAAACCAATTGAAATTAAATACCTTTCTTATAAAATATTTGTCTCGCCAGCTGTGTTTTTTTTTTTTTGGGGGGGAAGAAACTTTACATGTTTTCTTTGTGTCAAACTAGTTTGGCTGAAGAGTGAGATGGTTTAGTTTCTTCTTACCACACGTGGTTTATATGTATATTATCTTCAAAACTCATATAACCTTAACAAACTTCAAAAATAATGGGGATGTTAAATTTTTCTGCAGACAAAGTTTAAAATTTTTTGGAGTTGCCTTTGATTTGGATGTGCTTGAAGGGATTTGCCAATTTCATCATTAATGTTGTATCATTTCCATTTCTCTGCCTTATACATGTGATTGTGTCAGCTAATAAAAAGAAAAATCAGTGAATAGAAGAAAGTGTTGCTCAATTAAATTATTTAGTTTGGTACTTAACTTTCAAACTAATTATTTTTACTTATTACCAGGGATCACAAATGGCATTGATGTTGCTGAATGGGACCCATCTTCAGATGAGCATATTGCTTGCCATTATTCTGCTGAAAATCTTAATGGAAAGGTGGCTAATTATTTTGTTTTAAAATCTGTATTATACAAAACCCTAGCATTCTTACCTCAACTGTCTTTATGGTGAAGGCGCAATGCAAAATTGCTTTGCAGAAAGAAGTGGGTCTTCCCGTTAGGCCTGATTGCCCATTGGTAATATGTTAATGTATTTTTACACAGTTTTGGTAGAAAAATTGTATGCTCCCTTCTCTTATTGGTTCATGTTAAACTTCGTAGATTGGATTTGTTGGGAGGCTGGACTACCAGAAAGGCATCGACCTGATCCGGTCAGCAATTCCAGAAATAATGGAAGATGAAGTACAATTTGTAAGCTAACTATTAGTGAAGAATGTCAAATAATCATTTTACTGCTTGCTGTCATGCTCCCTTTACATTGCTTCCAAATATCTATCCTGTTTTCTATTGTGAGGAATATATCTGGACTGAACTGCTATTAATATTAGATGGATAAAATTTGTTGCATCTTTAATGGTTTTATTAGCATTAGCTTAGAATCTTTGCTCCCTGGAACCTGACCACAGTAGACAGGTATTTAATGTATGGGTGTGAAAGATATCAGCTCTAGTCTACATCAAGGAATACATTCAAATGCTATAGTGTGGTCTTTTTGTCCCTTTTATCCAGGTGTCTTATTAAGGTTATTATTTTCCTTTATATAAGTAAAGCTATCAAATATGTTTCAGGTTATGCTTGGATCTGGGGATCCACAATTTGAAGACTGGATGAGAGCAACAGAGTCAGCTTATAAAGACAAATTTCGGGGTTGGGTTGGATTTAATGTTCCAATATCTCATATGATAACTGCAGGGTATTTCAAAATTTGTATTTCATGTTTTACATGTTCCTAAAAAAATTGATGGCCCCAACTTACTTTTGTTTTGGAATGATCAGCTGTGACATACTGTTGATGCCCTCAAGGTTTGAGCCCTGCGGACTAAATCAATTGTATGCAATGAGATATGGAACTGTGCCAGTGGTTCATGACACTGGAGGACTCAGAGTAAGTTTAAAGATTTAAGAAATCAAATGTCGTTGTTCATTATATGGCTTGTTTCTATTTAATGCCTTTTGTTCTTTGTATGTCAGGATACCGTAGAAAATTTCAATCCATTTGCTCAGGAAGGCCATGGTGAAGGTACAGGGTATGTAGTCTTCCTTGAGCTCTTGGTCTGGGTACATTTTCATCAACAGCTCCTCATCAATGAAAAAATTCAGGAATGATTATGTTGTAGATATTGTTAGAATAATGGTTAAATAATTAAACTCATCCTTTTTTAACAGTTGAAGCTTTTTGGACTAGTGGTAATTTATCATGGTATTAGAGCATGTGGTCATGAGTTCAAACCCTATTACCACTTTGGGATTAGTGGTAAATCTCAGAAATATATAGAAAATCTCAGCTTCTTGCTTCTACTTCAGGGGATGTGACACCAGCATAATGATGGGCCATGGATCCTTTAACCTGTGTATAAATGTAATGTCAGATCTGCATCCCTGAAGCAAGACACTTCTTGAAGATCTTTTATTAAAATAAGAGAGAACTAAGCATTTACTTGTCGAGAGAGAGAGAGAGAACTAAGCGTTCAATAGTGTGGAGAGGTGTTAAAAAATATCATCATCTTGTTTCCGAAAAGAACTTTGTATGCCTGGAACATGAATAAACCTTGCAGAAGGATGTCAACATTGCACAAAACTAATGCGCGTCTAGTTTGCTTGTAACATGGATCAGAAAAGAATTAAAAATAAACAATAACTGGTGATTTCCTCCAGCTTGCAAAAGCATTTTGTCTATGAAAAGATGTTCACCTTTTTGAGAAACTGTTATGATGGCAAGAAATAGATGCCACCAAGACTGGCATTGCTGGTTGTGACACAGCATACATGCTAATTTACAGTATCAAAGAAGCTGCCATTGTGCATTATGAAATAGCAACTCCGGAAGTTTGTGATGAGCCTTTCTTTATTTGTTGTTTGGTTAATATTTCATTTTAATAGTCTTACTTTTCAGCAATTTCTTTTTGTGGAAAATATTTCACTAGTATAACAACTACAACGGTACTGTGGGTAATGCTTTATTTCCTCTGCATCCTATTATGACTGCTATCGATAAAGCTTCCATTCCTCACAATCTCATTATGACTTTGTCATGAATAATGTTTAGCTTCCTAAGACTGAATTATAATGTTGTTGTGGAATGCATTGGCAGGTGGACTTTTTCTCCACTAACAAAAGAGAGTATGTTAGCGGTAAGTTAAATTTACTGTGCACAAACTTCCTGCATACTCTATTTTTTTACTTAAACAAGTTTTTGTGTATGACAATAATTAATCATTATAGCTTCATAATTTTACATATGGGTAAAAGTAACTTGATGGTTAGTGTAGGAATGCGTAATATATGTCTGATGACAATAATTTCAGGCTTTAAGAAATGCTACTCGGACTTATAGAGAGCACAAGTCTTCTTGGGAAGGATTGATGAAAAGGGGTATGCAGAGGGACTACACATGGGAAAATGCTGCCATCCAATATGAACAGGTTTTCGAATGGGCCTTCCTCGATCCACCTTATGTCAGCTGAGCGTGGAAAGAGAAGAAAGAAAGGAAGAACAATGACAAAACTCCGACAATTTAATTGGTTCAGACTTATATGGGACATATTCTGTGTCATAATAGCTTGGAGATCACACTAGTGAAACATTTTTTTTTCCTCCCCTTGCATGTGGGCATGAATTTTTACCATAATTTTGGTCATTCTTTCTGTTTAGAAGATATAACAAATATTACAATTAGAACTCATTCTTCCATATAGTATATGTTGTAATATGTCTTTTTATATATAGAGAAAATACACCGAGAACTTATACTATCTCAGGCAACTTTATGTTTCATGCAGTGCTATTGGTTTTATGGATCAATACACGAAACTCAACGCAAATGACTTTTGCAGCCATTTCTTTGGATCTTCCAAACGGTTCCAACTAGACCGAAATTAAGAACACATGCTTATTGGCTTTTTTTCGAAGATATACTTATCAGACTTTTGTTGAGTTTCTTTGATCTGATTTTACATTAGTCACTTACCAATAAAGAAAGGATTTTGCATGAGTCATTTGGACAAAAACAATTTTGCAATCAGTTTTTCATCACATTTGAAACAAGAACCGAAATTTCCATCTACAGAGACTTTACCATTGAGAGAAACCAAAATAACCATTGAAAGTTCAAAACTACTTTGTCCACCCCTCTTCATCAAAAAGGTTAAACAATGTCAGGTATGAATTGATATTTGACATTCCCAAAGGAACGGGCATAACAAGAACAACTACAATACACGATTAGCTGGTATGCGGGTATGGCTATGTGATCTAATTGTAACGACCTTATGTGGGATTACTTATAATAGTCTTCTATCTTAAGGGCCTCTTAGACCCCATGAATGGCCACAGTCTCATGGAAAAAATATACTCCTGCACTAGATATATATATATATTTCCTCTCTTTCACAACGGGTGGGTATCATATCATATCACCCTTGTTCCATAGAACTCTTTTTTTAGACATAGATGGCAATAATGTTTTCAAATTGAATGCCAAATGAAATGGACCCAATAACATATTAGTATTCACATTTCAAATCAATAAAGGAATTGAATTTTATTTTATTTTGGGTAGTAAAATAAAATTATTAATAACTTAGGAGAGTCATTATTTTTGCACCAGTTATTTTCAAGCTTCCAACTAAATAACATCAATTAACAAGGGATATAGCTTGTGTCCAGTGATCGGTGGTCATTGGACACAAGCTACACCCATTAACAAGAATATAAATTTAAATCAGGTACAATACTTAAAATATTGTACTTGATATAATTGTAATCAATGGTTGAGATTAAAAATTTAAAAAATAATTTTCAATTTCAACAATTAAATAAAATATATTAAAGAAGAGTGGAAAAAAAAAAAAAGTTAGTATTAGAAGGTAAAAAATATTAAAAGAAATGGGAAGAAAAAGTGGGTGAATTATCTCAATCCCAAGAACATCTAGTCTGTATCGATTCTCTGACAACTAACTAAGCTAAAATCATCTTAAACTAGGACAATCATTTTGTTTTGTCAGAGATATCACACCCAAACTCTCCCCACATATTTTATAGTTTCTTGCCACTTGCCACCAATGATTGCCTTTAACAGTTTTTTCCCAAAAAAAAAAAAAAAAATTTATTTGATTGTCTCTAATAAAACCCACCATATTCTCCCACGTGGCATCACTTTATTGGCTCAAAAAACAACAAACCAGGCTGCAAACTGCAAACCCAAATTTAACCCTTTAGCTTTAAAATTACTAGTCCAAAAAGGCCCATTCTACTTCCACATAGGGAATCGTTATTTTGTTCCTTTCCCTTGTCTTCCTTCCAATGGATCCAGCTCTTTCTTCTTCTTGTTTCAGCTCCTCTTAATCCCAAACCCTAGAAATTCACCCAGAGAGAGTGAGAGAGAGAATTTTAGAGATAGAGAGAGAGAGTGAGATTAAATTTTTGGGAAATAAGGAAAAAAATTATGAAAGTTCCAAAGAGGGAGAGAGAGAGTTTCATTGAGAGGTGAATTTTGAAGATTTTGGTCTCTGGTTGTTGAATTGGGAATTCCTCTATAAAGGAATCAACTTTCTAAGAGGAGCCCCAATAAGAAGCTCAGATTTTCAATGCCCATTTCCCCAAATTCGATTCTATTCCCAAATCCCATCCTCAACCCATTAAAAAGTTTCAGTTTTTTAAAACCCCAATTGATTTCCCTCCTTGAAAAAAACCCAATCAATGATTACCAATCCAGAACTCATCCAATATGTTTGTATTGCCAAAGGAACCACAATTCTCTCCCAATTCATCAGAGAACCCGATCTCGAATCCGTAGCTCTGAAATGCATTGAAAAGACCCCACCTTTGCACTCCATGTTCACGCATACCATTAGAAAAAGGACCTACACGTTCTTAATCAAAGACCCTTTTGTGTATTTCGCAATATTCGATGAGAATATGGAACAATCACAGCAAATTTGGTTCCTAAACCGCATAAAATGCGCGTTTGAGGAGGTTATTGAAGCAGGGGCTTTAAGGGGTGTTCATATTCTTAGCCCCTATTGCCTTCAAAAGGAATGTGATCCTATTTTTTTGGAAGCAATGGCATTGGATTTGAGTGTGCTGAATTCTTCAGGTAGTGAATCTAAGTATAGTAGGAATCCGAGCATGGACTCTACGAAAGGGATGAAGGTTGTGATGACACCTTTGCTCGGGTCCAAGCCGAGTAAAGGATTGCAGAAGAAGAAGAAGAGGCCGTGTAGTGCAATAGCAAATGGCGATGGTAAAAGTGGTACATTGGAGAAGAAGGTGGATGTTTTTGATGATGTTGATGGCGGGGATTTTTCGTTGCCGGTGCAAAAGGCTTTTGCCAATGATCGGCAAAAGTCGAAGCAAATTTGGAGGAAACATGTGTGGGTGGTGTTGTTGCTGGACTTGTTTGTGTGCTCGGTTTTGTTTGTGATATGGTTGTGCATTTGCAGGGGATTTAAGTGCGTTGAAAGTTGAGTTGAGGGTGTATTTTGTTGTGTACCTTGGAAAGGAAGAGAGTATATTTGGTGCTATACTCTGAAGTTGGATGAGAATTTTATGACAAAGACGTACACTTTGTGACTGCTGAACAATGGGGGCACATATGTAAGTCTTGTTGATTGCTTATTTTTCTTTGTTTATCATGTGAAATCTCTGTATGATTTTCAAGACTAGTAATATAGCTTTTGTTATACGGTTCACAATGGCAATGATCTTATGTAATGTATTAGATTTTGTATACCTATAGATACTACTTGTGCTGGCATTGCCTTTGTTAAAGATATGAATGCGTGTTCTCTCTCAATTCTCTTCTTTATTTTGTTCTTCATTCTTTCTCATACACTTTGTTATGTTGTCGTGATATGTCTTGCCTTTTCTAACAGGGTATCAGAGTTATGTTTCATCTTTTCAAATAGCCTCTGCATGTTATCTCTTTCAATTGCTTTTATTTTATGATGGTTGCTTTTAAGTGTTGGTTTCTGGTGATAGGAGTAGAAACCGTGTCATTGGTACAATTGAATCTTCTAGATTACCTTCTTTATGCATATCAGAATCAGATGCGTATTTGTAACCTGAAGAAATGACAGACAAGCTAATTCCAAGCTTATAGGTGGCATTCTCTTGTGCAGGAGAGGTTTCTTTTGATATTTAAATTGTTACACAAGCCAAGTACATTTCAAGCTGGCTTAAGCTTCTTTTCTATTCAATCTTTTGGTTTCTTATCTCCCCCACCAACAAAAAAAAGTCTTATGCCATTGTGTACATAATTACATATAGGATTAGTTATAAATATTTATTTTCATGCTTTTTAGAAATCTTATTGACTGCCCCCACTTTCAGCCTGTCTGTTTCACTTGTTAGTCTTTCATTATGTACTTTCCACTTGTTAGCTGAATTTATTAATATCCTAAGACATAAACATGACAATTCTTGAAAAATTAGTATGAATTAATTAATTATATTAATTTGTAGGCATGTATTAGGTTTATTGTAGGTTTACAAAACAAATAACAACTGTTCAAATCTTTAAAAACGTATATAAAATCAAATAAAGAATTTTTTTTTTTTTTTTTAAATAAATCTGGATGCATGTATGTAGGAGTGTCCAAACATTGACACGCTTAGGATTTTTGGGTGTTTGTGCTTAGATAATTTCTTGAGGTGGAAGATGATAGACTTTTTTCCCTCTCTCTATTTCAAATAAGGAGATGAAGAAATTGTGTTTTAGGAAGGAGAACATGGTATCTTGATTGGTGCTAGAAGAGCACATAATGGAGTCCAGAATTTTTACCTAATTTTTGGTATTACATTAAAGCCTTGATTATACCCAAGCGTAAGAGTTTACGTATACCAAACTTGAATATAGCTAACGATTGCTGACTGGATCCATCTTCTTTAATTAGCTGTACATATCCTATTTCTGGAAATGTGTCTAAAACAAGCTGGCAGCTTCAGGTGATGTGCACAAAATTTAATGGTTAAATGTGTTGTGCTGAGGAAAGTTTTCCAATTTTAGTGGTTTGTGGACTAAAACTGCTTGCTAATTGTCATAACAGGTGAAGAAAAGTGATCAGGGAATCCCGTATAAATGCAGTTATGCATGGACGATGCCTAATGCTGCTTTCTTTATAATAGATATATATATATATAGTTAGGTTGTAGAAAAAGAGACATATAACTAATATTAGGAACTAGAAAATTTTATCAGATATGCGAGGTAATGTGCTTTTGGAGATTTGGACCTAGGAGGTTTTGTATTAAGTGCCCACTTGGGAACAACTTATATAGCTAAAACTAAAATTTTTTTGCTGAAGGTATGTTTGGATTAGCCTTTTTTCTGTTGACTTATTAATTTATTTACAACTTTTTTAAGCCTCAATTTTGCTAAATATCTTTCTCAAAAAAAAAAAAAAAAGGAAGCTAAATATAACTTTGCTTTCGAAAGAAAAATCAGGAATTTGGTTCCACCATGTATGTGTAATTTAGATGATATCCGTTAACCCCTTAAACCTTACATGACAGAGATTCAGATGTTTCCACTTGCTTACAACTCACAAGACAGGAAAAATCTTGTTCAAAGTTCAAACAAATGAACAATATATAAACAGTTAATTTGTCCACGGTTCCATTAAAGGGGCGCAAGAAAACTAATGAGCTAATCACCAATGAATACACCACAAATTATGTTTAATAAGTTGGATGCAAGGAAAACCAAATGGTTTGAAAGAAAAATAGAAGACACAGAATTTGGAACTGAAGCTTTTCAATTTGGAATACAACCAACGAGAGAAAAATCAAGTGCAACTGCATTAGGATTAAGGGGCATGCAGTGGCTTAGTGATATTAGACAAATCAGTAGAGATGACCAGAGATTGTTAAAGATAATACCAATTTGATCATAGATAATTTTATAAATTAGGGCCGGATCTAGGGAGGCCAAAATATGAAGCAATCATTTTTTTTTTTTAAAATCTAGAACCAGGAAAAAAAAAAAAAAACACACACACACACATTCTCCTTTCAATTTGGGGCACTTTCATTTTCACTATTTTTTGCTTTTTATAAATATCAATAGAATTTTAACTTATAACGTCCACTTTATGATAATTACTCTTAACTTCATTTTGCCAAGATACTAATTAATTTTTGGTGTAGGCAAAGTTCGAATCCCTAACCTCTTATTCAAAAACAAAATAATTATCGGTTAAGCTAACTGAAGCCTACTTCACAAATTTTCTTAACCCAAAAAAAAAAAAATCATTTTGTTTATATTATTATTTTTTCATAATAATAACAAATAAATAAAACAGAATGATTCCTTTTTATTTTAGCATTTTCTGTGGCCAGCATTCTATTTTTCTAATTGTCTTTCCTAATAAAATTTTTTAATATTAGCAAAACTTACAAATAACGTAGGGGTGGTGCCAGTGGCGGCGCCACGTTCAGGTCAGGGTGTTCCCAGGAACACCCTGACCTGAAAAAAAAAAAATTATATATATAATAATTTAAAAATTTTTATTTGTTAACCCTTAAAAAAAAACTAGGAACACCCTCAAATAAATTTTTTTTTTACCCTTACAACCATTGTTGAAACTTCTCAACCACGGTGAGATGTTGGCAGACCATGAGCTTGCATCTCCATTTCTTCTTCTTCTTCTTCTTTTTCTTCTTTCTCTCTCTCTTTCTTTCTTTCTTTCTTTTTCTGCATTTTTGCCGTTTTTGCATTTTTGCTCTTTCTGAAGTCTCTGCTATTCTTTGCCCGTTTGTTGTTGATGAAGATGAACTTTTTATTTTTTCTATCATGGTCTTCCACAAGTCAATAAATGCTTGGTTGTCAAAGCATAAAGTGTCAACACTTTCTTCTTTTACTTGTACCAGATGATGGGCTGTCAACCATTTACTTGGGCGTCGTATTAGTATTTATTATTTAATTATTTTTTTAGGGGGATTTAATTAATTTTTTAATGGGCAAGTCTGCCACAGTTCCGGATTTTACAATGTTTTTTTTTTGTTTTTTGAAATTTAATAAATAGTTAACCATTTAAATGGACTTGGGCTGTTGGGCATAACTTAAGATTAATTTAAATATAAACTAGCACAAAAATGTTATATAAGTATGTGGGTGTATGCATATATACAGTGGCGGCGCCACGTTCAGGTCAGGGTGTTCCCAGGAACACCCTGACCTGAAAAAAAAAAAAAATTATATATATAATAATTTAAAAATTTTTATTTGTTAACCCTTAAAAAAAAACTAGGAACACCCTCAAATAAATTTTTTTTTTACCCTTACAACCATTGTTGAAACTTCTCAACCACGGTGAGATGTTGGCAGACCATGAGCTTGCATCTCCATTTCTTCTTTCTCTCTCTCTTTCTTTCTTTCTTTTTTTTTTCTGCATTTTTGCCGTTTTTGCATTTTTGCTCTTTCTGAAGTCTCTGCTATTCTTTGCCCATTTGTTGTTGATGAAGATGAACTTTTTATTTTTTCTATCATGGTCTTCCACAAGTCAATAAATGCTTGGTTGTCAAAGCATAAAGTGTCAACACTTTCTTCTTTTACTTGTACCAGATGATGGGCTGTCAACCATTTACTTGGGCCTTGTATTAGTATTTATTATTTAATTATTTTTTTAGGGGGATTTAATTAATTTTTTAATGGGCAAGTCTGCCACAGTTCTGGATTTTACAATGTTTTTTTTTGTTTTTTGAAATTTAATAAATAGTTAACCATTTAAATGGACTTGGGCTGTTGGGCATAACTTAAGATTAATTTAAATATAAACTAGCACAAAAATGTTATATAAGTATGTGGGTGTATACATATATACAGTGGCGGCGCCACGTTCAGGTCAGGGTGTTCCCAGGAACACCCTGACCTGAAAAAAAAAAAATTTATATATATAATAATTTAAAAATTTTTATTTGTTAACCCTTAAAAAAAAACTAGGAACACCCTCAAATAAATTTTTTTTTTACCCTTACAACCATTGTTGAAACTTCTCAACCACGATGAGATGTTGGCAGACCATGAGCTTGCATCTCCATTTCTTCTTCTTCTTCTTCTTTTTCTTCTTTCTCTCTCTCTTTCTTTCTTTCTTTTTTTTTTCTGCATTTTTGCCGTTTTTGCATTTTTGCTCTTTCTGAAGTCTTTGCTATTCTTTGCCCGTTTGTTGTTGATGAAGATGAACTTTTTATTTTTTCTATCATGGTCTTCCACAAGTCAGTAAATGCTTGGTTGTCAAAGCATAAAGTGTCAACACTTTCTTCTTTTACTTGTACCAGATGATGGGCTGTCAACCATTTACTTGGGCCTTGTATTAGTATTTATTATTTAATTATTTTTTTAGGGGGATTTAATTAATTTTTTAATGGGCAAGTCTGCCACAGTTCCGGATTTTACAATGTTTTTTTTTTGTTTTTTGAAATTTAATAAATAGTTAACCATTTAAATGGACTTGGGCTATTGGGCATAACTTAAGATTAATTTAAATATAAACTAGCACAAAAATGTTATATAAGTATGTGGGTGTATACATATATATGTATATATATATTTCATCTCTTCTCTAAATTAAAACAATTTCCATGATGTTATCAACTCCTTGATTAAGAAACTTGATATTTAATTTATGTTTGCTTATAATTTAGTATTTCTTAATTTTCTTATGAAAGTTATGATATAAAAAATATACTTGAAAGATAAATCTCAATATTTATTTTGACTATTTTAGTCCATTTTTATACTTTTACTAATAAATGTATTTATTTATCTTTAAAAAAAAATTTAAACTAATTATGACGTCATCACGATTCATTAGTTTATTTGCTTGTAAAGTTAGTTTTGACCATTCTTGTCGCTACTGCAATGATAGAAATAAGTTTTTCAGCAATGAAATATATAAAGAATGAACTGCACAATTGAATGGGAGATCAGTGGATGAATGATTGCTTGGTTGTGTATATTGAAAGAAATGTAGCATGTAACATTGATAATGAGACTATTATGCAACGATTTCAAAATATGAAAACTCGTAGAAGGCAATTGTAAATTTTATGTATTTGCATGTTTTTTTATTGTTGTTGTTGTCAATATATGAATTTCTTTTTTTATTAGATTGTGTAATTTATGCTTTTTAAAGAACACCCTGAAAAAAATTCCTAGAGTCGCCACTGGGTGGTGCAATATAATTTGCTAGACATTAATTTGAGGTTAAGAGCTGAAAGAAACGGAAGATGGTCATAACTCATAACTAGAAATTATTTGATAAAGCCACTTTTTTTTCTTTTTTCTTTTTTATGAGAAGATTGATAAAGCACTTGGAATATGTCCCTTTCAAAATTTCCGTGCTCAATGACGTGGAAACTTCATTATCAATTCACATGTACCACTCGGTCTCTTGCATTTGTCATGCAGAGCATGCAACATATAGTTTTGTATTTTTTTTTTTTTTTTATATATATAATTGATAAATTCCTTGGTATGTGTATAATTGATCAGACTTCATTCTACTATCCATTAATTAGGACAAAATTTAGGTACAATACCTTAGGTGCTGTTCCTTAAGTTCCCCTTTTAAGATTTAGCCATATGACTACTTAATTAAAAAATACACTTTCATCCCACGAGGAAAAATCCACATGACAGAATCTTAAAAAATGTACCTAAGGAACAGCACCTAAGTACTGTACCTAAGTCTTACTCCATTAATTAAGTCTTACAAACTTCTCAGCCAAGCAAAGCCACTCCAACAACAAAAACTCGCAAAAAACTTGGGAAATTATTTTCTAATGATCATCTATATATTATACATAAAACTGTTCAGCTATCAAGATACAGGGAGACCACACCAACTGCAAGACTTGTAATTCCAATATCAGTCAGCCAAAATTTTAGAAAAAGGAACACAAAAACGGTATTAATTAGCTGTGATGAGAATACATAATCGGTCTGTGCCACATTTATCCACAAGGGGTTAGCTTCTTATTACCAGCACCCCGAGGATTCTCATCTTTCCAGTCATCCCATCTTCTTGCCTTCTCTACGACAGCATCATCATCCTCATCGTCCTCTTCACCTGGCCTCGGCATTCGATTGTCCTTGTACCATGAGTGATTGGCTTCCTCCATCAATTTTACATTCCGCTCTTGCCATTTGTTCATTATCTCCATCTCTTTTAGACCAGCTTCCTCTATGCTCATGGTTGGCAACCTTGAACAAAATATTCGATTTAGCATCTAAACATGGGGTGTTTTAAATAACAGAAGAACTGCTTCCTCTAAGTAGAAGATTAGTATTCCATAAATTCTCTCATTTTCATTCTACCCTTCCTAATTTAAACAAAAGCAAACAGTAGCAAGACAAGAAATCGGGCTTTGCCTTTCCTTGTAGATGTATATATTTATTAGGCAATAAAATTATACCTGTGAGTAGGTTGAAAAACCTGAGCTGCCATCCTTTCCCTTTCACTTGTAAAGCCTCCACCCACAACACTCGCTGGACCAAATATCATTGGCTGGTGTTTGTGGTCATGTACTTCAGAGACCTTTGCTCTACCTTCTAGAACATCTTGAGCAAATGCAGCGCATGTGATAGGTTGTGCTGGTTTAGTATACCGAGCTCGGATTGCAGCATCACGATGCCAAGCTTCTACTGTCTGTGTGCGATTATCAAGAACATCTCGAGAGAACTCCTTGTCCCCTTCCTGAATCATACAGAGTTCAAGTTAGAAGTGTTGTATGTACAAATTTCAACAGACACGTACAAATGCATAGCCATAAACTGCATAAAGCTAATAATCTATCAATTTGACCAACTATGCCTACAAATTACCAACAAATAAAAAGAAACAAAAACAACCATACATATGCGTTAAAGTGTAAGTGTATGCGACTAGACCATGAGCCAGCATGCAACATATACACCACTAACAAATTTACAGTCTTGAGTGAAAAGCAAATTATCTAGCAGAATCATTTAGTAAGCTTATGTATAAATACAGACCGGGTAACTCACACCAACCATATTAGTACCTTCGATTTCTTTTCCTTTACAGCACAGAGAATTTCTTCCTCGTCCTTCAGCAGTTTCAAAAGATCAAAGGTCTGAAAATAGTCACATGGCATGAAGATTTAATGAGATCTTAAACTAAGAAAAAAATAAACCTTGAACTTAGCAGGTTATATTGAAGACATAACTAACCTTACAGATTGCCAAAGAGATGGTGGTAAGCCAGGCCTGCACAAGGAGAATAATATAATTTCAGTCAAACTGCAATAGCTTCAAAAAAAAAAAAATGTAACTTGACATTTTAACAAAATAAACCAGGCATAATTGATGGCATAAGTTGAATAAAATTTTAAGCCTTCACAATGCATGATTAATTGATTACTCATATAATTAGATTTATCCTGAAACTGTTAAGAGTAGAGAGAGCAAAGTAACTTTCTTTGCTAAAAGAAAAAAGAAAAAAATCTGAAACCATATTGATTTAAATTGAAAAAAAAAAAAAAAAAAAAAAACCCATCATTCTTAATTAATAGAGGACAGAACATTTAGATCACATTTGCAAGACCAAGGAATGCATTTCGTTGGGTAAAAACCACAAATTGGTGCTTATGATATTTGCTGATGGAAATCTCAAAAATTGTCAGTACACAAAAGATCCAGTCAAATGTCAGTAAATGCATTTTAAAACCTTTTAGATCTTATTGATTGCACCAGAAATAGATTCAGATAGAATATAACTAGAATTCAAAGGTCTAGAAAGATAACCAGCGAGGTGTAAGGTGATGTCAACATACTCTGGGACAAGACCTGATCAGGCAGAATCACAAAAGGAAATCTTCAAAAACAATTAAAATCAGTAACATTTTTTTCTCCTGAAGGTGGGGAGACAACGACTTCGGTAAAAGTTTAAAATAGTGTCCTAGAGTTGACTTTCTGCATTTTAGGGACATCCCAGCACTCATGATATGAAGCAAAAAATAACAATGGAGTACACATAGCAGCACCCTAAACAAATGACCAATCAGCTAACCTCTCTTTCTTCTTCTCCATCATCATCCAGCTCATCTTCCTCTCCTGCCTCAACAGGAGTGGATAAGGCAGCTGCTTTGGTAGAACGCCCACGCCGCTCCTTCCGCTCCTTTATTTCCAGCAACTTTGCTTCTGCAGCTTTTTGGCGTTTGAACCGAGCAATCTAGATACAGGCACAAGAAGAGTAAGCCCTATATTACAAGAAGAAGCTTCCATTCCACATTTTTAACCACCATAATATGCTGCAGATGCAACATTCATGTCTTGGGAGATTACAAAAAGGAGAACAGAAAAATCACATAGGCCTTGAACCTTTGGGGGTTTGAGTCATAACATAGAAATTTGTGCTTCTCATATATTGAACAATTTAAAAAAGAAATTAAACCTACCTTGCGAGCCCTCTGATCAGCAAGTGAATTTGGAACTCCTTGCGTAGATGCTTCTAATTCCTCCTTTGGTACAAGTTCCATTGCCTCACATAGTGATATAAATTCCTTGAAAAAAAAATGTTGCCTAGTGTCAACAGTGACATAACAACTTTTAATTTAACAAAGCTTTGAACTATTCTTCAGGTGATGAAAAGAATTCACCTTAAATTTTTCCTGGGAAGCCTTAAGAATCTGTATCCTGTCATCTTGTGCAACTTTTTCAGTCAACTCAGCAAGATAAAATGGCACCTGAAGGCGAGAAATTCTTGAGAGCTTCCAATAAGAATGAAACCAAACTTGAGAACTACCAAGTTTGCAACTACACTATCTTCAGCTATTATAACAACCATAAACATTGTGATGATGACCTTCTAAAGATGCACTGAAGTCCAATTATACCCATAAAAACATTTTTCCCATTCTCAGTTACAACTTTTGAAAAGAAAAATTCATGTCAGTCAGATCATAATCATGCACCAAGAAGCAAAGTTATTTTTTCGTGTCTCCTATACTAATGAACCTAAAAAAATCTAAGAAGGTTCATCGTATCTAAATCTCCTAAATAAAGGCGTTGCTCATTCCAAAATGATTGATGACTGTGGTTCTATATATTTAAAGACAAAAGGATAAAGCCACAGCGGATGACCAGTTCCATAATTTCAATCACTGGTATAGAAATACTTGCAGGTTCCAGTAGAATGACAATGTTTGGATTTATGCCAAGATCTGTCGTAGGACCACTTCAATGATAGAAACACTTAAGGATCCTTCAAAATGATAAGATTCAGACTTATGCCAATAATTGGCAGATGACCAATTGAATCATGCAATGGAATTTTTTGTTGGATAGGAAAGTAAAATTTTTATTTAGACCAAAGATTACAATTGAATATATGGAAATGTGTACTTAATGGAAAAAATTCGACTAAAAGGGAAATAATCTAGGAACTCGAGTTAATTAGAGAAAGAATGGCCACTTATCGTAGTCATCCAACCAAAGAAAGTATGTAAAAAAAAAAAAGCTTAAGCTCCATCGTAGTGTGTTTGAATCCTTCAATCATTAGTCGATTTCATTCTTTCTAACTAGTCCACATTAAGCACAAAGGAATCACATTCCAAATATCACCATTTCAATGTCTAGCTAATCGCCACTTCCAACAAGCCAACATATCAATTAACCCCCTAAGCATGACCCACTGCAGCCCAAATAAACATAAAACTAAAGACCATAACCCTACGAGCATATCACAGTGTAGAAGCAAATGATCAACTTATTCCCCATCCTTCTTACAAATGCAAAACCAGTCCACAACGATTATGTTTCTTCTTTGTAAATGATTTTTCCTCCGAATTCAGTGTTAATGACAACAGAGTCACCATCAGCATAGATCTAAATTTAAGAATAACATTTTTACATAAATAAATGTTCCACTGGAAAAATTCAAAAATCCAGTTCAAACTAAAAATGAATTTAAGTTCTCAGTACCCTATGGAGAGCTTATTAAAAAAAATCCTGTAATGGCTGATTTACGAAAGCTTCACATTTTATCAACTTCTTTTTTCTTTCCTCTTATTCATCAAAAGAAAAAAACCAAGCTATTTTTTTTTAGCTTCATTTCTTTCTAGTAGAATATTAAGAGTGCAATTAAATATTTTTCCAAATTAAAAGCATTACAGTACACTTTCTTTTTCCCTCTCGATTAATTCTCCTTGCACATTTTCTCATAAATCAAACATAGCACTAGTTACTTCCTCTTCTCCCTTTTACCCACCCTTTCTTTTTGATAAATCAAACATTTCATTAACAGTGCATAGGGAGCGAGGAAATGAATTCAACAGAATAGATTGAAAGGGATTTTTTTAACACTAGTAAGGAACTAAATGGCTATTAGGACCTCCTAATAATGGGAGTAACAATCATTCCTTTAATAAAATATATAATGCAAGGACTGTTTCGAAAGAAGAGCCCTTTGGACTCGCCTCTAGCACGGGTAACCGACCCCACACGCCAAAACCTGTTGCCGGGTAATCCAAGGGACCTTCACCCGTGACAAGCTAAGCAGTTATAATACCAATTCAAATCTTTCATCTCCAATCCATTCCTTCTTTTATAAACTCCCAAAACACCCTAAAAGAAAATTAACCCTATCCCATATCCTCTTTTTTTTTGATAGGTAATAACAAACTTTATTGATAATAAAAGTACAATGAATTTACGATAGTAAACTCACTGCACTGAAAAGAATACAAACTAATCAAAAAGAAAGACTAACAGAATTAAGGAATTCAAACCCTATCCCATATCCCATTTCACTAAATTTCATTCTTTTATGAACTCTACAAAGAAAAAGAGAAAAACCCAATTCATTCCACGAATTAAAATTCAATATAGTAAAGCTAAAAACCAAAAAATTACCAGGAGATATTTGAGATTGGTGGTGCTGATATCTTCCTTGGTCTCATTGGTTGAGAACAACCCAAGCTTAATTACCATGTCCTCGCACTTCACCAAAGCCTCCAAACCCTTCTTCACCACCTCCTACAATTTTTCCCAAATTTCCCACAAAATTCAAAACCCTAAAACCCCAAATTCCCAAAACAAAAAAATATCTTAAAATTGAAAGCAATTTTCAGAGAATTGAGTGTACCTGATCGGCGCCGGAGTCTGTGGCGGTTGAATGGATCTTACGAGCTTGTTCGAACAGTGTTGGAAGAGGAAGGTCCTCCATTTTTGTTTGCATTCACTCACCGGTGAGATTAGCGAAACCCTAGAAATTGAAATTAAAATGGGAATTGAATCTGAGGGGTGGGATTGGAAATTCGTGGAAATTGAGAGGGGTAGAATTGAGATTTGAGAGGATCCGAAAGAGGGAGGGTGTAGAAAACTTGAGAAGAATTTGGGAGTGGCCAGTGGGTGGTATTTATGGCCTCGGGCGTATGTTAGTCATTTCCATGTGTTGGGTGTGGAAGAGTGCACTGTTGTCTATTGTGGTCACCCACCTAAATTTTGCCACGTCACCAAAAATAGAGAGGGACCCTTTTGATTTTTGGTATAACCCATCATTTTTTTTTTTTTTTAAAGAGAGTTTTAACTTATGACGTCCACTCCTGATGATAACTTTTTATCATCAGACCAAGACACCAATCAGTTTTTGGTGTAGGCGGAGATTGAATCTCAGATCTATTATACAACCATCAGAGATTTTACCAATTAAGCTAATTGGAACCCATGATTTTTGGTTAAGTTAGCTTCGAATCACAAATTTTTATTTGGTAAAATATGCTTTTATTAGTTGAACTAATTGGAACCCAATAATATACATAAACCTAAACACATATGACACAATGAAGACTATATACATATTAAATGAAAACTTATGGTTATAATCTTAAATTCATAAGAACTAATATTTTTGTCACAATTTATGTTAACCATCATGAATCCACAAATTTAGTAGTTCCAAAATAGTAATACTAGGAATACAACTAAAGTCACAACTTTTCCATAACTTGCCTAAATGGCGAGTTATGAGAGGTGAAGTTATTGACTCACCACTTTTACTCCATCAATTACTACACAACACACGGACAAGTTATGACTTTAATTGTGTTCCTAACATTTTTAGCTCCAAAATACCTAATTCTCTTCATAGTTACAAACTAATTGAACTAGATTGTTTGGATTGCTGTGGATTCTAGTTAATTCAACTTATAAAAACTCTGATGGTTGAATAAAAGATCTGAAATTTAATCATCGCTTACACCGAAAAAACTAACTGGTATCTTGGTCTAATAATGAATTGTTATCATCAGAAGCGAACACCATACGTTAAAACTTTCGTAAAAAGAAAAAGATTGTTTGGATTGCTATCTCAAGTGCAAATCAAACTGAGACCAATCTCCTATGAATCCCACAATCCCACCACCCATAAGCTCAAGTTTGGCAAATAAGTTCTATGTTCTCAAGTTTGGCAAATAAGTTCTATGTCCAAAATAGACTTTCCCCCTTTTGCTAGAGGGCTTGCACAACACCCCCAAGTTGCCATAAGAGTTAGAAAGATCTAATATTAATGAACACTAAAAAAAACTCAACACATATACCTTGTTTCTCATATTCATCAAGTTCAACATTGGTTTTTTTTTTTAAAATTATTTTTTAATTATTATATACAAGATAGAAATTTTGCTCTAATTTAATCTAAATGTATATATGTGTGAAACTCCCTCTTGAAGACTTGAACCCCGACCTTTACCCCCCACACCCCACAAGCATTTATACTTGTTGAGTGACCAACGTGTCAAGGGTGCGCGGTGGTAACAATGGGTATTCTTTTAATTTAGTGACAGTGTTAAGTCTTGATTTTTTGTTAGGTTAATTTCGAGCCAATTTGTTTGTAATTATTTTAATTTATTGTAATTTGTGGGTTATATGTAATTAGGTAGATATACTTGAGCTAAAGTTACTGTTGTTGAGAAGAGTATTTCGTGGGAACCTCTACTTATGTAAAAGCATATAGAGTATGATTATATGTGTAAAAGCATCTACCATACCTGAAATATTAAAATTAGTAGATATGATAATTGGTTGCAATTATAATGTAAGAGTAGTATGCACAAAAAATATGCAAAAAGAATTATCCCAAATGAAGTACCTACCTGAGACGACTGCAAGTTTGGCTGGTTCAAAGTTGCATTTATGTGAGTTATGCTCAAAGCTCTCTATTTATTCTAGTGAGGTTCACAAAGACTTTTGTAAATAAATTAAAAAAAAAAAAATTCATCAGATGATTTGTTTTTAGCTTACCGAACATGTTTTTTATTCTAAAAAATCAATAACAATAATATTGTTTGTTGTTTCAGTTTCTAAAAGGCAAAACTACACTATTGGTTTCTGAAGTTTACTTACCAAATGCTATTAGTATCTTAAGTTTGAAGTGAGTACTATTGGCCCCTTAAGTTTAAAAAATGAGAGCGATTGGTCATTCTATTAATAATCATTAGTCTAATGCTTACATAGCTAACAAAACTATAACATGTCAAATTTTTAAGTTACATGGCTACAAATTTAATATTAAAAATCAAAACACAAAATCTGACTCATTAAAAAATCCATCTACCCATTACTAATCCATTTTAAGTGACCTATTAAGACATATATATTCCCAATTTGAAACCTCAAGGTTTGAAGAGAGAGAGAGATAAGAGAGAAATGCCATCAACCTTTCACCTTTTCAACAAAACCATCCCTCCTACTAAGGTGGTCAAAATTTCCCCTATTCATTCATTAAGAAAGTGATCCACATTGAAATCTCCCCCCACACACCAAGGTAGTACTTCTCACCAATTGAACCCACAATCTAATTCTTCCAAAAGTAATCTCCTATCAGAATCACGATTGGGTCCATAATCCATATATGATATAACCTAGAAAGCGCCCACTCAAAACCTAAAGACACAATTACCAAATGACAAGACAAAGATTAATCTCCCACTGCTTCATCTACTTTCTCCACTTTCCTCTTATCCCGCATCAACAAAGTAGCCCTTGAGGCCCCTATAGAACCCACAAGTAGCCAATCTACATGATGACTTCCCCATAAACTCCTCAATAAACCTCTACTTATGTTCTGCAATTCTGTTGTGTAAACATATATCAAAAATCCGCCCTCTATTTTTTTTGAAGTAAATTACTGACTCTCAATCTATTGGAAGTGTCATTCAGCCCTCTTACATTCTGGTATAAAAACTTCAAAGACATCATTCTATTTGCACTTGCCCTCCCACTAGTGTTTGTTTTTTCTTCTAGAGCCCCCTACCTCATAATTGACATTGGTAATTAAATTCTTTAATTCTCTGCAACCCCTTGTCTCTACATTACCTTTATTAGACTTTCTTGGACTAGGATAAAGACTCTCATCCTCGTGGGTCTCTTTAGAGTCCGTTTGATTGGGAAAATAGAAAAGTGAGAGGATAGAAAATAGGAAAGGAATAAAAAAGTTGAGAGATAGAAAATATTTTAGTTTTCTCTGATAATGTTTGGTTAGGAAAATAGAAAAGTGGAGGGATAGAATATATAATTTATATAAATTTACTCTTATGTCCTTATTATATAATATTAGAAAAAATCTTTTTTAATCGTTAAATAATAAAAATTTGTATTTTTTCATTATATTACATATACAATAATTTTTGTATTAAAAGTGAAAACCACCATTTAATTAAAAAAACACTATTATTTAAGAAAATAAAAAATAAGCCACAAATTTTTTTTTTTTTTAAACCAACCGAAACCCATTGATTGAGGGTAATTAATAACACCAATTGCATCAATTTATGATGGGCAGAGAGAAAATAACTGGGCTTCACCAAAATCCATCCACTTTTCTCTCCTTACCAAACAACCCAAAATCCTATTCTCTCTCATTTCTTTTCTATCTTTCTTATTTCACCTCCAACCAAATGTAGCCTTTTGTTGGGTCCAAACACTACAATAAACTTAAGTTTTTTCAACATATTTATATCCTCGGTCACTAAAAAAATGTAAATAAAAGCTTAATTTTCTATAGTTGAGTACATTTGTAGAGTAAAAATAAGGAAATTCATATACTTGTTTTCGTAGTTGGCATAAATGTTGAAATAAGTATTAAAAAATAGTTGGTTTTTAGTTTTTTTCTTCAGGCACCATGGTAAAAGGGCGTCAAAAAATATTAAATAGGGAATAGTTTTATCTAGGAGTGTGCAGCCAACCCGCCAAAACTAACCCGACCCAATCCAACCCACTGGATTGGGTCGATTTTTAGGGCTTGATGGGTTGGGTCAGGTTATAATTTTTTTTTTATAACAGGTTAGGTTGGGTTCGGGTCATAAAATTCCAAACCCACCAACTCAACCCGACCTACTCATATATTTAAAATATATTATATAATTAATAAATTTTTTTAATGTATAAATAAGTTGAAATATTAGTTCATATATTAATGTATATTTTATTTATCAACTTAGGTGGCAGATATGATATATTTTTTTCTACTCAATTTAATAATAATAGTAATTAAAAAAAAATTGTCTAATCCATGAGTTCTGGCATCTCCTTCACGCGCTGGTAGATGGGGCCACGCGCCTCCAAGCGTCGAAGTCAGCTGCTGATGTCATCTGACGTCACCTGATGACGTCATCAGTCCATGTCAGCAGCCACGCAAGCTTGTCCATGTCAGCCCTAGTCCACGTCAGCGACACGTCATAGGATGACGTCAGCGGCTCCACTGTTCGACCCGTGACCTGACCTGAAAACCCGGAACCGACCCGGACCAGTATCCGTTGACTTTGACCATAGACCCGTTGACTTTGACTTTGACTTTGACTTTTTTGCGTTGAGCTTTGACCAAAAGTCAAAATTTCCGACATGGCCTATCTTGCTCAGTTTTTCGCGTAGATTCCAATTTTGAGCTTCGTTTCTTCATTTGAAACTCCAAAATTGGTCAATTGGCACATTCTTCATTGTGGTTTCTTCAAAGGCTTTATTCATGGCATCTTCAAGAGATCTTCTCATGCTTATCCAACCTCAAGCCTTCATCGAGCTTCCGCCTTGAGTTTGAGGGAGGGTGTTAGAGATATATATTAGACATATTAGCCCAATGTAATAGGCCCAAGCCCAATCCTGCTTGTACTAGTAGTCTAGGGTTTAGTCGCCTATATATACTCATGTTATGGTTCATTGTAACACAGGTTATTGTACTACACTCTTATACATAATAAAGATGTAGCCCTTAAAGGATTCCTCCGTGGATGTAGGCCGTCAAGGCTCAACCACGTAACCCTCGTGTTCACGATGTTCCTATTATATGCTTCCCTTTCCGCATCCACTCTAGCATACACAACATGGTATATCACATCGCGTTGCTAATATTTAACATGGTATCAGAGCAGGATTGGGCTTGGGCCTATTACATTGAGCTAATATGTCTAATATATATCTCTAACAAGTTCAACCCAACACAACTTGAGGGTCAAGTACCCAATCCATGCATACTTGAATAAAATAAAATAAATTTTGTATCTATATATTTAAAATATATTATATAATTAATAAATTTTTTTAATGTATAAATGAGTTGAAATATTAGTTTATATATTAATGTATATTTTGCTTATCAACTTAGGGGACAGGTATGGTATATTTTTTTCTACTCAATTTAATAATAATAATAATTAAAAAAAAATTGTCTAAACCGTGGGTTTAACCCAACACAACCTGAGGTCGGGTACCCAATCCATGCACACTTCAATAAAATAAAATAAATTTTGTATCTCGCTCTCGCTCCCGCTCCCGCGCTCTTTCTTAGCTCACATCTCTCTCAACCTAAGTTCCTAAACACAGGTTCTCAGCTCCTCACAGGTTTTCTCTCTCTCTTCCTTCCTTATGTGTTTTTCTGTTATTTTCTCGGTAACCAAACAGAGTTTTTGACTTTGGTTGATTTTGCTTTGCTACAGATTCACCAAGTTGGTACAATTACATCCAAATCTTGTATATATTCACACTTTTCCCTATCCAAACCTTTGATTAGGTATCTTGATGAATCCAATTTCACATTCTCCTTGAAAACCTAAATTTTGTATTTCTTTGTTTTTCCATGGATAGCATAAACGTTTTGATTTTGATTTTGAAATTTTTGCAACTGCAAATCTAGAGTTAGTGTTTATTAATATAATTACTCTTACTTATCACAAAAATGGCTGAATTGTTATTTACCGCCATTGAAGTTGACTTTCTTGACCAATGGAAATGCTAGTTTAAACATGAAATTGAGTCTTGATGATCAGATAATTGACTCTCAATCTTTAACAGTGGCTATACTAGCATCTTTGATATTTGGTGAGTCCATTGGGTTTGTTGGAGGCGCAGGGCTTGTGCTTGGTGTCATAGGACTCTTACTGCTTGAGGTAAACATTGATGTTCCTTCATGTAAATGCAAAATGCTTTTTACTTTCACTTTGATTTTTGGCTTCAAATTATCTCCTTTAATTGCAGACTACTCATAGGAGGAGTAGTGTTAGGCATTAGGCAACTCTGATTTAGATAACTTACCCATCATGATGTGATGAGGAAGTCAATGATAACACTTCCTCAACAATAGAATAACTTTTGATAAAGCCATATGTTTTTAAATTGATATTTCCTAACTGCTGCGTTAAGTTGATGTATTTCTCATTGCTAGACTCCTTGACTGGAAGTGGAAAACATTTACTATCCTTTAACCTGGTCTGTGCAAGGCTAGACATAGAGTATGTGTGCCAAGTGCTTGAGGAAATTACCCAGAGAGTAAAAAATAAATTAAAAGGAAAACAAAGAATAAGAGATTTGTGGAGGATAATTAGTTTATAGCTTTAATAGTTTAGATTTAAGTTGTAAATAGATGGAATTTCCAGGAACTAACTTGTGGACAATGGATATTTGTGGGCTAGAAGTTACCACAAATTATTGCTTCCTTCGTCAGACTTCAAATTTTCACATATTTGCATCATACAAGGCCTGCAGTAGTCCTCTGTGGCTTATTACTGGGAACAAATTAACTACTTCATTTTCTTTTACTTCAGTCCATGTTTAGTGCACTTGTTTTGATATGAGTAGGAATGCTTTTCAGAGACTAATATGACTGTGAATCAGATAAGTTGCCTAAAATTCCTCTAGTGAGTCTGACCCTAGGTTATATGATATTGACAGTAGTATTAGTTTTCTATTGGTTTGAAAGATAGGTACTTTTAGTAATGAAATGTCCTTAAGATTTAAAGTTGAAAGGACTGTTTCATTAAATCCATGCTTAAATAGAGGTGATTGGGCTATAATAAAGTTATAAAATGCGTGACCCTTATAGTACTGTGCTGGTTGTCCACCTCAATTTGTGATGTCTTAGTCTGAATTCCATCTCCAACTATGATAATTGGAAGGCCAGAACTAATAACAGTAGGTGGCTATTCAAAGTTGGGTGAACAATTTAGATAGAAAGCTTAGTGCAGTTAGGAGATTTGCTTTGACAAGAACAAGAATGATAGTTATGTTCATTGTTTTTACCTGCCTACTGTTTGCTAGTCTTTGTTGTAGTTTGTAGTATATCCTACAAATTGAAGTACCCCAAGTTGGAACGAGATCTATAATTGCTACGTTTACACTCTGTTTTGTTAATGCAAACTGAAAGAGGGTGAAAGGCAAGGATAGAAGAGAAGGAAAGGAAGCGGTCCTCACCCCGCCCCCCCCCCCAATCTCTCCCCGCTTATTCTGATTTAATTTTAAATTTGTTAAGGTGAAGGACAGAAGGGGAGCAAAAAGGTTACCTATCCACAAATAAAAGGGAAGTAAAAAAGTTGGTTTAGGAAAATATAGTATTTCTTACTACCATAGTTTCATGACTCGTTTCTTTTTCCACCTTATCCCCCTATCATAGTTGCTTGGCTTGCTTCTCTTTCCACCTTCATCCTAGTGTTGGTAGAAGTGTCAAGCACACTTAAGTGCACAGACCTGCCGGTGCAAGCGAGCATTTGGTAACCTTTTCCCAAAATCACTTTTGGGCCTCATTAGACAAAAGTGCTTTGCACATAAGCACCAATTTGGCAATTATGTAAAAAGCACTATTTCAGGGTCGTCTGCAATTCAAGGGTCTCTTTTGTTTTTTCTTATTTTGTTTATTTGGCTAGGTACAAATTTTTAAAGCCTCATTTTTTAAGATGTAGCTTTACTTTTATGCAACTTATTTTAAACAAATAAACCCATGAAAATAAGCTCATTCAAACAGATGGTAAAAGTGCAACAAAATACTGTCAGAAATTATGAAACAGAACTTGTTCGGGCTTTCTTCTCTCTCTTGATTTGTTTTTTTTAGATATGGAGCTGTATATTGATGAATAATCAAGTTCAAAAGGTGGGGTTTGGTTCCGATCATTGTCTTTTTCTTTGTTTCAATGTTGATTTTGTGCATGGTTTGGTGAGCTTGATGGTGATGTGTTTACAATTTCTATTGGCTTATTGAGTCATCAATGGTGATGACTGAAGTTAGGACAAGGTTGGCAGTGACAGTGGTAGGTGGCTAGAGGTAAGTGGTGGCAAAGATGATTTTAATTTGTGGTTTGCTGTGATGGTGATGGAGATTATTGGTGAAAAGTGTTGGCTTGGGTGGATTATGAAGGCAGTCATGAAGAGCAAAAGGGAAATTCTCACATTAATCTGGTGCAAGGAAGGGCTAGGATAAGGAGATCTAATTGTCAGTGGCACCCATTTCATATTATGTGGAAAGATAGAGAGAAATCCCATTACTTAATGAAAGAAAGTGTTTATTTCCCCCGAAAATCTTTGAATGAAGTTTGTTTTCTGTTTCATCTCTACTCTATGGCAGACTCTAATTCAATCCAGAGTAGCACAAGCTGCAAAACTTGTGAAACATATGATTAAAAATTTTAAATTTCTGTGACAGCCTAGTGAAAATATTACTTGTTGATGTAGGTTGAGTAACACACTCAAGTATAGAGGTGGCTAACTCTCTCAGTTCCAGAAAAGAATTAGAAGCTTGCTGCTGCATGACCAGAACAGAACTAAAAAGAAGGGGTGACAGCATTCAATTCGTAACGACTTTGTGGTAGAGATTTTATAGGTGCGGTTATGTAAAATTTATCATTATAGATATATGACAACTTGGCTCTTATTTTTTGTTGTGTCACTTCTCCATATTTTCTATATTAATTGCTTACATTTTGTCTCTGACTTGCACACACCTGGTTGTAAGAGTTAGTTGATATCATGTTATGTTCAGTTAAACATTTTCTTGTTGGTTAATTACTTGCACTCATTGGCTCATTGCCATACCTGTAAGAGTAACTTGATGCCTCATTTATTTATAAAAATATTGAGTATTAAGCCTCTAGCACAAGAAAATTCTGTACATATAAATTTGGTCAGGGATATTCAATTTATTGCAATTTGATTAGATTTAAATCAGTAGGCCTCATTTATTAAAATATTAGTAGTTTCATGAATGAACATGAGCTAGATATTTATTTTAGCAGTTCAATTAGCAAGAAAATGAAGCCTTTAATGAGTAGTTATTGCAGGCATTGTTCACATTACTGGTGCATTTACGTTCATAAGAAGAACTCTATAATGTATCATGATGGCTTAGTGTGGTTGACACAAGTTGTTTATTTAGCCCTTGGGAATTTAGGTGATTCAAATTTAGCCCATTGTGCATTTTGGTCCTAAAGTTTTTTTTTTCTTTATTTGTGAAGCAGTTTTGAAATGTTGAGAGCTAAGCAGATCAGGCTTGTACAAGAAGAAGAAAAGAAGAAGAAGAAAGATATGGAAGAGCAACAAAAAAGTGAAAGGGATAAGAGGGTGCATAGGAGGAACCGTGAAGGCACAAAAATTTTGCTTCCTGAAAAGTGTCAGTACAACAAGAAAAATCAGCCTAAAGCTCAAGACAAACAGGTATTCTATAAACTAGTTTGTAACCCCATACAATGCATGTGATTTTTATTTAAATAAAATTTTAAATACTGTTTATTTAGTATTAATGGAATGATGAAAAGTATAACATAAATTATTATGAAAATATATCTTGATATGATATATTAATGTTAAAGTGCCAAAAAAAAAAAAAAATTAAACATATTTAAAGGGATTCTGATGTAAAGCTTAAATTAAAATAACCTAAGTTGACTATCATAATACAAAAACATGCTACTGAGATTATATATTAATTTGAAGAAGGCAATAAGACTTGCAAAAATGAGTTTTTTTTAAATCATTTTCAGGCCTCTTCCCCACCTTCATTGAAGCTGCACCAGATGAAATCGTCACCTGAACTAAACATGCTCTCACATTCACCACAGAACACAGAGGTAAGATTCTGTGAAGCACCAATTAGTTAAGCCTTTTGAAAGGTTATTTCTTTATTTTTTAAACTTCAAATATTTATTTGTTTTCCGTTTGTTTCAATGTATTAAACAAATCATAGTTGGTCGGCCCATATGTAAATTAGAGAAGTGTTACATTAATGATAATGGCTGTGATGATAGAGTTAGCGGTGGTGGAGGTCATAGCAGTGGTAGCAGCATGGTTTGAAAGAGGTTTAAGGTGGAGAACTGTAGAATTATGTGTTTAACAAAAAAAAAAAAAAAGTATAGACCATATGGCTCAAAAGATTTCATGAATCTCAAGAATGATAACTATGCCAACAAAGAGAACAGTGCTATTTGGGCAAGTATACTGAGAGCTCGTGATTTGGTTGTAAATAGTGGAGTTAAAGGTTCATTGGAGGCTTATAATCCCTCTTTTGCTTCTTGCCAACTTGGATTTGTGCAACTGATTCCTCTCCCACCTATTTTCACTGGCAATGTGCCTTGGCATGAGAGAGCAACTGTAAAAATGGATGAGATCAATGTTTTGAACTCCAAAGATGAAGCTCAAACAGAATCTTTTAAATTGAAGTTGTTCTGGAGGTGGTCTGAATCCTCTAAACCATTTGAGGAATGGTGGGACATTTACTTGTCCTATTTCAACACCCCTGTAGCACTTCAAGGCTTGTTGGATACCTGGCCCAAGTGTTTAAGGATCATTTCAGATATATTTTCTTTGATGTTATCAGAAATAATATACCTTTAATGGGGTTGAGTTACATCTCAGGAACCCACAATGGATCCTTCCATAGATGTTGAACTTGATACCTTATGTAGTATACCAATTGTTGGTTCCAACTCAGAATGTCTTCTTTGTCAAGCTATTATTAAATCTTCTCACAAGTTTATATTTTTCTCTAACCAATTTTCTCCTTTTTCAGGATTTTGCTTCAATGAATCTGACAGAAAAAGATGAAGGAAAAAGAGTGCAAGAAGCTGAAGAACAAGGGGATGATGAAGACATATTTGCCAAGGCTCGTGCTGTACTTGATAATCTTGAAACAAGCATACCTTCAGCATCATCAAATATGGATTTCGTCAAGCTGAATGAGACCTTACCGTGCATTCGCTCTTATTTGGTCAATTCTGTAGATGAAGTTCTCCTAGATGATGTTGCTCAAGGTCAATTCTATGAACTCTGTCAATCCATACTCCCCTACATGCATAAAGAAGATAGGATTGAAGGTCCAATTCTTTCTATGTTCATGGACCAATATGAGAACTCTGTCAAAGACCTTTCTCAGATCAGAGATAAAAGAGACAGAATTGAAGCTCTTAATCATATCATCTCTCACACTCCAGATCCTAGAGCAGCATTCAAAATTCAAGTAGCTGATGCTTTGCAAGATTTGACCACTGCATCAAATGAATTGATGCAAGCAGAAAAAGAACTTTGCGAGGCTCAAGCCAAAGTCAATAGATGTGTTCAGAAAAAGAATGAGGCTAAGGCATTTGTGGATGGATTGCTCCAACAGAATGAAGAAGTGTTAAGACAATCTGAGTCTCTTTCTAGATCTGAAGAAGAAATGAAGAACCTGACTATTGAAGTAGTTTTTACTGAAGAGAAAATTAGAAATAACTGGTCACTGATTCGCAGTATGTTAGATAATTTTCAATTTGAGGAATAAACTCTTCTTACTCTATATTTATTTTCTTTGACGTAATTTTGAAAAGCTAGCTTGTATAACTTTTAAATGTTTGGCGATTTTTGTGAATATACTTTAACATCTTACCAAATGTTCACAAGTTCATACAGAACTACTATCATAATTTTTGCTTCTTTTGATGTGAAACTACTTATTTTAAAGGAGGGGGCGAGATACAACTGGAGATCTGTCCTAAAATTATCTATGTAATCAAGGGAGAGACTAGAGAGGGTGGAAGGGTTCTCACCAAAAGAGCCATAAAGTATCCAACTATTAACCACTCTAAAACAAAGATTAACAATGCCATGATAAATATGACAAACCGCAAAAGAAAAAATCCATGTAGCAACAACTGACAGTGGTATCGCCAGTTTTTGACACCAAGAGTGACTGCAACATTAACACAGGCAGAAATCTCAATAAAGAATTCGAATGCTTCTGGTCTACCCTTTAGCCCTTTTAGGATATTCCACATAACTCCTAGCTAAGTATGGTAAATTTTTTGGTCAGTGAGCTTACAATATTTCTTTTACTTTAAACTATTAATACAAGTTTTCTAGTTTTCTAGTCTTCTTTGATAACACATTCAATGTCATCTTGTGGTTTGCTTCCTTTCGCTGCTCTGTATACTTTAGTTGCTTATATTAATGTCCATGCATATTGAATTGGTTAATGGTTAGTGTAGCTTAAAAGTGATTAAGCTGTAAATTTTGAAATTTGGAGTCTAAATTAAGACCTAGATTGTTAGGTATATTTCTCACATAGAAATGGTTACTCATATATTCAATTGAGAAAGTCTATAGAAGCAAAAATATTCACAACTACTGATGCGATAGATTTTTAATAGTAGGTTCAAATAAGATCCAATAAAAACTTGTTCACTTTGTGGAAAATGTCAATTTCCTCCCTATTCCTCTTTTTCTTATCGTACAAATTTGACAGGCAAAGGTAAGGAATGGATTGATGGCTGTCTTTAATCCCCTTGTCACCAGGACTCAAGTCACTCAACATGTACCCGTGTGCAAGAATAGTCAATCAAAACTCAAATTATAGCAAGACAACGATATAGGCCAAAAGCAGCTTCTTTAATTAAAAAAATGAATAAAACCAAAAACTCATATGATTTGAAGTATGAACTATTATCAAATTGGTTTGTTTGGTGGAATCCAAAATATCTATACAATATCATTTTTCCAGGAAAATCATTATTTATATGTAATATTCAAGAGATTTCGACAAAAAATTAATCTTTAAATCTATAAAATGTTACAAAATATTAAAAACATAAGGATATTGGACTGTAACAGCCATATTAGTTGAAAAATTGCCAAAACAAATCCAAAAACTCGGAATATATCAAACCAGATTATAAAGTAATATTAAACAACAATCATGCTAATTGAAGCAGACTAAAACAAATATAAAAAATTGTAGTACATTACAATGAAGTTAAAACTTTAAAACATGTTTACCAATACCACTACCAAATAATAAAAAATAAAAAACTAAATTAGCATATACCTCTAAAAATCAATTAAGTAGAGTTTAGTTTTTAACGAATATTCCTTTCTACCAAAAAAAGACAACCCATTAAGGTTATAGTTTAGAAAGAAAGATATGTAAAACCTTGTACACCCATAATTTAGTGCATGAATAATAATAATAATAATAATGAATGATAGAAACTAGAAGTGCCTAGATGCTCTGTTTATGGAGTAGACATGTAGGCAGTGAAAAGTATGTTATCCATCTAATGAGCCCAATTTCATACTAGACTAGGGCTTTTATTTAATATGATGACCCACTTAACTGTCTAGGATCACTATTTATATATATATATATATATATATATATATATTATATTTTTAACAGATATGATTATATTTGAATTTATTACATACATTTCGTTATGATTACTTTTAACTTGTTTTTAATATAGTAAGGATTTGATTTTATAATTTTAATTTGACAACAAGAAATTTTATCAAATTAAACTAATTATAACCGACTAAGAGCCTTGTAACTCAATTGATTGACATATTTTATTGTTTTCAAACAAAACATATAGAATTTAAATATGTTATCTCCTGTTGTAACTATCAAATTATAACTAATTATATAACCCCTAATTATAACACCTTTGAAAGTTCTTTTGAAGGGAAGATAGTCATGTTTGAATGTTGGCATGGTGTTAGCTACATTTTAGAAGGTTAAAATTATTATTATTAAAATTTCAATGAGGAGTTTTTAACAATGACACAATGAAGACTATGTCTATATGTTTGCTAAATGAAAACTTATTATTATAATCTCAAATTTGTAAGAAATAATAGTTTCATCACTGTTTCAAAAAATAAAAAATAAAGTTTCATCACAATTAATGCTAACAATCATGAATCCACATATTTAGCAACTAAAAAAAAAAAATCATGAATCCACAAATTTAGTAGCTCCAAAATACATAATATTCTCTTTATAGTTAAAAACTGAACTGAATAGATTGTTATCCACAAATTTAGTAGCTCCAAAATACATAATTCTCTTTATACTCACAAACTGAACTGAACTAGATTGTTTGGATTGAAGTGCAAAATAAACTAGACCGATCTCTTATGAATCCCACCACCCAGAAGCTCAAGTTGTTTGGCAAATAAATCCTATGTCCAAAATAGACTTTCCCTTTTTGCTAGAGGTTTTCACAACACCCCCAAGTTGCTATAAGAGTCAGAAAGATCTAACATTTAATGAACATTAAAAAACTCAACACATATACCTTGTTACTCATATTCATCAAGTTCATCACTGGGTCTTCTTTTAATTTAGCCACAATGTTAATTCTTGATTTTCTGTTGGCTTAATTTCGAACAAATTTTTATTTGTAATTCTTTTAATTTATTGTAATTTCTGGGTTATTTGTAGTTGGATAGATGTGCTTGAGTTGAAGTCACTGTTGTTGAGAAGAGTATTTCATTCTAAAAAAATACTCAAGGCAGAGACAATTGTTGCATGCTCTATTCTTTGGACAGATCAATCCCAATTCATTTATTCAGCTCTTATCCACGAAAATCTCTAAGGGTTTTGAGAGAGCAATATTCAGATTGCCCAGTTTATCAAGAGAGAACTATTCCCATTAAAATAGTCATACACATAGCCTTTCTTCCTTCTCTTTCCCTCTCACCATTATCATATCAATGAGAAGAGATTTTATCTTTAATATCTTCACCATACTTGAGTGTTGAGAGTTGTTTGGAGTTGGGAATCATTGGAGTAATGCCACCAATCCAAGGTGACTTGGTGGCTTGCAGTTGATGACTCAACTTACTTATAATTTGGTGATTAGATGGAGAAAGGATTTGACATAATCAATTGCTAGCTGGAGATTGGAGGGCCTAAGTACTAGAATAGAATTAGACTTGGAGGGTTTATTGTGTATACTGTACTACAACTATTCATCTAGTGGATTCTTCTTTGATAACACATTTGATGTAATCTTGTGGTTTGCTTCATTTTGCTGCTCTATCATATTGCTTTATATGCTTTAGTTGCTTATATTTAATGTCCATGCATATTGAATTGGTTAATGGTTAGTGTAGCTTAAAAGTGATTTAGCTGTATAATTTGGAATTTGGGATCTAAATTAATACCTAGATTGTTAAGTATAGATCTCACATAGAAATAGTTATTCATCTATTCAGTTGAGAAAATTTATAGAAACAAAAAATTTCGTGACTATTGATGTGGCAAATTGTTAGTAGTAGATTTAAATAAGATCTAATAAAAACTTGTTAACTACTATGAAAAATGTCAGTTTACTCTCAATTACTATTTTTATTATCGTACGAATTTGACAAGCAAAAGTAAGTAATGAATTGATAGCTGTCATTAATCCCCTTGTCACTAGGACTCAAAGTCACTCAGCTCCTCAACATGTACTCGTGTGCAAGAATAGTCGATCAAAACTCAAATTATAGCCAGACAACAATATAGGCCAAAAACAGTTTCTTCAATAAAATAAAAAAACCAAAGACTCATGCAATATGAAGTATGAACTGTTATCAAATTGGTTTGTTTGGTGGAATCCAAAATATCTATCCAATATCATTTTTTCAGAAAAAAAAATCATTATTTATATATGTAATATATACAAGATTTTGATAAAATTAATCTTTAAATTTGCAAAATAATAAAACATAGGTATTTTGGACTGTAACAGCCAGATTAGTTGAAAAATTGCCAAAACAAATCCAAAAACTTGAAATATATCAAACCAGATTATAAAGTAATATTAAACAACAATCATGCTAGTTGAAACAGACCAAAACAAATCAAAACAATTGGAGTACATTACAACGAAGTTAAAACTTTCCAACATGTTTACCAATACCAATACCAAATAATAATAAATAATAAAAACTAAATTAGCATATATCTCCAAAAATCAATTAAGTAGAGTTTAGTTTTTAACGATTATTCCTTTCTACCAAAAAAAGACAACCCATTAAGGTTATAGTTAGAAAGAAAGGTATGAAAAACCTTGTACTCTCATAATTTAGTGTATGAATAATAATAATAATAATAATAATAATAATGAAGGATAGAAACTAGAAATGCTTAGACCCCGTTTAGTAGAGTGGTTTAATAACATGTTTTCAGTTTTTAAATAACATTACACATATTTTCACACATTTTTTCACCCACACGTATTTCAAAAAAATACAAATAATATTACTAGAACAACGTTACCAAACGGGCCCTTAGATGCCCTGTCTATGGAGTAGACATGTAGGCTGTGAAGTAGAGTATGTTATCCATCTAATGGGCCCAATTTCATATTAGACTACGGCTTTTATTTAACATGATGGCCTACTTAACTATCTGGGATCACTATATATATATATATATATATATTTAACATATATGATTGTATTTGAATTTATTACGTATATTTCATTATGATTACTTTTAACTTGTTTTTAATATGGTAAGGATTTGATTTTATAACTTTAATTTGACAACAATAAATTTTATCAAATTGAACTAATTATAACCGACCAAGAGTCTTCTAACTCAATTGATTAACATCTCTTATTGTTTTCGAATGAAACATCGAGAATATAAATATGTTATCTCCTGTTGTAATTATCAAATTATAACTAATTATATAACCCCCTAATTATAACACCTTTGAAAGTTCTTTGGAGGGGAAGACAATCCTGTTTGAATGTTGGCATGATGCATTCATAAGTTGTTAGCTACATTTTAGAAGGTTAAACCTAATTATGTGTTTTGTTAGGAAATAAATTGGTAACTCAGTTAAGAGAGTAGGTTTTGTATTATTATTTTTATTCTAAAAATAAAAATAAAAATATTCCAAGATAACTGTAAAATAGATGGAGCAAACATAAATACAAACCTATGATAGGAAACTTCCACGTTAGGTTTGGAGATTTGGGCTTGAGGAAAAGAAAAAACAATCTAAACCCTAGTTATTAGGAATAAGATCCTCTCCATCTTACGATATAGAATATATATATATAGAGAGAGAGAGAGAGAGAGAGAGAATCAAATCAGTTAAAAATTTAAATAATGTATCATTAAATACGCTTTTAAATTTGTAATATATAATTTGAATTTCTTGTCATTTCTTGTTTTCTATAAATCCTCGTATCACTTTGTAGTTTATAATAACATAGAATATATGTGACTTCCTTGTCAAACAAGGGACCATTATAAAAATGGACAACCATCATAAATTATAGTTAAACTTTGGAATGAAGACAATGTATTAAATTCAAAATTGATCTTTTAGAGTCAATTTTAGTATCTAACAAGGTCTTTCTTGGAGATGACAAATTTGTTAAGGGACCACTTTAATTTTAAAGAAAGCTAAACAAACCCTTATTAGTTTTTTGCAATACTTGGAGTTGGATGCATCTTATTGGCACTATCTTAGTAAGCATGGCAGGTATGTATGTAAATGATGCTTTTGTATGGAATCCATGGACAATTTTGAGAAGGCCAATTGGCTTTTTGTTGACATCGTTTACACCTTTTTTACTTTAAAAAGCATAATATATTAACATTAATTAGGAAATGCAATAATTGTTGCCGACCTGGAACCTTCACAAAAAGAGCACATTTTTTATGTATCTTTTTTTTTTTTTAATCCATCGATTTGACCCCTCCTTGTAACCATCTACCCAACCAAATCTTTTATATTCTAGGTAATTATGATCTGCTAGAACATAAAGATTGGAGATCCCAAGAGCCTTGCCAAGCTTTTTGTTAGTGTAACTTTTGTTGGGTTAAGAGAGAAGTAAGCAGAATTATGTTGCTCATAATTCAAAGCTTAGACAAATGGGACCTTGAAAGCACAATAGTTTTGGTTCCTTAATTTTCTGCTTCCTCCTTGTCTGCTGCTTATGTGTTATATAAAATTGTAGTTATTAAAAAATGTAATTATTAATTCTGCTAGAGCTTAGATGGCACTGTGCTTAAGAGTTCCCCCTGTTATATTAAGCTAGCTTATTATACACTTAAAGATATACAATAAGATACATAATATAATTCCTATATATATAATTTAAATACTATTGATAATCATTTTTATATTTTGTTAATTGTTTAAAATTTTTTTGTAAGGATATTATTAGGTATAAAATGTAAATTGTCCATATTTATTTATTTATTTATTATTGTGCAGCACTTTTTTTTTTTTTTTTACAATTCATTTATTCTAGACACTTTGGTTTTTGTACTTAATAATTCATTTGGATGAATATTTATAATGTGGTCCCACATTTGATTCTAAAATAAAAAAATAAAACTCTTTAAGAATAAATAATTTATGATATATGGCGTAAAATTGAAACTCTAATTTGAAATTTTTATTTGAGTTTCTCTCAACTTTACCTATTATTATATATATAGATTAAGGGACACAATATTTTTCAAAATTTCATTCACAACATATAATATATTTTTATCATGATTAGTACATAATAAAAATAGTATTAGTAGTAAACTCACGTCAAAGTAATGGCAATTATTAAATTGGTCAAGATTTTAGCAAGTGTATAAGTGAGTTTGGTTGCCAAAGCCACTCTCAAGTCTCATCAAATTCTTAAGGCAATATAGTCATCAAAGTTGCAGGCAATATATATAAATAAAATATTGTCATAACCCATCCAAGCATAGCAATTTAATATTCAAACTTCGTCTCCTGAATAATGAGAGCAAAAAGAACAATAATGCAATATAATAATGACACCATAATATGTCAAAATTTCAATGAGGAGTTTTTTATCTTTTGTTACACTTTACACTAACATAGAGATGGTGAAAAAAGAAAAGAAAATAGGGAGCTCAAAATCACTATTTTTTCACCATTGCAGAAGTGGAATGGTATGAGATGATCTATATTGTTAGAGATATATATTAGACATATTAGCCCAATGTAATAGGCCCAAACCCAATCCTGCTTGTACTAGTAGTCTAGGGTTTAGTCGCCTATATATACTCATGTTATGGCTCATTGTAACACAGGTTATTGTACTACACTCGTATACATAATAAAGATGTAGCCCTTAAGGGATTCCTCCGTGGATGTAGGCCGTCAAGGCTGAACCACGTAACCCTCGTGTTCACAGTGTTCTTATTCTATGCTTCCTCTTCCGCATCCATTCTAGCATACACAACATGGTATAACACATCCCGTTGCTAATATTTAACATATATTATGTTCTCTAATTGTTTATTATGTTCTCCAATTGTTTCTATTACATTGATTAGTAGACACTGTAACCAAAATTTATTCTAAAACTTGTACTAATAATAGATTAGTGTGAAAGTAACATTGCACTGATCGAACATCTCAACAAGATCAAAACTTTTACTGGGTGAAAATTTCACTAATACCTTCATCAAGAAGGGAAATCAAAGAGCAGTAATGGCTGAACCAGTCTAGTCATATGGGACCCCAGAAAGATTCCATCTTTTATTACAAATATTTGATGGGAACGTGGGCTGTAACCATAAATGACTACACATAACTGTGACCTTAGACATTCTCTCTTGTTTGTGTTCTGTATGTATTTGTGTGTGGATTTTGATTTTCTTCTCAATCAATGAGAGAGAGAGAGAGAGAGAGAGAGAGAGCATGAGCTGTCTGTGACCACAAGTTTTTTAAGCTTGAGTGTGACCTTAGTACTTTCTCCTTTTTGTTTTCTTGGTGTACTGCTCTCAAGAGAGAGATTGCTTTAAATATAATCAAATGAATGAATCAAAGGATTGCCCAAGTCCTGATTCCAAGAGCAGATCTTGGAATTTAAAAAGCAAAATATGGTTTACTATTGGTCCAGTACTTAATAGTATTTATTTTTTAAACAAGTGGTTTTTTTAACTTCTCAAAAAAAAAAAAAAGTGGTTTTTTTAATAAAACTGGACTTATGTTATGTATAGACTTTCTTGAACAAGTTCCTGCTTTACAGGTCTCAGCCAAGGAAGCAATTGGAGAAACTTCAATCTTTTTCTGGACCCATGAAGACATGTGGTACCTTAGGTGGCTCCATAATTATGATAGTGAACTGACAGTTTTATTGCTCTTTTTTTTTTCTTTGCACAAAATGCTCTTTATTATATATGAATGTATGGTACATATGCAATTATGCATTGCTTTTGGAAAAAAGGTTAGATTTTTTTTCATGTTTTTGTCTAGCAATTGATAAATGGGTTGGTGGGTATTCTTGGTTTGAGCTTCATTGCTTGGTGTATGTTAGAATTTTCATGAGGTTTTCTTATAGGTGCTGTAATTGTACAATGACACATAATAATTATGTGGTCCATGTTGAGTTATTGATCTTGTTTTGGCCTAAATATGGTACCTTGATTGACATCATCCATGTTAATCATTGACTTATAAGAATTTGGTAAGAGTTCTAATCAACATTGCCAAAATATAAATTTCATATCGTTTTCATAAATAGAAGAAACAAGAAATAATAATCACATTTTATGATTACTGAAAACTACTTTCTTATTCTTCTTGTCTACTGTATATACCCTTTTGAAAATACTTTATGCAGATTAGTTAAACATAAGTAAGAGGTAAGCCACCCTGGAAAATTTTAATTTTTTGAGAACTGTTTGACAGAGATATGTTTCTTTTATCCTTCAGAGTCCAATCTCTATTTCTCAGTAAGTAATTGTGACAAACAACCAAGAATCTAGCGCTTTTGCTTCTTATAACAGTCATTACCTCAGGTGAAGAAGAAAAGGAGACGAAAAGAGGAAGAAAGTTAGTGGGGGAAGAAAAGAAGAGCAAGTGGGGTTAATAGGGTCAGTCTCTCACTGAAAACCAGGGAACAATAATCATAGTTTTTCTTCCATTCTGTTAAAAATACAGCACATTTCCAACTGAATTTGCTTTATCATACACGTGTTGATTCATGCTTTAGGCATTCATTATCAGTAGCCGTTTTTATAACCATAGTCATGCTGTTTGTGTGATTCTCAATTGAAACACTGCTCAACCTAAGCTACAATTTGTTTTCTCAAGTAGGTTGCGTTGTCTTGTTTTGAGAAGAAGTCTTAAACCTGTTGTTTATCTATTTTTTGTATTGCTCTAGTCTTGGATTAGGTAAACTAATGATTAGTAGCTTCTGTGCACCTATAGTTGTAATGAATACATATATATATATATATATATTTTTTTGATGAGTGTTGTAATGAATATTATTGTTCCCTCAATTATTGAGCTGTTCATTTGTGGAACCATGTGTATTAAGCATATTTGTTGCTCAAATTATTGAAAAGTTTTTGCCACATTAGCTTAATGTAGGCTCTTTTTCTCTTTTCAATTTATTGATGTGAATTCTTCAAGCTTTTAGCAGAAAACTAGGAATTTCAGTTTTGTTTAGTGTATTCTAACTCTTAATTCCCTTTGCAAAGGAAAAGAAGCAAAGTCTTGAATAATGGATGAGAAGCAAATCTCCGGTTTATGTTCAGCCGAATTTGAAAAGAGGAGTGATAGCTTGTATCCAATGTGTTTTGGTGTTTCTTGTGCATTCTTTGCCCTCCAACTATTGTCAAGACCTGAATCGGAAGGTGAAAGATGGTCCAAAGTATGTGATAAAATGCTTCAAGGAAGTGCCCAGCTACTGGGGTTGCTTGTGTGGAAGGCCCAGAGAGAAGGAGCCAGTGAAGGAAAGTGTGAGCTTCTCTATAAACTTGAAACTGCTGAGAGAGAGACGGAAGAGTTGAAAAAACTGAGACGTGAAGATGCAAGAGCCACTGAGAAAGTTGTGAGTATCTTTGCTACAAAAGAGCAGAGCTGGTTGAATGAAAGGAAGATGCTCCGGCAGCAGATTGGGGCTCTTTTGAATGAATTGAGAGTTATTGAGAAAAAGAAGGATCATGCTATTTCTGAATTGAATGAAAAGCTGAAGGAAATGGAGATTATGGTGCAGCATAAGGATAAGGAGTTGGAGGAAGAGAAGCAGAATAAGAGTGAATTAGAAGAAAAGCTAAAAGAAGCTGAAAATGTCATCAAAGAATTGAGAGAAACTGCAACGCTTGAAGCCCAAGAGCATTCTTCTGAGCTATGGAAGCACAAATCTGCCTTCATTGAAGTTGTGTCAAACCAACGGCAACTTGAAGCTGGAATGGGCCGTGCACTTAGGAAAATTGAAGCTACAAAACAAGAACTTGAAGTAGTATTAGAGCAAAAGGAGGAGGCAGACTTGATGGTTCAAAAACTATCAGTGGAGATGGTAAAAATGCATAAGGATTTGGAGCAAAAAGAAAAAATTCTGTCAGCAATGCTTAGGAAGAACAAGCTGGATACAACAGAGAAACACTTGCTTTTAAAGGAGGTTAAACTATTGAAGGCTAAGAGAAAGCAAGCTGAAATAGAAACTGAAAGGTGGAGGGCAGTGTCAGAGTCTAGACATGAGAGGCATTCATTAAGAAGTATGTTGAGTAACCAAGTAAATTCAAAATTGGACTTTTACACAGGGGCAAGAGGGGTGCATCAGCATGCAACAGGATCATCACACATTGGAAAGACAAGATCACAGCCAACTGATCTTGTTCTTGAGTATGGGCATATTGGACTTAAAAAGGACAGAAAGGAGCCAGAACTTTCTCCAATCTCTGACTGCTACTCACTGGAAGGAAATGAGGCATTGGGTAAGAACAAAGTTCCTAATTTTCATTAGAATTTAACATATATGAACTCTTAGCTTTAACCAACATTATCAATAGCGAACTCTAATACACATGTGCGCACGCACACTTAATTCTTGATTTTATTTTCCTTTATAAAATCCAGTCAAAATGCTTTAATTCCTGATTTTGTATCAAATTCTAGATTCTTATTTTCTTAATACCTTCCCTTTTCTTGCTTTTTAAGCTATGACAGCTGATGTTAAGCAATTGGAAAGTTGGGTACTGTCAGAAGCTGAGAAGTATGCAACTTTAATTGAGCAAAGGCATCACTTAGAACTAGATGCTTTTGCAGAACAAATGAGAATCAAAGATGAGAAATTAGAAACATTTCGTTGGCAGTTGATGAGCATGGAACTAGAATCAAAGCGGCTGCAGTCCCATATTGAGGCAATGAATGAGGATATGTCACAGCTCAGACATGATAATATGAAATTGGAAGCCTTGTTATCGGAGAGAGAAGAAGAATTAACTTCCTTAAAAGAGCAACTAGCATCACAATTGAAGGCCCTAAATTGCCAAAATACTAATTTAAATTGTTCTGTACATAGTCCAGTAATAGCCTATGAGGCCATTGGCTCTGAAATTATCAATAAGAGAAAACAGAATGAGAGAGAGCAAGAAACAAGGACTCCAAATTCGGAGGATTTGTGTCAAGAGGAAGATGCTGAGAAAGAAGAAGGAAACTCATCCTTTAACGAGTCCAAGGATGTAGGTTTAATAGCCCATTCTCCTGAAAAAGAGTTAGAAGATGATAAGGAAATTGTCAATGAGGGTCCTGTAAAAGAGGGAAGAACAAGTCCAGTGGATATTGATGTTACTGAAAAGCTGGCATCATCTAGTCAGCCCTTGAATAAGACAAACTATTCTCCTTGGAGGATGGATCTTCATGCTCTTCAAGTTTCTTATAAGATCAAAAGGCTGAAGCAGCAACTTCTAATGCTTGAGAGACTGACAGGGAAGCAAGAAAGCCTGGAAGATACAGAAAGCAATGATAATGGGCAAATTGGGATCAAGAGTTTCCTTGCATTGATGTCTTTGCTGAATAAACAAGTTGGCAGGTACCAGAACTTTCAAGAGAAGGCAGATGACCTTTCCAAACGCATGGTAAGCTTGGATTAATTCGGTAAAGTTCAAAAAACTATGACAATAAAATTGACTTTTGGCAATTCAGTGTTCTCAACACTCTGATAGTTGCAAAATTTCAACCATCTCTTTTAAATATTGGTGCTTCGGTTTGACTGTTTGGCTTCAATTAGGGCCTAACACACTATATGACATTCTCATTGGCCTCTCTTTTGGCAGTTTAAAAATGTAGTCATTTACTTATAGTTTCTTATTTATATTTTTCAGCATGAGCATGATCTAACTGCGAGTGGTGGAGATTCAAATACAGCAAGACCAAAGGAAGAAACTAAAGCACTACAAAAATTCCTAGACGAAACATTTCAGCTGCAGAGACATATAGTTGCAACAGGACAGAAATGGGTGGAAATTCAATCCAAGATTGCTTCTGGATTTGTTGGGGTCACTGAAGAAATACATAAGACTGCCAGCTTTGACATGAAACGCTTTGCTGATAGTGTCAGAACTCTCTTTCAGGAAGTTCAAAGGGGCCTTGAGGTTCGGATAGCTCGAATTATTGGAGATCTTGAGGGGACATTGACTTGTGAGGGGATGATACATTTAAGGAGGTAGTGAGGAGAGCTAAAAAAAATTAAAGATGAGGCTTAATACATGTTAGATAGTCTTGCAGTTTGTAAGTGTTTCTACTGATAACTATATGGTTGAATTTGTATAGTGAAAAAACACAAAATAATTTTAATGCTATAGAAATGATGTTGAATAATTGTTCTTTATACTGATTTCAAATGATTCATCCATCAACAAGAAATGATTTTGTGCAACAGAACAGTCCACCAAACAACAACCAAGCCTTAGTCCCAAAGTTTTTGGAGTTGGCTATGGATCCTCAATAAATTAATCATGTTCAGTCACAATTATCCATGTTCACCTTGATTTTCTTTCTTTAATGATCTAGCAGTTCGTTCATTTGATGACTATATGGTTAATTTATTGGATGTAATATATTCTTCTTTTATATATCCAAACAAAGTGTTGGGAAGAAAATAGGAATGATAATTTTTTTTAAATAAATGTCAATTGAGGCATAACAAAGAACATGACTTCAAATAAGATATAATGACAAAAAGGATTGCCTGTGGCAGACCATGATTAGTCTGTTGAGAATCCATGACCAATCCCATAATTTGGTGCTTGATTGCTTTCTTTGGGAATGGGAGATTGGTGTGAACATAGTCCTATACTATAAACTTGATAATTTACTCCATCTTTGACATGTTCTTTGATGTTTAAAGTCACTGATTTGGCCTTAATCTTTCTACCCTTTATCCTTTAGACTAGATTCTGGCTATAATTTGGCTATAATATCACAGTGCATTTGCCTAGAGTTTCTTTGATTACAGCTTAGTGATTGTGAGGTGAAATTTTGCATGGAGGGGCGAGGGTGACAAATGACAAGCTCACTTTTTGAGTTTTGACTTTTTCTTCTTCTTTTCCTCTGATTGGGCCTAAGAAAAATATCCACATCAAATTTCCCACGACCCAATTGATTACCCGTACGTAACCTTGATGGGACTCTGGGAGTTAAAAGGGTTAGTCTGGGTTCAGCATTCATTTCCTTAGGCATATTATTGATTAACTTAATAATGAAGTTTTAGGATTATTCCATTCTTTAGCCACAAATGAATTTTTTTTTTTGTTTTGGAATTATTAATAAAAAAGAAAGAAAGAAGCAGAAGGTTTTGGGAGTTGGTACATCAAGCGCCTGTACTGTAGCAATCGACAAGCTAAGAGAAACTACAATTAGTTGTTTGCATTCCAAATTTGGTTGTTTGCATAATACATCGAACAAAGTTTGGTTCCAAACACGTTTGAAGCATAAGGTTCCAACCATCAATAGGAAAATGGTATTAGTCCTATGTCACGGCTCAGACATGAGAATATGAGAATGGAAGCCTTGTTTTTGGAGAGAGAAGAAGAATTAACTCCCTTAATGGCCTATTTGGATTGAGAGAGAGGAAGGAGGAGTAAAGTAGAATTTGCCAAAAATATTAACTGAAATTGTTCTGTATGTAGTCCAGCAATAGCCAATGAGGCCATTGGCTATGAAGTTATCGAGAGAAAACAGAATGAGAGAGAGAGAGAGAGAGAGAGCAAGAAACAAAGACTCCAAATTTGAAGGATTTGTCTCAAGAGGAAGATGCTGATAAAGAAGATGGAAACCCATCCTTTAACCAGCCCAAGGATGTAGGCCAGTTTAATAGCCCATTCTCCTGAAAAAGAGTTAGAAGATGATAAGGATATTGCCAATGACAATGAGTCCTGTCAAACAGGGAAGAACAAGTCCGGTGGATATTGTTGTTACTGAAACATGTTATTTTTTTTGGTAACATATGACCTTGTTATTGCTTCTTCAAAATGACATTGGAGGAAAAAAAACAAAAGGATTATTATGTAATATGGTGGAACCTATCATCGGATATGTAAAGTGTAAACACTATTTTTTTTTTCTTCCTATCACAGTCTAGCGTGAACAAGTAAAATTAAAAATATTTTAAAAGAACCGTGAAGGGAGCTTCTCACACATATACATTTAGATTAGGTTAGAGTAGAAATTCTATCTTGTATAAAAAAAAAAAATGCTTATTGTCCTGTGTAACTCTAATACTAATAAAAGTATCATAAGACAATAAATAATGTGTGGTATTATAGAATTTCTCAATGAAGATGACGACGACGATGATGATAATAGACCTTGAAGTGATATTATAGTAAAATTAGTTATTCACTTTCTCCAAATTCAACCCATGTGTATTAAATTGGCTCAAATTACTCATATCATACATTTTTCTTTTTCTTTTAGTACCATCAGAGGTTTTACCAGTTGAGCTAACTGGAACTCAATACTCATATCATATTGATACTGATATTGAGTGGTCTTTTGTAATTCATTTGATTTAGTATTGTTATATAGTGTTTTACTCTGTACTAAGTATTATCAAATTGATATTAGTATATAATTAAAAATATTTTTACTTAAACTAAGTGAAGTTAGTATGTAGTTTTTTTAATCAATTGATTTTATGTAAGTGTATAGATATTGCAAGCGGAGCGTGTTTGGATTGTAATTTGTAGATGCATGAATTTTCACATTGATAAGCTCTTTTTTGTTTTTGTTTTTGGGACTCTCAAACTAATTGTTTTTTTTTTAAGGAACCAAACTAATTGGGTTTTAATGATTCTATTAGGAGGCTATTGGTGGAAATTAGGGGTGGCAATTTGTGTTTGCGTGTCGGGTTCATGACATGTCAATTCATGAGTATCCAACTATATTGGCTAACACTAACCCGACATGTTTATTAAACAGGTCAAGATTTCTAAACCCTAACATGACCCATTTATTAAATGAGTCAATTGTGTCGACTTATTTATTAGATTTTATCAAAATGAAAAAAAAAAATTTATTTTAACCAAATTGAATTATGAAAAACCAAAAAAATAAGAATTTTTAATATAAAATTTGGAATTAACGAGTAACTGCATCACTAATAATCATTCAAAACTAAAACATATCTCAATATCACAAATAATCAATCATAATATGTTAAAGAAAATAAACCACAACAACTAATAAGTTTATATACTTAGGATTTGAAGGGTTTATTGGTAAATTGTCATTTAATTAAACGGGTTAGACAGATCAAACGACATGTATTGGATACTAACCCAACTCGTTTATTAAACGGGTCAGTTATGTCAACTAGAATATGACACTAACCCATTAAGTCTCACCCCATAACCTGCTAATTTCGTGTTGTGTTGTGTCAGATTCACAGATCGTGTCCAATTTTTTCATCCCTAGGTAGAATGTAGAAGGAATTTGAGTTTACATTTTGGAATTGTCTTACTTTCGATTATTTTTGGATTCTATGAATCTTCGCTAATTTTAGATAGTTACTTTGTTCTTGCTAATGTAGAAGAAATGTTAAGAGCTGGGCATATCTCACGCACGCAAGCAGGATGAAGAAAAGAGAAAAAAGGAGAAGGTGGCGAAACAAAAGAAGGAAGGGATGAGAGGAAGAGCAAAGGGAACCAACAAGATAAAGATGAAGGGCCCTTTCCCATGCATCAGGAGAAGAACATAAGGTCTAAAGCTTAGGTATTATTTATATATAATAAGTACTAAGATAAAAGTAAACAAGATTATCAAAATCGAGATCCTACATAGGATCAGTGAGATGGTTCAGGAATCAAATCTTAGGATCGGCACGAGAATTGTAAAATCCTACTTTCCAATTAAAAAAAATACTAAAAAATACCTAAAACTATAATTTATAATATATATTAAAGAAACATTGAAAAAAAAAAGTAAATTTTGACACAAATTAGTGAAATTACTAATAAAGTACCAAATTACAAATTACTACAAGAAAAAAGTCTTACTGCAACGAAATGTTTTGTTGCAAAAAACTTAAAATTGTTGCAATAAAGCTCTATTGTAACAAAAAAATTTTATTGCCCACTATTGCGATAAAGTCTATGGCAATACATTATTGCAACAAATATTTCACTGCAATAGAGTTTGTTGCAATAAAATATTTTTATTATTATTAAAAATACTTTATTGCAACAAAAAATATTATTGCTATAATTTGTTGCAACGCGAGGTTATAATAAGCGGTACCTAGGGGGAGGAAAAAAAAGAAAAAAAGTGAGGGTCATTAGTTGCCCAATAAGTTGTAACAAAGTATATTTTTTGTTAAAATATATAACAATACTAACAAAAATATATAACAATACCAAACGCAGCTGTAGAACCAGTTTTTTGTAGTGTAACTTTCTAAACTTATTGTATATAGTTGTTGTGCCTACCATTCCGCTTGTACTGTTTTTTTTTTTTTTTTTGGACCAAGTCTAAACTTATTACATCACTTGGTTGCATATAGGTGATAAATGAGTAGAGAGAGACAGAGTACACGAGCTTGTTTGATTAGTGATAGAACCTTCCCAAAACGTCAAACTCAAATACCCACAACATGAAACCAATAGAGTAGAAGTAGTGGTGACGATGAGAAGAGGCAGAGATTGGAGAGCTTTGAGAGAGAGTGTGTGAGTGACAGTGAGGATCGAGGAGAGGCAAAGAGAGAGAGAGAGAGAGAGAGAGAGAGAGAGAGTGACGGTGAGGCGAAGAGAGAGTGTGACGGTAAGGACTACCTACTGAGGAAAGGCAGAGAGAGAGAGAGAAAGAGTCTAAGTGACGTGAAAGATTTAGGGTTTTTTTTTTAATACAGGCCGGGTTTGGATAATATTCATACCCTACCCGAGAAATTTGGGTAATATCCATACCTTACCTGATTAGGCTTTACCCAAGAAGAACCGGGTATTACCCAGAACAATTGGGTAGGGTAGGGTAGGGTAGGATATCCATTACCCAATGGATATGGTCATCCCTAGTTACACTACAAAAACTAGTTTTATAGCTGCGTTTAGTATTGTTATATACTTTTAACAAAAAATATACTTTGTTACAGCTTATTGGGCAACTAATGACCCCTCACTTTATTTCTTTGTTTCTTTTTTCCTCCTCATAGGTACAATTTATTATAACCTCATTTATTAAATTTTTTTCTTTTGTTGCAACAAATTATAGCAATTGTATGGATGCGTTTTTAGCACCCAAGCCCAAAGTATAGAAGGATGTTGGCCCAGTGAGTCCAATATAATAAATTTGTAGAGAGTGGGTCAAAGAACTAGGCCCTAGTGAAATTGACAACAGCTAAAATGAAATTAGGAAGTGATCAAGCAAGTATAAAGAATATAGAACTGAAGGAAATCATTGTCCGAGGAGGTCAGTTATCATATAAATCAATTAAACATGTTGTAAGTGCAATTTTGATTGCTACAGTGTTTTTTCTCTATTATGTCGATCACTCTCTTATGAAGGTCTCTTACATTATATATCTCCTCCTGGATCATCTTGATCCTACATTTGTTGATCATTTAAGCTTTCACTTGAGTACCAGTCTCATCAGACACCCTCTCTGGTTTTCTGTGAGTTGTGATAGTCAAGACAACACTGTTCAGGGGTCTTCTCAATATAAATGCGGTTAGAAAAGTAGTTACAGTGCATTCAATGTTGTGGTAGCTGCTTTCCCTAAGATATTGCTGAGGTCCCATCATCCTTGGACGTTCATAATACACATCTTTATCACTGGAGCTTCCTGGAAGGTCATCGTAATCGTTAGAACACATATTTAAGACGTATTTATCATGTCCGAGGAGATATTCATCCTCGGACCATCTTCCCATATGTATTTTGCTCATTGAGTCTTGGGCTTGAACCATTCACTCGTCCTTGAACTGCTCAGTTCCTGGTCAAGACCCAAGGCCCAATACATGATTTGGGCCCTTAACCCTACAATAGCCCCTCAAAACTCCGGTTTTTTCCTCTCGTCTGAGGAGAAAAGTGGGGTTTTTATTTTTCTGGCATTAATATTATTTTCTTCTTTGACTTGCACACGTGGGAGTTCCATTTATGCGTCCCATGATTGCTATTGACGCTTCGAAGCCCGTGAGGCGTTATTAATTGTTCCAGGCAACGTGTTGTTCCCCCATCCAACGGTGAGGCGCTAATTCGATGGCTGATATTTCTCATTGGGTTTGAGCGGGATAACTTCCACCCAAATTTATTGTATTAGGCTCACTGGGTCGACGTCCTTCTATACTTTAGGCTTGGGTACTAAAAACGTGTCCATACAATTGGCGTCGTCTATGGGGAGAACTTGTGCATTAGTGAATCTAGAGGCTGAGGAACTCTACTACACGTGATAAAACGGGAGCCAAATGCCTGGGTGAGCTCCTTGAAGGAGTTAATGGAATTCGCCTTTAGGCCATCAAACTAGCTCATAACTACTGGTCCCAAGCTGGATGGGAAAACCTTGCACATCAAAGCCTCGTCTTTGGAATGGACGGCCATCCTTTGATTGAATTAGCTCACATGTTCTATAGGGTCCGTTCGACCATTGTAAATGGTGAACGTAGGTTGATGGAATTGTCGAGGAAGTTTCGCCCCCTCTATCTTGTGCGTGAAAGGTTATTTAGAGATTTGATTCAACGCCTTGCTCATGGTGTCATTTCCCAAGCCTTTACAAGGCGGGCTCTTGTATCTACGTTTATGATGGTGCTCTTCATCGTAGGAGAAAGTTTCGCTTAGTGGAGTTCTTGACCTTCGCCTATAATTATCATCCTCTTCATCATTAGAGGACATATCAGAACTGGAAGGATTTCGTTTCTACTGTGCGCAACGCAGCTTCTTTTTTAAGTTATCAATCTCCAGCTACATGACTTTGTTGCTATTTTGCCTTTGAGATATGTGACTTCCCACTCGAGAGTGGCTTCTGCTTGTATAGGTAGTGTGCACAATACCCTCTCGATATCTCTCACGGTTTCTTTCCCGCTCAAGATTAAGAAAGTCATCTTGTCGTTGAGAACCTGTGGACTCTATCTGGTGTGGACTTGATCCTACCATGTTTAGCCATTACACTCACTGATGCACAAGTTCTCCCTACAGACGGCGCCAATTGTATTGCTTGATCACATCCTAATTTCATTTTAGCTGTTGTTAATTTCACTAGTCGTTACACTCACTGATGCATAAGTTCTCCCTACAGACGGCGCCAATTGTATTGCTTGATCACATCCTAATTACATTTTAGCTGTTGTCAATTTCACTAGGGCCTAGTTCTTTGACTCACTCTCTACAAATTTATTGTATTGGGCTCACTGTGCCGACGTCTTTCTATACTTTGGGCTTGGGTGCTAAAAACGTGTCCATACAGCAACAATATTTTTTGTTGTAATAAAATATTTTGAATAATACTAAAAATATTTCATTGCAACAAAACTCTATTACAATGAAATATTTGTTGCAATAGTCTATTGCCATAGACTTTATTGCAATAGTGGGCAACAAAAATTTTTCGTTACAATAAAGGTATATTGCAACAATTTGAAGTTTTTTGCAACAAAAAATTTCATTGCAATAGGGCTTTTTTCTTGCAGTGATTTGTAATTTGGTACTTTATTAGTAATTTCACTAATTTGTATAAAAATTTACTTTTTTCAATGTTTCTTTAATATATATTATAAATTATAATTATATGTATTTTTAGTTATTTTTTAATTGAAAAGTAGGATTTTATGATTCTCATGCCGATCCTACAATCCGATCCTTGAACCCTCTCACCAATCCCGTGTAGGATCTCGATCCTGATAACCTTGCTCATATGAGGTATCAATCCATCATGATTAGGTGCTCAAAATGAGAAATATTAGTAGTAATCTAAATGTTTGCAATTGCTTAAGATTCGGTCATCAATTACAAGATGCCATGAATAATATACATTACCTTCATCTATAAGTATTTATCATAACCCATATGTTAATTAGCAGGTGACAAATAATTAAGGTGTAGTCAAGGACCTTGTAACTTAATTGGTACATTTCCATGCATAAAGTACTATCTCAAAACTTTCTCCAAAAAAAAAAAAAAAAAAAAAGTAGTATCTCAAAAGAAGAAAAGAAAAAAAAAAGGGTGTTAGTATCACTCATAACTCATTGAGACACTGTAGTGTAATTCTTTCTAATTCTTAAATAATATTTTGAATAATATTACTTGGGGCATTGTTCGAGAAGAAAACCACATTGTTTTATGCTTTTGGTTGTATTAATCTTTATTAAATTGCTATTAAGTGGCAATAGTTATGTGGCAATGGACAAAAACTGATGATTTTTATGTAAAATATTATGAAAAAGGAAAATGTTTTGTTTTATTTTTTGTTTTGGGGAAGATATTATTCCCAAAACATGTGCCAAAATATAAACTAGCAGAGAGAGCGGTAGCGTGTGTACACATTTCTTTCTCTGCTTTTTTTAAAGTTGTGTGCGCTTTTTTTTACTTACAACAAATAGAAGATGAGAGAGGGTAGAGACCAAACAGTGCTACCTTGCTTAATAGCCACAAGATTCTTGACAGTGCACTTCACTACTTGTTTGTAGGGCATCTGCTACTCCTTTCATGAGTCCAGAAAGTTTTCACAATGATATTTTAAAACTATCATTTTATCGATAGATAATAGATAATAAAATGATATCAATAATAAGCTCAATTAAAAAAAATTAATAAAAATCTGTCAACTTAGTTGTAAAGAGTTGTATATGTAACATTGTTATTTACTTTCTTTTTTCTTCTTTTTTTTTTTTTGGGTCAAATATTGCTTCTAAACCTCTTTCTTTCATAGGATGAATAAGAATGTCTTAACAATATTTTTTTCCCTGTGTTGAAATGTCGCTTTCCCCTCCCCCTCAAATTTGTTATTTTGTTTTTGTTTTCTTTATTCCAATAATTCTTAGAAGTCAATAATTGCTTCCTATTTAAGCACCACATTTTCTGGTGGTAGTTGAGGCCTGAAAGGAAGTGAGAAAGGTATGTGAGTAGAAAGGGATGTGTAGTAGAGGAGGTGGTCGGCAGCTCAAGAAAATTGGACAGTTTTGGATATACTTCGTCACTTGCATTTGTTTGGTTGGAAAATTTTCCATTGGACAAAGCTCAAATTCTCTTCCTATATTGTCCCTTTTGGCCAGTCTTTGTTTATGGAGTTTTTAGGATTGTTTCTTCATGTAAAAGTATCATCCAACCCTCATTAAGGTTCTAGGAGTGCTAGACAGCTAGAGCTAGGAGACATGTTGCAGCATTTCATGTTACTTTCGGAGAGGTTGAAATTTCAAGCTCTTCAATAAAGATTAGGGGTTTACATCATTGAAAGCAATCCCTACTATATCAATAATTATTACATTTACTAGCAAATGTTATATATATTGCTTTCATGATATATAGTTTCATATATTAAAGTGTGTTTGTATGAGCTATTAAAAACTATGTTTTGAGTTTTAAATGAACGTTTATAAAAATTTATGAGGAATTATGGTTGCAAAACAAAGTTTTTGGTTTTAAAAACGCTATTTTAAACTCCTAAATCACCTAACCAAATGAACCCCCACAAATATATCAAACACATAATATACATTTTTTTTACATGGCACTTGATATCTAAAAAAAGAAACAAAAAAAAGAACCAAGGAATGAATGAATCCAATTTAGTTGCATGGTTTTACTTTTTACTGAAGAAGGCCCATGAAAAGGAACATCTAGCAAGCTACAATGGTTCTCTTTGTTTTTTTTTTTTAATAATAAATAGCTAGTTCATATGTCCCATTCCATTTGTGATTGGATCAAAAATAAATGTTCTGAAAGAAACAAAAAACTAAAAATCATTCTAGATGTGACTATGTGTGCGTTTGGATTCAGCGTTTTCCGTTGAATCCAGAGTTGCGTTTTCCACTTTTTCCTTCTTCTTTTTTTCCTACGTGTGAACAGTAACCTCACATGGGTTCACTGTGCAGAGACAAAAATCATTGTTCACAGTATTGTTCATACACTAAAAAATATTAAAAATGGGTCTCACGGTACTATTTACACATTTAAAAATTATTTTGTTACAGTACTTTCAGTTTTCAGTTTTTAGTTTCAGCAACAATAAGTTCAATCCAAACGAACCCTATATAGGGGCAGCAGAAAGGGTCATTTGTTAGACGAGGAAGTCGGAGGGGTAAGATTTTGGCAAGAATGGGCTTACTAGTCTTAGTCACTTTCTCACTTTGAATGGTTAATACCTGCATTCTGTACCTGTTCCCTCTCTCTATTACACATTTCAATAAATTTGAGGTGGTCGAGTACAATGTGTAGGGTTTTGGAAATTAAATTTTATGAGATTGAGAGGTCAATGAAAGTTGTGGTGGATTCTCTCTCAAAAAAAAAAAAAAAAAAAGTTGTGGTGGATTCTGCTTAGGACTAAGCACTTGACCCGGTCCACCCGAAAACCGACCCGACCCGAACCGACCTGGTTCGGGTCCCAGATTGTGTCCATAAGTTGGTGTTGAGGCCTCAATTTTTGCAGAAACTACAAGAAGACAATAAAACCAGGTGGGTGGGTGGGACAATGAATTCACTGAAAGCCTCATTGATATTTTATTGTCTTTATTTGTTTTTGTTTTTTGGGTATTAAAAAAATGGGCAAAGTATTCCCACCCAAAAAATAAAAAATAAAAACTCATACTTTATCTTTTTGGAATACGTTAAATTTTATACTTTTATTAATGTACATTTCATTTGTGAGGGTGAGATTTGTTGGAATTTTTTTTCGGTACATTTGTGAAAGTCTGGGGTTCTACAAGTGTTTCATTTAGAAGTATAGGATTTTATGTGTTTCAATTCCAATAATAAAACTATGAGATTCTTTTTTTGTACTTTCACTTAAGAATTTCATCTAATGAGGTTGAATAAAAGGAACTTCGTGCACTATAGAATCAATTTTTTTTTTATAATCAGTGCACTATAGAATCAAAGTTAACTCCATCCAAATACTTTTGATAGTATAATTTAAATTTAAACGAGAAGAGATATCCATGGGTGGATTAATAAAAACAATAGAATCCTACATATTTTTTTGTTGGTTAAAATGCAAAAACAACCTTGTGTTGTAAAAACATGCCCTGTAGTTTCAATTCTTCCCTATAACTTATTGAGATTTTCATATCCACCAAATCGACTCAGGACTAATTTCAGATTTGTTATCAGCACAGCTATGTAATTCTTCGGATCATGTGAGAAGCAGTTTTGAATTCTTCACTTCATGAGATTCACATCCGTTCTATTTTAACTTCAAAACATGTGTCTTGAATCTTGATCATGTCTTGTAATGATTTTGTGCGAATTTTTTTCCTTATTAAGCCTAACTGTAGTTAGCGACCTTAACCATAGGGTTCATTTACAATTTCCATCCTAAATTATAAAATTCTGAAAATATCAACTTCAAATTAATTTGCAATCTCTACACACCACCATCCAAACTTAGAGTTAAAAAATTAGTGGTTTGATGCAATTGGATATTGCAAATTAATAAGAACTTGTGTTAATTTTGACATATTAATACACTCCATCACCCAACAAATTTACTTCTTTTTTTTTTTTTTGATACAACCCAACAAATTTACTAATTTGTTAGATTTGACTCTTAATTTTAGATGGTGGAATGAACATTATAAATTAATCATGAGTCATGGCTCATAAAAACTTAATAGTTTAGAGTAAAGTAAACAATGTAGTTGACTCTATAATGAAAGAAAGTTATTATTAATCCTCTTTTCTATGATGTATCCCTCATTTCTAGAAAATAGAGCAAGAAGTGAATGACATGAAATAATACAAAAAAATGAAAAAGGAGACCTCGTGGGGTACAGAGTGGTTAGACTTGTTTGAGCTGGAATTTGGTATTATCTTCTTTCCATGCTGGAAAAAACAGATCTTCTTTTCATTCTCTGTTTTGTTAGTTGGAATATATATTCAAGACAACCCCAGATTATTAAAAAGGGACCCTAGCAAAGTTCCTGAAAAACCATGGAGATCATTATTGGGCCCCAAAATACCTTTCATGTTCAACTTTACAGGCCGTCTAGCAATATCAAGTCTCCTTTAAGTTTCCCTCCTTGTACATACATGTTTCATGCATATTAATCTAAACACTCTTTATGATATCAAAGTTCACATAATTAAACTTACAAATCTCATTGCATTTGTTCACTATATCATATTAGTCATGATGTGTCCTTAATCTCACATGAGCTTAATTCAGCTGCTAAGCATATCAAGTCATACAAAGTCTAAAAAAATTTATATTGTTTATGTAGGAATAGGAATGATTAGAACTCAGAAGTTTAGAACATTAGAGCAATCTTTTTCAGGGAAATCTGATGATAATCAGTAAGACGGCACCTAAAATTTACATTCGCTAATGCATTCTTTTGTCCTCTAATTGTGAAGATGGCACCAATTAAAACTTACAAATCTTATTACATCTGTTCACTATATATATTAGTCATGATGTGTCCTTAAATCTCACATGAACTTAATTAAGCTGCTAATCATATCAAATCATACAGAGTCTAAAACAATTTATATTGTTTTTATGGTAATAGGAATGATTAGAACATTACAGAAATGTCTCTTTTAGGGAAATCTGATGATAATCAGTGAGATGGCACCTAAGATTTACATTTGCTAATGCAATCTTTTGTGCTTTAAATGTGAAAATGACACTAGCATTATTAGGTTTGAAAAGAAAAAACCAGAACAAAGTCTAACCCTTCCACCTTCACCACAAGAGGCAGCTAGATGACACACGTATGAGTGTATGACCCGAGGTACAAGTCTCAATGACCCATTGAGTCGCTATCTTAATTATTTTAATCCAACATTTGACTCACAGAAAGAAAGAAAAGGACAAGAAAATTTGGTCTTTTACTCTCTTGCAAAAATCTATCAGTATCGAAGTTTATGCCACGCCGAGGTCAAGATACTAATTTAGAACCAAAGAATAAATCAGATGTAATGTAATAATGGATCATCATCTTTAGTTTTCTGCCAAGATTAAGATCTAGCTTGTTTAGGGCATTTGCAGCAGTGGTGCTAAATAGCTATATTGTTATTTTTTAGCACCACTGTACATAAAAGAAGTGTACAGCAGTGGAGCAATAAGCAAAATTTTTTGCTTCTCCGCTACAATGCACATTTATCTTTAGATGTGCACTGTAGCTCACATCTAAAAAAAAAAAAAAAAAAATTTATTAACTTCTCTCTCTTCTCTCATTAAAATAAATATTTCCTATTCTCTCTCTCTCTCCGGCTTCTTCTTCTTTCTTCTTTCTTCCTTATTTTTTTTTCTCTCTAGCTCACCGACCAGCTCCCTCGTCTCCCTCATCCCTCAGCTCGCCGGCCAACTCCCTCATCGTCGATCTATTTCGCTGACCCAACTCGCCGACCTGCCCCAAGCTCCCTCATCTCCCTCATCCCTCAGCTCGCTGATCTGTTCAGCCAACCCGCAGACCCAACTCTCACCTCTCTCTCTCAATGACTCCGACCCAAGCCTCTGCCGGCCTCAATGTCACTGGCCCAAGCCTCCGCCGACCTCAACGTCTCCGACCCAAATCTCTTCTCACCTCTCTCTCTCGCCAATCTGTGATTGAGTTTTTTTTTTTTTTAATGTATTTTCAAATGGGTTTGGTGGCTGTGGTGGTGGTGGTTGATTTTGGTTGTGGTGGTGGTGGATGATTTTGGCTTTGGCAGTGGGTTTTGTGTATTTTGGCTTTGGCAGTAGCTTGTTCCTTGGTTTTGTTTTTGTTTTTTTTTTTTTTTTTTATACGTTGTGTCGTGGTTGCCAAAGTAGAGCGGTGGTTATGGCCGGTGGTGGTGGTTGTGGGTATGGCTGATGGTAGAGGTGTTTGTGGTTTTTTTGTGGGTAGTGTGATATATTATTTTATTATAAGGAGTATATTATTTTATTGTGATGTGTATATTATTTTATTGTATTGAAAGCTAAAATAGATCCACTACTGCGGCATCTATGTAGATAAAATAGATAAAATGACTTTTTATGTAGTTAAATAGCTAAAATTTTACCTTCACTGCTATAAATGCTCTTAGAAGTAAGATTCTATTGTTAAGTTGATGTCACTAAAACAATCTCTAGTTTTCTAACTTTCTCCATACGCTACGCCTATTCCATTTGGAAGATATTTTTCTACACAAACTATTACTTCCACTAGTATCTATAAATTATCCAAACACCCCACTGATAAGTTGACACAACCTTTTCCCCCAATTTGTCACAGTGATGTGATCTAAGTGAAATTGATATTAATCTAACATAGCCAACTCCCCCTCCTCCCCCGAAGTGTTTTGCTCCTTCGCAAGAATTTTAATTCCAATAATTAGACCTGTGAAAAGTAATATAAGAGGCACGAACTTTTTACCATCATTTTCACAATTTGTTAAAGTCACAATATTAGTCTCGTAAAATCATTTTTCCTATGCTCAAACATCCACAATATATATATATATATATATATATATATATATATATATATATTGCTAAATACATCCACAATATATTTACATCTCACCAATCACAATAAAAGTATAAAACAAGCCAAAAATTGTGAAAAAAAGTTTGTGTTACATACATATTTATTGTGACTTGTAGTAGTAGTAATTGTCAATTAGCATGACCCTTACCTAACCGTTACAAATTACCTATCAGTCTATCACATTTTGATTTTCTCTTCTTTTCTTTTCTGTTCCACCACAACCCAAAAAACCCTCCCTAGCTATATATAATATGACTTTTCAAAAGACAAAATTAGCTAATGACCGTTGATGATCAATTTACCAATAAGATCCAAAGATATCTCTAAAAGGTAAGGCCAGGGTGTGCAAATTTTCGTCAACAAAGGCTTGCCAATGAATATAAAACCTCGCAATTTCTCGTGAATAAGAAGCGCCAGGAGCGTTTGCTAGTGACCGTCACAATTCTCATTCCCCACCACCTCTCAACCTTTCTCTCTCTAAAAACTCATTTTCTCTCTCTATAAAAACTCACATACCCACATAACAGAAAGACAAAATAATCAACTGGGTATGCATATTTTTCTTCATAGAGAAATGGGTCTTTTGAGTTTTTAGAGAAAGCTTAAAGCTTTAGATATAGAGGAAGAAAGAAAATCAATGGGGTCCGAGGCAGACTGCGAAGCAAACTCCACACCTAAGCTCTCTCTTTACTCATTCCCAAGCAAGCCACCCGAGCCTAGGGGAACGTTAACACCACCACTCCGAATCCAAGCTTCGGTTCCATTCCAGTGGGAGGAAGCACCAGGCAAACCTAGGCCATGCACGAAAACAACAACCGAATCTAGTTCCAAACCCAAGTGTGCAAGATCCTTGGAACTGCCTCCGAGGTTGTTGTTGAGTGAGAGCAAAATGACCAACACGTCCTCCCCAACTACGGTTTTGGATGGGCCTTATGTGGGCCGGTCTATCTCCTTCAGGTTTTCACTTAGGAGCCTAGAGGGTTTGGAGGGGAAGAAATTGGCTAAAGACAAAGGAGGGTCTTTGAGGTGGGGGAGTTTCAGGAAGACTAAGGAGGTTGTTGAGGGTACTTTCGACTTTTCATCATATCCGGTGGTGGATAGTGGTGGTGGTGGTGGTGGTGGTGGTGGTGGTGCAAAGATGAAGATCCCAAGGGTTAAGAAAAGGTCTGGGAGCTTCTCGAATCTTTCTCACACAAAGCCACATTTTTTGGTAAGTTCCATTCCAAACCTTACAGTGTCTCATGAATTAGAATTACCCATTCTATTCCATGTTTATTTAACATTTAAAGGAAAAAAAAAAGTGCTTGATTATGAGTTTCTGTGTCACAAAAAGTCAAAGTTATGATTTTTAATCAAGGATCAGGCCAAACTTTCCTTGTTGTTTTGTGTATCTGCTGGTTGTGTTACGATTTTAAGGTTCTACGCTTTTTCTTGTCATGTCATGAAGCTTTTTTTTCCCCACTTTTCTGCATTTTTTTTTTCTTCCCTTTTTTACTTGGTACATGTGAATATATTCTGACTAGTTTGTTGATTATAAAGTTTTGGAACTAAAGGCTTTAATTGATTGTTGATGTTTACCTGTGAATATATATATATATTAATTGCTCCCATATTGCATGCTATAACAACATTCCATAACACGTTAAAGGGGTTTCAATTGCAACCAAGTGATAGCTTATGATCTTCTCAAAACAAAACCAACCAAAAAAAAAAAAAAAAGTTATAGCTTATGGCAATTTTGTAGAAATCTTTCTCAATTTCTTTCTATTTTTTGCTTTTAAAGGCTAAATTTTTTCAATCATTTAAAACCAGAACAATGCTACATGTTCCAATCTGAAGAAGGCCATCCAGAACACAATTGCATAATCATAATTTGGTGCAAATTCATGTGCTACGTTTTGTGTTTCATGTTTTCAACATACACAAACAGATTGTCCATCATTTTCCTTCAAACTGATTTTCCAGCAAATTTCTGTGTTCTCATATCATTTTTAATGCGCATTAATAATTTAATATAGCTAAGGTAAACCTCTTTGGCTCCTCTAGAAAATGAAAAAACAAAGATCTTTAATGTATTAAAAAAATGTTAACAAAAGAAAAAGTTTCTCTAACGAGGTGGTTGACTAATTTCTCTAATCATTCATGTTCAATTATTTAACCGTACCTATATATAATATAATTGCAGGCAAACATGTATGAAAGCTTAAAGCAAGCGGTCCCATGGAGACGTAAGCAAGAAAGACTAAGAAAGAGGGACTCTCACTCTGTGACTTTTTAGTTTTTACCACCCTCCTAGCTCCTCAATCATGCTGCCATAAATATATGGTCCTCCTAATTCTGTTTTGAAATCTTGTATATATAGCTCTAAAATAATTCAATAATATGTTTATATGTATATTCTACTTTAAGTGATGGAGCACTATTCTAAAAAAAAACAAGTAATAATTGCTACCAAATTATTCTGAAAATCAGTGTAAAATTCATCAATAGAATATTTGGCTAAAACAAAGGATTAATTGGATTCTCACTTCTCAGTTGTAATATACTAGAAGATCTAAGAAAAATGATTAGTGTAGAGATGTGTTTATATATATATATATATATATATTATTGTTATTTATAGTTCTCAATGCAAGAAAAATTAAAATGGATTTTGTTATAACAATTGAGGGAGAAAGATTTAAATATTACTATTTTAGAACCCAGATTCTCTCCCCTGAAATAGCACTAAGCTACAATAGTGTTAACAAACAAACAGTATTATTCGCCAAATTTGACTCTTAATTCTTATCCCTTATTTACCAATAGGCTACTGTGTTAGAATGAAAACTGAAAACTAGTGGTATTGAGCATTGACTCCAATGCTAGAGATTAGATTGTTGATATTGGTGACATACATTGTATATGGGCAATTGACCGAGTCTACAACCGCGTCTGATTTTTAATAGCTAGCTAGTTACAGAAACGTAAGCAAGAAAAATAATGCCAGGGAGTTTTCCTTGACTGAGAATATTTGGAACTGAAAAGCACAATCTATAGTCTTTAAGCAAATATCAACATCAACTTAATCCCACAATATAAGCCAGAAATATTTCTACGCTTTCAAAGCCTAAACTCTAAACAGACTAATTCAAAGTTTATCTTATCATTTCCCAATACGATTGCGAACTAGTATTGTCATTTCTGCTATTCTAGATAACAAACTATTAATTAGACCTCTCTCTCTCTCTCTCTCTCTCTCTCTTTATGTTTAAATGACTAGGTAGTCAAGCTTGGATAGCCATTCTTTTCTTCTTGTAGTTTGCTTTGAAGCAAGCCTGCCTCAGCCTCTTAATTTCCTCAGTCAGCTCCGTATCCGGCAGTATCTCTAGAAGTCTCTTCTGATCCTCCAAGATGTCTGCCTCCCGTTTCAAACCTAAATCCTAAAATACATATAACAAACAATTTTAGACATTGACTGTTGAGTCATGAATATGATGAATATGAAAGATTGAAAATAAAACATCAAAGAGGAATTATCTGTCAATTTTTCTATGTACCTCAACCACCAGAAGTTCTAACTCCAATCTTTTGTTCTGAAAATATTAAAGGCAAATTTTTAACTTTTTTTTTTCTAGTCAAAGTATATCATTCATCCAAATAAAAAAATTCAAACTAGGAAGAATACAATTTTTACATGCCGTTTTACTTTAGGAATTAGAATACCAATTGAACATTAATGTGAAAATTCTTGATAGTAAATTTTTTTTTTACATTAGACAAAGATGAAATTTCGTAGCCAAACAACCACAAATTCCAAATTGTCAATGCGTGACATTTCAAAGATTATGAAAGCTTTGGCAGTGACCAGAACATTCCTCACTAAGATATGCATGTTGAACACAATAAACAGTGTGTTATAAACTTATAATCCAATCACAATCAAACAACAAAACAACATTTTGTTTAGCCTTGAACTTGATCAATATGCTCAGTACCCTTTGAGGCATATCCTTAAACAAACACAGAGCAGAACAGAAGGTTGCAAAAATCCTTATTGAAGGGCTTATTCTGTCAACTTTGGAGACTCTCATAATGATGACAATTGTATACATAGTAACCCATACATATTGGACCTATCTGGACCCAAAAATTGACATGCATGCACGTACCTGAACATTCTTGATGAGGGAATTCAAGCTCTTGATCTTCCTATGTGGCCACCTCATGATGTTTAGCTCCCTGCACCTTTTCTTCAACACTGTCAACCCCACATTCATTTCTTTTGCTGCTTTGGTGATTGGGACATCAAAGTGTTTCTGTATCTCATCCAACTCCAATAAAGTAGTTCTCTTTCTCCTACTGCTTGTCCCTTTTTCCTCTTCACTCTTGCCAGAACTTGCGTACTCACTCTGACTTATCACTGAAGACTCACTTAATTCACTTCCAGAAGGAGCAAATTCTGTAATGGGGTTAACAGGACTTTGGTCGAGTACCACATGATCTATGTCAAAATGGGATGCAAAGTCTTGTACTTGTTCCATTGAGAAAAAGTCATAAGGGAAATCTTCAAAGTCTTGAAACTCCGTGAAAGGAAGTTGCTTTGTGTAGCTATATGGCAATGGAAACGAGTCAGATAACTCGTCAAAGTAGCTGTCAAGTGCGGGAAGTTCGAAATTTCTGCAGAAAAAAAAAACACACACACACAATAGAAAACTTGCATGGTGAGTACAACATAATAAGCAAACCTAACAGTACAAAATTTAGTATATATATCTTACTTTTTAGAATGTTCTTCCTGGTATACCCAGTCAAACTCATGTGGGTTCTCAATCTTTATGGGAATGTCATGTTGGATAGAACCCATTTGAGAGAGAGTGTGTGTGTGTTGGAGAGGGAATGAATGGAAAACACAAAGGTATAAATTGAGAATGAGATGGATTGAAGTTCGTGCACACGCCGTGGGGGGTTACATTCTCGGTGGAATCTAGTAAATGTGATATTTAATAGTGAACGATTACCAATCAAGAAGAGGGGTATGTATCATTCGTGCTCAATTAATGCTTTACTATCTCTTTATATATTGATTTCACACACATGTACATTACATTCACATGGTAAATTATACCATATGCATGTATACATGTTCCAAAAAATAAAAATAAAAACTTATAATCTTATTCAAGGACCAATTTGGTCTCTAAATTCAATTTAGTCCTTAAACTGTTACTCATTTTTCTCCTCTTTCTCACAGTGATGAAGGACTAAGTTGATCAATTTGAAAAGTCTTAAATTTGGTTGGCATTAAACCAAATATCAAGGATATTAAACTGTATTTTACCTTTTTTTTTTTTATTATTATGGGAAAACCAAAATTGAATGTGAAATATGCTGATAAGCAAAAAAAAAAAAAAAAGAGTCTAATAATTAGTATAATGGTGGCAAACTTCTTTATTCACACAGACAAGAGACATGACAACTTAGTGTTACTTTAAGTCTTTTTTTTTTTTTTTCCATGCATGCATGTCACATAATTTTCTTAGAAATTAAAACCCCACCTTTATTAGAACATTGCATGTCCAAAAAAATCAGTATGAAGTTGGGATCTCTTAATTTCAAGTCCATTTTACCATTTAGATTTTATATATATATATATATATATATATATTTTATCTAATGATATACACAATTTCACATCATTTAATTTAATATTTTAAATAGTTTGGTACTAGATATGTTATTAGATTTATAATATCTCATTTTAATCATAAAATAAATTTATATCAAATAAAGAGTATCATTTTCCAAATTATTCACCAGATTTTAAGGGAATTTAATTCATTATTGTGGAAATAAGTTGAGATATCAATAATGAAACTTAAGATATAATTGGAGGTGCCACTAAACCAAATGGCTAGGGTTGTCTATGGGTCGATCCGACTCAAGTTTAGTAGCAAAACTAACAACACGACTTTAAAATTGTGGGTCTAAAGATTGCAAACCTGCTGCTATCCATGACTGCATGGGTTTCTAACTGCCACAAAATGAAAATCTGACTATCAGATCTGGTCGGAATCGTTGACGCTTGAGCTTTTGTGGCGCTAGCCAGATCTAGTGTAGATATTGCTGGATCTAGCATAGATCCCATCAGATCGAGCATATATCTTGCCATATATGGTAGAGATCTAGCCAATTTTGGCTAAGATCTGATGGAGATCTTACTGAATTTCTCAGAAAAAGCTTGATTATCTTATGGCGGCACACAACGAAGCACCAATGAAGAATGCTGAAACTTGTAACATTGGACAAAGGAATAACACTATAAATGGACACACTCATATGCACCTTTCTTATGTGTTAACTCGTGATTGGTGCATAAGTTGACACAACATGTTCAAGTATCAATGGTGGACCTACGTGAACGTGCTAAAATCCAATCACAATTTAACACATAAGTAAGGTGTGGATTGTATGTGGGGATATGCGTGTCGGTTGTCGGATTAGAGTCGAAGTTGTTGGTGCTTTAGACAAGAAACCCACCACTTGAACCGATATCGACGATTGACAATGGGGAATTGTTGTTGACTGACTTAGCATTCGGATTGAACAGTTTTATGTTTAGGTGACTTTCGGGTCAGAAGGATCCTTCGGATCTGGGTTATGCTTGGATAGTCCTAGCCATTAGTATAAAAATTTATTCAAATTAAAAATTAAAATTTTATCTTGTTTGCACTTAGCCGTATGCATCAACATTGGCACATACATGCATGCCAAATTAAGATATCTATAATGAGAGGAGGTTACGGCACAATTACAGAGGTTGAGCGCATAAATTCGCATTAAAATGAATTAATTATCATACTAATACACATGAGTTCACTTACCCTCTTCATCATTTTTATCTTAATTCCGATTTAGGGGTTTCTGAGTATTAGTATGTATTTAATTAATGGGTTGAGCCGTCATAACCGCCATTGGCGGCCCATTTATGCATCGCTATACATATACTTTCCCCCTACTATTCTTACCTGCACATTCTGAATTGTGATGGCGACTACTAAAACGGTATAATAGAATGTTTTGGCTTTGTTTGTTTATACATTTATGGACTTTATTACTTGCATATGTAGGATTGTAACTTATAATTGGATGTCATAAATCTATCTTGATGTACATTTAAGGAGGCTTTGGTGAATGTTGATTGTTCAAATGATCATGATGTCAAGATTGTTGAGAGTTGCCAAAAGCCTTGTAGCTTAACTAGTCGGAATTGCTTGGTATTTCTAAATGAGATATTTAAAGTTCAAATTTCTCACCCAAAAATAATGACGAGTTTTATAATTCAATAATATTACTTGATATTTTTTATGAGTAGAACCATAGTTCAAATCAGCCTCCACCACTAGTAAAAATTATTTCAAAAAAAAAAAAATTCGTAGTGGTTATCATATTCTACTTAATTTTTTATGCTTGATAGTTGATAGATTTGACTCACCATTTTTCCACACCTGATAACAAGGATTAAGAGAGGAAGTTATTGTAAACATGGGACTTGCATATATGCATTGAGGTCGAGATTGAAATCAATACTAGAATTTGGCCCCCAGTTATGGTTATCTTGTGTTAGACCTTTTAGCAAATGATGGATTAACCTTTAACCTCCAACACTCTGGCTTCTAATAAGAAGAAGAATCCGAAATCTCCAATTTTGTTTGAGATATGTAATTGCCAAATTAGCCTTAATACAATTTAGGACATAACAATGACCGTAATGAATTAGGCATGCACTGCAATCACAATAGACAATATGAATTGTTTCAAAAGATGAAATTCCATTCGTCTATCATGGGCTATTTGGAAATCTACCTTGAAGAAGGCTTAAAAGCCCACATAACCTTTCTTCTATCTTTGTGTTCCTAAAGTTGTGTGTAACTTTCTTAATAGCCACAACATTCTCAATAATTCACCTATTTTGGCACAAAAGCAACATGGGCTATAGGATCTATAATCTTATAAAGAAGTGGCCTCAATCTATTGACTAATAACCCCAAAAAAAAAAAAAAAAAGGGTTGTTTCAATTTGATGGGTTTGGGCTTCTATGAGCCATGTGATCCCTTCTTGTGGGCTTTGCCTTATTTGGCCCATATATACACTGGATCCAAGTAATCAAAGAAATAGCCGAGTACATAGACAGTTGAAGATCTACCTGGCCCAGGTGAAAGTCATGCTACTAAGCTATAGCTATTGGGAGAGAGAGACTCAACTGAGTCAACTCGGCTAGGCTAGGCTAGTCTGTAGCACAAAGGACAAGGAGATGAGTCCGCACGAGATAAGAATGAAGAATCATCATTCCTAGTCTTCTTCTACGGGACCCATATGATTCCCACCAATCACGCCATTGATTAGCACTTTATTATAAAAACTTCAAAAACTAAATTAATGTCGTCACTCTGCCAATCATGGATTCAAAAAAAGTCCATATATTCAACCTAATAAAACCAATGTTTCTTTCCTTTTCTTTTAGTTGGACCCACAAACTAAGATTATTTCTTGTTATTATAGTATTTATTTATTGGTAGGACAAAAAAAAGATTTTTTTGGGAAAGGAAAAGTAATCATAGGAGTCTATTAAATTGATTCTAAAAATTAAAAAACTAATAAAAAGTCTATCCAATTCTCCTTGTTTGTTTGTGGGGGTTCATAAATCATTGGGAAAAAAAATCTTATAAATGTATACATTTGACAAATTACCTTATATTTTTAGTTGTGTAATTCAAATCTCACACTTTCAAAGTATACAACTAATTTTTTTTAGAAGAAAGTATACCACTAATTAAATTCGAAAATAGAATTAGATTTATCATTTGATGAGGAAATTACCAAATAATTTCAAAGATTTTTGTACTCCTAGAGTGCTAAATAATATTTCACACCTATATTAGTGTAATAATCAGAAACCTCTAGCCCATTTTGCACACACTATAACAACACTAATTTTTGTTTAAGACAATGGTGGGATTGTTTTTGTTAAACTTTGAGAGAGAGAGAGGTATTGATAAAGTTTTTCCCCTTTCTCTAATGAGTTCTTGTCTTTTTTATAAAGTTTTTGGATAAAATTTTTCCCCTCTCTTTAATGAGAGGAAATAGAAGGTTAAACTAGTACACTTCTTATGTACTGGTTTTTTATTTTTCACACAGAATCCAACAAATTGAAACAGAGGTTTTTGACAAATAAAAATGTTAAGGTTAAATTGACATAATTAAAAGTAATTGGTTTTTTTCCCCTCCTAAATCCTCATGAGATTAGGCCCATGGAAATAGTTTGAAGCATTGATGGGTCATCATGAATTGACATGTACACTTTTTCAGGCAAAAACATGTTGAGCATGGAAGAGAAGAGTGCATGTGGGTTATGATTGATGACAGCGTCCTGTGGAGACTTCGAATTTCAAATGATGGAGTCTGCTGCTGCTTTCTGCAGAGTATTGCACTGACTGACCAAGCACTATTGAGAGTGACTCCAAAGCTCACGTTTTTTCACCAACCTTCATTGTCTCTAAAATCTTCATCTCTTTAACGTGGAGCTCACTCTCTGATTTATTTATTTTTTTAGTATTAATTTGATTCCTACAATTCTGATTTGTGTAAGAAAAGTTTATACAGAACACGTCAAGGAATATATGAAAATAAATTTAAAGTATATTTTTAAAACTCAAAACTTTGTTTTATAACAGTAACTTTTCATAATTTTTTTATAAATGCTTATTTAAATTAAAAATACCGTTTTACAACGGCTTATACAAACCTAAATTTAGAGGGGTTTGTTCTAACCTATTGTCCCCCTTTTTGAAAGCCTTTTGATAGAGGATTGTTCAAAATGTGAAACTGAAGGGCCTTCTTTGTTTAGTCTTTGTTCTAAATTATTCCCATTGTATTTGGAAGTTTTTAAAATAATGGAGTAAATAGATAGATCATAAAATAACTGAGTGAAATGGATTGTGGTGTATTTTCTTTGATATGATTTTTAAGAGTATATGATATATTTTGATATTTTTTTTAATGTGTTTGGAAATTTATAAAATAGGGAATGAAAAGAAAATAACAATTTTATATCTTTCACCTTTTGAATATCAAAATTGTTGTTTCCAGCTATTATTCTTCTATCAAAAGGCAAATTCTTACATATTACTCAACCGTCCACCACTAGCTTTTCATTCAACTTGGATATATTAAGCATGTCGTCAACATTCATCATAAACCAATATTGAACTTTTCATGAGATTAATTGTTACATTATTTATAACTTTCTTCTTCATCAAATATTATCGTATCGGAGCAAGCTGCCTTTCTATAACTTATCTTTTCCTGTTTATAAAATCCTATATGTAAATCATTAAAAAAAAAAAATAATGCTTGTTCATAAACAAATAAAGCAAATTCATAATTGTCTTTCATTTCAATACATGACTTTTTATTTTAGGTGTAAATGCACTTTTAGTCCCTACATTTTAGTTTTTTTCCATTTTAGTTTTTACTTTTTAATTTTACCATTTTTAGTCTCTAAATTAATTAACGCGTTCCATTTTGGTCATTTCCATTAGCCTACTAACAGAAATTACTTAGGTGGCAAATTGAGTGCATTGCTGGCATATTAGATACTGATGGGTGGCCAATTAAAAAATAATAAAAAATTTTAATTAGCATTTAAAAAAATGCCATGTCATGTCAGCTTCTAAATATTAAAAAAAAAATTATTAATCAATTTCAACGAAATTAAAAAAGAAAAAAGAAAATTAAAAACAATAAAATATATCAATTCAGATCTAATTCATTTTGAACAAGAACACAAATACAGATTTAAACATCAACATAAGAACATAAAGCACAAACCCATAATCAAACACACAAAACACAAACTCAAATTTAAACATTAACATAAGATCACAAACACAAAGAACACAATAACAAACATAAACCATTTACTCTCAAGAAATGGTTGGAGGGAGCCGATTGGGTTGGAGGTTCGGTGAAGAGACAGAGATCATAGATCTGGGTTTGCTTACCCAAACGAAAATCTCTAAAGATCTCTTTCTCATACCAAAATCTCACTCTCTCTTTCATCTTTCTAAAGCTCTAAAGTCTCTCTCTCAAATTGTGGATTTGGAAAAATCTCTAAAGCTTTCTCTCGGATCAATGGTTGTGAAGTGGTGGTTGGTCCAGTGGTCGGTGGGGGTGGATCGTTGGATGGGTTTGACATTGGTGTGGGTTGTAGTGGCTTGATGGACTGATCGATGACAATGGTGGTGACTAGTGGTTTGATCTGTTCATATGGGTTTCAGATTGCAGGAGTAGTTGGTTGGTTGGTCAAATCGGTGATCATTGGTTGGATTTGTTGTTGGTTTAGGCTTCAGATTGCAAGGTATTTTATGGGTTTTGATGAGGCGATTGACCAAAAATGCTGAGCACAACAATGTCAGGTTGGGTTTCGAGTTGCTGTTGTGTTTATTTTAAATTTATGGGTTTGTTTTTTTCATGTGGATTTATTATTTTTTTTGGGTTTATGGGTTTGATTTGTTGGAGGATTCGGTGGAGGAAAGGGATTTTGAATGAATTTTTGCATGTTTATTTGCTTAGAAAATGTAATAAAAGAAAAGAAAATATTGATTATTTTAATTTTCTGGGCAACCTTCATGTTCTTTCCCGAAGAACATGTTACTTTGTTCTTTTGAAAATAATGAAAAGAAAAAAGAGAAAAAAATTTAATTACTCTTTTTAATTGGTTTATGTTTGTTATTGTGTTCTTTGTGTTTGTGATCTTGTGTTAATGTTTAAATTTGAGTTTGTATTTTTTGTGTTTGGTTATGGGTTTGTGCTTTATGTTATTGTGTTGATGTTTAAATCTGTGATTGTGTTCTTGTTCAAAATGAATTAGATCTGAATTGACTTATTTTATTGTTTTTAATTTTGTTTTTTCTTTTTTAATTTCGTTAAAATTAATTAATAATTTTTTTATTTATTTAGAAGTTGACATGGCATTTTTTTTAATGCTAATTAAAATTTTTATTATTTTTTAATTGTCCACGTCAACATTTAATGTGCCAGTAATGCACTCAGTTTTCCACCTAAGCAATTTCTGTTAGTGGGCTAACGGAGAGGACCAAAATGGAATGCATTAATTGATTTAGGGACTAAAAGTGGTAAAATTAAAATGTATGGACTAAAATGGAAAAAAGCCAAAATGTAGGGACTAAAAGTGCATTTACGCCTTTATTTTATTATTTTATTTTTGAGTAAAATATTATTTTGGTCCCTAAACTTTACCAAACGTTTGTTTTTCATCCCTAAAACTTTAAGAAGTTCATTTTTTGACCCTAAACTATTGAAAAGTTTATATTTCATCCATAAACTATTGAAATGTTTTATTTATGTCCTTAAACTTTACTAAAAGTTTATTTTTCATCCCTAAACTATTAAAAAAGTTCTTTTTTCATTCTTAGTTTTAGCTCTATACTATTGTGAGGGTTCTTTTTTGGACAGTGTCTAGGCCGAAGTTGAAGCAAGGACCCTGAGCCTTTTAGTTATTGTTTAAAGGGACTGGGGTTGATTCACCGCAACTAAATGAGTTGTTTACAAACCAAGTGGTACATAGAGCAAGAATCATATAATACGTACATACTAGCAAGCAAGAATATATGTATTGAACAGTAAGAAATAGTAAAGGAACAATGTAATAAAGATAGAGACAAAATAATTGTTAAGGATCCTTAAAACACTGTGAAATATTTCATTACTTTTCTTAGTTGTGAATTACAATGTGCTCATTAAGACGTGTCACAAGGTCCAAATAAGTTCAAAAATTACAGACTTAGATGGCTATCTAAGCCTTTAAGACTTTCAAAGTTTGAATTCTTTTGAATCCAAGTATGTTCTATCGTGGTTGTTTTGGGATATCAGGCGATATTTATCTTTCTTTTACTACTTTCTTTGAGTTTTTGACAGAGTTTTCTCAATGATTCTGTTATGATTTTTTATTGCTCAATTGCCCCCTTAATGTTGGCTATTTCCCCCTTTTATAGTGTCATTCTAGGGTTCCAGGGTACTACTAATTCCCCCCTCTATTCCCTTAGGTACCAGAGCCTATGTCGTGCCAGCCACTTCGGTGGCTGGTCCCTTCCTTATTTTCTCATAATTTTCTTATTTTGATGGCTTTTTCTCAAAAGTTTCTTACTAACTTTCCTTTCTGGGGTGTCCTTAGAGAGCTAACTCCTAATCTCTCTTCCTTCAAGATTTCTACACCTCATCTTTTCAGATTCAGCTTTTTCAACTACCTTTCCTTTTGTCATTTTTCTTGAGTGAGCTGATTCCATCTCTGCCAGGTTGAAAATTTTCCCAACTAGTTTCCTTCATGGTTCTTCTTTCTAGATTCCCTGAAGTACTAGCCTTTTGTTCATGAATTGTTAGTCCCAAGCTCTCTGATTCCTTTCTGCATCATTGGGTGGCTAATAAAGATGTATCTATTCTTCGTTCTTTGTGTTTTCTGGGCACTTCTTTTGAGTTGTCTTAATCTCATCCCAGCTTTGTTGCATGTCCTAAGGACCCCGAGTTTCTAGCAGTCCTTGGGTATCCCAACCCAGTTCTTATCACTGGACTCCCTTTTGATTTTCTGATTTTGATAGGCCGGGCTTCTTCCTTTCTTTCCTTTGCTTTTCTAAGGCCTATCCCTTTATGGGTTTTGGGTTTTAAATCTTTTTTAATGGACTTAGGCCTACCATCCTTTGCTCTTGTGGTGAGCTCAACCCTTTTATATGAGGTTTACCGACTATGCTATTTTGAACCTTGGTGTTATAACTTTTTAGACCTCAACAACTATTTTAAAAACTCTTTATAGAATTTAGGGACGAAAAACAAACTTTTAGTAAAGTTTAGGGACTAAAATAATATTTTACCCTTTATTTTTTTTAATAAAAGATTTCAAGACATGCCTTATATCCAAGTGCTTTATATTTTTTTGGAGTTTACTCCAATAAAAAGAGCCATCCCTACCCATTCACATCAATCTCACCAACCCCTTATCTATTGATTCTATTCTCACTCCATTGCAACGGGAGAGCAAGTCAAAATAGAAAGATTTACATTAAATTTGGGGATAATTAATCATGCCCTAATTGTTGACTTCCATCACATTAATGTGACACTCTATAGTTGAAAAAACATAGACTTTTGGTTAAGAAAATAATAAATTGAATTCTCTAGCTCCACGAAATACTGAACTGATGGCCTCTTCTACATGTCTACTAAACTTTTAGTAAAGTTTAGGGACTAAAATAGTATTTTATCCTTTATTTTTTTTTTTTTATAAAAGATTTCAAGACATGCCTTATATCCAAGTGCTTTATATTTTTTTGGAGTTTACTCCAATAAAAAGAGCCATCCCTACCCCTTCACATCAATCTCACCAACCCCTTATCTATTGATTATATTCTCACTCCATCGTAACGGGAGAGCAAGTCAAAATAGAAAGATTTACATTAAATTTGGGGATAATTAATCATGCTCTAATTGTTGACTTCCATCACATTAATGTGACACTCTATAGTTGAAAAAACATAGACTTTTGGCTAGGAAAATAATAAATTGAATTCTCTAGCTCCACGAAATACTGAACTGATGGTCTCTTCTACATGTCTACTTCAACAACCATAAGCTCGTGGCTCTCATTAAAGGACTCAAAAGTTGTTGAATTAGAGTGTTGACATTAATGGTGATTAGAGAGCTAGAGTTGGCTTTAGGAATGGAAAATAAGGCAAATGATGAAAACTACTATCATCTTGTACCCATTTCTTTTCCTTTTTTTAACCAAGTTTCTCTCCCTTCCATTTTTATATTTTTTTCCCCTTCTACTTCCAAGCAATTTTCTTTTCAATTTTCTAAAAATGGGATTTGTTTTTGTAAGAATCTTACATGAACACACAAAACAAAACAAAATTTGCATTTTTACATTATATATATATAAAAAAAAAAAAAAAAAAAAAAAACTACACAAACCTCTATTGAGGTATAAGAAAATAATAATGACCCCTCAATTTTCGTAAAAATGACAATCACACCATTGAGCTCATGAGGAGTACAACAAATATAATGAATTCCGTGTTACATTATGTCTCAATTTCCCTTATATGACCTCATTAATGTGAACCAACATGCTCTTTTTTTTTCTTTTTCGTTTTTTTTTTCTTTTTCTTTTTTTGAGGGGGAACATGCTCTTTGTTAAGAACATAAAATGTTATTTTTGTGTGACAAAAACTAACTATAGTAGTTGTCCTTTTGAAATCGACTCATGCTTATTGTGCCCACTACCTTTTAAATGATTCATTCGCTTTTCTTTCTCCTGCACCCATGAGGGAGGGATGGATTGATTGATCATAAAACAAATTGGTGAGTTGTTGCTTTATATGAATCACAAATAATTCATTCGCTTTGCTTTTTCCTGCACCCATGAGGGAGGGATGGATTGATTGATCATAAAACAAATTGGTGAGTTGTTGCTTTATGAATCAAAGCTATCGCCCATCAATTGTCAAGAGTTTCACTAAGAACAAGCTAAAAGAAAGAGAGTTTAAGTAATAATATTCTTAATATGCCCTTGCTTAATTGATAAATCTTTTGTTTTGCCTATTGGTTAATTTATTAACACAAAAATTAGGAATATGAGTCCTCAAAAATAAGGTGATTTAATGGCTAAATAAGGTTTTTTTGGTATATGTTATGTTTATGTTAAAACTTAAGGGGAAGGCAGTCATTTTTCCCTAAACTTTGAAGGTTATTATTGTCTTTTTCTTCCTTGGGAAATGTTGGTTTAAATTTGAATCTTGAATATTGGGGTTCAAAAATTAAAAAGTGAAATCTAAATGTTTAATATTCAAATTTACTTTGGAATAATTAAATAAATAAACCATCCAGATTCACTTCAAAGAAAAAGAAAAAATAAAGAATCTAGATATTGAAGAGTTGGATTTTATGTTATTCATTTTTTCATCATCCAAATTCTTCACGTTCATAATTTGTCTCATTTAAAGTTCAAACCTCAAAAATGAATTACCACTATAATATCATATAAATGAAAAATTAGTCCTCATATTACTGCAAAATTTTAATGGGGAAGCTCCCAACTCCAATTTTTTTGTTGGAGATGTGATGGACAAGTTGTGATGTATGACTTAATAGCAAGATTGGGTTTTGAGTTTGTGGGGGAGTAAAACCAAGGCCCGTGATCGAGGCCCAGGAATACCGTTTCATTAAAAGCACGCCCGAGGGGGAGAAATCGTTGAGGCCTGTTGTAGGTAACAGTGGGGCGCGTAAGTGTCCGAGGAGTTTGGTCCGAGAGGAATACCCTTCTCGGATGTGACGTCTATTGGAGAGAGGAGCTTCGGCTCTCCTTTAATCCACTTTCCAGAGAGTCCCAGAATAAAAGACAGACTACCGACGTGTATAGAAGGGATAAGGATCCAGAAATATCTCAAGGAAAGGCTGCTACCACCGCATTAAATGCGTTGCAGCTGATTTCCTGGCCGCATTTATGTGGAGAAGACCTCTGAACAGTGTGGAAAGTCTCCTTTATCCCCAGAAAATCAGAAAGCTGGAGAAAAAGGAGGGGAAACTCAAGTACCGTGCTAGATGACAGACAAGTGGACGATGGGATCGAGCAGTGAAGGAGTATATAATGGAACAAACCCTTCACAAAAAAGGGAGAGGAAGAAAAAAGAAAAAGGAGAGTACGGGAAGAACATTGAGAAATCGCTACTGTAGCATTTAGAAGAAAATAACCTAAAAGAGAGCATCTTGTCTAAGTTCATACCCCTCGGACTTGATCAGAACCCATCAAAACTGCCTCAACCTTACCCCTCGGACCTAAAATCTTAGCTGCTTATTCGTGCGTTTTAGCCTCCTCGGCCAAGTACCCTACCCCCAATAACTGTCGCGAAAATCCGTTGGCCCAATTCTTCAACCCACTCTCTTACAAATTTATTGTATTGGGCTCATTGGGCCCATTCCCTGTTTCCATCAAGGTGTGGGCTACAATCTGTGACCCTACAATTGGCGCCGTCTGTGGGAAAAGAATTAGCGCTAGTAGGAAGTTACGGCAGTTATGGCAGGTTCCGGACCGCAACAAGCCAGTCCGCCCCATGCAGAGTCAGTAAACGCCAATCAGCAAGATGAACTCCATAATCTTGAACGGGATAACCACGTAGATAACCAGCGTGAGGGTAGTTCGCGAGCGATCCATGCTGGGAAGAGCGGCTATCGACGAAAGAGCCATCTGGTGCAAGGACACGCTGACGAAAAGGACTTACAGCGTGAAATAGAAGGATTGAAAAAGAAGCTTCGTCGAGCACAACGAAATCGCACCCCTTCAAGTTCTGATGTCTCCTCCAACAGTGAGGGGGAGGACAGTTACAGGAATTCTTTAGAGACTCCCCCCAGTGAATCCTATTCCTATGAAGAAGAGCATTCTCACAAGAGAAGGAGAAAAAGTTCGTCTAGACGGGGAGTGGGAACCAAAGACATGAAGAAGGCTTTGACCCAAATTTCTAAGTCCCCCTTTACTAGGGGAATAGAAAAGGCAAAGCTTCCCAGACGTTTTCATCAGCCTACGTTCTCTATGTACAACGGACGTACCGACCCTGTAGAACACGTGAGCCAATTCAGACAAAAGATGGCAGTCTACTCTCAGGACGAGGCTTTATTGTGTAGAGTATTCCCCTCTAGCCTAGGACCGATGCCGATGAGATGGTTCGACGGGTTGAAGACTGATTCCATCGGCTCCTTTAAGAAGCTCACTCAATCATTCTGCTCCCGGTTTGTTACATGCAGCAGAGTTCCTCAACCCCTTGATTCCCTGCTGTCCATGACAATGAGGGAGGGGGAGTCTGTGAGATCATATGCCGAGAGGTATTGGGAGATGTTTAACGAGATTGATGGAGATTTTGACGAGGTCGCTGTCAGAACCTTCAAGGTTGGTCTTCCCTCCGATCATGGTCTGAGGAAGTCCCTGACAGGGAAACCGGTCACCAGCTTGCAACAATTAATGGATAGGGTGGATAAATATAAAAGGATAGAAGATGATCAACAACAGCAGCAACAAGGAAAAGGGAAAGACAAGCTTGTCCCACAAGAAAGAAGAGAGTTTAGGCCGGACAGGTACAATAATAACCGGCCGAAAAGGGATTATGCCGAGCAGCAGACATCCAGCAACAGCCAAATAGTAGGGGCTGTATTCCGAGAGCCTGTGCACCAAGTCCTAGAAAAGGTAAAAAACGAACCCTTCTTCAAGTGGCCCAACAAGATGATGGGAAACCCAGAAAAGAGAAACCGGAACCTCTATTGTCAATATCATAGAGACCACGGCCATACCACCGAGGATTGTAGAAGCTTATGGGATCACCTGGACCAGCTTGTCCGGGAGGGCAGATTGAAACAGCTGTTGCACCATTCCAATAATCTGGGTATCCATGCGGATACTCGGTCAGAAAGGGAGAATCCTCCTAGACCTCCAATTGGAATTATTAATGTCATCTTTGCGGCACCTGGCAGGACAGGGTCATGCCCCTCCAGAGTAATGTCGGTGGCTCGTCTGTACCGTGAGGATGACTCTCATGAGTCGAAGAGAGCTAAATCGAGCCGGTCCCTGGTCATGGGATTCTCGGACGAAGACAAGATCGGAACAGTTCAACCACATGACGATGCTTTGGTAATTACCCTCCGAATTGGGGGCTACGATGTAAAGAGGGTAATGGTGGATCAAGGCAGTGCAGCCGAGATCATGTACCCTGACCTCTTCAAGGGGCTGAACCTAAGGGCCGAAGACCTGACACCTTATAACTCCCCTTTAGTAAGCTTTGAAGGGAAGATTATTATCCCGAAAGGGCAAGTCAGGCTGCCAATACAAACCGGAGCGAAGATAGTAGAGGTCGATTTCATAGTGGTGGACGCCTACTCCCCTTATACAGCAATTGTTGCAAGGCCTTGGCTTCATACTTTAGGAGCAGTCTCTTCCACCCTGCATCAGAAGATTAAATACCCCTCTGGAGGCAAGATAGAAGAGATATTGGGTGATCAAACCATGGCACGGCAGTGCATGATAGCAGCTATCCGACATGAACCTGAAGCAGAATCTGAGGCTCAGGAAGAAGAGCTATAGCAATCAAAACCCCCAATGTTGTCCAAGGATGGGCTGTCCGAGGAGGCGAAATGCGAGGATCTTGTAAAGGTCATAATAGGAGATGACCCTGAGAAATTCTTTCAAATCGGATCTCAACTACCCCCGTTGGAGAAGGAGGAATTGATAGAGTTCCTCAAGCGAAAGATAGACGTGTTTGCATGGAACGCCTATGAGGCTCCAGGGATAGACCCAGACTTCATTTGTCACCATTTGAATGTTAATCCAGCAATGACCCCCAAGAAGCAGCTCCCTCGCCGGCCATCTAAAGAGCATGCAGAAGCAGTCCGTCAGGAAGTGATAAAGCTAAAGAAGGCAGGGGCTATCAAAGAGATCTTCTACCCAGAGTGGTTGGCAAACACGGTGGTGGTCAAGAAAAAGACTGGGAAGTGGCGAGTATGTGTTGATTTCACGAACCTGAATAAAGCCTGCCCAAAAGATCCGTTCCCCATGCCCAAAATTGATCAGCTGGTAGACGCCACAGTCGGCCATCCTCGGATGAGTTTCTTGGATGCTTTCCAGGGTTATCATCAGATACCTTTAGCATTGGACGATCAGGAGAAAACTGCTTTTGTCACGCCAGTGGGAAACTACCACTACAAGGTGATGCCTTTTGGTTTGAAGAACGCAGGCTCTACTTATCAGAGGATGATGACGAGGATGTTTGAATCATTATTGGGGAAAAGTATGGAGATTTACATAGATGACATGGTGGTGAAAAGCAAAAGAGCATCTGAACACCTAGAGGATCTTCGAGTCGTCTTCGAAATTCTCAGAAGCCATAAGCTACGCTTGAATGCCTCCAAATGTTCGTTTGGCGTTGGCTCAGGCAAATTCTTGGGTTATATGGTCACTCATAGGGGAATTGAAGTCAATCCCGACCAAATCAAGGCCATCACCAGTATGCGAACTCCTCGGAACCCGAAAGAGGTGCAAAAACTCACCGGGATGGCCGCTGCCCTGAATAGATTCATATCTCGATCAGCTGACAGGTGCCGACCCTTTTTCCTGTTGATCAATAAATGGAAAAGCTTTGAGTGGTCGACGGAATGTGACGCGGCTTTTCAACAGCTCAAGGACTATCTTGCTCGGCCGCCTGTCATGTCAAGCCCTGAGCCGGACGAGGTCCTTTTTGCTTACATTGCAGTGGTCTCCTATGCAGTGAGTTTAGTATTGATAAGGGTAGACAACGGCGTGCAACGACCAGTATACTACGTGAGTAAGTCACTGCATGAGGCAGAAATACGCTACCTACCACTGGAAAAGGCCATATTAGCGGTGGTGCTTGGCACACGCAAGTTGCCTCATTATTTCCAGGCGCACACAGTGATCGTCCTTACTCAACTCCCACTAAAAGCCATACTTAAAAGTGCAGACTATACGGGAAGGATAGCCAAGTGGGGTACAATTCTGGGAGCTTTCGACATTAAGTACATGCCTCGCACCTCAGTTAAAGGCCAGGTACTGGCCGACTTGGTGGCAGAATTCACCGAACCGGAAGCGGATAGTCAACTATCATTAGAGGAAAGAGGTGCAAAACTAGCCTATAGTATCACCAGGTGTCCCCCTCCGACGTGGGAAGTATATGTAGACGGAGCATCAAACCAAAAAGGAGCGGGTATTGGGCTAGTGTTGACATCAACAGAGATGATCACCATTGAAAAGTCGTTAAGATTAAGCTTTCCTGCCACGAATAACGAAGCAGAGTACGAAGCACTACTGGAAGGAATGACTATGGTCCTGAAGATGGGAGGAAAGTCCATTAACCTCTTCTCGGACTCAATGCTAATTGTGGGACAAGTCAAGGGAGAATTTGAAGCCAAGGATGAGAGAATGCGAAGCTATCTTAGCCGAGTGAGAGCCATGCAAGTGGAGTTCGAATCCTTTAGCTTGCTACATGTCCCAAGAAGCGGTAACACGCATGCGGACTCCTTGGCCACTCTCGCAACCTCCTCGGCACAGAATTTACCTCGCCTAATCCTTGTTGAGGACCTGCATCGACCCTCAATAATAGCAAACGTAGTACAGATCAATCAAGTAAGAATGGGGCCGAGTTGGATGGACCCCGTCGTGCAGTTCTTAAAGGATGACATTCTACCCGAAGAGAAAACTGAAGCCGACAAAATAAGAAAGAAGGCTCCTAGCTATTGGCTATCACAGGATGATAAGCTATACAGGCGTTCCTTCTCTGGACCTTATCTACTCTGTGTTCATCCCGATCAAACGGAATTGCTTTTGGAGGAAATGCATGAGGGAATCTGTGGAAGTCATACTGGGGGCAGATCCTTGGCGCATAGGGCCATTACTCAGGGTTATTGGTGGCCGAACATGCAGAGAGAAGCTTTGGAGTACGTCAAAAAGTGCGATCAGTGTCAACGATATGCACCAGGTATACACCAGCCCGGAGGAATCCTCAATCCGATATCTAGCCCATGGCCATTTGCTCAGTGGGGCTTAGACATCGTCGGACCATTTCCTAAGGCTGTGGGAAATAAAAAGTATCTGATAGTTGGTACTGACTATTTTACCAAATGGGTTGAAGCAGAGCCCCTGGCTAATATCCGAGATGTGGATGCAAAAAGATTTGTCTGGAGGAACATTGTTACTCGATTCGGTGTCCCACATGTACTCATCACAGATAACGGACTCCAGTTTGACAGTAAAATGTTTAGAGACTACTGTGGAGAATTGGGCATCACTAACAGATATTCTACTCCGGCTTACCCCCAAGGGAATGGGCAGGCTGAAGCTGTAAATAAAGTCATACTCAGCGGATTGAAGAAAAGACTGGATGAAGCGAAAGGCAGATGGGTGGAGGAACTCCCACACGTACTTTGGACATATAGGACCACACCTCGGAGGTCCACCGGAGAGACCCCCTTCTCAATGACCTATGGAGTTGAAGCAGTTATCCCCTCGGAGACTGGGTTCCCAACGATGAGAACAAGTTCATTCAATCCAAAGGACAACGATGAAAACTTGGCGAGAGATCTGAACTTGATCGACGAGAAAAGGGAAAACGCAATGGTCCAATTGGCCCATTACCAACAAAAGCTGAGGCAAGGTTATGATGCCCATGTCAAGGCAAGGCCTTTGGTCCCAGGTGACCTGGTACTGCGAAAAGTCGTGGGTTCAGCAAAGAATCCAGCTTGGGGAAAACTAGGGCCAAACTGGGAAGGACCATACTGCATCACCTCCAACGCAGGCATTGGGGCATATTACTTGGAGGACTTGGATGGACTTGTAATACCTCGCCCTTGGAATGTCAATAATTTGAAAAGGTATTATTATTAATAAACTTATGTTTGATCAAAATTTGTTCTTTATATTCAATATATATACCTCCTTCCATACCTCTTGACATTCTGTGACGTGTTTAAACTTAAATCCAATCATGCATGAGTCCTCGGACCGGATGATTTGGGTTAGTTAACACCCTCACTGCTCTTTGAAGTGTTTAAACTTAAATCCAATCATGCACGAGTCCTCGGACCGGATGATCTGGGTTAGTTAACACCCTCGTTGTGTGACGTGTTTAAACTTAAATCCAACCATGCATGAGTCCTCGGACCGGATGATTTGGGTTAGTTAACACCCTCACTGCTCTTTGAAGTGTTTAAACTTAAATCCAATCATGCACGAGTCCTCGGACCGGATGATTTGGGTTAGTTAACACCCTCAGTGTCCTGTGAAATGTTTAAACTTAAATCCGATCATTCACTAGTCCTCGGACTAGATGACTTGGGTTAGTTAACGTCCAAATTGTTCCATGAGGTGTTCTCATTTAAGTCCCATCTCTATTTTTAACGTTCAAATATGGACAAGTGAATGTCTCAGATTTCCCACTTAGTTGTGTTTAGCTAGTTTGTCAATTTCCAGGTCTTCTTAGTCAAGTTAGGCGTTCGTTTAACACAAGTTCAAAAAAAAAAAAAAAAAAAAAAAACGCAATGACAGCAAAGAGATTTAATACTACTTGATATGGTACGTAAAACGAAAAGAGTGCACTTTCATTAATGACTGAAACAAAGTACAAATCCTTAAAATAATAAGTATAGAAAACAAAAAGAAAACGTTAACATAAATGTCCTAGGCCTTGGTCTTGAGGTCTTGGTGGTCTTGGCGGTCGGCCACTTGTTTGGATTGCGAAGGGGCAGCATCCAAAGCATTACCCTGGGAGGCCTCAGCGCTTTCCCCCTGACCAGACTCTTGAAGTGGGGCTGTAGGGATTTCCACAGAAGCTGGAAGATCTTGGTTGATCATAGGAGCTTCAGACACTGGGGCTGGCTGCTCTGGGGGAGGAGAATCGGAACCTGAGAGCGGTTGGATTTCAGGATCATAATACACGCTCTCAGGCCTCCTAAGAGTAGAGTCAGCAGGAACCCCAGCGGCGTCAAGGGCTTTTCCCCAAGTGACGTCGCAGTAGTCCCTGGCAACGGAGGCAAACTCCTCAGTTAATCTGCTCTGAGTCTCCTCCACCCCCAGAGCATAAGAAGCTTGTTTCTCAGCCTCGGCTGCTTCTTTCTGTAGCTGCGCAGCTTCCTTGGCCTGACGGAGCTCTTCACGCAGACCTATCACCATCTGCCTCTCCGTCTCTAAATTGATTTGGCAGAGGTGCAGCTCACCGCGAATAGTCTCCGCCTGCTTCTCTATATTATTCCTACCAGCCTCAGCGCTGGCCTTATCTTGGTTAGCCTTCTTCACTTGCTCGGCCAACTGCTTCTGCTGGGTTCTAAGTACGCTTAAGTCGTCCTCCGCAGCATCTCGGGCCTGGTAAGCAGCCCTCGCCTCATCGCGAAAGCGCTTTGCCCATTCGTCGGCCACGTGCACCTGTTGCGCGACCTATTAAGCAAAAAGAAGAAACGTCTTAAACGTAAAAAAAAAAAAAAGGAATAATAATAACACATAAATAAGATTTTTTTTTATATATATAACCAACTTACCATGGCCAAGTCCCTTTTCATCGAAAGGACCAGATCAGGATAGTCAATGCTCCTGTACGCCGCCAGGTCCGAGGGAAGGAGGAGGGGTTGTAGCAGAGCGTCGGCCAGACGACCTGCATGGCCACCTCTAAAATGCCGAAGAGAGGCGTCCATCCTAATGGGGCCGCCATCGACCTCCAACTCGGGTGACCAAGTTTGTGGCGGCTGACGAACTCGGGCCGCAGGTCTCTCCTCGTGGCTCTCCACGGAGTGGGACCTCCTGCTCCTTCGCTCTGGTGCAGGCCTGGCCTGTTTATTGCCCCTTGATGGGCCTAAACCGCCCTCCTCGGCAGGCTCCATTGGCCTCTTCCTTCTTAAATCTGGATTCGGTTTGAGCCCAAGATCAGCAGGAACTTGGGGCGGAGGAGGAGGAGGGTGTGCAGCCTGTACGGACTTGCCTTTATCTTGAGAGGGCGGCCCCTTATTCCTGCCCCTCATCAGTTCTTTCAAAGACGGCTCGGTCCGGGGGGCCATGTCTTCCTCCTCGTCAGTTGAATCGGCAATGTAAGTAATCACCCGATCCGGAGGGTGCACGCTTGACTGCTCGTCCTCCCCTTCCTCGGCCTCCGATATGTGTACTCTTTCTTCTTCGAATCTGAACTCGTCAATCTCAAGTTCAAGAGAGGAGGAAGAAGCTGTCACCTCTCGGAGTACGGCCCCACCAAGCGCTACGTCGCGTAGTGGTTCGACGGCAAGGGGGATCCCCTGTGGAATGGGGTGGTCGACTGGAGGAAGATCGTAGTCGGCAAGGAAGTTTGGCCGAGACACGTCAATGCGGGCCAAGCGATAGTCTCCCGCTCGGATAGAGTTGCCGACGTCTAAAAAAGACCGAGAAATGGGCTCAAAGTCCAAAATGAGGTGGACCGCTCTTAACTGCCCGTCTTCGTTCACAAAGATCTCTGACCTCAGCAAGTAATTCAATGCTGGGACGTTGATTAGGCTCAGCTTCGGATTGGTAAGGAATTTGTCTAGCAAAGAAATAAACCACGTTACTAAGCCTCGGCTATAAAAAAAAAAAAAAAAAAAAAAAACGTGCAATAAGCTATACTCGCATAAAATAACTAAATAAATGAACAAAGGATACGGAACAATCCCTAGTGCTAAAGTTAGAAGTCCTAGGTCTAAAGTGCTCCACCTGGTGTCCCGGCCTTGGTTGGGCAAGCTAAGCCGTCGCTCCAAGGCCCCGACAGGATTAAGTAGTCGTCCTTCATCCCCTTATTTGACTTGGGAAGGCAGGACACCAGTTTCACCACATTGTTACGGGACTTAAGGTAAAAACCCGCCCGGGACTCAATATGGCCTTCGTATAGGTGGGCGACGTCGTGCCACGTCAGTCCTAGCCTCAGGTGCCGGTCCAAGGCGTCGATTGACCCTAATACTCTAAAAAAGTTGGGGGCACACTGATGGGGGCACAACCTATGGGCGCGAAGGTAGTCCCGTGTGATCCTACCCATGGGGACGGTCATTCCCCCTTCTATAAAGGCAATCATAGGGATGACCACCTCTCCTCTTTTCCGTTCGAACTCCACCCCCTCTGTGGTGCAATGGCGCACCATCACCTCCTGGGGAATATGATATTTCTCCTTGAACAGCTCTACTTTGGCCGGAGTGTTCACTAAACGCTCGAATCTACCCATGGTTAGTCTCTATAAGATGCTATGGTTAGCCGAGAAGGTTAGCCGAGGATATAATGGTAGTCGGAGTGCGAATCTTACGAAAGGATGAACGCGGATTGCTTCTCTGATCGCCGGAATCAAGCTCTCTCTTTCTGGTGACGGATTGGTAGGCGCCTGGATACGAACACGGAAGTTGTAAGCTCTAATAAGGAACCGAAAGTAATGCCTGGAAGCTTTTATAGTTGGAAATGGGAAAGGGAAAAGCCACAATCCCGCCCAAATATTGAAATGGCAATCTGGACCGTAGGATTCGCATTCCACCGTAGGATACCTGGTTGAAACGGACTTCCAAGCATTCAATGATGATTGTGCGAGTTCCCAAGCGTCAGAAGCCCTTGCGAAATGGCAGAAATGGCCCTTGCGCGTGCCTAAATTTAACTACAATAAAGGACTACATCGTAATTACATTTATATATCAAAATCCTAATTTTCCTCCTCGGATCAGAAAGAAAAGTTAGAATTTTGAGGGGCTATTGTGGGGGAGTAAAACCAAGGCCCGTGATCGAGGCCCAGGAATACCGTTTCATTAAAAGCACGCCCGAGGGGGAGAAATCGTTGAGGCCTGTTGTAGGTAACAGTGGGGCGCGTAAGTGTCCGAGGAGTTTGGTCCGAGAGGAATACCCTTCTCGGATGTGACGTCTATTGGAGAGAGGAGCTTCGGCTCTCCTTTAATCCACTTTCCAGAGAGTCCCAGAATAAAAGACAGACTACTGACGTGTATAGAAGGGATAAGGATCCAGAAATATCTCAAGGAAAGGCTGCTACCACCGCATTAAATGCGTTGCAGCTGATTTCCTGGCCGCATTTATGTGGAGAAGACCTCTGAACAGTGTGGAAAGTCTCCTTTATCCCCAGAAAATCAGAAAGCTGGAGAAAAAGGAGGGGAAACTCAAGTACCGTGCTAGATGACAGACAAGTGGACGATGGGATCGAGCAGTGAAGGAGTATATAATGGAACAAACCCTTCACAAAAAAGGGAGAGGAAGAAAAAAGAAAAAGGAGAGTACGGGAAGAACATTGAGAAATCGCTACTGTAGCATTTAGAAGAAAATAACCTAAAAGAGAGCATCTTGTCTAAGTTCATACCCCTCGGACTTGATCAGAACCCATCAAAACTGCCTCAACCTTACCCCTCGGACCTAAAATCTTAGCTGCTTATTCGTGCGTTTTAGCCTCCTCGGCCAAGTACCCTACCCCCAATAACTGTCGCGAAAATCCGTTGGCCCAATTCTTCAACCCACTCTCTTACAAATTTATTGTATTGGGCTCATTGGGCCCATTCCCTGTTTCCATCAAGGTGTGGGCTACAATCTGTGACCCTACAGAGTTTATAACCAAACTCAAGGGCAGGGTTGTCATTTAAAAAAAAAAATTATTGTTTCTTTATATCTCAAGAAATGTTGGTTTAAATTCTTAAAGAGGATATTGATCTTGAACATCTTGCTTCGAAAATAAAAAAGTGGAATTCAAAATGTTCAATATATGAATTTACCTTAGAATAATAAATAAATTTAAATGCATATGTCATATTTGGATTCGTTTTCAAGAGAGAAAAGACTAGAATTTAGATATTCAAAACATTTGAATTTACTTTTTGAAAAAAAAAAATTATACAAATTTTGTAATCCAAATCTTCAACATTCAAAATGTTGACATTCATAATCAATATCCATTAAACCCAAAAACATAATTTACATAACTATTTCACCAATTATTTGCCAAGTACCTTTAGAATGACAATAATGGAATGAAAAAAATTTAGTCTTTCATGTCAATGCAACTTTTAATGGGGAAGAAGCTTCCCAACAACTCCCATTATTTTGTTTGAGTTTTTTACTATTTTCTTTTATTCTTCTATTTTTGCATAATAAATACGCACTTGAAGTGGCGCGTGGGCTTAGTTTGGATGGAGTAGTGAGAAAGTGTGACAAAGGAGAAAGTATATGTTGTTTCTGGCGCGCCTGTCAAACTTCTAGCGTGCCTTTCAAGGCCGTGAATATACTGGAATACTTTAGACTGTTTAGTGGCCAACTTGCATATCATGCGCGTGGGGCTACCATTTTACCCAAAAACTGATAAAGTCTTTACATTTAATCGGACGGCTGAAATCAACCCACCACTTTCCCCGTGATAAGTGGAAAAGGAAAAATAAAATATGGGACCCAATAAAGTTGATATGTTTTGAAGAATTAAAAAAATATATATATATTTTTTGTTTCTCAAATTTTTTTTTATAATACTAGAAAAATGAAAAAAATTCTCATGTGTTTGCAATCCTAGGGTAGATTTATGTTCTTTTTTTAGGATTGCAAACACATGAGAATTTTTTTTCATTTTCTAGTACAATAAAAAAAAAAATCAATATTTTTATATCACATTAATTTGTGAATTTGATAATAACTTTGGCATTTTCCTTCAAGGAATTTTAAGGAAGTAAACTTATAATGTTTGATAGTTCAAATTATAAAATCAATTGAAGCAATAGAGTATTATTTTTTACCAAGGTTAGAGACACAACTTTTTTTTTTTTTTTTTGTGGTTATAACTTGTTAAGTTGTATGTAAAATAACATTATTTTCACATAGATTAATCACTCTAAAAAAAAAATTACAACATGTTACATCACCATTCTTCTATATTATTAAGGGTCAAAACTTAATGGTATTGCCTCCTTGGCGAACCTTTTTTTTGTAAAGATAATGCTAAGGTTTGTTCTTTTTGTTTTCTAACTTGAAAAAATGTATTAACATTTAAATATATTGAAAGAAATGCATTTTTTTGGGGAGGAGGGTTAACGATAGGTAAAGAATAATGAATCTTCCTTCATATTTTATATAACATTTAAACGTTAATCTTATTAAATATAACATAACACATATGGTGAAATAAATTTAACATAAGTTTCATCCTAAAAGAACTATAATTGAAGGACTTCAAAAAAAAATAATCAAAATTCTTTCTTCTGATTATACTTGTTGACCGTAATAAAACAAGATAAAAAAGTAAAATGACTCTCTAACCCTTTTTAAAGTAACATGGAGGAGTCAACCGGTTACTATATTAATGAAAATTAGAAACAAAGTCCATAGATAAAAATTTTAATAAGCGAGACATAATTTGAACCTGCTAGAAACACAAAAAGTGTGTCTATTCAACTATTAAACTCCTAACTTTATTATATTAAACATCAATATTAGGGACGCTACAATTTTCACTAGTTAAGAAAACATTGTTTTCACATAAATCCGTTATTTATATAATTTTGATGAATGAGTTGCAGTTAACTCAATCGATAAAGTTTTTTGTAGTCGAAAGTTTTCATTTATACTAAAAACGAATTGATGTCATGATCTGATTATAAAAGAGTAATCAAACATTATTTTCACATAAATCCATTATTTATATTATTTTAATTGGTAAGTTACAGTTAACTCAATTGATAAAGTTTTTTGTAGCCGAAAATTTTCGTCTATACTAAAAACGAACTAATGTCTTAATCTGAAAATAAAAGAGCAATCAAACATTGTTTTCACATAAATCCATTATTTATATTATTTTAATTAGTGGGTTATAGTTAACTTAATCGATAAAATCTATTATAGTCGAAAATTTTCATATATACTAAAAATAAATTGATATTTTGATTTGACGAAAAAAAAACAATCATTGAGAGCAACTAAGGGGGAAAACTCTCTCTAAAAAATATATTATTTTTATTGATACCCATTACAATATTTGATTTTATCTTAATGTAAAAAATCCTTCCACAACATGTGGGAGCCTGGGAGGTGCTGAAAAACCAGGAGACGATTTTTGTTGCTCAGAGGCCAAAGCTCAGTTAAATAGAAATGGTGAGGGACCCACAGCACCAAGAGAGAAAAAAAAAAAGAAGAAAAGAAAATAGGAGACCCCAACTAAAGGCAATGATGAGTGAGAAGTGAAATTTCAGCTTGAGACCAGTTTTTGCTTCCAAAAGGGGCAGGCTTTTGCTGTGTTTGACAAACAAAATGCTCCGGATTCCCTGCCTAAAGTGCCTATATAGACGTGCCCTCCTTGATGCTTGTCCCTCTATCTAATAACTCATTGCTTTCTTTGTGTTCCTTATTACCTACCCTATAGATACAATTCGAAGTTGTCGTTTTGTCTAGTGTAGTCAAAATCTTATACCAAACCACATTTGTCACAGAGTCTCAAAGAGTGGCTATTTATTATGTACTGTTAGTTTTTTTTGGCTGCCTTCATTTGTTTCGCATTTGGCATTCAAATTTTGAGTTTTTTTTGAAGTGGGTTCATGCTTAAGGTTTTGAACTGAAAGTGGGTTTTGTCAGTTTTGTGTTATAGTCTCAGCTACAGGATTATAAGAGGAAGTCCAGTGTAAAGAAGCAGCAGGTTAGTCTCTCTCTCTCTCTTCATTTTTTGCTTGGACACAAATGCTTGTCGTTTTTGTTTTAGCTCTATTGAAAGAGTTGAAAGAGATTAATCCAAGAAAGTCACAGCCTTTACTTAGCTGAGCCTAATATATCAATTTTTTTTTTCTTCATTATGCATGAGGTTTTCTTTTTCTTTAACTCAGTTTTATCAGAAATTAAAAAGAGGGTATTGAAATTTTACAGCTTTTGATGTTTTTAAGGTTTGGTTTGTCTTGTACTTTATCTGGGTTTAATTTTATTTATTTATTTAAATTTTGATACAATGCGAGTATTGGTGAAGATTCAGACAAAATGGGCTTTTTGCAATGGTATCGAATTCCAGTGTTTAGTTTATTCTCTGTCTGTTGATTTTCCTGACTGGATAGTTGTTGAAGTGTGGCAAAGCACTACATGTTTTATGCTGTTGGATTTTCATAAATTATGTCATACACAGCTAATCTTATTTTTTTGAAGAAGTTAAGTACAGCTAATCTTTTATTTAAATAGAGGTTTCTGGTATTTCATTGATGGTGACTTTTTAAAGGAGAGTCTCTCTCTCTCTCTCTCTTACACACACAGACTTGCTGCTGTTGTTACAAATTCAATTAGGGGGTTTCAATTGTCATTGTTATATCTATTATTTTAGACAGCTATTGCTAAATTAATGTCAGGGTTGAAATGGGGTTTTGATTTTGGTTGCAAACTCTCTCTCTTTAAAAAAAAAAAAGTCAAGTTTGCTGTTGCTGTCATTGAAATATATTGGGGTTTCAAGTTCTCAGCATTTTAATGCTTTTCTGATGTTGAGCTCTAAGAAGACAGCAACTTCTGTTTTTCAAATTTTAAAAACAAATTGAGGTTCAAAATTGGAATGTTTTCTCTTCCAGTTCTTGCTTTTCCCTTTGCTTAATATTATCATTTTTTCTTTAATACTAAATTGATCATCTTGGTTGTTGCAGGCTAAGGAATTATTGTCTTCCATCTTCTCTATCATGGGGACAATGATGACATCTTCCGCACTGCGAGTCCCTCATGAAGCATCTAATTTCGATGAGGTTTCCATGCAGCAGAGTTTGATTTTCGCAGATAGTCTCAAGGTACTCCTGCTCCTTGTTTACACTTCATCTATATAAGCTTTACAATCTTCCTTAAAACTTCAAATATTGGCCAAAAATTGGGATTCAGACTTTCAGTTCATCCCTTTAGTCTGATAAGGGAATTGAACATGCTGCAGTTTTTTAAGACTTGACCAAGCTTTATGCAATCAGGCTTCTTAAGATTTTATTTTTTGTTCAACCGTATTTTCTTATAGCACATGTTTGTTCAGGACCTGAAAAATCTAAGAACACAGTTATACTCAGCAGCAGAGTATTTTGAACTATCATACACCAATGATGACCAAAACCACATGTGAGTTAATCTGATTCATAAATGCTGGTGTTTTCAAGTGAGGTTTCAATTCTATCTTTTCTGAAAGAGGTTATCCTCACATGTGTGCAGTGTAGTAGAAACATTAAAAGATTATACGATTAAAGCTCTTGTGAATACTGTGGACCATCTGGGTTCTATTACATATAAGGTTAATGATCTCTTGGATGAGAAGGTTGATGAAGTTTCTGGAACGGAGCTCCGTGTATCTTCCATTGAGCAGGTGAGCTGGGATTGTTTCTTTAATCAATAAGATACTTGTAAACCTTGAATAGGCAATTTGGTAGGGATGCTCATTAGCAATCATTAGGGTAACGATTTATGAGTTAACCTAAAGGAGGTAGAAATAAAATTACTACTGTTTTGGCTATTCACTTGATTTTGTTTGATAAAAAATAAATAACAAGTCGGTTTGGAATAGCAGCCCTAACAGAAGTTCAGATTCTTTTAAAGTCGGTGTTTAGTATTGGTAAAGCCTTGTATTTAGCAAAGAGGGAGAATCATGTTTTGTGTATTTCTAAGATAATGCAGTGAAAATATTGGTCAAATGGCTCTTGCACCACATTATGATGACTTACTTTTCAGATCAAACATAAGATTTACCTCGCTGTTCTAGTTTAGTAACCATTTTGATAAATTATGCTTCTGTATTACTAATATACTTGGCAATATGAAAAATATAAGTGTACTTATAATCCTTATCAGTAAACATGAACAACTTCGATGTGCAAAGTATGATGTTAGGATATCTTGAAAATAACTGGGAAAGAAATGAAAAATGAATACAAGAACTTACATGGTTTGAAGTGACCCAATTTCACTGGTGGAGAAGGCAAGAGATTCAGATGATTGGGGCTGAAAAGCATAAATCACCCTATGCTAAATAGCTGCTTCTTGCTTTAAAAATTAGAAAGTTATGCTCATTGTACTCAGAAAATATTTACTGTTAAGAATTCGTTCATCTTTTTAAGGAATTTTCCTACTTACATTGTCAGCCTATCTATACTAAATATGAAAATTAAACCTTGTTTGTAAAAAGTCCAACCCTTTACCTATACTAAATAGTAAATATGGCCACCAAGCCTTTTTTCTTTTACTTGAAACTATCAATGTACTCAAATTTTCAAAGAACGTAAACAATTCTATATATTCAATGTATACAATTTTTTGATGTGTGGACATTTTTCTTCAAAAATTACATTCATTATCCAAACCTTCAAAGAATGTACACAATTATATATGTACACAACATAAAGTTTACCTGGATACAGTGTAGTTTACAAATATGGGCAATTATCATAGATTTGGATTTCGGGCTCTGCTTTTGGTTCTCTTACCAAAACATTGATGTTGCCCTCAGATATGGCCATATGGGATTTAAGAGGCAAATGATGGATGATTATTACCCAACAACATGCCGTGCTGAAATATTTAGTAGCAATGCTTTTATTTCATTTTCATATCAACATTGTCATTACTGAACATGAGTGAATTGATTATTGGACCATAACACTATAACAGTATTTGTGTCACTAGCTATAGTTTTCACTCTGTGAAAGCAAAATTTACATAATACTCACTTTCATCATTGCTTGGATGTGGAATGTTAGAGATTACGGACCTGCCAAGAGTTTATCAATCACGAGGGCATTACCCAACAGTCACTGGTGATAAATACTCCTAAGTACCACAAGCGATACATCTTGCCAGGCAAATATATAATTCTCCAATTTTTTTCATTTATTAAATGTTATATACTAAATGCAAATTTAAACACCCCCCCCCCCCCCCTCTTTTTTTTCCTTGTCAGTTTTTTAGTATTATGGGAATATTAAATTTGGATGCTTACAATTCCTGGAATTCATATCAGTTGGGGAGACCATGAGTGGCACCAATCGTACAAAATCAAAATACCAGGGCCGCAGCCTGGATGATGAAGATGACTGGCATCAATTTAGGAATGGTAGGGTCTTTTATCTCATGATCTGTGTCATTTCATATTTATTGGGCAACACTTTTACATAATCTAATTCTTCTTGTAATCTGATTGATTTCCCAAAGCTGTTCGAGCCACAATTAGAGAAACCCCACCATCTACAGTCAGGTATATACTAATGTTGTATCTTTGTTATGCATTTATCTGGTACTCTTGGTTTATTTTGTAATGAGGATCCTGATATTATAAGTCATGTTTCATGCAGTAGAGGGCATTCCCCCTCACCTTCTCCTCGACCTCCCCAGCGATCTGCAATTTTTTCCTTTACTGCAACCATGCCCAAAAAAGAATTAGGTTTGTATGAATGTTGAGCTGGCATATATAAATCTTCCAAATGCATTTTATTTTGTAGTCTCTCTCTAAATATGTCTTATTTATATGCATATATCATCTATTATCATTCAACTGAGATGTTTACCTTACAAATCAGACAAGAGAACAGTTTCACCACATCGGTTTCCACTTTTACGTTCTGGATCTCTTTCAAGTAGGTCAGTAACCCCGAGCTCAACTCGGCCCACTACCCCTAACTCAAGTAGGCCGACCACTCCAAATCCTAATCCAAGAAGACGGGTGAGTACAAAATAATATTGTCTGAATGTTGTGCAATTATAGTTGAATTTGTAATAATATGCCATTTCACTCAATCTGAACTGTAGTGTTATATCTTTTCAGTAGTCCATGGTTTCCTACAACTCCCAAGACCACCCCCCCCCCCCCCCCCCTTTTCCTCCAAAACTAAAAGATAAACAAAACTCTTGTATTCTCTAACTGAAACTTTGGAGTTTGTTATACTTGTACCAGTACCCTTCAGAGCCTCGAAAATCGGCTTCAATGCGATTACCAGCTGAAAGAGAAAATGGCAAAGATGTTGAACAATACCCTAGCAAAAGTAAACGTCTCCTGAAAGCCTTGCTTAGCCGACGCAAGTCAAAGAAAGATGACACGCTGTACACTTACTTGGATGAATACTGAAACAAATAGAATACAACGGGTTGAGAAAGAGGCCATGGGAGCAATGCTATGTCTGTAGACTTTTGCTTTCAGTTTTTCCCTTTTGTTTTGTACTTTATATAGTAAAGTATTTTCTCATTTATTATCCCCCCTCATTGAAACATTCAAGTAATTCATTTATAATGTGATGTACCATTCTGAGTAACCTTGCAGTAATGTACTTTGTCTTCAATATTATACATAACATTTCTTTTGTTGAATATGTATAACATCGAGCAGTAATGAGAAGTGAGAACTACATATTTTAAGAAAGTTTGGTCCTTTTTTTGGCTGTGTTTGTAGATGGTATGTGGGTAAATTAGGGTTTTTTTTTTTTTTTTTTTTTGGTGGTGGGGGGCCGCGTTGAACGTCCACAAAGCTTGAATTTTTTATTAAATAGGTTAAACTTTCTCAGTAACTTAAATAAGCAAATGTCCAATTCAATCAATGCAAGAATCCAATTTATTTCATGGAAGCCAGTTAGTGAACATAAATAAAAACTTTTCCTGAATGCAATCTACCTGTCTTCTATGATGCAACATCTGAAAGTGCAAATTTATTAAATGGTCACTATGGACCTTGCCCACCTCGCTTTTGGTTGGTGACCATCTTGCAAGAAGATTGGTTTTAAGTTGCAACTGATATTGACTTACAAATCAAATCCTTTTCCAAATAGGATTCTCAAAAAAAAAAAAAAAAATATATATATATATATATCCTTTTCCAAATACATATAAGCATGGTTGTCAAAATTGCAATTTGGATCGTAGAATCGCATGATTTTATGATCTCATCTCACCGAGACGTTTAGAATTGTAGTAGGATCGTAAAAATGTTAGGATCATATGTAGGATCGTGTAAGATTGTATAGGATAGTATGAGATCCTACCAATCCTACCAAAACATGTTTTTTTTTTTTTTCCTCTGATGGGATTGGTTTGGGCTTAAGATAATCCAACTAAACTCACAAGCCAAACTAGTTATCAACAACCCAATAACAAATTGAAGTCCCAAATTTACATCTTTGTCAAAAGAAAATCTCCAAAAAAAAAAAAAAAAAAAAAAAAAAAAAAAACCCACAGTACTTAAGTTTAAAGTTCAAACAAAAAAAAGAAACCTAAATATTTGGAAACATCAATCCCAAAGTTGTGCCTCCTCTCAAGAACCCCAAAACCCATCACCTGCACTCTCAATGACGTGGCCTTTTGGATTTCATATTTATAATTAGCTGGTTTACCTTAGAATATGAATTCTATTTTTGGATTTCATATTGTAATAAGCTAATTTTCGTTTGTTAACTAACCTAACTTATTTTGGATTTGGAACTTAGAAACTGAAAAATATTTTCAATATGTGTCAATAATATCTTGGTACTTAGTTGCTAATTAAACATGTACTAAACTTATTAGATACATTGTGTCAAAACTTAAATATATTTGTTTTGTTAGTATAAACATAACAACGTAGGGCATGAAAATTACATTATATGATACAAATCTTTGTTTTCTAATGGATGAATTTATATTTTATGTAACGTGATTACTCAACATATAAAGTCACTATTAATGTGTTTTTTGCTTAAAATTTGAAAATAGGTAGGATCTTACAATCCGATCTACAATCCTACCTACCTCCCACGATCCTACGTAGGATCCCGATTTTGACAACCTTGCATATAAGCATTTCATCAACAAGGACACAGTTAAATGAACATTTTTCTTTCCACATCTATATTGCACGATTTCACTCTTATCAGCATTTCTTGTGTACTTTGCTGGAAAATTTCAGTTTGAGTTTCTCACTCTATTTCATGTAACCTTGCTCATGCCGCAGGGAAGAGCAGAATCTGCAAGAATTATAAAAGGCGTGATGATTAATAAAAACAACCCCAGTAAAGTTGGGTTATGGATTATAATTACAAGGCAAATCAGGTTCCACAAACAACTAGAGCAAAGCCATTTGGGCTGCATCACTTTCTCTAAAAATTTGAACACAAATCAGTGATCATTCTAACATTAGTTTAAAATCTGTGTATTTAGGATAGCTATCGTACATATAAAAACTTCATAAATTAACCATCACTCAAAGTAAAACTCATACTACTGCATCTTAGATAAAAAAAAAGAAATTTCATAACTCATAACCAAAAGTTTGCTACAGCCTAAGGTAACAAGATGTCACAAACAAAAAAAAAAAATGATCAATTTCACGGAACAACCAGCAGTGCCAGTTGGTGAATTACATATGGTGTCACAATTCCATTCCTTGTCCAAATTCTTCAATCGTTTTTGTGGCAAGTGTAAGGACGTCCACAAAAGCACTAAATGATGCACGAAGAAATCTTGCTTCTACTGCCTCAAAATGCCTGTATTAGAAAGACAAAGAGATGGGAATTTATAGAAGGCAATCAGAGAGTTTATTTATATATAAAAGTGACAGGTTGTGGATTCAAGACTAGAAATCAGCCTCCCCCGAAAAAAATTGGGGTTAAAGCTACCCACGAATCACCTCTCCCAAATTGATCAAAAGTAGGAACTTGTGCACTGGGTATGACCTTTTTTTATCGGTAAGATACACATGCATCCTTTGGGTTTTAAATCCAAGACATCACCCTCAATCCCATTATTATGGAACAAGGGTGTGCTCTTTGAGCTAAAGCTCATTGGCAAGGGCTTTTCTCAATTAAAACAATAAATTTAGTAGAAGATTAATACAAGCAGGCAAACAGGAATTGGTCCCAGTTTCTCAAATGATATATTGTGGCATCCTGCCTTTTTTTTTTTCCTTAACTTTCCCCCCCTCCTGCCCTTCTTTGCTGAGGATTTTCATAGTATTAATCAATACACTATAATGCAATATAGAACAGTTACAATATTAATCATTAACATATAACATTATCGCTTTTAATGTTTTATTCAAAACAAAAATTCTTCATTAAAAAAGGTTCCAACTGGTAAGAGAGCTTACACTATAAGCTTTCCATTAGACACTTCCATCTGTCTTTTCACTTTGTTTGGCTGCAACTGCAATCAGAAATGGAATTGAGTACGAATCTAAATTTGTGCCCACCCCCAAAAAAAAAAGAAAAAAAATGAATTAGGCATCATGAAGGATCACCTCCTTATCAACAGCTAATGCTGCATAGACCATAGAAGCATTCTCCTCAGACTCATAGTCTACTTCCAAGTCGCTGCAAATAATATTTCAACTTAGAATTAACTTGGAGGTAAAATTTAAGTACCATTCTAGGGAAATAAATCCTCAAAGGCAGATAAAGTGAACCTGAACATCATGTCACTGAAGTAAACAAGTAAACAATGATCGATGGAATCCATACTCCTTCTCAAAGATGGTTACCCTTTGAAGTTTGTAGTCTTTCATTAGGTCATTTCTAATGGTAAAGAATCTCCTAGATGTATGGTTTGTACCTACATTAGGATTTATGCAATTATCTATCTTAAAATTTTTTTTAAGTGCTCCTTCAGCTCAAAGATGCTCATTCTTGCATATTTTCAGAAGTATCTCATAATTCTACTACTAGATTTACATGCCTTTCAGATAAACACTTCAAAATGAATTTTTTTTCCCTTGAATTTCTAAATATTTTTCCTGAACAGAGCCTCTGTTCATAACTATGAATGAAATCAGTAAAAACTCAAGTGAAAAATTGGAGAAGAATGGCCAAGCAGGCTAGAAAAAGACACCCTTCAACGAGTGCATATTAGATCACTGATTGAGAGCTCTTGTGCAGATGATAAAAAAAATTAACCCTTTCCTGTTACTAAACTCCTTGTGAACACAAGTTTAGGATCACTTCAATGGGAAATTAAAATAGAGCACCTAATAACAAAGCTTAACAACACCCACAGTAATTAAGTTGGATATTAAGGGTCCATTTGGTTAGGTGTTTTGGGCGCTTGAAAGAGCATTTTTAAAACCCAAAACTCTGTTTTGCAATCACAACTTCTCATAACTTTTTTAGAAACGCTCATTTTAAACTCAAAACAACCGTTTTCCAACAGCTTATACAAACGCACCCTAAGAATTAAAGGTTAGTGTCACTAAGAATTAATTATATTTTCCTCACGTTAAAAAGTTAGATTTTGGTTTGTCCACTCTTCCAAATTTGTTGTACTTTGGTTGTTCTGCCACTCATAAAGTTACCAAACCAGAAGATAAAAATACCCAATTTGACATGAGCTCTATGCAAGCATGACACACGAAATTAATAATGTAATACTGAAACTAAATCACTACTAACCAACCTTAAATAACCCAACAGAGAACACAGACAATAACAACATAAGCTAAAACTAAACAAACAATTATATGAAAATTTACACACGCAACACACAAAAATTACACAAAATAATGATACATATGAAGAAAGTGAATGAAACCCACATTGGTTTGGCAATAAAGATCCCAGCTTTAAGAATGTAAATTGAAGAAAACGCTGAAAAGCATCAAAGCCCAGAAAACCCAGTTGACACTGAGACTTAATATCACAGAAATATTCAAATTCACATACAAATTAGAACAAGAATTCAAGAGAGAGAGAGAGAGAGAGAGTAACCAGTTGAACTCCCATTGGAGTTGTGTGCCTGCCGTGTCAGCAACTGGAGCAGCCATAGCTTCAAGCTTTGCGAAAGAGAGAGAGATAATGAGCTTTGGAAATTAGGGCACTGAAATCGTCTCGTTCTCTCAAATGCTTTTATTTTTTGAGTTCATATAATGGGTTTGGGCTTAAAAAAAAAAAAAAAACTCAACAGGCCCGGTAATAACTTAAAAAAGAAAAATTAATACAAATATCATATTATCATCTCACAAACACATTTCTCCCTTAAAAATTTAAAAAAAAAAAAAAAAAAACTCACAAACACAATATTTTCATTATCACTCTCATTATTTCTCATTGTTCTTAATCTTATCGGTGTTGGAGCCATGTTATTACATGGCATCACCGACCCTGCTTATTTAAACCTGAATTCAACATAGCATTATAATGTTAGATAGAGATGTGCATAGGTCGGGTTGGGTTAGGTTAAGGAGATTTTTTGACCAAATCCACCATGGTGAGTTAAAAAAAATTCAACCCAACCCAACTCATGTGGGTTAGGTTGAACCCATGGGTTGGACAATTTTTTTCTATTACTATTATTATTAAATTGAGCAAAACAAAATATATCATACTTACCATCTGAGTTGATAAACAAAATATATATTAATATATGAACTAATATTGCAACTCAGTTATACATTAATATTGACTTTTATATAGGATATGAGGAAGAGTTGGTTATTTAAAAAAATTTATTAATTATATAATATATATTAAATATATGGTGGGTCGGGTCGGGTCGGGTTTGGCAGGTTTGGAATTTTATGACCCAAACCCAACCCGACTTGCTATAAAAAAAAAAAATTTGTAACCCAACCTAACCCACCAAGCCTTAAAAACTGACCCAACCTAGCGGGTTGGGTTGGATCAGATCAGTTTTGACCGGTTGGCAAATTGACTGCACACCCCTAATGTTATATTGTTGATAGTGTGACACTTTTTGTTCATCTAACCAACTCGTGTATATTTTTAAGATACTTATTAATAAATTTTTTCATATTATAAATGTACCTAAATCCGATAACACAACATGATGTTGTGTAGTGTAAGAATCAAATTGGATCATTTTACTTTTTTTGAAGGATTTGAATGCTACTTTTGCAATTCTAAGAGACAAATTAGAAAAATGGATAAATTTTAAGTACGGAATGTGATTTTGGCAGTAGATTTTAACAACTTTGCTCTAATGAGTAATGTGGTTGTTATAAGTCATATATTCATTAGATATTAATCAAGAAATAGATATTGTGGTTTTTAATGAATTAATTTTGTTTACATGTTTCTTATATTTAGATTTAAAATAAAGCATTTGTTGCATTTATTTTATTCTATAAAAATACTTGATTTCTATTAATAATTATTAATTTAACAAAATTGAATATAACATATTAACACCATGGGTGAGTTATCCAATGGTATAGTCACTTTTTTTCTTCTTTGGTAATATGGTCATCAAGATACACGTGGTTGAGTCTAACTATTTTATTGAAAGTTCATAATTGATCCAAAAAATTAGGATTAAGGCTTAGTTGTTGTTGGCGGCATAATCACTACTGCATGCTTTGGTTCAGGTCTACATCTTGAATTATACCCTTGAACATGTGACATTGATTCACTTAAGATACATACTGATTGAAGCTATAAAGACCTTAGTGGAAGTCACTAGATCAGGCTATAATCTTTAGTTGTTGGGACAAGATCCCCTTCCATTGAATCCACAAATTCCTTTCCATTCTCATTTATTTGTCAACTTATCATTTTCTTTATATAATAATAATAATAATACAAGGAAAAAAAAAAAGTTTGGTTCCAATAACATACTTGGATAGCTTCATAATTTACCACATAATAAGTTAAAAAAAATAGCTTCTAATAACATGTTGGAGCCAAACTCTATTCTATTATATGAATACTAACCTCATCACAAGCACTTTGCATGTGTGATGAGTTTTTTTTTTTTTTGGTCTAGTGTACGTGAGATTAGGACCTAAGGAAATAGGAAATTCAAAAAATAAAAAATAAAAAATAAAACAAACTGATGAGTATTGATAAAGAAAAAAAAAAAAAAATTGAAATGTGGTCTTGAGGAAAATATCAAAGTGGACTGGGAATTTTTTATTTATTTTTATTTTTGGATAAGTTTGTTTTGAAGAAATGGATTAGCAAGAAGGTGTCCTATTTTGTAGGCATTTTATGTGAAGTTTGACATATATTTTTACTAAGTTGTTCTCAAGTTTTGTCTTTTTTAAACTAGGATCTAGGGGTATTTTTGAATCATATAAAAGTCCAGTTTAAAAAATGAAATCCTCTTATAGATAGTAAGGATGGATATGACATGCATATTTTTAGTTCCGTGCCATGCCAATGATGCAATACCAAGGCCAAAATGACAAAAAAGACCACTTAATAGTCCTATTTTTTTTAAGATATTCAAAATTTAAAAGTGAAAAGAGTTTATAATTTATAATTAAGATTCTATTTTTTTATATTTAATTAACAATATACATATTACATGATATACACCATTTCATTAAATTTTAAATTATATCATATTAAATTTATTTAAATTTAAATCTTAAAAATGAAATGAAATAAGAAAAAATAGGTTTTTTTTCTTAATTTTTTTTATAGAGAATTTTAACTTATGACATTCGCTTTTGATAATAACTCTTTATCATTAGATCAAAATATCAATAAATTTTTAGTGTAAGCGGAGTTTGAATCCCAAATCTCATATTCAATCATCAGAGACTTTACTAATTGAGCTGACTGGAACTCATAAAAAAAAATAGATTGCTAATTCAAGAAAAAAAAAAAAAAAAAAAAGAAGAAGAAGAAGAAGAAGACAAGTTGCATGTTTTTGTTGCACTATCCATTTATCCTATCAATGAGCATATTGGTATATTCGAGCGGGATTCTTAGGAACATAACACGTAAATGATAGGATCGTACATGATTATATAGTAATCTAGTATAACTATAACTATTCTTAATTTCTTCTTATTGGATTTTAATCTACTCCTCTTTTATTGCTTTAAATATGCATGGTATATTATTCAGCACAACCTAAAGATTCTCTCTCTCTCTCTCTCTCTCAAAATTTCTTATCTTTCTTGTTTGTTTCATTATTTACCAACCTCTCTCTCAATCAAACAAAACTGAAAAACCTCAGACTCAGAGGATGTTCATCTCTCAGAAAGAAGTGGCAGGCACGTTCTCTTTCTCTCTCTCTCTCTGTAAGTTTTTTCTTTTGCTATGAGAATTCAAATGCTACCTTAATATTGTTGCTGACAAACTGATTTCTTTGAAACCAAACATTGGATTTGTAATAACATATTAATTGTTTTAGGCTGGTATTTATATTTATAGTATTGAATGTTGATTTAGTCCACCATAACACATGGAGGACATGAATATTGGATCACCTGAATCAAACAATAGTGCTTCATTCAATCATCTCTCCTTTTTCTATACATGTGATTGCTTTCTATATGTATTTTTTGATAATGTGATTTCTAGTTAACTCACCTAGTAAAATCACTTGTCTTTGAATAAGAGTTTTGGATTCAAATCATACTCATACTAAAAAAATCTGATTATTATCTTTTCCTGAGGATGTAGAACAATCAGAATGAAATGAAACAAATGCCATGAATTTTAATATGTTCTATCTATATAAATAAAATTATGTTATTCCAGCTTGTCTTAGAAAAATTTGTGGTTTCTTCTGCTATGTTACATGTTTAAGTTGTAATAAGTAATAATAACTTTTGAATCTTATATTTAGTTATAGTTGGTTATTGCATTGTGACTGGGAAAACCAGTTCATTAGTCATTACAGCAGTGCTCTTTAAACAAGGCCTTTTTGCAACATGGATGCATCACTTCCATTGTTTGGAAAATTTGAGGTGGCTGAACTATAGTTTTGAAACTAATAATATGCTTGTGTTCGATGGATTAATTAAAATTTATATAAAAAATTAATTTTTTTACTAGTATAATTGAAATTACGTTAATAATTATTCTGATAATTAACGAGTCATGTGATAAAAGTACATAATTTTACTATGTGTAATTCATGTTGATAGTCACTTGGCAGTTAGCACAAACATAGTACCTAAGATGTAACTCTTTTATATTAAAACACAAAACTATGACAAGTGATCAACATAATTAAAATACATAATAAATTTTATTATAATTTTTTTGAAATTTTGGGTAATAAAATTTTAGTTGGAGTAGCACTTTATATTTCTTGAAATTTTTAGATAATAAAATTTTAACAATTAATAAACAGCTTGTTATTTTGGTAATAGAATTTTGTTTAAAATAAATTATCTTTTTTTTTTTTTTGAGAGTGAAAATAAATTATCTTAATATGATTGATAAGCCACATAATGCCGATTAAATAAAAAAACACTCATAACAAAAACCCATTACAAGAAATGTAACACATATTTTGAAACTATTGGTGCAATCATCTCAGCACTTGTGAAGCCCTTTTGGTGTGACACATGTTTTGATCTTGGTGTATGGAACATCTCAGTGAAATTCAATTGGAGAAAGCTCCAGGTTTGTTCAGATATAGTCTCTCTTAGTTCTTTGGAAATCAAATACATGAAAATCATTGCACTTGCAATTTTAACTTTGACATGGAATTTGCCAAAACTAAAATGATCATTTGTGTAGTTTCTAATTACTTCTAACTTTGTTATTATTATGAGATAATTTTTGCTTCTTTCATTCTTTGGAAGTTCCAGCACTTGAATTTTGGACTTCTTTGGAAGTTCCAACTCTTGAATTTTGAACTTTTCTTTTTATTTTTTTATGGGTAAGCTACTGTTATACATGCATCTGATAGGTCATAAATCAATATCACATTCCATATCACTCCAGGGAAAGCTGGTGATCTAAACTTTTCCCCCAAAATATTATTAAATTGCCAAAATATTATTAAATTTTGATTAGAAGATCTTTCTTTTTATGTTTGGGTTCCATCTAGTACAGCCCCTGCTGGGCACTTTAGAGCTGTTTGAAATTTCATTATTTTCTGTGACAAGTGACAGCTGCATTTCGATATGTAGGTTTGGTACTCGTCGATTTCAAAGTTCCAACATGGCTATTAGTTTAACTAGCATTTCATGGTGCTTCCACTAGAAACATACATGGTTTAATACCCTTTTCCCACGATTATCGAATTATTAAAAAAAAAAAAAAATGTTCCGGCAACCTTGTAAAGCTTTCTTTGTAATTAACTTATAGTTGCACTTATGCCTTTGAATTTCCAAAACTATGATTATTCTGTATCTCAAGAGTCAAGAAGCAGAGAGATTTTTAAACGAAGGAGTCAAGAAGCCTTTTTTTTCTTCTTATAAATTGCCACTCAAAAGGGTATTGAGTTTGTTGAAGATTAGGCATAAGGGGATTTGTTACATCATCTTTTGCAAGTATAAAAAATTAAACATGAACCGATAGCAAGGGGAGAGGTATCTGCCTAAATATTGGCTGTCCCAATCTCCCACCTTTTTTGCCTCCAATCGCTTTGAAAAGCTGAATGGCCGGATTGTCGGCCTCTCATCTTTTGTTAAAAAAATTGTTTTATGAATCCTGTGTATTCAGTATTCATCACTTGTTATGGTATATGAAGTAATGGAAGGGTGACATATCAATAAGCCCCTGCAAAAAGGAAAAGAAATGTTTCAGCTTCTCTTATTTATGCTCTTAATCAAGAAAAGAGAGAATGACAAAAACAAAAAAAAAAAGAAAAAGAAATCTTGGAGTGGAGGATTACCTATAAAAACATGGGTTCATTGACTATCATCTGATGCAAGGGAAGGTCCAACTTTAACTGGTTTTAAACTTTTTAGAACCCTTCGTCCGTTCTCAAATGCCAAAAAAATGAGACCAAAGAGGTATAACAGGAAAATATTCAGTCTTGATAGTACGTAAAGCACGGTAGAGATATTGCTTCCTCCCTCTGTGTTTATTCTGATTAATGTCACCCTTGACCCTATCCACCCTGCAGGAAAAAAGAAAGAAAGCAACATGTATCAACACATGATTTCAAAAAGGAATGTGGAATTTTATATTGCATATGTGATTTGGTTATTGTTAGTTAGTTTGTTACTTATGATTTAAGTAATAGCATATTTTTGGTTAGTAGTTAGATTCATCAAAAGTTGTTTACTAGTTTATTGAGGTTAATTTTATGAACATGTTACTTATTAATAGCCCAACATTCAATATCATAAAACATAGCTCATCTTAGTTCAACTTGGTTACACCCTGAAGCTATGATGGATAAGCTCTTACTATGGTATACTCTAAGCAATAACTCTGGTTAGCAGCTGTGCAGTGAATTTCCTGTCATTAATTTAAATTTCCAGATCACTTTATCCACAATATTGATATGCAATGGCTGAAGGGCTAAAACTAGAATGTACTTCTAAGTGCTATAAGGAATTATTGGGCAATCCTGCAGCACTATACTTCCTATTTACATGCATATCTGTCCTACTCCTATCTGTGAACTCACATGCAAGGCCCTATTTTATGTTAGTAGGGATTGTGGTGCTCTGATGGTATTGGATAATGACTCCTGAGCTACAGGTAAAGGTCATGATGTCAATCCAATCAAAGGAAGAAAGAGAGGCTTTTGTCTTCAATGCGGAATACTTACCAGACTTTTTCTTTGTCAAATTAGTCCATTCATTAGGATTGATACTCACTTCTGATGCCTTCATTAACTCAAGAATTGCTTGATTGACCTGAAATTTAAGGGAAAAGAAAAGTTTTTAAGTTCTGTTCTCCTTGTAAACTATGGTCCAATCAAGTCACGGTCATAGATTTCAAGAAGCACTAATAATAATAATAATAATAATAATAATAATTATTATTATTATTATTAAGCACCGATTATTTAAATCCTTTTGTCTAAGATTTTCACCATGCCATAATCCAATGAGCTGCTTTATTGTAATCAAATCAATTATAGATGAAAAATATACCTCTTCAGTCCTCTCATGGCTCACTAGATGACCTCCATGAAGTTCTATCATTCTAGCAACAGGATGCAGCTTCTCTGCAAGTCTTCTTGCATAATATATTTGAGCAATTATATCATGCCTACACATTCAAAAGCAAAGTCTTGAGTGGAAATCCTGAATCAATGAAATTAAATGTAAAAATATTCTAAAATTTATACTTTCTGAAGCTTTAAAAATTGAATTTGCAAGATATGCTTATTACTCATTGTACAAAAGAATACTCCATTATCTTGATACGTATCACAGATCATAACAACTATGCTCAAGTGCAATAAGAAAAAGAGGTGAGAAAAGATTTTGTGACCAAGCACTGTTTAATTAATACAGAAAATATGCCTGCACACCTGCCATGAATGACTGAAACTAGAAAGCCAGCCGAACAGATCGATTCAATTTCTGTTCGTGTCATTTTATGGGTCCAGCAAGCATTAAGTTGACCCTCAAAACCATAGTTAGACTGCATTCCAGTTGCTGATATACCTTTTACATATTCCTGCAGCGCACAGGTTGTAGGTCAAGTTAGGGACATCTTAATGTAAAGTCTATGAACAATTAATTGAGAATAATTTTCTATTATTAGAAAATCCAATTCCATGTTTAACCTCAATACTTCTATGTGATGTTTTCACAAAATTACAACAAATAGTTAAAGGAATGCAATTGAGAAGTGATAAGCTTTAACATTTCTTACTTGATATAAGATTGCTCTTCTTGTGTTAGGTCCAATATATTCTTCAAGATATTCCTGCATATTGTACATAAAGTGAAATTGTACGATTTTAACCACAGAAAGAATGGAAGTGTATTTCTAGTTTAGAATAAGTGAAAATAAACTAGTGCAAAAAAAATTGTAAAACGAATATCAAGATTATCTTCCACTAAATGTTCAAATAAAACAATTTTCTTCACCAGTTGAACATCCAAATACCTAAATAGCAAACTCTGGACAGAATTGAGAGCATCTTTTTACCTCTGAGTAGTGGGTGTCCAAATCAACAGCTGCCCGTTGCTCAGGAGATTTGGCCCGTAAGAAACGGATTGCAACGGATAAAGTTTTTCGATCAAGCTACAAGAAACAAAATAATTTGAGCATCTTTTTGAGGAATAAGTTACTTGCAAAATTAAGTTACTGAACATAATAAATTTATATCAGGTGAGAATTTTACAATAATTTATCACTACAAAGTAGCTTTTGATACAGGATATTCAGCAGATCCCCATAAGTAGAACATATCATGTGCCCATGTTGGGCAATGGACATCTTATGTTTGCAAAAGACACCAACACAACTCACGTCTGTAAAGCAAATTTATCAGTGATTGCACTTCCTTCTTTTGTTAAATATGCAGAATTACAAGCACATGCTCATAATTTTTGAAACCACATGAAATTCATCTGTAATTGATGAATTAGATTCAAGATGGCAAAAGAAGAACAGACTCGTGTGGAAGTCCAACACTAAGAATGTGGGTCTTGTGCCATTCACGAAGCCCATGACATGAAATTTTTTTGATTTGCAGTTAACTGTCCATGAAAGTCTTTTGGCCCTAATAAAAGCTAATTTTAATCCTTAGTTAAACTAAGGATTAAAATTAGCTTTTATTAGGGTTTTCTGATTTATAAAGGCTAGTAAATCTTTGTTATTGTGATTTGCAAATGAGATTTAACAACTCATGGTTTTTTTAATCTTGTGTAATTTTTTCTCTTCTTCTTCTCTTCTTTATCTTGTAATCTCTGCAATCTTCTCTGATTTCTTATTCTCCTTCTTGGCCTCAACTTTCGAAACTACTTTGTTCTCCAGTAGTATCACCAACAGAACTGGTTTTCTTATTTTCTAACCAAAAGTCTTATTTTCATATCCCCTTACCTTTCTACACTAAGCCATCTTCATAACACTCCGCAAAAGTTCATTGTGCACAATTGCCAAAAGAAGAAAAAAAAAAAAATCACTTTTTAAGTTGCACATGATTGATCTCTGCTCCCTCATCTGGAGACTAAATATGATATACTGAAAAGGAGCATCTCTTAAGCCTTGCAAAATCAACAGTCCTCACTTCTTCTCCTCTCAGTTCACAATCATCTCCTCCAATGACAAGTGGTGGTCTATCTAGTTGATTCAGTAATGAAAATAATACTCACATTTACCTCCATTTAGTTTTGTACGAAGCTAAAGAAGTTTTGGTGCGGATGGTAAAACATATCTTTTGCGTTATGAGTCAAACTATGACAGCAATGCAACAGATCTCAACTGTGTGCATTCATACTTGATCACAAATCATGTACTTGCAGTTGTTCCAGAAATTACACCCTGAAAGAGTCATCTAGTCCAATATAACGTATGAACGCTGCTGCATGGCTAACAAGATTTAGTTTCAACTGACAACCAGTACCTGTCCACCCACACAACCAGCCAACCAATGGCAATAGTATGGATTGCGGACAACGTGGTAACCTCACATTAGGATACAAGACAGTCTGCAATAATTTGGTTTGGCAATATGGATCTTTATATAATGCAAACCTTTTTTAAACATAAATAAAAAATTACAAGGTTTAATAGTTATGCTTCCCCAACTATAGTCATTTAAAAGCAGTCTTCTAAGATGAGTATATAAAACTAATGACATAATTTGGGCAAGGATGAGCTAGATGTTTGAACTTTGAAACCAACATGGCTTCCACTGTATTAAATAAAAATGAGGAAAGTTGCCACATTTGTTAAACATGACCGGAAAGAAACAATGAGGTTGTACTCACATAACATCAATATTCCACGGTTCAAAAAGGAAATAAAGATAGTCAAGATGAGTGGTGCCAAAAGATATAAAATACCTTTGGAAAACATTCGAAACCTCCACCCGTCACATTAAGTAAAGCCAAAGACAGAATTCTTTCAGGCACCATTGCTGCCAACTTGCAAGCTATCATAGCTCCTGTTTTGACAGTAAAAAGAAAGAAACTTAAAATGGATTTGATTCAATATCAATCAATGAAAATAGTTTTCCTGCAATGTGAATCTAGATCATGGTACCAAGGCATTATGAAAAAAAACCATTTCTGGGTTCTTTATAGAACCCTCTTTGATAAGTAATAAACAACCATTTAGAGAATCATAAATTTGAATTTCAATATTTCAACCAAGTGATTCCTGAAACTTCATCAAAATAGAACATTTTCTCTTAAAAATTACAGCTAAAACACCACCAATAGTTCCTTGATTTTCTTGTCCTAATAATGCAACATTCCAATTTAAGGGGTACTTTGTAACTTGCCCGATTAAAAACCTAGTTGAACTAAATCTAAACATGAAAATTCAGGGTCATAGACTTACCCATGGAGTGTCCAAAAACATGAGCTTTTTTCCAGCCCAAATGATCCATCAGTGCAATTGCATCATTTGCCATAATCTTTGTTCTGCACCCCAACAACCAGAGCCCATTAATTAGAAATTCAATTCATATTTAAAAAAAAACTAACCTCCTAGTAAAAGAGCCATTTGATTACTCAAACTCAAGTAAAATAAAATTGAAAAAAAGAAAAAGAAAAAAAATTTCAACTTTGTTATTTGACTTTGACTTGTACAAGATCAAAAATTCACTCCAAGTAATAGTTTCTAGAAAGTCTCATCTAGGAGAAAGCTGTCATTTCCTCCAATTCTGGATTTAAGTCACACAATCATTCAATAAAAAGGAGTAAGGAAGAAAGAAAATTAAAATCCAAGCAAATGTGAAACATAACAATCCCAATGAACCAAAAATGTAGCAGAAAATTCACGTGGACACAAGCACACATGCGCGTCCACAGCACGCGCCTCAAAATGCAAATGTGGATTGAAAAAAAGAATGAAAAAGACATTATATCCTCATCTCTATCATACTATGTGAATTGTTACCTTAAAAAACCAAACAAAAATCTAGGAAAAACTGAAAAATTGAACAACTTTATTTATTATCACGATTAATAAATAAAAAAAAAGAAAGATTCAGGAACACGCACGCGCTCGATTAGATTAGAATAGAATTTTAAGAACTCAATTAACATACGTGTAATGAGATTTTTTGGTGGGTACGGAGCTCTGACCCATTCCACGATTATCAAAGGCACAGACCTCGATGCCACCGCCACTCTCATTGTCATCTGGAATTGGATTCCAATCACAGACACCGCCACCGCCACCGCTCCTCGTTTCATCTTCATTGGGCAAATCGCTCCCCACCATACCTTTGATCTGTGGGCCCCATGACTCGTGGGTCCCAGCTAATCCTGACCATCCAAATTCATCACCAACAAAAAAAAAACCCATCAAAATTCAACCACAGCCCATTTCAATACATACAGATTTTGAATTGAATTGATCACCAAAAATTCCAAATACCCAGAAATGAAAAATGTAAAAAAAAAAGATGTGGAACCTATGATGAGGAGGACCTTGGTGGGTCCATGACCATAGGTTCTGTAAAAGATTTTGGTCCCATTGTTGTTGTTGTTGTTGTTTTGGTCGTGATTGAGCTCTGTGTCTACGCTGTCTTCCTGGGTTTTTCTAACCTCGCAAAACGGCATCGTTGTTTTTTTTTTAATAGACACAGAGCTGAGAGGGAGAAAACAAAGAAAAACAAAGAAAATGTTGCTTTTTGTTAAGGTTTAGATGTCTTGTACTGAATTGGAGGAGAGAGAGAGAGAGAGAGAGAAAGAGAGGAGGTTCGGTCTGAAAGTCCTATGGTTTTTAAAGAGTTTGGTGCCGGCTAATACGTATCCCTCGGATCCTTCCACGTAGGATGGTCGGCTCGTTCTTTCCTTTCTAGAATGTAAACCAAACTCACTAATCGGGAAGTTACTGTTATAAATTATGTTGCACTATTGCCTATGCAGACCCAAATAAAGAAAATAGAGAAAGCTTGCTTTTTAAATTTTTTTCTTTTAATAATAGTGGTTGAATAATTAATTCTAGTGATTTTGATAATTAGGTGAGAAAGTAATCATATTTAAGAGTTTGTCAAAAAATTAGGATTTGTTTGGAAACAGTTTTTCATGTACAATCTAACGTATATTTTCATTACACTTTTTAATATACTTGTATTTTCATAATATTTAAATTACGTTATTAAAATTTTTTTATAAGTCCGGGTTTTAGTTACTTTTTCATAAAAAATTCTAAAAAAAATAGTATATAAGTTAGTGAAACTCTTATTTTAATAATTAATAAAATGATGATGAGCTGATGATAATTGACTTTTTAGAAATCGCAAGTTTCAACTCTCAACGTAGTTTCCAACTAATCTGGTGAATAATGGTTACATTCTTGTCCAATTGCAAGAAAGTTGGGATCTTTTTGTGGGGGGGAAAAGGTCTGTTTGGTGGAGGCAAATTGCCAAAGAGTGGTAAAGTGGGCAGTGGGAACAATGAGTCAGAGCCGCATGCTTTGAATATTTCTTTCCATCTTTCGGTGTCAACAACATTTTTAAACAAAAGCTTTGACTTCTTTTTTGTGTGCCACTTCTTGTGGTCTCCATTAGACAGCAGCGTACTATTTACCCTTCCATCATACTGATGTGGTTTTTTTTTTTTTTTTATCTCATATGAGAAGTTTCTGTTAATTAAATTCATGGTGAAATTTATTGTTGAATAATGTGGGAGAATGGAATAAAACATCTTCTTACTTAATGGGAATATACAAAATATTGTGAGAATTGGAATCTAAGATTTTGACGCTTCATATGGACTTTTTTTTTTTTCCGTCTCAATACTAATATGACATTTTGAAAATAAAGTTTTGGATGAAAATCAAATTATAATAAAAGAAAACAGAGTAGGTGAGGTCAAATCATGGAAGTCGTGTACTCACCATGTCTAGTCTTTTAGGTGGGTAAAATCCATGCGAGGCAGGTTGAATTTAGGGCAAATTGAAAGTAGTTTTGCAATCTTTAATGAAGTCACTTTCAACATTAATGGAGTAGATATGAAAAAAAAAGAAAAAAGAGTAAGGGTAGTTTTGAAAAGGAGAGAGAGAGAGAGAGTTTTTTTTTTTTTTGCTGAATGAGAGAGAGAGAGTTTTGTGGATAGTGGTAGAATATATACATTTATACATATACATACTCATACATTTGGGGTGGGACAAGGGTGAGCAAAAATCTTCTTCGTCCCATCACCTTCTTGAGGAGGGAAACCTCATATAAACGGGAATGAATCAAGTAGGAAAGAAAATTTTTCAACCCTAAAAAGGAAAGTAAAATTTAGTTACAATTTCTTAAAGTTTATATCTTAATTTTTCTAATTAATTTAAACAGATGATTGTAAGTATCATTTCTAAACTCACATCTATCTAATTTCTAAGTGGTCAAGACACTCCCTTACTTTAAGATGATTCAATTACACATCAAAATAGGATTCCATGGAAAATATCTTAATTATATGATTATATTTACAACTATATCAAGTAAGTATATTTATCACATGTGTGATTTTCTATTCATTATAAATTTTACAACATAAACTACAAATTAATGTATTTACTTCTAAAATACCGAAAAAATTAAATACTTTATTATTTATTATTTTTGTATTTTTTTTTATGTGACAACTAATTGTCAGTTTATTAGCAGTTCTAACATCCTCCCCCCACCCCCCCCTTTTTTTTTTACCTATGATATAAATTTATTGTCCAGTCACTAGTGTCCTTAGAATTTTCCTTACATAAATGGTTACATTAAAAGATTCTGGATATACATATCCTTGTCAGAAATGGATAACATCTCAGATTCACAATGATCCTATTCAGCAAAAAGAAATTACATCCTCTAATATTAGGAAGATAATCTAGAGAAGGAAAATAAAAGAGTGCAATCCAAATATCCAAATTCTAAAACACAGAGCAGATAAACATCTATATATGTATATTGACATATTATTTATTGTTTGGTGGGTCATCACTATTCAATTTTGGAAGGTAAGGACGTGGCAGATAAGGAGTCCACCATTGAAATTGAATCCGCGTTAGGTAGTCGGCTATCTGAGGGTGGATGGAATTATTATTGTGGACACAGTCAAGCCTTCAACAAGGATTCAAGGTTTCATCAAAAAGAAAAAAACAAGGATTCAAGGTCGAGGTTGGCTCCTACCCCCAATCATTATATCTTTGTTTGGGGCCCTATATATAACAACAACTTAGTTTACAAATCCATCTCTAAAAGGTTTGACATATTAAGAATATGCATGAATAAGCTATTGCGAAATATTGTTTATGAAGAGTTGCGGTTGCAAAGAGACGTTTTAGATTTAAAAAAACATGCATCTAAATTCCTAAGCCACCTAATCAAACGGACTCTTGAGTATCATAGTCTCACAGAGCATAGCATTGCATGGATTTTTATTTTTTTATTTTTTTATTTCTAGAATCAAACAAAAGAAACTCTTACGCCTATATATAAAATACATTCTTTACGTTTGGGTTTGGGTAAGTTTTCATTTTCATTTCATTCATAAAGTTTTTTTTTAACCGTTTTAATCTCTATACTTTAGTATTTTTTGTTAAATTGATCGTTTTGTTAATAAGAGTAATACTATTCATATATGTGATATGGCGTCGTTTTAATGAACTTAACAAGAAATTATCAATTTTATAAACGACAATGGATGAAAGAACCAACCCGAGAGAAATGTTATTTGACTTATTTCCGTGAACCTAATTATGTGAGGTTGGGCTTTTGGTCGTTGGAATAAATTTAAAGGTAATTAAGTTTAACCGCTAGAAATCATTCAAACCAGCACCAAGCATACATTTTCATGGAATTCGTTTAGGTTGGAGCATAAAAAAAAGTGGATGGACGATTTATTTAATCACGGAGTGCACACTATTTTTGATAAGCTTATTCCCGCGTTTAATGTTGAGTAGATATCTTGCACACCCATTATACATAGTTGTCTCACACTTTGTGATTCCCACAAATACATAATGATACCTACATGGGGCAGAGAAACTATTTTGCATACAAATTTCATCTCCAATTAAACTAGTTTGGTGGGATTTATTCCAATCTATTGTGTGATAATTTATAAAACTATTTATGTATATTACACCAAATAAGTCAAGTGATTAATTAGAATTATACATAAATGATCTCTTCAACAATTCAATTGTCACGTAAATCGATTTGACAATACGAATTGTAGTTTAATACTAAAACTACATCTAGATAATTTTTTTAATTGTCACATAATGAGTTAGAGAAAGATTTTTCTAAACTGATTTGGAGGTAAATTTTTTTCTAATTATTATTAAAGTTTTGAAGTGTAGCAATTGCCAATAGATATCGCAAATATGACATAGCACATGAAAGTAGGAACAAAATGTTATATTTGGCCTGTCGCTTTCATATTCCATCATTCAATTTCAAGCAGTCTCAACTCTCACCAAATGTTCATAAATAAATAAATAAATAATTTTGTTTAAAAAAAAAAAAATCAACAACACTAAACTCAACCATATAAAAGAAGAGAAACTTGAGCATGGCTCAGAGAAATATCTCACGCAAACTCATCTTTCACATCATCACATATTCACATGTGTACAGTGTATGATCACCAACATATGCTACACGTTTAAAATTGCTCAATCATTGTTCTTTTTTGGCATGAAATGGCGTTGGAATCTCACTACTAGTGGGGATGCTATTATTCGTGATCATGATGTCAAGCATAAAGTACACGATATTCTCATCCATACGAGTTTTTACAAACAAATTTGTGTTATTACTATTTCTGAATTTGCAATAGTCTAATAGGGTAATAGGTCAACATTTTTAAAAGGATAAATTAACTTCATCTATTAAATAGATAAAATATCACATTTTTTTGTTGAACTGATAAATTAACTTCATCTACGAAATGGATACAATATCACAATTTTTGTTGAACTGATAAATTATCACAGTCTCAACAACTTAAACTATTATCAAAATAATTATGAAACTGGATAAATTTGGTTGTGAAACAAGTCCATATACACCCATTCATACATATACTACTCTAATATATTAACTTACCTATTTAAGTTGAACACAATATAAATTAATTTCTTTCGATGCTGGCATTTTTATTCCTTTTGTGTGTGTGTGGAGAAAATGAGTAAACAAGTTGTTTAAATAAATATTCTCCAAAAAAAAAGTTGTTTTAAAAAAGAAAAAGAAAAAAAAAAAAGAGCTTGTCTCATGCTAAATCGATGCCAACTTTGCTTTTACCTTTAACAAACATATCACTTTCAGATTTAACCATTCAAAATATTTGGATAAAATGTTCGTCTCTTCTCTAATATTCACTTTAAGACGTAAGGGAAATGAACAGTATAAAATGGATTGATATGGATTTTTTAGAGAATATTTCATTAATTCCTTTATTTGGAAGTCTAATAAGAAGGAATTGAATGATTACGAGGGAATGGCCATTTCATTTCACCTCCTCCTAAATATTATTGGAAAGGGTAAAATACTATTTTGATCCATAAACTTTATCAAAAGTTTGTTTTTTATTCTTAAACTTTAAGAAGTTCATTTTCTGTCTCTAAACTATTGAAAAATTCATCTTTCATTCCTAAATTATTAAAAATATTTTATTTATGTCCTTAAATTTTACCAAAATTTTGTTTTTATCCCTAAACTATTAAAAAAAAAGTTTTTTTTTCATCCCTATTTTTGTCTCTAAACTATTGAAAAAATTCTTTACAAAGTTTAGGAATGAAAAAAGAACTTTTTAAAGTTTAGGAACGAAAAATAAACTTTTGGTAAAGTTTAAGGATCAAAATAGTATTTTACCCTATTGGAAATCACACCAGGAATATAAATGTATTGAAATCATTTGGATTTTCACTAAATCCAACTTTTATAATAATGAGAATTATTTTTAAAAATGTGGATATCCACACTCCTATGGATGAAATTTTTTTTTTTTTTTTTGAAACCCACTCCTATGCATGACAAAATTAAGTTGTATAAACTAGTAAGTTTACCCTACTCTTCCTATTCTTTAACCAATAGAAATGGATCTCTTTTTAAGTATTAAATTTTCATGCACATGTTATGTTTTATTTTATTTTTTCCAAATGAAGCATAATTCTAAGGGTCTATTTAGATACTACTTATTTGTTGAAAACTGAAAACTTATTACTGAAAACATTATAGCAAAACAATTTTTAAAGGTGTGAATAGTGTTGTGGGACCCAAAAATGCATAGGAATGCGTATTTTGTTGAGTTTGGTGATCCCATGAACAATGCAGTGGGACCCCAAAAAAATGTCAAACACACTAAAACGAACATTCAGTGCTATCCAAACTCACGCTAAATTTATCAAAAAATTATAAGGTAGATCAATTAATTTTTTTTATAAGACAAATTCCTTTGACAAGAACTAAAGTATAATTTAGGGAAGCTCGAAGAAGATAACTAGATAAGGGAGGTCCTTATATTTTCACCTAAATTCAAGGATATATAGTTAAAGAGTATTTTGCCCAAAATATATATATATATATATTTTTTTTTTGTGTGCAAAGACAAAACTTACTTTGTGTATTTTTCTTTTTATTGAAAAAAATTTTAATTTTAATTTTTTTTATGGAGTCCTTAAACTGCGTAGAAGAAAGCCCTACAGCTAGTGTGGCATGTATATATTATACACACATGCCAGTTCAATTTTATGACAACTTTCATGAAAGGCTGTCTATCACTGCTTATGCTACGCATAAGATTAATAATAAAGAAAAACAAATAAACCATTTGAGTAATCGAACAGATATTAACAAATGAATAAAGGCAACTAAGATTTGCTGGCAAATAAGCAAAATTTTATTTCATCTCTCGCTGGCTGATAACTTCATTTTGGCTTGTTTTCTATTCAAGCAAGCTGATTCCAACTATATGGCTTATACAAGAGATTGAGGTTTTTTTTTTTTTTTTTTTTTTTTTTTTTTTTTTTTTTTAATTTTAAGAAATAGTTTCAATTTATGGTGTGCACGAGAGTTTAAGATAAATATAAGTTAGCTCATGAATCATCAGGGGGGCCATAACCTTGTTTGCAGTATCATAAGTTCATAACCTCTCAAAGAAATCTATGAAAATTTGGCAAGCAACATATAGCCACTGGTGTAAGAGAGATTCACTCAAAGTGTGATAAAGCTTGAATTGGACTTCTTAAGCTTGGACCAAGCTTTTAACTGAATCAAAAACTCAGCCTAGCCCTCATCAAGGACAGGGTATTGGATGGTGGGCTTGGCAATATTTTGGGGTCTTGGTGGTGAATGTGGATTGGGTTTGCTGCCAATAAGGCCAAGAGCTTCTAGGAAAGACTGATGTGGGCTGGTTAGCTTGGTTTCTTTCTAGAATGGCTTGCCTAGGTTGCTTTGGACTTCTAAATTACCACATGTGGCTTCTAAATAATCATAGTTAGTAAAATTATGCGAACTGTATCATAAATTATAGGCAGGGGCGGAGCTACATGCTTAATTCACCACACCCCACACCCCAACCCCCCCACCCCCCCACCCCCCCCCCCCCCCCCCCACAGGCGCCCCGTGCAAATTTTTTCATTTTTCCTCTAGAGTAGCTAGAAAAATGACATGGCCCTCCTAAAATAAATATCCGTTGCATGGCCCTTTGTTTTTTTGTTTTTTTTGGATAAAGGAGAATGCATTAAAACAACTAGCTATCCATAGCAGTTACGACATTGGCAAAACGCCTTAGAGAATATAGATCATTAATATCAAACAAAGCTAAAGAGTTAACTTCAGGGGAAGGGGGGGCAGTGAAAGTAACAAAATCAGCTTGCTGCGTGCACCCCATCCTTGCGAGACCATCGGCAACTTTATTCACTTCCCGATAGACATGCTGCATCTTCACTTGTTGAAACTTGCGGAGAAGGGACCTGCAATCGTTCAGCAATGAAGAATATGCGTAGTTAGAGTTAGCATTTGAGAGCACAAGATCAATAACAATCTTTGCATCCATTTCTACTTCTAGATTGGTTAACCCCAACTGTGCAGCCATGGTCAAACCATCTCTAAGCGCCCAAAATTCAGCAATGACACTGGATGTGTTACCAATTTTCCTTGCAAAACCTTGGACCCAACACCCTCTGTGATCCCGAATAACCCCTCCTCCACCAGCTTTCCCTAGGTTCCCCATAGAAGCTCCATCAGTGTTAAGCTTATGCCAGCCCACATTTGGTTTGTTCCACTTTAGAAGGATGCAGCCCTGTCGCCGAGGTTGGACAGATTTACCAACACAGAAAAAGTATTCAACTGCCAGATTTATACAAGTCTTATGGAGAGATAGGTTCAGGGTGGTATTCTCAAAGACTACTCTGTTCCTATGTTTCCATAACCCCCAAACAGCAAAAGGAAATAAACTCCTCCAAGGGATTCCGTGGGATTGGATTTGGGCATTGCATAAACTGTTGTTCTTCAACCAGGTTAACCAGTTTAAGGTGAAGGAGGAAGTCAAGGAGGCCGGTACTCCAATCTTCCTCCAAAATTCAGTGGCAAAGAGGCACTCTTTTAATAAGTGGCTTATTGATTCAGTTCCATTTCTGCACAAAGGTCATGTGGTATCACATTGCACGTCTCTTTCAGCAATGACCCCTCTCACAGGCACACTATTATGATCCAGACCCACTTGCCCAGGAAAATACTTTCTTGTTCACCCTTAGGTCTCGCCAAATCATAAGCAGATGCCGTAGAAAATTCTCCATTTTTAGAAGCTTTCCAGCTTAAGGTGTCCTCTTTGCTGCCATAGAGTTGGATAGGCGTGAAAAGTTCTTGAAGGATTGAAATATACAATCACTGATTCAGAACTGTTTGTAAGAAAAGAAACTTTGAGAGAAAAGAACAGAATAACAGAGAGAGAGAGAAGAGAGAGAGAAGAGAGAAGAGAGAAAAGATTTTCTATATTTTCCTTAACTACTAGAAACTGAGATTACATTCATATATATAGTGCTATTGTCTAACGGATAGAGTAACAGAATTGATCAATCAGTCCCGTGATTTTAGGAACGAATAACTAATTCACTAACTGTCAATAAGTCTTCCCGCCAATCCAACTGGTTCAACTTTACACCAAAACGCCATCGTTTCGTGCTGCGGCTTAAATAACAAATACACAAGACGGCACCGTTTCTGCTTTAGTGAAACGGTGCGTTGCAGCTAGATTCAAAATCCCAACGGTCATCCCCAAATTGAGTCATCTTCAACCTTGCGCCTTCTGTGCAATGAAGATCGTTCTGAACATAAATCAACCTTGTGTAATCAGTTTTAACTTCGCTGTGGTAGAACCACCACTATCATTAACAAGGCGTAGCTGAAATTAGTTCCTTGACATTTATCAGAAGCTGAAAAGACAGCTCATTCCATTTCCATTCTCCATCTCTAAACACATCTTTGACTGCTATCTTGTCTTCCCACTGCTGTAATGGGCCTTCTATGAGCTCCCTTAGGCTGCTTCCTTTAACCAAATTGTCAGTCCAGAATTTCAACTTGGAGCTATTTCCAACATTCCATGCAATTCCTTTCGAGAATACAGGGAAGCCTTGTTTGACCGCTTCCCATATTGAAGAACAAGGGAGCTTGTCTGGATCATTACAATTCCTCCTTGATTGAGAACAATATTTGTTTAATAATACTTTTGCCCATATAGCATCTTTTTCATGATAGAGCCGCCAATTAAACTTGGCCAAAAGAGCAAGATTTTTTGCTCTTGCAGCTTGGATGCCTAATCCTCCCTCTTCGTTAGATTTGATAATTTTGTTCCATCTACGGGTGATAAATTTTATCCATATCCATGAACCTACCCATTACCCACCTTATTTGGGTAAGTCTTAACCCAACCCATTTGAATATTTGGGTTAAATGGGTAAAGACCCATTTGGTTATTTAATTAGATGGGTCTAAATGGATAAACCCACTAATATCTATTAAACCCATCTAAAATTTAAATAAACAACATAAAATCTAAATTTCCAGAAAATGACTAAAATACCCCTAAAACTTAAAAAATGACCAAAATACCCCTAAAATCTAAAAAATTACCAAAATACCTCTAAAACCAAAAAATGACCAAAATACCCCTGAAACCCAAAAAATGACCAAAATACCCTTAAAACCCACCAAATGACCAAAATACCCCCAAAATCCAAAAAATGACCAAAATATCTCTGAAACCCAAAAAATGACCAAAATACCCATAAAACCTAAAAATTACTAAAATACCACAAAAATCCAAAAAATGACCAAAATACCTCCGAAACCTAAAAATGACCAAAATACATCCAAAACCCAAAAAATAACCAAAATACCCCCGAAACCCAAAAAATGACCAAAATACCCCTAAAACCTTAAAAATTACTAAAATACCACCGAAACCCAAAAAATGACCAAAATACCTCCAAAACCCAAAAAATGACAAAAATACCCCCAAAACTCAAAAAATGACCAAAATTCCCCCAAAACCCAAAAAATGACCAAAATAACCAAAATACCTCCAAAATCTCTACAATGAACAAAATACCCCCCAAAACCTCTCAAATGTCCAAAATATCCCTAAAACCTAGAAAATAACCAAAATACCCCTGAAACCTAAAAATGACCAAAATACCCTCAAAACCCAAAAAATGACTAAAATACCCCCAAAACCCACAAAATGAAAAAAAATATCTCCAAAACCTCTAAAATGAGCAAAATACCCCCCCCCCCCCCAATCTCTAAAATGTCCAAAATATCCCCAAAACTCAAAAATTACCAAAATACCTCAAAAACCCCAAAAATGACCAAAATGCTTCCTAAACCTAAAAAATGACCAAAATACCCCATAAATCTTAAAAATGACCGAAATACCTCTGAAACCTCAAAATTACCAAAAATACCCCCGAAATCTAAAAAAAGACCAAAATATCTCTGAAACCTATAAAATGATTAAAATACCTCAAGACCTAAAAAATGACTAAAATAACCCCAAAACCTAAAATAATGACCAAAATACCCCAAAAACCTAAAAAAAATGACCGGAATAGCCCCAAAACCTAACAATTACCAAAATACACCCTAACCTAAAAAATGACCGGAATAACCCCAAAACCTAAAAAAAAATTATCGATAAAAACCCCTGAAACCCAAATTATGACCAAAATGCCCCTAAACATGTAAGATGACCAAAATACACCTGAAACCAAAATAACCCCAAAACCTAAAAAAAATTATCAATAAAAACCCTTGAAACCCAAATTATGACCAAAATGCCGCTAAACATGTAAGATGACCAAAATACACTTGAAACATCTAAAATTACCGAAATAGAGGTTTAGGGTATTTTGGATGTTTCAAGGATATTTTTGACAAATTAAAGGTTCTAAGAGTCTTTCATTCATTTTATAGGTTTTGAGGGAATTTCAGTAATTTTTTAGGTTTCGGGGTTATTTTGATCATCTTTTAGATTCTAAGAGTATTTTAACCATTTTTTAGGTTACGAGGGCATTTCTGTCATCTTTTAGTTTTAGGGTTATTTCAGTAAATTTCTAGGGTTCAGAAGTATTTTAGTAATTTTTAGGTTTTGAGGTATTTCGGTAATTTTTTAGGTTTCGGTGGTATTTTGGTCATTTTTTGGGTTTTAGGGGTATTTGGTATTTTTTAAGTTTCAGGGGTATTTTGGTCTTTTTTGGGGTTTAGGGGGTATTTTTGTCATTTTTAGGTTTTGAGGGCATTTTGGTATTTTTTGGGTTTCGGGGGTATTTTGGTCATTTTTTGGGTTCCGAGGGTATTTTGGTACTTTTTAGGTTTCAGGGGTATTTTGGTCATTTTTTTTATTTTGGAAGTATTTTGGTCATTTTTAGGTTTCGAGGGTATTTTGGTAATTTTTTAGGCTTCAAGGATATTTTGGTAATTTTTTGGGTTTCAGGGATATTTTGGTCATTTTTAGGTTTCGGGGGTATTTTGGTTATTTTTAGGTTTTGATGGTATTTAGGTCATTTTTTGGGTTTTGGGGGTATTTTGGTCATTTTTTTAGGTTTTTGGGGTATTTTGGTCATTTTTAGGGTTTGGAGGTATTTTGGTCATTTTTTAGGTTTTAGGAGGTATTTTGGTAATTTTTAGGTTTCGGGGGTATTTTGGTCATTTTTTGAGTTTTGGGGGTATTTTGGTCATTTTAGATATTTTTGAGGTATTTTGGTCATTTTAATGGTTTTTAAGCATATTTGGTGATTTTAGAGATATTAGGGGTATTTGGGTCATTTTAGAGGTTTCATGAGTATTTTGCTAATTTTAAAGATTTTGGGGATAATTTTGGATATCCAAGGGTATATTGGTAATTTTGGAAGATTAGAGGTATTTGCATCATTTTAGGTATTTAAGGGTATTTTGGAGTTCAAGAGGGTATTCAAGTAGTTTTAGAGGTATTTGGGTCATATTGGGTTAAATGGGTGGGTTACTAATTAAATGGGTTGGGTTGGTAATGGATAATTAATTTATATATAAACGGGTCATAAATGGATAAATTGGTAATTATACACCCAACCCATTTATGACCCAACCCGCCCATTTGCCACCCCTAGTTCCAACCAACCAACCAAGATTTTTTGCTCTTATAGCTCCTAAGCCTAGCCTCTTTTGTATACTGTTTTCTCCTTTCTTTATTAATATATTGGGTAAACTACATATATGGTCCCTATCCTTTTCATTATATTTCAATTTGGTCCTTAACCTTTCAATTGTGTTAATTTGGTCTCTAACCTTTTAGTGTCGTGTCAATTTAGTCCCTGTTGTTATATTTTGGATGAAAATTGATGACATGACGAATAATCAAAATAAAATTTCAGTGTATTGTTACATTAACGAAAGCTAATTTTTTATTTTGGCCATTAGAAGTGTCATCAATTTTCTTCTAAAAAATGATTGCTAGGACTAAATTGACATGGTATTGAAAGGTTAGAGATCAAATTGACATATTTGAAAGGTTAGAGATCAAATTGAAATATGATGTATATAATAAGGACTAAATACGTAGTTTACCCTTAATTTTTTTTCTCCGTTGAAGCACTACCAGCCCAGCCCAGCCCTAAATCCCAACTCAAACAAAACAAAACATTCATCAGTCTCATCTCTCATGCCTCCTTTGCTACTCACCATCCGAAAAAAGAAAAAAAAAAAAAAAACTGACCTTTTTTTTTCCTTCACGTGACGCCACAGCCACCACAAAAAAAAATATCTAGCTTTTTATTGAATTTTTTTTGCTGAAAGTGTGCTAATATTTGTACGTTGAAATTTTTGAAAAAGTGAGAAAATGTGGATAAGAGTGAGGTTTTAAAAAGATGTACATAAAAACTAAAAACTAAAAGTTAAAGTTGATCCCAAACAAGCTCTTAGTATATCGCTACTATGAATTGGCATCCCCAAGTAATAATTTCTGGCTACACCCTTGATTATAGGTATATAAAATTAAACTCTTGTTTGTTATATACATTACAAAAATATTCTAAATGTGTACAGTTTGTATTAAAAGTTTTTCCTATTAAACATATAAAAAAAATACTTCAACTTAACTTAATTCATATTTTTATTGAAAGTGAAATTGTTTATTTTGTTAAGGTAGGTACTTCGAGATAGGTCTATAGGGTAAGATTTCTTATATTTGTAACCGCTTTTTCTTTTTAGTGGTTTTTTTGGGAGTGGTGTCTTGAAATTTACCCCGTGGGGTTTTGTTTGTAAGTGTTTTCCCCATTGTTATCAAATCACAATGTCAAACTTATTTTCTATTGCACTTTAATTTAGTTTGGTGATTTGATTGTGCTTTAATTTGATTTCCATTTAATTTGACTAATTAATTAATGAGTAATTTGATTAATTACCTGAGGTCAATTTATAACCCAACAATACTAGAGCTAGGATTTGATCATTGGGTGGGCTGAATAGAATATGTTGTCCACATTGCAATAACAACATATTTGCAAAATTTTAGCTTCCAACCTTGAACTCAATATTCAATAATTTTCAAAAATTTTGTTGTATCTCAAGCCTTTGCTGCAATATATGAATCAGGATAATGAATCTCATCCTAACTTAATATAAAGCTTTGGAATAAATAAATTTTCAATATTTAATACCATCAAGAAACAAGACTAAGTAAAGCCAATCCCAAAATTGTTAAGGTTTCTCTGTGAACTTCCACTAGGCTGTAGAATATTGTGTCCCTACTTGTAGGTGCTTTTGTCCCTTAGGATAACAAGTTTATCCTTAAGGTTAGTGGTTTTTTCTTTCGGGGGTTTGGGAAACAGTGTAATCATGGATGAGCTCATAAACCATTGTAAAGGTTTGTCGATTTCTGACAAAGAAGGGCCAACCTTCAATCTTGAGGAGAAAATGGCTACGCCAAAATTTATCATTGCTAGCAAATTCTACACAAGAAGGGCTCTAAATATGGAAGCTATTGCTTTGACTTTTATGCCATTGTGGAGATCAAAGAATGGTTTCAAAAGTCAAAAATATGGGCAATCACATAGTCCTCTTTATGTTTGATAATAAACAAGAAGTGGACTCCATTCTCTCAAATGAACCTTGGAGCTTTGACAAACACCATTTGGTGTTACAACGGTATGATAAGGATATGCAAATTGAGGATTTGAAATTCAGTAATACATCATTTTGGGTGCAGGTACATGACATCCCCGTGAGATTCATGAATCCAAAGGTGGCGGAAGGGATTTGTAGTATTGTTGGCACAATCATTCTGAAGGTTGAAATAGAGATGAATGGAGGGAGTTTCATGAGGGTAAGAGTTAGTGTGGATGTCACTCGTCCACTAAGTCGAGGAAGAATGGTGTCAGTTGGACAAGGCAAAGAAAACTGGGTCTCTTTCAAATATGAGCGCCTACCCAATATTTGCTACTAGTGCGGCTGTCTTAACCATGACAATAGGGACTGTGAGGTGTGGTTGGACAGTGAAGGCTCACTCAAAGTTGAAGAACAGCAATTTGGACCTTGGCTTTGCGCACCACCTGAGAGTCGTATACAAAAAAAATGTCATTTCAGTGCCAGGTTTTTTTCACAAAATGAAAGGAAGCTCGAACACCCAAAGGGCTTCGTTTCCTCCAAGGCGAGCTCAGGCAAACTCCACAATGGTCCCTCCATCTCCAACGGCACCTGCTGATGTGGAACAAAATAGAGGGGAGCAGTTAATGGATCAATTAATGGGATTGGTTACAGCTTCGCAGAATAATTCACCCACGGTTTTGGTGCAAAATAATGATGAGGTAGAGTCATTGGTGAGTCAATTAGAGAACGTGGATTGTGAATTAAAGAATATTGAATTGCCACCTGAAGAGACACGATCTGCCAACCCACCAGCAATAAATCCGATTTTAAACTCTCCTAAAAAGGTAGCCAAGTCTATTATTGGCCCAAATGACCCGTTGCACAATAATACTTTCCTTTCTAAGCGTGTTGAAATTGATGTGGGTTTGTCAAACTTAAAGGCTGGGCCAAGCACAATTAATGACCCATTGAGTGTTGATATCTCAATCAATGAGCACGTGATCACTGAAGAAGCAAATGAGGCGGCTAGGGTTTCTCATGTCCAAGGGGCTGTAACCCATGCAAGCACACGAGCAGCCAAACTGAAACTCAGAATACACAACCTCCACGGCAACAAGGATCATGGAAACGTTTGAACAAGGCAGATGCACCTAGTAAAACGGACAGAATCACAAGCACAATAGAGTCCGTGCTATCGAACAAAAGAGTTAGGAGGAGCCACTACAAAAAAACGGTTCTGAGGCCGCGTTTTTAAAACGCGGCCATAGGACATAAAAACGCGGCCTTAGGCCCATTTGGCCTTAGGCCGCGTTTTCTTAGGCCGCGTTTTATAACGCGGCCTCAAACGTGCGACTATAGGCCCGGTCGGTCTAAGGCCGCACTTTTTGAACCGCGGCCCAAGACCAGGTCCTATAGCCGCGGTAAAAACGCGGCCTCAGATCGACCAGGTCTAAGCACTATTTGGCCTTAGGCCGCGTTTCAAATGCGGCTTAAGACAATACCTTAGGCCGCGCTTATTAAGCGCGGCCTAAGATTATGTCCTTAGGCCGCGTTTTAAACGCGGCCATAGGCTTGAAAACTCATGGGCCCGGTCTCAGCCCATTTGGCCTTAAGGCCGCGTTTCAAACGCGGCTTAAGACAATACCTTAGGCCGCGTTTAAAGCGCGGCCTAAGATTATGGTCTTAGGCCGCGTGTTAAACGCGGCCTAAGGCCATAACCTTAGGCCGCGCTTAATAAGTGCGGCCATAGCGCAGAAAACAGGCCATCACTTCACTATTTTTGGCCACGTTTAAAACGCGGCTATAGCCACATTTAAACGCGGCCATAGTTGTTTTTTTTTTTTTTTTTTCCCCTTCCTAGGCCAGAAAACCTATCAAGTTAAAATTTACAACACACAAAACCTGTCAAAATTTCAATCAATACACCAACAAAACCTGTCACACAAACGCAATTTCAAAATTCCTTCTCAAACACAAAGAAAGTATCAAGCTTGCTTCTAAAACAAACTATCAACATGTCACACACACAAACTATCAAGCTTGCTTCTCAAACTGGTCACAATTTCAAATATTTAAGGAAAGTACAATACAGCAACATATTTACACAAATTACATATTGTCCAAGTACACAAATTAAATATTGTCCATCTTCCAAATAAACATTTGGAATCTTCAAAATGTCCACGAAGAGTCCCACTCTATCTAGCAGCGCTATCCTGAGTATATTATAGACATCGTATTAGTGGTACTAAACAATGGATTTGCAATAAACACGCAACTGGAAATATATTAAAGGCAACATTTTTAGTACCTGCATAGCTTGTGTAATGGAAGGAAACTCGTGAAATCCTTGTAACATGGCATTGTTTGTAATGACGTGTCAAGTTGTGCTTACATGGCATTGTTTGATGAAATTCTCCATATATCAATGTCTACGATCCCATCTCTAACTATTTTAAGGTTGCGGTCACTTGTTTCCATGTCAACAATAAATTGAGTAAACTAAAAGTTTGTGCAAATTCAATATTTGTTTCATGTTCTTGGGAACCGCTTGAAGCTCACAAATATAAAAGCTATAGGTTGGACTTCTTGATTTACAGAATTCTGTCACCTTGTGTTTAGGCTGCTTCAACAATAAATCTGAGGGATTTCATGAACCATGTTATGTGCCAATGTTTAACTTGACTAGATTATTGTTTAATGTTTAACTTGACTAGATTATTGTTTTTGTCTTTTCTTGATGTGTGTGTACATATATTCATGTGACATGTCTATTATATGTCTTGTTTCCCATTTTAATTGTCAGATTACTGTTCTGGCCACGCATTAAGCTAATGATTGTCTGCTGGCTGGTTGTACCTCAATTCGATGGTGCCATTTATGTCTATAATCACTTTATTCATCCATGTCTCTCCATGAACCCACTAGTTGTCATTGATGAATTCAATAAATGGAAGGAATTCTTATTCAAGAGAGAAAACTTTCTAGCTCAGGCAGAGAGATATATAAACAAGAATGGACCTGAAGCTCTGGAGGAACTTATTGCTACCAAGGTATGACACTTCATGATTTTTAGCTTTCAGTTAAGATAAAATGTTATATCAAACTTTTATATACAATTGGAAATTTTTTTTCTTAGTTAGATAACTGGATATGTTGGAATTGACATTCAAATAAATGGGTTTTAATAATTGGAATTACCACAACCCAACTAGTCATATTTGCATGATATCCCAAAAGGATTGATCACAATTAAAGCTTCCCATAGTGACTTGTATAATCCAGATGGACTTAGTACATGCCCGCTGTGGAACACAACACATGCTTACATTACACTTCACAATCCATATTCACATAGAATTCGAAAACTACAACATTTTACAAGATGAAACAAGACTGATACTCAAACTTGATAAACAATTTTTTTTTACTAGATATGTGCTTTGCTTTTGTTATATTTATTCGGATCTCATTGTGGGTGACAAAAAGGACTAATGATACACACCTTTATCTCTAATTTTGCCTTCTTTTTTTTCAGAAAAAAAGCAAAAAGTTTAATCATGGCATGGAAGAGTTCAATGCTATTCCAGTTATGGCCAAGAAAGAAGTGGAGTGGGTAGACCTTTAAATGTTACTCATGCAACTAGAACATTTACTATGAGTCTTTTAATATTTTCTTATGCCCATCTGTTATAGGTTTTAGTTAGATGAATGAAAGGATATATTCCAAAGACTTTTGAAAGAATCTTATCGATAGAGTGTTCACTATTTTGGCAGTCATATGAAAAATCCTAATTTCAATTATTCTTTAATTATTGAAGAAAAAAAGAGCTGTGAAGTATGTTCCTAATGGAAATAACAATTTTTTTTTAATTAATTTTTAGATGAGCTAATCTACAATCCTTTTCTCTTGATGCAGTCAAATAGCAAAGAGGTTAACATTGTGCAGAAAGATAATAAATCTATGGAAGTAATAGAGAAAAAGGAAGTGCCTACTGCCAAGGTATAATTTCGTATTATATTCACTAGGAAGTATATTGTTCAACTTTATGAAAACACTCTATGGAAAACCCAATCTTTTGAGAAGGGTTTCAAAATGAGTATTTTGCATGGAGAATCGGTTCTTTGAATGCTTCAAATTGTGGGTTGATAATCTGAGTGGTTAATAATCAAGGTGTGGGAAACCAGAAGGTGGCAATGAACATAGCTGACTTAAAATGGCAGGACATTCTCAGGGGCTTCACATTTTGACCTGGTATAGGTCAGTCTAGACTATTAGGAGGGTCAGCATCATAATCATGTTATAAAAATGACTCAAAAGAGCAATCATCATGGGGGTATGACCTTGGTGTGATGGAAAGTGCCTTCAGCCCAAGGCGAAATGTCACAAGTTTGAGTCTCATGGTCACTTGAAGAATGAAAAGAAAAGAAAAGAAAGAATGGGGGCAGCTCACTTGTCATCTCTCCTAGAGCCTACAAAAGTGGGAGCTTTGTGCACAATTGGACTCTTTCTTCTTCTTTTTTTAAATTCAATTCCGTAGTTTTCAAAGCCAATCATATCTATACCCCCCCAAAAGAAAAAGATTCCTCAAAAGGAATGGTTTTTTTTCCTATCATTTGTTGTTATTGAGTTCTCATCGTCATTTGCATTTGCATTTGTATTGTACATGCTTTATGTTTAAATTAAGAGATCTCTATAACATTGATTAAGTATTTTAGGTTGTTTCAGTCATGTTTTCTTTTTGGCACTGGAATTCTTATGCTTTTTCCACAGATAGGATGGAAATGACTAAACAACTGATTTGCTTCTAATTTATGTTATCACTGCATTTCCAGATAGTTCTAACAGAGCCTATCCTTGATCAGACTGAGAACAGAACATCAGCCACTAAGGAGGAAACGGCAGTGGCAGTTGCAACAGTTAGAGAACTTCCTGATATTCCCATGCCTAAGGAAGTCCGAAAGGAGTGGACTTGTGAAATATGTCAGTTAACTGTTCTAAGTGAGAAAACCTTAAATTTACACCTTCAAGGAAAGAAACACAAGACTACTGAGGCACTGAAAGCAAAGAACCAGCCAAATATTGTCCCAGCTTCAACCACAAAGAAAACTGAGCAGCCAATAGAGGAGCCACAAAAGACTGTATCCACCAAAGAATGGAAACATAGAACTACTACAAATAATGAGGGTGAACAGCATGCCTATTCAATGAGTGTCTCAGCTTCAACTGCTAAAATATTTGATCAGCATGAAAAAAGAGTTTCAATGTCAAACAGTGCACTAGAACAGAAGAATGAAGCTGTTAGTGAGGAATATTATAGGTGCAACATCTGTAATACAAACTGCACTGGAGAGAATGACTTGGCTTCGCACTATAATGGGAGGAAACACAAGGCTCGGATTCAATTACACAATAAATTGGTTGGGATTGGGCAGGTCTGACCAATATTTTTGGTTCATTTCACTCTCAGAGGAACCATTGTGCTTGTTGCAGTAAATATGAATATGAAAATGTTTGGCTGAAAGTTACTGTGTTTTTTTTACTCTTGAATTCTAGCTGATTGCATTCAATGAAGTTGATAAACTTGCTGGTTTGGATAATGTTCGTATTAGCATATTTACAACACGACACCAATACTAGATTGTGTAATCTAGTGCAATAGAATCTTGTTGTGAATCACATCCTCTAGTAAGATGCCTCCATTTAAAAGAAAAAAAAAAGATTTGTCTCTTTCCTCAATTCTAAAATATTTAAGGCTACCTTAAATTCTTTCTTGTTAGAGCTTGAATACAATATAGGAAAAGCACAAAAGCAAGTTAATTTAGAACTGAAAAAGGAGAAGAAAATGATCAAATGGGACGCCCTGCCCTGATCTGTCAGTCAATAGTCTGATTCTCTTAATAGCAAAATTATTCACATCCACAACCATTCTTTATATATGTAGATGTGTTATTGAATCTATCTAGCTGGGTCAGTTTTGGCATAGTACACTTCCTGATTGCTTAAATTTTTTCTTCACTCCAGCTACATAAAACACTAGGTTCCTTTTTATATTGATCCTGGGTGTTAATATGCATACTGTATTCCTAATCTGGTCATTTAACCATTTATTGCACAAACAAAGGCCATAAAATTGTAAAATATTATTTTTCTTCCACATTAGAAACTAGCAGAAGACAGGACAGGATTTTGATCTCCAAATTTAGAAAACCATTTAAGCTCCTCCTTATCTAGGGTACAAGGTTTAAATTCTGTTCCTGATGATAAATCCTCCCTCTCATTTAAAGAAAGGGTGAGGCAACCACCAAAGCAGTTGATCATATGTTAGCGTGTGCTTGGTTAGACTTTGATGAACTATCTTCCTTACTCTTGGTATGAACTTTTTAAAGATGAGAAGTACATGAGATTTAAGAGAAATCCAAAACAACCAGGAAGAAGAAAAACTAAAAACTTCAGACAGCCAATATTCTTGGATGTGCACAAAATCATATTTGTGTAGCAGCGCAGGAAATTAGTTAAAGATGGTAAACAGAATTTGAAATGCATTAATTGTGTGCTGAACCCATTTACTGCAGTGAAGAATTTTGAAGGTAGGATTGCGGTGCTCATATTTAATTCCTCTGGATATCTAACCTTATTTCTGTATCAAGAACCTCAAAGCTCTCAAGTCCTTGGAGATTAGTGATGGCTACAGTATAGTTTGTATGTCAAATAAGGGAATACATTTTAGTTCGGTTTAGCAAAGATGGGAACTCCAAAGGTCCAATAGGCATTAGAGTAGAGGCTTTAATCCTCATAGGAATAGAATTAGTAGGAAGCAAAAGAACATAATTAAAAGATTAAAAAAAAAGAACTTCATCAATCTTCATTTGGAAAATTGAATTTCAAGTGTACGCTGAATGAACAAACTCTAAACATATTATGATTTCTAGAGTTTACAAAATTTCATTGTCTCAAAAGCATCATATGGACCTCTTTTGAGGGCTCAATGAATGGAACTTCGATGGCCTGTTGTTGATGAAGATACTCTCTCTGCCTCTCTCAAGAAACCCAGATTGATTTGGCTTACAGGCAAGGAGAACCTACTGCTACCTGCATTTCAGTACTCATTTCTAAATCCATACCACAATAAATTTATCTATGTTATAATTTGCTATGATTTGAATTTTATTCTCTTTTGACGGACACAACAGCTACAGACACCACCAGAATTCCAAAATGTAATGAATAATATAAAATTTGAATATCATGTGACACAGCCCTCGCGTTAACCAAACAAGACCATGGAGCCATCAGGTTAAAGGAGAAGGTGATTAGTAATAAGTAGATGACTATAAGGTGGTTATAAATTCGCAATTACCAAAAGAATTTTAAATTCAAATCACTATAAGGTGTGATTAGCTGACTCCGCTGATACTACTGCATGGTCAGTTTTAATATAACAAGACATAAATATACTTTGTCCACATGTTGATGATGGCAACAATGATCAATCAACTAATCATATCAAGTAAATAACCATAATGAACACTGAACAAAAATGATGAGGGTTCATCTCTAAGCCAAAGGGAGACAATGCATATATATTAGACCACTGCCCGTTTTGTTCATCTCATTAGCTATTATAAGACTAGTATTTTATCTATCTGTGTTATGTTTCGTTTATTTTAAGTCTTTTATTCGTCATTGTTATTTGTACCAAATAATAAAACCCAACAAAGTTTTTTTTTTTTTTTTTTTCACTCTCTCTTGCATGCATCTACAAATAGGACATAAATCCTGACAAGGATTAACAATGATGTTGGAGCAACTAAACAATAGTAAAGAAGGCCAATTAGTCCATTTTGCTCGATCATGTTAGCTATTACAAGATTAATCTATAAAAACATAACCAAAAAAAAAAAACCAACAACACACCCATCAATATTGTTACCAATAATAAACCATCAAATAATTTTCAATCTTTGAAAATACAAACAAAATTAAAACAATAAATTCACATTATTGGCCAAATCATCATCCCACAACCATTCCATTCACATTATTAGCAAAATTACCATCCCACAATAAGGACCACAACCATTCCATTCACATAAACACACACAAAATATGCAAACTAATAACAACCCATTGAAACACACACAACACAGAGATATATTTAATATGACAATCTCTTTGTAAAAGGCTACTACAAATAAATTCCACATCAAAGTTACTCTTACAAGTGTAACATCTCATTCTCTCTCCTACCATTGATCGTCATTGAGGAGTGGTTGATTGACCATTAACTAGTGTTGATCAATTGTTGACTTTTTCCAAATGAAATTTTTTATTCATATCATTCACTTTCTTGATTTGTTTTTTTCTTTTTTCTCTATATTTTTTGTGTAGAGTCCAAGTTTGGGTTTTGTTTTCCCCTTGAAGACTCTAAAAGGCCAAAATAATATAAAATGACTTCCCATTTGGGATTACTTTTTGCTAGTGAAATCATATACTATATAATTAATTAGAATCATGTGAAATATTAATGATTTTCTTTGTGAACCAAACAACATGAAATAATTTCTTGCTAATTACCAGGATTGCAATCAAACATAAGAAAACAAGCTTGCTTTTTAGAAAATGCATCAGATTGAGCATGAGAATTTTCTTCTTTAATTTTAATGTTTTTTTTTTTTGTAAATGTTAGTGATTTTTAAATACATTTTACTAAGAGCCTTGTAAGCATTACCTAATTCTCTCCATGTAGAGGTCGAACCAAGGTTTGAATCTCCCTCTCAGACTTGGGTGTCATACTGGTCACTTTCTTCCTTAAAAGGGTTTGACAACTCTTGCATCTCCATCATAAGGCTAAACTAACTTTTCTTGTTCCCACAAACTAAAATATTTCATATGCAAAGCTGTCTTCATTCAATGCTATGCTAATAATTAGACTTAATTGTAATGACCCCAACTCATGATGACACTTATATGATAAACAGTACTAGCCAAAACACTAAAAATGATTTTTTAAATTAAAACGAAGATACTGTTATTAATAAGTAAGGACTTTGTGCTGCTAAAGGCATATGCTGTTTATTATTATATTAGTTTCGGGGTTCTAATCTTAAGTGATCAAGTTTTCCACTTCTTGGAAAATCTGAGCTTCCACTTTGCGGTGGAAATGGTTGGACTTGTTTGCTCCACCTCCACCCCACTACCCATGCCTCTCTGCTCCAAGAGTCTTTTCCGTGTGGACCTTTACAATATAAAGCACATGCTAACTTTACTTTATGGTTTACTCCATAGTCTAAACTCAAAGTAGTTGGTATAATGAAATATGAGTTCATATTGGTATCAGGCAGCGGGGTATAAAGCTTTAGTTCCCACCTAAGAGTGAAGGAAAATAGATCCAAAAACAGGACCCCCCAAAAAAAAAAAAAAAAAAAAACTAACAGGAACAAAGTCTCGTTACCATGGTAACTACTAAGGGGTGTTTGGTCAACCATAATGTTATATTACATCGTAATATTACGTTATTGTAATCTTACATTAATGTAATCTCAATATAAGAGTACAATATTACATTGTTTAAGAATGTGATGAGATTAAGATATTGTGATATATTTTGTAATTTTAAATTATAATAACATTAGAATAAAATAAAATAAACCAAAAATCTTAATGTCTTATCATCGTAATGTATGAAGTACACATCACAACGAATCAAATACCCCCTAAGGTTTTAATCTTTCCTTGTAGAGAAGAAAGTATCTTTTGTAAGAGTTATAGTAAGTCATTTATATAAACAACTAAAATGAGTGAATGTCATGTGAACCCACCAACTTCCTACATGACTCTCAAGGTTTTTATGTGGATGAGTTGATATAACTGTTATAAGAAATACTTTGAACATATCATATACATGCTAGTGGAAGGGGATGTAAAAGTATGTTTTGATGTCCTGTCTAAAGAGGAAGAACTAACGGACCAGTTTATGTCTATTGTCATTAGTAACACTTTTTATTTAAGTTTATATTTTGTTATATGTGAGTTTTGCTAGGTTAAGAAACTTTTCGTTACTCTTAAGAGTTAAGACTGGGTTTTCTTGTAATAATTGCAATCTGCCTCCAGCAGATCTGAAAGTATGCAGGTGTGATTGTTGTACGATAAAAAAAAACAAACACGCAAGAGTACTACAATCAATCATTTTGTTTGCTTCAGCGTAAAGGAGCAAATTCACCCTCTGAAATGAACGGAAAGGTACTGATTTAAAATTCAATGAAAAGAAGCTGAATTGATTGTACTCTAAAAATGACATAAGATGCAATAGAATTTTTTTACTACTTCCTCGAGTCACTTATTCGAATCATGGTATGAATAGCCCTTCTCAAGGATGAGGTCTCATACCGTCATAGTCACAAGCAAGGACCGGTCACGGTGGCTTAGTTATGTGCCCTCCTAAGTGCACTTACTGCATACGGCATCAGTACTTTTCTCCATCTGGTCTTCCTAACTTGATGCTCTTTTTTTCTTGTATTTATGATGGAAAAAAGTAGTAGGTTGCACACTTCATAAATGCAAATTCCACAAAGACTAAATTGATTTCGAGTCTTACTAATTGGATAATGAGGATAAAGCTTCATCTTCCACATCCAACAGTGAGGGTGGTCTCTCTTACGAAATAAGCAATTATTTCAAGTCACAGTGATCCCCCAAAAAATGGGGCAACATGACCAATTGCTAGTAGCAACATGCGTGACGAAGACCATGACCAAAACATTCTTGAGACTTGACCAAAAACTTTTTTTGATTACTGACACAAACCTAAGCTGTATACCAAATTAATGTGCTAAAAGCATTGCATGGATGAAAAAACATCAACGCAACACCAACTGGCAGATTCCAATGGGTTGCAAAACTAGATGATCTTTAGCAGAATTTCAAAATAACACGTTCTGCAAGTTGTCAGTGTTCTAGAATCTAGAGTTTCCCTGACCTTAGCTTATATTTCTAAACTCCATTTTACTAGTATTTAGGTTAATTAAGGCCCACACGGTTTACAGCAGAAATTAGGCATTGGACGTGGGCAAAGTTTTTCCACTTAAGACCGCTAACAGTAAACCTCAAAAGGGTCCTAGAATTCTTTCATTTTTTTCTCTTACGATGACTTAAGGCCGCCAAATTAGCGGACACGTTAATATGATGAGTGTACATTAGGGGAAGATCAAATCCACATGTTGTATGGGTCAATTTCCTAACAGAAAAATGCTTGCTTAGTAAAAGGAGGAACAATATTATATTGTTCATTGTTATGGGATACAGAAGGCTGGGTGACTGGTCCTCTTGCTACTAAAATCAAAGACATACAATTGAAAGTACAACTGTACAAGATGTTGGAATTTATTATCACAGGGATTAAGCTTTTTTTTTTTTTTTTCTTACTTAAACAAGTATTGCATTATTACCCTGCTTTATGTTTTTGGATCTCCTTTTTTATTATTATTTTTCCGTGCTTGATGATTCTAAAATAATGCAGTACCTAAATTATTCAAAGTTATGATATAGTACCTGTCACATAATGAAGAACTATGCCCTTTTTTTTTTCTTACTAAATAATTAAGGAGAAGGAAATGAGAATAATTATGGGTTTTTTGACTGTTATAAGTTTTGACACTGACATGCATCTAGCAATAATTCAGGTTTTGGTACTGTATTAGTGCTTAGCTTTTGTAGTATACTATAGCATGAGTAGGTAGCATTTAATTAAATTCTCAATATAATGATAACAGAATTTGAAACAGGTTATCTTTGCCTTTCTTTTTTGATAAGTTTAAACAAATATTTCTAGACCTTTCAACAGCAACAGTCAAGAATTATTCAATGCAGCATCGATGATTGATTGTCATGCTTCATCTCTAGAAGGTCCAGATTTTTCAGTTGAGGTGGGCTTAACATTTTTTTTTTTTTAGCAAATGGTACGCTTAACTTCACCGCTATTCTCTATACAATAAAACTACGGCACCGATTAAAGCTTTTTTTTTAAGCTATGTGAATGTTCAACACATAAACATATCATGCATATTCAAAAAATTAATGCACCTGCTCCAACACTACTTTTGAATAAATGCACATGCACCAACTTATCAAAAAAAATAATGCAGATGCTCCAATAGGAAGAAGGCAATATACTGGTTTGATGTACATTTAGAAAAGAAAAAGAAAAAGAATTGAAGAGGGGGCTATATCTTGAAATTGAGAATGAATGAAATATAATTTCCAACACCCAAACATAGAAAAAGGCAAGCTTAGTCCTTCTTTTAACTTCAATTCTCCGACCAAGAACGCTGATGCTACAACAGCAACCAAACAACACACACACCGTTCATAAGCCCACACCCAGAAACACCAGAGAAATACCAAATCTCAGCTAAAGCCCATACCCAAACCCATCATCAACAAAGCCCCCAAACAGAATACTACCACCACCATTTCAAAAAGAAAAAACAAAACGAACCCATAGAGAAATACCAAATCAAACACAGCAACCAAACCTAAAACACCAAAATCTCAGCTAAAATAAGAGCCCAAAGAGAGATCGAACCTGATGTGGGAGACTGAGAGAGCTGCGCCAATACCCTAGCCGCCGAGAAAGAGCGAAGACAGAGAGACGAGAGTTGAAGGGTTGGTTTCCATCGGAGATGGAGGGCGACGCTGACGGCTTCAGATCGGAGGAGATGGAGGGCTTATGAAATTCTGAAATTTAGATTCCATTGATCTTAGATTCTGTTTTTCCGTCAAAATAAACAGAAAATAAGACAAACAGAATAAAAGAAATGGGTGAAAAAAATGTACCTGAAGTTTGATGCTACTGGAACAGCATTGATCGGAGTGTGAAAAACCATAGGTAGAAGCACTGGTTCTGTAGCGGAGACTTTTTAAGAGGAAGAAGGAAGAAAGAGGAGAGAGTGAGTTCACGAAGGGAATTTTTAAGAACTTAAGGTTCTGAGGTTCTGAGGCTGCATTTTTTAAAAACGCGGCCTAATACCTTCCAAAAAAAACGCGGAAAAAAGGCACAAAAATGCAGCCCATCACTTGGGCTAAGGCCCCGCGTATAAAACGCGGCTGGGCCTTGCGCCTTTAAGCCCCGTTTTTAAAAAACGGGGCTTTATGCCGTTTTGGGCCGCGTTTTTAAAAACGCGGCCCAAAAAAAACGCAGCCAGATGGGCCCGCGTTTTGTAGTGAGCTCTCCCATTCCAATGGTTTACCAAGCAAAAAATGTGCGGTTTCTGTTGAGATTAATTCTTCTACTTTGGCGGAGGCTAATGTTTAGCCCCACCCAACGCAATAAGTCTCTTAGTTTGGAACTATCATGGGTTTGGGAACCCACGTACAGTGAGGGAGCTTGGAGATTATATCCGAGCAAAAGATCCTGCTGTTGTGTTTTTAGTCGAGACATGGACGAACGATGCAAGGCTAGATTAAGTGTTACGCAATTTTGATTTCAGAAATAAATGGTTAGTACCCAGTGGCCATAGAGGCGGTGGTTTGGTTTTGTTGTGGAAGGAAGATATTCAAGTCACAGTGGAAGATTCATCAAAGTATTGTATTGATGTACTTATTGAGAAGAATACACCTCAAGAATGGCGTTTCATAGGTTTCTATGGTGAACCAATGACAACTAGAAGGCATGAGGCATGGATAAAGCTTCAAACCCTAAATGATAAGCCACACATCCCTTGGCTGTATGTTAGGGATTTTAACAAAATCACAAGACAAGAAGAAAAGATGGGAGGAGTACACCGTGAAAATAGTCAAATGTAAACCTCCCGAGATGTTATAAACGAGTGCGGTTTTATGGATTTGGATTTTATTGGCCCAAAATTCACATGGAGAAGACATTATAATGATGGACACTCGATTTGGGAGAGACTAGACCGCGGATTAGCAACCAACCCGTGGTTCTTGAGGTTCCCTGGCACTGGAGTTCACCATCTACCTTGTCTTTCTTTGGATCATTGCTCATTGCTTATAAACCCAACATGAATAGAAATTCCCTCCTATAAAAAACCCTTCAGATTTGAGGAGATGTGGCTGTCTGATAGTAGGTGTGGAGAGGTGGTTGAAGCAGCATGGAGATCATGTGTATCACTAGATCCGAATAAAGAAATCTTTGGAAAAATAGAAAAGTGTGGCAAAGATTTATCATGGTGGAATTACAATGTCTTTGGAAATGTAAGGAGGGAGTTAAAAAAGAAGAGGGACATGCTAGCTGAAGAGGAAGCTGTGGCATTGAGAATTGGTAGCAATGTACTGATCAAAGAATTGCAAAAGAGAGATAAATGAGTTGCTGGACCGAGAAACAAGGATGTGGAATCAACGCTCTTGTATTCTTTGGCTGAAAAATGGAGATGGAAATACAAAATTTTTCCATAGTGTGATTATGGGAATAAATGACATCCATGGAGTATGGAAGGAAGGGTCAAATGATATAGCAGATGTCCTCATCCAATACTATAGTGAACTTTTCACTACCTCAAGTCCGACCATTCACCAAGAAGCTCTACACCATATCCCTCAAATGATCACCGAAGACATGAACAAAGAATTGACAAGCAGATTTGAGGAATGGGAAGTAAACCAAGCTTTGAAACAAATGGCACCAATGAAAGCTCCTGGACCAGATGGAATGCCCCCTTTGTTTTTTCAGCATTTCTGGCCAATGATTGAAGGTGATGTTACTCACTTGGTGCTATTTCGGTTAAATTCAGGTACTCTCCCAAACCCACTGAATCATACCTTTATTACTCTAATCCCAAAAAAGAAAAACCCAACCTTAGTATTAGAATATCGTTGTATTAGTTTATGTAATGTACTCTACAAAATTTTTGCAAAAGTCCTCACTAATAGGTTGAAAAAATTCCTCAATTCTGTCATAAATGAAAACCAATAAGCTTTTGCTAAAGGCCACCTCATATCGGATAATATCCTTATTGCTTTTGAAACTCTGCACTGCATGAAAAATTATAATTCAGGTGCAACAGGTTTATAGCTCTAAAGCTCAACATGAGTAAAGCTATGATAGGGTTGAATGAGTGTTTTTAGAAAAGGTGATGAGGAAGATGGTTTTTTTTTTTTTTTAATATTATGAAAAGTGGATTGGGCTTATTATGGTGTGTGTGAAAACAGTCACTTACTCTATACTAGTGAATGGAGAACCAAAGGGTCTGATTCATTCCTCAAGAGGTCTTAGACAAGGAGATCCTCTCTCTCCTTTTCTCTTCCTCCTATGCACTGAGGGCCTTCATGGCCTAGTCAATTAGGCAACAAGCAATGGTGATATCCATGGACTTAGTTTGTGCAAAAGAGGACCTAAATTAACCCATTTGTTTTTTGTAGATGATATCCTTCTTTTTTGTAGGGCCAATTCCAAAGAATGCAACAAGGTGTTGGAACTTCTATCATTGTATGAAGAAGTCTCAGGTCAAAAAATAAATAGGGAGAAGACAGCCTTATTCTTCAGCAAAGCAGTTACTAAGGCAAACCGCCAAATCATCAAAGGGATTTTGGGGGTTCATGAAATCCATCACTATGAAAAATACTTGGGGTTACCATCTTTGATCAGAAGGGGTAAAAAAGCAAGTTTCAATTATCTTAAAGAAAGAGCGTGGAGGAAGTTGCAAGGATGGGAAGGTAAACTCCTTTCCCAAGTTGGTAGAAAGGTGCTCATTAAGGTGGTCATTCAAGCAATCCCAACGTATGCAATGGGATGCTTCAAATTACCATTGGGGTTGTGTAGTGAAATTGAGGTGATGGTAAGAAGTTTTTGATGGGGAAAAAGAGGGGAGAAGTGGAAGATTCATTGGCTAAAATGGGGTGAGATGACAAAAGCCAAAACGGAGGGTGGTATGGGCTTTTGTGATTTAGCGTTGCACAATGATTCCCTCTTGGCCAAACAAGCTTGGAGGTTGATGGAGGATAAAAATTCACTATTCTATAAGGTCTTCAAACCGCGCTTCTTTCCAAATTGCACGATTATGGAGGCGGCAGAATCAAGTCGAGGTTCATATGCTTGGAAAAGCATACTCCAAAGTTGTGATGTGATTAAACGGGAAGCATGTTGGAGAATAGGTAATGGACAGAAAGTCAAGGTGTGGCATCATGCATGGCTACCAACTAAGCCCACTACCAGAATACTATCTCCTATTTTGGAGGGATAGGAGGAAGCCACTGTTGACAAACTCATTAAAGAAGACACAAGGACTTGGGATGAAGATGTTATTGATGGTATATTTGTGCCTGAGGAAGCTGCCCTCATAAAATCAAGTCCATTGTCAAGATATCCAACCGAAGATAAATTGTTTTGGCCGTGGACACAAACTGGGAAATACACCTGTAAATCTGGGTACTGTTTTTTGAAGTGCGAGGTTGAAGAATCAAGGGCGATGGAAACACAGGTGGAGGAAAGGAATTTTTGGCATAGCATCTGGGTTTTGAGAGTTCCAAATAAGATAAAAAAATTTTGTGTGGCAAGCTTGCTGTGAAGCTATCCCCACAAAAGCAAACTTGAGTCGGCGACACATTACTGAAAACGCACTGTGCAAACGGTGCCTGATGGAAGAGGAGACCACATTACACGCACTATGGTCATGCAGCAAGCTCAGTTCGGCATGGACAGCTTCGGAGTGAAGTGCTTGCCAGAATATAAGACCCACAAACTTCAAGGAGCTCTTATCTTGGATATTCAACAACCATGATAGTTTGGAGCTTTTTGCGATGATGACGTGGGGCATATGGCAGCGGAACCAGGCTCGGCTTTATAGACCGTTTTGCCCATCAGACTTGATCACAGCCCAGGCGAAGGAGAGGCTTGATGAGTTTAATGCCACAATTCCTCCTCAACCCCCAGCGATGCCGCAACCAAGAACGAAGTGGAAGCCACCTGATGTAAGCGGTTTCAAAATAAATTTTGACAGGGCGATCTTCAGACAGGAAAACAAGAGCAGGATAAGGGTGGTAATTCGAGATCACTTAGGAGTTGTTATTGAATCTTTAGCTCAACTCACTGCACCAACACTTCAACCAATTGAGATAGAAGCAATAGCAGCTGCACGGGCTCTGGAGTTTGGACAGGAAATAGGCATCACAAAAGCAGTACTTGAAGGCGATTTTGAACTTATAATTAACTCACTCAAGGCAGGTGGTCAATCAATAGCTTCAGTGAAGCCACTACTTTAGGACGCCATTGTTTTTTCAAATTGTTATTCAAATTTGCTATACTCTCATTGTAGAAGAGAAGACAATAGATTAGCACATCGTTTGGTAAGATATTCTATTAATGTCTCTAACGATGTAGTTTGGATAGAGGAAGTCCCTACTCCATTATTGACAGTTGTTCAACAAGATGTAGCTAATATGGCAATTCAATTTCAATAAAGAACCAAGTTGTTTCTCAAAAAAAAAAAAAAAAAAAAAAAAACCATCAAATACATAAAAAGAAAATAAAAGTTTTATACTTAGTTACTTACCAAAGCTTTGAAAGAATAAATTTTAATTTTTTTAAAGCAAAATTGATTTGAAAAATCAAATAAAGATGGCTTTTAAATAATAAATAAAAAGCACTGAGAAATTTCGTTTTATTAGTGGCCTTCATATGGCTCCGCCATTGTTCACAATGGTGGAAAGAAGACCCGTTGGGGGAGATTTTTTAAGAGAATATGATTAAACAGGTTTGGGGAGCTTGATGGTACCTGACCACCTCATCCGTGTTGGAGAACTATGGGATGAACAATGAAAGAAACTAGAATAAATAAAGAATAAATAGAAATTTTAGTGGCATTGAAATTGTTTTTCCTTAGACAATATTTGCTTACACACTTAAGTTGCTAAAATGTTATTGTAAACTTGTTCTCAAGATACAATCAAACCTATTGGGTTTCACAAATAGTAATTTTGGAGAAAACCCGTAGGATTTCTAATGCTTTTAGGTGAAAATCAAAAGTTATTTTGAAAATGGGAGTTAAAACCATATATATAGGTCATGTGTAATAGTTGCTAAAAAAATATTTAATTAGAAACAATCTTCTCGCCTGATATTTGCCTGACATCTTGGTTAAGCCAGATTTCAAGCCAACTTATCAGAATTTCAGATCGAGAGCCTCGCCTATAACTTGCCTAAAATCTTGATCAAGCCAAAACTCACTTATCATCTCTGATGACCTAGAATCCAGGCCAACTTCACTAACCTTATATTTTATCACTTGTTTACTATTGTTTATTTCACTCTATCTCTTCTAAAGAGATAATAACACTCTTCTTGTACTTATGAAGTGATATTGTTGGAGAGACTACCAGTGACGGCTCCAGAAATATTTTTTTGGGGGTCATTTAGAAAGTTAAATTAAACAAAATTTAATAAAAAGAAAACTAAAATATATTTAGTTATTGACCAAAAAAAAAAAAAAAAGCGAATACATAAAATGTTACAATATCCTTCTATGAGTTTTCATATTTTGAAATCATTACATGATAATTCATTATCAATTCTTATTATCTATTGTCAATGTGGGTAGATATGACCATTTTATTTTATTGAGTTTGTATAACATTTTTAATTTTATCCAATTGTCACTATCTATTTGTCATTGTTTTTACAAAAATATTTTAAACTAAATGGCAAAACTCATTTTCACTTGCACTCTATGAATTATTGACTCACACAATCACCCACATCCATACATCAATAATACACTAAGTGTCTACTTAACTAATCAAATGCTTAAATCTCTCTCATGAATCTTATCTCATCTCTCTTCTCCATTTGACTATCTCAATATCTCTGATTCTAAGAGTAAAGAGTGAAAATTTGTTAGTTGTGCGTACGTGTCTGATATGTGTATCATCATCATCATCATTATTATAAAGTAATTTGTGTGAATTGTGATGTGTGTGAATATGGGCATGTATAGTGTAAATATAATATAACTTAATATAATTTAATAATCAAGAAATACAGAGGGTTTGATACATGTATGTGTATTGTTATTATGCTATAATAATTTTTTATTATAAAGTCAGTGATTTGAGGAAAAAAAATAGTAAAATTAATATGTAATAAGGGTGTGCAAGATTTAAGCCACGGTATACAAAAATATTTTTAATGATAGATTAAACATGTAAAAAAAATTATATATAGATATATAATTTTTTTTTTTTAATAAAAAGTCAAGGGGTTCATTTGAACCCCCTGAAATCAAAAGAGTCAATACCGTACCGAAAAGCGTTTCGGTTTGTTCAAAGAAATGAAATATTTCAGTACTGGTTAATATCGGCATACCGTTTCGAGATTACCTCTAATACATATATACCATATATGCATTGAGTTAAAAGTGTGTATATAGTTATTAAATTTATATCCAACCTATATGTTAGGTAATTATTGGGTACTCTTAGAGTATTATAAATGCGTACTCCCTCATTTCACATAACTATGGATCCCACTTATTAAATTTATGGTGGGACCCACATTTCATATGAAAGGGAGGAGTACGCATTTATGGTACTCTCGGAGTATTTAATAATTTTTCTATATGTTTAGTTCAACCTACACAATAAAAATGGCCAAAGTCCAACATATCATATCAGTCTAACATTATCTAAGACTTCAAAAAAAAAAAAAAAAAAAAAAAAAATTAAACATAAGAACGGAAAAAAAAAATAGAAAGTAAGACTTCAAAATTGAAACTTGTAAAACCCACGTGATTGCCTTGGAAATAGAAGAGAGTTGGTGTGGACAATAAGATTATGCTTTGTAACAGTTTTTATTTTCTATTTTCAAAAGCTTATTTTTAGAAATATAAAGAAAAAAAATTTCTTGTATTTTTGAAATCAAAAACATGTTTGATTAGTTGAAATTAAAAAATATATATAGTTTTTTGAAGAAAAAAATAAAAAAAATATATTGTTATTAGGATTTGAACTTTAATGTTAACTCATTAAATAAGACTGATTTATTAAATTAAATGCATATTTTCATTGACTTTTGAAAATCAGAAACTGAAAACAACTTTTTGCATGTTTTCAGTTTTTTTCACAAATTGAGTTTTAAGAACAGTTTTTATTTTTTGTCCATTTTGAGTTGTCAAACAAGTTTTTTAGTTTCAAAAATAGAAAATTGTTTTTGAAAACAAAAAATAGGGGAAAAAAATAGTTACCAAACATACCAACTCTCCCGCTTATTTTTAACTTTCACCCAAATTATTGTTTAATTATATTGTCTTTGAATTTATCCTGCTCCTTGTGGTTCGATATCGATACTCCAAGAATTATATTTCTACGATCTCCTGCACTTGAGAGTGAGCAAGCACACCCCAATCACAAGTTTTGTTATAATTAGGATGATGATTACAAGTTTTCATAATTTATGATACAAAATATAAATATCCTATAGTTTAAATTAATGAAAGTTTATAATAATTTTTTTTTTAACCTTCTTCTTAGATTAAAAAAATAAAAAATAAATAAAAAGAAAAGGAATCAAAGTTAAATGCCATATAAAAAAATTGACGCGCAAGGCAAGCAACTTATGGCTACAACATATAATATTTAGTACTGTCACAAAGGAGAAAATTGGTTGTAACTTTAAGTTACAACCTTACTCAATATTTTTTCATTAGAGATGACAAATCCACTATTGGATTACATCTTCTTCTTTTATCCTCCATACTTGCAAAATTTCTAAAAAATTAAAGATCAATAGTTATGCCATCAATAAATTGTTTAAATTGCAATTTTTTTTAGTTTAAAATTATGCATAAAATATAAGCTTATAGATCATGTAGTAAATAATATCTAATTGATACAAAAATTGACATGTGTATTAAAAGCGTAAAGAACATATAATTTAATGGTTGAATTTTTGTAATGTTTATTTTATTGAGTAAAGTTGTAATTTTAGGCTACAACCAATTTTATAACTTTAGGCTACAACCAATTTTGTAGCTCAAATTTATCCTATCACAAATATCTACTTCAATATATAAAATTAATAATAATAAGAAGAAGAAAATTCTTTATTTACATTGCAAATACAATGTATACCTATAAAAGTTCATAATAAATTTTATAGTGCACATACCACCCAAAGTTTTATTTTTTATTTGTATAAAGTTTTTAATTTTTGTTGCAACTATATGCTCTAAATGGAGACAAAACCATCCATTAACTCTAGTGAGATTTGAGACATTGAAATACTTCCACTAACACGAAAAAGTATATCATGTTTGAACATACCAACTCAACATTTGAATTGGTGTTTCCAAACCAATAAAAAATTGACACATGTCTTTAAAAAAGTAACACATCAACTTATTAGATCAACTCCAATAAAAAGTTGAAATTATTCCTAAAAAGTTTAAAAGCACCTGCCTCTTTCTCCCTCTTTTCTAAACTCTAAGGGGTAGGGAGGGTGAGTAAAGTAGAGTAAATTTGGCCCAAAATTAGTCGATTTTTAGCCAACTCTACTCTACTCCCCTCTATTCTCCCTCTTTCTCCCCTCAATCCAAACGGACCATGAAATTGCATAAACCTAATTTTTTCTCTTTCTACTTCTCAGCTCTCACTTTGCATCTCTCTCCCTAGAATCTCCTCTCTCTCAAACTCTGATTTTGCCGCCGGCACAGCACTGTTTGGTGTCTTTGGACTCAAGTGCCTATGAGATCAGCCCTTGTCTTTGTCAAAAAACCCCAAATTCCCCTGTTTCTAGTTAAATTTTTGTTGTAGGTTCTTTTGTAGAAACATAAAGCTTCTTTGTTTATTAGTTGATAAAAGTATTTGGTGGTTGTGCTTGAGTTTCAGCCATTAACTATTCCTTTGGGCATAATTGCTTTTTCCAGCTATGCATTTTAAAGTTTGTTTCTTTTAGATGCATCTAAGTTTGCAATATATGCTAATTTACTTGAAATTTTTAGATTTTGATCCGTCCCTTATAATAATTTTGGTACTTTGTGTTCTACTTTCTTTTTTTCTTTTTTTTTTCTTTTTTTTCTTTTCTTTTTGTTGTTGTTGTTGGTTTAGTTTGCCATTGGTGGTGGAATTGGAATAGTAATGCAATTGCTTTAGTGAAAATAGAGAGTTGAAGTGAATAGAGATTATGGTAACGAAGAAATGATGGATTATTGGACTGGTGGCAATGGAGGAAATAGTGGCAGGTATTGCCCATATGCTCCTTCATTGCCACTATGCACATAATCTGTAGTCACTGATGTTTTCTTTATTCAGGATACATTGAGTTATGCCTAAAAGTCTCTTAGATATGTTGAGAGTATTGGAGAACAGGTTCTGGTAGACATCATTGTATGATAGTTAGGGTGCAATTCTTTTGTGAATTATATAGACTAAAGGGGTCTCCTTTGGAGTTGAAATTGTTTTTATTATGTTCTATATAAGATTGAATGTTTGCCTTAATTATTCATTCTTGTTCTCATATGCTGGAATTTTTGGATTTTTATACTTCTAAATGATTTTATTAGCTACCCTCTAACACGTATTGTGTACTTGGGCTATGATGTTTCTATTTTTTGAATAAGAAATTTTGTTATAAAAAAATAGATATTGAAATATGTAGTAAGTTGAGAAAGAGATATTATTATTTTTGTTTCCTATGTGATTTGGATTGGCATTTACTTACTCTTTTCATGGGAATGGTTTTACTAATTTGAAAGCTTGAGCTTAGGAAGTGAATGGGAATGAATTTGATCATTTCCATGTCTCCTATGTTGGGATGGATCTTCTCCTATTCCTTTCAAACAAAAAGTGTTTGTTTTATTTAGAAGTTGTGTAGTATCACTTTATGATATTTTATTTTGTGTGATATATTCTGATAGGGAAGCAGAAAAATGAGCCCAACTCTTGTTCGTCCAAGGAGTCGTCCAGGGCTAACAGAGCCGTTTGGACGAAGAATCACCCAAGAAGGGATAGTCTACATGGACAATAACACCATCAGTGGTCTCCAGTAGATGGTAAGGTCGTCCATAAAAATCGTCCATGTAGCTCGTCCGTGGACGATCTCCAGATGTCCATGGACGACCAAACCTTCATAGACCAGACAGACGAATACACAACACTTGGAGAAATTTCAAGTGTTTATAGCGGTTACTAAATCTGTAACTGTCGCCACGAACCCCTCAAATAAACTTCCGTTAGCGGTTACAATTTTAATAACCGTTGAGGAAGTTAACTCCGGGCTCGTTGGCTTCCACAAATCTTGGGGAGGTTATTTGGACAAGTAACCGCTTCAAGGGTCTCTATATAAAGGACCGGTCTGAACCCAAGGAAGGTAAGATTTTTCCTAAGACTTTATTCCCAAACACTCGAAACTCCATACTAGCTTTGCCATCGGAGGGGGTTTGGCCGGTCATCTCCAGTCTCCTCTTTGACTGCGTTTCCTCTTTGCAGGCCTTCCCCCACCGTCGGTAGTCCCACCGAAGCCAGATCATCCAACCCACTGATTCGAAGCAATATCAGTTGGCGCCGTCTGTGGGAAGGAGTGAGGCTGTTTTGTCTCTTTTCCGTGACAAAGGGTTAGGATGGTCAGGACCAGGTCGAGGGCTACTAGCCCAGGCCGTCAGGGAAGCAGAGGCGCTTCAAGTGATCCCCAACGTGATCGCCAATCCACACCAGCCATGCAGACATCGTCTGTTCAGCATGTGCAATCTATGGCGGCTGCAATGGCAGAGTTGACTCGCCAAAACCAGGAGTTAAGAATGGAGATTAATCAGAGAAGACAGGCACGTGAGGAGCATGAAGGAGGAGGACAAACACAAGGTCATGGCGAAAGAGAAAATCCTGAGATTGGGAGTCAGTTTAGAGGCACCACTTCACGGACGGTGAAGGAAGAGATGGACCAAATGAAGAAAGTCATGGAGGAAATGAAAAAGAACATGAGGAGGACGAATCCAATAGAAGATTTGGTCCACAGAACAGACTCTCCCTTTACAGCTTCCATCAATGGTCATCCTCTACCATCAAAATTCAAACTGCCTTCCCTGGATTCGTATGATGGAACGCGTGACCATTCGATCACATTGCTACCTTTAAAACAACGATGCACCTTCAAGGGGTCCCTGATGAAATCATGTGTAGAGCCTTCCCAACCACCCTTAAGGGTCCAGCACGAGTTTGGTTCAGTAAAATACCCCCGGGTTCTGTAGGCTCTTTCGAAGAGTTAAGCAAATTGTTTGTCAACAATTTCATTAGGGGGCAGAGACACAAGCGCTCTTCGTCCAGCTTGCTAACCATAGAGCAAGGGGAGAACGAAAGCCTGCGGTCATTCATCACTCGCTTCAACAGAGAAGCCCTTAGTGTGGACGAGGTGGATGACAAGCTTCTATTGGCGGCCTTCCACAACGGGATTAATTCTGACCTATTTATCCACAAGCTGTATGAGAAGGAGCCTCAAACCATGGCCGAGCTAGTTCATTCAGCTCAGAACTTCATGAATGCAGAGCCCATAGAAGTATTGGAAGATGTTCTTTTACAAGAAAATGATCCCGAGAAGTTCACCAGAATTGGAACAGGTATAAAGGAGAAGGCAAGAGAAGACCTCATCCAGTTCCTAAGAAAGAGTATCGATGTCTTTGCATGGAGTCATGACGACATGCCGGGAATCGATCCAAGTGTAATCACTCATCGATTGAACGTGTACCCCTTTTTTAAGCCTGTTCGCCAGAAGAAGAGGGTATTCGCTCCGAAGCGAGATAAGGCAATCAAGGAAGAGCTTCAGAAATTGACCATTGCACAGTTCATTAAGGAAGTCTATTATCCGGATTGGTTAGCCAATGTGGTGATGGTGAAGAAAGCAAGTGGCAAGTGGAGAATGTGCGTAGATTTCACTGACTTGAACAAGGCGTGTCCCAAGGATAGTTATTCTTTGCCACGAATTGATCAACTGGTAGACTCTACGGCTGGCCATCAATTGCTGAGCTTTATGGACGCCTTCTCAGGATATAACCAGATTAAGATGGATGAAGCTGATCAGGAGAAGACTTCCTTCATCACCAGCCAAGGCTTGTTTTGCTACAAAGTGATGCCCTTCGGTCTGAAGAACGCGGGGGCAACTTATCAAAGGCTGGTAAATCATATGTTTCGTCCACAGATAGGACGGAACGTAGAGGTTTATGTTGACGACATGCTTGTGAAGAGCATAGACGAGGGAAGCCATTTGGACGATCTACAGGAAACCTTTGAAACACTTAGGCGGTATAAGATGAAATTGAACCCAAGTAAATGTGCGTTCGGAGTATCATCGGGAAAGTTTCTAGGCTTCATGGTCTCGCAAAGGGGAATTGAGGCGAATCCAGATAAGATCCAAGCCATATTGGACATGGAGCCACCAAAGAATATCAAAGAAGTCCAATCCCTCACTGGACGAGTTGCTACTTTGAACAGGTTTGTTTTGAAAGCCACAGACAAATGTCTACCTTTCTTCAAAGTCCTCAGGAAGGCATTCGAATGGACGGACGAATGTCAGAAGGCTTTCCAAGACCTGAAGGACTATCTCACTAGAGTTCCATTATTAAGTCCGTCCGTGCAAGGAGAAGCACTGTACCTGTACTTAGCGGTGTCCCCACACGCCGTAAGTTCAGCTCTAATCAGAGAAGAAGGAAGAGTGCAAAAACCTGTGTACTACACCAGCCGCGCACTCAGAGGAGCAGAGGGAAGGTATCCACTTATGGAGAAATTGGCTTTTGCACTGATAACAGCTTCCAGGAAGTTAAGACATTACTTCCAAGCTCATTTCATCAACGTCATGACAGACCATCCGCTGAAAAAGGCAATGAACAAACTGGAAGCCGCAGGACGACTGATTCAATGGGCGGTGGAACTTAATGAATTCGACATTCGGTACTAACCGAGAAACGCAATAAAAGCTCAAGCTCTAGCGGACTTCATTGCAGAGTTCACTCCGAATTATGAGGACCTTGGGGAAGGAGATTACAGTAATAAATGGGTCGTCCATGTAGATGGATCGTCTACGCTGCATGCTGGAGGAATCAGAATTGTTTTGCAGTCGCCAGAAGGAGATAAGTTAAAGTACAAAGCTCGTTTGCAATACCAGACTACCAACAATGAAGTGGAGTATGAAGCCCTTTTGAAGGGGTTGGAGTTGGCTAGATCTGTAAAAGCAGACTCAATACTTGTTTTGGGAGACTCTTAGTTGGTCATAGGCCAAGTAAATGGGATATGTGAAGCCAAGGAAGACAGGATGAAAAAAAACTTAAAGAAGGTGGTGCGCCTTGTAAAGAAATTCAAAAAAGTTGATTTCATTCAAATCCCGAGGGAAGAGAACATGGAAGCAGATATTTTGGCGAAGGAAGCGTCTGCAAGTGAAACAATGGACGAGCTGGATGCAGTACAATATATGCCCAGTATAGACCTTCTAGAGATGTTACAAATAAAAGGCGACGAAAATTGGATGACCCCAATAGTGTCGTACTTGAAGGACGGAAGGCTTCCAGAAGTAAAGGACGAAACTAGAAAGCTCAAAGTCAAATCGGCCAGGTACATACTTATGGACGAAGTGTTATACAAAAGAGGTTTCTCCCAACCTCTCTTAAGATGTTTGGCTTCGGATGAGGCAAACTACATGTTGAGGGAGGTTCATGAAGGAGCATGCGGTAATCATTCAGGAGCCAGATCACTCGTCCATAAAGTCATCCGCAGCGGATTCTACTGGCCAACCATCCAAGCTGATGCTAAGGCATATGTTAAAGTATGTGATCAATGTCAGCGCTTCAGCAACATTCTTAGACAGCCAGCAGAGTATCTCACGCCAATGATGGCCCCTTGGCCTTTCGCACAATGGGGATTAGACATTTTGGGGCCCTTTCCAACTGGGACTCGGCAGATGAAATTTCTGGTGGTAGGAATAGACTACTTCACAAAATGGGTGGAAGCCGAGCCCTTAGCAAAAATTACACAACAGAATGTCAAGAACTTCGTCTGGAAGAACATTGTATGCAGGTTCGGAGTACCTAGGGTACTAGTGTCTGACAATGGACGACAGTTCGACAATACACCTTTCAAAGAATTCTGTGAACAGCTTGGGATGAAGAATCACTACTCCTCACCCGCCCACCCACAGGCCAACGGCCAGGCAGAAGTAGCAAACCGATCCTTGTTGAAGATCATCATGACTCGGCTCGAAGGGGCAAAGGGCGTATGGCCAGATGAGCTACCAGGTGTTTTATGGGCTTACAGAATAACAGTGAGAACTCCAACAAGGGAAACTCCATTTAAACTAGCCTATGGAAGTGAGGCGGTTATACCAGCAGAGGTACACATGATGAGCCACAGGGTGAGGAAGTATCAAGCTGAAGAAAACGAAGAACAGCTCCGTCTTAACCTTGACCTCATGGATGAAGTCAGGATGGATGCAGAACAAAGAACGGCGAGGTACAAAAATCTTATGTCTAGACAATATGATGCCATGGTGAAGCCTAGGCGTTTCAAAATTGGGGATCTCGTCTTGAAGAGGGTTACCTTGACAACAAGAAACCCGGCCTACGGAAAACTCGGGCCAAATTGGGAAGGACCTTATAGAGTTATCAACTGCAAGAGGCAATGATCCTACTATTTGGAAGTTTTGGATGGACGAAGGCTAGAACACCCTTGGAATGTTGAGCACCTAAGGAAATACCATCAATAAGTGCCAACTCTTGATGAAAGTGGCCTTGGACGAGACAGCTGGACGGGCAGAAGTATGTTGTGTTTATTTACTATTATCATGTGTTTTAAGTATTTTAATAATCCTTTAGAAAGTACATTAGTGTTTACACTTTTGTGCTATTCATGAACGAGTTGGTTTGTATTTTAATTCAATAAGGCACTAGCTCACGAGCATGTGCCATACCTGTGGACGAATGTTTACATAAGTTTGGATTTTCAAGTATATATATGATGTATTTTCAAGTATACTATTGGAATCCTTTTTGTATATTCATTCAAACTAAATCCACAAAAATGAAAAAGCTTTCAAATGGAACAAGGTATATTCGTCCAAAAGTTAAAGACGAGATGAAACCTGAGCTAAAAATGAAAAAGCTTTCAAATGGAACAAGGTATATTCGTCCAAAAGTTAAAGACGAGATGAAACCTGAGCTAAAAATGAAAAAGCTTTCAAATGGAACAAGGTATATTCGTCCAAAAGTTAAAGACGAGATGAAACCTGAGCTAAAAATGAAATGAAAATACATCCGTCCAAAGCATAAGATGAGATAAAACCTGACAAGGCATATCCGTCTAAAGCTCAAGACGAGATGAAATGAAAGTTGTAATCGTCCAAACCATGGACGAGCTAAGACTGAACCAGCATAACAATTCATTATTTGAATGAGAAATTGTTGAGGTCTTATCAAGGACGATAAAATGATCGTCCCTAAATTTGGATGGTAAATAAATCTAATCAAAAAAAAAAAAAAAGCCATTCATAGACGAACTATACATGTGCTAAAAGGAATCAATTTGCTATATCTTGGTGATGTAATCAAAATTCACCCCTATACTCAAGGTGAGGCAAACTGAACTTCATACATAAAGCTGGAAATGTATATACTCAAATGCAATATGGAAAAAGATGTTCATAAAATCTCAAGGGTGGACGACCCACGTCCAAAAAACCCTTTGTAAAAGTAAACCTATTGTATATAAGGCTCGTCCATAATCTTGGACGAGACAATTGTACTTGCAAGAACTTAAAAAAAAAAAAAAAAGGAAAAAGGAAGTAAAATAAAGCCCAAAACACTGGGCACTTCAAGGAAAATAAAAGAATAAAAATAGAATAAATTTTCTAAACAAGGCTGTCACTTGGGCGAGCTCGTCTTGGGGTCGTCCTGGTTCACCTCAGTGTTAGCGTCGTCCATAATGTTGACGTCCTCAGAACTCGTCTGCAACAAGGAACTCTCTGTAGCAAGGGGAAGCTTGAAAGAACTGAAGTCCAAGTCAGGATACGCCTCCTTAGCATCAGCACGAAAATCTTCATAACCAGCTGCATAGTGGCTGTCTAGACGATTCTTGTACTCGTCAGATCTTTTAAAAGCTGCTATGAATTCTTCACGTGCTTTCTGCAAGGACAAGGTAAACTCCGCGACTTGTCCTTCGAGATGGACGATACGGCTATCCTTCTCCAAGTTGTCAGCTTTAAGCTCTTCCACCTCGTTCTTCAGCTTCGTCTTGCTTCCTTGTAGACGATTGTAATCCTCGGTCAACCTGAGGACCTCCCCCTTTTTCAGCAGAATTTCATTGTTTAGCTCCTTAGCCTTGTCCTTAGCCGTCTTGACCTCTGCAGCGAGCTCCTTGGCTTGGCAAGTTGCTGTATAGAACTTTGACATAGCCTACATATGGACGAAAAGGAGTTAAACATCCTATTCATAAAAAAAAATCTTTTCACAAGGACGAGAGGAAAACCTACCTTAAAAAGGTCGTGGACGCCAGAACGTTCAAACTCCTTCACTGACATATTATAGCACTCGTTCACCTCACGGTCAGTGACGATTCCTTTAAACATCCTCCACGCATAGCTCTCGTCCAGAACTAGATTCGAAGGACGATCAGAGGCTTCAGACGAGCTAGGCTTGCGAGAAGTTTTGGGCTGAGGGGGAGGATCACTCTGGACGGGGTGGACTGTTTGGACGGGCTCCACGTCCACGAAAGGTTCGTCCAAATTCACTGTAGGAGGTGTAAACTTGGGAACCTTGGGAAGGGAAGTCTTACTTGATTTCTGCTTCTTAGGGCCACGACGACTAGGGAGATCGTCCAGGTCCACGGCACTGGATATCGTCTTAGACTTCCTCTTCCCGGTCTGGACGGAAGCCACTTGAGGTGCTGCAGCGTCCTCGTCCCCACTGGTCACTGTTTTCTCTTTATTTTCCCTCATTGTAGTTATACCTATGACGAGGAAAATCAGTTAAAAAAAAAAAAAAAAAAAGAGAGAGAAAAGAAAAAAGAAAAGATATGAAGACAAAATGTAGACCATACTTACGTCGACGAGTAGTCTCCTCGTGACCAAGGTTCTCTGCAGTTGGCACTGGACCAAGTCCCCAAGCTGCTAGACGATTGAGGGTTACTAAATAGTGGAAGGTCCTATCAGGGAAGGCACGAACCACGTCTATCCGATCCAGATAAAATTTGTCCAAGCGTGGATGAACAATAGCTGCATAACCAGGAGATAGTTAGACGAGTGAAAGATGGAAAAATGAAATAAAAGAAAAAATGGAATGAAATGAAAAGAACACATACCCTCAGGACGAAGACGACCTAGAAGGCTGGTAAAAGGTGGGAAGGAGGGACTACCCACAACAGCTGGGTCCCCAGCCCATTTTCCAGAAATAATAAAAAATTCTTATTTCCAAAACCGGTCGGACGAGCTACGACCCTTTATTAAACTGTAATAGGAGCCCCTGGACGAGAACTGGTAAAAACCAGCAGATTTCTTTATTTCTGAGGGCTTATAACAGTAAAGGAACTCGTCCACCGTAATTGGACGGTTCCCTTCCAGAGCCTCACGCCACAACACTTGCATGGCAACTATCGTCCTCCAACCATTGGGGTTGAGCTGGTTAGGTCCAATACCCAACCTTTGGAAGAGATCTCTACAGAAGGAATTTAGAGGAAACCTAAGGCCAGCTAAAATGTAAGAAGTGTATACCCCTAGACCAGAGGAAGGAGAACAACACCATTCCCCATCCTTGGGTAGACGAGGGTTAAACTCTTTTGGAATTTGGTATCTATCTACAATAGTTTTCAACTTAACAGCGTCTAAGGTGGATGCTACCTCTGGGGCACAACTATAAATTATATCTTCCTCGTCCTCTTCCTCGTCTTGAGGGGGACTAGATGGCTGTCTGGACGAGCTAGCCCCGGATCCAGAAGCCATCCTACGTTGTAATTCCTGGAATTCCTTTAAGGGAATGCCAGGAACCCCAGACGAATAATGCTCGTCGGAGGAATCACTACAGGACGAACTATCTACATTATCCTCACTACCCTCACTCCCTGAAGAAACGTCCTGATACTCGTCTATTTCCCTCTCTATACTACTGGACGAAGACATGATGAAACGCAGAAAGATTTAAGATGAAAACCTAAAAAGAAAGGAGAAATACCTGATATAACTAGGACGAGGGCTAGACGAGGCTCTTGGACGAAATGGCAGAAAGGAAATTGAGAGGAAAGTGAAGGGCATGAAAGGGAATTGTACTATTTATAGGCCCCAGCAACAGGGTCACTGAAGCGACGCTGGCCATTCAAAAATTGACACGTAGCAACTCCTTTGGGAAATGGGATCGACACAGCCTGCCCACCAATGGCTTCGCGACACGTGGCTCACAAAAAGTAAAACTTTCTTTAAAATCACAACAATATCCTGGACGACCCCTTGAACAAAGGGGCAACTGATAGGGAAGCAGAAAAATGAGCCCAACTCTTGTTCGTCCAAGGAGTCGTCCAGGGCTAACAGAGCCGTTTGGACGAAGAATCACCCAAGAAGGGATAGTCTACATGGACAATAACACCATCAGTGGTCTCCAGTAGATGGTAAGGTCGTCCATAAAAATCGTCCATGTAGCTCGTCCATGGACGATCTCCAGATGTCCATGGACGACCAAACCTTCATAGACCAAACAGACGAATACACAACACTTGGAGAAATTTCAAGTGTTTATAGCGGTTACTAAATCCGTAACTATCGCCACGAACCCCTCAAATAAACTTCCGTTAGCGGTTACAATTTTAATAGACGTTGAGGAAGTTAACTCCAGGCTCGTTGGCTTTCACATATCTTGGGGAGGTTATTTGGACAAGTAACCGCTTCAAGGGTCTCTATATAAAGGACCGGTCTGAACCCAAGGAAGGTAAGATTTTTCCTAAGACTTTATTCCCAAACACTCGAAACTCCATACTAACTTTTCCATCGGAGGGGGTTTGGCCGGTCATCTCCGGTCTCCTCTTTGACTGCGTTTCCTCTTTGCAAGCCTTCCACCACCGTCGGTAGTCCCACCGAAGCCAGATCATCCAACCCACTGATTCAAAGCAATATCATATTCAATGTGATATAACATATTTATTTGATCAGACATCATTTATTAATGAAAGTTGTTCGGTTATCCTTTACAGAAATTGTTGTTGTTGGGCATCATATCAATTTTCCTAATGTGGAATTATAGTATCTTATGGCAATGGAGGGTGTAGGATTTCCAGCTTGAGCATTGTAGCTGCTGTGATGTATTTAAGAGCCTAAGCTGAGTGCCATGGTTTTAAAAACCGGTATGGTGAAAAAACCGAAAAAATGACTGGTTACTAGTTTTTTGGTTGGACTGAGGTCCAATCGGTGGTCGAACCGGTAATGTCATAAATAATTTAATTAATAATTTTTTAAATTATATAAATAAATAATAATTTTTTATACTAAAACTAATTAATAATTTATGAATACACATGTGTGGGGGCCAATTGATCCCATACGTTCAAATTGCATTGGAAAGGGCTGGGCCCAATATCCAGTTTCATATGTACAGACTGCATTAGAAAGGGCTGAGCCCAATACCCAGTCCGAGGATAAGAGAGTATCTGAGGACGACTAGTAAAGGGGGAGATGAAAGTTACACTTCGAAAAGAGGTAAAGAATACCTACGTAGGATGTAACTGTGTCCGAGGACAACGATCACCTCAGAACGTCTGTCCGAGGTGGCCAGTAGACTTATCAGTCTCTTAAGGTAACGTCTCGGACAAACCTTGCAACAAAGGGGATGAGAAAGTATCAGATAAAGGATAAGAATGAGAGAAAACAAATATCTGGAAGTACTGTTACCCCCGCATTAAATGCTGCCCAGCTAACTCTCTGGCCACATTAATGTGGAGGTGATGCCTGAACAGTGAACAAGCAACGTTACAGCTAAGAATGGAAGGTTCAAGAAGAGGCAAGGGAAACAGAGAAAAAGGACTCCCAACACCTGACCCATACGTGGATAGAGGGAACGGTGTAAAAACCATAGTATATAATACGAAGAAAGAAAAAAAGAAAAGTGGAGAAAAAAGGAAGGAGGAAAGAAAAAGAAAGAGAAAAAGAGAGCAAAAGGTTAAAGAAATACAACAATAAAAAAGAAGAATTCATTACTCTTAATCCTAATACTAGGGTATGTCCGAGGATACTTTTTGTATCTGTGCGTGTGTAACTCTTCTCTTTTAACGCTATATACCAATATCTTTATCCTAGATTCAGACTAGCATTTTCTCCCACTCTCTATAAATTTATTGTTCGGGCTTCTTGGACCTGGGTCCATTCCTGTTCCGGGTTTAAGCCAAAGTTGGTCCTTAAAACATGTAAACCAAAATGATCTGTAAACTAGGGTGAGTTTGGTTCGCCTTTTTGAAGTTGGGCTTTTTGAAAAAGTTGAGTTTATAAAAAGTGCATAATGAAAAAGTGTTTTTTCAAAAAACTGAGTGTTTGATAAAAGCTGTTAAAAAATATTTTTTGAAAAAACTAAGTGTTTGGCTAGTACTTATCAAAATTGTAGTTTGAGGGATAAATTACCAAAAAGGACAATATATATATATAAGGAAATTTATTTCATACTTAAATCAACTACTTCATATACTTACTAAATAATAATAATAATAATAATATATTATTGGTATTATTTTAATAATATTTGGACAATTTATCTTTTTTAGTGTCATAATTATTTGTTATTATCATTAATGACTTATTTTTCAATATTAATTAAATCTAAATAATTTTCATCATCATGTAGCACAAAATGAAAATGTAAAAAGATGATAAAATATACACCAATAATCCAAGTTTAAATTGTACTACATATAAAAGTAAAAAAGATAATAAAATACATACCAATAACAAAAGTTTAAATTGTACTACATGATATTAAAAAAAAAAAGGACAAATACTAATTATTATCTCCCAAATGGAATTAGTAATGGAATCACAGAGGACCACCATTGCTCATTTTCACCTTTTACCATATTTTCTATTTAAATAATATTTATTATTATTATTATTATATTAATATCTATCTTTTTAATATCTAATTCATCTTATCCTCATCTCAAGTCTCAACCGTGTTTCTCCCACTCTCTAAATTCTTCTCTGCCTCTAGGACTCCCTCAACTCTCTTCCTCTTTCATGTCTCAAACCAAAAGGTCTGGTACTCTCTGAACTCTCTTCTTCTCTCATATATCAAACCCAAAACTCACACATGGCAGAAAATCCAGCGGCAGAAGCAAGCAGATCCGGGCAACAACAAGGCAGATCGGCGGCGGCAACAACAATGGCAGATTTGACGGTAGCAATGGTGGCAGATACAGTGGGTTTGGCTTGATTTTAAGTTGGATTTTCTGATGGTTTGGTTTGATTTTCTGTTGATTTTAGGTCAATTTTGTGGTGGATTATCAACTGTTGAAAATGGATTGCAGTGGTGGTGCCGGGTTGGTGGTAGGGTGGTGCCCCTCCTCTTCTTTTTATTCTTCTTTTGCTGGATTGTTGTGTTCGTTGGGATGCTGTGTTTGTTCTGTGTTTCTTTTGCTTGGGTTGGAGAATGGTGAAGGAGCTTGCGCAGAGCAGAGAGATGACCCAAAGTGGAATGCACTGTGCAATCTCTGAAGACATGAGTTGAAGGGCAATTTGGTATTTGCACACTCACTCTCAACGGATACCCCAAAACGCCCAGGGACTTTTGTAAAATGGACCGGATGAGGTCCATAATCAAATGCGCGTTCTCTAAACGTTTTTAAAACGCAATTTTTGATCCAAACGCAACTTTTTGTAATTGCCAAACGCAATTTTTGGACCAATTTTTTGTAAAACGCAACTTTTTGGGTCCAAAAGTTGAATCAAACGGGTACTATAATGCTCTATAATTCATTAATTACTAGTGGAGTAGTAGACTGAATCTAATAATATATATATATATACATATATTATTTGAACGTTTATAAAATCTAATATGTTATGCATTTTTATAAATGATAATGGTAACTAATTAGTATATATTCAGCAGAAAAAGTAACTAATTAGTTTATACCTAACCCAAGAACTTATAAATTATATATATAATTATAAATAAATAAGGGGAAAGAAAAGACTATGAGACAAGACAAGAGAACATTAAATAAGAAATAGTAATGATGGTCACGTTGGGGGAATAAAAAAGATTAAAAAAATTAGAAACTTTGGATGGAAACCCCAAAACTCAAAAAGCCGGCCATCGTCGTTGGAACTAAAAAAAAGCCAGTCACTGCCAGTCATTTTTATGTTTCCACGTCTTCCAATATTTTATTGAAAGATTTTTTTTCTATATCACGTCTTCCTAGTACCCACTTCAAGTTTAACTCTTCACTTCAAGCTTTCAAGTTTCCACCTCTTCCTCTCTGTTCAAGCTTTCAAGTTTCAACATCTTCCTCTGCGTTCATGCCTTCAACCCCAGTTTGCAAATATCAATGAATCAACGGTGCCACCACTCACCACCACCTAGCAACGCTGTCCCAGTGTTAGGCTCTCGTCAGTGGCGTAAAGACAGAGTGGCCAATAACCGATTCAACCATACCGGTTCCGGTTTTTATGGTTCAACCGTCCGGTTTCCAGTTCATTCCGACTTTTTATTATTTTTCGGTTTTTAATCATAATCAGACCGGATTAATGACCAGTTTTCCGATTGAACCGGTTAGACCGACTAGTCCGGTCCGGTTTTTAAAACCATGCTGAGTGCTGCTATTATGATAAGCTGAATAATTGTTGATAAGAGCAAGTGATGGAAATTATAAGACCTAGAAGATAAATTAAAATCACACAAGTGCTGCAACTAATGTCATGTATTCTATAGCAAGTGCAAATTCCAACTTAGCATGTGAGAGATTAGAATTAGTTAGAATAATGTTAGTAGTTTCAAGCACTTAGTTACTTGTTAGTAATGAAATGTATAAAAGGTCATGTACTATAAATCATGGATTTTTTTATAAAATAACTATAAAATCCAAACAATATCTTTAGTTAGGAAAGGTTTCAAACATATTTCCTATCTAACAATTCGAGTCTAAAATGGTCGATTTTTGGGTTAAAATCGAGTTCAATGAACTCGACTTTGTTATTTTACCAGTATCTGTGTTGAAAAAGTATACAAGGAAAAACGAGTTCATTGAACTCGTCTTCCATACATGGAAAACGAGTTCAACGAACTCGTCTTCCATACAAGGAAAACGAGTTCGTTGAACTCATTTTCCTTGTATACTTTTTTTTCACAGCGAACACAACGAACATGATCTGATCAAGTGCGCCATCGCTAACACGATTTGATCAAGTGCAGACGCAGCCATCAAGTGCGAACGCAGCCCGATCTGATCAAGTGCTAGACACGATCTGATCTTAACGTAGCCATCAAGTGCAGACGCAGCCCGATCTGATCAAGCAGCCCGCTGAGCATGATCTGATTAGAAAACGAGTTCAATGAACTCGTTTTCCTTGTATACTTTTTTTCACAACGAACAGACGCAGCCAACCTGCACTAGACATGATCTGATCAAGTGCAGACGCAGCCCGAGCAACCTGCTGAGGATCTGATAAGAAAACGAGTTCAATGGACTCGTTTTCCATACATGGAAAACGAGTTCAATGGACTCGTTTTTCATACATGGAAGACGAGTTCGTTGAACTTGATTTCTGTGTTTTGTCCTCTGGAATTGTTATAAATGAAATCGAGTCCAGCAGACTCGAATTGCTATAAATGAAATTAGTTTCAAACCATGTCTAACTTATAATATAGTATGAGTTTTGTGCTTATTTTTAAAAAAAAACCATAAATCATAGATACCAATAAACTTAGTCAAGTTTTTTTGTTCTAGAACACCTTCCCCTCTTCTAACGCTCTATTCCATATTTCTAAGGAGGTTGGTTCCCTTGAAGAACCATTAAGAACTAAATATATTCTTAATCAACTAAAGGATCTTACCACTACACATTGATAGCTTTTTAGACATTAAATAATTTGAATGATTACTTGTCTAGAATCTAGAATTGTGCACTTCAACAGATGCCTTATTTATAAATTCAATTGTAAATTTCAACTAGATTTCTTTAAAATAATATTTTAGCTATGACAAATAGTAAAACAGAGGCAAAGGGAGCAATGAGAGAAAAAAAAAAGGATTTCAAATAGTGTAACCAAGTTAACGTTCAAGACTTTAAAGCAAAAAAAAAAGTGAGAATCAATCCTAAGAAGGAATGAAAAGAAAATTTTTGGGAACCCTGAACTTTTTAGGGATTATTATGAATAACCACTAAAGTTCTTATACACTAAACTTTATAAACAAAGTGAGAATCAATCCTTCAAATTTAGTATGTGTTTGGATTCGGATGATTCTGCGTTTGGCGTTTTCAGTGTTTTCCTCTTCTTTTTTTTTTACTAGAAGTTGGTTTTACGTGGGACACAGACTTGCCAGTGGGTCCTGTGCACGGGACCCACTAGCACTTTGAATGTCCACACATTGTTCTGAAATGGCACTGTCAATGGGTCCGGTGCACTGTTCACAAGACTCACAAATATATTTTTTCACCAAAACTTTAATTAAAAATAGGTCCCACAGCACTATTCGCACATTTAAAAATTATTTTGCAACAGTGTTTCAGTTTTTAACAAAATAAGCTGTATCCAAACGAACCCTTAATCAAAATAATCTACCATTACCATAAAAGAAGTATCACAAGATTGGGAAGACATCTAAAATAAAACCTGTTGCAGTTAAGTATACAAAAAGAGGATCATAGAGTTGGAAACATGTTTAAATAAAACCTATCAAAATTCTTTCTAAAAGTTACTAATTCACAATATATTGATATGAAAGTTTTGATGATTAAGTTGTTCTCCAAAATGCAGGATTTTTAGGATTCATTTCCATGTCAGTATAGGATGACAGATTGTTCACTAACTCTAGCCACGTACTCCACGAATTCAGTCAAGAGGTAGGGCAGTTTTCCTTTTAAGTATTCAAAACCATCTATCTGCATCACAGGGGAAAAAAAGAATCACAGCTGAGAAAAAAAAAAGAAAAAAAAATAGAGAGAGAATAAGCTGCAGCCAACATTAGCAGAAAAATCCAGACAATATAAACACTTAAAAACCCCCTTGAGTCATGAGAAGTCATTACAAACGAAGGGCACAACTACACAACAAAGCAATAGAAATATCAAACCTCACAGTGAACTTTTAGTCATGCTTGCGGTCATCAATCTAGTCTGAATATTTTTTCTTTATCATCAATCCTAGTGTGACACTCACCAACAGATCTGTAACATCTAGAAAGATTACCAGTTTTACTAAATGAAATGCATAAATTCACTCCCACATTGTTGTAATTGTCACATTATATAAATAAATAATTTAAAAAAAAAAAAAAGAAGTTGATTGGTTACTATCATTTTAAAGTTACATTTTTAAATTCAAAGTCAAAAAGTTAGAAGCTTTCATTCTAACTTATCACCTAACACAATCATTGGCAAAAAACAATATTGGTAACTGCAGAGTAAAATGCAAAAATACATGAATAGCTTATTCCTAGTTCCCATAAAACAAGACCAGCATTAGCATTCCATTTAAATGTCATTCATCAAATAATTGATGTTTTTTTAAAAGAAAATTAAAAGGTGGAGAATATGTTATGCCATCAATAGAATGTGCCATGGTAGTAGTATATTAAGGGGAGAGAGAGAGAGAGAGAGAGAGAGAACATTTGCGATGTGTGTTGCCCCAAATTTGGTGTCCTGGGCTTTGCTGGTGTAGAAGGTCCGCTTCTAAAAGGCTGTGAGAGTTTGAATCTGCTCATCCTATCCAACCTCTCCAAGGTAGTCAAGTTCTTTGAGGCATGGCTAGTGGAGATGTTAGCCAAAATCAACATCTTTGCATCCTCATCCAAGTATGGCTGTTTACGCAACAACAACTAAAAACATCAACAACAACAACAACAACAACAATAATAATAATAATAGTAAAACTAATGCTTTAGGTTTAAATGTTTTAAAAAGAAAACTGCACCTTTAGAAAACATGTAAGCCCCTCGGGCAATGACAAGCCAGAGATCTCAATTTCCTTTTCCACAGCTTCACTAGCCATATAAATGAAGTTTAAAACCCCATTTCTTGGTTGCTTAAAACCCTAGGAAAGCAAGAAAGAATTATGTCAGCAAATTAAAACCTACAAGAAAGATTACTTTGAGTACAAACACAAATAGAACCATACAAGAAAACATACCTCAACAGAAGATATGTGCAATGTAAGAACAAAATGAGTTCTTGAAGACTGCTCATTCATTTCCGTCCTACACAGAATTAACCCAATAGTTAGCCTTTTTGCATCAAAACTATTCAACTAAGTAAAATGATCATTAATGGCAAGGGAGGGGGACTTAAAGAAAACCATACATTAAATGAAATATGTGCTATCTTAACTAAAAATATGACAATTGTTATGCACAATACAATAAAGTAATTAGTTTTTATTGATAAGTATAACAGGATTAAATTGATGTGAACCAAGTAAACTTTAAAATGCAGTTACCTTTTTTCAACAAACTTTTGAAAAGCAAAAGAAAACTCTTCAAAATTGGACACTTCAACATTTTCTTCCGTGTCACACAATAAATGGTGGACACTATCTTCGGATATTGCACTCATGAATATCTGCACATATTTATGACATTCTTAAGAGTTTTATTAGAAAAGATTAAGTAGGCACAAAACAATCATTAGTTTACCTGCATTGTGATTTTCTTGCCAAGCTTTAGAAGATGTTGTCTTCTTTGACAAAAATGCTCTAAAGAGCGATATAGTAGTTCATCTTCATTAGTGTCAAAGCTTTGGCCAAAGCTAATTATACAAACCTGCCAAAACATCAAAACAACATTAGATTAATGCAAGCTCATTATAAAAGGCAAAGCAAAATTCTGCGATAGATGATATGCAACCAAGTGATGTAATAAGTTTAGACTTGGCCAAAAAAAAAAAAAATACAAGCGAAATGGTAGGCACAACAACTATATACAATAAGTTCAAAAAGTTAACAACTGAAAACACAAGTAAACTAATGATGCAGCCAGCTAGATACGTTTAATATTTCTCAAAATCTGGTACCACAATGTGTGATGTGGATTATTTGGTGGGAACGTAATAATTGTGTATTTGAAGATACGGAGCACACTGGGGATCAACTTATCGCTTTATCTGTAGGGACTTTATTTGATTGGCCTTGTGTGTGTGGGGGATTCACTTATGGGACTCCATTCCAATTTTTTTGATTCTTTTTCTGCTTGTACATAACTTCTTTTTTCCTTTGTTGATTGTACATATATTTTTTGGCTACTTCATCCTTTTAATGAAGTAGTCTTTTCTCAATAAATTTTTCCTTAACTATTAAATTTTTTTTTGGTTAGATTATTATTTAAGACTTTATATTAATTTTACCAATTGATATATAAATTTTAGAGAATCATTCTCAACATCCCCAATTTGGGTTTGTCTCTTTATCTACACTTTCTATTCCCCAATTTTCTTTGCTATAAATCAATTCCACCAGCCATTGTTTACTTTGACTGCATCACCCAATATACTTGTCGATTCATTCATAGATCTAATTGTACATTATTGCCTCTTCTTTTGTCCATATCTAAAATTGAAAGAGATCAAGAAACTCAAACTGCAATTACAAGCCTTGGAGCAGAAACTGCGGCATGGATGAAGTACTACAGAGAGACCTTGATAACTACCGATGAAGGTATAAATCTGTCCAACCATATTCCCCACCACCTCAAATCTATCCAGCACCACCAACTCTTTCACCATCACCTTCACCATACCTATTTTCACAACCACCTGCCCAAAACATTTATATATGTTCCTCCCATTAACTTTCAACCCATCCCTACACAATTAAGCCAACACCATGAGCCTCGTAAAACCCACGAGACACAAAAAACCCGCCAACCAGAGACAAAAAACCAAACAACATCATCAACCTTAGAAAGCCCTTGAGCCACAAAAAACCCACCTACCAGAGCCACAAACAACCTAACTACCAGAACCACAAAAAACCTTTCCACCAAACTTGTTGACCCCTCAACCTCTAAAGCCTCGACATGTTATTTCCAAATCAAAGAGACTTGAGACTAGGTGAAATTTATGTTATTTTTGCATTGATGCAAAGACCTTCACGTTGGTCCTTGAGAAAAGCAGAGCAGATCCTTATTCAATCCAAGAGCGCAGGGGAAGTTATAAGGGTCCCATATGGTTTGGCTGGTCCAGTCTAGATCGGATAGTGGCCAACATTTCAGAATTGCACTCTTGGGATTTGGGCCAGAAAAGCTTTTTACAGGTTGGAAAGCTCCTGCTTTGAATGCTTATGGTCAATTTTTATATTTGGGGGAAATTCTGTAATTTCTGCAAATCCTGCGAATCAAGGGTATTTTGGTGATTTGGTTGAGTCTAGAATCTTCTAGGAGATCCTAAGTATCTTAGGTTTATTTTCTTTCAGTCCGTATCTATTAGGTTTTATTTAAGTAGTTAAACTAGTAGACCTAATAGAACTAGGAGTCCTATTACTACTAGTACAAGCATGAGTCTTTATATATTGTGCTCAAATGTATTCAAAGGAAGTAGAATGAGTTGATTAATAAAATTGAGTGTTTTGAGCAATAGGCACATTGGCCTTTTTCTTTCCCCTTCTCTCTCATCTTTCTTTTCTTCATCTTCTTTTTTCTGAAGTTACTGTTCATGAGTACCGTTCACACAGCCCTGAACAACCCTAATTTCTCTCTAATTCTTCTTTTTTCCTGACCCTAAACCCACCATGCATGGACTCAAGGCCTACTGGCCTAGTAGTGTTGACTTGGGTTTTGGCCCATCAGGTTCTAAATCTTGTGAAGCCCAAACACAAGATTTTCTGCAGGAACAAACCTATAGGGATATATCTTTACCTATTTCATCACACGCTTGTGTAGAGTAGGGAGGGGGATGCCTCACTCGTTACGATAGAACACATAAGGCTTTCCATGGGTTTTTCTTGAGTTTTCTTGGCGAAAGTTACAGCGATATCACGAGTTCTTTGGGGATGTCATCAGATTGGTTCATTGAGTTAAAAGGAGGGCAATGCCTGCGTATTCTGATAGAAATCAAACAACTGACACCTCTCAAAAATAATGAGAAACCTGTTGATGAGAACTGGAAGCTCTTGGAGTGGCAACAAAAAGACTGAGAAGAGGGTGCATGGTGCAATGACACTGAATCGAAAACCAAGGTTTATTAACCAACACCACATGCACTTTGTTGGAACTAAAAAAAAAAAATTGTTATTCAATCGTTTCTGAGGAGTTGGAATCAAGTGGGATAGGCGAATTTGGATAACTTACGGTTCCGACAAATGAACAGGAACTTATTTCTGTCTTGGAATGTCAGGGCCCTAAATCATGGGTATAAAAGATCAGGATCAGAAACTTGCTCAAGCTTTGGAAGACAGATATCATTTGTTTCAAGACACAAAGGTGGAATTATTTTCAAGATTAATGATAAGAAGCCTTCGGGGTTGTCATCACATTGATTGGTTATATTCTGTTGGGGCCTCAGGTGGAATTTTATTAATGTGGGATGAGAGTTGTTGAGAAAGTGGATGAGGTAGTGGGTAATTTTTCTGTTTCTTGCAAATTTAAGATTGTGTCGGATCATTTTGAATAGGCATTAACAGGAGTTTATGAGCCAAACATTGATGGTGAGAGGGATAATAAGTGGGGGCTGAATTATCTGGTCTTTTTGGTAGGTGGGATGTTCCTTGGTGTGTAGGTGCAGATTTCAATGTCATCAGATTTCCTACAGATAGGTTAGGGGCCAGACTCTTACACTTCAGCAATGCATAGCTTTTCAGATTCTATTTCTACTCATGGTTTGATTGATATCCCTCTTGAAGGAGGCAATTTCACTTGGTCAAATAATCGTGAGTTAGCATCTTTTTTTTTTTTTTTTTGATGAGTAAGAATGATATATATATATATGAAAGGTTACTCTATGCATGAAAAGCACAGAGCAAACCCAAACATTACAAGAAGAAAAAAACAGAGAAAATAAATAAAAGAAAACCAAGCAACAAATTAATTACAAAAGAGAAAGAAAGCTAAGAAAAGAAGGGAGAGAATCACTAGTCGTGAGTCCACAAGCCCGAGACCAATAAAAAAGAATTCCACTGAAAGAAGCAAGCATCTAATCATCGGAACTATCCAAATCCTCAAAAGTTCACCGATTCCGTTCCTTCCAAATACACCATAGTATGCACAACAAAACTAAATTCCAGATCTGAGACAAATGCTTCTCCAACCAATTCCACCAGCCAAAAACCAATTCTAGCATCTATGTCTAGAATTGATAGATTTTTGTCCACTTCTAATTGGGAAGAGTGTTTTCTTTTCTAGTTCAATGACTATCTAGAATATGCTCAAACCATTTCCTTATTCTTTTGAAATGTGGTAGTATATAGCAGGGAAGACCTTTCAAATTTGAAAAGATGTGGTTGAAGGTTGAAGGCTTTAAGGAGAGGGTTAAGGAGTGGTGGAATTCATACCACATTCAAGGTACTCCAAGTTTCATTTTGGTCAACAAACTGAAAGCTTTGAAAGGGGACTTAAGAGACATAGAATGAGAATGAGTTTGGCAATGTGTTGTTAAAGAACCAATTAATCTTTGATCTCAAAGAATTAGACGCTTAGGAGGAATCTAGGCCCTTGTGTGTGGAAGAGACGTAAAAAAGGGTTCAACTAGAGGTTGAGCTTGAAAAAGGTCGTACAAAGGAGTTCATTTGCAGCAGAAATCTAGAGCCTTATGGTTGCAGGAAGGTGACAAGAATGCTAAAATTTTCCAACGGATAGCAAACTCTCACCATCAGAATAATACAATTAGTCATCTGCTTAGTGATGGGGTCCTTACCTCTGACCAAGTAATGATCAAGGGTCATATTACTCAATTTTATGAAACTATGATTTGAATAGGAGAATATGACAAAATCCTATTCAATATGATCAAGGGTCATATTATCCGATTCAAATCATAGTCATCACACATATCTTTTCACACGTATTTTCCTATTCAAATCATAGTTTCACACATATTCAAATCATATTCTCACATTGAGGTTGCTGGTTGGTTGTAAAGACCTTTTAAGGAGGAAGAAATTCTTAGCGTGGTTAAGGACAATAACGGTGATTAACCATCAGGCCCAACAGTTTTTTGTTTTCATTTTTCCAAAATTGTTGGGATATAGTGTCCGTTTGGGAACAGTTTATCTAGATTTTTGCTGAAAACTTTTTGCTAAAAGTGTGCTAAAGTATACTTATACCTTAAAAAAAAGAAATAGTTGGGAAAAGTGAAAAAAAAAAAAGTGGGAAAAATTAAGGTTTTAAAAAGCTATACATAAAAGTTAAAAACTAAAAACTGATCCCAAACTCACCCATATTAAAACAGGATTTGTTGGCAATTTTCCAAGAATTTTATAAACTTGGGACATTTGAGAAGAGTCTAAATGCTATATTTATTCCTTTAATTACGAAAAAATCGGGAGCTATGGAGGTGAAAGATTTTTGGCAATTAATCTGCTTATTAGGAGGCATTTATAAACTTATTGCTAAAGTATTGGCTAACAGACTTCGATTGGCATTGGGAAATATTATTTCAGGCTTCAAGAATGCCTTTGTGAAAGAGAGATAAATTCTAGATTCTATTTTAATAGCTAACAAATGCATAGATAGCATATTAAAGTCCAGGATTCTAGGTATTCTTTGTAAATTGGATTTGGAAAAAGCTTACAACCATGTCAATTGGAATTTCCTCCTTTATGTATTGCAGAGATGTAATTTTTTAGAGATAAGGAGAAAGTGGATTTTCTTTTGTAACTCCACTGCCTGGTTTTCTATTTTGGCTAATGGCAGTCAGTGTGGGTTTTTGAAAGTTCTAGAGGGCTTCAACAAGGAGATACCTTTGTTACGACCCTAACTAAGTGTATCTAGTAAGGGAAGCTGTGAGTGCTGTACAAGATTGTTTTATAGGATTTATCTCAATGCATTGTACTGTATAAATACCATAGTTGGTTGGTTGGTGGTCAGTTAGAATAACCAACTAACTGAAAGTAGCAGCAGTGTATTACAAGAACCTATAAGAGGGAAACGTGTGGATGTAATGGATCATAACTGAAATGATAATCTTATTCTTAACTCCTTTCCTTTGTTCCTATCTCAATCTTCTTTAGGATACTAGGTTCCCTTGAGGCAACCATAATCATAAACCATATCAATCCCACCATTCTCATTACCAAAACTACTTAGAAGCTTAACATTTGGTATCAAAAAAGCTGATGGTAGTTGGAGAATGTGTATAGACTATAGAGCTTTAAACAAGGCCACTGCTAAAGACAAGTTTCCAATTCCTTTTGTGGATGAATTGTTAAATGAACTGGCTGGGGCTCGCATTTTTTCAAAACTTGGCTTGAGGTCTGGCTATCATCAAATTAGGATGAGGGAAGGTGATATTCCTAAGACATCTTTTTTTTTTTTTTTTTTTGATAAGTAAAAATGTTATATATACGAATGGCTACTCTATGCATGAAGAACATAGAGCAAACCCAGAAAATACAAGAAGGAAAACAAAGAAAAAACAAAAAAAGGAACCCAATCCACAAACTAATTACAAAGGGAAAGAGAGCTAATGAAAGAAGGGAGAGAATCACTAGTTGTGAGTCCCCAAGCTCGAGACCAATCAAAAAGAGTTCCACTAAAAGAAGCAAGCATCTGATCCCCGGAACTATCCAAATCCTCAAACGTCCGCCGATTCCGTTCCTTCCAAATACACCAAAAGATGCACAACGGAACTAAATTCCAAATCTGAGACGAGTGCTTCCCCAACCAATTCCACCAGCCAAAAAGCACATCTGGGATCGATCTAGGTACAACCCAAGACAGGCCATAAGTTATAAAGACAAAACTCCATATCCTATAAGCCATCTCACAATGAAGAAGTAAGTGAGCTACCGTTTCTCCACTGTGTCGGCACATAATGCACCAATCCACAAAAAATCTCCTCAATCTTAGATTATCACCTGTTAGGATCTTATTCCAAGCTACACACCACACAAAAAAGGAAACTCGTCTAGGGGCCTTTACTTTCCATATAGCTTTCCAAGGAAAGACAATTGAGGGAGAGTTCCTTAATTTGTTATAATATGACCGGATATCAAAATCCCCATTAAGCTTCAACTTCCATCTCATCCGATCTCCCACATCCATTGGAGGAGTATTAGCTCCCAAAATACGAAGAAAATGCAGCCCTTCATCCATCTCCCAATCATTAAATTCTCGAATAAAACGAACATTCCAAACTCTTCTAACCTCCGCCCCCTGCCTTGACAAAGAAGCTTCAACAGATACCTCCTTATCAATAGCAATACCATACAACCTTGGGAAAGCCAAGTGAAGAGGTTGATCCCCACACCACCCATCCTTCCAAAACCTCACTCTATTCCCCAACCCAACAACAAAATGACAATTTTTGCTAAAATCCTCCCACCCCATACGAATGCCTCTCCACAAACCACACCCATGCACTCCCCTACCCAGTTTAGAGGTCCAACCCCCCCATTCTACCCCATATTTTGAAGCTACCACCCTCCTCCATAACCGATCCTCTTCCTTCCCAAACCGCCACAACCATTTCCCCAATAAGGCCTTATTGAAAGTAGTAAGTTTCCTTATCCCCAAACCACCATTGGCTATAGGCGCACAAACTTTATCCCATCCTACCAAATGAGATTTGCTATCACCCCATAGAAAATCCCTTTGCAACTTTTCAATTCTATTAGCCACATGAGTAGGAATTGTGAAAAGTGATAGAAAATAAGTAGGAAGGCTAAATAGTGTACTCTTGAGTAACATCAATCGACCCCCCTTAGACAAATACAGCTTCTTCCACCCGGCTAATCTCCGCTCAAATTTTTCCAAAATAGGATTCCAAATTGAAGGGGAGTTATGAGTTCTTGGTGATACCCTTTGGATTAACAAATGCACCCTCTTTTCATATCAGTCTCCTATGAATGTTTTCTTTAAACCTTACTTGAGACACTTTTCCCTAGTGTTTTTTTTTTAATGATATTTTGGTCTTTAGTAGCAGTTTGACTGACCATGTCATCCATTTAAGGGTTGTCTTAGAGGTCCTGTTTCAGCACAACTTATATGCTAAAAGATCTAAATGTGGTAGGGGGAATGGCAAGGGGGAAAAGTCCGTTCAGATTTGAAAATATGTGATTGAAGACGGAAGGATTTGTGGATAGAATTCAAACCTGGTGGAATCGGCATTCCTTTGTAGTTACACCTAGCTTTGTGCTTGAAAAAAAACTAAAGGCTCTAAAAAAGGACATTGTGCAATGGAATCACCGAGAGTTTGGTAATGTTGCGCGTCAAAAGAAGCAATTACTGGAGGAGTTGAAATCTTTAGACACTAAGGAAAGGGATTTTGGTCTCTCCGATGGGGAGAAATGTCATAGGGCAGAGCTGAGGTCCCAGGTGGAGCATCTTCTCTCCTTCGAAGAAATTTCCTAAAGACAAAAATCTAGGAAGTTATGTATCAAGGAAGGGGATAATAACACCAAGTTTTTCCACAAAATGGCTAACTCCCATAGAAGGTTTAATCATCTGAGGACCTTGGAGGTGGATGGGGTGGTTTTTGAGGAGGTTTCCGAGGTAACTAATCAAGTTGTGCAATTTTATAAAAATTTATACAAGGAGACTGAGGGGTGGAGGCCTTTCGTGGAGGGTTTGGAATTTGATCATATTGGGAATATGGAGAGGGTTTGGCTTGAAAGGAAGTTTGAGAGAGAGGAGATTCTTCAAGTTGTAAGCGACTTGGACGGGGACAAAGCTCCAAACTCGGATGAGTTTACTATGGCATTCTATCATCCTTGTTGGAGGGTAGTGGAGAAAGACGTCTTAGCGGTCTTTGAAGAGTTTTTCCATCATTGTAAGTTCGAAAAATCCCTTAATGCTACCTTCATTGCATTAATTCCTAAAAAGAATGATGCCTCTAATATTAGAGATTTCCATCCTATTAGCTTGGTGGGGAGTGTGTATAAAATCTTGGCTAAGGTCTTAACTAATCGTTTGAGAGTGGTTTTAGATCGGTTGATCTCTGAGAATCAGAATAGCTTTGTGAGTGGGAGACAAATCCTTGACTTTGTCCTTATTGCGAATTAGTGTGTGGATAGCCGAAGGAAGGGTAGTGTTCCTGGAGTCATTTGTAAGCTCGATATGGAGAAAGCCTACGATCATGTGAATTGGGAGGCTTTGCTTTATTTGTTGGATAGGATGGGTTTTGGAGTGAAGTGGTGTAAGTGGATCCGTACTTGCATATCCACCATTCAATTCTCTGTTTTGATTAATGGATCTCCAACTGATTTCTTTGGTAGTTCAAGGGGTTTAAGACAAGGAGATTCGCTATCTCCTTTGCTATTTCTGATCTTGATGGAGGTGTTTAGTAGGATGTTGAGAAGAGTGGAGGGAGCTGGTTTGATCCATGGTTTTAATCTTGAGGGTAGAAGGGATGGTGGGGAACGTGTTTCACATCTTTTGTTTGCAGACGATACTATCCTTTTTTGTGATGCAGATGTGGAGCAAATTCTTCATATTCGGTTGTTGTTACTTAGTTTTCAGGAGGTAACAGGTTTGAAGGTCAATGTGCATAAGAGTGAAATGGTTCCAATAGGGGAGGTTGTTGATGTGCATGCCCTGGCTGAAATTTTGGGCTGCAGAGTTGGAACTTTGCCTATGTCGTATCTTGGCATGCCGTTAGGAGCTTCACATAATTCCCCTTCAATTTGGAATCCAATCTTGGAAAAAATTGAGCGGAAATTAGCTGGGTGGACTTGTCTAAAGGGTCCGTTTGATATTACTCAAGAGTACGCTTTCCAGTCTTCCAACTTACTTTCTTTCGTTATTCACAATTCCTACTCATGTGGCTAATAAAATTGAAAAGTTGCAAAGGGATTTTCTATAGGGTGATAGGAAATTTCATTTGGTAGGATGGGATAAAGTTTGTGCGCCTATAGCCAATGGTGGCTTGGGGATAAGGAAACTTACTACCTTTAATAAGGCCTTATTGGGAAAATGGTTGTGGCGGTTTGAGAAGGAAGAGGATCGGTTATGGAGGAGGGTGGTAGCTTCAAAATATAGGGAAGATTGGGGAGGATGGATCTCAAAGTTGGGGAGGGGAGTTCATGGGTGTGGTTTATGGAGAGGTATTCGCATGGGATGGGAGGATTTCAGCAAAAATTATCAGCTTGTTGTTGGGTTAGGGAATAGAGTAAGGTTTTGGAAAGAAAGGGTGGTATGGGGATCAACCCTTTCAATTGGCTTTTCCAAGGCTATATGGTATTGCCATTGATAAGGAGGTTTCTGTCGAAGCCTCTTTGCTAAGGCAGGGGGCGAAGGAGAGAAGAATTTGGAATGTTCGTTTTATTAGAGATTTTAATGATTGGGAGATGGATGAAGGGCTGCATTTTCTTCGCATATTGGGAGCCAATACTCCTCCTATGGATGTTGGAGACCGGATGAGATGGAAGTTGAAGCCTAATGGGGTTTTTGACATCCGGTCGTTTTATAACAAATTAAGGGATTCTCCCTCAACTGTCTTTCCTTGGAAAGCCATTTGGAGAGCAAAAGCCCCTAGGCGAGTTTCTTTTTTTGTTTGGTGTGTAGCTTGGAATAAGATGGTTAACGGGAGATAACTTGAGATTAGGGAGATTGGTTTTTGTGGATTGGTGCATTATGTGTCGTCATTGTGGTGAGACGGTTGACCACTTACTTCTTCATTGTGAGATGGCTTATCGGTTATGGAGCTTTGTCTTTATAACTTTTGGCTTGTCTTGGGTCATACCTAGATCGATTCCAGACTTGCTCTTTGGCTGGTGGAATTGGCTGGGGAAGCATTCGTCCCAGATTTGGAACTTAGTCCCTTTGTGCATCCTATGGTGTATTTGGAAGGAATGGAATCAAAGAACTTTTGAGGATTTGGATAGCTCCAGTGATCAAATGCTTGCTTCTTTTAGTGGAACTCTTTTTGATTGGTCTCGGGCGTGGGGACTCACGTCTAGTGATTCCCTCCCTTCTTTTCTTTGTTCCCTTTCTTTTTTGTAATTTTTCTTTTGTTTGGTTTTCTTTTATGTTTCTCTCTGTTTTTCTTTTCTTGTATTTTCTCGGTTTTCTCTATGCTCTTCATGCATAGAGTAGCCTTTCGTATATATCATTCTTACTTATAAAAAAAAAAAGGGAAGAGTATTTGGGTCACATTATTTCTCGCCATTGGGTGAGAGCTAACCCAAGGAAGACAGCTGCTATGCAGCTTTTGTAATGCAGGACGATTAATAGAAAAAGAAAATTAATGGCTAAACCTAAGAATCAACACTTAGGTCGCTTGAAATCAGCACCAAGCTAATCCCTTAGGAATCAGCACCTAAGGTGTTAGGAGTCAACACCTAACAATTGGAAAAAATATCCAATCTGAATTTCATTAATCACGTCTAATCCTCAATACAAATAAATTAGTCTCTTATATAGAGCTAGAGATAAAGATAACAACATATCAAAACTAATCCTAACCAAACTCAAATACTAATACTTATCTGAACTCAAAAATAAACAAAGGAATCCTAAACAAATCCAACTACACAAGAAATCCAATCTAATTAGGTGTGCTGTCCTCATCATTTTGCCTATTCCCAAGTCTGTAAAGGCATTAAGACGTTTCTTGGGGCTCACAAGCTATTGTAGGAAGTTCATACAAGGGTAAGGCACAATTGCTCAACCCCTCACTGACTTGCTCAAGGAGGATTCCTTCCATTGGAGTGATAAGGCTCAGGTTGCTTTTACTCAACTCAAGGAGGCAGTAGCTAACCATCTAGCTCTAGCCCCACCAAAATTTTCTAAACCCTTCATCATTGAGTGTGATGCTTCTGGATTTGGGGTGGGAGTTGTGCTAATGCAGAATCATAGGCCCATAGCCTTCCATAGTCAAACTGTGAAGGGTAAGAGATTTCACTTCTCCACTTATGACAAGGAGTTGCTACCTTTGGCAACTGCTATCAAGAAGTGGAGACCCTATCTGCTTGGTAGGCCTTTTGTTGTCAAAACTGATCACCAAAGTCTCAAATTCTTGCTTGAACAAAGAATTGGAACCCCAGCCCAACAGAAATGGATAACCAAGCTTATGGAGTATTCTTTTGCAGTGGAATATAAGAAGGGCATTGACAACAAGGTAGCTGATGCACTTTCTAGGAAGCTGGATGAAGACCATGAGACAGAACAGCTCGAGTGTAAATCTAGTAGCCTGTTCTTGTTGTCTTTTCATGATCCAACTTGGATAAACCTTCTTAAAGATTGCTATCAACAGGATGCCTTGTCATTCAGTTGATTCAGTCCATTCAATCTGGGTTTGCAATTCCAAAAGGATTTTCACTGCATAATGGGTTCCTTTTATACAAGGAAAGGTTTTATTTGGGGCCTCACTGCCCACACATTCCTCTGGTGCTCCATCATATTCATAGCAGTCCTACTGCACACCACTCAGGTTACTTAAAAGTCTTTGCATATGGCCAAGCAGGAATTTTATTTTTAGGGCATGAAGTCTTTTGCATAATGGTTATCAATTTGATTGACAGGAGAACTAACTATAACCACTCCTCGGCTAACTAACTATTCGCCTTTTGGTTAACAGGGTTCGGGAGAATCCAAGATACTGAAGTTTTAGGCTTTCCAAACCAGGAACAAGGAACATGTTTCAACCCATAAATTGCTTAAGTCAAGGAGTGTAATCCCTGTCAGAGGATCAAATCAGAAACTACACCACCAGCAGGTTTGTTACAACCCGTACCCATTCCCAATAAGCCTTGGTCTGATGTCAGTATGGATTTTGTTAAAGAATTGCCTAAATCTCAGGGTTATGAAGTGGTCCTTGTGGTTGGTGATAGATTGACCAAGTATTCCCACTTCGTGCCTTTAGACCATCCTTACACAGCTTCTAAGTTTGCTAGTTTGTTTATGCAATATATTTTTAAGCTTCATGGTATGCCAGTGAAAATTGTGAGTGATTGGGGTGTTACTTTCACATATCTCTTTTGGTCTGAATTATTCAGGCTGCAAGCTGTGAATTTGGCCATGTCAACAGCCTATGATCCACAATCTGATGGTCAAACTGAAATTGTGAATAAAATTTTGGAACAGTATTTGAGAACCTTCACAGGAGACAGGCCTCACCAGTGGGCTGAATGGCTACCCTTGGCTGAATTTTGGTTCAACACCAATTTTCACACTACCCTCAAGCTCACTCCCTTTGAGGCTTTATATGGTTACCCTCCTCAAACGCTTCAGGATTACATTCCTGGTACAACAAGGGTTGCTGCAGTGGACTCTTTCTTGAGCCATAGACAGCAGGTTCTAGCTGTTATCAAGACCAACTTAGCTGCTGCCCAAGAAAGAATGAGGGAGCAGGCTGATAAGCACAAAACTGAGAGGTCCTTTTAGGTTGTGACTTGGTGTACTTGAGGCTCCAATCTTACAAACAGAAGTCTTTAGCTTACAAAGGCAAATGGAAACTCTCTCCCAGACAATTTGGCCCCATTCAGGTGCTTCAAAGGGTGGGGGAGGTAGCTTATAAGCTAGCTTTACCTGATGATAGCAAAATTCACCCAGTCTTCCATGTCTTTTGTTTGAAACTGAAGCTGGGACAACATGTAAATCCAATTTCAACTCTTCCACCACTCATTGAAACAGGGAAATTAATTCCAGAACCTATAGCTATTCTGCAGACCAGAACAAAGACTCTAAGGGTTAAAACTATCACTGAAGTTTTAGTGCAATGGCTAGGGACTGCTCCAGAGGATGCTACTTGGGAATCCATGCATTAGCTAAGGCTGTCCTTCCCTCACCTTGTAGGCAAGGTGCTTTAAAAGGGGAGGGGTATGTTAAGACCCTAGCTGAGTGTATCTAGTAATGGAATTTGTGAGTGATGTACAGGATTGTTGTATAGGATTTATATCAGTGCATTCTACTGTATAAATACCATGGTTGGTAGTCAGTTAGAATAACTAAGTGAAAGTAGCAGCAGTGTCTTACAAGAGCCTATAAGAAGGAAATGTGTGAACGTAATGGATCATAACTACGAAACTTAACACCCTTATCGCCGTTGCTCTTTGCTATTGTTATGGAGGCTCTCAGCCATATGATGGAAAAAGCAGTTGTTGTTTGTCTTATTTCTGGTTTTTCTGTGGGTACTGAGGTACCTAATAATACCGCAATTTCTCATCTTCCTTTTGCAGATGACATTGATATTTTTGATAAGATGATCCAAGCCATCTGTGGAACTTGTAGTTTTATTTACTTGGTTTGAAGCTATATCTGGTCTGAAAGTAAATTTGGCCAAATCTGAACTATGCTTGCATTTGTCAAGACTCTAATCTCATTAGAATCACTAACTAAAATGGAAGTCTCAAACTATTATGATTCCTTATAATCTAATGGATCAAAATCAGTTATAAAGAACTCTATCCTTAACTTACTTGAAAAAGGATTCTAATCTCATTGGAATCTATATAACTTTTAATTAGAGCTTTAATCTCATTAAAAACTTCTAATTAAAATAAATTAAGGACTTTTAATCATACAACAATTCCAATCTCATTAGAATGTTTCTTAAAAGACAAGTACTAAACAATTTAGGACTAAGAGTTCTATTTAATTTGAGGTGGGAGATGCATCTACTATGAAATTCTAGACTTCTTACAATCCAGAAATGGGTTAATTCATTGGGAGTTGAATTTTGATTGCGCAATTCAAGATTGGGAATTGGAATCTTTATCTATGTTCTTATATCTACTATATTCCACTAAGGTGGAGGGGGCTAGAGTAGACAAGTTTTGCTGGAAGCCTTCGATTCAGAGAGCTTTGATGTTCTTTCTTATTAAAGAGTGTTAGCTCCCCCTAGTGGTGACAGTTTCCCTTGAAAGAGTATTTGGAAACCATGAGTCCCGAGTAAAGGGGCCTTTTTCCCTTGGGTGCTGCTTTGGGGAATATCCTCACAGCACAAAACGTGAGGAAGCATACCCTTGGGTGCTGCTTTGGGGAATATCCTCACAGCACAAAACGTGAGGAAGCATAACATTTCAGCAAGCTGGTGTTGTATGCGCAAGAGGGATGAGGAACTTGTAGACCATTTATTGTTACATTGCCCTATTGCTAGTGAATTATGGGGTTTTGTTTTTGCTCTTATTGGGGTGAAGTGGGAAATGCCTAGAAAGGTTGTCAATCTTCTAGCTTGTTGGCAAGGTAGTTTTGGGCATCATTGAAGCTGTAATATATGGAGAACCATTCCTCACTATTTAATGTGGTGCATTTGGAGGGAAATAAATGGAGGAGCTCTAAAGGATGTGAACGATCTACTTTAGAATTAAAGGAAATTTTTTTTAAAGACCTTGCTTGAGTGGATGGTAGCTTTAGGGAAGTTGTCTTTTTCAAATTTATTTGATTTTATCGTTCATTGTAATATTAGATCTCCATAATAACCTTCAGCTAGTACAATTTATGTGTACTTATTGATTCTTTTTGAATAAATATTATTGCTCATAAAAAAAACATAGCAAAATATATTCTAATGCACTCTGTAACTACGTTAAAATTCAAGTTGACAAGTGGTAGACACAAAATTACCTTATAGCCATCGAGTGCACTTTGTAAGAATTCAGATGTTTTTTCAAAAACATCATCTAGATTAGATTCATGAGAAAACACTTGATCAAATTTGAAACGATGGTTTTTCTCTACAGACATTAAGTAAGCTTACATCAGTGTCTTTGATAACAAATTTTTAAAAAAAAAAAAAAATGTAAAGTATAAAAATTCATACCTTCTACTTTCAAAGCAATATGCAGGTCAGGAACATTAATTGAAGTTCCATCATTAACTGAAGTTCCATCACCATCAATAGGCAACAAATAACACCGGCAAAAAAACCGCAGCTTCCCTTTTAACTCCTACAATAAGAACAAATTTATTACAAGTGTTAAATTACAAATTGTCCCAAAAGCTTGTGTTATTAGGAAATGATAATTTAATCATTTAACCATAATTTTAACACTTCCTCTCATGTGTGGGCCTAAGCTTCCCCTTAATAAGTAAGGCCTGAAACCTAGAATTTTTAAAATTTTAGATGGGAAGTAAAGTAACGCAGGATCTCCTACTTTGATGCCTTGCCGATTGTTCTAAAAGATTAAGTTATAGAAATGGTAAATTTAATAATAGTTTTCTGATTACCTATCAAAAAAAAAAAAAAAAAAAATCATTTAACCATTATTCTAAAAATTAAAGACTCATAATACTAGTAAACAAGGAAAGAGGAAAAAAAATTACCATGATAGTGTTGTGTTGCTCCTTCCTAACATCATCATAAGTATTCCAGCCATCATCTGCTTTCTGTAAAAAAAATAAAAAATAAAAAAAATAGAATAAAAGGAACTCAAAGGATTAATTTGGCAAAATTGAAACTTTTTTTCTAAGAATAATTTTATTGCAATGAGACTACTTCATAAAGAAAGACACAAGGTAGCCAAAAGAATTACAAACAGAAAAATATCTACATATGAATTGACTCTATGAAAGATTGAACACAATTACTATCCGTGAGTACCAAAGCCAAAGACCACAAATGAAGTCAAGGAAGAGCTCAAGGGAAAAAATAGATTTAATATACCAAGATTCAAGAATTGTAGTCTAGTTATTTTTTTATTTTTTATTTATATAAGTAAGAAGTTTATTGATATCAAAAAAACAACACCCTAATACACAGGGAGTGTACATGGGGTTTAAACAATTCAAGAACAAAAATTACAAGAATCTAGGAAATCAAATTGTGGTCTAGTCTTGATATCGGACCCTTTTAGCACCTTTGATAGGTCATTTTAGTTATTAGTATTGAGTCTTTTAGGTTGAGAAGCTGCTGGATCAGTTTTAATTTAGTTCTATTAGTAAGGGCAATTTGGTAATTTAAAGAAATCTCTGGAATGGGCTGTCCTTGGCTATACCAATTACCAAAGGCCCATGAGTCTTATTTTATGTTTATGCATTATTAAATCTTTTATTTAATTATTATTAGTATTCCTATTTATTCTAGGAATGGGTTATTTAGAGTCCAAGTCCTACTAGAAAGAGATAACTATAGCCTCTATATAAAGGCTCTTTTGTAGTCATGTTGTTTTAGAATATAGCAATTGATTAATAAAATTCAGCAGCTTATTTTAAGCTTAGTTTCTGTGATGCAAACTTCTCCAAGGTGTGATGCTAAGGAAACTTATGTGTGATTGTGTTTTATTTATGTTATTTTCCGTTTATCCCCTATTTCAGCCCCAAACAACCATCAACATTAATTCTTTTCTAACCTAAACTCTTAAACATCAATCCTTATTCAAGAATTTATCAAGAAACCTAAAATATGAACTTCTTAACGGTCCTGCATCAACCACTCATAAGAGAACTAACGTATGACCAAAATGAAAATTAACCAAAAGTTTTGGGTGTAAAAATGAACTTTAGCATGCAGATTAATTAAGCCATCAGCATTACCTTCACTTTTTTGCCGTATGCAATGATCTTCTGCTCAAGCTTCTCTATCTGCATTGCGAGTGAAAAATAAACTTAGTAGTGCACACATACTATATACATATTATTTATTCCCTAAAGAACCATCAATAATACCTCAATTATTTCAACACTGAGTTGCTTTAGTTCCGAGAGCAAAGTCTTTATGAGCTCCTTTTTCTAACCACATTTTTGAGATGAAAAGCAAGATCAAATAACTGAGAACTTGAACTAGAATTTCCTTAGAATTAAGAATCAAAGCTTGAATTATAGAGATAAGTTAGAGAAACATAGTTTCTATCCAGGTCTAAAACTCAGTTAAGTTGCATAAGAAAAAATATAAAAAAAAAATTCTATTCTTACATAACAAGCCTATTTATAATCTTTAACTACTAGGAAATAGTTACATCTAAACAGACTATCACAACATAAGTCAAAGCTGAAGTTAATGAGAATATATGGCAAATCTTAGAAGTCAAAATAAGGGGCTGCCTGCTTGCCTAGTGTTGTTAAAAGCATGCTTAAGCACAAAGCGCAAAGCCCTTGGAGCTTTTCCCCTCTAAAGTGACGTGCCCTCACAAAAGTGCTGAGTGCGCCTTAGGTGCGCTTTTTGAGCTTTTTGTAAATTTTAAAAAAAAAAAATTCTGATTTGATTTTTAGCCATTAGATCTAGATATGTTTGATATAAGCCATTGATTTATTATATCAAAACTACTAGTGTGATGTGCTACCATACACCTAAGCCTATCTTTTTAGATATTTTAGAACTTTTGACCACAACCACACAAACAAACACTAAAGTCAAACACTCCTAACCCCACTCCCAACCCCACTGCTCTCTTGGTATCAAGCTCAAAGGTCTCTCTCTCTCTCTCTCTTATATTCTTCCTTTTTAAACCTTTCCTTTTTATTCTTTTTGAAACCAAGTCCTCAATCTTCTTCTCTCCCTCTTTCTCTCTTGATTTCCCCTCATTCTGAAACCCATGACACAATCACATAGCTCCTCTTTCTTCTTTTGTTTTGTTTTGTTTTTCTTTTCTTAAACCAGTTCCATTTTCCCTCTATCTCTCTTTTTTTCCCCTCATTTTGAAACCCACAACCCAGTCACACAGCTCCTCTGTTTCTTCTTTTTTTTTTTTTCCTTAAGCATGTTCCATTTTTTTTCCCTCATTATGAAACCCAAAACTCCTCTCTTTCTTAGTTGGGTCATTCATGAAAAAAATAAACATGTGTGAATGTATGAAATTATTTACATGTAGTAATTGTTTAGTAACTTTAGTTACTTTAATAGATGTCAAGTGTCAACATAGCACTTAGACCTGGAAAGCACGGGTGTGGCTCTAGGGCCGCCGCACCCACCCAACGCGCACCGATGCAACATGCAATACATGATGCCGATGACCGCGCGTCCGTGCCGCGTCAGTTTAAGAAAAGAAAAACAACTCAATAACCTTCTGAGGCATAACCCAATAAATTCCAAACAAACAAAACACCAACGACCACAACTCACAAGCAATGGGGCAATGAAGAAGAAGATGATCCACTGACTCCCCACAATTCTTACACATATAACACCAATCAAGAACTAGCACACGTCGTTTGCAAAGGTTATCTGTTGTTAAAATCTTACCTAAGGAAGCAGATCATGAAAAGAAAGCTACCCTTGGAGGAACCTCGATTTCCAAATCATCTTCTAAGGGAAGGAAAAGATGGTAGGAGGGTAGAAGGAAAGATAGAATCCTCTAACCTCAAAACCTCTACTCCTTGTTGGCTTCCAACACACCCGATCCGGACCCAATCCCCGTATCGTCGAAGAGTAAACCATATCCATAAACATATCAAAGGATTCTTGTTCCCAATCTTGTGGAGAACGACGAAATTTGGCATCCCAATGAATCCTCCCACCAGACCAACACATAACCTTCACTACTAAAGAATCCTTTGTTCTACTAATACAATAAAGTTCCAGAAAAGCCTCTTGGAGAGTACGATCTCCACACCACACATGCTTCCAAAACGTCACTCTAGTACCATCCCCCACATCATATAGAAGTAATTTAGAAAAACTCATCCAACCATTCCTAATATGTCTCCACAAACTAACACCATAAGCACCGGTCACCTTTTTCGTGCTCCCACCACCCCAATCATTCCCATATTTCACCTTAATAACCCTCCTCCATAGAGCATCGGTCTCCATGCCATACCTCCATAACCATTTTCCTAACAAGGCAGAATTAAAACTCCTCAATTGTCTAATACCCAACCCTCCAACTTGCAGCGGCTTACAAACCTGAGCTCAACTAACTAAATGTAATTTAGAATCACCATTAATACCACTCCACAAAAAATCTCGTTGTAACTTCTCCATACGATTTGCCACCTTTCCAGGTAAAGGCAGAAGGGAAAGGAAGTATGTAAGTAAGGAGGAAAGAGTACTTTTAATAAGAGTTACCTTATCCTCCTTAGATAGATACAACCTCTTTCATCCTGCTAATCTCCTTTCTATCTTCTCCAAAATAGGATTCCAAATTGATAACTCCTTAAATTTAGCTCCTAACGGTAGCCCCAAATATCTCAATGGAAGAGAGGATTACCTACACCCCAACATCCCCACCAAAACATCCATATTGTGCACCACCCTTATAGAAACCAAATCAGATTTCCCCAAGTCAATCCTTAAACCTGAGACCTCCTCAAATCTAGCTAGAATTGCTCTCAAACTAGCTATTTGCGTAGGATCAGCATTACAAAAAATATGAGTGTCATCAGCAAATAAAAGATGAGACACCATCACCGAGTTATCAGCCGTATTACCTACAGAGAAGCCTGAGAACTGACTAGTAGTAGCAGCCACATCCAACATACGACTCAAACCCTCCATAACAATATCAAATAGCAACGGAGACAAGGGATCCCCTTGCCGAATCCCCCTAGAACTACCAAAGAAATCAGAAGGACTACCATTGATCAGAATGGAGAATTTAATAGTAGAGATGCAATACATTATCCATTTTCTCCATTTCTTAGAAAACCCACAGCGCTGAAGCATATACATTAAAAAACCCCAACTCACATTGTCATATGCCTTCTCCACATCCAACTTACACAGCACTCCAGGAACACCTGACTTCAATATACTATCAATACATTCTAAAGCAATTAAAAAAGAGTCCAAAATCTGTCTACCTTTCACAAATGCATTCTGAGAATCTAAAATAATCCCATGTGCCACCCTTCTAAAACGATTGGCCAACACCCTAGAAATAATCTTATAAATCCCACCAATTAAGCAAATAGGCCGAAAATCCTTTATCTCCACAGCATCCACCTTTTTGGGAATAAGAGCAAGGAAAGAAGCATTAACACTCTTTTCAAACATAGCCTGAGTATGAAAATTTTGAAACACTACCATAATTTTAGCCTTCAAAATACACCAGCAAGACTGAAAGAATGCCATAGCAAAGCCGTCCAGGCTAGGAGCCTTATCACCCTTAAAATCACTAATCACCCCAAACACCTCTTCCTTATCAAATGGCCTATCTAGCCAAAGTGCATCTTCCTCCGAGATACAAGAGAACTCCACATCATCTAATAAAGGTCTATAAGCCATAATTTCAGCATATAGTTGCCTATAAAAATGAGAAATACAACCTGCTATAGCCTCCTGATCTGAAGACAATTCTCCATCCACCACAAGCCTATCAATGGAATTAAATCTTCTGTGAAAATTAGCTATACGATGAAAGAATCTGGTATTCCCGTCTCCTTCTCTAATACAAAGGACTCTAGACTTCTGCCTCCAACAGATTTCCTCCATCAAAGTAACTTTTTCTAATTCACCTCGAACTCTCTCCAACTCCAGCCTTTCCTCCTCCAATAAAGCTCGACTATCCTCAATCATCTCTAAATCACTAAGCTCTTGCCACAATTTTCTCACCCGATCTTCAACATTTCCAAAAACCTCCACATTCCATTTCTTCAAATCATTTTTCAAGAGCTTCAATTTATTGGCCAAAACAAAACTCGGAGCTCCCATGACAATATAAGATTCCCACCAAGATCGCACCCTCTCCACAAAACCCTCATCTTTAAGCCATATATTCTCCAATCTAAACGGCCTCCTACCTCTCTGAAAGGAACCCCCCTCAAGAACAATCGGGAAGTGATCAGATAATAGCCTAGGCAAGCGTTGTTGAGAGATAGATGGAAACTTATCCTCCCAATCTGCAGAAAACAAAAATCTATCCAACCTAGCCTTCGAAGCAACTTCACGAGTATTAGACCAAGTGAAAGATCCCCCTTGAAGTGGAATATCAATGAGGCATTGCTCAAAAATAAAATTGGAAAACTCCCGCATAGTAGCAATAAAGGAGGTAGAACCAGAACGCTCGAAAGGAAACCTTACCACATTAAAATCACCATCCACACACCATGGAACATTCCACCAACTGTTTGAACCAAATAATTCCTCCCATAAGAACCTTCTATCTCTCACAGAATTAGGACCATAAACGCCAGAAACGTCCAGACAAACTGATCTGACACTTGTAAATTTACAAGAAACCGAAAATCGCCCCACAGTTTCCTCCACTTTATTAACAACCCGTGTATCTCACATCAGTAACACCCCTCCAGAAGCTCCACAAGAGCCTAAATAAGACCAATCAACATGTTGACCCCTCCACAAACTGCGAATCACAGCTCCAGTTATCAACTCCATTTTAGTTTCTTGAAGACAGATAACATCTGGCCCCCATCTCCGGACCATATTACGAACCCGAAGCCTTTTATCCCTATCATTCAACCCTCTAACATTCCAAGAAATAATCTTCAAATTCATTGATGAACCACCACAGCCCGCTCCTTACTTGCATTCCTTGATTTCATTGAACCAACCTCAACATTCATAGAGGTCAATAAATTTTTCAACTCCCACTGACCTTTCTGCCCCGACTTGCCAGGCTTCATTTGATCATCTACTGCCTTAAGCTTTTTATTCTTTTTCCTGGCCTCTATAGCTAGTAGCAATCCCGTAATCTGCTCCTCAAAACCTTCCAAAGAAGTGCCCACTGATTTTCTAAAAGCCTTAATCTGAATTGTTACCCATTGTGATAAATTATTACCATCAACCGACTCCTTACACCCAACCCCCAGCTCAGAACTACACTCCAACTCCAAAGGAACTTCTGTGGCCAAAGGTACCACAACTAAAGACTTGCCACTACACTCCCAATTCATCGACCTCTCATCAAAATCCCACATCTCCTCCTCTGCCTCATTAACAATAGACAAAGAATCAACTAACCCATCATAGTCCTCTGCCCAGCTAAACATCTAACCGTCATTGCCAAAAGAATCATTGCCTATTACAGTCTCTAGATCAATGACTGAGCAATCTGACACACTCTCTGGAGATCAATATAGAGATAGCGGAATCACTATTTGTCGACCATCCTGCAATTGTAGCATCCACTCTTTGGAATTACCCCATGATTTATCCACATAGTGGGAGAAGCATTAAATACCACCTTACAGTCAGAAGCCTCATGCACCGTCGCCCTTACCTCCGTACCCAATAATTCATCATCCTCATCTTTCGTCGCCGCCGGAGATGACGACTTCTCCACCAGCTTTTCTACCGGGTCTCTGAAGGCAACACCTTCGTCTCCGCCGGCTCCAACGAGGGACATATCGGAGCTAAGGGTGATGAACCCAGCTCGCCAGTGGCCTGGACCACTTCCGCTGCCGAAATCGGCAAGGTGGGGGGCTAGGTAAGCCAGCTCGGGCTCACCTGGACGCTAGACCCACTCCCGCCAGGAACTTCCGATGTCGATATGGAAGAGATCGAGCCTAAGTCAACCATCGGAGCCATTGCCGTCGTCCTTGGTAGTAGGGACTCAAGCACCAAGCTCGCGGGGAACACACTAGCACTCACACCATACGAGATTGAGCTCGGGCCTGAGGAGCTTGACTCTACCTTACCATCCTCAACAATTGGGCCCGTAGAACCTAGGTTGGGTTTATTTTGGGAATGCTTGGAGCAAGCCCCTGCCTCAAAAGAAAAAGGGCTAGGCAACAGTGGGCTTGAGCAACACTTAACAAAACCCAACCAAGGAGCATGGGCTTCAGAAAGCCCATTGTCCATTCCCTTAATACCAACCATGTTTTGTAATCATGGCCATCAAATATCATGGTTGAATATATTTTGTAAAGCACAATAGAATTATATAAATGTTATATAAATTATATAAAATGTTTTATTGTAATTTATATGATTAATTGATCACTTGATTGTTGTATTGATCATTAATAATATATTTTTTTAATTTATTAAAAAAAAAATTAAATGTGAGCTTCACATTGATCAGGCACGTGCTTGTGCTTTGCGCTTTGCACCTAGGCCCTAGGAAGCCTTTGCGCTTAAGTGCATTCAGCACTTTTAACAACATTGTGCCTGCCCTAAAAGGTCAAAAATGTTGGCTGGTTGTTTTGGCTTAAGAGTAGAGGGTGGATGGTTGACAATCCTCCAACGAGTAGAAGAGGTTGGTTGGCTGGCCTAAGGTAAAGGGTGACTACATCAATTTGTGTGTAAAAAATGTACAATTAACTTAGTGTAGAACACACATTTTTTTTCCCTAACCCATCAGCATTACCTTTGATTCCAACTGTTTCTGCTGCTGCTCTTGCAATAGAGACGCCTCCATGAGCTCCTATTCCTGCAGACACACACAAATAAGTATATATCGATTTTTTCTGTTTTAATTTATAAACTATCAGCTTTACAAACACATAAATGTGGTACCAAGTGCACATAGATTTATACATGCATAAGGAAAAAAAGGGGATAATAACCATCCAAAACATCAATCACAAAAAAGAAATTTCACACAAAAATGTAAAACAAACTACTTTCTTGAAATGAAAGACAAATAGTGATGGATGAAAAATAGTGAAAATAAAAGATGTTTTAGAAATAAGTTGCTTAGTGAAAAAAAAATAATGAACTAGCACTTCAAGAGACACACTCTTTGAATAATACCTCATAGGCAGATTTCTTGGATTCAAATTCAACTAGTTATAATGAGGGCAGCCTTGCTTATTTATAGTTACAAAAACAAGCTGCTGAGTTAGTTACAAGGACCCACCATGTGGTGGCCATGTGATTGGCCAAAGCCTAACAAACTTCTCTAACTAACTAATAAGCTAATGCACTAATCACCAACAACCTATCAGCTAACTAACTTTCTCTTACAAGTGATAAAGGCTATTAAAAGTAAAAAGAAACTACTTATTATACAACATAAACTAGTAATAGATAGATTTGGGCCTGTTGGAATTGAAAAAATTGAAAATTGAAAACTAAAGACTGAAAATTGAAAATTGAAAACTAAAAACACTGTAATAAAATAATTTTTAAACATGTGAATAGTGTCGTGAGACCTGTGAACAGTATAGTGCAGTAAAATCATGTAATTTTACTGTTCACGTGCATGGAGAAAAAAAAAAAAAAAAAAAAAACTTGAAAACGCAAGACGTGGACGCCACTTTCAGTGGAATCCAAACAGGTACTTTATGTCTTATAGTTTTGCTAACAAAGTCCAAACAAATTTGGGCCATGGCCCACAATCTTTAGTCAGCACCGATTTAAAAGACTGACCCTCTGTGCTACCATTGGGCTTAAAACAACACGACCCACCTCGCTAACATTAGAAAAGTCATGCCCCATCTCCCCCAATCTGAGCCTTCTTATTCCCAGGCTTGCCTCCGCAAGAATCACGTAAAATCACCATTGAATATTGGACCCCAATTGGAGGATAAAAACATTGTCCCCCTCTTACCGACAGGTAAAATTCTCTTAGCACTCTCCTCTCGCATAAAAATTGAACGTAAAGTATGCCGACCTCTTTCATAGATACGTTACAAATAGAACGACACCCCTTACTCAATTGCATACTCAAAAGTTTTGGATTCAATGAAATCAAACATGGAACCTCCCATAACGAAATTTCCTTTAAAAAAAACTTACCGTTGGGGAGAGACTGAGAGAGGTACGAGTGAGATTGAGAGAGGTTGTTTTGTTCCTGAAAGAAAACAACAAAATATAAAAAAAATAAAAACCCATGAAGCAAATCCCTCAAAAAAAATTCAATCAAACCCCAGCTTTGCTAATACCCAAAATCAAAACAAAAAAAATTTAAAAAACTTACCGTTAGGGAGATTGTGAGAGTGTCTTGAGTGAGATTGAGACTTAGAGAGAGTGTCTAGAGTGAGATTGAGAGAGTTTGAGAGTGACGAGATCGAGACCCAAAACCCAAATTGTTTTCTTGAGAGAAAACAAAAATATTCGGATTACCAGTGACCCGAAACCGACCCGAATATACCCGTCCAAAACATATCGGGTCGGGCGGGTATAGCTCACCCTGGCCCAAGCCCATAATTTTTCCTAGTTTAATGATTTTTGAGTTCCCATAATCCGAGCCCCACACAATCAACCAATTCAAGCCCAGCCCCTCAAATTTCCAATTACCGAAATTTACCAAAACCACCCCAAACCAATAAACCCTTCTATGACCAAAAACACTACCCATCGTTAAGGGCATAAAAGTACTTTTAAAAATTCCAAAAACACGACTTTCTTGACATATTGGGTTTATATAGCTGAACAGAATAAGACAATGCTTAGATGGTTTCAGCACATTTTCTTTTGGTTAACAACTATATGGGAAGAAGATGGTTTAGGTGCCATCAGTTTTTATGTTATGGATGTTATGATTGTTATCTATATCCAATCTAATTGAAAAGGTTTTCGAATCATAGGTTAATGATCATCTAATTTCTAATATATTTTGCAATTTTTTCTTTTGTGCTATTAATATGAGCCTTAAATAACGAATATAAAAGTAATTGGAGTGTATTTCATAGATACAAATTTTTATATGGAAGTATGATCAGTATAAATGGAAGAGAATGTTCTACTTTTTGCATGAGTGTATTGACAAGTATATACCTTGTTAATATTGATAACAATCACACATAGATGTGGGGAAAAAATTTCTGATCAAAATTGTTGAAGTGGATTATACTTTTTTAAAAGTTGTTATTGTATTTCTTTTGCACTGTGTAATGCTTTGATTTTGATGATTATTAATTTTTTACTATGGTTTTGCAGTGGCTGCTGTATTCAGCTTGGCTTATAAACTCCAGCCAGCTATCATATTTATTGATGAGGTTGATAGTTTCTTGGGTCAGTGCCATAGTACAGATCATGAAGCATTTACAAATATGAAGATTGAGTTCATGGCTTTATGGGATGGATTCACCACTGATTGTAAGTTTGTGCCTTGGACAGCACCTATGTCTTATGATTTTCTCATTGAAAAATTGAATCTAAAGTAGGTTGTTCTTGTAGAGAATGCACGAGTGATGGTTCTTGCTGCTACCAATCGCCCATCAGAACTTGATGAAGCAATACTCCAGCGCCTTCCTCAAACATTCGAGATTGGGATACCAGACTGCAGGGAGAGAGCTGAGATACTGAAGGTGATTCTGAGGGGCGAGAGAGTTGAAGACGACATTGACTATGTCCACATAGCTAGCTTGTGTGAAGCTTACACAGGTTCAGATCTTCTCGAACTATGCAAGAAAGCAGCCTATTTCCCTATTAGGGACCTACTAGATCAAGAGAAGAATGGGAAAAAATCTTCTGTGAGTATATTCATTTTCTTCTTCCACAATTTAGTCCTTTTCATTTTGTAATTCAAAAAAAAAAAAACACTCCAATTTAGTAGCATGCTTTGGTCTGGCAGTGAGATATTTTTCGACTGGTAAGTTACACATGCACCTAATGGGTCCACGACTTTAGCCTCCACCTAGCACTTATAAGGGGGAGGTGTCAGTTGAGTAATTTCATTTGAACCACACCTAACCAAAAAAAAAAAAAAAAAAAACCTTTGGAATACTCTTGCAATATGGACTAAACTTATCTTGAATACATGATGATGTCACCCTTTCAAATTTCACTGCATACCCGTTATTCCGTGAGTTCTTTTCAGATGGTAAATATAATTCTATTTGTTAAGTCCTGGTTTCATTTTCTTCCTTTGTCTCCTTTGCAATGCTAAAAACCATGGATGTCCTGGGAGTCAGAAATTTAAGAATCAGGGCAATAAACAACATTCTGTTAGTATTGCATGACAGTAAAATTCATGGCATCAAGTAACTTTTATCTTGATCCTTTGATCGGCTTTTTAAATGCTGAAAAAGGTTAACATGCTTGGAGAATAAAGGAATTCAGGTATTCTTATTGTTTTAGTATTAAAAGAATTCTAGTTATTTGTATAATTTTTTTGCAAAATTTACCTCATTATGTAGATGTAATGTTTGAAAGATACTCTTTTGTATGTGTGTTTTGTTCCAGCCACCAAGGACATTGTCAGAATCAGATTTGGAGAGAGTTATTGCCACATCAAAAAAGACAAAGGTAGCTGCTAATGAATACACTGGATTGAGCTCACAATCACCAGGGTGGTCGAGGAATTCAGAATGGGGTGATTATCCTGTTCAAGCTGCAATAAGTGAGCTCTCTAAGCTTGTGGTTTCCCAAATCTTGAATATTCAATCAGATGCCCAGGAACCTTGAATTCATCACAATTGAAACCTACTCTCCTGAAGCAAATTTGTTATGTAGTCTAGAGCTGTAACTTCGTTAGTTATGGAGAATTACCTTACATGTCTGAAATTTGTTGATGGGGTTTTCATATTTTTGGATGTCTTCCAGAATTCACATTTTGATGTAGCAATTGGAACCATCTTTTTAATGCAGCTCTGCTTTCAGTTTCTCTCCTCTTTATCTTTGAACTTTTAGAAATTATGGTCCATTTGGTTAGAGGAGTGAAAAAGTGGGAGGATAAAAAAGATTTTATTTTCTCTCATTTTTGTTTGGTTGGGAGTGGAAAAGTGAAGGAAATGAAAAAATGAGTTTGAATAAATTTACGCATATACCCTTGTTAAATAATGATGCCTAATTTTTTTTTTTAAAAAGTGACAAATAATCACAAAAAAAGAGCAATCATCTAAATTTTTTTTTAAAATAAAAATCATGTCTCAAAAATAATAATAAAAGTAGGCATGCCCAAGCCTAGAAAATCAAAAAAAAAAAAAAAAAAAAGAATAGAAAAATAAAAAGGCAATGTTAATGTTTCTGCCCAAAAGAAGAAAAAAAAAGGAAAAAGAAAGAAGGCACATCCACACTTAGAAAATCAAAATAAAATAAAAAGAAGAGGCAACGTCCCCCCCCCCCCCCCCCCCCACACACACACACAAAAAAAAAAAGCAAAGGGCAATGTTACTGTCCAAGGGAGAAGGAAAAAAAAAATAAAGGCAACTTGAAGAAGTCTATGTACACATGGGCATTTTTGTCAATCAAGAAAAAATTCTTCTCCAATTATGTTTCTTTTCATTTTGGGGAAAAAACATTTTAGTGGGACTGAGAAGAAAACACATGGGCCCACTATTTATTTTCCTTCTTCCCTACTCAACCAAACACACTCCAAAAGAGTTTTCCTTCCCATTTTATTTTCAAAGTTTTTCATCCACTTTGTTTGACCTTCAAACAAACACACCCTTAAGCTTGGTTCGTGGAACATTATTATCACCTGAACATGGTCATTGTGATTAGTTTCTTTGATGTTCATACACACCTTAAAGAATTGAGTCCTCTTGTGGTTCAGTCTCTATGTGGGAGCATCTAGGGGTTCATTTGATAGTCAATTTATAAGAATCTTAACCCTTGTGAGTTCCAACTCGATTGAGCAACAAGAAAATAAATTTATTTACTTTTGTCTTGGTTATTTGAAGAAAGTAGCAAGTAAATTGGAACGGGAAAATAAATTTTGATACACTATTCCTCTTAAGGACAATCTTTCTTTTATATTAGGCGAAATTACACTTTGCCCATCTATGGTTTGTCCAAAAAACATTTTGCATATCTATGGTTTAAAAATTGACACTTTTATCGCCTGAGGTAAGCTCAATTTGTCTTTTGTTACCCACCTCTATTAAAAACAGGGATAAATTTGTATTTTTGTTACCTTTTTATGTCTCTCTCCTCTCAAAACATAAATAAATAAAAAATTAAGAGAAAAGAAGATCTAAAAACTATTTTTTGTAAAAATTAAAACCTAAGTTTTGATTAAATATTTGGAAAAGATGATTTTGTTGGCTAAATTACCTGCAAATATAAAAGTAAGCAATTCTGAACAAGGGCACACGGGCTCTAGTAATTATTACAAACTCTGCAATTATATATTTGGAGAGAATTTATTTTCCTTTCCTTTTTCTCCTCTCATTTGTAAAGCAAACAAGAGCTTGAAAATCAATTGTTAATCTGAGCACTTAATGATCATATTCAAATTCACCTCATGCACAGTTCGATCACAGTTTGATCTCACTAGTAACTAATCATGGATTGATATTAAGTTGGACACGATTAGTTCTTATCACTAACACTTTCTTACAATTGTGAATGAACCTAGTGTAACACTTTTACATATTTATCCTAAGGCTGGTGTGGATCTTATTACTTCAACTTTCTGTACAAGTAGTTCAGCTAGGTTTTTCAAGAGTTCTTAGTTCATTTATTTAGCTAGGTTGCAACAGCCATCCACCAATGATTAATACCATCTAGGAAATAGTTGGCAGTGGAATCAGTTTGGTTGGGTTTCTGTTTTTTTTTTTTTTGATAATCAATTCATAAGAAATTTCATTAATTAGGGCAAAAGCCCATTGAAGATACGTCCATACAAACTTGGTTTGCTATTATCGCGCGGGGGGGGGGGGGGGGGGGGTGTCTTCCACCCAAATTACACATTCAAATACAGAACCAGCATGCTTGACCAACAGATGAGCTGCAGCATTGTTGCACCTACGGACATGGTTTACTTCCCACTCATTGAAGCTCTAGAGATACTGTTTGGAGCCTTCCACCACTTTCTAGATGGAGCTAAGGGGCTTGTTTGGGCTTGAAAGGGCAGTCATCACGATCAGTGCATCTCCTTCCACAATCACGTCTCTGAGGCCTAAGTCCCTTAGCAGAATAATTCCTTCATCTGCTGCCTTTGCTTCCACTTCCAGGGCCCCCAAAGGGAGGGGCAGTTTTTTGCTCATAACTCCCATAAGTTGGCCTCTTTCATTTCTTATTACCACTCCGAATCCACAACAGCTAGATTCTTTGAACACCGCACCATCTATGTTTGTACCATCTAGGTTTGGAAAGGCACCATTGGATTCTGGCCTGGTGGGGCTACTTAGGACACTTGGGGGTGGTCATGGCACTTTGTCTAAACTCCTCCATGTATTTAGCCAAGTCCATCGCAATACTTTTTGTTTGTTTGCACCTGCCCTCATGTTTGAAGACATTTCTGTTATTCCATAAGCCTTAAGTTGTGGTTGCAAAGAGTTCCCAATCAATTTCAGTTGGCATATCCATGAGTTTCCATATAGTGTCGATGAACTCCATATGAGGGATGCTCCCATTAGGCATTTTAATACCAGTTTCCTTCCATACTTTTGTCGCAATTTTGCAATGCAACAGAATATGGCCTTTTGTCTCAAATCCTTCACACAGGACACACCCATTCAAAGAGGCCACATTCCTTCTTTTCAAACAGTGGTTTGTAAGGAGAATGTTTTTACACACCCTCCACATGAAGTGTTTAACTTTACTTGGGCAATTCAGATTCCAAATGGACTTCCACAGATTGGTCATTTTTTAGCTATTCAAGCTTCCACCGCCATCCCCAAACCTCTTGGTCTCCTTTAGGATTTTGAGGGCCACCCCGTAAGCACTCCTAATCAAGAATTCGCCATTTTTTGTCCAAGCCCAAGACTGGGAGTCCTCAGGCAGATTAAGGTTGATTGGGATGCCCAGAATCGCCTAAACTTCATGGTGGAGGAAAGTGCATCTCACCTTTTCGATATCCCAACTACCCCGATCTAAATCTAGGAGGTTTCCAACCATTTCCAGCTCTGAATCATGGCTTCTTGGACTCACCACCTTAAAGGAATCAAGAATTGGCAGCCATCTATCCTTCCATATATTCACCTTACGACCATTTCCAATATTTCACTGTAGTCCTCTATCAATAGTGCTTCGTGCCGCAACAATGCTCCTCCAGGCGTAGGACAGATTCTTCCCCAATTAAGCTTCCATAAAGGAGGATTTTGCAAAATATTTTTCTTGGAAGACATTATGGAGCAAGGAGTTTGGATTCATAAGGATCCTCTAACCCTGTTTTGCCAACAAGGTCATGTTAAAAGCTCTAAGATCCTTAAAGCCCATACCGCCCTCGAATTTTCTGGTACATAGCTTCTCCCAAGACACCCAGGCCATTTTCCTCTCCTTATCCTTCTGCCCCCACTAGAAATTCCTCACCAAGGAGTTCAGCTCATTGCAAAACGAGTCAAGGAGCATGAAGCAACTCATCATATAGGTGGAGGTTGCTTGGGCAACCAATTTGATGAGGATTTCTCTACCTGTGTTAGATAAAAGCTTTCCTTTCCAACCTGCAATCTTTCTTCCCAGTTGGTCTTTAATTTGGTTGAACACTTTCTTCCTTCCTCTTCCAACCATAAGGGGCAACCCAAGGTATTTTTCATGTTGTTGTATGATTTGTGCTCCAAACAAGTCCTTTATCCCTTCCTGAGTGTCCCTCTTGGTATTTTAACTAAAGAAAAAAAAAGTTTTCTCTTTATTTAGTTTCTGACCAAAAGCTTCCTCATAGTCTTTAAGGACCTTAATAACCCGGTTGCCTTCTTCCATGGTGGCTCTGTAGAAAATTATACTGTCGTCTGCAAATAGAAGATGCGAAATTTAGGGAGCCCTTTTGCACACCAAAATCCCCTTGATCCTCCCTATACCCATTTCCTTCCGCAACATGGCTGACAAGCCCTCAGCACATAGTAAGAAGAGATACAAAGATATAGGGTTGCCTTGCCGCAATCCCGTAGTTGATGTGATTCTGCCCTTCAGTTCTTCGTTAATGAGGACGGAAAATTATTATGTTCTAACACACATCATGGAAAGGGAGATCCACCTTTCTTGGAAGCCCAGTTTCCTCATTATCGCCTTAAGGTACGCCCACTCCACTATCATACGCCTTGCTCATATTGAGTTTTACTGCCATCAAACCCTCTTTTCCTGTCCTTTTTTGAATTTTGTGGTGCATGGTCTCAAAAGTAACTAGCACGTTGTCTGTGATCTGCCTTCCAAGCACAAATGCACTTTTCTCTTCACTGATCACCTCAGGTAAGATTTTCTTTAACCTGTTGGTAAGGACTTTGGAAATAATCTTATATATTACGTTACACAAACTGATTGGTCTGAATTTAGTGATTTTTCTGTGGGCATTTTACCTTTAGGATTAGACAGATATAAGTCTCATTCAAGCCTTGAGGCATAATACCAGAGTTTAGAGTATTCAGGACACAATTGATTACATTAGAGCCAACCACATCACTGTATTTTTGATAAAAGATTAGGGACATACCGTCTGGTCCTAGGGCTTTCGTAGGGTGCATTTGTTTGAGAGCTATTCTGATTTCGTCTGCCTTGAATTCTCTGGGTTTCAACTTTCAAGTGTTGTGTCAAAGCAATACTTCCTTAAAGTAGGCAGGTCCAACTAAAAAAGCAAGTGCAGGCTTATCATAAACTTTGGAAGTTGCGACCTTTTCACTATGCCACATTCATTTACTATAGAGGCAGGACCACATGTATATAATTTTGTTGCTGAATACCTGGATTGTGCTATTACAGTATTACTTGTAGCTATAGCAATATAATAGAACAGAAACTACAAAAGCAAATTTGGAAGAAGTGATTTTCAGTAGATTTGAAATATCATCAGTGAAAGGAGTGTCCCATTTCCTTCAATCTAAAACTTTGTATATGATATTGATATCGGCCTAGGTGAGCTTATGCCATAGTCTGTGACATATGGGACAACAATCCATTTCCTTCTTTTTAAAGGGATTGAAAACCATTGAAAAAAAAAAACCTATTTATGGAGAAACATCTCCTCCAAATATGTTCAAGTTAAAACGCTATGCTATTAATGTCATCATGGGGCAGAAGCATAATTTGCATTCTTTCATGAAACAGAGCCATAAAAAATTATATAGTTTTTACAAATCGAATCACTTTAGGAAATCGCTGTCTGCAGATTTTGTGGCTGATATGATTATGATCATGGCACAAAGACAATTGGATATTAGTAACCACTAACCTGTCCTATCTTGCAGCTTGAATTTCTGACACTAATTAATGGACATTCCTGTCCACAAAACAAGCATGACGTTAGGTAGTTTTGGCTATTGATCCTTATAGCATCCACATCAGTGGATGCAAAATCATGTAAAATAGAAAAAGACACAACTTTTACATATTTTGCCTAAAAAATGCTTCACATCAGTGCTTCTAAAATTGTGTAAAAATGTGTATATCTCTACACGAGCTACAGTAATCGTGTAAATATACACAGTTACTGTAACTCATTCATTTATTATTTTATTAATTTCACATTCGCTCCTTTTTTTCTCTCTCTTCTCCATGCTCAACAAACTCAATGACTTCTCCTCTCCTCATCTTCTTCTTTTTCCTCAAATGCACACAAACACACCCACACACAAACACATCCACACAGAGATACACTAACTCCAAAAAAAAAAAAAAAAAAAAAACACACACACACACAGATATACAAACACACCCACACATAAACAAACTCAAACGGACAAACAACAAAGAGACAGATCGGTGCTTGACTGGAACGATCAGAGCTCGTGGATCTTGCTTGATCGAAGCTCGTGGGTCTTTCTTAATCGAAGCTCATGGGTATGGGTCTTGCCTGATCGGAGTTGGGGAGATCTTGGATCTAATCGGTGCTTATGGATAGGAGCTAGGGAGATCTTAGTCAGATTTGATCTGGTCGGATCTAATCAGTGCTTATGGATCGAAGCTTGGGAAATCGGTGCTTATGGATCGAAGCTTGGGAAATCGGTGCTTATGGATCGAAGCTTGGGAAATCGGTGCTTATGGATCGATGCTTGATCGGGTCTTGCCTGATCGAAGCTATGGATCAGTGCTTGTGACCGAGATGGTGTGGATTAGACCGAAAGGGAGAGCTAATCTGTGTTTGGGTATAGAGAGAGAGCAACAAATCAGAAAAAATGGGTAGAAAGAGAGAGAGCACGCACGCGTAGAGGTTAGTTGAGAGAAATAATAAAAAAATTGAGAAAATTGATTATTTAAATAAAAGAGGTGATAGAATAGATGAACTGATATGAGTATTTTGTAAAAATGGATGTGTAAAATAGAAAAAGTAGGTTTTTAGTGTAAAAATGAATGTGTAAAATACACTAACCGATGTGGTTGCTCTAAGTTAACTTTTATACGGAGTCCAAAATTTTCCACATCAACTAAATTTCGAAGCTGATATAATCATGCCAATTTTCCAACTAGGCCCCATTTGTCATACCCCATTAAACATTGCTCCTCATTATACAAAATCCATAACTTGGGCAACTACAATGCTCAAATTCATATGGGTCCAATAGAGATCTACAATGGTTAAGCAGCAGAGCAAAGCTCTGAGTGGTTTGCACATTAGAAAACTTGGAAAAGATCAGTTTACTTGTTCAAAGCTGAAAGCTGCCAACTTTATAGAGGTAGCTATGCATGTGATTCTTTCAAACTATTTGTTTATATGTTTCTTACAAGGAAAGCCGCACACCTTGTGACTTGTGGGGTACAATAAATTTGTTATTGTTAGGCAATGGAGGACTATTGGGTAGAAGATGACTAGCAATTGCGTTATGAACCAAAGCTGGCAAAGTTGCTCGTTCAAATTTTTTTTTTTTAATAGCGCAATCAGCATGAGATCCTATTAGAATTTTGTTAGATTAATTTTTCTGTTCTCATTATTGTTCCTCTCTAATTTTCCATGCATGTTTGACTGACTAATACCGATAGTTTATTCTAATTAGTTAAACCTTTTTTTTTTTGGGCATTTAGGGTGTGTTTGAGATATCTATTTTCCATTGCCTTATTTTACTTAAAAAATAAACAGGGTAAAAAATAAAAATATTTATGAAAAATGAGGTTTTTAAAAAGAGTCAGCTTATAAGCTATACCCAAAAAAAAATGTACATTAGGTTGTAAACAAACCAAATCTTTACTGTGAGTTTGGTTTTACAGTTTTTTCCTTTTTGTTTAAATTTTATTTAAAATAATTTAATTTTTATATTTTTGAAAATTATAAGTTAGTTTTTAGTTTTTTGTCTCACATTATACAAATAAGCTATTAGAAATAATTTTTTTCCAAGCAGACATGAATTAAAATTAAAATTTCACCTATGCGATGAACTAATAGTATTTGAACAAATATATCTCCAAAAAAAAAAAAAAAAATACAAGCTTAGAAATATATCATTCTTGTAATGTGGATACGAAAGTTAATACGTCTCACAATTAATATATTTCAACTTTGAAGAAAAATTTGTTGACAAATGTATTTTTATTTTAAGTTTCATAAAACTATTACAAGTGAGCTGTAAATGAATTGATTAGTAAACTGGCGTATAGTTTGGTGGCAAATATGTAACAACAAATGTAGAAATATAGGCTTATTCTTGGAAAAATTGTACATGAACAAATTTCGTTCAGGAAATTAACAAACTGAGTTTGAACCCAAAAAAAAAGTACTAAGTTTGGCATAAGCTTGAGTTTAGCTTGAGCTATGATGACAGAAATTAACTAATTAGTTAGATCCCATGGCGTTTGGTTTGGTCCACTCTTTATAATCTAAGCAACAATCAATGAATACTTTAATTTTTATTCCAAAAAAAAAAAAGTTTAACAATAGTTTATCTTATTTTTTGCCCAAAAAAATGTACTAACAACAAATATACTAAAAAAAATGTTTTGTTTCCATTATAAGCTACCTATTCAATAAATGTTGAATATATTATTTAAAATTAGGTGTAAATGCACTTTTGATCTCTATATTTTGATTCGATTTCTATTTTTTTAGTCCCTATTTAGAAAAACGACATCCATTTTAGTCATTTTCATCAGTGTCCTAATGGCAAAATCTTAGGCGGTAGATGGAACTATTAAAATAATAATAAAAAATTTTATTTTTACTATTAAAAAATGCCATGTCAGCCTCTAAATTAAAATAATAATAATAATTTATTAATTTTAACTAAATAAAAAAAATTAAAAACAGATTATTTAAAAAAGAAATTAAATTAATTAAATTAAAACTCTCAAAACTACTTGGCCAAACAGCATTTTTTCAAAAATAACTATAAAAGGCAAACTATTTTGTTAGTTAGCAAACTTTTGAAACAATTTTGGTATCTAACAATTCGAGCATGTTAGTGTCGATTTTGGGTTATAAATCGAGTATTATGTACTCGATTTCCTGTTGCGCCAGCAACTGAGGTGGACAATATGTCCACGTAGGATTGGCATGGAAATCGAGACTACTGGACTTGAGTTTCGGCTTATGGAAATCGAGTCTACTAGACTCGAGTTCCTAGTCTCATCCCACCAGTACTTTTTTCACACTCTTTTGGCCACGTGGATATATAACTCGAGTAAATTAGACTCAATTTCTCTTAATGGAAATCGACTCTACTGGACTCGATTTTCATGAATGGTCACCACCCCTCCATGTGTCACATGTGGATCCCAGCTAGGATCTTTTTTCCCCCATACCCGTCTCACTCAGTCTCTTCAGCTCTCGCACTCTCTCTTTAGCTCACACCCTCTCTTCACTCAAACACAACTTTCCTCAACTCTCACACAACACTCACCTTAACAACACTCTCTCACAGATAATGTTTTTATAATATTGGGAATATTTTTTGTTAGTTAATATTGTGGTTATTTGCTAGGTTTTTTTTTTTAAAGAAAAAATTAGAACATGTTAGGAAATTTTTTTTTTTTTTTTTTGTTAGTGTAAATATTGTGATTAATTTATTTGTTAGTATAGTATATTGTGATTAGTTAATATTGATAACACTGACTTGTCCCATCAAAACACACACACACACACTCTCTCTCTCTCTCTCTCTCTCTCTCTCTCTCTCACACACACACACACACACACACAATTGTGTTGAATTTTTAATTGAAAAATATAAAGTGAAAAAAAGCAAAAAAATAGACATGAAAATAATGCCAAACATGAAATGGGTTGGGTAGAGAAAATAAATACAAGATTTCAGAAATAAAAAATGAGTTTAGAAAATGATTCCACCTCTAATGATAACCAACAGAGCTTAATTACAATAATAGCATCAATACTTTCCATACAAGTAAAAATCAAAATCATAATATAAGATATTTGACTTTACAAAGAATGAATAAGTAGCAATAATACTTAAACCCTTTTAGATATACACCACTGTCAGTTTCTTTAAGACCTTCTTCACCACTGTCAATTTTTTTAAGACATTCTCCCCCCTCCCCGTGTATGTGTGTGTTAAAATACTTAGTATTTTCAAAAAAAAAAAAAAGTAGCAATAATACTTTATGTACAAGTGAAAGTGAAATTCATGTTTATAAATTTATGGAAAATTCTTTTAGCCTGTGCACTAAAAAAAATTAGGTTTCACATTTTAAAATTTAATGAGAGAAATTGAATCCAATCATTTAGGGGATTGAGTTAAAAGGAGAGGAAAAGAAATAAGGAAGCAAATGACAACATAGCCCTTGAATGTAGGGAATTAAAATTATTTAGGATAAATTTAAATTATTATGAGATATTTAGATAGCTATATTTTCTCATTAATTAATGAATTTAGGTTTCACTTGATTGTTCATAATCTTCTTAACAAATTTCTAATATATTATGGCTGACAAAATTTAAAATGAGATTCAAATTTGGTTTTAAGATTTAATGGAGGAAGACATGACTTAAAAGGAAACTTTAATTTTCAAGTTTGCATTAGGAAAGTATTATGAATAGATAAGAAACTGGCACCACCGCACACCCTTGGTGCGATGGTCACTCCACAAGTATAAGTGCTTGTGGGGTATGGGGGGCAAGGGTCAGGGTTCAAGTTTTTAGGAGGGAACTTCACATACATATACATTCAAATTAAGCTAGAATAAAAATTCTATCTTATATATATAAAAAAAAAAAAAAAAAAAAAACTGGCCCAATAAATGTATAATTAAATGGCCAATTGTCTAGCTTAAGTCTTTAAAAGCAACAATTGAGAAAACTTGAAGGAATTAACCTTCCTTGCTAGGGCCGTTCACCAAAACGCAAAATTGCATCAAAACTGTCTATAAAATGGTATAACCGCACCTCACCATAGACAATAGTGCACCGCACTGCATAGTGCAGTTTGTGGTTTTATAATAAGAAAACCACACCACACCGCACCCTCTCTATATATTAATATATTTATTTTTTAATATTAAATATATTATTAATAGTTTGATAACCCTAGTTTTCAAAAATAAAAAATAAATAACCCTAGTAAGTTTTGATTAGGAAAGTCAACCCAAAATAAAGAAAAGCTAACTTAATAATTTAAAACTTGGCCCAAAACAAAGGGAAAAATCAGTTTTGGGCTAGGTAGGTGTAGGTACTCAAGGTATGGCTATTGGGCTTAACCTCCACTTGGACTCACAATCTATTTGTTTTGTGGGTTTTTGGGTTTCCTACTGTGGGTGGTCCTATGCTCGGCGGCCTAAATACACTACCGTTTACTCAAGTCCTTTTCTCTACCTCACAGAGTCACTTTCTCTCTTAGAGTGACTACTCTTTTCTCTCAACGCTCTCTCCAAAATTGCCAACCCCCTTCTCTCCCTTAATCCCTCTATTTATAGCTTTAGATAAGTGGAGTTGTTATGATTGCTTCCCTCTATTAGTGCGAATGAAGGTCCAATTCCATTGTTTTTAGGTGGATGTTCAGGTGGGTAAGATGGTAACTGATTCCCACCTCCAAAAAGCCTGTTCGACAACGATATTTCTTAAGGTAATACCAGGAAGTTGAGTCATCATTCTGCCGAGCAACCACACACCCAGCCAAGATAAGTTTGATCAGGAATGGTTCGCTTTTGACATTCAAGGTTGAATGGTCTCGTTATGTTCATTGGGCTCACAATGAGTCGTAAGGGGGTACTTGGATCAAGGTCTTAAGTCCAATGGAGAGGGGGTCAGGCGTTGTATCTCTAGTTCAGGGCCCAAGGCCCAACAGTCTTAGGGTCCTTTCCTGTACGTTTCTACAAGACCAAGTTCCAAGGCCCATCGACCCCGGGATCAACCCCCGTACAGTAGGAAAAGCCCAAAATTTGAAAAATATACTGACTTTAAACCGTTCAAACCACATCTTATACACCGCGCCACACATGTGACCGCAAAAATGAGGTGCAATGCGGTTATGGTTTTGGCTAAACTCTAAACCGCACCACACATATGACTGCAAAGATAAGGTGCAGTGCAGTTATGGTTTTGGTTAAACCGCATTACAAAGTTCAGTGCTAAAAATGACCCCAAAATGCACCGCACCGCATTGCAAACACTCCTATTCCTTGCTATTGTACCTATGGGTTTGAGAAGAGGGTTAAGAGAGCTTCCTCCCTCTCTTTTTTTTCTTTTTTTTTTTTTTTTTCTCCAGAAAAGAGATCAACCAAATCGCAAAGTTCAATGCTAAAAATGATCTAAAATTGCACTGCACCACACTGCGAACACCCCTATTCCTTGGTACTGGACCCGTGGGTTTGAGAAGAGAGAGTCAAGATAGCTTCCTCCCTCTCTTCTTCTTCTTCTTCTTCTTCTTCTTCTTCTTCTTTTCTCTCTCTTCAGAAAAGAGATCAACCAAAGGAGATGGGAATGGGTTTGAGAGGAGAGAGTTAAGAGAGCTTCCTCCTTCTTTTTTTTCTTTTTTTTTCCTTAAGAAAAAAGATCAACCAAAGGAGATGGGAATGAGACCTTTGCATGACCAGCCATGTGGCCAATTTATTAGGCTTAATGTACAAAACATGTGTCACCATGCATGGCTCTTAGGTATTACATGTGCCTAATTTTAATTGGTTGCATATGCTTAAGGGAATGTGTGGTGGTGGGTGAATAGAGAATGTGTGATTGCATTCACTTTGTTTAAAAATGGGAACCCCACAGTACCTAAGCTTAATAATATGAAATTTAAATTAAGATTTTCAGTATTTGTAGTATAGTTTAATTTTGTACTTTTAGAGCGTCTAATATTGAAAATTAAAAACAGGTTAAATATATCAAAAAAATTTGTCAACATTTACGCAATTTGTCAATTTTTAGGTTATTAATCATATTTTTATTCATCCCTAAAATACAAATTCCTAGCTCTGTCAATGAGTATATAAGACACCACTGAGGGCAGTTTCTCAAATTTTTTTTCCTCATTAAGTATGAAATTGTGACTATACAAAATACATCCATACATTATACATATACAAGTCTATTATATAGGCCTACAACTAGTGTTGCGTGTATTATGGGTCTGTTTGGATAGGACTTATTTTGCTGAAACTGAAAACTTATTGCTGAAATCACTGTAGCAAAATAATTTTTAAATATGTAAATAGTGCCGTGGGACCCATTTTTAATGAAAAAATTGATAAAAAATGAAATTTGTAGTCCGTAAACAGTGCACAAATGCACTGTTCACTGAAAAAAGTCAACATTTGCAACTACTGTTCATTGAACAGTAGCCGCACTCCTCCAAAAAAACGCGTGAAAAAAAAAAAAAAAAAAAAGAAAAGAACAAAATGCAAACGTGGTTTATGAAACGTGAATCCAAACAGAGGCTATATATATACAGATGCCATTGAATTTTATTACGACTTTCAGTAAAAGGTCCGAAAGGCTATCATTGCTTATGCTCTGCGCATAAGATTTTTGAAGGGAAACAAACCCCTCCAACTGAATAAGCAAAGAAATAGTTACAAATGAATGCCAAGAGCTAGTAACTCAACTAGTACCTCTACCTCCTAGTGTTTCCAAAGGAGGTATCCAAGGTTCAAATCTCCTCTCTTCCAACTATTGAATTACAAAAAACAAAATGAATATAAGCAACTGGGATTTGCTGCCAAATAAAGCTAATTTTGGCTTGTTTTCTAATCAAACAAGCTGACTCCAGCTAGATGGTTTTTACAAGAGCTTGAGTTAAACCTCATGAATCATTGAGGGAGGCCAGAAACCCTGTTTGCAGTATTATAAGTTCATAACCTCTCAAAGCATTATCCGTAAAATGGGAAAGAAAAATATAGCCAATGATGTAAGAGAATTGCCCTTAAGCTCTTGCTAAAGCTTGAATTGGACTCTTAAGCTTGTAACAAGCTTTTAACAGACTCCAAAATTCAGCCAAGAGATATTATACAGAACATCAAGGTAAGCGAACATTATGAACATGATGATGACAAAGAAATTGCATTCAAACTAAGATGTTTAAATTAGGACATGGCTTACAAACCATTTGGCAAACGCATAGTAAATAATAAATAAAAGACAGATAATCCAATCTAAATTTTTTTTACTCAATTATATACATATTTATGTCTAGTCACATAATTTGTACAAATTATGTACTTAATATACACAGTAAATAAATCCAAACTGCATTAATACTTACAGAAGTTTGAACAAAAAAAAAAGTCACCAATCTCAAACATGCATCCCCATACAGCCCAATTATGACCATGAAGAGCAAGTTCCGTTTGTAGCATGATAGCAAATGGCACGAGTGCTATTGACAGCCATAATAAAGGATCAATTTAAAGAGATGGAAACAACCATCCCATGGTCCAACCAAGGAGCAAACCAGCACTGGCAAGACCCAACCCCACTGCAAAAGCAACAGCATGTTTTCTAATCTCACTCCTTCGTTTACTACGCCTTCTCTTTCCAGCCTTGTGCTGATCCTTCTTTGTCTGTCTGACAGCTGAGTGGGACCTACTAGCTGTGAGGAAGATGACTCATATACCCCTAACATGATATATTTTTCCGTTGGGAGAGGGGAAATAGAGGGATTAAAAACAAAATATTTGGGTCCACTATTTTGGGGGTGTTTTTTCCCCCAAATTGGAGAGAAAAAATTGCTTAGATGTTAATTTACTCATTTGCCCCTGTCCTCCCTCAACATTAAGTTTAGGTTTTTTCCCTAATGAAAATTTTATTTTTAAAAAATATATAGTAAGGGTATGAGAGTAAATTTAAACAAATATTATTTTTTATCATTTTTTTTTTTTACTCAAACAAGATAGTTTTTCATTTTTCCATTTTTCGCCCCTCACCAAATACACATGAGAAAAAACTAATATTTTGTCTATTCCTTACTTTTTCATCCCCTTATCATTTTCTATCCCCCACTTCTCTATCCTTCCAGCAAAACCACGTCTAAGGGCAACGATATTCTACTTTCAAGTTTTAAATATAGGTAATGCTATAAACACATAAAAATACACAACTTTATGTCACAATTTGCCACGTGGTGAGTTGTGATTGGTGGATGTTTGATGGTGGGTCATGTAGAGACACACTTCCTCCATTCACAACTCGCCACGTGAATTGTGACACAAAGTTGTGTATTTTTGTGTGCCTCTAGTATTACTCTTTAAATATACATATCTTATTTTTTGTCTTTTAAAATGTATCGATCCTATCAAGAAACTTCTACTAACAACTTTTCCTTTACTTAATTTGCACCGGAAGACCATGGTCAATAGTGCATGAGTTCTTTGCTCTTTCTATCCCTTATTGCACTCCAGTTCCAGTCCAACAAAGAATAAAGAAACCCAACAATGAGTTAATGATGAATTTCATATAATTCAGCTCTACAACTAATCAGGTTTGATACTTCTAATCAAATGCAGTGACTTGCTTAACAGGTTGACGACTTGTGTAGTCAATTGCGAGGAAAATGCTAGAATTATAATTTCTGTCACAACTTTTGTTACAATGTGCTCACATGGCAAGTTATGAGTAGTGAAATAAAAGTGGTGAGTCCATATGAATCTACAAATCTACCCCTCACAACTCTTTACATAAATAAATTATGACAAAAGTTGTGATCTCATCTATAACTAATGTAGCATTTTTGGTTTGTCAAACACTTCTAAGTGGAAAAGTGATCACATCACAAGCCAAAATCATAGTGCCTAGAGTGTTTCATTCCTTTTAGAGTGTTTCGTGTCAAGCGGGTAGTGTGAACAGCGGACATTGTTTTGTGCGTATGGACCTTTGTTTTGGACAAAACTTGGCTTGGAGTTTCGGAGAATGACTCTTGAATGTCCACCCGGTTTTATTTTTATTAAAAAAGTTCATTATTTATGTTTAAGTTTTCTAGAGGATAACAGCTTTGTTGACTGGCTGGTCAAAGAAAGATTAGTTGCAAATAAATTAAAAGAAAAGAGAAGAAAAAAAAATCTGGTTTCAAAAGGAAATGGTGGAAAGAAAAGGTTATCTTATAAGATACGGTACCTTCAAAGCTAAAATTACAGTGCCTTCCAGCCCAACCTTTAACTTGACTTGACTTGACCTAGGTCATGATTATCGGTATTTTGTAGTATCTCATGCCTTTGCTGCAATATATGAATAAGGAGAATTAGAATCTCATCCTAACTTAATATAATGCTATGAATAAATAAATTTTCATTATTTAATTACCATCAAATACAAAAAATAATAATAATAAATAAAAGTTTTATACTTAGTTACTTACCAAAGCTTTGAAAGAAGAAATTATAATTTTTTTTTCAAGCAAAATTGATTTGAAAAATCAAATAAAGATGGATTTTAAATAATAAATAAAGAAGCATTGAGAAATTTCGTTTTATTAGTGACCTTCATATGGCTCCGCCATTGTTCGCAATGGTGGAAAGAAGACCTGTTGGTGGAGATTTTTGAAGAGAATATGATTAAACAGGTTTGGGGAGCTTGATGGTACCTGACCACCTCATCCGTGTTGGAGAACTATGGGATGAACAATGAAAGAAACTAGTAAAATTTAAAGACTAGATAGAAATTTTATTGGCTTTGAAGTACAATGAAATTGTTTTCCTTTAGACAATATTAGTTCACACACTCAGGTTGCTATTGCAAATTTGTTCTCAAGATACAACCAAACCTATTGGGTTTCACAAATAATAATTTTGGAGAAAATCCGTAGGATTTCTAATGTTTTTAGGAGAAAATCAAAAGTTCTTTTGAAAAATGGGAGTTAAAACCATAGATATAGGTCTTGGGTAATAACTGCAAAAAAAGTATTTAATTAGAAACAATCTTCCGACGTTCACAAATGCTTCTATATCAATTGGTGTAACTTTAGGCCATAAAAACTGCAGAAACCATTATTCTCCATAATCTCGCCTGATACTTGCTTGACATCTTGATCGAGCTAGATTTCAAGTCAACTTATCAGAATTTCAGATAGAGAGCCTTGCCTGAAACTTGCCTAACATCTTTGATCGAGCCAAAACTCACTTAACATCTCAATTTAGCTATAATTCAGGCCAACTTCACTAACCTTATATTTTTCCACTTGTTTACTATTGTTTATTTCACTCTATCTCTTCTAAAGAGATAATAACACTCTTCTTGTACTTATAAAGTGAAATTGTTGGGAATACTACATCTTATGAAGATTCCAATTGAGTAGTTAATAACTTAATATAAGTATATAACATATAAGAACACTAATTGACCCAAAAAACTTAAGCCTATGAGTTTAGGCCCAAAAATTGCCTTACTTGCCTATATAGTTGAACCGACATCGTTTTCAAATTCCTAATTTTATTTGGTTTAGGTCTTCTTGGTTTTGAGGAAAGTCTATTTCTTATTAAACAAGTAATGGTACTTCTTGTGCACCAAGAAAAATATTAGTAATTATCTACTACAAAAGGTTTTCCTTGTCGACCAAAGAATGAATTTTGAAATAAATTATAATAGATAATACCACAAAGAGTTTGGTAACTGTTAGCCAAAATTCCTGTCACATAGGGATAGACTTTGAATTAGTTTGAAAGGGTCTAGAGTCAAGAGAGATTTGCCACTTGTTAGTCATTTTTTGAGTGTGTAAACACTTTGTAATATGTCTTTGATACTGTGAATTTTATTCTTTACTACCTATGAAAGTAGGCTATTGTCAAAATATGTAAATTCCTGATGTTTTCTCTTATGTTTTGTTGTGTCTATTTATTCCTTGTTCCTATTATTTATTTTAATAAAAAAAATTTTAAAGTCCATAATATTTTTACTAGGAATCTTGTGTGAAAGTGCTATTCAAAGATCCTTTGATTCCTTTCCTGCAACAAATTAGTATAAAAACTTACATTATTTTACCAGTAGTCTAAAGTTGTGAGATTTGACTGAATCCACTAAAACAGAAAGTAATTAAATAGCAAGTGCATGTGATGAGTGCTTTACCTGAAGGGCTTTCTTATTATTAAAGTAGAGTGTTTTGGCCAAAATTGGGAATTAATAGTGTTTTTCAAGCAATATAATTAGTAGACACTGTTTTCAAACTATATTTTTTACTAACATCTCGAGTGTAAGAGGGTCGATTTTAGGCTATAAATCAAATCTTTAAGGGTCGGTTTTCATGTTTTGATCAGGTCTGAGATGGCACTTTGTCCACCTGGAAATCGAGTCTTAGAAACTTGATTTATATATCGACGCTTTAATACTCAATTTGTTCTGTAAAACTTTCAAACTAAAAAGATGAAATTTTCGCAAGTGTTGGAGTACAAAACACAAATACAAATCAACCACCTAAAATTCAGATTCCACCCCTAACAACCACCTAAAATCCAGATTAAAAAAATAAAAACCTCAAAACCCATCAGATCAGAGAGAGAAAGGCAATCTTCAATGGCGTGTGGGTTGACAGCAAAACTTCAGGCTGCACGTGGAGGCGCGTCAGACTGAAGATGGACGCCTGCTTCTTGGGTTTTACACATCGGAGGCCGAAGAAGAGATCTGTGGCGTTGGTTTCATGAGCCACCAGTCAACGGGAAATCTGTGACGACTCATGGGTCGACAGCCACCACGCGTGGCGGCACGTGTCTCCGAAATGGAGATCGAACTCTTGGTTTTGCAAATCGGAGGCCAAAGAAGAGATTTGCAATGTCAGTTTCGCGAAAGGATGGAGAAAAACTAGTAGATCTGAAGGGAGGCTCGAACTGATGGTGTGACGACTGTGGCTTCTTCTTCTTTGTTTGTTAGCTTGGTAAACTCAGGTGAAAGAGACAGAGGGGAAAAGAAGAGAGAGAAAGAAGGAAAAATAATGCTATGAAAATTGTATTTAAAGTTGTTATGTTCTAACCCTTAGGTGGTTTGTTTTGTGCAAATATTTGCTTATAAATTGAGTCTTTAAGACTCGATTTCTAGGTGGTCGTCACGTGGAAAAAATGACACATTAGACGTAATCAGACCATGGAAATCGAGCCTTTGAGACTCGATTTATAGGCCCTAAATTGAGTCTCGTAGACTTGAGATGCTAGTAAAAAATATAGTTTAAAAACAGTGCCTATTAATTATATTGTTTGAAAACCAATGTTAATTCCTAATTTTGGCCAGAGCGCTTTGAATAAACATGATAGTATTAAATTCTGCCAAACCCAATCTACACATATATAATATTTCCATGAGATTCCCCAAAGACTTCACCTATAAATTATGGATTTCGATGTGAACAGTTACCTTCTAAAATTTTCTATATAAGGGGCCAATAAACTTATATTTTTCTTGTATTAGGTGCCTACACATAAGCTGGTTTAGCTAGAAATATTGAGTCTTTGTGTTTCACATCATTTTTCAATGGAGTGGCCTTTAGTAAAGTCTTTGCTTTGGGCTTTAGTACTTTTTGTTCAAATTCATGGGCACAAAGGTTGTATTGAGGAAGAGAGGATAGGACTGTTAGAATTAAAGGCATTTTTGAAATCTAATAGTAATTACACGACACACCTTTTTCCGTCATGGGTTAATGGGACAAAGAGTGAATGTTGTTATTGGGTGGGAGGGAGTCAAGTGTAGCAAGACCACAGATCATCTGATTGAGCTCTCCCTCTATAGAAATTTTATCCCTTCAGATGACAAGACTTGGTTCCTAAACGTGTCCTTGTTGCGCCCTTTCAAGGAGCTAAGAAGTCTTGATTTTTCTTTCAATACAATTGGTGGCTGGCTAGGAAATGAAGGTATGTGAAAATGTGATCCCTTTTTATATCTATATAATATCTAAAAGCTTAAACTTAGTATTTTTTGTGGTTATGCTCCTGTTCATCAGCATAGCATTTCTATCCATTATGGTCCATTTAGTCCACTTCAATCCATTTCGATGCACTTAGGTTCATTCGTTCCATTTTAGTCCACTTTTGATCCATTTGAGCAATTATTTTGTTTCCTTGAAAGAAAAAAAAATGCAAAATTTAAAGCACTTTCAAAAAACAAATATAAATAGCTTAACTTAGAAAATATAATAGATTATATCAACTATATTTTGTTAGAAAGTAATCATATTAGTTTAAAGAGAGTTTGTGACTAAAACTTATAAATATCATCTACTATATATTTTCATTTTTCGTTTAACAAAAAAACAAATCATCAAATTTTTCTGCACATTGCATGGCTAGTACTATTAATTTGAAAATCTGCGCACGAATTAGTTATTGTTAGGGATGGTAGGGAAGGGAAGAGCATATTGAAGGCTTCGAACCATATAAAACATTTTCTTTAAGACTAGCCATTATTCAAAGAGTTTGCTAAGAGTTACCAGAAAATTGTCTCCAAGATTCAATCAAGTCTGAGTATCTGCCCAAATCAATTCTGAAAATACTCAAGAATTTATTATGAAAATGTGTTTTGCAGAAAATAATGAACTTCTCCTTTATATATGGATGTTGTGAGGTTTCAAATATATTGGCATGTTCCATTTCCAAAATTAGTTGACCGTTAGGCAAATGAAACCATGTCAAATAGGTCAACAAAGCCCGAAAAACTCTGTAGAAAAAACATAGTGTTTAACTCTCGCCAAACATTGGCTCGATTGAGATGATTATCTCGCTCCACCAAGTGCACTTTTGATTGAATGAGAAGTGAGAACTGTAATTGAATCAACAAATTCAGACCGAAAGATTTTGCCTATTTCTCATTTGACTCTTGGTTGAGTGAGATATGCAGAACTTGATTTCTCTCACTTTCACTATTGAATTCTTATTCTCTTCTAATTTCAAATATTATAACCTACGTATATTTATCAAATTATACAACAGTTAAAGTGTCTAATCTAAAGCCAACTTTCATAGCTTTGTCTTTCCAAATTTGTCCCTATTTTATAAAACTCCAAAATACTAGTATCATAGACTAGTATTACTTATTCATTGTTTTTGCAATTCTAAGATGAATACATCTATCGAAGTGTTGAAAAAAAGACCCATTTATTGAAGTGTTAAAAAAATGGTTATGTTAATAAATGTTTTTAGAGCAATTGTTAATAAATTAAATTATGAAAGTTTTGACACAATTTCTATGGAAAATATAAAAAAACTGTCAAAAAAATTAATTACTTTATCATTTTTTCATAAAATTTTTCTAAAAATAGTTTCTAAACCAATGCCCTTAGGACATCTATTAATATTTCTTAAAAAAAAAAAAAAAAAAACCATTTATCCTAGACTTATATATAGTATTACTTATTCCAAGTTGTACACATCTATCGAAGTGTTAAAAAAAAAAAAAAAAAAAAAAAAGACTTATAGATTTATAGTATTAATTATATCAAGTCATACACGTCTATTGAAGTGTAAAAAAAAAAAAAAAAGACCTGTAGACTTATAGTAATATTTATTCCAAGTTGTACACATATATTGAAGTTTTTTTTTTTTTTTTTTAAAAGACCTGTAGGCTTATGGTATTACTTATTACAAGTCATATACATCTATCCAAGTGTAAAAGAAAAAGACCTGTAGACTTATAGTATTACTTATTTCAAGTTGTACGCATCTATTGAAGTGTTAAAAAAAAGACCCATTTATCGTTTCCATGGACGTGCATGTATTTAGTATGATAGTACCACCAATGATACTACTTTTATTATACACCAAATATAATTTATCACCTTAGTAGCTGCAAAAAATGTTGTAGAATTTATTGTCATTAAACTTATTAAAAGGAGTGATGCAAGAGATATTAGCTTTTTGCTTAAAGTACAGTATACTTGTACTTTGAAAAAGTGAGGAAAAAAAATGATGTTTTAAAAAGTTACAATTATCCGATGTGACATTGTGATTGGTTGTTTGCTATTTTCATATGAACCCACAACTTTTTTTTTATCACTCTATATCTATCACGTGAACAATTGTGATAAAAGTTATGATTTTTTATGATCCTAGAATTTTTGATATTTATGGCATAGTCTTTACAATTGATGTGTCACCAATCACAAAAAAAGTAATTCAAATCTATTTATTATATGAAAAATGCTAAAGCTACTATAAACTTTATTACAAAAAAACTTATAAATTGATGTAACAAAAATATAATTGGTACCACTTAAACGATAAAATAATTGAAATTTTTTTTTGATTTTTTTTTTTTTTTTTTTTTGTGTGATTGATGACCGTTAATTTGTAAAGCCTATATAGTGGTAATAGTAGTAAAATTTGTAAAATTCTTAATATTACTCTTATTATATTTTGAACAAATCACATTTGTTGATTAAATTTGTAGTAGCTATAGCTTTTTTCTATTACGAAAGAGGAAATGTGGATACATGGCAACACATCATATTTATATGGTTAGTGTGCATGCCTTGTATAGGTTTCAAGGTTTAAATACGGTTTACAATCATAAAACTTCACAGATGGGCAAGATAGGTTGTGGTAATGATTAAACCAGAAAAGATATCAATTACTAATACTGATAGCTCAGTTAATTAGTGATTTTTTATTATGTTATGATTACTATATATGCTAATGAATAACAAGATATGTCACTCTTTTCGCATTGTGTTCATGAATTTAACAATAGGGTGTATATTTCTTTCAGAATCCAATGGTTTGTCTATGTTGAGCAAGCTAACGCACTTGAATTTAAGTTCAACTCACTTTCACAAGGAAAATTTAAGATTCTTGGGTGCTCTCCCAGTTCTTAAATCCCTGGACTTAAGTTCCACACAAATGGAAGGGCCTCTTTCTGGCAAAGGTGTGTACATATTTGAATTTTCTTCATCAACCACGTATGAAGAAGTTTAGACAAAGCTTAGTACCAACATTTTCTTTCTTCATATTAAAAAGAGCAAAATGCTTTTGATATATGCAAGCGATAGCAATGGCATACCTTTTGTCTATTCAAATATAGAATGTGTTCAGTTCTATTAGATCTTCCCTCTGTACTATTAGTTTCAATCTAACAAATTGCATATTTCTTCACTGGTGATGTAGAAATGGCCAATCTAAACAACTTAGAGGTCCTCATCTTGAACTCTAATAAACTTAATGGAAGCCTACCATTCAAGGGTAAATATTCAGTCATCTATTTTAGCAATGTAAGTTAGTATTCCCAATGAGCCATTTTATAGACATTTTCTTGACACCATCTCTGGTCAATTCTCTTGGTAGATATGGTAAATTTCAGCAATTTGGAGATTTTAGATTTGGGCGACAATCATTTCACCGGAAGTATTTCTCCATATATTGGGGCATTATCTTCTCTCAAGACTATATCATTGTATCATAATGATCTCAATGGAAATTTATCCACTCAAGGTAAAAAATTTCTATGAAATCCGACATTTACAATTTTGTCAATGTTACCTATAATTATCATTGGCCACAACTTGGAAGCACAAACCATCCACTTTTTCTAGAAGTAGAAATTATTTTAATTACGTATACTAATTTTATTGCTCCTTGACAGATTTGTGTGCATTGAAGAAACTTGAAGAGTTAGATCTTGCTGCTAATAACTTTGAAGGGGGCCTTCCTCCATGCCTAAATAATTTGACATCTCTTAGGTTGTTGGATATATCTGGAAATTTGTTCAGGGGAAATGTGCCTTCATCTTCAATATCTAGCATGACATCCCTTGAGTACATTGATCTTAGCGAAAATTCTTTTGAGGGTTTATTCTCGTTCAGCTTATTTGCTAATCACTCTAAGTTGAAGGTGATTCGATTTCCGAGCAACAACAACAAACTTGAGATAGAGACTGACAATCCCAGTTGGCACCCTTTATTTCAATTAAACATCCTAGTGCTGCCCAATTGTAATCTAAACAAGCTCACTAGAAACATTCCTAAGTTTCTCTTTGACCAGCATGAATTGGAAGCAGTTGATATCTCTCACAATATGTTGAAAGGAAGCTTCCCCACTTGGTTGATTGAAAACAATACTGGGCTACGACTGCTAAATCTTCAGGGTAACTCTTTCACAGGTCAATTATATTTGCCACCATATCACAACAATCTTCTTTGGTTGGATGTCTCAGAAAATTACTTAGATGGGAAACTTCCAAAAAATATCGAAAAGATGATTCCAAAATTAGAATTCCTGAATTTGTCCCGAAATCATATTGAAGGTAATCTCCTATCCTCAATTGGTGACATGAGTAATTTGAAGCGATTGGATTTGTCCATCAATAATATTTCTGGAGAGTTGCCTATGATATCATTTGCCAATCAAACCTACTTGGAGATTATAAGTTTATCTAATAATAACTTTCATGGTGAAATTTTCTCAAAGCTCGCCAACCTATCTACAGTAGGTTTATTAAAATTGAACAACAATCATTTCAAAGGTACTCTACCATTTATAAGATCGCTGGTCATAGATATTAGCAACAATTACATGTCGAGTATGATTCCTGAATGGATAGGAAACAGTACCTTGAACACACCATCCATTCTTTTCATGAGTGACAACCTTTTTGAAGGTCGGGTTCCATGTGAACTAGGTCAATATTTTATTATAGACCTTTCTCATAACTTGCTTTCAGGATCATTTCCCTCTTGCTTCAATGTACAGAGTGTTACGCACTTACTTTTGCGAGGGACCAATCTCACGGGAACATTACCCAAAGCTGTTTTTAATTCATCATCTCTCATGACATTAGACATTAAAGATAATAGGTTTTTTGGTAGCATTCCTGGTGAAATTGATGGAACTTCTGGCTTAAGAATACTTTTGTTGAGTGGCAACCATTTTACTGGTATTATTCCGAGGCAGTTATGTCGCTTGAAGAGTATTGGCATAATGGATCTTTCTAAGAACTTATTTTCTGGGACAATACCATATTGCTTCTACAACATAACCTTTGGGAAGCTAGATGGTACAGAATTTCCATACTCACCTGAATTTTATGCGCCAGCCTTACGTTCTCACGTCACAGACAAACAACATCATCTTAATTGGGAATTTTTACTTCAAGAGACATTTTTGGATATTGGTCAAGAAGTTGGGATTGATTTTGTTACAAAACATAGGTCTAACTCTTACAAGGGAGATATCCTTAGTATCATGTCCGGATTGGATTTGTCATTCAACAAGCTAACAGGTGAAATCCCATCGAAGCTAGGACAGTTATCTTCAATTCATGCAATGAACTTGTCTTACAATCAGTTGACCGGTTCCATTCCTAAAACATTCTCAAAGTTGACTCAGTTGGAGAGCTTAGATCTTTCGCACAACAATTTGAGTGGAGAAATTCCTACTGCATTGATTGACTTGACCTTTCTTGCAGTTTTTAATGTGGCTCACAACAATTTATCAGGTGAACTTCCAGACATGAAAGCACAATTTGCAACATTTGAAAAGAGTAGCTACGAAGGAAATCCATTTCTTTGTGGTCCACCACTTGAGAAAAGCTGCAGCAAGGTAAATGAGTCACCGCCATCACCACAAAACTCCTCCAAGGCAAGTGACAGAAAATGGTATGAAGTAGATCTTCCAGTCTTCTCTACAAGTTTTCTGGTATCTTTCACTGTTTTCTTCTTGGGTGTAGTGAGTATTCTTTACATTAATCCTCATTGGCGGCAACAGTGCTTCAATTTGGTTGAGGATCGTATGTTTTGGTGTTATTATTTTGCTTCCAAAACCTTAAAAAGGTTATCAAACCGTATGTTTCATTAGATAGACTCTCATTCTGTAGGAACCTCATTTGGTGGGGTATCGATAAATAATTATATGTATGTCGTTTTTCTTTTTTCTTTTTTTCAGAATTATATGTATGTTTTGGTTATGAATAATGGTTACTCTGTTATGAAACAAGGATTTCCCTTACACTTGTTTCATTTGTATTGTAATTTTGTAACAAGCCAATGTCCTGTATGGCCCATACAGTGTGGGTATTTTATCATTTCATTTTAAAATAATTTGCAGAAAGTTTGTATATGGCTCATGTCTAATACCTATTTTGTTGTAGATGAATTTTTATTTTTATCTGATTGTACATGATTCTATTTACATTTAGAAAATTGATTTGAACTATATTATATGTCTTGAGTGGGAAAAATCATTAAATCATACAATGTAAATTGTTGAGTTATAGAAATATTTTTTTTGATATATTAAGAATATGATGTATTACTTCGATTAATTCACAATATTATTTAAGAGTGATGCTAAAGACACTATAAACTTTATTACAACCAATTACTTAAATTAGTTGGACATTATAAAATTTTAATGAACACAATTATACTAACAATAATCTCAATTAATAACAGGAATACAAAAAAGATTTTTAGTACTTAAGCTTTATAATTTGAAATTTAAATTTAAATATTTAGTTTTTGTATTATTTTTTTATTCTGTACTTTTCTAGTGCCTAATATTGAAAATTAAAAACAGGTTAAATATATCCAATTTTTTTGTCAACATTTACACAATTTGTCAAGTTTTATAAACATATTTTTTTTAAAATACTCATATTAAGGTTATAAAGCACTTAATTTACATTTTAAATTGGTTTATAGTACTCTTTAAACTAATACACACAGTTGGAACATAGTCAAAAAAATCATTAATCATATTTTTATTCAGCCCAAAACACAAATTCCTAAATTCCTAGCTCTGCCACTGAGTATGTAAGACCCTACTGAGGTCAGTTTGTCCTCAAATTTTTTTTTTTTTTTTTTCTCAATTAAGTATGAAACTGTGACTAAATGTGGTTGTGAAACAAGTCCTCTACAAAATACATCCATACTTGATACATATACAAGTCAATTATCTAGGCCTACAGCTAGTGTATACACACGCCATTGAATTTTATTACAACTTTCAGTAAAGGTCCGAAAGGCTGTCTATCATTGCTTATGTTGCGCATAAAAGATTTTTAAAGAGAAACACACCCACCATTAGAGTAAGCAAAGAGATAGAAAGAGCATCCACAACAATGGATGTAAAATTTTAGCTATTTAGCTACACAAAAAATCACTTTATCTATTTTACCTACACATATGCTACAGTAGTGGATTTATTTTAGCTTTTAACATAATAAAATAATATAAACATCACAATAAAATAATATAATCACTACAATAAAATAATATATCCCACCATCAGCTACAGCCACAACCACAGCCACAACCACCATCAACACCACCACCACCACCACTAGCCAGTGGCGGCGGAGCTAAGATTTCAATTCGGGGGGGGGGGGGGGGGAAGATTAGAAGTCAATATTAAAAAAAAAACCAAAAACAAAAAACAATAACAACTATAAGTGTCATACAAAAACTAATTATACGTAAACTATAGTTAGACATTTAAGTTAATACTATAAAATAAATTGCAGAAATAAATTAATTTGAAAATTATTAAAAATATAGTAATTTACTTGCAAAGTTGTATACATGTCTCACTATCTTTTCTTGATTGTTTTTGAAACTATAGGTAAAATTTGACTTTCTATTTATTTTTCAAAATAATTAAAAATTTTGTTCATAACATAAACCCACAATTTAAAACTGAAATGTCAAGAAATTGAGGACAAAAAAAAAATTGTGTAAAATATAGGACTATCAATTGAAATGTCATAAGAAAGACACTAAAATGCATGATTATTATTGTTATTATTATTATGCTAAGCTAAGTGCATGAAAATTAAAAGCTAACAACTGACAAGTCAAAGCTCTTGGTGCGTGTGTTATTATGCCTAAGGAAAATTCTTCCATTTATTTTTGCTTGTGTCAGGAAACTTTTTCCCTGTTTTTTTTTTTTTTTTTCCTTACACGATGTTTGTGACTTATTGGACATTAGGTAAACTTGTCATTTCCCCTTTATTTCAGCAGGACCAAGAAGCTTTTTTCCTAATTTGTGCTTAATTTCTACATCATGGAGGGTAAGGCATTTAAAAAAATTCCTACTAGTAATACATATGGAATATTTTTGGAGGAGTCAGGGGGGGCACTTGCCCCCTCTCGCCCCCCCTGGCTTCACCTCTGCCACCAACAGTCCACAATAGGAAAAAAAAAAAAAAAAAACCCAAATCTCCAATCTTTTTCCTCACAACCACAGCCACAGCCACAACCACCATCAACACCACCACCACCACCAGTCCATTGCAAGAGAAAAAAAAAAAAAAAAAAAAAAAAAAACCCAAATCTCCGATCGGCGGCATGAAAGAACCAATATCCACAAGCAAGCACTCCGATCAGCGGCAAGCTCCATGGGTTTCCCAGTCAGGCACTCCGATCGGCGGCGAGCTTCGTGGATCGGTGATCAGAGTTGAGAGAGTGAGACCGGGCCGGTGACGCTAAGAGAGTGAGCTTGAGAGGCTTGAGATGAGAGATGACAGTGAACAAGAGAGAGAGAGTGAATGAGACCGGATTTGATAAAATGAAAAAAAAAAAAAAAAAAAAAAAAGAAGCAAGTTGTACCATACCGGAGTGTGCTTGACGATGGCGGCGACGTTGAGAGAGTGGAGCTTGAGAGGAATGAGAGATGAACGAGAGAGAGTGAGAATGAGAGTGAATGAATGACCGGATTTGATAAAATGAATAAAAAATAGAAACAATGAGGTCCGGCTGAATAAAATATTGTTTTTTTTTTTTTTGGCTTCAAGCTACCGTGCGCATCTATAGATAGATGTGCACTGTAGCAATTCATCTAAAATTTTTTGCTATTGCTCCACTGCTGGAGCATCATTTTAGGGATAGTGGAGCTAAAATATAACATTATAGCATTATACCTCCACTGCTGCAAATGCTCTAACAAATGAATGCCAAGAGCTAGCTTTTAGCTCAACTAGTACCTCAAAGTTCGAATCTCCCCTCCCCCAACTATTGAATTATAAAAAACAAAATGGATAAAAGCAACTGGGATTGGCTACCAAATATGCTAATTTGCTTGTTTTCTAATCAAACAAGCCAACTCCAGCTAGATGGTTTTTACAAGAGTTCATAACCTCTCAAAGAATTATCTGTAAAATTGGTAAGCATAATATAGCCAATGATGTAAGAAAATTGGACTCATAACAAGCTTTTAAGTGACTCCAAAATCCAGCCAAGAGATATTATACAGAACATCAAGGTAAGTGAACATTATGAACATGATGATGACAACGAAATTGCATTCAAACTAAGATATTTAAATTAGGTAGCTTACAAACCATTTGGGAAATGCATAGTAAATAATAAATAAAAGACAGATAATCCAATCTAAATTTTTTTTACTCAATTATACACATATTTATATCTAATCACATGATTTGTACAAATTATGTACTTAATATACACAGTAAATAAATCCAAACTGCATTAATACTTACAGAAGTTTAAAAAAAAAAGTCACCAATCTGAAACATGCATCCCCATGCAGCCCAATTATGACCATGAAGAGCAAGTTCCGTTTGTAGCATGATAGCAAATGGCACGAGTGCTATTGACAGCCGTAATAAAGGATCAATTTAAAGAGATGGAAACAACCATCCCATGGTCCAACCAAGGAGCAAACCAGCACTGGCAAGACCCAACCCCACTGCAAAAGCAACAGCACGTTTTCTAGTCTCACTCCTCCTTCGTTTACTACGCCTTCTCTTTCCAGCCTTGTGCTGATCCTTCTTTGTCTGTCTGACCCTGTGTGGAAACCAAGGTAAGCCAGACGGAAAAAGACCAGAGATAGGTTGGTTTTTGTTCTTAAGCTGGAGGCACAGGTTCTCCAGCTGCAGCAATTGGAACCACTGTTTATAAGCAAAGAGCTGTGATGCCTGTTTGAAAAAGAGTGCGACAACATGCTCCTTATCAGCATAGGCTTGCTCTGCTGCTTTCTCAGCTTCCCTTGCTCGTGTTTGAGAATGACATAGTGCCTCCAACAACTCTGTCTTGCTAGGATCATTGTCTGGCTCAACCTTGGTAGTACTATTACCAATACTGTGGCTGGAGCAAACATACATGCCATTGTTCATTGATAAATTGAAGTCAATATGACAATAATTTTACATCACGAGTAAAGTAACAAAAGGTACACAGAAAGCAATGACACTAGGGAAAGTAACGGCATTAACATTTAAAACCTTACCACAGGCATAATTATGGGATTTTGAGACATCCCTATGAAATAGGGAAACCAGTCGGAACAATATAATTTCTGAGAGTTCATTATAATTTGGAAAGAAAAAAGGATAATTCATAAACTTGGCAAATAATCCAGCATGATTTATGGCACAAGACATATACTGTAATTGAAATTTAGTATAATAGATATACTTGGGTCACTTAGGTGTAATTAATGACCCCTTTAAATTATGAAGAATTTGTCACGCAGTAGATATAACAGGGAGATGGATAAAACAAATTTTGTTGTAGCAATCAGTTATCTCTTTCTTCAGATCATCTAAATGGTTTTATTAACTCATGGTCACAATAGTATAAATTAACAGTAAATTAAATTATATGTTCCAGGAGAGCTACAAGAATGACTGCTTTGTTACAGCTCATTTGGTTACAGCTTTTCAAAGCCTCACTTTTTTCTTTCTTTCTTTCTATTTTTTTTTTTTTCCCCTCCCTAGGTACAACTTATTATAACCTCACTTATTAAAATGGGCTCCACTTTTAGAAGTAAGCTGCCCAAAATAAGTTATCCAAATGGACACTAAGTAGGGGTGGTCTTCAAGATGAGCCATATAGACAATAAAGAAAGATCTTGGGGATAGTAGAAGGCTTAGTTTAGGACGCAAAAAATTCAAAAGGAGGGAGGTGCACAGCACATGATGGCATGGATAATAATTCAAATACCTCCCACAATTAAAAGTAGCTGTCATCATGGGGCAGATGCAGAGGTTCAAATCCTACTGCCCATAAAAGAGAGAAAAGGAAGAAGGGGGGAAAGCTCCCACTGGTCAAGGGACGTAAAAAAGCTATGGCTATTGTCAAATCAAATAGTTTAGTACAATTCCCTCTGTTTGTTTGGGACAGATAGCCCAGAAAAAGCACTTGAAAAAAGTGTTAGAAGGGATCCCAATATTTTGCCCACATCATGGGTGTCAAGAAACATAAACTCGTGTTCTTGCAACTTAATAACTTAACAAACTAATGAAGATTTCTGACTATATTAAGGACAACTACAGGCTAGATAACAGTCTAATGGGATCTTTTTTTCCTTTTTTGACAGAGAAAGAAAGCATATGCATGTAAATGACAGAAAGTTGTACATCAAATCACAACAAGTCTATTGTGGCTTTGCATGTGAGAGTAAACTAAACCCCCCACCCCCTCCTTTTCCCTCAACCTCAGCTTAAAATAAATAAATTACATCCTTCATATTTCATTTGGAAATTATTATATAGTGTTTACTTGTGGATTCTAATCTTTCTGTGAGGGGGGACATCCTCACTACAACATCAGCAAAATGGTGGACCCTTGTAACAATCAAAGACCTTGCAATAAATTTGCATCCTTCTGATTGATGATTAAAAAAAAAAAAAATTAATTAAATTAAATGATAATCCTATTTAAAAAATGACTTGATTACATCACCACACATTGATTACGGTCATGAGATTAAGGTTATCAATACCTAAATTCTATTAAAACAATTTGAATCATCTAGATGAGTTTGCTGTAGTCTGTACTACTGATAATTGATGTGAAAATGTGAGGTTTCCATTTGGGTAGCACCCCATCATATATTACTTCATATGGTCAAAAGTATAGTAAGTAAGACACAGTGGATAGCTTAAGCATCAATACACTACCTAAATGAAGCACCGATGACGGTGCTGTTGATTCTGAAACCACAAAAATGACTGTAAAGTAACAATCTACAGCATTACCTGAAATGCTGGTCCAAATTCTGCTGTGAGTAATCTGTAGTGGAACTTTCCCATGCACGGTTCTCCAGATTGGAGAATCCCTTATTAATTGTCTGATCTAAAGATGAAGCCAAACTCTCATCATGGTGGAAATGCTCTGTATGAGCAGACGGTCCCTTCCTAAAATGCTTGGCCTGTGGCCTTGGAAGATCACAATTCTCAATATGTTCAAGTGACCTTTGAGCAACCAATGAAGCCAACTCATCTTGACCAGCAGTGCGCCACCGGGTTTCAGTCTTCTCAGCTCCCACCCAATCAGATCCCAGATCAGAAGAAAGCTTCTTAGCTTGTTCATGGACCAAGCAGTTGAAAGAATCCAAGCCCATGAATTTGTCATCTAAGTACCAGAACTCCCCCAAGTCTTTCTTCTTAAAAGTTTTCTGTGAATCATTACTGAGTACATCCTTGACTTCACCCAGTCCAGTATTATTTTCATTTTTCAAACAACTGGCAGAAAAATCCCAAGGTTTCTCCATAAAAGAATTATTTTCTTTAACAGTTTGATTACCAACTTCTTCCTTTGTTTGATGATCCTCATTAATTTTTGTAGTTTTATTAACAAATCCAGAACTTAAAACTTCAAGCTCAGCCTCCAAGGCATTTAGCTGTTCATGAGTAAAATCTTTGTGGTGTCCAAAGTTTGGTTGCAGGTTCAACCACCACCTCATGTTGGTTGGTGGATCAGAATATGATTTATGAGGTGTGCACATTGGGGAGGGATGATCAGGTCCATTTGCAGCACTATCAGGTGAAACATCAGATTCTGATTTTGAGGAAGAAGATGGGGAGCAAAAAAAATTTGGAGCTCTCCTGGAATCTTCTTGGGCAAAGCGATAGTTAGCTGTTTGCTGCCTTGTTGCTCTTGCTCCTGATGCGGCCATTATGTTACCAATCTCTGATGGATTAAACAGCAGCAAAGTTAGAATCTCATATAAGCAACTACATCCAGTAAAGCATTTGTTCTAGTCCATATAATCAAGACATTTGAAAGTTCAAAGCTAAATAAATCTGTTAGACTAAGCTCAACTCGGCAAAGCCTTATCACAATTCACAATTACTTCATTTACTTGGGTCTTGGATCCCAATAGTCTAGTACTCCACAAAATAAACAGAATTCAGATCACAGAATATATGACCCAGACAAATTCAGCACAACTAAAATACGGTTCAACAGATAAGAAATAGGATGCTAGAGATAAATTTCAACACAAACTGAAAATTCTGCGAAACCTTTAGGAGCTGCTTTTGTTTAGTTACCAAACATTAAAGAAGTGAACTGTACATGAAAAAATTATGCAAATCATGCTGACAATAACACTAACCTTGATGTATAAACACAAAACAAATATCAAACCCATGATTAACCTACATTTACCAACATAAACAACTTCTCAATGAGTGATATTGTTCTTATTCAGATTTAAAAGCAAGCCATGTTCATAAAGTAGGTCAATTAGAAACATGAAGCAAATACCAAATTCCTCATACAATCATAGTTGACAACCAGATATATAAGTATATAACATAAACTCTCAAATCATATTGGCAATTATAGATTTGACCCAGTAGATAGACAACTATAATAATAAAAAAAACAAACCCATTATGAAGTATTATTGTATTAACCAAAACCCAGGTTCCAGAAAGTGCAAACAGGCCCTAAAGTCCAAGACCCACATCAAGAAATCCATAGAATTCACTTTGAAAGTAACCACAGAAACATAAGTATAAACAAAATGAAAGAACACCCACTTCTCAAAATAAAGAAAAGGTAGCAATCAAATTGGTTTCACTGCCAACCCATAAGGAGAAACAAAAATTTATAGGCTCAAAAGACAAGACAGATATTGACACAACCTCTTCATAACAAACCAAATATACAGAAATGAACAGAAGTAGATTCGGTATCCTTAAGTATAATATGAAAAAGGTAAAGCATAAAGAGTTAAAGAAAGCATTTAAAAATGAAGAAAAGAAAATGGAACAGAACATGAACATGAACCAAAAATTTTGATGAGATCAAGAAAGAGAGATGATATTACCTTATCAAAAGAGATGGGTTTTCTTGATTTGCCGCTAAAATCATATATGTACTTCAAAAAAAAAAAATTGGTCTCAGGTCTGAAGTCTTAGTCCTTTACTGTTTTTTGTTTTGTTTTTTTTGTTTGTGTTTCTTGGCACTTACACCACTGTTGAATCTGTTGATATAAAACTATACTTTCTTTCTTTTTTTTTAACAAAAAAAGAAAACTCATTTATAAAATAATTTTTCTGAATTTTTTTTTTTTTAATTTAGAGGAAGAGAATTTAGCTGAAGTTGAAGTCATAACTCAGTGATAAACCATTAATCTTTCTAAAAAAGAAAGGAAAAAAACCCTCAACTTATCAAAAATAGAAACGAATTTTGATTTTTTTTTTTCAAAAATAGAAATAAAAACGAATTTTGATTTTTTCATGGTTGGTTATTTGTTATTACCGAAAACTTTTTCTAGAAAATTGACTATTTTTTCTATATTTATATTTGGTTGCAATGCTGAAAATTAACCAAGAAATATTTTCAATTATTAGACTCACAAGGGAAAAGCATTAATATTTTTTTTTTTACTACCAAAAGCATCAACATGTTTGTTATATAACTTATATTATATAAATATGTAACAAAAATTGTCTCTCTCTCTTTTTTGTGCCGTTTAGAAAAACTTCCACGGTTGCATATGAAAAATTATTAATGATTTTCCGTGTAAAACCAAACAACATAAAATACTTTCAAAACTGTTTTCTAGTATCGTTGTTTAAAATAATGTGAAAACTATAATTTAAAAGTGATGTAAAACACATGTTTATAGTATTCATAAAGCAAAAAAATGTATTTGGAACTATGTTTCAAATATGTTTTAAATAACATGTTTCAGTGTGTGAAAAAAAAAAATTGTGTGTTTGGTATGTGTGTGTGTGTATTTTTTATTTTTTTTGAAAGCTGACAAACACAATACAAGTGGGCTCCCTGGTTGAAATTGATAAATGAAGCTTTATGTGTTATCTAATCAAGTGAGTCCAATAGTTTTTAACATATTTACAAAAGTGTCATTGAATAACGTTGTTTGAAAATTGGAAAATTGGTAAGAGAAGTTTTTTAAATTCAATATTTAAACACACCTTAAACTGAGCAACATAACTCAAACACTCCAATAAAAAACATCCTTAACAAACATGTTTTTTTTTTTGCCTACAATTTTCTATGTTTAAACACTGAAAACTATTGATCAAACAGGTCCGTAATCACATAAGTGGGTTCTGATTAACTCAATTAATAAAGTTTTTTGTTGTTGATTAAGAGATTTAAGGTTCAACATCAGCTATACCAAAAACCAATTGACGTCTTGGTTTGATGATAAAAGGTAATAATCAAGAAAAAACTTCATAAGTTGAAACTTTATTTAAAAAAATGTATTCGAATAAGTAAAATAAGTTATTTTTCTAAAGAAACAAATGTTTTACTTTGAAACGTTTTAGAAATATTCATTGTTTTACTAAGTCATGTCATTTAAAATTCCAATTTACTTAACAAGTTCATGTAAATCACACCAAAAAAAATGACCATTGAATTTTTAAATGTTACGTGTCTTTTATCTAGTTGACCATAGAATTTTTTTATGTTAAAGAAATTGTGAGATACCTTGTCTTATAGATGGATTTATTTTTTATTTAAGAGGATAGTTTTTTTTTTTTTTTTTTTTTTTTTTTTTTTTTTTAATCAAGAAGGGGGCAGGGGCGACCATATGTGACTTACTCCCCAGGGCGTGACCTGATAGGGGCACCCCCCGTTAGGGAATGATGGATTGAGTCATACCTATTGTGACCGAGGTGCCACAGACTTCACCCTAACACTCCAAAATAGCCAGCAGAAGAGGCGCAATGCAAGCTAAAAGCCCACCCCCCGCATAGTACCCGCCACGACTCGAACAAGGAATCCTATGCTTGCATGCGGGATCTCTCCTAACTAGGCCACCCCTCCTGGGGCAAGAGGATAGTTAGGTTACAACTCACATTTGGAGTGTGGCCAATAAAGCAAGGATTAAATATAAATTAAATAAAATAGTTTATCATTATTATCAAAATGAGTTTGGCTTACTTTTAGTATTTTTTTAACTGAAATCTCCTTTTATTTTAACTAGTCGCGGACTCGCGCGTTGCGCGTGGTTTTTTTTTTTTATGATCGTGTTATTATTTGAAATATTTTTGAATGTATTAGTACTTAAGTTGCATTATATATGTATAAACAATATATTGTAGGATTCATGATGATAGAAGGTATTGTCTTAGAATTAGATGTGGAAAGGATAGAACTATAGTTGGCCTTGTAGTCAATCAAGAGTTGATCATCTATCTTCCCAAGTTAGCAAATTTTAATTAACTTAAAATTAGATAGAAAGAATTTTATAAATTCGAAGTTAGCGTCATGCTAGGTGAAAACTTTAGAGGGCTGTAATTAAGTTGTTTCAAGTGTTTTTTATTAAATTTTAATAATAAAAAAAGATGTATTCCTTTTAAGATAGAGATTAGTATTATAAATAAGATGAGGAAATTTTATTGTATTATGCTTTTTGGAAATATAATTTCTACCAAACTTGGTTGGCTAATTTGTACATTTCCAAGTCAATTGAGCACATTTTGCATGTTACATGTAATTCTTCATTTCCATATGGGTAAGGGCATTCACGATCCCAATGACCCACTCCATTTTTCTTGCATGCTTGGTTTTTTGGGATGCGAAATGAGTTTGTTCCAAAAACTGTATGTCGAAGGATTTGTCGATAGTTTTGCAACAATTGTTTTCCATTTGGTTGGTTTAGAATTGATAATAGTAATTGTATTCCTTCATCATTTGATTCGCATAACAACGCAATTGAGAGTCCATACTTTGCATTTTTGTCTCCTTCTATGTTTGCTTGAAGAAGGATTTGTTTTCCCACTTTAGTTTGATCTTATACAAAATATTTGTGAGCTCCGACCCAAAATAGTGTTTGTTTGTTTCCAGACCTAAAGCATTGATGAATGAGTTTTTCTTCATCATTTCGAAGGAAAAAAAACAAATTTTTGTTTCACGTTTTTTTTTTTTAATTCTATCTTTTTTGTTTCACGTATTTTTCATCTCTCTTTTTTATTTAAATTCTATCCTTTTTTATATATAGGTAATTCTATCCTATTGATTTTAGGCTTTGTTGATAACATTTTAGATAAACACAAATGTAGTTGTAGTTGTAAATCAAATACTATTTTCTTTTTTTACTTGATTATTAGGAAAAAGATGACATAAAATGCATATTTATCCCCAAAAAAAAAGGAACTTAAAAAAATTAACAAAAATGATAAACACCAAATTAATATTGTATAGGAGAAATTATACACAACGTGTTAATATTCTTTTGTTTGTTTTTGTGTAATTCTATCTTATTTGCTTTATTTTTGTATTTTTTATTTATTGAAATTCTTTCTTTTTTTCTAGGTAATTATATCCTATTCATTTTAGGCTTTGCTGATAATATTTTAGATAGACCAACCAACTAAATTTAATATCTTTTTAAAATTTTAGAAAATACTTATTGTAGGTTGCACGTTTTGTTAAAACACTTATTGTTATTTTATCCAAATAAATTAATTAGAACAAATATATTGTTAAAAATAAGGATTAGATGGATTAGATGAAGAATTTGGATTGTAATCAAATTAAGATTCTTATCAACTTAGAAATTATAGGAGAAGAAAAATTGTATATATTTTTTCTTAAAATCTAAAAATCTAAAATAAAATAAAAATCTGCAATTTAGTGAAGCTACTTGGCGCAACCACGGCTTCTAAACCTAACTTTTATTATATAGTATATGATATATTATATGATATGATATGAACCAACTTGGGTCCATTGGAATTTGGACACACATCAAATAATTGTGAAGTTTCAATCAACATTTCATTGGGTCTAATGCACAGGTGCATTGAACCCAACCTTTGCCAAAAAAACTTAATACCATAATATGATAATTATGATGATAATAATAAACCACCATTTATCCCCAAAAAAAAAAAAAAATTAAATAATAGCTAATGTTTATATTCTTGGAAAAACACAATTTCGACTGGGTCTATAAGTATCTGCTTGAACTTAATTTTGAGTATATACGCAAACACTGTTGCTCTTGCTCTACGGTTCTATCTCTTTCTGAGTGATTAGTCATGGATGTTGTGCGATGCTCTTCCTCTCTTCTTCAACGTCTGTCAATAGATGATCCTCCCCATCTGTCAATAGATGATCTTCCTAAATGTTTGTTGATTGAAATCCTGACCCGGCTGCCTCTGAAATCTATATTTCAATGCAAGTGCGTCTCACGCCGATGGTGCTCTCTAATCTCTGCTCCTTCTTTCACTTACATTGTTCACAGGCTCTGCTCTTCTTCAATATTGCAACGACCCTCTACCTTGCTCATCAGCCACTACATCAATGGTGTGAGGCTGCCAAGGATGCTCAAATAATATAAACACAAACACAAACAAACGAAAAAAAAATTATAAAAAAAAAAAAAAAGCGTCTCATATTAATATAAATAGAGCATAAAAGTTTTGCACCCAAAAAAAAAAGAATTGAAACAGAGAATAAAAGTTTTGTACCCAAAAAAAGAATTGAGATGTAGAGATACCTCAACCAAAGCAGGGAGGTTCTGTCAGCATTTATAAACTGTCTAGAAAGGAATAAAGGGAGGAAGGAAATCAGATAGGCAGCCGTTACTGAGAAACGGTAGAGCAGCAAGGTGGGTAGCTTTCAAACTCTCTGTTTTCTCAAGCAATACCTGAAGGCTTCAACGTTTTTGTTTCTTTTTTTCCCCCTTTAAGCTTACCTCTACGTTACATATTTCAAAACCCTGAACACAATATTTCAAAACCCTAAACGCTTCCCTTTTCTTTTATTTCTTTTTTTTTTTTTCCTTTCTTCCAAACCAGCTTGAATGTACATCTGTTTTTTTTTTTTTTTTGCTCTATGTTACGTATTTAAAACCCTGAACACAATATTATACTCCCTTTAAGCTTCCATTTTTTTCCTTTTTCATTTTTTTTTTCAAACCGGCTCCTCCCTTTAAGACTCCTTTTTTTTTTCCCTCCTTTGTTGTTCCCTTTAATCTCCCCTCTACGTTACATATTTAAAACCCCTTTTTTCCTTTTTCCTTTTTTTTTTTTTTCCAAACCAGCTCCTCCCTTTAAGCCTCCTTTTTTTTTTCTTTTTTATTCCCCTTTTTGCTCCCTTTAATCTGCCCTCTACGTTACATTCCCTTTTTTTCCTTTTTCCTTTTTTTTTTCAAACCGGCTCCTCCCTTTAAGCCTCCTTTTTTTTTTCTCCCTTGTTGCTCCCTTTAATCTCTCCTCTACGTTACATATTTAAAACCCATTTTTTCTTTTTTCCTTTTTTTTTATCCAAACCGGCTCCTCCCTTTAAGCCTCCTTTTTTTTTTCCTTTTTTTTTCCCCCTTTTTGCTCCCTTTAATCTCCCCTCTACGTTACATATTTAAAACACTGAACGCAATATTATCCTCCCTTTAAGCTTCCCTTTTTTTCTTTTTCTTTTTTCAGACGGGCTTGAATGTTTGATATCTTCAAAACCCTGAACGCAATATTATCCTCCCTTTAAGCCTCCTTCTTTCTTTTTCTTTTTTCTCTTTAAGCTAAACTGAAAAGGCTTTGGATTGGGCTTGATAGTGGAACTAAATAAATAAAAGGTGGGCTAGATTAATTATATAAATTTATTATAGGGTGATAGTGGGAGAAAATAAATAAGTAGTGGGCTGGGATTTATAGGGTGGTGGGTTTGATTAATTTTATAAATTTATTATAGGGTGATAGTGGGAGTAAATAGAGAAGTAGTGGGCTGGGATTTATAGAGCTGTAAATTATAAAAACCATTTAAAAATTGAATGGAAAATAATTTTATTTACAAAGAGAATGACGTGGCAGCTGATGTGGCGCAACGTGAGAGCAGCAGAATTAAACTCTACGCTTCAACTTTTAGTAATATATTGATGAGAAATTATCGCATCATCCACTAACTAAATAAAATGTGGATAAAGGTAAAGGTAAAAATTAGTTGAAATAGTACAGTGAGACTAATGAATAATACCAAAAAGTATAGTGGGACCCATGAATAGTAATAAAAATAAGTTGACAAAAATAATCTTTGCCAAACGGACAGTAAAACCTACCACCACTTGCCATTGTGTATTTAAAATAAAAGAAAACTTCCAGTTAAAAAAGTACCGGAAGTAAGTTAAACCCTATCAAAATTATCTTAATAATTAGTGAATCACTTCAAATTTTAATGGAGTTTCCAACTTTCAACTAAAGTAATCAATAATCATCGCGCACCCTTGGTGTGGTGGTTACTCTATAAGTATAAGTGTTTATAGGGTGTTGAGAGTAAAAGCCGAAGTTCAAGTATCTAGGAGGGAGTTTCACACATATATACACTTAAATTAAGTTATAGTAGAATTTATATCTTATTAAAAAAAAAAAAAAAAAAACTAAAGTAATCAATAAGCCACGTGGCAAAAACACATTGATTTTACGTGTTGTACACATGATGAATTGATGAGCCACTTAGAGCAAGCAGTGCCAACCACATTATATTAATGAGTTATACGGCAAACACGTATTATACACGATATGTAAGTGTAACATATTTGTTGAACCACTTGTCACAGTTATGATTTTCAAAACCTAATTTTTATTATATAATATTACAAATATATATTTAGATGATTGTGTAAACACTCATCTAACTATTCTTTTACTATTTTTAGTTGTTTGGATGTGATAAATAGGCCTTGTTTAGCAATTCACCATTGGGGCCACATATTATCAACAAATCAAAAACACAAGAAAAAAAAAATCTCCAATCATTTTCAACAACCATTCCATCAATCACAGTATCACTACCCATCCTTTTCAGTCCTAACCTTTCTTCGATTAAAGAAATTTGTTTTCGGGCAACAAAATGTGCCCGTAAAGTCTCAACCATGTAGGGTCCATGACTAGATTTATAGTTCAGCAGCCGGACAGGACACAGCCATATCCTTTTAATAAAGACTCAGCATTTGCCCCAACAACCTGACCTTTGAAAAAAATGAAATTTTGAAGCTAAAAACTAAAAGTTTAAAACCCAGAAAATATATATATTACCAATAGTTTTATAGTCTAGTGGCATGAAAAAGGTTATTATTATATATACTTACTCAAAAAAAAATATATATATATATATATAATACCAATAATTTTTTAGTCTAGTGGTTGAGATTGTCAATCTCAATTTTAATCCCCACTTGCAAGTTGTAACTAAACGAAAATGTAATTGAAATTTTCATGATTATCCTCTTGTCAAAAAATTGAATCACTAGAATTGTGGTCAATTGGATATATTTTCAATTAGAACTTAACATGAGTTTCAATTGGATATATTTTGAAACCTTGATTTGTAGTAAGCAAGGCAGAACAAACGGATACAACATGTGTATCGGGAAGCCAATCAATGTGCTGATACACTAGCTAGATTGGGATCAAGTGTAGTTCCCTCTTTTGTTGTTTTTGTTGAGCCACCGCCTGTGGTGGCCAATTTGTTAGCGCTTGATGCGGCTGGCAATTTTTGTAACAGACTTGTTAACTGTTTAATTTAAGTGTTCTTCCTTTCTGACCAAAAAAAAAAAAAAAAAGGCAGAACTTTGAGTTGAAAGAGATGGAATTGCCAGTATATTGATTATACACCAAATACTTGTTGTAATGAGAATAGTGTTTTGATATCCAACTCAAGTTGCCCTTTTGGCATTGTTGTAAGAAGTAAAGCTTTAATTCTAGAGCACTACATTTTACCACTTGTATACAACCAAGAAAATTGATGTTTGAATAATCATAAACTTGCTAATGAAGTTTTGAGTCTTTAGTTGTGGGTGGTGCTGAGAAGTGAGAACCTATTCCAACTCAAAAGTTAGGACTTGGGGGGTGTATTGCTATTGCTCTTGCTCTTGCTCCTGCAATGGCAATACAACAGTCCTATAGATCCAAAGTATGCACATAAACCAGTCTAACATACCACAAGAAAAACGTAAAACGAAGTATGCTTATGATATGGTTAAATAGATACATTTTGCCATCAACAGGGAGAAAAAATTAGAGACTTGAAATATACAAAGATGATTTGCCATTAATATTGAATCCTTTGTTTATATTTCATTCTAAGTATGGACAATCTTTTTTGCAGTGGAAACTTTTCATTCTTCCTACCCAGTTTGTCTAGGTAGTATACAATTTTTTTCAGGGTTTCCATGACCTCTTCACTCTCATAGCCAAATTCTCTCTCTTGGATGCTCACAATTCTCTTGAGTAGCTCCAACAACTCACCATCATCCTTCCCTAATCTAGTCTGAATGGACACCAAACAGTCCAGAGCCTCCCCTGCCATACAAATTAGAGAACATCAGATAGACACAGATTAGACTTGTATAAGTAGTTCACGTGAAAATTTCAAATGGATTTTGACACAAATCAAGATTGTTGGTCACAGCCAGATTAGGTAACGTGAAGTAATGGCTAATTTGTAATCATGACCATATCCAACATAAATAGAGAGGATAATAAACAAAATGACCCTAGTATCTCATCAAGCAAAAAGTAATAAAACAAGCTTACCAACAGGTAGAGAATCTTTTCCAAATGACTTTTCACGGATGTGCAAAACCTCCAGCGCAATTTGCTCAGCTTCTTCATCCCGCTTTAGATTGTACAGAGTAACTGCAAGATGCAACATAGGGAAGGTGATGGATTGATCATCAGGCCCCACTGTCTTCCTCATGATTTCTAAACTAGTCCTGAGCAAGCGTTCAGCTTCCACAAAATTCTTTGAGCGTGAATGGGACGTTGCAAGATTCAGCAGGTGTGTCACTGAGCTGGGATGCTCTTTTCCTTTATACTTCTCAGTGATCAACAAGCATTCCTCTAACATTTTTCGGCCTTCTTTTCCCCTAAGAGCAACAAGAGACGAAAGGGAAAGCAAACTAAGTGAGGTTGAGAACCACAAGTGCAAAAAATGAATTACTTGGTGGAGCTTCTCTTATTTACTGAAGTTTCAGAACTGTAACCCATAAATTTTAGATTGTTTACATTCCAGCTATCCTTAAAAAAGGTAACTATAAGCAAAACCATATTAAAGCTCAATTATCAGGTCCCAAGATTTGACATCTCATCCAAACTTAAGAAAAGGATGTTTTGCTTGACAAGCTTTGAAAGAGCTATTGGAAGTCATTTCAAACTCATATATCCAGAGAAAAATCATTCAGATATCTGATGATACAATGATATTTCCTGATGGTTTTTCTACACCTACCAATTAATGCTATTAAACGTTGAAAGAAGTAGTTCTCATCACAGTCAAAGCATTTATCACTAATAAAGTAGCACAATGACATAATGAAAAGAAATAAAAATGCATAAATTAATTTCTTGGGGGTAAAATTATTAAATTATACCTACAATATATATAATTTTGATATGTGCATTTTCATTTTTAATTCCAACAAGAATATGACTCTACCTTCCAACAACATGAAGTAACTCTGCCAAATCTATTCTCATCTTCTCCATTATGTTGTCATCTAAAGCCACATAATTTGAATCCTTGATAACCTGAAGAGCATTTTCATATAATTGAATGGCTTCATCAGGGTTTCCTGTGTAAAAACGGCATAAGAATTAAACTGTTTGAGAGTCAGAGTGGTTATGAAACAGACACAACTTGATGACCTTGAGACTTATTGATAAAAGTCCCTTGAACTTAGATTATTATCATAGGACATTTGCTTATCAAACTAAGAATTTTGAGCGAAATGAGGACTCTCACCATCCAAAAAATAAATTTATCTCATATCATTGACCATAATCACTTTCTAATGATGACAAGGAATTAGGGCCAAATTGTTCTTCCCTTAGGCATCAATGTAGAAAATGAAGAAACAGCAAGAATTTTTATCAAAGTACGAGAAAAAGTGTAATTTACAAGAGAGAGAGAGAGAGAGATTACAGAGCTACCTTTTGCACACTTTACATGGGCCAAGGAACACATTGCCATTCCAACTCTTCCATCATTTTCTCCATATAACTTCTTATATAGGTTTAAAATTCTACACAAGATTAATATAAGATATAAGTGAATAATCAATCTAAGCTCAGTTGACTCCAGTCCATATGAAAGAAAATAACATATATAAAAGATAATAACCTAACAAAATGAGTTTCCGCATCAGTCGTTCTTCCTTCTTTGAGTAAAATATTTCCAAGACCAAATAAAGCTACAACCAAATCCTCGCTTTCAGCACCTTTGTTCAATTCCAAGATAGCAATTGCACGATGATAGGTTTCTACTGCTTTTGTGGATCTGCCAATGGCTCCAAGTACTTTTGCCATCCCCAGCAATGGTGTGATAAGATAAATGCTATTTTTCCCTAGAAAAAAAGGTTTAAAGACAACCTCTGAGCTTCTGACTTGCTCCTTTACATGAAGCTTTGGACAAAATAAATATCAAAGATGCAATGGTGACAACAGAAGCCTAAAGAATGATATAACGGGCTAAAAGTAGAAATTTATGATCAATAATATCTTTGCCATCACAAATTTTGAAAAGGCTAAAATGCAAACTACATGGGGATCTAAGGAATTTACAGCCTAAAATTTAAGAATATGGATTTTACCCCCCGAAGTTTAAGAATACAGAATATAACTTCAGGATGTAAAATCCATATTTAGAAACTTCAGAGTGTAAAATCTAAAGACCCCCAAACATTAGGGGTGTAGTTTGCACTTTAGCCTTTTGAAAAATTAGGCCATAGCTCCAACTTCACTCAAGCATATTAAGAGCCCATCATACTTCCTTTTCTCTAACATTTTCTTTAGGAAACGGAAGAGTCTTCAAGTCATTATACAAAGAGTAAAACTTAGGCTCAGTTCCTTAGGTGTTGTATATTAGGTTCTCTAATTAAGTTTAACCGTGTGGTTGCATTGACCAATCAAGTACATAGTTGAATTTAATCGTCCTTAGAAAAGATCACATTGTTTTTGCTACCTTCATTAATACAACTAATACAAATTCAACTGGAGAACCTAAGGTATAGCACCTAAAAACTATGCCTAAGCTTTGCCCTTGTACAAAATTGTACACACTATTAACTAGAATGACAATGCATAATAAAATAAAGACATCCTCAATGCCACTATCTAATCTCTGGAAGCATCTTATTTAATCTCTGGAAACATTTGAGAAACTGAATATTATGACATGATTGTTGCTCATTGCATCTATATTGGGATATCTTGAATTAGTTGATCAATTTTATTTACGGTTGGGACTTTCGTAGTCAGCCTAAGGTGGTTTCGTCATGGGTAATGAAGAGAGGAAGGACCAACAGGCAAGGGGTGAGGCAATGAGAAGAGAATAGAAAGCCCATGGTTTAGCAGAGGATTTAGCACTGCATATGAATGTTTGCTAACTCTAAGTAGCTGGCCTAAGAACTTTTTAGAATATAGCTGATTTTTCATATTGAATTTTTCATTCTTATGTTTTCCGGGGACAGTGGGTTGAATTGAGTACATGGGCACTTTTCAGGAAGTATGAGAATTGGACCAACAGGGAAGAAAAATTTAAGCTAAATTTGTTATCAACTTAGTTACCACCTCGTTTTACTATTGAAGCTTGCAACAAAGAATGATGTCCCAGTAAAACCCTTGACATTCTAACACATTATACTGCAAAAATGGGTACAAACATGAATACTGCTGTCTGCACTTCTGTATCAGCTGGACAATCATTTGTGAGCATATATACCAGGAAATCTTCAATGGTAAATGCAACAAGTTTTCTTTGCAAGTAAACAAGAATCAAGGTCAAGAAAATGCAACAATAATTTAGTCTTCTTTTTTCTTTTGGCTATAATTTGAGATAATTCTAGATAAGTATGATTTAAGATAATTTATCTTTTTATTATTCAATAAATCCCCATCTCCTGAATATAGTTGATCCTCAAAATTTCAAATTGTTGCAAAGTGACAAATGTTTGAACATAAATAGCTCAAAAACCACTAGTAAGGCAAGTATAAGCATCATTCAGGGTAAGTGAGATAGAGCAAATCCCAATGGATCTCAGCTTTGCAGTCAGAGTATTCTAACTTCACAGAAATGAACCCATGTGAAAATTTTATGCACGGTGGATATGTAAAAAGTGAGTCAATGCTAACCCTTCATAAACAAGGATGGCATCTGGGCTTAAAAATATACTACTGAAAAATGGTTTGTGCTTAAAATAACCGAAAAATGTTAGCATTTCAAGGCATCGCTGACTCACTGTAATAGAAGATTTAAGCAGTTACTTTAGCATTTTGTAGTAAAAGTTTTACAGATATATAGATTCCACACTAGATGTTAGTTTTGTGTTTTGTAGGAGTAACAAATAAAAGATACAGACAACTAATCTGTGATTCAATTTTTTAGACACCAGCAAATACAAGTAACAACAACTATATGAAAGTTTAGGGCCTTTAGGCTCCAATTACCGTATCTGTTCTCCAGAATATCAATAGATCTCTGGTACAGAAGCACTGATTTCTCAAACTTCCTCAAAGTTGAATACATACTTCCCATATGCACAAGCACAGAATCCAGAAATGGTTCATTGTCCTTTAGACTTTCAACAACCTCAGTCAACTGGCCATCAACAAAAATGCACCCAAAAAAGAAAAAGGCTTTAAAAGGATGATTAAAGAAATGCAAAAACTTTATGAATTTGCACCCAATACATTATTTCCCATAGTGATCTAGGATGTACAAAGGTAAGCAATAATCTGCTATAAATAAATGAATTAGAAGGATAAAAACTGCTAGGTATAATTTCAAAATCTGCCCTAAAAATGGTTCAGTGTTGGAATGAGAATACTTCCAATATTAATAAAACACACAAAAAGGGACAATGCCTACTCTCCGAACAAGATGAGGTACATGTTTATGTTGCACATTAATCATCATTCAATTGGGTTTTCTTTTCTCCTTAAAAAAAATTAAAAAATTAAAAAATATATATATAAAATAAAAGAATACGGCTCTTAGCCTCTTCTTATCTTATAATGGATTAGCATGAATAAATAGCTTGAAACTTATTTCTTTTACCATAAAAGAGAGAAATCTTATTAGTAGGAAATCACCACAGCCTAAGAATATGACATCAGAGTGATAGTGCAGTACATAAGGAAAAAAAAATTACCATAGCAAGTAGGGAACCAACGAACTTTAAGTCCCCAACAGCCATATAACCAAGGGCAATGACGTCAAGAAGAGCAGCCTCTTCTATGCCTTTCGTACCTGCATTCATCTGTTCTTTCACAGCTTCATAATTTGCTTTAAGTAGGTCTATGGCATCACTTTTGTTCCCCTTCATAATCATTCTTTTGACTTCACCAAATAACTCTTGCAATTGTTTTTCAAAATCACTCATGTCATCCAAGGGATAACTTGTCTGGTCAAAAGACATTTTAGACCTGATAATCATAAATATCAGTTAGTGATGATTCTGATCATGATACTTCACATGTATAGAATGCCTTATGCTAGATCTTATATCCACAAATTTTGAGATAAACTTATTGTATCATTTTATAAAATTTTACAATTTAAAATTTCAGATGTCCAAGAAACAACAATGCTCATAAAAGAAAGTGATTGTAAGTACTGGAGTTTTTTGATAAGTAATTGCAAGTACTGGAATTATCACACCTTTGAATGTTGTTTGGAGCTGAAACACCAGGAGCATGATTTTCTTGGCTTGAAAAATCTGCTTCTAATGAGCCAACTGATGCAAAAGGTTTCAAGACATGGTGACCAGCAATGGCTCTGAATGGTAACATGTAAAGCTTGATGCTCCATTTCTGCTTTTGGAGACAAACTGAAAAGCAAGTTATAGCTTTCCGCAATTGATCTGACTGCATGTGTAGACACACTTGACTCATCCTAAAACGTTCAAGTAAGAAAAAAAAAATGAACGTGACAGCAAAAGCATGAGGCAAAGTCAGCCATAAAGTTAGGAAATTAGAGTTCATAATATTAGATTAAACTATCTGAAACGACTAATACACAAGTGGCTTGGCCTTCCATCGATTGAGTCAAATTAATAGTCCCCTTACTTGAACCCCACCATTTTGTGTGTCTCTATGAAATGTGAATGAAGTACACACCCCTTTGCCATTAGTTTAATCACTATTAATTTTTCCATTCATAGACATCCATGTAATAGTTGATACCATCTTAATCCACAACCTGAAGTCTTTTCTTTAATTTGACCAAAAACGCCAAAGCTTTGCACATAAATCTGTATGGTTTCAAATTCAATTGATGGACATAATTGATAGTAAAAATGGAAAACATATTGGGTGATTGAACCATATTCATAATTAAAATGGAAATCACCGTAAAATCACCACCATGAGAGACCTTACTAGTACTACCTTGACAAATTGCATCCAACACCATACTTACAAATAGATACCCTTTTAGCAAAACATCAATTTCCTCCATCTATAGGACTAAAACATCATGTCTTTTGGTCATGGTCCAAAAAAATAAGGTTACTCTGGAACTTAGCACTAGCTTCAACATAAAGGGCATCACTTTATTAAATGTCTCATATGAACTCAAATAAAAATCTTTCCACAGTTGAGTTAAGCAATTTTCTTTTTTTATCACTGAGAAAGCAGTTGATTATCAACCAGTTAGAACATTATAATTCCAGTAACATAGCTAGCAGAAGCAAAACTCAGTTAAAAAGAAACATAAAATAATGCTATATAGCTAGAAGGAGCAAAACCCAATACAAAACAGTGATAGAAAAATTGAACATATAGACTTATAGTTAAAACACACAGAAATTCTACCAGTGAAAATTTCAAACAAAAAACACAGAGAAATTCTACCACAGCGTAAATTACAAGAAACCCACATGGAAAATTTAAACAAAGAGAGAAAGAAAGAACCTTTTGTTGTTGATAGAGGGAGAAAGAGAGAGAAGGGAAGCTGCCATTGTAGAAGTTTGCAGTGCGAGGAGTGATGAAATGAAAAGGCTTAGCGTAATAAGGAAAACGGTGTGGCCGAGTTGACTCAGCGAGTCACTCGATTGTTTTCAGTACTGGGCTTCAATATCAGATCATGGACTCAGGATATTGGGAGCCCACCTTGAATTGGATTCATTAAGCCCATCTTTGAAAAAACTTGAAATTTTTAAAAAAAATTATAGGAAAAAATAGATTTTATTGAGGTAAAAAAATTGGAGAGGTACTGTTTGTCACGAGATGTCCCAAGAATAAGACTCAATCACAACAAGATTTTTTGCAGATTAGTATTTAGTACAAATAAGTTTTAATAATTGGGTCAATTATAATGATATGTTTAACCTGAAACTACCTTATTCTAAATTTGTGTCAATATCTTTTTACTCATATAAATAAAATTTATTTTAGTTTGACTTAAATTTTCATTTTAAGTATAGAATTTAGCAATCATAAGACTTGTAAACTAAAGCCCCTAACTCTATTACACCCCCCCCCCCCCCAAAAAAAACTCATTTAATTTATAATTAGATTGTTTTATTTCTAAATTTGAGTAAAATTTAGAAATATAAAAATAGAAATTCTATAGAATTTTTATTTATAATAATAATAATTATTATTATTATTATAGTTTACATGCTTACAAAATATAAAAATATGTTAAATATTTTGGGTTGTATTTTTTTAAATAGGTTGAGATAGATTATATTTATGTTAACCCAAATCCAATATACTTATTAAAGGCGTTATGTAGGTCATGTCGTGTTAATTTACTTAATAAATAGATTGTGTTTGAGTTGGCTCATGTGGTTGAACACCTTTCTTATGTATTGGATACATGGTATACTTTTCCATTGGTAAAATTGATTGTGGGAGTCATGCTTCCATATTGATTTTAGGCCATGCCAATGCAGAGTGTCTGAGGTCAAAAGTCTTGGTCAATGGGTCTCGATCAATGGTCATGGTCAATTGTCAACCTACTAACGTGGCTAGTTGACTCGGTTACATAACTAGCTTTTGGTTTGCCTTTGCTTTAAATCATTAAGTTATCTTTCAAAATTTTCATTTAAGACATTTATACTCATTAATAATGTTGAAATAAGTAAAATAAAAGAATAAGATTTTTTTTTAGTGGTAAAAAAATGATTGCTTGGCTTTTATGAGGGATGCATGTAGAAAGGCAAAATTTGTATATCATTTTGCTTAACATGTTATTCGACACTCAAGAGGCAAGAAAATTATTGGGTATTCCGGGAATATATTTTCTCCCTCTCACATAGAGGTGAGCCCCATGGTGGGTGGGACGCACTCCTATGTGAAAGGGAGTGAGTACACTCCTGGAGTATCCAATAACAATCCCAAGAGTCAAGATGCAGTTATGAATTTCTTGATGACATTCCAAAATTTTTTTTTTTTAATGAATTACTGGGAGAAAAAATTATTATTAAAATTTCCACACATTGCGTGGTATATAAATGTTGAGGTGGAAGTTTCTGATTGGTATACAATAAAAATAAAAACATGTGTGAAAGCATTGTTGTACTAACCTTCACAAGTTGTGAAAATTGAAAATAGTTTTTGTGTATCTTTAACATGGCTGTAAATATAAGGAAAAAACGTGTTGCACATGATATGTGTAAATACACATTACCCAAAACAATTGAAAATGTGACTTTAAATTTGAAGTTTGAAATTTTGAATTAAAATCACATTTTCAGTTGTTTTGGATAGTGTGTATTTGTCCACACTATATGCAATAAACACTGCTTTTCAAGCGCTTTTTGTGTGTACTGCTGTGTCTTTCCATGAAACATTTGCTTATGAGTTAAACAAATAGAATTTAAAAAAAAAAAAAAAAAAAAAAAAAAAAGGAACCCGAGTCAGCACTGTATATGAAAGAGAATCACCAAAAAAGCAACCTTAGGCCTAACCCAACTCAATAGGCTTATTAAAGGCGTTACGTAGGTCATGTCGTATTAACTCAATAAATAGATTGTGTTCGAATTGGCTCACGTAGTTGAACACCCTTCTTAGGTAACTCCACCATACAATTTCTACAATTTTAACTAAGATTCGAATTTTGCCACATCAATAATTTAAATAAATACCATAACAGTGATGCCAAACGACAGAACTTAGGATGGAATTGAACAGCAAATCTATAACATCAATCAATCTTTGTTATGATCATTGTATGATTGAATGATTGTGTTTGGACAAATTCCATTTTCTGTTTTAGAATTCGATGATGGTCTAAATTTCAAATTGTAATGCTTATAATGCTTTTGTACTCTTTCCATCTTGTTGAATAAGATTATTTTATTCATATATATACAAACAAATGTGCATTTTTCTGAACCAAAAGAGGGGGAACCAAAGAACCAAATTTAGTCTTTTGACACCAAATGTCAACAGAGAAAATGGACAATCTTTGTCACTTTATCAGACAGAAATTCATAGGTAAAAAATACAAAATCAAACGGGCAACTTTTCAGAACATCTTTTACTTAAAATACGAAGCTTTATCACTACAATTAATAGTTATCAAATTACAAAAGACAAAACTGACATACCAGAATATCCTGGGACCAGAGTGCTCATTAAGCTAACAAGACCATCTTTATTTACCCCGGATTTTAACTGCAAGAGTCCACTGAACCTTCCCCTCCGGCAAAGGGATAGATTTTGGGAAGCGTAGTGGCACCTCATACTCACCAAAAGTCGTCAAAGGGGAAGGTAGGTGCACGTTATCAGCCGTGATGCGCACACTAAGCTGCCTTTCTACCTGAAATGGCGAAGAGAACGTATCAGTAGGACAAATATAAAACAAAGCAGACACTACTAGACTTACACTGTCTTTAGAAGACACCATTTGAATCTAAGTACTCAAGCCTCCACAAACACCTTTAATCTTTCAACTAGTAACTTGCACAACACAATAACCATAGCACATCTAGCAAAAAAAGGACCACACCTTGGTCAGTATTGTCTAGTTCTAAAGACTAGCATGATTAAATCACATTATCTACTTTTTGCCTGCTGGTTTTTCTATTGTAAAAAGAAGTAAAGTTCTCAAATCAGACGGTTCAAATATTAACTTCAGAAAAATACTCATATCAGACCGTCCAGATTTTCTATGTCCTTTATAATTAGCAGGGTGGATCCTTGATCAGTTAACCACTGAAATTATTTGGTTAAGTTAAATGAAAGCCATCTTTCCGGTCAAAGGACTACATGCAAATTGTTTCCCAACTGTATACATAAAGCAAGAAAAGGAAGTTTAAAACATAAATCAACAAACCCAAAAGAAAAAAAAAATGATGTCTAAAGAGGAATCACAAAGTGAATCACATTGAAAAGTTTACAGATCAATAGTCACTAGATTGATTTCAGTCCTAGAATTAAAGAACTTTCAAGGTGCATTAAAGTAATTGCAGGTCCATCTAAGGAAAATTAGTACTCAAAAGTTAAGAGGAATCCGAGGATTATAACCACAAGGCCACCTTTTCTTTTTTCATGGGAACAATTTATTAAACATTAACAATAAGACCAGCTAACTTTATGGTATGAATTCTTGGATGTTAAAGGGCAACATGTTCATTCGATACACCTAGTCAAATTTTGAATGTTAAGATAGATGAGTGGAAGTTATAGAAAAGATAAGGAATGAAGTCATCCACTCAAAGTGGTTGGCTCTTATCAAGTAAAAGAGCTAAGAAAAGTTACTTACGATGCATTGGAGAGAAAGAGTGATTTAATTCAAATTTAAAAAGTGAAAAAGATAGTGAAACCCTCAAATAACAGGGCAGAAGCAGTGATATGTTAAACAGGAAGACAATAGAAGTTTGGATAGGGAAGAATGGTGAAAAAAATATACATGGCCAATTCCAATTAGTCAGCGAGGATCCACAGAGCTAAGTCCATAATTAATTAGGATTAAGACTTAGTTCACTTAAATAATTTATCAAACATACAAAACAAAAACCAAACCTCAGCTATGATATCCTCCTTTGTAATAGGTGAACGCAATTCTATAGGCTCCTCTTTTGAGGCACGTAAACGAAATTTTTCGACATTGATGAACCTCCGCAATACCTGTGAATTCTTAAACATGTCAGATACCCCAGATCTAAATTTAATGCAATCAACATTTAATTATAGTATTAGATACCTCTATTATTTAAATGATGGAATAAACTGTAATAGTGCAGCGTCCCATCAACTTTAATGGGACCATACCTAGTTTCTCCTACAATAGTTAGATTATTAATAACTTCAAACCATTCAAATAAATCTATCAACTATAAAGGTATACAACTTTGAAATTTTGCTTAAACTGAAATGGTAAATTTACTTGTATTTTTACTAATATTTGTATAGTGAATAGTATAGCATGTATAAGTGAAAGATCAACATTGAAATTTTGATGACAAGAAATATCCAATTCTCAATTTTCATGTTGTAATCTTTCATATAAGACAACTTTATGTATTGGATGGTTTGGATTGTTGTAAAACCTACAATCATAAGAGAAAATAGGTGAGCACTATTAGTGTTGAAGGGCTGCCAAAAACTATTATAGTTTATCCCTTAAATGATAACTCCAAAAACATACATACAACTTCTTAATTTTTTTTTTTTTAATAAGTGTTTGAGATAACTTCTTAATTGTTAAGTAACGTATTTTTACTTCATTAACACAGTTGTGAGAAATCAGTTTGATCAAGTTTTTTTTTGGATAGGTAATTAGGGGGAGGCAGGCTGGTGGGTTTGAACCCCAGAGCCCAATCAGCACAAGAGGTGCTAGAACCGCTGGGGTATTGCTCAAATATCAGCATTTGTTAACAAATATCATAATTTTCACTTTTACACAAATTAAAGAATCATAGATAGATCAAACTCTAACCCTGAAAGAAGAAAAGGGATATATGTATTCAGAATCAAATGAAATGCCATAAACTGTTCTGATTGGAAACCATAAGCATCAAAAATTAGGTGCAAACCAGCGTAGAATTATCAAGACGTCTTGCTGCCTTCTCGAATTCTTTCAGCTTATCTTCCTTAGACTCTTTAACTACTTTAACCTCCGCTTCTTCCTCCTCATGTTGGTAGATCTAAAGCAAGTAGATGAGAGACATATCATTAACAATTTGATACATGACAAAAGAAAGGCATGAATGTCTCCCTTCTTGGAAAGAGACTTTGCTGTGATTTGGGCAAATAACATGGGTAAACAGTTTTTCATTTCTAGATAAACAATCAGCTCATGCTTCACTAAAATCATGAAATACATGCAGTACAAGGAGAGGAGAGCTTGTGAAGTTAGAGAGAAAGAGAGATAGCGTGTAATGTCAAATGCATCAGAAAAGACATACCCTTAAAGATCCAAGAGCATATCTACTGTCACTAATAAGATATGTAATGAGTTATGCTAGCAGAATGTAACTACCATCCGACTGCATAAACACAAGAACATTCCATCCTAACCACAAATTCAAATGCATCAGAAAAGACATACCCTTAAAGATCCAAGAGCATATCTACTGTCACTAATAAGATATGTAATGAGTTATGCTAGCAGAATGTAACTACCATCCGACTGCATAAATGCAAGAACATTCCATCCTAACCACAAATTCATAATTTTGCAACGGTGTAAGCATATTTGCATACGTGTGTGCGTATCCACACATATTTGCTAAAAAATCTCCAATGCATTAATTTACACACACACAAACATGTTCAATGCATATGGGTGTAAAGCATAGTTACATTGAAATCAAGTACTGTAATAAGGCATATCGGTGCAACAGAAAAGAACCTTGCGCTGTTCCCTGACAAGATAAGCATACTTCTCAATATTTGGAACCGCTAGCAACTTGGGCATAAGGTGGTTGCGGAAATGTCCAGGAGCAACCTTCACTGTCTCACCGGCTTTACCAAGCTTCTCTATGCTCTGAATGCATCAACACTAATCAATACTTAACACCCAAAAAAGAAAAATCCAATCAACATACAAGCAAATTCTTAAAAACCCCTCTACTCACCGTGGTTAAAACAACTTCCAACTTCCTATATCTAAGTCCTTGACCAGCATACAGCACCGGATTCACCACACGGTCATTGCTCCAGACACTAGTGTCTGTAATAACCTTTCGAAGGGCATTTCTGCCATATTGCATATAAGCCATCAAAAACAACCCTCTTTACCTGAATCTCCTTCCTTCACATTACAACACAATCAATAACAAAGCCAAAGACTTTTTGATCACCCATTGAAACAGAAATAAAATATAGCATGAAATGTAAGTTTGTCTTTGAAATGCTTTGAATTATATAATCCAATCCAATCTACAATGATAACAATTCATGCCATTCTAAACAAAATTATCTTAGAAATGATTCAATATTTGAGTAGGCATACAGTGTTGGGTTTGAAATTTCCACATTGAAGAAATGGGGTTTTTGAATTGAGATTAGAAGTAGAATTAAGGGCGGTTAGAGTGGAGATTGTGTGCTTTCTCGGGAACCAAACAGAGGCTTAATGAAAAATAAGAGAAAGGGGAGAAAAAAGTCGTACCGAATATCGCGACGGAGAGAGAGTACGGCGGTGGTTACGGTGGTCGGAGAGAGTAAGAGAGAGGGGTTAATGGTTAGGGTTTATGTTTGGGTGTGTTGGAGAGTTCACAGCGGAAGAGACAGAAGGGGAGTATGGGGTTTTGGTGATGAAATGTCTGAAATACCCCCCCCCCAAAAAAATTTATTTGTTATTTTTTATATTTTTTTTTTTATAATGTCATGGACTCATAGGAATTGAAAAAAAAAAAAAAAACCACCAAGAGCCGAGTGCAAGTAAAAAAAATAAAATTATAGTTTTTTTTTTTTATATATATATATATTTATAAATAAGCTCATAAACAATATGACTCAATTAAAAATAAGTAAGTCTAAGTTCATTTATGGGCTTAATAATAAGTTTGATATTCTTCAAAAAAAAAAAAGTTTGATATGAGCTTAAAAATAAACTCATATGTTACCGGGTCTTTAATTAAGTGGGAGTTGGGATTGCTTGTCCAAACCATATGAGCTTAATATGGATTTGTTGATGTACTTTGTTTGATCTTAAGTTTAAGAGTTTTATATTGATCTTGAGATCGACTTGTCTAATGATCAAGCCAAATTCATGCTTGTAGACTTTTTAACAAGATCGAGTTCAAACATTGGTCAGGCTTGGTTCAAACATTTTACTTTTGTTATCAAGCTGAACTTGACGACAACAACAAGAAGAAGAAAAGGTCTATCCAATACCATATTGTTTAAAATTTAGGTGACGCGATAGTCTATACACGGTTAGGTCTAGAAATAAAATCTTAACAATGAAATAGAGTGAATCATTTTCCCAAAAAAAAAAAAAAAAATTAGGCAAAAGTAAAACCCAAACCCAATCAAACTTCAAATTACTCATGAATAAGATTTTTTTTTTTTTTTTTTATCCAAACCCTAATAGATCATAAAAGAAAAATAATGATAGACTGGATTACATAATTTAATCCTTGAAGTTTGGACTTGATTTCGTTTTTGGTCATTTTGATTTTAGTCCACTAAATTTGATTTTATTATGATATTTCTATCTATGTCCATGGCTAAGAATAATGCTAGTATCATAGCAAAACTCATAATTTGCCCACGTGGTGAGTTGTAAACCTAACACTTTTATTCTACTGCTCACAATTCATCATGTGGGGATGAGTTTAGTATAATTTTATTATGATCTTTCCATTTATGTACATGGCTAAGAATAATGCTATACCACAACAAAACTCACAACTTGTCCACATGACGAGTTATAAATTCACAACTTTTACTCCACTTAACTCACCATGTGGGCAAATTGTGGATTTTATTGTGATACTAGTATTATTCAAAACTAATCTTGGCAATCACGAGAGAAAAGATAACAATAAAGAAAGGGCGTCCACACAAACAATCATAGAAATGAACAGTAGAGCAATTTAGCCAATAGAATCAAATTGTCAGGGGATGCATTTTGCTTATTAAATTTGAGAGTGGGAAGGGAGTTGCACACAAAGTATCTGGGATGAATCATGAACCTTGTAGTATTAAGTAATTGATGAGTTATCCGTCACTCTCGTTTACCCTCCTCTCTCAATCACTGATAAAAGTTTGCCTTTTTCTTTTGCTTGACAATGAAAGAGAGAGAGAAAGAAAAAAAGAAGAAAAAGAGTACAATACATTATATTAAGGACGAAACTAATCGAATATAAAGTAAGATCATTACAAAGATTACTTCATTGGCTAACTTTCAGTCAAAACTTGCAAAGCTTTTACTCTAGAGAGTGTCCATTCAGGCTTTGTGGGAAAATTCCAAACATGCAAATCCGAATGCTGGATGGTGGACACTACTCACTAGAGCATTACAGGTACAATTGAAAAAAGAAAAAAAAAAACTACTTAAGTTCCCCCATACTCATGCAGGAAAATTGAAACATTGCAGAAAAACAACAATTGAAGCTCCCTTAGATGTCGACATTTACAGTGGAATGGTTCTTTCAATTTGAAAATTTAATACCCTTTTGAACGGCAGCCAGATGATAAAAATATACAAAACATGCGCGGACCATGGCCCTGGCCCCTTGCACTCTGGGATTAAAAAACTATGGGAAGTCAGATCACAGATGAAGCCTGAATGGCACCATTCCTGTTTAGCCGCCTTTCCATATGCATGTTGTCCATAATAACTTAAGGGCCATCTTCTTGAGCTGAAAAGGGAAAAAAGGTGTGTAACTGTCACTTCATTTAACCAGAGAATCCAAGAATCGGGCATGCATGTACACAAAATACCATTGTATGTGTGTGTCAGAGAGGGACTTACTGCTCAAAATAAATCCCTGAAGCAAACTCTGGGCTCTCTCGGTCTGGTCTGGAGTACCTGATATTTGAATGGTCTTTTGTGTCATATCTGGTCTATCTTCTACCAGGGTTACATTGGCTCCTGAAAGCTGTTCCCAAAAGAAGAAACGTCAAAAGGCCATTCCACATGGTATTGAGTTTACGTAAATAAATTACAATAAAGCCAGTCTGACTTACCTCACTAATCTGACTAAGCATGTTCTTTGATTTCATGATGAGTTTGGGAATCGCATGCTCTGGTATGGCAACTTCAAGTGTACTCCTAGTTACAAGTGTTACAGGGATTCTAAAAAAATGAACATAGGCAGTGTCAGGTCAGGTGGGAAATCAATGACTAGCAGTCCCAAATTCAAAAAGAACATAAGCAACCAGCTGAATGAGTCTTAGGTTCCTATAGGGACCAAATAACAAAATGAGGCCGAAATAGATTCATTCAGGGACCAAATAATAAAATTAAGCAGAATTCAGTACCTATTCAACCCACTTGGCACATCTTCACGGCGGTCACTATCATTTTGCTTTGGTATTTCGCTGCCAGACTCCTACAAAAATGAGGGTTACAGTATTATAATACCAAATCAAGAGCCCATGTGAACAGAAAAATCTGATGTCAATTCAAATCATAATAAGGCAGTAACCAGAAAGTTAACCAGTCTTGTTTGCCAAAGACATTTTCACGATTAAGATCAACACATAGTTTGGCTGGCTCAAAATTTCATTTATCTATGTGACTGCCAAAGGAGAGAATGGTAGACAGCCCAACAATTGTATACATGGTAGCCATTGATAAAGAAAAGGCAGTAAAAAGAGAAGTATTACCCACACACAGACTTAAAGAGTCAGAGAGTTTCTCAATCTATCAAGGAATGAAGTTACCTTTGATGGCTGAGCTGCTGCCACAGTTTGAACATTATGATATGTTGCAGTAGGAGGATCACCTCCAGTATGACCTTCACGACCTGGAGCTACGTTATTAGGAGAAGATGCCTCCAGTCCTAGACTGCTGCCCACAGGGCCTGATGCAGAGACAGAAGGTGGTGTCATATCCTTTAGAAAGAACTCCCTATATATGTGACTCCTTAGTCTTGATGTCACCTCGACAAGAGCATCTCGAGCCGCTTTTATCTCCCCTACAATCTGCAGATGACACAAAAGAGCCTTTAAAAATGCCCAATCCTGCCAACCAGCCTTTGCTTGTTAACCTTGTGGGGCACAGGTTGGGACCTTTCCGTTATTTTTTTTGGTAAAAACATTTTAAATGATATATGACAGACAAATAAAATCTAGATGCCCTAATCCATAAATGTAAAGATGCAAATACACATCACATACACAAGGGAAAGAAGCAAAATCAGAAAACAAGACATTTACCATTAATAGCATAACTAGATGAAATTAATTTTGCTCTCTCCCTGGATTGTTCATATCTAACAGTCCATAATAATAACCGAAAAAGATATCCAAACCCAGTTATGAGGGAACCACCATCTGCACCATTAGTGTGCTTTAACCTAGAACTTATTATCGTTATTAAGTCTATTGTTCAACTTACATCATTATGTGAAACCCCAGGCATCTAACCAATTCAGATGGCTAACCAAATAAGAAGGTATAAATATAATGACAAACCTGTACAAGTTCCTCAGCTCCTGATACACACAGAGGAAGTTCTTCTCTTGGCAGTATTTGTATATTTGCACCAGTCAACCTCTTCATCTCCAACAATGATCCATCTCTTCCTTCCAAACATCCAATATCACTAGACGGTACAAGTAACCTAGTGGTTATAATGTTGTCCTTCTCTGGAACAAGATCAACAATGCGGGTTTGGATATGCAACAAAGCTTCCTGGGCTGGAAACATCTCATCATCAGGACCCTAAGTATAGAAATAATGGGTGGTTAGAACCTGCTGAAGTATAATATTATTTACACAAGCAAATCAACATCAAGAAATAAATAAATAAATATATATATATATATGTTTTATCATTTTGATGTAACAAGAGGTTTGTACTTGTTTCAAACTTATCTTAGAACTCAACGGCCTGAAACTCAGAATTTGTAAACTTAAAAGAGCACTATCACTTCCAAGATATGCACTACCAGATTATTATGGAACTCCAGAGGTTTTAACATTAATTATCCACATTGCTTCAAAAGATAGAGAAGTGGCAGGTACCTCCTCTGAAGAAATGATAATTATCTGCTCATCTGAACCAACAACAGGATCAGTCACCCTAACATCAACCCCAATTTCATTTCGAAGCAATTCTAAGATTCCATCAGCCTCTCCAACAACACTGTCCACCTTGTCAATGGGGCAAAGTATTCGAAACACAATGTCTTCTCCATAATAGGGCTGCACATGGTCAACCATGGGAGCAACCCCAGATTCAATAAAACCAGATGAACGTGAGGCATAGTTGTTGCTTCTGATATTGTTGGCAGATAATCGTGGTCCAAAATTGGCACCATCGGATGAACGGCGTGCTGTACTGTTTATGTGAGGCATATAATCATCATCAGGAGGAAAAAATCGTTCTGGTGAATGCATTCGTCCATGGAAATGACCGCGATCACGATGCTGACTCTCCCTTAGGCGTGATGAAATAATAGCTATAGCATTCTTTACAGCATTCACATCACCAACAACCTGCAGGGAAACAACGATATCATATTTAAACTCCAATATCTTTATTGATAGGAAAAGGTTGTATATCAAATATTCAGAAAGTTTTCTTATATCAAATGCCTTTCTGCATGGTCATATTAGATTAATTAAACGCCCTAATTAGACACCCACAAAATGACATAAAGCAACTCTCCCTTCCCCCTCAAAAAGAAAAGTCCAAATTGGTGATGAACATTCATAAATGTAGAAATAAACCTCAGTCCTCAGAATGTTGTAGGCAGAGAATTAGAACCTGACAAGGCTGGTAAACTCAAAGAAATGTAAAGGTATGACCTTGGAGAAAATCAGACTACAACATTGACTACCAAACCTAAGGTATATTCAACATGATAATTCTTCCAAGAAATTTATAACAAAATAAGGAAATATAATCTGCAGTTCAAGTATAACAGTGAAAAAATGCAGCTATGAATGTTCACATATTGGGCATATTAAAACAACTTCAACCAGACCAATTTAGAATTTGACAAAACTGAGATTTGTTCCCTTGTAACTAGTCATTTCAAAAACCTGCCCATGGTTGTGTAATTTTGGCCATTTAAGAAGGCAATATCATCAGGTTACTCTTCATTAACTTTCTAAAGTTCGGGGGTTCAAGTGATAGCTCAGTGGTAATGGCAACCTTTATGTTGCCGCATGTCTGATTCAAACCCCACCTCCCCATCCCCCAGTATTTAACTATCCAAAAAAAAACATTCTGATGTTCAAAAATTACCTTTTCAAGACCAAGTTCACTGCTATATAGTCTAACCTCAAAATACCCAAAAATTAGCACAAACTAATACACCAACTACCAAAAAGCACCAAACTCAACATCAAAACAAAGTGACAATATACTTTTCTGGAATACCCCCAAACACCATTAAGACACCAAATTATGTTCTTTTAGTCTTAATGTAAAAGCAATTAATATAATCAATGGGGTCCTCTTAAATTCAAATTTGGCTGTCTCACACACCATATCTCCTGCCACTTCCAAGTCTCAGCAGCAACAGCAATGGGTTTTATTGGTGTGTTGTTTTGGGTCTTCTACAAAAAGGCAATAATCACACACACTCTCAGTGACATTTACTCACAGTAAGCAAGTAGTAGTAGTAGTAGTAGTAGTAGTAGTATTTAGTAGTAGCATGGCAATCTAAACCGTCCAAAGATCCAATCTTGATTGGGTTTTAAGTACTAAGTACTAGTAGTAGTACTCAACAAAAGTATCATAATCAAATTGAAATTTTTAGTTTTGTGATTTGGGTTTTTGAAACTTTGAACTTTTTTGAAGTAGTATATGTGTTCCCAGAGAACCTGAACAATCTCCTCCGACATTGAAACGCAACGTGGTAGACTATGATCTCTAGGCAGAATTCTAATCTGGGTCTTTGTCTCAATCCTCATTTGCTCAATGATCTTCCCTCCTTTTCCTAACAAACAACCCACATGCATTCTCGACACAACAAGTCTCGTCGCCACTCTCTCCTTCCCGCCACTCATCACCAGCCCAAAACCCTCCTCGCCGGCGCCGGACACGAACTCGTCGGAGCTCTCGAGGATCCTGTCGTGGATGAGGAACAGCGCCTCCTGCGCCGGCGAGAACGCCGGCATTCTCCCGTCTGGGTCTCGCCGGCGCGTGTCGGAGATCTCGATGATCCGCTCCTCGTCCCCGGGGATCAGCTCGTGCACGTTGATCCACGCGCCGGTGTGCTGCCGAATCGACTTGATGATGCTCCCGGACTTCCCGATCACCCCTCCGGCCTTCATGTCGTGGCACAGAATCCGGTACGACGTCGTCACGGTCAGCGACGGGTCCGGCTGGGGCTTCGCGGCTCGACCCGACCCGCCTCGATGGCGGTGGTGAGACGGGCCTTGCGGAGCCGGAGCCGCCGCGTAGTGGTGGTTGTACCGTGGTCTCGTCCTACCTACCGTCTCGGAATCATAGTCCTGGTCATAGTAGTAGTTCCTCTTAGATCTTGACCTCTCCATATCTCTCTAGGGTTTTTCTACTACTTCCAAAGCTCAAAATACAAAACAACTCAGATTCCACACATTGTTTGATTTGTTCTCTTCTCCCAAATCTTTGTTCTCGCTGTGCTTCAGAGCTAGGGTTTTCTCGAATCTCGGTTTTTTTGCTTTGCTTTGTCCCTTTGTTCTCTGTTTGTTTCTCGGGAAAATGGGATTTTTTTTCAAACTTGGAAACCCTAGAAAATTGAAGAAGAGAAGAGACTAGAGAGAGAGAGTTTAGAGTGTATGTGTTTAGATTCTTTCAGTTTGAACTTTGAAGTGTGGTTTACTTTACTGTGCTGTGTCTGTGTGTGTTTTGCAGCAATGATTTATAGTGGGGAGATTTAGCGAAAACGACACCGTTTCTTGTGTTCTGGTTTCTACTAGAGGTAAAGTAAAAAAAAAAAAAAAGGTTGCTAATTTAAAACTTGTGTCAGTGAAAGTGTCATAGTGACTTTTTCAGTGTTTTCTTTTCTGTCTTCTTTTTTTTTTTTTTTTTTTTAACCTTTGGTGGAAACCTCCAAGGTTGCCACGTCAGCATGGAAAATGGCTTTAATAATGATCATGACATTCTCAGATTGATAGAACGGTAGTTACCACAAATTTCATATCTATTTGAGACTTTAGATTCTTCTCAACCCAAAAAAAAAAATTTTGGACTTTTAGATTCTGATTTTTCTTTTATGGGTTTTTTTTACTAATTAAGTATAATTTATCATGATAGTAGTTATGAAATTTGTTATGAAGTTTATTACATTTGTGGCATTGTTGATATTTTGTAGATTCTATGAGTCAGTTTTTTTGACTTTTGAGTACTTTGATAATTTGAGATATTATGAAGTAACAATTGAGTTAACGGATATCCTAATAGAGTAATCGGAGATGATAGATGATACGTTGATAACAATAAATGTTTTTTTTATGAGAAAATAATTAGTATAGTGTAAATTTTACTTCCATTTTGTTGCATTTATACTTCATGAATCAAAATGATTGGATTGGCATAAATATCCAGGTACACAAGCTATGGAGTAGGAATAAAAGGTTAGTCATTTGTCCATCCATCATTAATGATAACTACAATTTCATCATATTTGAAGTTTTGAGCAGTTTTGAGTGAGAGTTTGATTTTTCTGAATTTGCATCACACTATCTTTATGTGATTTTCATTTTTTTTTTTTTTTAAACTCAAGCTTTTTCTAATTATAGCTGGAAAATTGACTGCATTTTTGTCATGCTTGCTGGGAAGAATCAAAACCAAACACTAATAAGCATGCTTCATTGGACTTAGCAGACATAGAAAGTGAAACTTTAATTAATGTCATTGCCATGGCTGATGGCCCATACTCATGTAGTCAAATTAGTCTTCAAATGAATAGAATTCTCGATTAAATAAATAAATATCACTTTAAGCGGGTTAATACAATTAGTAAGTCTCTTATTATCAAATAAAATATTCTAAAATTTTTACTTACTTCATGCAAGAAAATTGATAATAAAAAGATTATTATAAAGTAGATGCTATAGATTAAAATTTTATTGTATCTATAAAAAATTAATTAGGGATCTGTGTGGTTTCGGTGTAATTCAACTTCTACCTACCAACCAAAACTTTCAAGTAAACATAGACTAAAGAGATAAGAAGAAAAGGGTTTGTGGACAAAAGGAGGCAAAGCCAGATCATCAGCAAAATGCGTTGGAAGGGTTGCTTTTGATGATTTTGATTGGCTAATTCCACACTAGATGGGGTACTCTTTTTTTATGCTTTAATAGTGACAGTGCCCAAAAATACAAAACAGTGGTGAATGAATCAACATTAATTAAAGTACTTTTCGGAATTTAATAGTTAAAAAGTTAGTTAGAGAGAGAGAGGAACCGGAGAAGAAACGTTTTGAAGAAATATTCTAAATTAGACTTTTCGGTTGTGTTTGGGTACTTAATCTGAATTTTGATTTAAATTTTAAAGTGATGAATTTAAAGTGTCTTAATTTTAAATCTAAATACGAATACTTGAGTTTAGATTTAGATTTGTCATATGAATTTCTAACATTCTATGAGTTTAGAAATTATTTCAAATTCAATGATTTTAAGGTTTAAAATTCTTGACAGATTTTTTAAACTCAAATCCTTTGTAAACTATCTAAACAAGATATTTGAATTTTAATCACTCAAATCCAAATTTATTTGCCCAAATTCTACCATCAAACACACTAGAAAATGATTAACCAAAAATATTTTTTGAAGTTAACTTAAAATAATCTAAAAAATGTGAAAGGGAAAAATTTACCTCTAACTTAGTACGCGGTGATTGATAAAAACATCTACTTGTACTTTTAGTTATATGACATATTTATTGAATTGTGTAATTTATTAAATAATATAAATGGATAAAATTAAGTTATATGACATCCTTAGAAGACGTTTAGAGGAAGACTTTTTTTTATATTTTTTGGAATGAAATTTAGAGGAAGACTTTGTCCAATGTGATATACATTACTGCAATACACTTTAGTCATTACCCTTACCACTATCATCACCACCAACGCGGTTGGCAAGTCATCACCATTGTCACCATTGCTACCTCTAGCACACCACATTTTACCACTATCACTATCCTACCAAATATTGATGAATTTTCAAAAAACTTAGAATATGTTTGGTAACTGTTTTTTCCCTTTATTTTTTGTTTCCAAAAACAATTTTCTATTTTTGAAATTAAAATACTTGTTTGGCAACCCAAAATGAACAAAAAACAAAAATTGTTTTCAAAACTTAATTAGTGAAGAAAACTGAAAACATGCAAAATGCTGTTTTCAGTTTCTAATTTTCAAAAGTCAATAAAAAACGCATTTAATTTAATAAATCTGTCTCATTAAATGAGTTAACATTAGAATTTAAATTCTAGAAACAATATATTTTAGTATTTTCTATTTTTTTTCTTCAAAAATTTATTTTTTTAATTTCAACTAACTAAACATGTTTTTGATTTTAAAAATACAAGAAAATTGTTTTTTCTTTATATTCCCAAAAAAACAAGTTTTTGAAAATAAAAAACAAAAACTATTACCAAAGGTGCAAACTTGCAATTAAATACATGAAAGAAGTCCCTTTTTTTTTAATATAACATACTATTTAATAGCTTTAAATTGTTAACTCATTTATTTGGATTGCTACAGAGGTGTTATAAGAATATTTGATGATAAGTTCGCAATTAAATACTATACTTTGCTTTCTCAAAAAAAAAAAAAAAAAAAACAAAAAAAACTACACTTTGTTTACTATAGTAAATAAATATTCTCTTCTTTTACTTTCATTTACTTTCTTTTTAGTTTGACTTTGATAATGTTGCGTGTAAAAGAAGGTGTGCACACAAACTTCTTTTGAGAAAAGTTTAAATTGAAATCAATGATCAATCAGCTAGAGGTAAAGGCATTGGTGTCAGGTAGGTCATGAGTTCGAATCTTTTGAAACAATGGCATGAAATTGATTTTGCAGAAATATTATTGCTTTCTATTGTATAAAACTACTTAATTTTTGAGTGAGTTTGAGATTAGAATATAATTCAATTTTCTTGAATGAGCATCTATAGATCCCTCACTTGGGTTTTTATCTCATGGACTGTCTAAGACCCTCTATTTTATCCCAAAATATTTCTTAAACTAACTTGGTATCCTCAAATGAGTTCAATATTGTCTAAATTAAGAGGACTTTGATAAAAACAATAACGATAAATAACATAATACAGATAGAGTAATAGATCTCAAACAGTAAATTACATTAATTGAAGAGAGTAATAGATCTCAAACACTAAATTACATTAATTGAAGAGGGTAATACAAAGATTTCCATAGTGATAGTATTTTTGATCAAAATCCTAGTAATTATCCAATGAAGAAGACCTTGAGTATAATCTTGATCAAAATCTTATACAAATGAGTAAAATTTATAAGTTACGTTATTTCAAAAACACTTATATATGCTTGTGGGGGAGGATTTTGTTCCAAGCCCACAAGCAGTTTGTCCACTCTAGGGCCGAAGGACCTGCACGGCTCCTTTGGCCCAAAAGCAGACAAACTGCTTGTGGGCTTAGAACAAATCCTCCCCCATAAAAAGGCGCTTTTAAGGAAAGTGCCCATGCAAAGGTATTGTTCGCTTTGGGTGTAGTTTCTGAGACTTGCTCCGATCGCACAGTTTTGTTACCTCGAAGGGCTCGCCTCTACCACTACAACACATGTGTTGTAGTGGTACACTCTTACCTTCAGCTAAGGCTTATAAGGCATGAGTGGGGTGTATCTTTCTTTAATGTGGGAGCAAGTCTCAAAAACTACTCACGTCGCTTGAAGGAACAAAGCCATGCGAGTCCTTCGGCCCTAGAGTGGACAAACTGTTTGCGGGCTTGGAACAAAATCCTCCCCCACAATGCTCGTAAGAGATTAAGTTAGACGAAAGAGATTTTTTTTTTTTTTTCCTTTTTATACTACCATGTAACCAACCCACAATGTGAGTAGTAGTTTCAACCATTCTGGTGGATTCCTTTTTGTTATGGTCGAAATGACTAAAAAATACCACATTGTTAAGAAAATCGGAACAAGAAATCCTTTCATTCCACTTTAGGGTAAATTATGGTCATTCTAAGTCATTTATGCTTTGTTTGTTTTGGCGATAATGTTTTTTAGAAAATGAGTTGCAGGGGCATCGGGCCCCGGAGCCCATTATTTAGGTATATAATGGACTTAAGGCCTAAGCCGAGGACTAAAGGCGTTTGAGGAGGGTAAACATTGTCCAAAAGAGCCCATATTAGCAAATGGAAAAGTTAGTTTTGATCATAACGGCACAGGAGGTTATGCTGAGGATGAAAGCATCCTCAGCTAACCAAGGCCAGGGTCGGTAGAGGTGGTCTACCGTCCAGGAGAATGTCCCAGGAACACTCTGCTAATACAGATAGGCACTATGAGAACACAGGATAGGGAGGTGTCGTAAAATATCTAAGGAGAAAGCTGCTACCACCGTATTGAATGTCCTACAGCTAACTTTCTGACCACATTTATGTGGAGAAGACTCCTAAACAGTGTTGCCTTGACTACCATAACTCACAGAAGGTCAGAGAAAGTGTTTGATGGGACAAGTACTCAAGTAGAGGCTCAAATGATCAACAAGTGTAAGATCAATATCGTCTAAAGGGAACTATATAATGGGAGAGATCCTCTATGGATGGAGGATCGGAAAAATCATGAGAGAAACATTGTAGCAATCAAGAACCAAATTTGTAATCAAACTTGTGTGAAATATATAAGAACTCATCCCCTCAGATTGTGCCGAGGACAATTTTCTCTAGAAAAATCGATCTATCTTTTTGTTTTTGACATTTTATCTTTTTGTCCAACTCATTTTAGTCCAGTTTTCCAACCTACTCTCTACAAATTCATTATTTTAGGCTTTTTGGGCCTAAGTCCGTTCTTCTTGGGCTAAGCCCCAAATCTAGTCCTTACATAAATCATTTTTCAAAAAATATTTTCTATAAAACTATATTATTTTTCTATGTTTGGTAACAACCTTAAATGAGTTGAAAAACAATTTTCAAACCTTCCTTATTTAGACAATCTCTAAAAATAAGTCATACTTTTTATGTTGACTAAATATAATTTTCCATTAACTATTTTTTTTTTAATACTATCAAATACTGTAAAACATGAAAAACTATTTTTACACAAGATTTTTTCTCAAAACAAACAGAGCGTAAGACCAATTCCAATTGGTTGCTCCAATAAAATCATGGCTTGCTCATCTTAAAAGACACTAAAATTATGTTGTTTTGATTTAATTTTTATTATTTCATCTATGATGAATAATATATAAGTTTTAAATATGTATTTAGCGGAAATCCCCAAACAATATCGAAATATTATGTTTCAATAAACAAATCAAAATGGATATTGAAAACAAATTGATCGAGTGTAGATGATGATTGTGCTATGTGAAAAGAGAGAATTTAAAAAAGAAATTAGTTTTAAGATATAGAGTTTAGAACGGATAGTATGGACACGGATGTTTTGAAAAGTGGTTAAATAAAATAGAAAAAAAAAAATTTCTTATATTAAGAGTGCGTTTGTTTTGGGTGAAAATGATTTCAAGAAATCATTTTCACCCTTTTCCGCATGTTTGGTTGCAACGGAAAATACAATTTTCCGGAAATTGCATTCCTGTTGACCAAAATTTACCCCTTTGACCCGGAAATGAATTTACACTCTCATTTTCACTTCAATTCATTTCCGGGCCACTCTCCACGCACAGCAACACAGAGAGAAAGAGAGAAGAGAAACACAAAACAAACGCACACACAGAGAGAATGAGAGCTCCGATCCTTAAATCATTTACCGAGACCTCCGATCCACAAACCCATACCTCCGATCCACGAACCCAGACCTCCGATCCACGAACCCAGACCTCTGATCCACGAACGCCCGATCCAGCTCAGCCAAACGCACACCGGTCCAACCACGTCAGTCACCAAGCCAAACACTTTATCACGGTGAGTTTTCCGTCACCAGTTCACCGTCCACACACTCACCTCACCTCCGACCCACACATGTCCGATCCACACACTCACCTCACCGGTCCGATCTCTGCATTTATATATATATATATATATATATATTTATATTTATTTACTTTTTTTTTTATTTATTAATTTTTTTAATTATCAATGTTTTATTAAATTGTGTATTTATGGGTTATGTATATGAAATGTTGGAGCTTTTCTGTTTGCAGGTTATTGAAGATTGGTTTTTGGTTTGCTGTTTTTTTTTATAATTTTGGATCTTGATTGTAAATAGAATGATTGGTTTTGCTGTGATTTTGGTTTATCCTACTTGCCTAGAGTTCTTTAAAATGTTTAGACATCGTGGTCTAAGAGGCACAAATCATATTATTATACAAGAGGCCCAAACCCAAATGTATTGTAGGCCGTACACGAAGAATAAAGATTAGTTTCGCGTTAAGGTTCTTTATTAAAGTATAAACCCAAAATTAGGTTCATTGTAACTAGAAGTACACATGAATAATTGAATTATCTTTCCAACTGTCACGTAATGGGTTGGAAGAATTTTCCTCCAAGTCATGTGATAAAATGGTTTATTTATCATTGAAAAATGTTTGAAAAAATTTAATAAGAGAATTTGAGCAAATGAAAAAATTTTTAAGGTGAGAAGATAGAGTTGATAAGGAAACATAAGGTCCACATTGACACTTCATGGCTTGGTTTAACCGTTGTAAGTGTCAATTTTATTCCAATGTTTTGTATTTTCAAATGATAAATTTATGACAGCCAATTTTTATGAATGTGAAAAATGGTCATTTCTCCCATCTTTCAAATGGGAGTAGTTTCATTTAGAATATTGATTTTAATGTTTTATGAGTTAATTTTTTTAGATAATGTTGGTTTTTTTTTTTTTTGCCAACTAAGAAATTTAAGCATTTTTTTTTTATTGTAACAAATTCTGCGAGCCAAATGAAGAAAAAAGTATTATTGAAATGTATTTGAAAAGAGCGAAGGAATGAACCGATACAAAATTTGTTGAGAATCAAAATAAAATTGAAAACCAAAGCATATTTAAACCCTACAACCCTATAACTACTTTCACCAAAAAATGAATAAAAAAAACTAAGAAAAAAACTGTAGCTCCTGGCCTTTATAACTTGGGCTGTTGATTCTAATACTTAGGCATTTGGGCCCATTTTCCTATCCACTTTATCTTCAGTTCTCTCCACTTTTATTTTACAACCGGATTATGCATATGAAATTTTGGAGCTTTTCTGTTTGCAGGTTATTGAAGATTGGTTTTGTATTTTTGTTTTTTTTTTTTAATTTGGCTAGTTGGGTTATGTGTAGAAATTTTGGACCAATGTGATGTTGTAAATATTGATTGTAAATAGAATGCAATGTGATGGTATTGTGATATATCAATGTGCAATTATCAATGTGATGCTATTGTGATAGTGTAAATAGAATGCAATGTGATTTGGTACTTGTTATCAATGCGGTTTGAATGTTTTATGTTTGTGGCTGTTTTTATTTACTGTGTAATCAATAGCATTTTTGTTTACATACTTCTTAGACCACAGTGTTTGTGATTTTGTTAGATGAAGAAAAAAACCAAAGCCGCAATTCTTGCCTCAGTTGCATCTGTTGTATGTGTGGGGGTTGCATTATTAAGGAAATTGCGACGTAGACGTAGACAACTGCCTAGGGCGCCTTGTGTTAACCATGCCGCCGAGAGAGAGGAATACATAAATAGTGTTCTGCATGGAACTGAGATAAATTGTGTGAATCAACTTAGGATGAAGCCTATAGCTTTCCACTGCTTATGTCACATCCTGATTGAGGGGGAGCACGTACGTCCGACTATTCACATGTCTGTTACGGAGCAAGTGTTCATTTTCTTACACATTATTGGTCATAATGTGAGGTTTCGTGTAATGGGTAGTCGGATTTATAGATCAACTGAGACTGTTCATAGATACTTCAAGGTCGTCCTTAGGGGGGTCTTGAAATTATATAGAGCTCTAATAAGATTGCGTAGCGAAGATACACCCCAAGAGATAAGGAATAGTAGAAGGTTTTATCCATATTTTAAGGTAAATATTGCGACTTGTGTATTTTTGTTACGTTGTGAAGATTTATGTACTTTTAAACCATTATGTTTGTCGAAAATTAGGATTGTATTGGAGCAATAGATGGTACACATGTTCGTGCATCTGTGCCACTTGAAATACAAGGAAGATTTCGTGGTCGCAAAGATGGAACCACGCAAAATGTGTTAGCTGCCATTAGTTTTGACTTAAAGTTTACTTATGTATTGGCTGGATGGGAAGGCAGTGCACATGATTCACGTGTGTTAAATGATGCATTTGCTAGGCCAGGAGGATTTTCAATTCCCGATGGTATTATACGATTACTTCACCTTTTTGGTTTATTGGTTTAATAAATATTGTGTGTTTTCCTAAGTATAGTAGTGATTTGGTTTTATTTTTTAATATATATAGGTAAATATTATCTTGGTGATGCTGGGTATGGTAATAAAAATGGAATATTGTCACCTTATCGGAGTGTGCGATATCACTTGAAAGAGTTTAGTGATCGTCCTCCTGAGAATGCGCAAGAATTGTTCAACCTCCGACACTCTTCATTGAGAACTACCATTGAGCGAGGGTTTGGAGTGTTGAAGAAACGTTTTCGAGTGTTGGATGCAGAACCATTTTGGTCTTTCCCAACCCAAGTGAAAGTAGTGTTAGCGTGTTGTGTGGTTCATAATCACATTATGGGAGTTGAACCAAATGACCATATTATGGAAGATGCAATGAACCAAGTAGAGTCTAGTGATCACCAACAAGAAACACAATCACGTCGGGAGTCCGTCGAAGATAGTAGATCGTGGAATGCTAAGAGAGATGAGATATGCCAAGCCATGTGGTCTGATTATACAAGGAGTGGAGAGTAGTATTTTATTTACATTTCTATGATTGTAATGTGTTTTTTCTTTTTGTTTTTTGTAAAGACAATGTATTTACTATAGACTTTTGGTGGTGTAATGAAAAAGTATTTTCAGCATTACATAGTTATTTGCCTATTACATTGTCATTTTCAGTGGTAGCATGTTTTATTCTATTGTGCACATTTATAAGCGTGGTTGTATGTGTGTTTGATTTGTTGTTCATGTTCCGAGCATTATTACTAAATGCTATTCTCATTTGTAAATGCTACTCTCATTATACTATTTTCATATGTAGTAATGTCAAAGGGCAAAGACAAAGTTGGTGGCAGCAAGCAATTTAGGTGGCTGCCACCTATGCATGAAATGATGCTTAAGATACTTGCAGAAGAGGCTGGAAAAGGCAACAAGCCCTCTAGTACATTCAGGGCCGGCTCCTTCGCTCTTGTAGCGAAGGAGATAACGGCCCAATTCGGGGTTGAGTGCCACCCGTCCTACGTTGACAACCGGATGCGAACTCTAAGGACCATGTGGTCCACTATCCAAACTCTTAGAAAGAAAAGTGGATTTGGTTGGGACGATAATCTGAAAATGATAACTTGCGACGCTAAAACATACCAAGAAGAAGTTATGGTATGGCTTCCAACTATATTTTTGTGATATAGATGATATTATATGTTTTTGCCTTGCACATGAAATTTATAGTGTCATTTCTTTGAGGATTCCATTACTTTTATAAAACGATTTCAAATATAACTTTCACGTCACCTTAGCTATGTTATTCTTATATTATGAATTCCTATATGTTTTCATCTATCTATATGTGTATATGCGTTTGAGCTACAATTGTCTTTGGTTCTCTGTTTGGTTGGTAATAAAATGTTGGAAAAGTAAAGAAAATATTGATATTTTCTTTTTAAGGTTATTTTTTAAATGGGTTGTTTTCAGCAATGACTTGGGAATAATAGGAAATTAAGGACCCACTGTTTTCTTTGATCTTTCTATTTGGTTGCTAGGAAAAAGTGAAGGAAAGAAAACAAAGTGTTTGACCAAAAGATTTGTGCTTGCTGGTGTAATAAATTTTTTTTTTTAATTGGGCTCTTGCAGCAGTGAAGTGTGCATAATAGTAACATAATGTATTCACTTGTTCAATCCGGAATTTGACACAAACCATGCATTACTTGTTTGATTACTGAGAAAATGTAGGAAAAAGTATGGAGTCTTTGCTTTAATTGTTATGTCATAACCTTTTATATTTAATTTATAAGTGAAGTTATTATTGCATTGTTATATACGTTCTTTTCTCCCTTACAGGCGCATCGAAAGCATGCTGATTATCTCAACAAAAAAATTGATTTTTATGATGAATTAGCGATTGTTGTGGGGAAGGACACCGCCACAGGTGGCTTCTCTAAGTCCTATGTGGATCCTGAAAATGAGCCAGACAATGGAGATAGTGCGGAATTTGTTGCTGACAATGTGGAGGAAGGGGAGGTGGAGAAAGGGAAAAATGCTGTTGAGTCATCCACCACTGGGTCGGGAATTTCGAAGTCCCGCAAAAGAGCGCGTGCACCATCTACTGCTGATGATAGTGTGCTTACTGATCTGTCTGATCAGCTGAGGGACATAGCTGTGGCTCTAAAAGAAATCAATCGGGGCCCTGTGGATTACACAGCGCTGTACAATGAGGTAATGGCTTTGACGGCGGATGGATATAGCGAAGATATGCTCGCAACTGCCTTCGACCATCTTTGTGAGAATGAGAAGACAGCTCGTGGATTTCTAGCTAAGAATGCTAGGTTGAGGAAGTTGTGGATAGATGGGTTTTTGTTCTCACAAATTTGATTTGTTTATTTCATGTTGACTACGATGGTAGATGTAGGAATTAACTTTTGTTGTTGTACTAATATTGACTTATCATTCTATTATATATGTAGTCTTTTGTATTATTGGGACGATTCAATTGCCCAAATTATGTATGTCTACTGTTCAGATACCACGAATAGGTATCATTTTTGTACACCATGGAGGTGTAATGATTTCAGGTGAACAATTGATGTGGCTGTGTTTTAATATAAATATTATGGGTATATTAAACAGGCTTATTTTTTTATGTTGAAGTGCTCGTTATTTTTGTACTATAAAAGATATGTCTAGGTAATCCAGGTTCCTCAATTTGAATGATTATTTTTGATGTTGCAGTGGATGATTAGTTTTGTAGTATTACAGGGTTGTGTAGATAATATAGGTGCTTGAATTTGTAACACATTTCATATTTTCTATAAAAATGATCCACAAACCAAACACCAGAAATGATTTTCCGTAAAATGATTTCCGTAAGGTATTTTCCGTAAAATGTTTGGACGAACCAAACACCAGAATTGATTTTCCGTAAAACGATTTCCGTAAGGTATTTTCCGTAAAATGTTTGGACGAATTAAACACTGGAATTGATTTTCCGTAAAACGATTTCCGTAAAATGTTTGGACGAACCAAACACCGAAATTGATTTTCCGGAAAACGATTTCCGAGACAGCCAAACAGCGGAAAATATTTTCCTTTTCCGGAAATTAGCATTTCCGGAAAATATGTATTTTCCGGAAATCGTTTTACGGCAACCAAACACACCCTAACTACCACGAATGCTTTTATTGAAAACAAAATAGACCCGGTTCGCAAATGATACCTTTAAAAGTTATGGGTCAAATACCCGACCCAACCAGTGATGGCATTGTCGTAGTTTAGGCAAGAATGCGGTGGCAATAAGTAAAGAAAGCAAAAGAGAGAGAGTTACAGAGAGATAACGCAGAGTCCAGCTATGGCGGTTTCCACACTACTACCCTTCTTCACTCTCTCTTCTTCTTCTTCTTCAGCTCCACCTGTAATTTTCTCTCTCCCTCGCTTTCCTACAAATAATTTTATGTTTGTTTCTCTAGAAAGCTTATAAAAAAAAGAAAAGTATAACAACAAAAGAAAAAACATAAATATTCAGTGTTAATGTTATAATCTAAGTAAGTAGTAACATAAAACTTGAAATCTTATTGTGTTTTCATTTCTCATTCATTAGATTTTTGTTTTTTGTTTGGTACTATGTTTAGTTTGAAGTTGTTTTTTTGTTGTTGTTGTTGTCGGAAATGTAGAGAATTGAGATAGGAGCTGGAAATTCATGGAGGCTGAGTTGTTCTATTCGCTCGCAGGTTAATATTTAGTTTTGTTGTTTATGTTGGAAATTATTAAATTAAGGTAAATTTTATTTTTTAAAAAAACATGTAATTTATTAGTTTCATGTGTAAATCATGTGTAGGTAATGTCAAAAATGCAAAAGGATGGTCATGGCCGGCGAGTGTGGCGGCGAAGAAAATTGGTACTTAGAAAATTCCCCTATTTATTTTATATTTTAATTATTATTTTGTAGATAATATGATAGAATGATTGAAAAGAATACATGTGACTGGCCTTGACTGACCGTGTGTGTGTCGCGGCTTAGAAGATGACCTGAAATAACACTAGTAGAAAAAGTTAAAAAGACACTACTTTGGATATCATTGAATGACAGAGATGAGGATTTGTAAAAAAACCCCTTAATTAGTCTGTTGAGGAATCATTTCCGACCCTGTTGTTTTGAGATTAAGGTTTTTTTTTCTTGTTGTAATTACGTGTCGTTGATAGAAATTATAGAAATTGCAAGAATGTTTTTGAGGGTAGTGTTATTAAAATGATTTTTTCTGATTTGAAAATGGATTGCTAGTGCATTGGTAACTTTAACTGTGCTAGGAAATAGTAGCAATTGGTGGAGACCTTGAGATTAGAGACGATTATCTTCTGTAGTAAAATTAAGGGGTAGGTGCTGATTGTTAGGAAGGGAGTAGAATTTGCAGTTTAAAGGTAGTCTGCATTGGTGAAAAAGTAGTCGTGATTCAGGGTTCCAAAAGCTTGAGGAGCGGATTTATCATTTTAGATAAAAGCTAACAGATGAAGGGAGGCTTAAATGGGATTAATAAGAGTTTTCTCTTGCTCTTGCTTATTAAATTGGAACATGAGATTCATGATGTTTATCTCATATAATAAGGAAGCAACTTTTCATGCTATTGGTTAGAATTTTGGGTGCCTTGTACATTTTCTAATGTGGTAATGTGTATTTTTCTATATCTTAATTATCGGCTAGAATGGCTAGCTGGGTATTTTACCGATCAAGCTAAATACTGATGAGAGTATGACAGGAAGCTCTGACCTTGCATGAATGTCAACGGGGGAAGTAATTCTAGCCTACTACCAGGACTTGGGACTTGGGAGGAGTAATTAGAGAAAGTCTTAAGACTTAAGAGTCCCAGTCAGAAAAATTTAAATGTTTAACAACTGAATCTGATTGCAAATGAGCCATTTCGTGTGCAAGATTGGACATTTTATTCTTCAACACAAGTTAACGGAAATAAACTTCTGTGTGGATGCTGTTCTTATAAAATTCAACTTGACATCAGAAGGAAAGGGCCTTTTCCCACCACTGATTTAACTGGAGTGCCCTATGTTAGCTTTTAGTTTGTATACCCTATAACCAACAGCCTTGTAGCTCAGTGGCATTGTTTGGTTTCTTTTATGAGGGGAATCAGGGTTTGAATCCCTCTTCCCCCACTTGTTGTAACAAGTGAATATAGCTACGGCAAGATACTAGGCGAGCAGTTTAGTACTGCAGCAGCTGCTTCTTATGCATTATTGTTAATCTGCTTGAGAAATGAAATTGTGATTGAATCACGATTTAATATACTTGCTGAGACAATAATTGTTGTGATTATGTTATTGGAAAACCTTCTCTCACATGCTCATTAGCATTGTCCAGTAGTACTCATGCAGTAATTTCTTTGTTTTAGACGAAGAAGGATGACGTGTTGCGCTTCCAAATGGAGCGAGTTCCTTTCCTTGAGGAGCAGGAGAGGAAGATAAAGGAATCGGGAAAGGTAATGACTATGGACATTGATAGATTGTTGCTATCAGAGGAGAACCGGTTCGCTTTTGTGAATGAGGTAGCTGCCGAGGCCAATAGCTATGTTGAGAACAACCCAGATGAGTATGGAGGTAAGAAAAAAGCAGTCCTTCATGTGCTCAGTAATCGTGTGAACGATTTGGGGGCTTACCGAAAAGATGCATATGAGGAATCTGATCCCTATAAGCCTGGGCCTTATTATATGAAGGAATTCTATACATAAGGTTAAATTGATATATTATGTTACTGAAAGTTGTAATTGTTAGTTTCTTTAAAGACTGTCAGTGTATTCTTATCTTTCGTTGACCTTTTTATTATATCCAATGGTTGTTTACATCTTGTATATGCACGCAAGCTTACATTTTTTTCCCGGTAAGGTACACATTTATCCAGTGGGTTTCGATTTTGAACCCACAACCTTATTATCCACGTATTCTTATGGAAGGAGGAACTGTCATTTGAGTTAAGTTTAGGAAGCTACATTCATAGTGAATTTTGAAAATTTGGGCAAATAATACATGAAACATAAATTTCTTTGGAAATACATATGGGAAATAACCAGCCAGCTCCATTGGGTAAATGTTACCCGGTACCAGCAAACTTATCTGAACTATTAATATTACCAGTCGCAGACGCTTGCAATGCTTAGAAAAATTTGACAATTTGTTTTTTTAAAGTGAAAAGTGAAAATAATAAATGAGACTTATAAGTGTTAGTCTAAACCCTTCTTAAAATGGTGTGATTCTTTTTCTAACAAAATATAGTTTATACAATATTTTTTATTTTTTAAATTAACCTATTTATATTGTTATATTGTTATTTGAAAGTTTTTTAAATTTTGTAATTTTTAAATTTTTTTTAAGGAAACGTAATGCTTTTTAAAGCCAATTATTATAAATGGATTAAAGTGTATTGAAATGCTACACTATGTGGTTCAATAGTAACAACAATAAATGTTCCACTTCGGGTGTGTTTGGATATTGCTTATTTGCTGAAAATTGAAAACTTATTGCTGGAAACACTGTAGTAAAATAATTTTTAAAGTTGTGAATGATGCGTTTTTGATTTTCAGCAAATAAGTTTTCATTTGGTATGCGTGTTTTTGAGTTTTTGACTGGGTCATGAACAATGCCGTAGGACCTAATCAAAAACGCAAACGCTAGATTGCACATTGGAAACGTGCAATCCAAACGCACACTTCATATTACATAGATTATCAATGAAACATATCTGGTGCAAATAACTAGTCAGGCCAAGCAAATTGGTGCTTACAAAGATTTTCTTTTACCCTTCCTAATGAGTTATGAATTTTGGAACAAATGAAATTTCTTTCTCGTAAACAATAGAAGAGAATGAGATTATGAATCGATGATGGATTCAATCAATCTCGTATAAGCACTGTAAAACTAATTTTTGAAATTTAATGAAACGATTATAAAAGGTATTTTCATTTTCTCGACAACTTGAAGCAGTACTTTTCAAAGAAGTACTCATCATGTTCTTTCTTCAGAAGCAAAGTATGTGGGTAAATCAAATATATGATGAACCAATTGTTGTTTCTAAGCTGCCTCTATAATTCTCTTATATAAAAAAAAAAAAAAAAAAGCTGCCTATAATTTTTACTAGTTTCAAATAAAACACCTCTAGGCGGACCAGAAATTATCTTATGCAAGTTTGCTAACACTAGAAAATAAGAAAAATTTCTCTCTCTCAAAAAAAAAAAAAAAACGAAAAAAAGAAAAACCACAGCCATGCATTCTGTAGAAAAGCAAATTGTCATGCTTGTCAAATTCCCAATAATGTATCTGAATCTCACCCTCCTTTAATATCAAATGACTTTATCCACTCTTCATTTGTTTTGATACAAAATGATTTCTACATTTTTATTTTAAAAAATCGATTGTTTTTCAGAAAATATTTTCTATCATATGCCCCGCACAAAAAATTATTAATATTTATTAAAATTCCTTATAATTATATGAGCAAAAGCTTTCATTCATGAAAATTGATCTTAGGGTAAAAATTTGTGGCAATTTGGGAGCTCAAATTGGAAACAAGCACTATTTCTCTATTAAAACATTTTAATTTTTACCAAACACCCCTCAAAAAAAAAAAAAAAAAATACAAACAAAAAATGAATTTGTATTGGACCCACCAAGTACTGGGACACATCTGACTTGGCAAAATCAGAGGCTTCTGTGATTTCCACCGAATCTGGAATCCAATCCGTTAAATCAGTTAAAGGCCTTCCTTCACTCTCACTTATCCTCCACAAAAACCAAACATCCACCACTTCTCTCACAACCAACTGTTCCAAACACTTTGAAACCACATCCAACTGAGCGTTTCAAACTCAGTTAATGGCACTACTAACCCCACAGTTACAGAAGTTCCTCTTGACAAAGCTGATCCACTGTAGCTCTAGCTTCAAGCCACCTAAGAAATATACCAGTAGTAGTACCACTACCAAAGCAAGAACCCCATGTTGCTCTGCTATTGCTATTGATGCACCATCATCACTCACTGGTGGTGTAGCCGGTGTTCGATGGGGATCAAAGGCTCTGCAGGGTCTCAGGGAAGAGATGGAAGATGATATTCTTGTCAGGTCTGATGGCTTTGATGGGTTCTACTTTGCTGCTGTGTTTGATGGCCATGGTGGGTTGTCTTCAGTCAAGTTCCTCAGGTTAGACTACATGGAAATTTGTGTAATAAAGTAGAAGAATATTGTGTTTCTTTTCTTGTTTAATGTTTTGTATTTTAGATGGTATGCAATATTGGAGTAGCATTTATGTTGATGGGCTTCGTGGGTTTCCATGCTATGTTTGTATTTTCTTGCTTCTTCTTGTTAGAATAGTAGTTTAATGATTAAATTTATCATTTTCTAAAATTTTAAGCTTTTGGAGCAAGTGGTAGAACTGAAATAGTGTTTCTATGACACGATTTCAGTATAAAATGAATACTATTTGAACTTTTGCGTTAGAGATCTCCAAACCTTAAAGATTTGGATGTCTGATTTCCAAACTAATATATAGAATTGAAATATTCTTTCTAAGACACGATTTTTGTATAGCATGAATACTATTGAATTTTTGCCTTAGAGATATGTGCAATATCCAAACTGATATGTAGCATTGAAACCGTGTATTTAATGTGTCTTAGAAACACTATTTTAGTTCTATCATATCAGTTTGGATATTAGGCAAAAATTCAAATAGTATAATAAATAAGCGTCTTTGTTAGAAACACCAAGAGGTGTAAATTGAACTACAAGGCTCTTGGTGTAAGCATTGCAATTAGGATTTGAAAATTTTGAGTTGATATTGCAGAATTTTTCTTGACCTTTTCATTAAATAGGTAAATTAAATGTATCCTCTTTATATTAGGAGGGACTCCTCAAATTATATCCAAGAATCTCAAATGCTATAAATGTTACTTGACCTATACATGGTGTGGATAAATGGAACATTCTATCTAATTCTGTATAGGGTTTAAACAACACTATTGTTTGGAGGTATGATATCCACTCAATAAAATTTTATCATCACATGTCATGCTGAACCCATACTTGAGCCCCTTGCTTATGCCTGGATTTGTTATAAAGAATGCTTGGAATATAATCTGGAGCAATTAATTCTCAATTAAGTTATCTTTGCAAGATCCTATCTGATTTTATGTACCAATCACAGGGATGAGCTTTATAAAGAGTGTGTTGAAGCTTTACAAGGCGGGTTACTTTTGAGTGGAAAAGATCTCAAAACCATTAGAGAGGCATTACAGGAGGCTTTTGCAAAAGCTGATGCAAAGTTGTTAAATTGGTAGGCAAATAAATGTTTTAGGCAAAAATCTGTCTTGGCCAGCCTAACACATAGAAACCATATAGTCTCAATATGATTGTATATTCTATATCACTGCATTGAAGGTTTAGATGGTGTTTCATTTTGTAAAGGCTTGAAATGGCTGGGGAGGAAGACGAATCGGGATCAACAGCTACTGTTGTGTTCCTTGGAAATGATACACTGTTTATTTCACATGTTGGTGATTCATGTGTGGTATGTATCCCATCCTAGCATTAATTTAGGAGCCCATGAATCTTATGGTTTAATGGTTGTTTTCCAGCCCCTTTTTTTTTGAGGAATTTAGAATTATCTATAGATAGTTTTTCAAACTTGATTCCCATTAAGATATACAAGAAGGAAGGGAAATACAACCAAAAAAAGAAAAAAAATTGAATAGGGTAAAAGTAGCTGACTCCAAGAATTTTTTCCTCTATAAGTTTTCATGAATTAGATTGAGCTTAATGAAAGAAGAGATTAGAAAATTTTAATGATTTTTCATGTTTTCTTGGTGAACTCGTTGATGCAGGCTCTATCTCGTTCTGGAAAAACAGAAGTCTTAACCAATCCTCATAGGCCTTATGGAAGCAACACGGCCTCACTTCAAGAAATCAAAAGAGTTAGAGATGCAGGTGGATGGGTGTGTCTTTCTGTTCATTTTCTTCCAAATAATAAAGAAAATTTTGAAACTGCTATGGAAGTGCAAAAATCCATTTACCTTAGTAAACCAGGGTGGTTGATGTTTTGAATTGACATCTCATCTTCACTGCTTTTGCCTTGTTCCAAGAATTTAAGGTCAACAATACTCCTCTCCGCAACTTTATTTAGCTTTACAATAGGAACCTGAGTCCAATAACCTAAGTTGAAATTTATATAGCTTCTGTATTCTCAGATTGCCATATACTAGGAAGTTGGAGCACCTGAATGTTAATAGACATTTAAGATGCCAATTCTTGGTTGAAAATCCTTGGTTCAATTCAATTGGCATCTTTACATGGCTTTTACTGTTTTGGCGTTTTTGCAATTAAAACCTCATATCTTTCAAATTATTTAGATTATTAATAGAAACTCCAGTGTTTATTTGGAGTTCATATCTAATCCATATTACATGTCATGTAACAAGTGTTCTTATGGTGTCTACAGATTGGCAATGGAAGGATTTGTGGGGACATTGCTGTATCTCGTGCTTTTGGTGACATACGGTTCAAGACAAAGAAAAATGAGTTCGGTCTTTCTCCTATCTTCTTTTTCAGAACAAAATTATCAATTATGATTCTTTCCTTTAAACTTAAAATGTATGGCCTACCACTATATGCATCTGCTGATGATTTTGTGTGTTTTAACACAAAAAAGGATGCTGAAGAAAGGAGTAGTAGAAGGGAGATGGTCTCAAAAATTTGTTTCTCGGTAGGTAATCTCATATATTTTTTCATAATGTGTGTGTTTCCACTCATATACTTCAGACCAGCTTATTTTTGTTGTTCTGATATGTCTGTAGTGGATTGCCCTCATTGTTAAGTACTCACATTTTCAGTCATATCAGATGATTGGGTGAAATCAAACACTAAGTTTAATCTGTTGTCAACTCTTAATGAACTATATGGCCATTCTTGGCCGCAAACAACAACAAGGCATTAGTCCCAAAAGTCCACAAGCTATATGTAATTTGGTAATTATTTGAGTAGTCCTGGAGCTTCAATTTGTGCTTGAGGGCTACCAATCAAATGGTTGAGAACCCAATATCTGATTTTTCCCCCTTAGAGTGGATGTATGAGGAACCATTCTTCTCCTAAAAAATTTGTCATGTTATTCCCCATAAATCAAAAACCATTTAAATTTATCAAATGATTTGGATGTATCTTTTCTAAGTTATTATTTCAAGAGGTTTCTAAAATAGTTTTGGCATAAGTTGGATATTCCCTTTTTTGTATGATAGCAGTTAATAGAATCCGGCAAACTTTATAAGATTTATTTGACAGTTAACACATTTACTTTTTACAGTGTGCAATTCAATGCAGACTTGGTTAGTGCATGTCCTGATATATTTCAAGTAACTCTTGGGTCAGATGCGGAGTTTGTGCTGTTAGCATCTGATGGCTTATGGGATTACATGAACAGGTCTGTTGGGCCTCCTTTTTACTCTTGGCTATTTCATTAGGTGGTCAGGTTAAAAGCACCTGCAATTGTTTTAATTAGCTTCCTTTGTCTGATAACATTAACAGAGAAGAATCACTTAGCACTTTTGCTATTTTTTTTTGGCTGGTTTGCAGTTGCTTAACATTTTTGCTATTGCTTTTCAGCTCAGAAGCAGTTAGTTTTGTTAGAAATCAACTTCGACAGCATGGAGATGTTCAGGTATTGTGTTAGTACTTATTATACTAGTTCCATAACATTGTTATAACCTAAAAGTCAGTATAAATTGCATATTCTTTTCTTTTCATTTATATTTTAATCATGGGCAGTGTTAACTTTCCTCTTGTTCTGATTTCAGCTTGCTTGTGAAGCACTGGCTCAAGCAGTTCTGGTAATGCGTTAAATGATCTTTTTTTCTAATCTACATAGGTATTTTACTTGGGAACTTATAATGACCTAAAAGTGCATATGCCCTGCAGGACCGACGATCAGAAGATAATGTCAGCATTATCATTGCTGATTTAGGGTATGCACCTATTCGTTCATATATAACTTCTATAATTTATTGGTGAAGCCAAATTGAGTTGACTGAATAAATCTGATTCATCCTCTGACCAAAAATTTATACATCATTAGAATGACAATGGATCTCAAGATTCACAGTTAAATGTTCTTTTTCAACTGGAGGTTTAATTGTTTATGAGCTAAAGTTCAAAATATGGTCCAAAATTTTTGTTGGCACCTATTATTCTTGTAATACTGTGTGTATAGTTATTCACTTTGTTTGATTATTTAGAGATTGAATTTTACCATCTTCTGACTATTTCTGTTAATCTTTCTCATTTTGCCTTGGTTCTGACTTATGCATAGGCGGACAGATTGGCAAAGTTTGCCACTTCAGCAACAAAATTTTGTATTTGAATTGGGCCAAGCTTTTGCTACAATTGGTATCGTGTCACTTGGAATTTGGATGTCATCTCAGCTGTCTTTATAAACTTAAACCTCTCAAAATGTAAATAATTCAACATAGATTTCCACACATTATATATGTATAATTTAAATGTACATGTCTTATACCTTTATAATGTTAGTTTAGGAAAGTCAAAATTGTCTAAAAAGAATACTAGGACCTTTGTTAATGTCATATTTAACTTCTGAAGTTCAGTAATTGTAATTACTGCAACATAGTGATGGCTAAACTTAAGTCAGGATTTATGAGAGATGCATCTCAAGGATTGACCATTCATTCCTGGTCTGTTAAAGCCTAACCAGAAAATCTATTCTCATTCACCAGAATGAGCTGATCGAGTTCATTAATAGGACTGATCCTGTTATATCTCCTCACTGATTGGAAAGAACATCTTAGTATCAAGATGCATCAGTATTAAGCCCAGTAGAAGAACTGAAAGGAACAATTATAATATCCAAAAGTCTATGCATTGTTTGGACAAAAGATTTATACAACATGGATAATTCCTTCTTTTATAGGAAAACATGGATTTGGACCAACATACACATAAGTATCATAGTTTCTTAACATAAGGACAATACCTTGAGTAATTAGTAGGAATTGTTTCAAGAATTGTTTCAAGTTCTTATTCTGACATGGTTACCTACTTAGGTTTTCTTGGTATAAAATAGAAGTTGACTTGGCTACCTCTTTTAAAATCTATTCATTGTCAAAGAAACAATTGGTATTCATTATCAAGGCGTAATATAATATATTGTGTTCGTGAAGGAATAGAAGTTTTGGTGGTTTGGGACATAAGGTCTACCCATATGGGGGAGAGGAAAAGACTTTTAAAAGAACTTAAGAGTGAAAAAAAGTGAGTAATCACAGTCAGTGAGCCTTTGTTGTGAGGCAGCTATGTGAGAGATTGAGCACTGATATATTAATTGAGAATAGTGGAGTTGATTTTTCTCTCCTTGGATGTAGGCAAACTCGTGTAAATTTTTATCTCTATTGTGTGTACATATTGTTCTTTATTTGTCTTTACTGTTACTTGTTCAAATTTGTGTAATTCATCCAAAAAATAAATGGACATGGAAAATAATAAGCACAACAAATAAACAGCTAGTTTTGGACCTTTTACTTTGTGGTTAGGGACCAATCTATAGAAAGCTTGGTCATTGTTTACCCTCTGAATCCTTCCTTTAATGATTGGACATTTACTTGAATCAATTGGTGAAAGGGGAACCGTGATTTTTGCAAGAGGAAAAGGGCTACATTCTTTCTCACAAGAAATGTGAGATGAGGGAGCTTTTTATCCTGTCAAATAGAACTTACTGGAGACTAATCCAAGTTCCGTGAGAAATCATGTTCAAGAGAGAGAAAAAAAAGGGGGGTGGGAATTCTTTTTTGTCACTAAGGCCACCGAATTTTTAAGGGATTAGATGTCACTATCAAGTCTAATTCACAAAAGTTCTATCCATGATTGTGCATAGACTATGTATGCAGTTCTAACTCGGTTGAGAAACCACAGAGTTGTGCTATTGATATTCTGTGCCTCGAATAGAGAGGACTAATCTATCCATAGAAAGAGACTAGACATGCTCTAGAGGTTTCCAGTAATCTAAGTGTGCTATGATCAGCCATAGTGTAATGGTGAAGTTGAATTGTGTTAGATAAATGAGTTCCAATATAAATGTTGTAACAGAGAAGAGGATGAAAAAACAAAGTCAGCACTGAGGAGCACTTCTAAAAAGAAACGAGTCTCACAGCTTTTTCTGGTAATTAAGAAGTTTGATGCCTAATGATATTTTTAAAGTCACAGTCAAATAGACCATTGGATTCTCTGTTGAAAAGACTTTGAATTCCCAAAATCATATCATGTGCATGGTTTCTGTTATTTTATGGTCATATGTTGTTCAAGTCCATAGTTGAAAACAGCAATTAGGTAGCATATTACCTACTATTGATGTACAAAAACTTCCAAGTTTTGACCATCAAGTTGGAAAAAAAAATCAAATATTAAATGGTTTTGATGAAAGTGGATGGAACTAACTTGCCAAAGGATGCTTCTATCAATTGGGGACCCCCACCTCCACTATCTTCTAGGCACTAATAATAGATACTTCAATATTTTGTGTTTTGTAGAAAGTAGAAAACTACAAGGTGCATAAGGATGTATATTCTTGACTTGATATTTCTGAAACCCAATTTCTCAAAGCAGTCAGAACATGGAATCATTGCAAGAAAGAAATGTTTGGACGGTGAGAACAAAGATTTCAGAAAATGTCTAAAAAAAAAAAAAAAAAACCATTAAATTTTAATAGTGAGTTTTCTGATCTCTTGGCTCTTACTGAAAGAACTGTAGGTGCTTTGTTCTTTCTGTAATCATATTTTGACTTTGCATTGTAGTCACAAAATTACTGGCCATTTGTTTTCAAATTTGACTGTACTATATAGTTTATATACATACATCTTCTCTAGAGCATTTTCTGAACAAAGTAATGATTCTCAAATAAAAATAATCATTTTCCAAAGTAATTATTATATTTGAGTAATAATTACTTCGGAAAATTCACTGTTAATTAAGATTGGTCAACTAGTAAACGTCGTGCATGGCCATTCTAGCCAGGTATATCTCGAATGCCAATTGTTTCTGTCTATTCCTTTCTTTTTGTTTATGTAATTATATCTTGTACTAATAAGGATAGAGTTTACTTCTAAGTCTCTCTCCTCAAATTTATTATGTGACGGTTCACACGAAGAAATTAAAAAATGTTTTTAAAAGGGCCAACTTGTAGGATCAAAATGAAACTATATCAAACTAAAAAAAAATGGCTAAAGACCAAACGGGCCTATAGCTGCGTTTTTAGGGTCTATAGCCGCATTTTAGAAATGCAGCTATAGCCCTTGTTTTTTTGTGGCAAACACCATGAATTTGCTATTTGCTTAAAACTATGAGTGGATTTTTTCATATTTTGTGAGAGAACTAAATTAAAATTATAGAGATTTTTAATTCAGTTTATTTTTTATATTTTTAATATATAAGTTTTGTTTAAATATAATATTTCATGTCAATTTAAATAAGTCATATATTATTGAGTTCATATCAATTCAAATAAGTAATATATTATTATTGAGTAATTGAAAGATTTTAAAGTTTTATATGAAAAAAATATAATCTAATCAATTATTTATATGGTATATGTAATATATTTTTAACTTTATTTAAATGTATCTAAACTTTTAACTTCTTGAACTTCAAAATTTTATTTTGAAAAAATAAAGAATGCACTAGATACATAGCATATATAACAATTATTTGACCCACAAATTAATAACAAAACAATACACCAAATGAAGAATCAATCTCTAAAAAAACTCAATTTTCTTTTGAACATATCTCATATCAATTTGCACTTTTTTCTGTCCCAAAAATAAACAAGATAGTGGAAATAAGAAAATATCAATAAATTGAAAAAAATATTGAGAACTCAAGGTTATTATAAAGATTGAGCATATTGAACACATAATTCAAAAAATGTTGGAACTTGTTTGACAAAAGCTAAAACTTATTAGAGCATTCACATCAAAGGTGTTAAAAATTTTAGCTTTTAATAACTCAAAAAGCTACTTTATCTATTTTAATTCCTCATTTTACAATACACATTATATTGATGTTGATATCAAATACTTTATTCTTTTACTACTTTATTTAAATATTATTTCTTTACTTTTTTCTTTTACCACTCATATCTCTCTCTCTCTCTCTCTCTCTCTCTCATATATAAAAATAATGTTTTTGTGTGTTTGACACCCAACTATGCCAAAGATGACAATTTTTTTGTAATTAGGTATTAAAAATTTCGACTTTTGACCCCTTTGATGTAGTGGGTTATTGTTTTGGGTACTAAAAAATAGCATTTTAGCTATTTTAGTGCATGTGAATACTAGACAACATTTTATTTTGGGTATGACAATGCATTTTCTTTAGCCAGATTTCTTAAATAATTTTTTTTAAGAAAACAAATGCCTTAAATATAATTTTATTAGAACCACTAAGGAGTTCTCATGTATTATCTTTACAAAAATAATGAATTTGAGTGGAACTTTAATAAAAATTGTATAGTCCATTTGTAATCTTGTTTTTATATGAGATACTACAATCTTTAAAAACAAAAAAAAAAAAAATAAATAAATTTAGGGGCCAATTCATGTAAATTATTTACAAAATTTGAGCCAGGGGGTGGGGCCATGGCCTCTTGCGTGATGTAGGGCAATTCATAAAATATAAATGAAAATTTTTAGTCACATTGCTTATTTTATGAGTCATACGGTTTGTTTAAATAATTTAATTATATATATATATATACATATATATACACACACGATTTAGTACACGTAAAGTGCATTATGAATTGTCAAATAAAACTAAACTGGCTTAAAGAAAACTTTGTTGGTAATAAGGTCTTTTATATATTTTATGGTGTTACAGGCTTACAGCAATAGCAGAAACTTGATTTGTTTTTATTATAGCAGAATAGGCAATAGCTGCAGAACTGCATACATACGAAATATCTGATATACAAGGAAATTAAGCTCCTATGGCCTTTAAAAATTCAGTTTTAAACCTCTAGACCATAAGCTGACTATTAATTTTATGGTAGATGATCACTCATTGGAGCTGTAATATTGAGCACCTAAGTTGACCATAAGCTGATCACTCATTGTAGCTGGAACTAACTTTTTTTAATACCGTGTAATTTATTTAAATAATTTAATGAGTCATATGATTTAGTATATGCAAATAATTTTATGAATTGCTACATAATGAATTGAGAAGATCAATATTAGAGCTGGGTTGATATTGATAATGTCACCAACAGGAATAAAAATTGTTAAGATTGGGGCCTGAGCCATCAGTGAAATACCACTTTGAAAAAGCTAAAATTTTAACCTTGTGTTGATACCTACAAGCCTTCATATACAACAGATGATGAGAAGGGGTAGTCGGGGAAAGCTTGAAACCAATTCCGATAATGATGAATATAAGAACAATTGAAATTCTTGGGGGAGTTATGAATTTGTGTAATAATAAGACCATTCACTATCTTTTGAAGCTCGATCTTTCCCCCAACCCCAGATGAACCGTATAGATAGCATAAACTTGTTTTATTTGTATCATAGCAGAATAAGCAATAGAAGCAGAACTGCATACATAGGAAACATCTGATATAAATAGAGAGGTCCTACATATTTTAAGGCCTCACTACACCCACTACTAGGGTTAGATACCATATATATTAATAAAGAGACTCGTTTAGAATGCTATATTGGCGTTTCCTCAAACATTATCAAAACCTCTAGAGAGAGAGAGAGGCAGTAGTTTCTATTATAAGGTTAGGGCCCAAAAGGCAGTACTCAAGGGTTTCCAGGTTTCTTCTTCGGGTCATGCCTAGTATTGGGTCCTGCACCTTCATAATCGTTCACCAGTGCATCAAGCTCTGGAATCTTCCTCCAGTTCACTCGGATACCATCCTTAACAAAGAAATAATTAACATCTGTTAGCAATTTAAGAAGAATAATTTCACTTCTGAAGTGTCTAGGAGAGGTGAAGAAGTATGATATACCAACTAAATCTTAGTTTGACATAAGATCATAAAATGTAACTAGTTAATTGCATTCACTTATAATGAGTGTAACATTAATTGTAAAAGAACAGGTTATTTATCTTTATCAATATCCCTTTTTATCTTAATAATGTGACTTTCATTGCTTATAAAGTTTGCATGAGTAGTAGCTAGGCTACCTTGTGAAGTGAGTGATTGGGATTCATGCCATCCTTGAAGCCTTCAACCGTGCCTGCAAAGAAAGAGAGCATTTGTTATTAAGCAATAACTTAATTAATTAATGTTTGGAAAAGGTTTAGGTAATAATATTGAGAACTATAGCTAACCTGATAAGGGCATGAGCAGTACAAGAAGAAGCAGAAGAAAGGCTTTGATTTTAGGAGTATTCATGGCTGATCTTCTCTTCTTGTTAACTTGCTTGATACTTAGGAATATGAGCTATGGTTTTAGCGTGAAAAATGGTGGAGGGAAGGTCTGCTTTTATGCTTACTCGGTGGTACAAAATGTGCCATCATCAAAGATGCTGTCATGGTGCATCGCCACCAAGCTAAGAGCAACAGAATGATGATGATATGCATTAACTTTTAAGGCCACAACCCTAAAGTCAACTGCACTATTTTATTTTGCCTCAATAGAGAAGAACTTATATGCATGTGGACACTGCAAACAGTACCTTGCATGGCTTAAACTCTTAAACTCTAGAGACTTTCAGCTTGGCTTTTAGGGGGTATTTTCACCTTTTTTACAAGTCAATTTGCATTCATTCTCCCTAGTCTCAACACACATAACATGTGCCATAGGCTCATCACTCATCTTTTTCATTTGGATTGTTTAGGCTTCCAATATTGTTCTAAATGCACACAAATCTTGTTTTACAACTTCAGACACCCCCACATACAGTTTTTGATAAAATTTTGAAAACGGCAATGTCAATATTGTTTGGATTAGCAGCTGAGTCAGAAAGGTTTTTCAAAGGTTGGCCTAGCTATATATTGACAAAATAAATTCTAGCTAAGATGGTCACCTGTTTAAACTTGATCCACCTCAATGCATATGTAATATGCATTGAGTTTGGAACAAATCAGCAGTGTGTATGAATTATGAATGCAAGTAGCGATTGACTATCACTTAATATATTGATATAATAGTTTTCAACTTTTGAGTTTATGAATTTGATTAACTATTTTAATAGCATAATTTAAGGTTTTTTTTTTTTTTTTAAAGAGTTTCAACTTATAGTATCCACTCCTGATGATAGCTCTTTATTATCAGACCAAGATACCAATTGGTTTTTGGTGTAGGAAGAGATTGAACATTAGATCTCTTATTCAACTATATATCAGAGATTTTACTAATTGAATTAACTAAAATCCACTAATATAACAATATATAAGAAGATAACGATATATAACATAACATAAGAAGATATAAGACATGGTTATCCTACTATGTTAAAATAGAACAAAGAAAATAAAATATTGAAGAGAAAGAAAATAAAAGCAAAAGAATTAACGTGATGTAGCCTAGCGGCTTATGTACAAGAGAGTCCTTAGCCACATCTTTTTTAATGTACTAAACTATGTGTTACTATTAGCTTAGTGTAGGGTATATGCTATATGCAGTAGCTAACCTTAGGATTTTGGAATATAATATTTTTAACAAAAAAAAAAAAAAACATTAAGAAAAGCATGGATACTTAAACATTCTTAATTTCATATTTTAGGATTATAGTATGGAGAAAATGAGACCTAGACTTGTTTGGGTTCAATTTGGACTCGACCTAATTCCTTTAGATTATAGAAAAAGAGACCCACTATCAATTGAAGAGAAGTAACAAGTCAGTTAGGGTCAATTGTCCATATTGGTAGTTAGTTTTGGTCAAAACCAGAAGAAATGACTATGAGGAGAGATTCTGGCGATCTAGCCAAAGATCATGAGATCTCCACCAATCTAGGCAGAAATTTGGGTAGAAATGCGTTTTTTCTATCGAATCGGGTCGAGTTAGATTTTGGATAAGGAGACCCGCTATCGCTAGGTTTTTAAGGTGACACTCGCCGTTGATTACCACAATTTTCAAATCAGTTGATTTCTGATTCGGGTATGATCGGGTGGATTGGGTCAAACGTGTTTGGGGACAACCCCAATTTGAATGTTAAACTATTACAAATGAAGGAGGTGATGGTTTGTAAAAGTAAAATGTTATAAACCATTATTAAAGAAGGGGTTCAAAAGAGCAGGGCCCCTTTCCCCCCCTCCCCCCGCCACATGTTTTGATGATTTGATTATAAATTGAAAGCACAATAGGATATGAACGTGGCATACAAAGCTCCATTAAGTTTGTCTGGCTTATATATGAACACACTTCCTCCAAAGGCTAGGAAATTAAAATAATGATACTACAAATTTTCATCACTGTATACATGGACAGTGACGAAGCAATAAGAAACATGGACTATATTTCTGAAGAGATCATCATCATCATCACCTATCTTATGCTCTCTGATCATTAGGTAGTGGGAACTCCCCTAAAAAACTTCTCCTAGATTTCATTTTCCGTGGTACCAAACATCACTAGTGTGCGGTGCTTTTGGTCCTCATATTTCGGCTTTCATCACACACTTTCTTTTCTTAGTCAATAGGTAGAGACAATGAACATGAAGAGTGGGCTACAGATGAAATCAAATTATAAAGAATTAGGAGGGTTGAATTTGTTGGAGGCCATTAGTGGGAGCACTAGCTAAAAGTTGGGACACACAACTCAAAAACATTTTGAACTCTAAACATTAGTTCTACTTTAACCATACATTAAAACAAACCAACAAAATTTAAGTTTATTTTAATCAATCCTCTTGGAGACCACACATAATTTTATATATATATTTTTTTATGATGTTTACAAGGTAGTGATGGACTAATAAAACTTAAAGAAGTGGTATATTCACAATATTTTCACAATAAATCATAAGTTATAAGTTGTTATTAGTTTTAATTTAAACCCATAATTAAAATTATTTTTTTACCTATTAGTAACTGCTAATAATATCCTGATACGTAAAATTTGTTACAAAAATATTATGAACGTAGCATTTCTCATAAAACTTACTAAAAAACTCCGTTGTATTTTTTGGGGCAATGGTTCTAGGTTGTCGGGGGAACAGTTTGGTGATATGGTCCGTTACATTCGTACAATGCTCAAAAATGTGCAAACGCAAATGTGACGAATGGCATGTGCTATGCTTTGTGAAAATTGAAATTAATAATAAAAAGAAGATAAAGGTGAAATATGGGGTTTGCCCCTCCATGTCTAGCCTCTGATTGCGATTAAGCATTAACAATATGGTGGTTGGTGTATACAGTGTCATGATATATATTTTTCCTTTTTAAGTAATTTTGAGGAGAATAACGGAGATTTAAACCGTGGACATTTCTATTGAATTATAAGATAATTAGCATTACCAATTTTACTTTAAAAGACTTATAAATGTGAATGAGTTCTAGCTTAACTAGCACATCCTCTCCTAAAAAGTTCTAGGTGGAGGGTCACGTTGTAGATTCAAAACCTAATGGGCGTGTGTGTAACTTATTGATAAAAAGAAAAAGAAAAAGAAAAATAAGACATACAATTGATGCGAAAAATGAATGCGACCAGTGCCACATCAACGACATGATACATAGATTACTTAATTATTGTTTGTTTCTATTTTAAAAGTTGATACATTAGTTTGAAATACCTAAATAATAAAATGTAATAGTTGTAATATTGCTCAAAATGATTTCCATCTTGAATTTTTTTAACTTAGATATTCAATAAAATCATCATCCTTATTCTTTTCTTAGCAATGTGAGACTTCATTTATGGGCTCATCTTTTTATTTTTAGCGATATTAGGGATATTACAAATTTTAGTAGTATGAACCCATAAACTAGTTTCATTTACATTAGCACAATTAGTTTAATTTTGAATAATATTAGGAATAATAAGGAGTTTACTACATGACTTTTACAAATTAATGTGTCGTTAATTACAAAAATGTAAATTCATTTATTATACTATTGATATCAACTAATCACACTCATAAGCATGTAAAAGTTTATATATTAAAATCTGTTGTATATTTAGGATTTATTTTGTTTTTATATCTAGTTCTATGAACCAAGTATTGACAAGGCAAGACTGAGAGAGAGGATAAGTGCACTGAACGGCACTTTGAAGTCACTACATGACTGCTCAAAGTGGTTGGTTCTGTTCATTTAGGATGCTTACTGTAATACCTTCATTTTCTTCCACTGTCCAATCTTTCTTGATTTCTTCTTCATCTTCTTCTTCTTCCTTTTTTTTTCATAGCATTTTGTAAGTATATATGTCATGGAGAAACCCCAAGCACATAGAGTGATAGAGCCATAGAGAAGAGGTACAACAGCACTAGGAAAAGAACAAAAATAGGGAAATTATTCAACCCCACCGGCTTTGTTAGATATGGAAGGTGGGAGTCATATCACTAAGGGGTACTACGGCACTTTCTCTGTACGACCTTGAAAGTAAAACCTAATATCTCTTCCCATATAACTTTATGCTCACTATGATGCTCACTTTCTCAATCCATTTAATTTTTTTTTTCCATCATCTAGTTCTTTTTTGTAGTTACATATATTGTGTATTGCACCCCTTAACTTTTGCATATTTTCTAGTTTGAACACCATGTCCCATTATAAAGTGTTGAATTTTCCAATTACTTCTAATGACATTTTGTGGTTACATTTTTATTAGTGAGTTAGACATGTACTTGTAGATCTTAAATCAATAACCTCATCATCCACCTAGAACTCATTGTGTTAAATTTCTCTCTTTCCCACTAACAAAAATGCTCTCTCTCTCTCTCTCTCTCTCTCTCTCTCTCTCTCTCTATATATATATATATATATATATATATGTAGAAAGGTATTCTTTCATGTGTCGTGCAAGCAAGGGCTATTGACAACAAACTGCAAACCAAATGCTCTCTTAGTGTGGGTTTGGATCCATCTTTCGTTTTCAGATCCTTTTTTTTTTTTTTTTCCCAACATGTGAAGAGTAACATCACATGAATTTACTGTGTATGGGACAAAAAACACTGTTCATGCACTGTTCACGAGTCCCACAACATTATTCACCCATTTAAAAATCTTTTTGCTATAGTGTTTTCAGTTTTCAGTTTCAGCAAAAATAAGTTGTATCCAAACGGATCCTTAGTCTTTGGCAATTGACAGTTAACTCAGGAAGATCATAGACCTGGAAACCTCTAGTATCCAACCAAACCCTTTAAACCAACTAGTAGCCCTAAAGTGGTCTGTTTGAAACTTTGAATCCAAAGGTTTCCAACAAGTCTTTCAAGCTTCAACAAACATCACAACTTGAGACCAGAAAAAAATCATTAAAGCCAAATGACACTACAATTAACAAAGAAGTCTACTTAGCATTGATTTAACCGGCGGCAGATAAAGTTAAATTTTGTTTTTGAAACCATACAATATCATCAGAAGCAATAGTAGAGCTCACGGCACACTAACTATGATTAGCAATACAAACTAACTATTAGGACAAACACAATCCATCATAATCTATGATCATTGATAGACCCACCACCATTATCCAACAATCATGATAACTAATGAATAACAAAGTGGTGGAAAAAAGAGCATCTTGGTGGTCAGAATTCTCATTAAAACAGAAGAGTAATCTGACCCCAACCACAGTAGAGGAAGAGGAAATCAATAACAGAGTAGAGGCTAGCTGCACTCATTCTGGATCAGGTGAACCACCAGGGACCAGCTGCATTCCAACAAAAGTATTAGAAAGGAAATTTAGATATTTGAAACATATATTTCCCATTTTTCACATTATGGCTCCATTTAAATTTAATCAAAATAGGCAAATAAGCAGCTAAGTAAAGGCTTGCAGAAAGTAGTTTAAAAGCATAGGGTTTACACTTTAAGATAAAATGTTTGGGATGTTGAAATTCATTCTTTGTATCAATGATAGAGGAAATACATTCCACAAACTTGAAAATAAAACTAAACTACTCAAGCATAATGAATAAAAAAACCATTGTATCTCACTTACAATGGCAATGTTGTTTCCATTTAGTAAAATCTGATCAAGCTTTGTTATCCGTCTCCCTTCAGCAGTGATCTCACTGTGACATAATATTCGAACCATAAAGTGATTAATAAAACCTCTATAGTTGTTCACTAACAAATGAAAACAAAATTTTAAATCTTGAACAGGAACAGAAGCTCACCCTGAACCTGAAGTACTGAACTGACTGAAGCTAACATATTAGCTAAACACAGTTCTTTTAAGAGAATAAAAATGAAGATACAGAAACTAATTTCAAATCGTATAAAAGAAGACAATATAAATAGCTAAATCTTACAGAAGTCCTTTTTTTTTTCCTCAAGAAGCTAGTGCTATGTTTTCCACGCCTTGTAATTTTGTCAGCCTTAGATATTCATCCTTGTAATTCATAATGTTTGTTGAAAATAGAAATTCACAGAGGAAGAGAAGGCACTTTTCAGTGAAACGAACACTATCCTAAACATCCACAAAATGCAACAACAAAGGCTACAGTTCCCATTTTTCATCCAAAAACCAAATTCCCCAGGTTAAGAATCCCACCTCAGAATCTGCTTCCCTTTCATACAGACAAAAAGAATGTGGTTGTCCAAATATTATCAACCTCCCGCAAAATTTTAATATTTCAGACTCAATCTACATTACCTTAAATTTTTTTAGCAGCATTTGGGTGATTACCTTCAATAACAACTTTTTAACCAAGGGACCTTAAGTTTCAATCACATTATCTCCCTGACATCTGAACACCAAAGGCTTGGACAAAGTGGAAAATGAAGTATCAATAATCTCCTACTGTATTAAACTCACAAAGAGTAAGTAGCCAACTAAATTGAAAGATGTGTCATGTGAAGGATGTCACTAAACTCAATGATGGGGATAAAAATACAGTAATTTCCATGCCAAAAAGAAAAAGGAAAAACACAGATACAATTTATTAAGCTCCAGAAAGATCCCATAAAATCAAAGCATCAAGATCCAGGAAAACAATACCACATGCAATCTCTTCTATGGAATCTAAAGAAACCCTAAAAACTTGTGCTCCTTTTCCCTGCAATATATATATATATATATTTTTTTTTTCAACAAGTAAACTTTCATATGAAAATGATAACTCCATGCGCCAATAAATTTTTAGAAGGGTCCCAATGGCCCTAACCAAGAATGGAACTTCTTGCAATTGCAAAACCACCTACTATAACACAATCCTGCAAAAATTTAGAAAAGAATGACATCCTCCACAAGGGCCAGACTGAAAATTGCCGTTTGGAATAAATACTTTCAATTATTAGACAAGATCAAGAAGAAGTAAGATCATCTTTTTTGCCTGCCTTTTGGAATGTTATGCACAAAAGAGATGAGACAGTTACAAAACCTCCTATTTGAAAGCAATTTTGCAGTCTTTATTTATAAAAGCAAAAATAACAGGTGAAAACCTTAGAATTGGGAGGAGCAGCAGAAGAGAAGGAGAAAAAGGTAAAAATCTCAAATAATTGAGGAAAACCAAAAATAAATGCCTTCCAAACAGGATTTGCCAAAAAGGCCAAGCAAAACAGGGAATATGGCATGACACATAATTCTATATTAATCTATGAGATTGACTATGGAATTCTGTATATTTACCATAGAGCGAGTATCCTTCCCCTCCTTTTCCTGCTAGGATTTGAAGTCATGTATAATGGAAAGAAGCATGTGCCTATTCACATAATAGATCATATGGTGGGTCATAAATAGGGAGGCTGATACCAAAAATCTATATTTGTTTGTAAACTCTCCTAGCAGATGGATAGTACCGAGATAGCTCTTTATGACCTCCATTATCTTTTTCTTTTTTTGAACGATAAGTTACACTCACCAATTGGTTCTTAAACCCATGATTATGGAAGGAGGAAGTAACATTTAAGCTAGAGTTCATTGGCTATAACCTCCATTATCTTTTAGAAGGCCCTTGTCCCTCATGAACTGGCAAATTAAGAGTTGTCAAATGATAAAACTTACATGCTCAAGATTACACCATGACACAATCAACTAAGTTTCAATGAAATCTTCAACACTACATTTTAAGGCAATATCTCTGAAAACAGTCTATCAACACGATGGTGAATCTATTCACATTCTCCTTCTTACTCTTATATTCCAATGACATCTATAAAAAAATTTTAAAATTGATATATCACAATCTAGAATGTCTATAAGGGTTGAGGTAAGGTGAATTTACCAACAAGAAACAAAATTTTTTCTTCATCATACTGATCTGTTACAATTGGGACTAAAATCCTACTGCTCTACAATTTTTGTGGAAGGCAATTGAATAAGTTTATGAATCCAATAACTAACTTCTGAAAAACAAAGTACTCCAACCAAGAACAAAAGTTATATCACACAACAAAATGACAAATGCTCTAAGACTATCGATTTTTATCACATGCCACAGCCTGAAGAATACTTTTTTTTTTTATAGGTAAGAAAAAGTATATTCAAGAAAACTGCTAGATGCAAAATAGCATCAACATATCAAAAGTACAAAAAAGATGGAAAAGCAAAAACATAAAAAACATAAATTACAAAGAAAGAGAGCTAAGGAAGAGAGGAAGAGAGTCACTAGATGTGAGTCCCCAAACCCTAGCCCAATCAAAAAGGAAACCAGAAAAGAGAGCAAGCATTTGATCCTTGGATCTATCCAAATCCTCAAATGTCCGCCGATTGCGTTCCCTCCAAATACACCACATCAAACACCACAGAACTAAGTTCCAAATGTAAGAAGAATGCTTCCCCAACCAATTCCACCAACTAAATAGAAAATTTGACACCGTACATGAGGGAACCCATGAAATCTCAAAAATCCTAAAGATGAAGCACCACAGCTGATAAGTCTTTCCATAATGTAACAAATGATCCACTGTCTCACCATAACAACGATACATAATGCACCAGTCAATGAAGTCAAAGCCCCTAAGCCGCAGGTTATCTCCCGTGAGGATCCTATTCCATGCAACTGTCCAAACAAAGAAAGAGACACGTCGGGGTGCCTTAACCTTCCAAATGCCTTTCCATGGAAAAACAACAAAAGAAGAACCATATATCTTATGATAATATGAACGGATAGTAAAATCCCCGTTTTTTGTCAACTTCCATTTCAAACGATCACCATCAATCCCTGAAGGTAAATTGGATGCCAAGAGTCGTAGGAACTCGTCCACCACTTCTGCCTCTCAATCATTAGGATCCTGATTGAAACGAACATCCCAAGTTCTCCTATCTCCTGCCCCTTGACATATCAAAGATGACTCTACGGAAGTCTCTCTGTTTGCAGCAAAATTGTACAAGACTGAAAAAGCCAAATTGAGAGGAAGCTCTCCACATCACCTGTCTTTCCATAATTTCACTCTATCTCCCACTCCAACCTTATACTGGACATTTTTGTTAAAAACTCCCTAGCCCATTCGGATACTTCTCCACAAACCACAACCATGGCCCAGCCTTCCCAACTTAGAGGTCCACCACCGCCCCACGCCCCCCCCCCCCCCCCCCCCCCAACACAATGGCCACCCCTTCCCAACACAGTGTATCAAAACTTTCTCAGCTTCCTAATAAATTTAGTTTTACTTATCAAAGAGGACTTCTACTTTGATCCTGAACAACTCAAAAACGCATTACCTTGGGCCTTGCCTCAACTTGTCATCTTCCTAATAATCAACCACCTGCCTAATGCACCACCTTGCTGCCAAATACGAATAAACCATTGCTTTACTAGTGTGATATAGTGAGACAAAGCCCAAGACTACATCCTCAGCCCACATAGAACATTTCACCAGCAGGCCCCCTCAGTTACAAAGCAAACACACTCCATAAATTTGTCTTTGCCTCTCTTGGTCCCTTTACATTTACAAAGCCCAAACCAACACAACCTTCACCTTCTTTCAAGAAAAAACTAACCAATACTTTTTTGATAGGTAAAACCAACCGCCAATTTGACCTCTCTTTCTCTCTCTCTCTCTCGCCTAATCCTCTACCAACAGTAATAGCCAAAGTCAGTGAACACGAAACTAAATTTACACTACTATACACAATGGCACTAGTATAAATTAGCGGAAAAAAAAAAAGAAAAAAAGAAAAAAAAAAGCCTATATGTAGAGAATATAAGAAAGAAATGAGTGAGACTTATCAAAAAAAAAAAAAAAAAGAAATGAAAAAAGTGAGGTGCATACTATTCAGTGACGTCTTCAAGGACCATGTTGACATAGACATCGAAGCCCCTAAGAGTGCCAACGAGCTCCTTGTCTCCCTTCATTATCACCCATATCTTCGACCCTATGCACCTATCAATTAGCTCTGCAGAAAATAAATAAATTAAAGTTGTAATATTCTAATGATTTTCTCTTGAGAAAGATAATAGAAAACACAGAGAGAGAGAGAGAGAGAGAGAGAGAGAGAGAATAGGACCTGATGGAAGCAATTGTGAAGGATTGTTAGCCATGGAGAGTGATCGAAAATGGAGTTTTATCAAGAGTTACTCCTAGAAATCCTTTCAAAACAAACAAAAAGTAACAACCATCAGTTTTGGAGCATGCATGCATTTGCCACTAACTAATCAAATACATTTTTTCTACTCTTGATATAAAAGAGATGCATCAAGAAAAGTCGATGGTGCATGATATATACTATAGTCCTTTTTTTATAAGTAATATATGGTCACAGTGGTGAACACAGAGTATCTTTAAAAATTACAAGAATCATGGAGAAAATCTAAGGGAATTTTGGAACTCAAAAATGGAATAACAAAGTGTAAAAACCCATGCCCAATACCAATCAATTAAGATACGTATCATCAAGGATTTCAATTGATCAAGAGATCTCTTGAAAGCCTCAAACGTATGACTATTCCATTCCCTCCTTACTATCCACATCAAGATACCGGCACTAGATTCCATACATCCAAGGAATGTTTACCAAACCAATTTCTCCAACCAAATAATAGAGTTGGGATAGTCAATGGCATCACCCACTAAATCTCAAACATCCTAAACACCTCACTCCACAAAATATATGCAACATCACAATGGAGTAACAAATGGTTCACCGTTTCCTCACTGCATTGGCACGTACAACACCAACGTACTAATGAGAAAGCCCTCTTGATTGAGAATCTTACCCCACGCTGCTGTCCACAAGAAGAAAAACACCCTTTTTGGGGCCTTAACTCGCTAAATGCTCTTCCATGGACAAGAAAGAATGATCATTAGTGCCACAAATGGCCTTGTAGTAAGACCAAATATCAAATGTGCCACGGCCATTTAATCACCAAGTCATCCTATCAACCCCCTATTCTCCATCTATCAATCATGAAAGGCTTTGTGGAACCTCAAATTCCAACAGATTAAGGTTGTAGATACTTAAGAGGAAGATGACCACTCCAAAGATCATACCAAAATCTTATTTGATTGCCCTCACCTACCTTGAAAGCCACATGTTGGAAGAAACTATCCCAAGCTGCTCTACCAAGAGCCTCATAGATCAATTGGCACCTCCAAGCATTTCCCACTAAAACAGGCAGAGTTCAAATCTCACGACCCCCCATTGTTGTAACTGTTGAATTATCACCCAAAAAAAAAAAAAAAAAAAAACTATCCCAACCTGTTCTGATACTCCTCCAAAAACTACACCTTTGCATACCTGTACTAACTTGTGTGGCCCATCTACCCTTATCCTCCCCATATATGGATGCAAACACCCAACGCCACAAGCGAGTAACTTCATACCCCCAATCTCCATGGCCATTTCCCTGGTAATGCTTGATTATTCAAATGTGATGGGGTAGATGTAATTTGTTTGCAGGAGATGAAGACGCAGGTGATTACTAGAGCGTTTATAAGAAGCTTATGGTGTTGTCATTATGTGGATTGGTTGTATTTGGGCTCTGTGGGTGCTTCAGGACCCAGGTGGGATTTTGATTATGTGGGATAGTTCCCACTTTTTGCTTTCGTGCAGACTTAAAAATATGGGTAACCAATTCAAAGAATTCAAAAGCACAAACAGATGCAATGCCACATGAAGCATGTTTCCTCCACTGTAATAAGATAGGAGCTATTAACTAAAAACTATATGTACTGCATGTGTCACTTTACAAAAATGGTTGTTTTTAACTAAAAATCTATACATAAACCCCTCATAATTTTAACCAAACATTCAAATGTCAGCTGTCAACAAGAATTTTGTAACATGTACCTTCATCATAGAAACATACAAAATTGTAATAATAATAGATTAAAAAAAAAAAAAAAAAAACACACACACACACACAAACAAACTATAATACAGTACATCAATTCTAGTTCCTAATAATATTCCAGTTCCTAATTAACCAACAAAACCAAAAGCAAAAAAAATAATGTATTTCAGTTCCTAATACCCATAAAAACCAAATCTTTCAAACACCCATTTCGAGAGAGAGAGAGAGAGCTTACAGTCGGTGTCGAACGGTGGAGGAGAGTTTGAGAGCGAGTGATCGACGGGTGAGACTGAGAGAGTTTGAGAGTGGACTTCGTTTCCCTATATTGGCTTCTACTCTCTAACATGGGCCCTCACTTTTAGCCCAAACAAACCCTCAAAGAAAATACCAATCAAACTTTTGGGCTTTCTCAACATATGGATCACACGGTCCACCCAAGAGAGTCGAGCCCATAAATTAGATTGTGTCTTGTCTTTTTTTTTTATTAGATACAAACATGCAGGACAACTTCAACTATATGGTGTTTATTTCATGATAATTGTTTTTTGTCATCAAATTAAAATATTAATCGGTTTTTAATTGTAGGCAGAGTTCGAATCGTACATCTCTTATTCAACGAGGAGATTTCACTAATTGAATTAACTAAAATCTATTGATAGATGTTTGTCTTAAAAATTACACAAATTAATATTTAATATGAATTATGAAATATAACTATTTTTATACATGGTTTTTTTTTTTTTTTTTGGTACCTAAAAATGGAATAATAGAAAACTAAAAAGCCCAAAAGCTAAGCAACAAATATTAACAACTAGCTCCCAAAGATGACTTGGTAGTTCATACTTCAACAAAATTTGGATCAGATAGGATGGGCGAGGGAAGACTGAGATCACCCAATGAAGTGGGTATAAGTATAACTCTTATTTGGTTCTATTCGGTCCATTCTGTCCACTTTGGTCTTATTCAGTCCATTTTGGTCTTACTCGGTTCACTTTGGCTCTATTCGGTCTAATTTGGTCCTATTCGGTCCACATTGGTTCTATTCATTCATTCTGTCTACTTGTTTTATTCGGTCCACTTTGGTCCCATTCGGTCCATTCTGCCAACTTTGCTCTTATTTGGTCCACTTTGGTCCTATTGAACAAAATGAAAATATTTAACATTTGCTAACTATTTGATGCATTACACAAGTTAGCAACTATTTCGTTATAAATTTAAGTTATTGTAAGCCATCAGTTAAGATATTTTGCCTCTTTACAATTGACTCTTCAACTTTTTTTTATGCCACCATGCTTGTTCATTTTTTTTAGAGTCTAGTTGTTCTTAGTTTTTTGCTTTATTTTTTTTAGAAATGTAAGTTGTTCTTACTTTTTTTTTTTTAATTTATTTTTATAGATAGTTACAATATGTTGTTCATTCTGTAGCTCTAACATTTTTTTTCCAAACCTCTCAAGCACTTTTATGCATGAAAATGTGTCAATTAAGTTACAAGGCTCTTGGCCCAGTTGTTCTTACTTAAATCTAAATCTTGTAGTTTCAAGAATAACAAATTGAGCCTTGAAATTACAAAAAGTAAAGTTAAATATTATCATTCTATAGGCTAAATATTTCATCAAGTGAAATATATGCTAAGGGTTTAATTTGTTATTTTTAAAAAACTTAATTTAATTTATTACTTTTTTTTTTTGAGAAGCAATTTATTACTTATTAATTATTATGATTCTATATGTTTTAAAAAAAGGGAACCCAAAATATATAGAATCATATATAGAATTTATTACTTTTTTTTTTTGTAACAGTTTTTGTTTTCTATTTTCAAAAACTTGTTTTTGGGAATATAAAGAAAAAACAATTTTCTTGTATTTTTGAAATCAAAAACATGTTTGGTTAGTTGAAATTAAAAAGATAGTTTTTTGAAGAAAAAAATAGAAAGTATTAAAATATGTTGTAACTAGGATTTAAAATTTAATGTTAACTCATTAAATAAGAAAGATTCATTAAATTAAATGCATGTTTTCATTGACTTTTGAAAATTAGAAACTGAAAACAGCCTTTTGCATGTTTTCAGTTTCCTTCACAAATTGAATTTTGAAAACAGTTTTTGTTTTCTGCCAATTTTGAGTTGCCAAACAAATTTTTTAGTCTTAAAAATAAAAAATTATTTTTGAAAACAGAAAATAAGGAAAAAAAACAGTTACCAAACATACCCTTAAAAAAACGAGACAACGATCAAGGAGTTGCCTTTTCTCTATCTGATTTTGTATCCTTGCAATTAAAACAAGAATACTTCCACCAGTGGCACTGTCCTTTCGGCCATGCCAGCTTCCAGTGGGTCAGATTGGAACCTGTGGGAAAAGAAGAGGACACGCAATCTTTAAATAATGCCATCTTTTAAGATTGTCTAGTAATCATAGTCAATAATTTTTAATTATTGTCAATTCAATGAAGGTAGATAAAGATTCAAATAGGAGGATATCAAAGCATCCTTTTTTATCCAAACTTCCATGCAAATTGATGTATAGGAAGCTATTTGTACTTTTTTTTTTTTTTTTTTGCATATTAATTATGTGTTTGGATACTGCTTATTGCTAAAAATTAAAAATTTATTACTGAAAAGTGAAAACATTGTAGCAAAATAGTTTTTAAATATGAATAGTACTGTATGGGACCCAAAAAATTGTCTAATCTATAGTATGCACAATTGCCATGGGACCCACTGAAGCTGTGGGTCCTATTGTTTAAAATGCCAAATTCCAAACGCATGTCATTTTAAGCTTTATCCAAACGTAGCTTAATTTATTACAGTACATAATATCAAAATCTAAGGTTATGTTTGGTAACAATTTTTGTTTTCTATTTTCAAAAACTTGTTTTTGAGAATATAAAGAAAAAACAATTTTCTTGTATTTTTGAAATAAAAAACATGTTTGGTTAGTTGAAATTAAAAAAGATGGTTTTTTAATAAAAAAATAAAAAATACTAAAATATGTTATTATTAGGATTTGAATTTTAATGTTAACTTATTAAATGAGATAGATTCTTTAAATTAAATGCGTGTTTTCATTGACTTTTGAAAATTAGAAACTGAAAACAGCTTTTTGCATATTTTCAGTTTCCTTCACAAATTGAGTTTTGAAAACAGTTTTTGTTTTTTGCCCGTTTTGAGTTGCCAAATAAGTTTTTTAGTCTCAAAAATAGAAAATTGTTTTTAAAACAGAAAACAAGAGGAAAAAACAGTTACCAAACATACCCTAAAATTCTCATCTCTCTCTCTCATTTATTCTGGTAACCAACTAGGGATATAAATTTGAGTCCAATTAAGTGCATGCAATGTCAAAAAAGTTAAGTCACATTTTCATTTTTTCATAAAAAAATTTATTAATATATGCTCTAAGAGTATACATTAATAAAACCTAATTTGTTTTTCAAGAGCAACATCGGACAGACATAAATTTCAATGCTTTCTCATTTAATTTGACGCTAGCTTTCTAAAGCTTGACTATCCAAAACTAAATTAACACAAATACCCTAACTCATAACCAAATCCAACAAAAAATATGCAGACAAAAGAAAAGAAAAGAAAAGAAATACTAACTCAAAAACATGCATCAAACCAATACAACCAAAGCACTTAAATTAATCATATTTAGGGTATGTTTGAGATTCGCTTATTATGCTGAAACTGAAAACTTTTTGCTAGAAATACTGTAGATAAAGGTAAAAGTTAGCTGAAATAGTACAGTGAGACCCATAAATGGTACCAAAAAGTGTAGTGGGGCCATAAATAGTAGAAAAATAAGTTGAATAGTAAAATAAGTTAGCTTTTTAATTTGGAGTCAAACACACACTTACTGTCCAAAATTTTTGAAAAAAATAAACCTTTATGATATTAGATGTTTAGAATAGGAATGGTTGCAGCAATTTTTCAAAAACATAATCAAGCAATGCTAGAGAGAAGAAATATTGGAATACCTTGCAGTCTTGTCATCGTTGCAGCTCATGACCCATTGCTTATTCCTAATTTGGCTCTCTATGGTTCAAGGTTTTTGTGTGTGGGAAAAATAGATTTAAACACCATTTCAGATTTTTTTTTTTTTTTTTTTTTGTGGTCACAGTAGATATTACTAATGTAAACCAAATATTCATAACAAATCCAAATCTAACACAAAGCCAAAAAATTGAACCAACTCAAACAAAAATCATTCTAAAAACTTATTTGACGCCTAACAAAAAATTAATTAATTAAAAAATGAACTAGTTACAGTTCCGGCAGTATCATGGTGGTGGTAGGACAAGCAGACGGCAGTGAGGCCCTCAAAATTCTCTCTCTCTCCGTCCTACAGACCATCTCTCACCATCTGAAACGGTGCATAATGGTTATACACTTAATACATACTATTTGTGTACGTCGTGGTGTGCTTTGTGGAGTTTTAAGAGGTGTGTTTTACACGATGTCTTAGAGAATTACCAACGGGGATTACCAATTGCGGTGGTTTGGAAATTTCATAAACCACGTCTTTATGGGAGGGAATTGAGAATTAGGCTTCTGCTATATTATATATATATACCAATTGCAGCTGAAGCATGGATTCTGTGATGTAGTGCAGATTATAATAAGTTCTTGACCAATGAGGTCAATAATTTGGGCAGTAAGGATCTGGTATCCATTCATGACAGGGGCCAAGGCTAGTTTGTAACTGAATTATGGCAATTAATCAAACAGAAAGGCAAGAAAGACTAATAAACAGAAAGAAAGAAAATAAAGCTGCCCATGTTCACAAAATTCATCGTTTCTATAAATATTAGTATCACTTGAAAGATAACAACTGAGGCAGGACCACAAATACACTGCCTCTAGCAAAGGGTAACACTCCAAATCCTTACATAACCTTTTAATGTCATCACAATTCGTGACATTCCAATATATTACCCTCCACAGGAGGAGATAGATATGATTATGATTACACATTCCAAAGCAAAATCAAAACCTATACTCATATACCACTCTTAATGAATGCATGGTATTGAACATTTGACCTGAGAAAACACCTACTAAGACTGACAAAAATGAAAAACGAATGAATGAAATGCAAGATGAAATGCTCTTAGACTCAGTAAATGTGGGTGAATCCCAACCCGCATACTAAGTATAAGAAAAAATATGAAAATGATGAAATAAAACTGACCATGATGGACATATGATGAACAGATGAAGACACAAATTAACAAAAGAATGAGAATCTGCTATTGACGGAGAAACCAGGAATGAAAACTTTCTCCAGGAAGGAGAAAATGGAAATAAAAACATGCCGATGGAAGGAGAAACTCGGGAATATAGCACTTGGGTGCTGTTGAAATGTCACAACAGCAGAACCAACCTCTTCGCATTCGACAAGAATAGGACTATCGTTTAAGGACCCAAGCACACAGCCAATCATCAAGCAGTCTGAGCAGCATCTAATTTCATCTCACACTTACCTCCCTCTCTGTCTGCAACTGCACTCCTCCATGAGCCCTCTTTGCTCTGATTTTCTATGGAGACCTCCACCCATTTCAGTGAAGCCATGACTACCCTCTTCTCCATAACAACCCTCCCCCCACCCCCGGGTGCGCACGCGTGTGCTGATGCATTAGTTAGTGACAACATTTGGTGATGACGCAAGAGTTAGTGACAGCTTGAAGACCAACAGTATTGTGTTGTCAGAAAATGGTGATGACTCAATGAATATGCAACCCTGGACCCCAACTTGACACGACCAAATGCATGCAGGGACTTCTAAAATAAAGGAGAATACCAAGCGATGCTAGCCTCAAACAGAAATGGAGCGACTGATGGCCAACTTAGCCCATTCAGCAGATTCTTTGATCAAATGGTCATCTGAGGACAAGCATTCATCTAAAAAGTCTTTGCTTGACAGAGATTGCTGTATCAGAGTACCTGCATTACTTCCAAGTGTATCTGCAAGATCTCCAAGGACTCCAACAGCAGTTTTCATTACCACATCATCCCTATAAATCAATTTTTTTTATAAAAAAAAAAAATCAGTAAAAAATGCGGAACGAAATATTTAATATAAGAACACCAGAAAAATAAACGTCTTCTACAGAGAACTCACATGTCTTTCTCCATATATATGCTGTCCAAGAACTGGAGGATGTGAAGTGCAAAGGGAATCAAGAGCTGGGTTTTAGGAGAGTTCTTAAACCCTTGGAAAATCCCAGAATATGCCTCCAAGATTCCATTTCTCAGAGAATTGGTGTAGTCTACCAAATCATCATCAGCACCCGATGTGTGGGCAGACAACTCTGCAGCACTCTGGAGCATGGGCATGGCATACAACAAATATTTTTCGAAGTTCTCTCCAATAGCCAGTGCTATATCACCAAAGCATGAGAATATGGGAGGCTTGACAGAACGGTGCAACTGATTGCTTGATAAGTTCTTAAGGAGTTGTGTCATAATCCCATCACAGTAAGGAAGAATCTGATCCTCCAATGCCCTGCATATATCTCCCACAACACCAACTGTCACAGCACACACTTGGTACTCCTCAAAATTTTGAAGACCCATTTCCAAGTACTTGTAAAACTCTGGCATGTATTTCGCAAAATCTGGGCCTGTCGCATAGGCAAGGGCTCCAATGGCAAGCATGGCCTCCTCATGCACAGTGGCACTTCTACACGCAAAAACTCTCAGGTATAGTTCCATTATCTGATCTGCATACTGCATAAAGAGATATTTAGTTGGCTCTGATGACCCTAGCTTCTGAATAATGACCTGTAAACACCCACAAAGAAGGCCTTGTAATTCACTCTGCTTCTCTCTCTCATCAGATGAGAGTTTCTGCCCCTCAAGAGTCTTGTGCAGCTCCATCATGATGATAGGAACAAGATGCAACACCATGCTAGCTGTTTCATCAGTTGAACACCTCACCACTTCATTCAACGTTTCATATGCAGCAGTCCTCAATCGAGATTCACTAGCATCTTCTCTGTGTGTAACAGTGAGAAGGGCCTGAACGATTTCCTGGAAAAAAGGAGTTAGAGTTGATGATGGGCCCCCCTCCTCAAACCCTTGAGCAAGAAAATAGAGGGCACCACAGGCCTTCTCAGCAACATTTGGAACATCTTTCATGCTCTGAAGCAGAACAGTAATGATCTGTTGGCAATTTGCTTGAGTAATTATGGGTGAATCTATGGTTGAACCATGAAGAAATTCAAAGATTCGCCCCAGGGTCCAAGCAGTAGTGTCCTTCACATGGTTATTTGGGTCCTTAGTTAAAGCAGTGAGCATGAATGTTAACGCAACATTGACAATAGGTGTTAACTTGTCAGGGGAAGGACCCTCCAAAATTGAACCAAAAGCATACGTGGCTGCTTCCCTTTGCCTCCACTCTGGTTTTGTTATGTTCTCTTCAATAAATGGCATAACGAGTGGAACAATATCATCTCCCACTGTACGTGCAACCAAGCCAAGGCAAGTGCCCCCAGCCATTGCAATATTCCAAGCTCCCTCATCCTGATCCTGATCCTCCTCTTGCTTAAGGAGTGTCTCCAACAGCAAAGGGACAAGAGCAGGGAGGGCCTGCTTTATAAAATAAAAACAGGGAATAGCAGAGTCCCCGGTAAAATCACCCCCATAATCTTCCAAGATATCTATCTCCTCATCACAAATTGAACTCCAGAACTCAATGGCTTGAAGAGCAACGGGTTCCTCATCTTCCCTCACGGCCTTCGCTGTAATGTTAAAGATGTCCTGGATGTAATGAGCTAATTTCTCATAGTAAGTTGATGAAATGGAGACCAAACACTCAAAAGCTGCCTGCCGTATTTTCACTTCTGGGGAGAGAGTTGCCTCACAGACAACTCTCATGATATAGTCACGCTCCATATCGTTGCTAAAATTTGCCTGAGCAAAGCCCAAGGCATTGTACAGTGCTCGAGTAGCAGCAAGCCTAACATCATTGTTCCCTTCAGATGCATTCATACCCTGAACTACAGCTGTAAGTATTTTATTCACTTGATCCTGATCCACAACATTAGGAGAGACTTCTTCACACAAATATCCAAGAGTCTCCAAAGTGGCTTGCCTGACATTAGCTGCTTGCTGGTGAATATTTGACAAAAGGGACACTATAAGCTCAGGCCATTGTTTCTGAGGCAATTCAATGCCTGCAATCTTTGCAATGACTTGAGATGCAGTTGATCGAGCATCAGATACAGCAGAAGATAGGGTCTGTAACAAGCATGTCTTGATCTGGGCCTTCACGGCAGAGTCCAGGGTCACCCAGCTTTGAACAAGCTCAAACTTTCTATGTTGTTCCTTAGCATCCAAGGCGTTCTTAAGTATCAAACCTGCTAATTTACGGCTCTCTACAGGCTTATCATCATTTGCTAGCTCTCCAGACAGAGATAACAAGAAACTGGGGAGGTTTTGCTCCTGAAACTGTTTTATACTGTCTTCTGCATGCTTCCGCACATTACCATCGATCGATTGTGCATTCAGAAGAATCTGGGTAACTTCCATTGCCATATTGTATCTGAGAGTATCAAATATATCTTAATTCAGATACATAAAAGTTCAGCAAGCTTCCCATCCCAAACCCAAGTCTATAAAGAACTCAATAAACGATCAATAGTTTAAGAACGGACATCACAATGTGATTAAAACATCCATGAAAAAATTTTAGTAACCAAGAACTCAATAAATGATCGATAGTTTAAGAACGGACATCACAATGTGATTAAAACATCCATGAAAAAATTGTAGTAACCAAAAATTTCATATTTCAATTCCAACAATAAATCGAAGTAAAACCACAACAACTAAGCAAACACATATATTTTGTGCAGTTAACTCAGATATATTCCTGCATCCTTTTTCCCTTAATTTATCTATATCCATTGCTTCAAATTTCTGGAAACCAAATTTCATTTAAAGCTTTGATATTTAAATTATTTTTATTTCTCATCATTTGCTGCATCCAATGTAAAAATAAAACTTAAGGTGAAAATTAAATTTAAAAACACGAAGCTTGAAAAGATGATTAAAAAGAAAATCTGCTCCGCTGTGCACTTTGAATATTAATATTATAATAAGAATGAGACAAATATCAGAAAACAGTTCAAAAGCCATTGAGACTAGTAACCTTAAACGTAAATCAGCTGCACTACCTAAATTACATCAAAGTGAATCTATATGACTATTATCACATCAACCCCACTAGTCACTCAAATTTTCAAAATAAGAATTAAAAAATAATAATAATAATAATAAAAAAAAACTAACTTTTTTGCCCCAGAATTTGAAAAGCTATTATATACCCACAAGACCTTGAGCACTTAGAATTGAAACCCATGTAAGTAAATTTGAAGAAAGTCCCGGATCGAATCAGATTGAATCCAATAACACATACAATTCTATCAAATTCACACTTCAATTAACAAAAAAAATGAAAACTCACTAAAATTACAACCACAAGCTAATCAAAATTCAACCCATTTGCCAAAAATTGAAGCAAAACACACATCAGCAAAATATAGACCGAATGCCCAAATCAACATACCCAAAAAAAAATAATAAACCCTAATTTCAGTCAAAAAAATTGGGGGTTTTGATAGAGGAATGATAAAATTACCTGGTGGTCCACGGAATTGAATGAGACAGTAGCAGTACTGTCACCGATCGAGACAAACTTAACGGCGCTCTGAAAAAGTGAAACCCTAGCTCAGAGAGAGAGAGAGAGAGAGAGAGAGAGAGAAGGAAAATTGAAAAACAAAAAGCTTGAATTACACAAATTTATAGTACTATGAACTTTGTTACTTTTTTTTTTCTTTTCTTTTTGTATTTGAAATTTTTATGAATTTTATTTTTGTGGGACCCGTTAGATTGTTCTCCAACTCAGATCAGAGCCGTTGGTTTTTTTTTTTTTTTTTTTGCTTTTTTGCTTTACGCGTCTAATTTTTTTAAAATTGACCTGGCTCTGAGTTGTGACTGCGAGTACTGAGTTGTATTGTGGACCCAATTATTCTAATTTTGTAACTTTAATTTGTTCAAATTTTTATCTCAAAAAAAAAAAAAATCAAATCAAATCGAATTGATAAGATTAAGAAGTATTTTAGATGTTGAAATTATTGGGGGAAAGTCAGCTTAATTGACGAATGAGATTTCTTTTTGAGAAAAAGGTTGTTGTTCTTAGCCGTATGATTAAAGTAAGACGTGTGGGACCAGCTAGAACCAATTTTGCTGATTTTGAGATGGGATTTTTCCTATCATTTACGTTAAGCAAAGGTTATTATAAGAAGGTAAAAAAATTATTGGACTACAATGATTTTGAGGTCTTTCTAGGAAATCCAAGCCACTATAAAATAAAACTTGGTCTGCAAGAACTCCAAAAAAGAAAAAAAAAGAAAAAAAAAAGTATACTTATCAATTCAATGCATTTTTATTCATTTGCAAATATTGAATGTAACAGTCACTATTTTTTTTTTTTTTTTACATGTACAAATAATTTAAAAGGAATTAGAATCTAGATCCAAACATGACTATTCTCATTGAAAAGAGGGAGACTATAGTCTAGACCAGAGCTCCTTTTTTCTCTAATGTGATTGGGTGAAGCAACTATCAACTATGGTTGTTACTTGTTAGCCCCATGGCCTTTAAATTTGAGCAACATGTGGAACCTCCTAACCATTCTTAGGCCTAAAGCAATCTTGGGGGGGTTAGAATGATGAAGTAGTTAGCTAATTTTAGCTTTTATGACACTATTTTGTGTGATCAAATTTGGATGGCTAGGAACAAAGCTAGAGTGGATGGCAATAAAAGTTTCACAACTGATCTATCTTTGCAAGTTCTCAAATCATATATAGAGCATAAGGAAGCATGGGATGACCAATAGAAGAAGCCAGCAAAGGAGAAAGGTTGGAAGCACCCACCAAAGAATTGGGTTAAGCTCAACTTTGATGTGGTGATTAGAGAGGAAAAAAATCACAATTGCAGTGGTAACCAAAAATGAGAAACAAAAGCTATTATCAACCTACAGAGCAGTTGGATCCTAGTAGCCCTTTGTTGGGTGAAGCAAAGGTAGCCTTATGCGTTCTTAGAAGAGCTGCATTGTGTGATTGGATTTGGGCTGGTGCCCACCTCTAGTTTTCCATCCCTAGTCTCATAGGCAATAAACCTAGGCCTCTCCTTTTTGTGTCGTTGGGTTGATCAATAAAGTGTCTATCCAGGGGAAAAAAAAACCCACTTAATAGTGAAATATTTCCTTTTTGAGATAATACTTAATAATGAAATATTAAAGTTACTAGTTTAAATTCTTTCGTTTTTTTTTTTTTAAATAAATAAATGTTACAATAAGTGATGGTGGGGGTTTCGAACAATGCTAATGAACTACAAAGGGTTCTTGACAAATCACAAACGTGTTCAATTCTCAATTACCTTTACAACTCAAACTTTTCAAGCCTTAAATCTAAGCTTGACAGCAATGTGAGCCCAAAACCTTTTTTTTTGTTTTTTTGAATGGAAGATATAGAAAGAGGAACCCAAAACCTTAATCCTAGATAACATGAGAACTACCTTTGTAAATGTTGATAAGCAATTGGACTTTGATATGAGATGAATATAGCATCATTCTTCTTTTTAAATCTTGAAAGTTAACAGTGAACTTAAGGAATGCAAAATTTGGTTATAATGGCCTAAAATTATAAAAGTCACTTACAAATCTGCCATTATAAAATTTAATTACTTGATTAATTAAATTTTATAGTTAAAAAGTACTGTTCCTTATTATTTATAGATAGGTAGATAATAGGAGAAGAGAGGTAGAATTCGAACCAAATATAAGACACCACAAAGATTGTACTCTCCTTGTATTTCTGTATGAGTGTTATTTCCAATGTAACATAAAATAATAAAGCTTTGCTAATAAAACAAATCTATCTGAAGTGGATGGAATGGATCCATGGACCATGACAATGGACTAATCTAAGCCAACTAGTTCCTTGTTTAATAATTAACACTACAGCCGAAAGCCTTCTCGAAAGAGACATACTGTGTACATAATTCAATCTTCTTCAGGAAAAAGTAATGTTTGAAAAGATTATTCTGTAGACAAAATGACTAAAGCAATTCTAAGTAACAGTCCTAACAGTATTGTTTTTCAAGTTATTTTGTACATATATTTGGAAAGATATAAGTAACTGGTGTAACTTGTCTAATGCAGTAGTGAATCAAAACCCAAGGAATCTGGGAGATATTACTTGAATCAATCAACCAATATTAAGGATGTTGATAATGGAGTAAAAAACTAAGCCTACTCAAACTGTCTATTGAGGAAAAATATTTCATTTTGTGATATGCTTAATTACTACTCTGCCTGTTAAATTACTAATTGTCCCAAAAACTTAAAATATTGGAATATGGTAAATTTAATCATTTAACCACATATTTCTAACACTACCATGGTAGTAGCTTTTGTAGAAACCACTTGAATCCACAAAGTGATGACTATATACCTTTACCACAATACTACTTAAAAAAAAAAAAAACCCATACCAGACAACATACTTTTGGTCACATTAAGCACATACCCAACATTCATTGCATTAGATTTCAATCAAAAGAGGTTGGATATTTCCTCTATTTGTGACATTTTAGGAAAAAAAAAAAAAAATTGCAACTCAAGTTAATTTGGACATTCATTGCTGCATCTTTACACATGGACTGAACTTTTACATTCTATACTAGGTTAGATCTACTCAATCATTATAAAGGAAATTTGGGCATGTTTGAAGAGCTAAGGCTTCTTCATAAATAGAAAACTCAGTACTTTCTAAGAGAGAAGGAAAATTTTGTTTCATTTTTCATTTTCTTCTGTATTGGTATGTTAAAAAATGTTCTGGGGATCACAGTTTAGAGTTCATCATGAAAATCGTCATCGTAATCTTCTTTGCTTTCATCAAAGACTGTGTTATAGAAAATATGCTCATGATTGAGCATCTCATCAAGCGATAAGTTCCCATCTTTGTTGTCATCAGCCTGAATGAAATAAAAGGCACAAAGTTAGAAAGTTCAATGTCCTTACAATTAGAAACCAACAAGTAATGCGCAGACTTAACATTATAGAATAGCAACTGACCTCATGAATCAGATAACTAGTATAATATTTTGCATAAGTCAGTTCTCCTGGGTGAAGATAACCTAGTATGGGTTTCAATTCTTCCACTACCAACAATCTGAATTTTTTTTGTCAATATGAGATTAGTGAATAACCTAAACAACAACAGCTAGTTTAAACCATCCACCAACAACATTGAACAAAAAGATATAATCCTATAGTTTGCAAAAGAACTTAACATTATTCAACGGGAAAATTATCGTGCATAATTTGAAAGAAAAACTTGTTTTTAAGTTCATAGGATGCATACTTGTCCTTGTTCACATCAAGCTCTGCAAACTTCTCTTCTGCTGTGGGTACATCAGCCCCACGAGATTCAAAATCAGCATAATTCTTATAAATACCATAAGCATGGTCAAGGAATTCTTCAAAATTGAGTTTCCCATCACCATCATTGTCCATCCGCCTTTAAAGAAAATCATTGTGTCAAGGCACTAAGCATACAAGAGGTTTTGGACTAACAAGATTAGGGGAAACTACCATCATTCATATCATATCTCAATTGTACATTATTACAATGAAAATGCAAAAGGAAGAAAATATTAGACATGTGGATTACTTACTTTATCTTTTCTCTCAAAAGCCATTTCTGAATTTTCTCATTCCCACTGTCTTCTGGGTGCAAAAAACTGCATGGAAATAAGGCTTTTATTCATCAAATTCCCCAGCATGCACAAATCATTTGTGTATCTTAAACACATGAATAAGATGAAATGGAGAGCAAAGGAAGTTCGAAAATCTACTCTTTGAACTCATCAAAGCTAAGAGAACCACTTTGATCAATGTCGGCATTATCAAATTGCTCCTTCCACCATCCAGCTTCACCATGCCCCATTCCATATTTCTCTGTTTCACATTCTTTATATCAAATTCTATACAATACAACATCTCTTTGCTCATATAGGTTACCAAGAAAACAAGAAAAACAAAAGAATCTTCTAGCTAATATTACAACAACCATTTTGTTACAATAAAGTAAATTCTTACATTTCTTAACAACTTAATCTTTTATTCCAAACAGTAATTGATCATATTCTAATCCCAACTAGCTCTAAATTCCTAATTTTTATTTCACAATCGGTTATTTCTAGGAAGACAAATGGATCAATTTTTGTATTATTAGCACAATCAGCTTGAGACCACACCTCAAAAAGATAAAGTTTCTGGTTTAAATACCTATATCTTCTTTGAAAAACTGACGTAGATACTCATTGAAAGCTATGGCCCCATCCACGTCCTTGTCGCGCGATGCCATCTCTTTCTGTGTTGTATAATTCAATCCCCGATGTGCTTGATGTTCAAACCAAGCCTCTAGCTCCTTGAAACTAACCACCCCATCAGTTGGTGCTTTGTCTATCAAAGGGAACAAAATGTACAACCTTAAGGTTGTATTTAATTTTCCTTCACTAAAATACTCATATGCATCGTCAACCTCATCCACAAAGGAACTATTTTCAAAATTGGAGGAAGTTTTACTATTAATGGGGTCTTCTTGTCCCCTATTTTCAGCCAGTCTTTCCAACTTGCTGACTAGAGGGTCGAAATTTGTGATCCGGAATTCGAAGCCTAGGCGGCGATTTAGGCCACGATGATCACGACCGTGTTGTCTGGAGGGAGAGAATACCATGATGATGAAGAAGGCGGTGGCTATGAGGGTGTAAACCACCGCATTGGCCATTAGAGACACAGAGAGAACAAAGGGTGAGATATTGGCATGCATAGGAGAAGTTGGTGGTGGGTATATTATTTTGTTGGTTTGGTTTGAAGGAACCACATTGGTGGTGGGAAAAACGGTTATTGACAGTTATTATTGAGGGGTTGCGGCGGTTGCCTAAAATACATATTGTGTGTTCCAATTTAGCAACCTCATCTTTCCTAACTTGGTTTTTACCAAGAGAGAGTAGCTGAACTGGTTGTGAGTTGTGACCTCCTGCTATTAATGATGGAGAGAAATGACGATGTGTCATTTTAGTTTTTATGAGGAGAAATGGTCAACGTGGCTGTTGGCACCCTCCCATCATTTTTTTTGGAATAATCCCACAATTGAGAAGGGGAACAGATTACCCGTGATAATAGTCCCTAACATTTTGGGATACTTCCACCTCCGACAGTCTTAGCTCATTTCAGCGCGTTTGTGTCTCTGTCAATTGCTCTCTTAAACGATGGGTCCTTGTGTATGTTTGTTTCTAAATAATAAAAAAAAAAAAAAAGAATGAATAATTGTCCTACCTTACTTAAGAGAGTGTGTTGTGTGTAGTATAATTTGCCTCAATTTCCTTTAAAAGTTATCATAACTTTTAAATAAAATTGTGATTTGCTTTTATATTAGAACTCATTTTTCTCTTCCTTACGTATTTCTCAAAAAAAAAAGAAAAAAAAGAAAGAAGAAGAAGGTGGTAAGCTACCTATGTAAAGACATGTGGAGTCAATGATTTAGTATAGGATTTTGTGCATCATCAGGGTGAAAGAAATCAAACCAAATCAAAACAAAAGATACGTGATGTTGGATAATTTACGCAAATTATTAACCCAAATTTCTGTAAGGAAAAGACACTTAATTTTGAACTCCATAACTCAATGACTTTAAGAGGAAAAAAATTGTACTTTTTGTGTCGTATTAACCCAAAATATTTTACTAATGGCATAAAAAATATTTAGTAAAATATTTTATTTTATTTATATCTAAATTTTAATTAATCTAGAGACATATTACTAACATTATTGATTATACTATATAATAAAAGTTGGATTATATAAATAACATTTACGATAAGTGAATACACTTTCTTTATACCACACGTATAATAAAAGTATCCTCACAAACCTTAGCACATATACATCATCAAATTTATTAATTTAACTGTGCTCTACTTTCCCCTCAAAAAAAAAAAAAAAAAAAAAAAACTGTGCTCTACTTAAAGTTCTATTATTAATTAAGGTAATTATACTCTAGATAAATTTCTCTTACCAAAGTTTCAATAAATTTAAATTAATATTTCAATCAAATTTTAAAATTTCATTATTCACTTAAATTGTTTTGTTCATCTTCTGTAACTTTTAGTTAGTTTTTTTTTTTTTTTTTTTTTTTGCTTTGAAAAAAATCTGTCTTATATATAACATAAGGTCATGTTAACTGATGCCTTTAGGGCAATTGTTAACAAACTATTTTAGGAAAATTTTAACACAATTTTTATGAGAAATAAAAAAATCCATCAAAACATTAAGGTTATGTTTGGTAACAATTTTTGTTTTTTATTTTAAAAAACTTGTTTTTGGGAATATAAAAAAAAAAAAAAATTTCTTGTATTTTTGAAATTAAAAACATGTTTGGTTTGAAATTAAAAAGATAATTTTTTGAAAAAAAATAGAAAATACTAAAATATGTTGTTACTAGGATTTGAATTCTAATACTAACTCATTAAATGAAACAAATTAACTAAATTAAATGTGTGTTTTCATTGACGTTTGAAAATTAGAAACTAAAAATAGCATTTTGTATTTTATTTTATTTATATATAAATTTTAATTAATCTAGAGACATATTACTAACATTATTGATTATACTATATAATAAAAGTTGGATTATATAAATAACATTTATGATAAGTGGATACACTCTCGTGGATTCACTCTCTTTATACCACACGTATAATAAAAGTATCCTCACAAACCTTAGCACATATACATCATCAAATTTATTAATTTAACTGTGCTCTACTTCCCCCTCAAAAAAAAAAAAAAAAAAAAAAAAAAAAAACTATGCTCTACTTAAAGTTCTATTATTAATTAAGGTAATTATACTCTAGATAAATTTCTCTTACCAAAGTTTCAATAAATTTAAATTAATATTTCAATCAAATTTTAAAATTTCATTATTCACTTAAATTGTTTTGTTCATCTTCAGTAACTTTTAGCCTTTTTTTTTTTTTTTTTGCTTTGAAAAAAATCTGTCTTATATATAACATAAGGTCATGTTAACTGGTGCCTTTAGGGCAATTGTTAACAAACTATTTTAAGAAAATTTTAACATAATTTTTATGGGAAATAGAAAAATCTATCAAAATATTAAGGTTATGTTTGATAACAGTTTTTGTTTTCTATTTTTAAAAACTTGTTTTTGGGAATATAAATAAAAAACAATTTTCTTGTATTTTTTAAATTAAAAACATGTTTGGTTTGAAATTAAAAAGATAATTTTTTTGAAAAAAAATAGAAAATACTAAAATATGTTGTTACTAGGATTTGAACTTTAATACTAACTCATTAAATGAAACAGATTCACTAAATTAAATGTGTGTTTTCATTGATTTTTGAAAATTAGAAACTAAAAACAGCATTTTGCATGTTTTCAATTTCCTTCATTAATTGAGTTTTGAGAACAATTTTTTTTTTTTTGTACATTTTAGGTTGCCAAACAAGTTTTTTAGTCTCAAAAATAAAAAATAAAATTGTTTTTGGAAACAGAAAATAAGGGAAAAAAACAGTTACCAAACATACCAATTGTTTTTTTTTTCCCCCATTAAAATTTTTCTAAAGCGGTTCATTAATAAATACCCTTAGGGCTTAGGGCATCTGTTAACATTTTTCCATAAAATAAGATAAATTTTTATTATTATAATTGACAAAGTTTAGTTACAAAATTGATTGTAACTTAATGTTACAACCTTACTCAATATCATCAATATTATTGCATATTTTGGAAATCTAAACGTTGGGTTGCATGTTCTTTACGCTTTTAATACACATGTCAAATTTTGTCACAATCTATTATTATTTACTATATGATATATAAGATTATATTTTATGCATAATTTTAAACTATAAAAACTTGAAATTTAAACAATTTATTGATCTTATAAATTTTGTAAGTAGAGAGGAGATAAAAAGAAAATGTAATCCAATAGTAGATTTGTCAAAATTCACCTCCAATAAAAAGATATTGAGTTACAAAATTTTAAAAAAATTAAAGATCAGTAGTTATGTCATTAATAAATTGTTTAAATTGAAAGTTTTTATAGTTTAAAATTATGTATAAAACATAAGCTTATACTATCGTATAATAAAAAAATTTGATTGACATAAAATTTAATAAATATATTAAAAGTGCAAAAAAATATAATTTAACGATTAGATTTTTAAAATATATAATAATATTTATTTTATCGAGTAAGGCTATAATTTTATGTTATACCCAAATTAATTTTGTAACAAAAATTTTGTCATATTATAATTTTATAATAACGTGAGTCTAACCGTGAATGACACTCTAATTGTCATTGTTGTATTGTTTTTGACCAAAGACCAGGAAGACCTCAAAGACGTGGGAAAATGAAGGGCCAGGATCATCCCAACACAAAATATAAATCTCATTGGCTTGACAACACAAATCTTGAATTCCATTGGTCCACGTCATCACCAATGACGCTCTCTCTGAAATACACAAACTCACTGACCCGTCCCCGACAGTTAAGGAAGGTCCCATATAAATAAACTTCGAACTCACAAACACAAAAACAACAACAACAACATTAGTCACATACAATTTTTCTAGTAGTTCTGCAAGAAAAATTTAAAGGAGGTTGGAGCTTTTTTACGTGATGGACAGTGCGTTTAGACTACGCGCTTCTCTGATCTTTCTGGGCATCGTTTTGTTTGGTGAGTCTTTGTGTTTTTTCACTTCCTCATGTACTTTGTTTGAGAGCTTTTTTTTTTGAGCAACTAAGAAAGAAAGAAAAATTCGTTTTTTGGGTCTTATTTTTCATGATGTTTTATTCAGAACCAAAACAAAAAGCTTAAATTTTGATGGAGAAGAAGACTAACTATTGTTATATTGCTATTAAATTTTGATAGAGAAGAAGACTAACACTATTGGTATATATATTTACTATTGGAAATGTTTGTATTGGTTTGAAACTTGTGGTACTTTATTTATTGTAGAGAAGAAGATCAATTGTTGTTATATTAATCATATGTTTAATGCGATTTGTTTGAATGCACTTAGAAATTGAATCTGGGTCTTTTTTCATTTTATGTGTTTTGAGATGATTAGATATTATAGATCGAAAGTTTTGAGTGGTTGAGCTAAAATGCTACTTAGTTTAGGATCGCATCTATCTTGTTTTCATGGCTGGAGATGCTTTAATTAATTGATTATGATTTGATTTGATTGAGTTTCATGATTCGGTGCCTTACTCTGCACCCTTTAGTTGAAAAGCCATGTTAGGGGCACTAAAAAATTTCACATTTTTCTCGACTTGCTAAGGTGGTAAGTTTTGATTGGAGTAATTTCACTCTTTATAATGTATTGATCGGTTAGTTGTGAAAAAATTTGTGTTACTAGATTTATACTTTAGTTGAATCATCTAATTAATTTTCCAAAAAGACGGGAATGAGATGTAATTAATTCTGATTTTTTTGTTAACAGGGAGTTTATTCGCATTTTCTATTGCGAAAGAGGAGGCAAACAAGTTAGGAACAGTGATTGGGATAGACCTTGGCACAACTTACTCTTGTGTTGGTGTTTATAAGAATGGACATGTTGAAATCATAGCGAATGACCAAGGTAACCGGATCACCCCTTCATGGGTTGCATTCACTGATAGTGAGAGATTGATCGGCGAGGCAGCTAAGAATCAGGGGCCTGTCAATGCCGAGAGGACCATCTTCGATGTCAAAAGACTTGTCGGAAGAAAGTAATGTGTCTTTCACTCTGTCTATCTCTCTTGTAGATAAAATGTGTGTGAGAATAGTGTTCCTCAAGGGTTTATATTGTGCCTTTTGCAGGTTTGATGACAAGGAGGTACAGAAGGACATGAAACTTGTTCCATACAAGATTGTGAACAAGGATGGAAAACCCTACATACAAGTAAAGATCAAGGATGGGGAGACTAAAGTTTTTAGTCCTGAGGAGATAAGTGCTATGGTTCTAACAAAGATGAAGGAGACAGCTGAGGCATTCCTTGGGAAGAAAATTAAGGATGCTGTTGTGACAGTACCTGGTAAAGTGAAATTTCTTGTTTTGGATTTAAATTCCAAGTTGATCTAGGAAGCAAACTATGATTAATATATGATTGACTAATATACTCGGTTCATGAACCCTACAGCTTACTTCAATGATGCCCAAAGACAGGCTACCAAGGATGCTGGTGTTATTGCTGGATTGAACGTCGCAAGAATTATAAATGAACCAACTGCGGCAGCCATTGCCTATGGTTTGGACAAGAAGGGTGGTGAGAAGAACATCCTTGTCTTTGACCTTGGAGGTGGAACATTTGATGTTAGTATTTTGACAATTGACAACGGTGTTTTTGAGGTTCTTGCCACAAATGGAGACACTCATTTGGGAGGTAACTTCCCTGCATGCTTAATGTTATGTTACTTGTGCCTTTTGCCCTCTATTAGAGGAATGGTGGATTCTGTGAGCTGGGTAGAGAACAATTTAATTTGGGAAAGTATAAGAAGTTTGACACACATTCATTTCTCTTATAGGTGAGGACTTTGATCACAGAGTTATGGATTATTTCATCAAATTGATTAAGAAGAAGCACAGCAAGGATATCAGCAAGGACAATAGAGCTCTTGGGAAGCTGAGGAGAGAAGCTGAGCGTGCCAAAAGAGCCTTGAGCAGCCAGCACCAGGTTCGTGTGGAGATTGAATCCCTCTTTGATGGTGTGGATTTCTCTGAACCACTTACCAGAGCTCGATTTGAAGAGTTGAACAACGATTTATTCAGAAAGACCATGGGACCTGTTAAGAAGGCCATGGATGATGCTGGATTGGAGAAGCGCCAGATTGATGAAATTGTACTTGTTGGTGGAAGCACCAGGATTCCAAAGGTTCAGCAACTTCTTAAGGACTTTTTTGATGGTAAGGAGCCCAACAAGGGTGTGAACCCAGATGAGGCTGTTGCTTATGGTGCTGCTGTACAAGGAGGCATTTTGAGTGGAGAGGGTGGTGATGAAACCAAAGGTACTTTTCCCTTGCAATTACAAGTCATGAATATTTTAGGAATATGACTGGTCCACTGACTACTATTATCTGTTAAATTGTATTCAGATATCCTTCTCTTGGATGTGGCCCCACTTACCCTTGGTATCGAAACTGTTGGTGGAGTGATGACAAAATTGATTCCTAGGAACACTGTTATTCCAAGCAAGAAATCCCAAGTCTTCACAACTTACCAGGATCAGCAGACAACTGTCACTATCCAGGTACAAAATATTTTTGCATTAGTGTTTACTCTTTAGTTAGCATAATGAATGGGAAGAAATCATATCTCCATACTAATCTTGAAAGTCAGTGTGCAAACTGGCTTTCATGTGTAAGTTTGATTAATTCCTTTTGCATCTGTTTTGATGCCAAGTTCGTTCTCTTCAACAGGTTTTTGAAGGAGAAAGGAGTCTCACAAAAGACTGCAGACTGCTTGGGAATTTTGATTTGACTGGAATTGCTCCAGCTCCAAGGTTGTTTTCCCATGCCCCTTTTAAATCTGCTTCCATTCTATCAAAGTTTTGTGTGCTTTAACTTACTAGAATTGGCTTGTTTCTTTGAGCAGAGGAACACCTCAGATTGAAGTCACATTTGAGGTTGATGCCAATGGTATTCTAAACGTGAAAGCTGAAGATAAGGCCTCAGGGAAATCAGAGAAGATCACAATCACCAATGACAAGGGCCGGCTGAGTCAAGAGGAGATTGATCGGATGGTGCAGGAGGCCGAGGAGTTTGCCGAGGAAGACAAGAAGGTCAAGGAGAAGATTGATGCCCGAAACAGCTTGGAAACCTATATCTACAACATGAAGAACCAGATCAATGACAAGGACAAACTCGCGGACAAGTTAGAGTCTGATGAGAAGGAGAAGATTGAGACAGCAGTTAAAGAGGCACTTGAGTGGTTGGATGACAATCAGAGTGCTGAGAAAGAGGATTATGAGGAGAAGCTGAAAGAGGTAGAGGCTGTTTGCAACCCAATTATAACTGCTGTCTATCAGCGGTCTGGTGGAGCCCCTGGCAGTGAATCAGATGGAGGAGATGATGATGATTCGCATGATGAACTCTAAATCTTTTAAGCAATTCAAAGACATTTGAGGAATAGGATAAACAAGGTGGTCTAATTTTATTTGGTTTTTGGTTTAGTAGGGTGGAAGGAAACACAGTGTGGGGTTTAACTCCCTTGTGCTTCCTTTCCTTCAGTTCAATTTTGAGAAGGTGATTTGTATAGAGTGATCCTATATTAGAAGCATAGGATTTTTACATCCCTTATTGGGGAAAATAACTCACATAAAAGTTGTTTGTCAGCAATTGAAGTACAGGCAGGTGATTTCTATGTTTCACTTTTCTTTGTAGTGTTAATTTTAACAAGTCAGGTTGCCTTGCACCGGTAGGAAGGGAATACTTTAATTATGTATTGCTAGAAAAATATATGTGGTGGGAATCATAAAATCATCCTCTTCTTCAGGAAGTGCCTATTTCCAATTAGCAAAGGTGATCTTGGAGGTAGGGCTCATCTGCACACATAGGACTGGGATTCATTTTTCCTGAGAGAATCAAACTCCATTTAATATTGGATCTGATAAATGATTGACATGAGATAATTTTACCACAACAAACTCTAAGATATAAAACATCAATCAGTCACTCACAAGATTGTGAAGAAACGACATCAGGCATTAGAATCCTAATTCGACCAAAGCACTCTTGCCTTCCTTTTGCATGAAATCATTTACCCCATTAACAATACCTTCAAAATCCCCATCCTCAGTCTCCTCAATAGCCTCGTCCTCAAAATCACAAACATTATTCCTCAGGTTAAGATTGTACGTCAAAATTCCATTCTCTTCAATGATTGTGAAGAATCAACTACCCCACTAACAATACCTTCAAAATCCCCATCCTCGCTCTCCTTAACAATTCCATCATCAAAATCATATACCTTTTTCTCCACCTCAGGGTTGTATGCCCACTCCAATCTCGTCAAAACATCAGAGTCCTCCCATTTCCCAACAATTCTGCCTCCTTCTTAGCCTTCCCCATCAAAACTTCTCTCCATGAAAAACCTGCATCCGCAATCCTCTTCGAAGCCCCATCATTCATATCCCCCACAACAACCATCTTCAAACACCTTAACTTCGCCTCCTTCAAAACATCCACAAAATCCAATGATGAATCATGAATCATTCGATAACAAGCATCATACATTCAACTCTCCTCCTATCCATGACATCCACCATATGATTCTTCAATGCAAAATCTGCCGCTTGTGGTTTATTCAACACAATTTCAACCCAAAACCCCGCTGCTTCAACTCATCCGCCAAACTGTACCCTAACTTGGGAGTCAAGACATCCCTTGCACCATTCATATACTTCTCCATCTTCATGGAATACTCAACCACCAACTTCACCCTCCTTTTCCCCTTGGCAACTCTATCTGATTCAACCTTTTAACCAGCTCATGCTCATGAATTTGCTCAAAATAATTCACAAATTTCTCATTTGTTTAAAAATTCCTCCCGCAAACCCGAAAAAGATATTGCTCAGCTGTCTTAATCATTCCCTTATTCTCCAACTGCTTCAACACTTCCTCTCTTTAGTTTGCTCCCTAACAACTTGAGGGACATACCTAAATGCATGGCAATTTGCATAAGCCACTATGTATCTAACAACCCAAAAAGATGCTGCCTCAACCTTTAGTTTGACAGCAGCCTCTTAGAGCATCTGCACCCACCCGTGGGTGCAAAATTTTCCTTCTATTTTACAATACAAATTTACTTTTCCTATTTTATACTATCAATTTGTAAAAACACCCGCATCAGATTATCTATAATACATCATCTTTTATTTAAATAATACTTTCTCACCTTTTTTTTAATTTTTATTATTTCACTTACCCATGGCCTCACCACTTTACCCCACACACACACTCCACCTAAACACTCTCTCTTTCTTTTTCTTTTTCTCCTTCTTCTCCTTCTTTCTTCCTCTGCATTGTTTTCTTTTTCGGCATCTTCATCTTTCTTTCTTCTTCTTTTTATTTTGCTATTCTTTCTTTCTTCATATTCTTTTTCATTTCTAAAAAAAAAAATATTTCTCTTTGTCCCCCCATATCTCTCTATCAAACTGGTGCTCTCTTCAAATCTGAAAAAAGATTTCTCTCTACCAAGCCTCCATGACTCAATACACTCACACTCTGAAACTCTCTCTCATGGCAGCGACAAGCATTCCATGGTAGCGGTGGCTTGGGTTTTGGGTTGATTTGTATTTTGCCAAATGGGTTTTCTGGTGTTTTATTTTGAGTTGATTTTAAGTTGGGTTTGTGATGATTTTTCATTAATTTTGGGTTGATTGTGTTTGGATTAAATTGATGTTGTAATGGGTTGGCTGTGGTGATGGTAGTGGTGGTGGTTGGTTAGTTGTGACGGTGGGTTGATGTTGGTGGTGGTTGGTTGTGATGTTGGGCGGATGTTGTGATTGTCTTCTTCTTCTTCTTCTTGATGTTGAGGAGAGGGTGAGAGAGAGTCTGACAAGGCAAGGGAGAGGAGAGAGAAAAAAAAATACAAAGCTACAGTACCTGTGTATATATGCACGGTTACTGTAGCAATTTTGTATGTAACCATAGCAATTTTGCATATATGCAAAGTTATGCAAACTCTTACAAACATCGATGCAGGCCTATTTTATGCTATATTGTGCAAATTTTTGCACATTTTGTATTTTACACCCACTAGTGTGAATGCTCTTATAATGGGAATAAGTTTGGTGTTTTATTGTCCAAATCCCAAAAAATTGCTACATTGATTTTTTTTAGCAATTTTTGGTGATGGGTCCTGAGAATTAAAGCCTGGTTTTGATTCAAAGTGACAAAATCTAGTCAATAGGGGAAAAGGGTTTACGATCTGTAAAGTTTTGAGTTGAGTTTGCAGAAAAACTTGTGTGATTTGATGAATACATCAATAGGCGGTGGGATCTCTCCTTTTTGTTTTATTGTTGAATTACTCTTAAGATCTTGACATGTTTGTTTTTGTTATGTTTTACTTTTTTTAACAGTTAAAGTAATGATGTGGATTATAGATGACTATCGGAAATGGACTCAGATAAGTTAAGTGACATTTCTCAAACCATAAGTAAGCACTATTAAAATAGGCTAGACAACAAGCAGGTAAATTACAATTACCTCTTATTTTATTCACCATCTCTCCTGCCATTCTCTCTCCTCATTCGCAATTGTGTTGGGTTCTGTACTATTGTAGGTAGAAAATAGGTTATCTTAATGAGATGTAATGCAAAATAAATAATAGGATGTATGACGTGTTGTAAGAGTGGTTACGTAAAATAAATAAAATGGACTTTGGTGATGCAAAAAACATATATATTTTTTTTGAAGTTCATAGGAATGCTCTAACAACTCCCCTATTCTAGGGTTTATATTTTTGCAGTATCACATGCCCACATTTGAAACTAATGCACAATTAATCAGACCATAAATCAATTTCACTATTCCATATGCATGCTGTTTTACCCCTTGAATTCATTCTTCACAATTGCTTTAGTTCAATATTAGTAAGAAACAAAATATTGGGTAGAAAAAACCTTGATCACTAACTTAATATATTTGGAAGAGGTAAAAAGTTTAAAGGGTTAATATATAAACATATACATCAACTAAGAATTTGCCAAAAATGACTTCAGCAAGATAACCTAAGACTAATAAACAATCAGTCAATCTGCTTCCCCACACTTCGCATCCAAGGCCAGTTTGCCTTACAGAGATCAGAAGGGGAGTCACCATCATTGTCCTTTAAATCTGTACCTGCATTTTGCTTCACAAGACATTCGGCAATGGCTTCTCTCTCACACACAACAGCATAATGCAAAGGGGTTTGGCCATCATTGTCCTTCCAATAGAGAGATAGAGACAATTTAAACAACAAAAATGAAAGTTGAGAGGGAAAGAAATAACATGCATGGAAGAATCTTTTAAGGTGATGCTTGAGATGAATAGTATTGGGAGCAAGAACGAACTCCAAAATGCAAAAAATGATCATATAAACTATCTATGCAACCCTTGGACTTGGCTCAGGTAAAAAAGGGGTAGTGTGGGGTAGATTTTAGGTCTGTCTTGCCTAGTAAAACGAAATATGAAGCATTTCAAACTACCTTTGCATTTACATCAGCATTCCTGCTAAGAAGCAATTCAGTGATGTTAAGGTGTCCACGATCTACAGCCCAATGCAATGGGGTACGACCCTCACTATCTGCAATAAATTTAGGCAAACTGAGAAGGCAACATAAGATTTGATTATCTTTGGAAGGAAGAGTACATTTAAAAATAAAATAAAATCCTTTGAACTCCTCATTTTATTACACAATGAGTACATACTACACATCAAGAACAGAAAATAATACGTGCATCTTGTGTCTATAAAGCTTAATGAATTTGCGGCAGTACAACAATTCAATTCTCTGATTTAAGCTCTTATAGATCATTCAAGTGAAATTTCAGTATCATAACAAGTTTCTGTGTGCATAAATATTGGGGGGTGGGGGATAAAGAAAGAAAGAAAGAAAATGCACAAATAAGTATAATGATAAGCCTATTCATGTACTCCTACAAGAAAAAATTATGCCATACTTAAAAAAAAAAAAAACCAATCCATATATTGGAAACAGAGTTGAGTATTGGGCAGTTCAAATCAGCTTGTTCGAATTTATGTCAAGATCGATGTTGATCTAAAATAAGCTAATGTTTTCTAGATTTGGTTAAGTAATGCTTCAGTGAACTTGGGTCTGTTCTCAAGCTGTATCAGCTTGCCAGTCAGTCCAATCTAACATGAAAATTTGTGAACATCCAAGACTCCTGCCATCACTAATCCAGAAACATTATTACAAGTTACGAGAAAGGTTACTTTATCAGCCAGTTTCACTTATCAATTATGCATACCTTAATTGTGCACAAGCCTAATAGAACCAAACCTAACTTTGCCCTAGCTTTGGCTTCTTAAGCGATCAAGCTCATAAAATAAGCTTGCCCTTGGCTCCTTAAATGGGTGAAACACACTTCTGAAGAGCCGAGTATGAGCTGTTAACAAGCACCCTGGGCTGTTTTAATCACCCAAAATATTTTTAAGTGACATAGGGAAAATCCCCAATTTTCCTGCATGCAGTTGTGTTGGATTTAGGGTTTTGATATAAGGAGAGGAAGGTCTTGACTTAGGGTTATAACTTATAAGAAAGAAGGAAAAGAGACATTTATTGTGTTCAAGGTCGTATGAACAGTTTACCAAAAAAAAAAAAAAAAAAAGGTTTTATGAACAGTATCCCAAGAAAGAGAAAAAGAAAATAGAATGGGACTAGACCTTTATAACCAAATCAATTTTACTTTAATTGGATTCCACACATGGGCCCCCATAAAATAAATCTCAAATAGACAAATTTGCAAAATAATAACAAATTAATATTCCATGACTGCATCATAAAGACATTGCAGAAACACCTATAGGATCTCAACATCTATTCTAAATCCAACAATGATGTTTACATAATTGAAAATTTTACGAAGTTAAAAATGGGGACAGCTAAAAAGAACCAAACCTTTCAGATGTACTGAGACACCACCTTCAATACACTTAAGCAAATTATCCACTTCTCCTTCCCTAGCAAAGGCATGAATAGCATCCATTTTCCTGAAAACAAAACAAGAAACATTTATCTCAGCCAAAAGAAAGAAAGAAATGCCCTTGACACTGTTATCAATAATTTATTCTTCCAACAAATGGTATCTCTTGGTGAAAGAAACTGTTATCAAGGAATAATTAATATAATTTATGAAAAATAAATAAATGCTTTGTAATGCTAAGAGGAAGTATAGTATGGCAGAAAACAGGCACATCCATAGACATCTTATTAACTTATTATGCACCATACATTAGGGATTTAAACCTAGCTAGCATAAAACTACTTTATTTTTCTCTCAAAAGCAAGAAAGCAACCTCTTAAAACCTTTATTAGTTCCTCAACAAGAACAAAATTTGTTTCTATTGGTAAGTTACACAATTTTTAAATCCATGACCTCACTCACCACCCATTCTAATGGGACTAGGAATTGTCATTTAAGCCAAAGTGGATTGTTGCTAACCAAGAACAAAATGAAAGTGCAGATAGACATGATTCATGATATATATATTTTTTTTTGAAGGACATGATTCATGATAGTTATGCTAAATCACTGATTCCTGGGTCAAGACAAACAGAAAAGTTTTGACTTATAACAGTCAGACAAAGCCTCTTCCATGGGTCCCAAAAAATACAATATCCTAACCTGCAATGACCTCCAAAGAAAAGTTAGCAATCATAAAACCATTAAGTAAAATTGACAACAGGAAGTTAGTGTTGAGATCTCACTAAGAATCCATCAAAAATATTATTAAAGGCCCTCTCTCCACACTATAGAGTTACAACTTACAACCAGACAAATCATAGACCACCATCCAGTAATCAGCCATCCATAATCAGGTCAGATACCAAGAATGGAAAACCCAACTCATTCCGAAAGGGACATTATGTTTTGGAAAGTTAATAGGAAATTGTTAAAATCGTTCTGCATCCAATTACATTCAAATATGCACCTGGTAGGTGGTGGTTGTTATTTATAAATGCACCCAGTGGTCCAGTATTGGTAAGTTACACCTGAGAATGGGTTTTGAAACCACAACCACACCCTCCACCCTTTCTTATAAGAAAGAAGTGCCATTTAAGCTAGAGCACATAGGCCAAAGTGTCTATTAAAAATATCTGATCTCCTCATCTAATAATCAGTCGACCACGTATAATTTGTTGCAACAGGTCATGCAATAAGGTGTACAGAAAATCTAAACATGACTGTTGACCTGGATTCTTGTCAACCTTCAAATCATAGTAACTAAAAAAAGACCACTGACAATTGAGAAAGCGCCCTAATAATTACTATTCCAAGAAATTAGTCATCCCTGTTATGTATAGAGCTAACTGCAGCCCCCAGTCATGGAAAGCTCTCAACACCACCTATATTTATCTTGACTAGCTGTTATCCTCTTGAAGATTGTGCATGGGCATGCATGCAGCCGCAGATGGGATTGTTAAATTCAGAATATGAGCAGCCTCCAACTAAGCATGATCAAAGCCAAGCAAAAGACATACATGCACACACTCTACATGTTTTTTTTTTTTTCATATAGATACAGAATCACTTAAAGGCCATGAAACCACCTTCATGCTGAACTAATTAAGGCTTTAAATGAGAACAATGGACTTTTATATTAAGAAGTTCTAAGAACCTTACAACTCATTTCCAGATTCCTCCTCATAAACAAAAGTGCTGAAAACTGGTCCCATCGGTCCTTTAGCATCTGTATTTGATGCATCACCTCCTCTACCTTTGCTCTTCTGATTATACATGAGTTAATAAACCAGGAAAGAGTTAAAAAAAAGAAAAAGGAAAAAAAAAAAAAAGAGAACATCACATAGAAAGTAAGTACATGTACAGAAGACTAAAGAAACAGCAAGTCAGAAAAACAAAAATATTCTCACCAAAGTTGAACCATCTGCCCAAGTAGGATACAAATCTGTAACAATATCAATGTACTTCTCCATAGCTTCTTCTGCAGGCATAGCACCCAATTTCTGCCATGCTTGCCTACCACACATCAGCCAGGACAATATATTTCACACACTCAACCAGGAAGTCTTAAAGTGGAAACAATTTCATGGACCTAAATAAATATAATGTGCGCAATTGAAAATGAAGTCTGAACTATAGCAACTCTATATACTAATGTGCTTATTTCAATCTCTTTTTCCCCCTTATGTTACGTATATATTAAAACTGATACTGTTGGTATGTGTGTGTGTGTGTGTGTAGTATTGGTAACTAGAGGTGACAGATGTTAAACAGATCTTTTTAAAAAAAGAAATTATCACAGGTGGATGATAAGAAAAGAAAAACAATGTATCCATATAAAGGCTGAAATTAGATCAACCAAAGAAACAAAAGCTGCACAATTCATGCAAGCAAAAATTATTTTTTCTTTTTTTTGGATAGACATGTTAGGAATTGAACCTATGGCATCTGCTCCTTGATGATTGCTCGTTACCAATAGGTTTTCTTTTTGTTAAGGTAATCAATCACAAGTCCTTATTCAATAACAAGAGACTTTTACTAATTGAGATAATTAAAACCCACACAAAATCATTCACTTATTTTGAAGCTTTACCGAAAAGTAATCAGATTCTCAATACATCACATGACAGACTCCACATGAACTCTGTTTATGAGTAATTGAAATTTTACTCACAACACCCCGTATATAGAATTATAGTCATGATCTAACTCGTTTGAGAGTGTCACTTGAGGCAAATTTATTTGTAACTAAGACATTGATTTGTACATTTTTCAACTGAACACACACACACACACACACACACAAAGTTCTACCCCAAAAGCTATAACAGATTTCCTAGTAAAAATAAATGTCATAGTCATATACATTACATTCTATACTTTCTAATTCGACAACAGCTAAGAATTATGGTCTACTTTAGTGCTGAATTCCTAAAGATCCAACATCAAAATTTACATAGAATTTTCTTCAAAATCATCTATAACCTTTCACAAACATAACCAACTTTGTTACTTAATACTAACTACAACCCCCCATTGACTTTAGTCAAATACCCAAAACCTTCAAATCCCACATTGAATCAAACACACCCCTAAACCACATAACACCTCATCACCAAGCTTATGCAATCAATCACATTCACATTCCACATAAAACCCACAAGACCCATTAACACAAATCAAAAGAAACACACCCAAAAACTATCAAAAAGGTGACAATGACAGTGCGAAAAACGACATTCAATACCATTTAGCTCGAGCCGTCATTTTCAAAGCGGAAGGCTGAGGCGTACTGCAGGGACCTTCAGTGGCAATCTTGTAAAACCCATAAAGCTTCAACTGCAACTCGTTCGACACCTTCTCCGACACCCGATCGGCCGCCGCCGCCGCCACGAACGCCGTGGCGGCACTGAACGTCTCGTCCAATTCCGTACTCTCCACTCCCTCCCAATCATCATAATCATCCTCGTCATCATCATCGTCGTCACCACCATCGTCGCCGTAAACGCTGTCGTTTCCGACGCTGCCTTGCTCGGCGACCATGGAGTAAGAATCGTGGGAATCGTGGGCCGGGGGGCTAGAAGCACTGCCGTCGTGGTCGTGGTCTTGGTCGAGGGTTTCCGGTTCGGTTTCGGGTTCGGGTTTCTTGGGCTCGGCGGAGCGAGAGATTGAGAGGTTGTCTTCTTTGAAAGAGATGACTATGGAGATTAGCTTGGCGAGAAGGTAGGAGAAAATGAGACCAAGGACTACGGATTGGACGAGTTGTTGCCAATCAGCCATGGCTGTACGGAAAATTCGATTTCTGTGTAAAAACCCTAATTGTACGGAATGGGGGTTTTCAAATCCCTAGAAATGGAACATATGCGAGAGAGTGAGAGAGAGCGTTAGGAACAAACAGCTAAAAAATTTTCAGGGAGAGAGAGAGAGATGACAAATGTGAAATACAGAGGGAGACCAGAGAGAGAGAGAGAGAGTCGTGTTTTTGTTTTTTGGTTGCGCCAGGTGGAAACAGGACGCACGGTATTGATTGATGATTGATCATATATGTATGTAGGTATGTATTTTTTTTTTTATAGTTTATTTGGATAACGTGAGATAAATAGTTAAAAGTTGACTTATTTAGAAAATAAAAATTAAGCTTGAAATTGAGAAAAAAAAATATATTGTAGAATTTGTAAATAGGAGATAATTTAAGTAAAAAAATTAGTTTATAATCGATTGTCAAATGCATACTGAGAAATCTCAAGCAGTTCACATAGTAGTGTATGTCCGATGATTCAATAAATGCGCAATAATAAATGTATGATAATCATTGAACATACAAATTATTAAGTGTTTTGGGAGCAATATGGTAATGAGTGGTGCTATGAATGGTGAGCATGTCGTAGAGTATTTGGTATTGTATAATTACAAGATGAGTTCTATGTTTGTGGGGCTCTACTTCCCACCCAATATAACCCAATAAATCAACATGGGGGCGGTGGTTCTTGTCATCTTTGATAAATGATAATGACACTTGGTTGATCACTATGTGGGTGATAATTAGTGTGGGGCATCACTATGTGGTTCTTGCTATTTTGAGACCTCTTTGGTCTTTGCCATCAATATGAGGTGTATGGACAGTAGTAGCTTGGTAGTTTCCACGTTGGCAATAGGTCATTTCGAGTCATAAGTTGATGTGATAAAACTTGGAAGGTTAAGGTTGCAATTGTCTTGCTACCATTGGTCTAATTAATACATTCAAGTGTTTGGTTTAATTTGCTCTTTTTAAATGTATTCTAGTTGGAAATCCGTGCAATAGCAAAGCTATTGAAAGTAAGATCTAATAATATCTTGGTTATTTTCTTCTTCTCTTTAATATGTCATTTTCCACATATAGTTTGTTATATAACCCATCTAGGTAATAAGTTGTTATCAGGTGAATATGTTAGAGACTGAACCAGTATGGAGGTTGAACATATATACCCACCATAAGGTAAAAATGCCATTATACGTTGAAATGCTATTAACATTTGCCACCAATATTTTTTGTTTTAACTTTTAACTTATGTTACTTTTGTAAAACTTTTTAAAATCTCACTTTTTCAAAGTATAAGTATAATTTAACTCACCTCTAATAAAAAAAAGTAAATAAGAAGTCAAATAAGTTGTTGTCAAATGAATAAGCAAGTTATGATGCTTTAATGTTTGGCTAGTTATTTACTAAAATATATGAGATAAAAAGAGTAACATTAAGCAAATAATCTAGCTAACTTGACTTATTTTGAGCCAATGTAAATGATTTTAAGCAAATAAGCTAGCTTTAAGCAAATAGCCCAATCATTCATGCAATTTCCAAAGAGAATTCTCTTGTGGTTGGATAAATTTAATGAATCATGAATCAATAACATTTCAGTTGCATGAATAATGTTCTTCATCCCCTTTCGTTTTTGGATTTTTAGTCTGATGAATGGAGATGGCTCAATCTTATTATATATCTCCTCTTTCTTAACAAAATTTATTATTATATATATATATATATATATATATATAGAGAGAGAGAGAGAGAGAGAGAGAGAGAGAGAGAGAACTACATGCCGAGCAATTGCACCAAAAAAAAACTGGTAACATACTTTTTTTTTTTTTTGAGAAATAACTGGTAACATACTAGATTGCTGCAAAGCACATCCATTGTTTGTTGAAGTTTCAAAAAATAAAATCAGAAAGTAAAATTTTGTTTAATGAATTATCTTCCTTTAACATTGATGACTATCTATAATAAGCCAGTGAAACTCAAAACTGCTATGAATTTTGACTAACACTACGTGTCCATGTCTAGAAACACATGTTACTAATCACTTATTCTACCTTCAAAAAAGAAAAAAGAGATCATAATAATACTATAATAGCTTTAAAAGCCTGCATTAACTTGTAGCAATGGTCCATTAGCAAGCGAGTATCCTTGCAATTCAGCTCATTCTCAATATTTGCATCTTCCATAGCCTGTTCAAAATAAAAGATAAATGAAATCAATGCCTTCAAAAAATAAATAAATAAATACAAATTTATAATTAAAAAATTTTAAATTTAAATAAATAAATAAATAAGGAAGAAGAAGGAGTATATATGAGACTTACTCGGATCCACATCTGTGAGGGCTCCAGAATGTTCAAAATCACAATCATACTCATAACTTCCCATTGCTTGATAGTACATGTTCATGGCATAAGCCGCATGGGCCCGAACTGTATTTGGATCAAAACACATCCCTCCTTCTTGGATCGGCCCACAGTCCAAGCCCAGTCCACAAACATAATCAATATTTCTTTGCAAAGCATCTTGATCAACCCCTGATTTGGGCAGGCACCATCTTTTTCCATCAACTGGCTGTGAAGTTGGACTTGGGCCGATTGGTGAAACCGCTGGGCCTGGGCTCTCATATGGGCTTGGGTTCGTAGGAACAGATGATCTACCCTGCCAGAGCCAAGTCCACAAACCAATCAAGAATTAGCATAATGATGATTAACAAAAATGTTTTATGGTGATTATTGGTGGCAGCAGCTACCGTGGGCCGCATGATCCCTATATCATAGACGGGCGTCATATCGGGCCGAAACAACCCAAAGTTCCTCTCGCTTATTGGGCCGGGCTTGAGATTTTCGTTGAATAGAGCAAAAATGAATGTCTCAAATGTCCTGTTGGGCATGAGAGGTGTCCCAGCACCAGAGTTGACATGCCTCATAAGATTTCCATTGTATTCAGCAGCATTCTCTGGGCTAACACCAACTTGGGCTGAATCTGCCTCCGAAGGCCAACCCGTTTCCGCAATAACTATATCGAGGTCCTCAAAGCCCAACAATTTCATGGCTGAGAAAATTGCATCCAATTGAGCATCCAACATGTTTGTGTATGTAAGCTTAGTGTTCTCATCAAGAACCCCTGGATTGGGCCTAAAAAGTGCATAATCCAATGTGTCACCCGAATACCCGAAATATGGATATGGGTTTACCATGAAAGGTGCATTGGTGGATCTAAGGAAGCTAAACAATGGTTTAAACACATGGGTATCATAGCCTTGTCTAAATTTTCCAGTGGATGGTGGGCTTGAGGATGATAAAATGCCCAAAGAGTGGGGTGTAGAAACCTTAATTTTTGGGTCCAAAGAGGCTGCCACAAGTGCTGTGTGAAGGGTCCGCATGGCTGGGACAAGGCTTGCAATGAACAATTTATTAGCTGTGGATAATACTTCATTGCCTACTAAAATTCGGACTATATTGGTGGCTGGTGTATAAGCTTGGACATTGGTTTTAACCCATTGTTCAGCAAAGCTTAGCTTGGTTAGGTGGGGGATTTGGTCATTAGGGACAGTGATTGTGACCTCAATTCCTGTGTGAGCAAAGGCTTGCAATATTTCAGGGTTGGAGTCAAAGAGCCTGATACGGTCGATAATGGTGGATTCTACAAGGAAATGTGCAACTTGGGGTGACGGAGGAAGATCATTTGCCACTGTGCCATAGTTGACCCCAATGGTTCCTTGCACACCTGAAAACAACATAGTAGAATTTTTAGACTTTTGAGTATGTATTATGTTCAAATCAAAGCGTACAAAGTTAAAGCTAAGTGTAAAGGCCAAAAATGCCAAACTTTTGAATATAGGCCTAATGTTTATCTGGACATACCTTGGAACAGAGTTGATGCAAGGAGAAGCAAGATTTGGCTGACCATTGAAGCAAAAATGATGGCAATGGAGTTATCCATGACTCTAGTGTGGAGGTGATGAAGATGATGAATGGTACAATGGAAGCAGCCATTGCTGAAGAAGTAACCTTGAGATGCTTTGCTTTGTGATTGGGGAAGATTTTGGTTCTAATGGTTGAAAGTGTGCAATGAGAGAGCTTTATCTTTTGTACTTGCTTTAGATGACACTTTGAATATCGGCGTGGCCTTTGAATCTGTTCTATCGTAATCTTTTTGCAGTTTGGGAGGAAATTTTGTTAACAAATGTATAGTCAAATTAAGTGTTTTAGTCTTCTAAATTTGTTTTTTTTAGTATAAGCAAGCAGTTCATACTTGAAACTAAGTATCTGCTAGTTGCTAAAGCTATGTGCTTAGGCTAAAGACAGATCTTGCTTTTGTTGGGAATAATCTTTGCTTAAAATGGTGGAAAAGGAATTGTCATAAACATACTCTAAAGAATAATTTTCTTATAAGTTTTTTGTTTTATTAAATTACACTTTTTGCTTGTGTATAAAGAAACAATAGTGACTTCCGAAATTTTGCAAAAAATTGACAATCCTCCTAAGTTTTATGTCAAGAAGAGTAGATACAATTAATTTCTATTTTACCGAATTACATTTTTACCATATTTAATTAAATCATATATATTATGAACAAAATATGGATTTCAAGCCAAAGGAAAATAAGAAACACTATCGCCTAACAAAGGACAAGTAGTCTACAAAAATAATAAATAACTAGATTTTAAATTAGGAATTTCAACGTATCAATTATATTATCACAACTCATCAAAAAAAAAAAAAAAAATTATATTGTCATAAAGCTTAATGGGGGATTTTTTTTTTCCACAAAAATTTAAGGGTAATTGCTGTTTTCTTAAATTTAAAAGGAAGTTGATGTTATTTATTTTTTTAAAATTTACTCATGCTTTAAACCTTGTGAAGAAGTTTGATTCATATTGTGAAGTGAACTTATTTTTAGTGACCGTTTGGTAAGCGCTGAAACTGGCGTTTTGTGAAGCTGCGTTTTGGACTGCTGGGACCCACGCGCACTCGTAACTGGGAAAAACGCAAGCCTGAAACGTGAGTTTATGTCCCAACACACAGTTTCATTTAAGCTGTTACTGTTCATGGCCCGTTTCAGAAAATCAGCTAAGTCCAATACGCACCGTTTCACTTAAGCTGATGCACACCGTTTTGAACCCAACAGCTGAAACCAATTTTAGCCAATATTACCACTTCTTGCGCGTCCTGTTCATGGCATAACTGAGTGTGCAAACGCTGCGCTGAGGTCCAGAATTTCCCTTGCTCGTCCTGTTCATCGCGCACCAAGCTCTCAGAGCATCAGATCAAACGGTGCGCAGCAAATCCAAACGGCTATGAGGAACTTCTCAACTACCAGAGGCAGAATGGTTTCAATCCCCTTCAATGCTCTGTCCGAAGCCTCTTCAATGTCTTTCACCTACCCTCCAACCACAAAGTTAAGCCCACTCTTCACAGCAGCTTTTGTTTGCAACCCCAGTACGCAGAAGCAAAAGAAAAACTCAGCTCTGTTCAACAAACGCTCGTGCTCACCTTCTCTTTGCGTGAACCATCGTTGCCGCCACTGTGGAACAATCCATTCACGGGTAAGTCTAATTCCATGAAGCTTCATCAAAGTCATAATGTGCTTGTATTTAACCATTTCTGTGTGTTTTGTGTATTGAACAATGTCTGTGTGATCTGCTCTCTGTGGTGTGGTTTTTGTTTTTATCCTTGGTTTACTTGTATGAACTTCTTCCTCTGATGAAATCCAGTAAATATGTGAGTTTACATACAATGTTCCAGCTGACCATGCCTAACTTGTAAAATGCACCCAAACTGTTTGTTGAAATGCCTTACTTATTTGTAGACCGTAAAACATCATTTCTAGTTGAGCATACGTTTGTCTGTGGTACCATGAGGACTCATATTTTGCAAAACTTGGGAATTCAGTGAGATGTTTTTAGTGACCATGCCTTACTTCATCAAATAGTGGTTTTTTTGTATCCCTCGGTTGATGTGTGTTTTTTGTATTCAATAACAGAATCCAAGTTTCTCTGTTCTGTATTTTTTGTACTTATCATTTGGGCATGCCTAACTAATCATAAAATGCACCCGAATTGTTTGTTTAAATGCCTCAATTAGTATAGACGGAAGTTGTAGGAAAAATGGTTAAGCAAAAGAAATCTGTGGAGGGTGGTGGTAATGCTGAAAAGGCTGACTTGAAAGACCGTAATGAACTAGAAGCCTTTTGTCGGTTCTGTGCTGTTCAAGTCATGGAGGGCCAAAGGCAGGCCACTGGATTTTTGACCAAAATTGGGGCTAATGAAGTGATTCGGCAATTGGGTGAGATGGAAAAAGTGGTGACTTGGCTGCAAATAAAAAACAAATGGGATCATCTAAGAAAAAGGTGGAAGATTTATAACAAGTGTTTGGTGAAGGAGCCTGGGTTGGGCTATGATCTTGTAACTGGGAAGTTTGACGCACCTGATGAGTGGTGGGACCGAAAGATTGCGGTTAGTTGTGATCAAATTTTAGTTCTAAAACATTGTACTGTGGTCAACAATATTCTTGTGTTCTAACTATTTGTTGTCCACATGCAGGCATGTCTCGAGGCAAAAACGTTTAGAACGCTTGGTTTGCCGAATCGTGAGCTCCTGGACATCATGTTTGGAGGCACGGTTGCAACGGGGAATAAGTCATTCTGCACGAGTGGTCCAATACCAATGGAAACCACCGAAGGGTCTGGGGACTCCGATAATAGTGTAGAATTTGTTGACCCCCAATGTGAACCCGGTGTGAATGTTGACGCAATGGAGGTTGAAGGTCCATCATCGTCAAGGGCAGGATCGGCAGTGAATAAGGGGAAAGGCTTGGCAACCACTGTTCACATCTTCAAGCCAATTTGCAAGAAACAAAAAAAAAAGCGTTCAGCTACGCAAGAGATGTCGGACTTGTTGAAGAGCATCTCAAATGTTATTGTTGAGAGATCTAGTCTTAGTGCCCGTGCACCATCTGCTCCCACAGCAACTACTCAGGTCAAAGCAATTCTGGATATGGTGTTGAGTCTTCCCGGGATGTATGCGGGTCATTACCTTTATATGTTCAGCACCATATACTTCATGGAAAAAGAGGCGGGTAGGCACATGTTTGCAACACTTGCTGATAACAAGGATGTCCAGCTGAAGTGGCTAGAAAAAGAGTACCAAAAGCACCCTGATTATCATTTTGAGTGAAGGAACAATAGATTGGCTCGATAGGGTTGTGTAGGCTTGGTGTAATAATCAAACTTAAGACTTGTACTTATTGCACTATTATCTTTCTTTTTTTGGTAGAACCTAATGCTTGTTATGGGTGTGTATGTAAGACAATGCTCATCATTCCTATGTGTTTGAGCTATATTTATATATGTTTGTCCAATGTTGCTTGGAAATGAAAATGAAACGTTTTGTTAGAATTCAATGTGTGTCCTTGTATTTGATGTAGAGTTAATGTTTATTTTGTTGTTGTTGAAATTATTTAAATTGTGATATAATTCTTCAACAGTTTGAGAAGATTGCTACATTGGTGAAAGCGGTCGGAGTTGAAATTATTTACTTTTGTCTTTCTTTGGAGCACCTTAAATTTTTATGATATTCACATGGGTTTCCGAGCAGATTAATCAATGGTTAGTTAATAACAATATATATTGTTGTGCAGGATTAAGGGGATATTCTTTGTTGCTATTGATCAAAGCAAGCCGCTTTCAGATCAAGGTCCTTTTGACGTTGTGATGCATAAGGTGTCTGTTTTTTTTTTTTTTTTGGCTGATATACTTTTTCATCGTTGTGTCATTATAAAACTATAACTTGAAGGCTTTTGGAAATGCTTGCTTTGTTAACTCATACATAGGCTTGAGTAATTCATGCTTACTGTATTTGCATAAGGCATGATTTGATAAATCAATGTTCTTCTCTTAATTGCAGCTATTAGGAAAAGAGTGGCGCCAGATTATCGAGGTTGGTTCATATAGATTTTATCTTTTTTATTTTGTCTGAAGAACTTGTTCATGTTCAAGATTGATTGATATTGAAATTGTGTGATTGATGTATCACTTACATTACTACATAAGAGACTACTTTTAAACAATGGGGTATCAAATAATCACTGTCAGTGGCTGATGAGCAACCGGATTTTTTATGCTTAAAGCTTAATCCTGTCTGACATAATTTGCAGAGTGCTCGCTCTTTCCTCCATCTTGAATCATTTCTCAATATTTGAGGTCGAGGCCTCAAGGTTCCAACGAGGATGTTTCTTCACCCTTGGCCATCTTGCTGATTTGTTCAGGTTTTCTGAAGCATTTTTTCCAAAAACAAAATTTTTATTTGTCTGAGTCATCAATTTTGAAGGTTAATAGTTATCCCGTTTTGTCAGTTGAATGGGAGATGGCTTAGACAATGCTATTTAATTCGAGATTCGCTATATATGCTTTTTATGTTTGCTACACTTCAAAATCAGGGATTCTGTAAATTGGCTTTCCTCCAACACCCTTTTGGCTTGCTAGATGCAGATGCTAGTCAAATCTTCGTACTTCTAGGCTGCAACAGCAAAACTTTCTGACTTTGGTTAGGTTCAGATTTTTATGTTCTAGCTTTTGGGTATATTAGGTAGCAGTAGAACTACTTTAATTGTGTTCGGTTACTTCACTGACAGTCTTAAAGTACTGAAAACTTATGTTTTCACAATTGTTTTCTCACAATTATTTAATTGGAAAGTTATACAAATACACACCCAATAGGTCTTAAATCCACGACCTTTTCCTCCACCTAGAACTTATATGGGGAGGAGGTGCCAGTTGAGCTAGAGTTCATTGGCATTTTGTCACTATTATTTCAAAGCTACTAGCTAGAATGTAATTGTAGATCTTTTGTGGCGAAATTGTGAGTATTACTATTTTTATGATAAAAACCTATTGTTCATAAGCATAGAAAGGTAACTATGCTATGAATTATGTAAGCTAAGAAGCACCCATTGAGATATGTATATGATGTGATATGGACACGATGATGGTCCAATTTTTGAAAAGTGAGGATATTACTTATTAGATGGTATGGATACTTACTCAGTGGAGTTTCAGTGGATACTTTTGTGATATGGACACGATGATGGTCCAATTTTTTGGTTATGCAGAATACGGTTTTGAGGTACAGGAAGAGAGCGATGATGGTGACTTGGGATTCAGTTTATTTGATTAGGTTTTCCTACCAGTTTGTCTTCTTTTATTGCTAGGCAGGTTAGGACTGAGAGTGGTCACAGAGTTTAATTTTTGCTGGTTTTTGATAAATTATATGAAATCGCTATATGTTGACATGGCTATTTGATACGTTAAAGTTATAATTCACAGCTAGCTGGAATATATCTATTTTGTTAAGTGTTGGGTTTGTTCCTTTGAATGTTATTAGCAGCGCAATCATCTCATTTACCTAGAATTTCTGATTTTCTTATGATGAACATCTGAGTAAGAAAAAATGGAGGGTAGTGGGTTGGAATCCACTTTACAATGGCTGACCATTTTGTTCTGTACATCCTGTAAAAGCACTATAATGGGCTTTGCAATATTGGGTTGCTCCTTTGCTTTTCTTGAATTGTGATCTTTTAATAGAGCACTACTGCCATTTGGTATTTATTATGACATGAACCTTTGTTTGTGAGACAAGGTTTTTAGGGCCTAGAGGCCAAAACTCCACAATTAGTTTTTTCTGAAACCTTTGCTCAACTTTTGCCTCATTTGTGTATAAAAATTAAAACTTCCCGTTTTTCTCCTAATGAAAAAAATTAATTTGGTGTTTTACCATTTTTGTTCTGGAAGTATGTATTGCTTAGCTATGGCCTATGGTCAATTGTATGAGAGGTGCTACTAGTGAGGTTGAATAATATTCCCCCCTTCATGGGCTACATCTTTTAGCGCCCAACTTCCCGTGCCAAACTTCCTGTTTTTGTCAATCATATATATTAAAAATATTCAAAAAATAAAATAAACTTGACATCTGCGAGTAAGAATAAGTTTAAAGGTGGAAGAGAAAAAGATTGGCTTGATGATTACTTGTTAAGAAGAGATGCTTTTAGAGATGAAGTGTGTGTTTGAGGCGGTTTATGATGAGAGTGATTTTTATTATACACACTCTTACATACAACTATATACACAAGCAAAATTTGCACTGAAAATTTTAAGCCACAATTTCCAAGTTCATATTTTAAATACTTCTCGTGTGTGTGTGTGAGAGAGAGAGAGAAAGGGACTGAGAGAGATGTTTACTTACCGAAAGAATCAGGGTGTAGTTAAACGCACCAATTTCCTTTTTTCCCCCAAACTTGTTTGATTTTTTTTTTTGTTGTAATTTTTGTTTTTTGTTATTGCTTATACTATTTTCTGATTATTATTTTTTCTTGGTTGTGTAGCATTAGATATAATCCGTATTTCAAGGCTTTGAATTTTAAGGTCGATATCTTTTAGATCATTGTTCAATATCTAGAAAGCAGTCTCAAGGTATACAGAAGGATGGATTTGCAAAATGACTCATTTGATTCCCAGCAGCAGTGAGTTTCTATACTTTCCTCTCCAAACTGTTAATCTACAATTTTGATATCGCACTGGATGAAATCGTGAAAGTATATGCTTAGGATTGTTAATTTATTGGCACGACCATAGTTTGAGCCTATTACTGATAAAGGTCGCTTAAAATTTAACAACTTGTTTTTAGCCTACATATTATACTATCACATCAATAAATGTACATGCAATTAAAGTCGGTAACATATGCAGGGACGCGGAGTTCGACATGAGCGACGACATTGTACTCGCAGCATATCTTGCCGGGTGTGCATGTCTAGCTTACGTGGATACCTACATGACGAAAGTACCATTGCATACGAATCCACAAACAGGCTTAGAATGGGTACAATATATTTTAAATGGACATCAGAAGTTATGTCGAAGAAATTTTAGAATGCCAAGCTATGTGTTTAGAGATTTGTGTAATACACTGCGCCAGTATGGATATTACGGTACCAGAAATGTTGCCTTGGAAGAGTCTCTGGCAATGACATTGATGGTACTTGGTCATGCTGGGGGTAACAGAATGGTGCAGGAAAGATTTCAGCACTCGGGTGAGACAGTGCATCGACACGTGGCCACGGTAGTGAAATTGTTAGCCACTGTTATGGCACCAGACATTATCCAGCCTGCTGATCGTACATTTCAAGACGTGCCAGAACATATTCAGCATTCACATCGATATTGGCCACATTTCAAGGTACCTTCAAAAATAACTTGGTATCTAGAGTTGATTTAAGTTAAATTATCTTCATGGTCATACCACATATTTTATTTCACATGGTATTTTTATCCAATTTGGTTAGGGTTGCATTGGTGCGATTGATGGGGTCCACGTCCCTGTGATCGTTGGTGAAAATGAGCAGCTCCCATATTATGGCAGGAAGGGGATCACCACAACAAATTGCATGTGCGCATGTGACTTTGACATGAAGTTCACATTCACATGTGTTGGATGGGAAGGGTCAGCGCATGACACGAGGATCTTTTTAAGCTGCCTCAATGATGAGAGTAACAACTTCCCAAAAGCTCCACCTGGTTTGTAAATATGCAGTTTAATTATAGTATTAAAGTAGATATTAATGTAGTGAAAATGCTAATGTAATAAACGTGTTCATTTGCAGGAAAGTATTATTTGGTTGATTCAGGATACCCTATGAGGAAAGGGTTTCTTGCACCATATAAGGGGGAGAGGTATCACATTGGAGAATTTCGGCCTTACGAAGTGCTGCATCGTCCAGAGGAGAGATTTAATTATCTCCATTCATCACTCCGTTCGGTCATAGAACGAACTTTTGGAGTTTGGAAGAATAAATGAAAAATTTTGAGACATATGCCATCCTTTAAGATACACACTCAAAACTTGATCATTGTTGCTACAATGGTTCTTCACAATTTCGTTAGAGCACATGAGATAAACAATGGCGCTTCACGTTCCAGATCTAGAGGGGGCACATCATTTGGTAATGAGAGAGGTCATTATGATGTCGTGGCAGAAGCAATCTCAATATTGGATGAACCTGAGATGAAACAGGTTCGTATTGATATCACAACATCGATATGTGCGGACGATAATTTGTAGATGTGGGGACCATAACTGATGGTTCACAAACATTATGGATTTGTTTTGTTGTGAAGCATAAGGATCAAGTGTTAAATCTGTATCTTAGGAACTTTCAGGAAACTTGATAGTTTATCTAAAGAAAATGCTTAGAGTGTTTTGTTGTTGGCATCGACTGTGTAATTTTCACAAGTAGAAATATGATTAATTTATCACTTTCGTACTACAGTGCTTGCATCTCAAATTTCTAATACGTTAGTGTGAAAAGATTTATTGAACACGAAAAATAGATTTCCAATGACTTGTAAAATAAATTTGTATAACATAAAGGCAAAAACAAATACTTTTTCTTCAAATAGATTGTACAATATTCCAAATAAATGACATAATTCACAAATGTGATTTATTTAAATGCCATCCAGGCAAAATAATATCAAATAGAAAAGAATCCAAATTGTGCAGCACACATTGAAGGAAATTTATGTCCCACATTTATTACAGCACACATTTATGTCCCAAAAGAATCCCTTTATTACAGCTACGAACTCAGACAGCACACACTTATGTCCCACAGCCTACAGGTAGTGTCTTGGTTCCCAGTAGCCAATATTTGTCCATCTTGGTGCCAGCTGAATAAAATATACATGTCAAAACAATTAACAGAGTTGACAATAAGGCTCAAATAAAAGTAACAACTGATACAATTCTAGCATGAGGCTGCAAAAGAAAAAGGAAATTTCAAGATGTATTGCAATACTTGTTTCTTCTATTGAATATATTCACTGTGAGAATCTAAGGTCATCATAATCTTTGTCACTCTCCTGAATATATTCCAAAGAACTTAGCAATTTAGCCTGCAGACAAGTGAATCGCATGAGAAGATACCCCACCAGTCAAAATCGTGCCTTGACTGCCAGAATTTTTACAGTTCTCGATGAGATCTGAGAGCTAGCCTTAACTTATTATAAGCAGCTCCTATATGGATTGCATTTCCTCAGATAAAGCCTCAATGGATCAGCATTCCCCAGATGAAGCCTGAGCTAAAATAATTGCTACTAAATAAACAGCACTTAACCACAACACTAGGCGGGATTTTAGAAAACAGATTAGTTGAATATTAGCTATTGGAATTTCCTTAAACCAGAATCAAAAGATGTTGCTTAAGCACTGATTAATCAAAATCCATGTTAAATTTGTTAACTTTATCACATGGGTTTTTAATCATAACATCAATTTTTAACTAAAAACAAAATCTGTTGAAAATAAAATAAAAAAATTTACCTGTAGATCCTTGGACAGCCAAAGCAAAGCCAATGACACAGAGTTTCATCAGGTTAAGCATGGCTGGCATCACCACCCCCATCCCATACAACACCAAATCTCAAAATCTCCAACACAAACTTCTCAAAGGTATTTCCCATCAGGGCTGCAAGACAACAAAGCCAGCGTATCAATATAAGCTCTTCATTACAAATAAAAGAGGTAACACATACAAATTCCCCTTTTCCTTTTTTTGGATATTGCAATTTAAGAGTAATATTTCAAGTGCATGCTATCAACCTGAAATCTACATCCTTCACAGATTTATGAGCACCGGCTTTATCGAGAATAACTTCCATGCTAGGCCACTCGATGACCCTTAAAATTCCATCCTGTAGTGCACAAAATTCAGATAGTCATATGGCATCTTACATCTGATCTGCATGAACCAAGACACATTTGGAAAAGAGATTCAGCAATGGCATAGATTAAGCATGAGTTAACTTCATTAAACAACACAAAACTCATTGCTTGAATAGATGTTGATCATCAGAAAAGAAAACCAGAGAATTGATCATGCTGGGGGTAAAATATTACAAAAAAGAAAATATATTAGTTGTACAAGGCAAAATTATATTCTGATTTGGTCATTGAAAATTTGAAATGACTACAATGTATTTTCTAGCAAAAGTTTAAACTTGTAAAATTCAAACACAACCAACACATACAACTTACACATAAAAATTGCAATTACACATCTGTAAAAAAACATTCATGCTAATTCCTGTCCAACATCTCAACATTATGCAGCAAAAAGGCAGTCTAGAAAATGTGAAAGACGATACTACCTCACCACCACCAGCAAGTGCAGAACCCTCATTGTTAAACTTTAATGCTAACTGCTGTCCAACATCTTCCAACCGACTGAGCACTAAAGATGATGAAGAAAATAAAACTCCAATAAAATAGTAAAAGAAATGAACCAAATTACAATACTAGGAATCAATAACTTGAAGCAAGAACAAAAAGGGGGTATTAAATTAAAGATGACCCACAAATAGTGAGAGCAAAGCAATGAGTAGTATTCATCCTATAAGAAAAAGAAGAAGTGAGTTTGGTGGAAGAAACCCAAGCAATAGTTTTCTCAGAGCTCAAGCTCTGGAACTTGCAGAGCTTTGAGTTTCCCATGTGGGAAAGAACAGCCCACACAAACATAAGTTAATGAATGAACACAGCTAGAACTGACCTAGAAGAAGTAAACAAATAAAAAATATACATATAAAAGAAGAGCATAAAACAGACTATAATGGCAAAATCACGTTCCCAAGCATTACAGTTTAGATGCTTGGGCTGCCAACATTGGTTTCTTTTAGTATTGTGTTTCCATGGTGTAACTGAAACAGAATAAAAATTGGAACTATAAATACAATTATCAATAAAAAAAAATTAAAAAAAAAAGAAGAAGAAAAAAAAAAAAACTATAAATTCACTCCTCCTCCATTGAGCCCAAACACAACCAGCATCAAGACTTTACTAAACTTAATACTACAAAGAAGCAAATCCCAGATATTAACAAAAATAAATCTCCTTGTCTGCATTAAGGATTTGTAAAATCCTATATCAGTGAAGGGCTCCTAGTCCTATCCTACAAACACAAATCCTCAGTCCCACTTTTTTTTGTGTTTCATTTCACACTCAAGCAATCAAAACCCAGAGCAATTGGTGGAGCATAAAGTGGGCATATCAGAGGGTTTTTATTCCTAAAATTCTCATCAGAATCTAATAATTAACAACCTCTCCTTAAGAGTCAGATTTGGAAAATACTGCAGCAACCTTTATGAAATTTCCACAAATTAATCAATACCCTTCATTTATTTTTTAATAAAATCATCTAATCCTTCAAGAACAACAACAAAAATTCTGTTTCTCACCTAGAAAAGATCAAATGTATGTAATTATATCTCTCTTCTGCACAGAGTAAAAACACAAACGGAGACACAAGGTATACGTAAAAACTCACCTAAATCAGCTTCTGATTCTGAATTAGTATTCTTCTTCTTCTTCTTCAGCAAACCATGGGCGATGAAACTCTCTCTCTCTTCAGCACAGAGGGCTCTAAATGCTCAGATATTATCACTCGGAAAAAATACATATTTAAACAAAAAATTTCAGCAAAAAATCGAGAAACATTTATGGAATTTTAAAAATCGAATGGAAAGGGGAAAAAAAATACCTTCAGTACTGGGTACGACGACATCCATTTGCAGATAAAACCAAACATCTTGCTAATCGAATTTTGAGACATTTATGGGAAGAGAGGTGTCATGGGTCAGAGCTGGAGGGACGGTGGGGAAGAGGGTGAAATGGGTTTCTGGAAGGAAGAGAAGACCAAGGCGTCGGACTGGGGATGTCTTCCAATAGATGGATTTCTCACCTGGGCTCTTCGCCGGCGTCGGACCGATGTAGGTCTTCCTTCGTCAATTTCTGGTGCGCGTGGAACTCTCCGAAGGCACAGGCTTAGCTGGGTACGGTGAGGAGTGGAAAAGAAAATTATGAGTGGAAAAGAAAATCAAGGGTAAAATTTTGGTATTTATATGCTACAGTGATTTCAGCCAAATTAATCTACCCACGTTTTATTAATTATTTGCTACAGTATTTTCAATTTTCAATTTTTAGTTTCAGTAACAATAAATTCAATCCAAACGGATCCTTAATTGAGGCCATAACTTGGCATCTCCAAGGGGCTCAACAATCCCTCTTTCACTCCTTTTTTTTTTACAAAGCCAAACATAAAATAAATGCCCCAATAGACAGGTTTGGAGGTTGCTTTTGTTTTTTGTGTTTTTTTCACTTGATACAGTAACTCTCAAGACCGAGTTGGTACATGTATAAGATACGTGATATCTTTTATTCCTTTAGGTCAGAGAGTCATCATAACTTTGCCATCTAATAATTTGTAATATTTTGCCGACAGCAATGAACACAATCAAGAAACCATGATTCAAACAAAGTGGGGAGCAGTCGAGCAGAGATCCATCACACTCAACTTCACTAAATTTTGAATTCATTACAAAACACAAAATATCGATAGTCAAGTACACACTGCACACTTTTCAGCAAAATAAAACAAAGAAGTACACACTGCACACTACACACTACACACTACACACTCGAGTGCAAACAAATATTTAATCCAATACAAGTGCTGAATTGGTTATTATTGATGGAACGTGTTCCTGTGATAGCCAGCCACTAAATTATGGAAGGTTTGAGGAGAAGATGTAATTTTCAAAGGAAATGTAAATTGCCATAAATACGAATTACTTTTGGTAATTTAAATCATGAGTAATAGTACAGTCATAAATTATTTTATAATATTTTTATAATATATTGATGTAGTTAATATTTTATTGGTTTTCATTTAAACTTACTATTAATATTACTTTTTATTTATTAATAATCATTTACTACATCAACTATTTGTAAAATTTATTGTAAAATAGTTCGTATCTCTATTCTAATTCTTCAAACTATTATTATTATTGAATATTAACATTGTCAACGTTATTTTAATATATCAACAAGTCTTTCTTCGTCTTGATAAAAGATAAAGTGTATTTTTACTGATAATTGATCAATATTTGCACAACTAGTCAATTTTGAACTCACACACTATCCTTCCATCTTTATGTTATTAAAATTTGTTAATTAAATTTTTTTTTTTCATATACAGTAGACCAATTTTTTTTTACTCCTTCACCAATCTAAGCTAAAAATTAATAAATAAATTGTAATTAAAATTATACTATTTGAGTTATTTAGATATAATTGTTTTTATTTAAGAACTTATAAAAATTAGATTCACTAACCTTATGTGGTTAAAAAAAATACACTATAAAATATACTTTTTATGTTATTAATAAGTTACAAGTAGTAATTTGATATCTTATAAACTTATTTGCGAATTTACATAATCCAATCTCTATTCTATGTATCCATTTGGATACACGTGTATCTGCGTCATGTTTGTGCGTTTTACTCCTCTCTTTTTTGCACGCGTTTCAAGGGCAAATAACACTGTTACAGTTATTGTTCATGCACTGTTCATTAATAGTAGTCGCAATATTTGACTTTTCAACACATCAATGGGTCCCGTGTACTATTCACGGGACTCACAAATCTCACTTTCCAACAACTTTTTCATTAAAAATTGGTCATACGGTACTATTCACATATTTAAAAATTATTAGGGACAGTGATTGTGACCTCAATTCCTGTGTGAGCAAAGGCTTGCAATATTTTAGGGTTGGAATCAAAGAGCCTGATACGGTCGATAATGGTGGATTCTACAAGGAAATGTGCAACTTGGGGTGATGGAGGAAGATCATTTGCCACTGTGCCATAGTTGACCCCAATGGTTCCTTGCACACCTGAAAACAACATAGTAGAATTTTTAGACTTTTGAGTATGTATTATGTTCAAATCAAATCGTACAAAGTTAAAGCTAAGTGTAAAGGCCAAAAATGCCAAACTTTTGAATATAGGCCTAATGTTTATCTGGACATACCTTGGAACAGAGTTGATGCAAGGAGAAGCAAGATTTGGCTGACCATTGAAGCAAAAATGATGGCAATGGAGTTATCCATGACTCTAGTGTGGAGGTGATGAAGATGATGAATGGTACAATGGAAGCAGCCATTGCTGAAGAAGTAACCTTGAGATGCTTTGCTTTGTGATTGGGGAAGATTTTGGTTCTAATGGTTGAAAGTGGGCAATGAGAGAGCTTTATCTTTTGTACTTGCTTTAGATGACACTTCGAATATCGGCGTGGCCTTTGAATCTGTTCTATCGTAATCTTTTTGCAGTTTGGGAGGAAATTTTGTTAACAAATGTATAGTCAAATTAAGTGTTTTAGTCTTCTAAATTTGTTTTTTTTAGTATAAGCAAGCAGTTCATACTTGAAACTAAGTATCTGCTAGTTGCTAAAGCTATGTGCTTAGGCTAAAGACAGATCTTGCTTTTGTTGGGAATAATCTTTGCTTAAAATGGTGGAAAAGGAATTGTCATAAACATACTCTAAAGAATAATTTTCTTATAAGTTTTTTGTTTTATTAAATTACACTTTTTGCTTGTGTATAAAGAAACAATAGTGACTTCCGAAATTTTGCAAAAAATTGACAATCCTCCTAAGTTTTATGTCAAGAAGAGTAGATACAATTAAATTTCTATTTTACCGAATTACATTTTTACCATATTTAATTAAATCATATATATTATGAACAAAGTATGGATTTCAAGCCAAAGGAAAATAAGAAACACTATCGCCTAACAAAGGACAAGTAGTCTACAAAAATAATAAATAACTAGATTTTAAATTAGGAATTTCAACGTATCAATTATATTATCACAACTCATCAAAAAAAAAAAAATTATATTGTCATAAAGCTTAATGGGGGATTTTTTTTTTCCACAAAAATTTAAGGGTAATTGCTGTTTTCTTAAATTTAAAAGGAAGTTGATGTTATTTATTTTTAAAAAATTTACTCATGCTTTAAACCTTGTGAAGAAGTTTGATTCATATTGTGAAGTGAACTTATTTTTAATTGGGGCCATAACTTGGCATCTCCAAGAGGCTCAACAATCCCTCTTTCACTCCTTTTTTTTTACAAAGCCAAACATAAAATAAATGCCCCAATAGACAGGTTTGGAGGTTGCTTTTGTTTTTTGTTTTTTTTCACTTGATACAGTAACTCTCAAGACCGAGTTGGTACATGTATAAGATACGTGATATCTTTTATTCCTTTAGGTCAGAGAGTCATCATAACTTTGCCATCTAATAATTTATAATATTTTGCCAACAGCAATGAACACAATCAAGAAACCATGATTCAAACAAAGTGGGGAGCAGTCGAGCAGAGATCCATCACACTCAACTTCACTAAATTTTGAATTCATTACAAAACACAAAATATCGATAGTCAAGTACACACTGCACACTTTTCAGCAAAAAAAAAACAAAGAAGTACACACTGCACACTACACACTCGAGTGCAAACAAATATTTAATCCAATACAAGTGCTGAATTGGTTATTATTGATGGAACGTGTTTCTGTGATAGCCAGCCACTAAATTAGAAAAGGTTCGAGGAGAAGGGAAAATTATTGTGTACTATCAGAGTATCATAAATGTGTGATCCTTCATTTCACATGAATAATGAGTCCCATTATAAATTTAATTAGTGGGATCTAATATTCATGTGAAAAGAAAAAGTACACCTTTATGGTACTCCAGAAGTACCTAATAATTTTCTGAGGATAAGATGTAATTTTCAAAGGAAATGTAAATGGCCATAAATATGAATTACTTTTGGTAATTCAAACTATGAGTAATGTTACAGTTATAAATTATTTTACAATATTTTTACAATATGTTGATGTGGCCAATCTCTTATTGGTTTTCATCTAGACTTACTATTAATATTACTTTTTCATTTATCTATAATCACTTACCACATCAACAATTTGTAAAATTTGTTGTAAAATAATTTGTATCTCTATCATTATTCTTCAAACTATTATTATTATTGAATATTAACATTGTCAACGTTATTTTAATATATCAATAAGTCTTTCTTCGTCTTGATAAAAGATAGTGTATTTTTACTGATAATTGATCATTATTTGCACAACTAGTCAATTTTGAACTCACACCCTATCCTTCCATCTTTATGTTATTAAAATTTGTTGATTAACTTTTTTTTTTCATATACAGTAGACCAATTTTTTTTTACTCCTTCACCAATCTAAGCTAAAAATTAATAAATAAATTGTAATTAAAATTAGACTATTTGAGTTAATTAGATATAATTGTTTTTATTTAAGAACTTATAAAAATTAGATTCACTAACCTTATGTGGTTAAAAAAATACTATAAAATAGACTTTTTATGTTATTAATAAGTTACAAGTAGTCATTTGATATCTTATAAACTTATTTATGAATTTACATAATCCAATCTCTATTCTATATAAGTATATTTTAAATGTGTATGCATATAAACATATTATATTATGTATACGTTAATTGAGGCCCATACTCATAAGTTTCTTCACAAAGAAATTATTATGTTCAAGTTAGACTTATTTAATAATCGAGCTTAAACTTATGTTTAGATTGGCTCATTTATTAAATAAATAAACATTAAAAAGTTTTTTCCCAAGCCTAATCTGAACTATTCATTAGTGCATAGTAGTAGTGGTGTAAAGAGAGACAAAACAAACAAACAAACACCCCCTTTAAATACACACACACATATATATATATTACTCAAATGTGCATAAGGAAATGACTGCACATGCCACATGCAATTATGGTTAGATATTCAACCGAGTAGCATACTATATAAAGAGGAAACCTCTAAAAGGAAACCTCTCTCTCTCTCTCTCTCTCAAACACATGAATGCATGCGTTTAGGTGCGGAGCTAGGAATTTTACTTTGGGGGGCTGAGGCAAAACTATCATATTAGCTTTTACTAGTTATCCTTTAAGTCCACACCCCACCACTGACACTATTTTTTTTCTTTTTTAATTAAGGCCATAACTTGGCATCTCCAAGAAGCTCAACAATTCCTCTTTCACTCCTTTTTTTTTTTTTTTACAAAGCCAAACATAAAATAAATGCTCCAATAGACAGGTTTGGAGGTTTTTTTTTTTTTTTTTTTCACTTACTATAGTAACTCTCAAGACTGATTTGGTACATATATAAGAAGATGGTACATATATCAGATACGTGATATCATTTTTCCTCTAGGTCAGAGAGTCATCATAACTTTGCAAACCAATAATTTATAATATTTTGTCATCACAAACAAAAAACCATGATTAGCAGAGATCCATCAATCTCAACCTCACTAAAATTTGAATTCATTACAAAAAACACAAAATATCGATAGTCAAGTACACACTATGCAGTCACCATAAACATAAACCCACTTTGTCTTTTTCTTTTTTAAAAAAAAAAAAACAGAAAAATAAACAACAGTCAAGTGCAAACAAATATTTTAATGCAATACAAGTGCTGATTTATATGCATTGTTTATTATTGATAGAGCGTGTTTCTGTGATAGCCAGCCACTAAATTATGGAAGGTTTGAGGAGATGTCGATTTCAAAGGAAATGTAAATGGCCATATGAATTACTTTTGGTAATTCAAACTATTATTATTATTAAATATTAACATTGTCAACGTTATTCTAATATATCACACTTGATAAGTCTTTCGTCTCATTGGTAAAAGATAAAGTGTATTTATACTGATAATTGATCAATATTGCACAACTAGTCAATTTTGAACTCACACCCTATCCTTCCATCTTTATGTTATTAAAATTTGTTTATTAAAATTTATTTGAATACAACCTAAGCTTTAGTCCATTACCAAACCAGATTGCATATTCAAACATAGTTTGTTTTCTTATCAAAGAAGCTCAAACTTATTTATGAGCTACTTGATTAACTTTTTTTTTTTTCATATACAGTAAACACTAGGACCAAATTTTTTTACCCCTTCACCAATCTAAGCTAAAAATTAATAAATAAATTGCAATTAAAATTATACTATTTGAGTTAATTAGATATAATTGTTTTTATTTAAGAACTTATAAAAATTAGATTAACTAACCTTATGTTGTTAAAAAAATACTATAAAATAGACTTTTTATGTTATTAATAAGTTACAAGTAATAATTTAATATCTTATAAACTTAATTGCTAATTTACATAATCCAATCTCTATTCTATATAAGTATATTTTAAATATGTATGCATATAAACATATTATATTATATATACATCAATTGAGGCTCATTCTCATAAGTTTCTTCACAAAGAAATTATTATGTTTAAGTTAGACTTGTTTAATAATCGAGCTTAAACTTATGCTTTGATTGGCTCATTTATTAAATAAATAAACATTAAAAAAAAATATCCCAAGCCTAATATGAACTGTTCATAAGGGCATAGTAGTAGTAGTGTAAAGAGAGACAAAAAAAAAACAAACAAACATCCCCTTTGAATACATATATATAGCTTAAATGTGCATAAGGAAATGACTGCACATGCCACATGCAATTATGGTTAGATATTTTAAGCACAGTCCTGCATCTGTGAAGAAGAAGCCTAAACATGAAGAAGAAGAATAGTAAACGCGTCGTTTCACTTAATACCAAACGCAACGTTTTGTTTTTATTGAGGCTTGTTTTGTTTTAAGTAAAACGGTGCGTTTGGTTCTGTTCAAAAGGATGTTGGATTAGGCACAAGATTTAGCTGGTGGTTTAGCTTAACAGGTTTAACAACCTTCCACATTTTCAGGAGTTAGATCCGCATAATGTAGGCAGTTAACTTAATTAATTTGGTGTATATAAAGTGCTCTGTGAGCCTTACTGATGATTATGTAATTCAGTATTCTCAATACAATTTCTAGATTCATCTTCTCTCTCTCTCTCTCTCTCTCTCTGACTTTCTCTCCCTTTCTCACACTTTCTCTCTGTTTAGTGGATATTTTCTTTTCCATGCTTTTAGCCGTGATTGTTAATTGGTATACACTATTACTCAACTTATGATACTGAGTTTTTCTTCATGGTATCAGAGCATACTATTGTCGTTGCTAGTCAAGCTTCATCAATGGCGAATTCAAGCTCAACAATGGCTTCGTCTTCTTCAACCTCAACTTCTTCAATGTCAGTAGGTTTAGGCACTAATCTGGTAAATTAGCCTCTTTTACTCCTTTCTAATATGTCAAATATGATGACAGTGAAGTTAGATAATAGCAATTATATAGTCTAGAAACATCAAATCACCATGGTTCTTGAAACCTATTCTCTGTATGAGTTGCTTGAAGAGCCTCAACTAATTCCTGAGAAATTTCTCTAGGATTTATCTAGTTCATATACTGCTATTGTGAATCTAGATTTTTAGATTTGGAAGTCTAAGGAAAAGGCTTTGCTTACCTTTATAAGTTCAACATTATCACCATTTGTTCTTGCACTCACTGTTGGATGTGCTTCTACTGTGGAAGTTTGGAAGGTACTTGAAAACAGGTTTTCCTCAATTTCAAGATCTCATATCTTGAATCTTAAGAGTGAGCTACATAACCTGAAGAAGGGAAGTGATACTGTTGATGTGTATCTTCAGAAAATTAAAGTTGTAAGAGACAAGTTGCTAGCAGTTGGAGTAATTGTTGATGATGAAGAATTGCTCCATATTGTAATTAAGGGACTACCAAAAGAGTATAATGCATTCAGATCAGCAATTAGAACAAGAAGTACTCAGCTTGGTTTTGATGAGCTTTCAACTATGCTAAATGCAAAAGAAGAGGCATGGTTAAAGATTCTATCTTTGCCTTGGCTGCATCAACTAATCAGAAGCCTAATAGCAATGGTTTTAATCAGAATTACAATAGAGGAAGAGGCATAGGAAATTTTAACAATAGAGGAGACAGAGGTGGTAGAGGTTTCAATGGTCAACCTTCACAATTTCATCTATTCAATCAGTTTCAACAAGGTTAATCTAGTTCTGGTGGGATTAGACCTGATAGGCCTATGTGTCAAATTTGTGGAAAGCTTGGTCATTTGGCTGTGGATTGCTATCACAGGATGAACTATGCTTATCAAGGCAAGCATCCACCTGCAAAATTTGCAGCAATGGCTACAACTTCTAATGCCTGCCTCACTCAAGATCAGCCCTAACTTGTTGACAGTGCAACCACTGATCATGTAACAACCAGCCTTCACCATTTAAGCTTCCCAAAGCCCTAAACCACACAAGATCTACTTACAATTGGTAATGGTCAAACCTTGCCTGTCACACATACTGGTATAGCCTTCATTCCTTCCTCTTTCTCTAATATTCAGCTTAATAATGTCTTTAGAGTACCATCCATTGCATCCAATCTTGCATCTGTTCATAAATTGTGCCATGACAATAATTGCTAGTGCTATTTTGATGAAAATACTTTTTCAATCCAAGCCTTGGACACGGGGATAATTCTCTACCAAGGCAAGAGTGAAGATGGTGTCTATCCCATCTATCCTCATCAAGCATCTCAGCTTTCCTTGTCTCCAAAGGCTTGTCATAAGGCTTCTAAGTCATATGTTTTCAATAAAACCTTGTGGCATATGAGACTTGGTCATCCTAATGATCAAACTCTCCACTGTTTGTTTCCTAAGATCAACTTTGTACAGAATAATATCAATGGTATTGATCAATCTTGTATTCATTGCTTGTATGGAAAAATGCACAATGTTCCATTTCCAAATTCTCAGTTTAAGGCTTTTTTCTCCCTTTAAACTTATGCATTATGACTTGTGGGGTCTTGCTCCTGTTGTCTCTGTCAATGGTTTTAGATATTATATACTGTTTGTTAATCATTGCTCTAGATTCAGTTGGCTTTATCCACTGAAATCTAAATCTGAAGCCTTTACTAAATCTGTTCATTTTAATGCTATGGTGACAAATAAATTTTCATTAAAAATAAAGTCTTTTAGATCTGATGGAGGAGGTGAATTTACTTCCAATAAATTCAAATCTTATTTGTCAACCCATGGTATTCATCATCAACTGTCCTATCCTCATACACCTCAACAAAATGGGGTTGTTAAGAGAAAATATAGACACATCATTGAGACTGTCATTACTCTTTTGACTCAAGCTTCCTTGGACTATTCATTTTGGACTTTTGCAGCACAGACAGCTGTGACTTTAATTAATTTAATGCTTATAGCTGTTCTGAACTGGAAATCTCCTTGATCTAAGCTTTATTCCACTTCACCTGATTTGACTCATCTCAAAATTTTTGGTTGTGCCTGTTACCCTAACCTTAGACCTTACACTGCTCATAAACTTGAATCCAGAACTAGGGAATGCATCTTCATTGGTTATCCTACTCACTGTAAAGGGAATTTGTTTCTTGATCCTCATACAAATTGGGTTTACATTTCCAGACAAGTGCTTTTCAATGAGTCAAATTTTCCTAGTCTCTTACCTGTTACATCTGGTTCTACCACTTCTCATAACACTATTCCTCCAATCTGGTTGTCAAATTAGCTCTTTTTCCATTCTACCAACCAGTCTTCCTTGCTAGGTCCTTATCCATCTTCTGTTTCTCAGTCCAATATTACTCCTATGTCTAATACTCCTACTATATTACCTACACCTGATCCCATATCAGCTACACTACTTGATCCCATACCAACTACACTCCCTGATCCCATACTAGCTATACTACATGATCTCATTACTGATCCCATACCAGCTACTTTACCTATGCCCACTTCAAATTGCCATCCTATGCAAACTAGGTCCAAAAGTGGGATTACCAATCCTACCTCCAAACTTTGTTATAAAGCCACTATTGACTACACCTACATTGAACCCCCTTCTTATAAGGTGGTTGTTAAATATCCTATGTGGTGTGAGGCTATGGATGTTGAATTTCAGGCTCTCCAAAGACAAGAGACCTGGCCTCTTATTCCTGCTCCTCCTTATATTGATTTGGTTGGATGTATATGGTTGTTTAAGCTCGAGTTGAACAATGATGGTACTATTTCTAAATACAAGGCAAGGCTGGTTGCTAAGGGCTTCCATCAACAGGCAGGTGTGGATTTTCATGAGACCTTTAGTCCTGTGATTAAACTAGCTACAGTGAGACTAGTACTAGCTATTACTGCGAGCTGTCAATGGGATTTGAGGCAACTTGATGTGTCAAATGCTTTCCTTCATGACTATCTCAAAGAAGAGGTTTATATGCATCAATCCCCTGGCTATGTTGACTTGTAAATTATGTAAGTCACTTTATGGTCTTAAACAGGCACCCAGGGCATGGTTTGAGAGGTTTGCATTTCATTTGCTTCGCCTGGGCTTTGTTGCTTCTATGGCAAATAGTTCCTTATTTGTTTACTGCTCAGATCATTCCATCATCTATCTTCTATTGTATGTGGATGATATAATTGTTACTGGCAATGATTCCACTCAGATTCACAATTTGATTATAGCTCTTGGTATGGTGTTTGAGCTTAAGGATTTGGGGCCTCTTAATTACTTCTCGGGCATTCAAATTACTGGGACATCTCATGGTCTCACCCTCACACAATCCAAATATGCCTCTGATGTGCTTCACAAATTCAATATGGAAAATTCCAAGCCTACTAAAACACCCTCATGCCCTTCCACAAGGCTAGTTCCTCATGATGGAGTCACACTTTCTGATCCTACTTAGTAAAGGAGCATGGTTGGTGCTCTACAAAATTTGACCTTCACTCGTCCAGATATAGCTTTCAGTGTGCATCAATTATGTCAGTTCATGAGTCATCCTACTACTACACATCTTGAGGCTGCTAAACGTGTTCTTCGTTATATCAGAGGCACCTTAAATTTTGGGATTTCTTTTACTCTAGGCCCATTCACTCTCACTGCTTTTTCAGATTCAGATTAGGTTGGAGATCCTACAAATAGGCGCTCTACTACAGGCTTGGTTGTTTTTCTTGGGCCTACTTTTATATCCTGGTTTGCTAAGAAGTAGAGTACTGTTTCCTATTCATCAACAGAGGTTGAATATCGTGCTTTGGCTACCACAACAGTTGAATTATCTTGGTTGCGTACTTTGTTTAAGGAGCTTCGTATTTACCTCTCTCATATTCTAGTCATTTGGTGCTATAATGTTTTAGCTATTGCCTTATCCGCAAATCCAGTCTTCCATTCTCGCACCAAACATCTTAAGGTCTACTATCACTACACTCATGAGAAGGTTCTCCGTAAACAATTACAAATTGGATTTGTTTTAGGTCGGGATAATTTTGCAAATATTTCACTAAGTCTCTTTCTGCTCCTCTGTTTCATGTTCTTCATTCCAAACTTTTGGTTGATTCCTCCCCAATTAGTTTGAGGGGGGATGTTGAGCATAGTCCTGCGTTTGTGAAGAAGAAGCCCAAGCCCACTGTGTCTATGAAGAAGAAGCCTAAACATGAAGAAAAAGAATAGTAAATGCACCGTTTCACTTAATACCAAACGCAACATTTTGTTTTTACTAAGGCTTGTTTTGTTTTAAGTAAAATGGTGTGTTTGGTTCCGTTCAAAGGGATGTTGGATTAGGCGCAAGATTTAGCTAGTGGTTTAGCTTAACAGGTTTAACAACCTTCCACATTTTCAGGAGTTAGATCCGCATAATGTGGGCAGTTAACTTAATTAATCTGGTGTATATAAAGTGCTTTGTGAGCCTTACTGATGATTATGTAATTCAGTATTATCAATACAATTTCTAGATTCATCTTTTCTCTCTTTCTCTCTCTCTCCCTCTTTCTTTGACTTTCTCTCCCTTTCTCACACTTTCTCTCTGTTTCCTGGATATTTTCTTTTCCGTGCTTTTAGCCGTGATTGTTGACTGGTATACACTATTACTCAGTCTGCGATATTGAGTTTTTCTTCAAGATATTCAACCGAGTAGCATACTATATAAAGAGAAAACCTCTAAAAGGAAACCTCTCTCTCTCTCTCTCTGTGTCAATTCTCAAACACATGCATGCATATGTTTAGGTGCGGAGCTAGGAATTTTACTTTGGCGGGCCGAGGCAAAACTATCATATTAGCTTTTACTAGTTATCTTTTAGGTCCACACCCCACCACTAACATCATTTTTTTTTTACCTAGCTATAACTAACAATTAGTTACATCAACAGGTGTGAAATTTTTTGTATATATATCATACATTATTTTTCATCAAAAAAAAAAAAAAATCTTTCAATTAATTTGGAAGAACCTATGATAGTGCAAAATTTATGTTAGAAATTTTTAATCAATGTAAATATTATTAGTACCCAAAATACTAATAAAAATAAACGACCAATTGATCATCTTAATGGTAGTTATCAAAAAAAAAAAAAAAAAGAAGATCATCTTAAGGTCTTTTTTTCCCCCTCAGTTTCTCCTATTCCTCTAAACAGTTATAAGTCAATAATATTCATAGAAATAAAATATAAGTATATAATAAAACTAAACTACATTGCAAGGAAAAAAAAATATTAATAGAAATTAAATATAACAAAATAACTCTTAGCAGCCATAAAACAAATTGTATCTAAATTCAAACAAATTAGATTACTGTAGTGAAAATTAAAATTAAATTCAAGATCACTTTTTTGCCTCTCAAATATATGGAAATTTAACTTAATAAGAAAGCCATAAACCATAATCATAAGATTAGTAAATAGAGATTGAACTATAATAGAAATGAAAAAGCAAAACCATAATTGTGTACCTCTCAAAATTCGCACAAGTGGGTGAAGCGAAATTGAAAAGAATTTGAGAATAACTGGGTGATAAAAGGTTTTTGGGTGACTAGAAGGTAAACGCTATAAAGTATTTTGGAAAAAAAACTCAATTACAGAAGTTAGTAAAAATATGGGTGGTTGACAACTGAGGCATTAGTTTTACCTACTCTATATCATTTATAAAAAAAAATTTGGGGTGGTACACATATTAGCTCTGCCCCTGCATACATTTAAGGACATATATACAGAACGTATACATGTGACTCATTTTTTTGGACTCAACACAAAGGATCGTACATGCAGCACATGGACTTGGCCCTTATATATGTACATATTGAAACAAACGTACAGTACGCATAAATTCAAAAGGAAAATGGATATGAACCAAGTCCCATTCCCATATACGGATGTCTTAGTTTCAGTTCAAAACTTAGCCCCAGAAGCCAAAATCTTATATGGGACAGGCACATACGCCCAATGTCTTACTAACATGTGGGTCTCACGCATGTGGGACCCACATTTTAATGAAATATTGTGTGGGACTCACATGTCAGCGAGACATTGGGCACATGTGCTCGTCTCACAAGATACTTACTCGCCCCATAATTGGTAATTCCTAACTCGAAACCAAGATTTAGTTGAATAGTCATCATCAATTATATATATATATAATTTATAGGTTAGAATGGTAGTTGTAATAAGCTTATGTGTATATAAAGGAAGAGAAACTTACAACAACACAATTCAACTACAAAATTGGTTATAGCTTAGAGCTAAAACCTTATTCAATATATATATATATATATATATATTTTATTGAATGTGAATTTTGACAAATCCACCATTGGATCAGATCTTCTTATATTCTCTATTTTTGAAAAATTTCTAGAAAATTAAAGATAAATAGTAATATCATCAATAAATTGTTTAAATTACAAGTTTTTGTAGTTTAAAATTACGCATAAAATATGAGCTTATAGCTAGATCATATAATAAATAATATCCAATTGAGCGTAAAAAACATCAAATTCAATGATTAGATTTCCAAAATATGTAATAATATTTATTTTATTGAGTAAAGTTGTAACCTTAGGCTATAACTAATTTTATAGCTAAATTTTGTCCAACTTAAAAATGTCTGGATAGAACACTAAATTTTCCTTATATGTATTTTATCTTATTTAATTAGTTTCAGGTCAATATACTATGTTAACTGAAACTTAGCCTTCGTAAATCCTAACTCGAATCAAGATTTAGTTTGATAGTCAGCATCAATTAGATTTATTTTTATAGGTTAGAATGGTAGTTGTAATACTTTTCTTTTATATATGTAAAAGCTAAGCTTTTTATCTTTGACCTTATATTGATGTTACTATTTAATATTGTTATATGGTTAAACTTGTTGCACACAAATTGTTTTACACACATCTTAAAATACTATTTAAATTAAATGTAAAACTGTGTAAACAATTTATATAAAATAAACAGTACTTATTATTTTTGTGGTTTTTCAAATATACATCCTATCCGAAATAGGTACTTTGAGAGTTTGAGTTCCTTCAAATATTAGCTCACGGAGTAAAAAAAAAAGTTAATGAAGTTTTAATTTACCTTTAGTAAAGCCATGCATAGTGAAGAAAAGTTAAAATCTTATTTTCAATTTTAATTTTAAATTGAGAGAGACCCTTGCATGAGTACTAATTGGGGTGTCAGAATGTCACTACATGATTGGTGCCACGTGTACTCAAGTGCTTTTTTTTAATAAGAAATTGTTCCATGTAATATGAAAGGTGGATGGAAAGATATAAATTGGAGCATCATACAAAATTTTTGCATGTAAAAGGACCTTAGTGCAAAGTTTAGGAATGAAATCTATATTTTAGCCTTTGAATTATTTCAATCCCATCCAGATTCTAATTAATAGAAGCTAAGCAGTTTTAAGCTTTGACTATTTTTCTTATGGTGATGTAGTCTTTTTTGACATAGCTCCCTCCTTGGTCCTTGCATTGTTGAACTAAGGTTGTTGTGGTAGGTTCACTTTTGGACTAACATTTCATTCTATAATAATTGCAGTTGACTACAAAATTTTGGGACTTAAATTTAGATTGTATTTTTTATTTTGGTGGGAAGAGGGGGATGAATAAACACTAAAATTCAACATTTTGATTTTGGAGTGAAAGCAATTGAAGAGAATTAATCCCATTCTAAACCCTTTTTTCACCAAAAGGTTATCAAATCAAAAACAAATAATCACTTATTAAGAATTTAAAGAGTGTCTAGTGTAACTCTATCATGGAGTTCCTAAATTATATCCATTCATTTTGAAATGAATGGATTAGATTTTATCACTTCATCAACATTTAATAAAAATAAATAAATAAAAATAAACGTACTACTACGTACCCTTAGTGCGGTGGTCACTCCACAAGTATAAGTGCTTGTGAGTAGGGATGGCAATAAAAGTTTGACCCGCGAATACCCAGTCCGGCCTGACCTTAATGGGTTAGATTTTACCCGGCCCGATAAATAATAGGGTCGGGTATGGGTCTTTAAAAAAAACCCGAAGAGGGTTTGGGTCAGATCTGGGTTTTTATCATATTCGGCCCGAACCCGACCCGTTTAAATATAAAATTACCAAAAACCCCATATATATATATATATATAAACTAAAAAAAACCCTACTTCTTCTCATATTCCACACTCAGCTCCCATCCATTTCCCTCACAGCCTCACTCTCCTCTCCCTCTCTCACTCACAAACTCAACCTCTTCTCCCTCTCTCACTCACTCTTACTCATGGATTCAAGCTCAAGCTCTAACCTCTGTCACTCACTGCCGGCCTCAAGTTCTGTCACCATCAGTCTCAAGCTCTGTCACTGCCAATCTCAAGATCGTCATAGGTTTGTTTCTCTCTTTCTTTGTCTTCTCTGAGCACCGATCTGTGTTCTCCAAGTGTAGCTTAGCCAAGATCTGCCACCTCCGCCAAGATCTGCCACCACCAAGATTTCTCCTTTTTTTTTTTTTTTTTTTAGGTTCGTTACTTGATGCTTGAAAGGGGTATTATTGTGTATATTCATTTGTGGGATTTATTTTGTAGATTTTTGAACTTGATGTAATGGTCCCAGATTTGGATTTGGGGGATTTATTTTGTATATATTTGAACTTGTGGCAAATCTTGTTGTAAGGAAGAATTTTTTTTATGTATTTGGGTTATTTATATAGGATTTATGTATGGGTTTGTGATTTTTATGTATTATTTCTTGTGATTTCTATATTTGAGTTTGTGATTTATGTATTTGGGTGTGTTTTGAAAGGGAAAATGAGAAATCTAAAAGAAAATTATTGTAGATTTATGTGAAATTTGAAATCTAAAATAATTTTTGTAAATTAAATTTGTGTAAAAATCTAAGATTTATTAAATTAATTACGGATTTAAAAAAAAAAAAAATTGGGCCACGGTTTGGGCCATTAGGACTTAGGATTAAGCCCTAAAGTGGGTGGCGCCCATGGAGCCCGATAGGCCAGGTTTGGAGTCTAAAAAAAAAAAAAAATCTGTTTATTAACCGGGTCATGTTTGGGTAGCAGATATAGGCCTGCGGGTCGAGTTCGGGTATAAAAAAACCCGACCCGAACCCGACCTGTTGCCATTGCTATTTATGGGTGTGGGGGCAAGAGCCGAGGTTCAAGTTTTCAGGAGGGAGTTTTACACACATATACACTTAAATTAGACTAGAATATAAATTCTATCTTATATAAAAAAAATTTAAAAAAAAACTATATTATATTTTTCATGCTTGCAAAATTTAAAAATAAAAAACTATGTCATCAATGAGGTGTAAATTTCAGGTTTTTGTGGTAAAAAATTATGTTAAAAAATAAGTTTGTTAATCTAATAGTAAATAACACCTAATTCAAACAAAATTTGACATTGTAAAGTTGTAATTTACAACTATGTTTTTGTTGGATTTAATTTCGTGCCAAATTTGATTGTAATTTTATTCAATCTTATGTACCTTGTATTTTATGTGGAATTTATTTGTGAGGGTTGTGTGTGAGAGAGAGAAAACCCTAGCCACAAACATTGAGAGTTAGAGATTGTTATACCCACAATTCTCTACACAATTACTCGTGGATTTTCCTCAACTCCTATCTCTCCATTTCTGTACACTTGAGAGGTTGATAGCCCAAACACTTACCACACCTTTTCAAAGTGTCAAGTGAGGTTTTGGTGCTGTTGGGAAGCATTGAAAGAAGTCAGGCTTTGGCAGATGCAATTGGGCATATTGCGGGATCTGGAGAGCTAGACAAGACACGGTTTCGAGAAGCCTTGTTAAAGTAGGAGCTTGGAGGGCTCAGGTGTATTGGGTAGATTAGGCTTGTCTAGTGGATTGATTACCGCTTGGAAGGCGGCGAAGAGGTTTTACGCCGAGTACTTTGGTTTCTTCTTCGATAACACATCTGAAAGAAGTCAGGCTTTAGCAGATGCAATTGGGCATATTGCGGGATCTGGAGAGCTAGACAAGACATGGTTTCGAGAAGCCTTGTTGGAGTAGGAGCTTGGAGGGCTCAGGTGTATTGGGTAGATTAGGCTTGTCTAGTGGATTGATTACCGCTTGGAAGGCGGCGAAGAGGTTTTACGCCGAGTACTTTGGTTTCCTCTTCGATAACACATCGGCGTGTTATCTTGTGTTTGCATTCTTCTTCCCTACTCTTTAGCTTTCATATTACTGTTGTGTTATATTGAATATGGTTTAGAGTAGTTATTTTGTTTATCCACTCGCATTTACTCTATTCCATACTTAGTCAAAGTTAGAGTAAAATTAATCGAGCCGTAATTTGTTATTTAGGGGTCTAAACAGCTCTTGTGTTTTTAACACATTTTCGAGCTTTCAGACATGTTTGTTAAGAATATAAAGAATATGTAATCCAATGATTAAATTTTTAAATTCACATTTAATAAAAAGATATAGGAAGAGTTTGAGAGAAACCTTGTCCTCCAAGGAGGGGATGGTAGACATTATTTTTGAAACAAATACAAAAGGTCAATTTACTTCTGGATTATTGTTGTCATGATATAACTCTATAAGGCACCACCACACACCCTTAGTGCGGTAGTCACTCCACAAATATAAGTGCTTGTGAGGTGTGGGGGGGGGGGGGTAAGAGCCGAGGTTCGAGTCTTCAAGAAGGAGATTCACACATATATACACTTAGATTAAGCTAGAGTAGAATTTCTATCTTATAAAAAAAAAATCTATAAGGCAATTTTTCTTTTTTATTTATTTATTATTTTTTAATGAATAAGAATAATTTATATCTATGTCTATATTTATATCTATATCTATATAGTAATATAAAAGCAAAACATTTGACTTTTTGTTAATCACTCCTCATTGCGCCACGTGGTTACATAAATTATTGCCACCTTTACCTTTTAAAAAGCCTAAAACATTGTGCCTTTTCAACTATTGGTATTTAGTTGTGTCTCTCTTGGATAGCGATTACAGAATAAATTTTTTTTCTTTTTAAAAAAAAGAGCCACAAATTGGCCAAATCAATTATATTTTAGCCTTACCCTCACACACTTTATCCAAAAATTTACTTTTTCTTGAAAAAAACCACATTGTTTCAATGGGTAACCATTTTTCTGCCTCTTTATTTATTATCAACTTCTCTTCAATTATTTTCTTCCCTGTTATGCCCCTTTTTCCTCTACGATAAGAGATCGCCACCTGTAAACACTGCATTTTATAACCCTTACGACTTAGACCCCCATTTTCCAATAATACTAAAATTTTAAGACTCAAGGTTGGTTTAGGACCCAATCAAATGTTAAATTGACTTGAGATATGTTAAAATAGAAAATATAACTTTTAATGAGCAAATAAAGCTATTTTGAAAAAGTAAAGCCAAGGGAACCTTCAGCATGCACACGTAGAAATCAGCCTGCAGGCGCAGCCATGATGCATGCGCACATAGGCCCAATCTTGCACGCGCACATGAAGGGTTCCAAAAACAATGAAAGACAAGTTTTTTGCATTAAAGATTGAGGTTTGGATGAATCCCACGTCATTTGAGAGTCGTTCTAAATCCCCATTTTCACAATATAAATAGCCATACATGGTATCTTTTCAAAACACACAGAAATCTTAAGGGAAAATACTAAGATTCACTAGAAATAGTGAATCAAAGAGGGAGTTTTTCACAAAACATCATCAAGTCAATTTTCTTTTGATTGGGGCTTTTTCTGGCCTTGATCTTTGATTTTAAGATTACTAATCACTTTTTTATTGATTGTGAATAGATTTGACTGAGGGGAATGGTCAAAAATCAAGCCTAGGAGCTTTTGTTTTGAGATTTTGAGTTCTAAACTCTTTTCTCTTTTTTCTGTTTTAATCTTGTTTCTTTACCTGTTTACATGCTTTAATATATTTATATAGCTTAGGTTTATATAGTTGTTATGTTTAAGATTACTAATTACTTTTTTATTGATTGTGAATAGATTTGACTAAGGGGAATGGTCAAAAATCAAGCCTAAGAGCTTTTGTTTTGAGATATTGAGTTATAAACTCTTCTCTCTCTTTTATGTTTTAATCTTGTTTCTTTACCTGTTTACATGCTTAATATGTTTATATAACTTAGGTTTATATAGTTGTTATATTTTAAAGCATGTTAGGTTGTTAGAATTCTTGTTTTGAAGTCTTGCTCTGTTTGCTGTGTTACTAGGGTTTTTGGGCTAAAACCCATGTGCACATAATCTTGGCTGCGTACACAGGCTTGTTCATGCGTGTGCATGATCCTACCTAGAAACTCTAACCCTAATTTTTCTGATTTCGTTTTTGATTTCACATGCAATGCTTCTATCTTAGATCCTTTTTCATATATTCATGGTTTTGAGCTTTTGTTTCACTTGTTTGTTTGCTCTTCACATGTTAGAATTATGGTTTATCTTGTATTTTTCTTGTTTTAATGCCATGAACACGCATTCACATGTCCATGCATGAATGTTATAGGTGTTAAGGTACAGCAAGGTAAATGGGATAAGTCATGCATTAGTTTGAACATGCACTTTAATGATGTAATGTGTTGTTTGATGTTTGATTTCATGCCTAAAAGTTTGGAATATAGTGATGATCTATGTTTGTTTGCCATGCCTATCTTTCTGCCTTGCTCTTGTTGCTACATTGTTTGAGATGAATGTTAGGTGGATGAAATGTATGATAGTAACATGCTAAGGTTTATGTTATAACATGCTAGATGAATGCGAGGTTGATATGACATGTAAGCTAGATTTATGTTAGGGTATGCCATGATAGGTGAATGATTAGGTCTTTTGAGATAATTAATGTCATGTTGTATGCTTAGATGTATGCTAGTGTGTGTGTGTGTGAGAGTTAGAATACAATATTGAGTGTAACTTTAATAGGGTCAAGACATAAGAAACAATAAGAGGAAACCAACCCTAGAGTTGGGCAGTTTTGGGTGCCTAACACATTCCCAAGACCATACCTTAACTTCGAACCCATATCTCTAGTAGTAAGATCAATGGTCCTTTCTCGAGAGGATATTATATATATGGTTCTTAGACTATCGCAAAAACTAGGTGGTGACTCCTAAACCTGTTGTGTCCACACCATCGTCACCCAGCAAAACCGCTACTGGTACAACTGGCTTCTTTTGCTTTCCCCTTTTAGTTGTAGTTCTTGGGATTTTCTTTTTGAATCTTCTTTTCATTTCAGGTGAAAATTTGTTTGTGTAGTTTTGGTGGCTATAAATTTCTTTTTTCTTCCCATTCAATGTCCATGCAGTACCGCTGATGTATTGCATAATTAACAAAGAAAAAAACAATATTGCAACTTTTGCTATGTTTTTATTATATTGTTTTACCATTGTATGTTTTAATTTAGACAATTTCCAAATTACACCATGCTTGTAGCAGTGACTTGAACAATGCCTACTACAAGTTTATGCCTATGGCCCCTTAGTCCCACTGAAACCTCTTCTTCTAATTTTTTTTTTTTAAAATTATCTTTATTCTCTAATTTTTTATAATACTTAGTAACTTCATCCACTTTTGATTTCATGAAAGTATCTGTATGTAAGCAATTAGTATTGTGGGTTTGAAGGTTTTGTCTTGGTTCACTGTTATTGACATCTTTGTGTTTGTCCTCTGTGTTTGTTTAAATTTCCCAGTGAATAATTGGATTTAGATTAACTTTATTCTCTTCTCTCTGAATCTTGGGTTTTTCTTTTTCCGATTATGACTCAATTTCTGAATAAAATTTTGTTATTCAAATTTAATCTTCTCTACTTATGCAACACACAGTAAATTCTCTCTAACCTCCACTACCAATTAAATTTGGCAATGTGCTATATTATTGCTTTACTTTATGTGTCCATTGTTGCATTTGAATTTGGAACGTGATCTAATCAAGGCTAATAAAGTTGTAATGGAGATGAAATAAGTTGCATATATTTTTATTCTGTACATGCATGCTATTTGGTGGTCGAGTTGCATTGCCTTATAGTGTGTTTGCTCTTCTTTGCATATATGGCAGTTGGGAAAGAAATTGTGAAGAAGTCTCTGATCATTTTCCCTTTGATTCATACAAAACATTTTTCATGTTCTATAAGTGACATAACTTCTGTTACCATGGATTTCTAAAGGATAAAATTTCATTATATTTGCATTTATGGTACAAATTGACATAAAAAAATAAAAAAAAAAATTATTTTGTAGGTCCTCTCTTTTTTGGATAAAGAGCTGAAAACTTAACTGCATCAACTCCAGGTTTGTTAATAATTTCTGTAAAAAAATTTTAAACAATTTCCTGCTGGATTTGTTTTCTACGTATTAGGAATTATTATTAATTTCATCTTCCACATAAATTTACAGCATAACAAATTATAACTGAGAGCAAAGAAATTCCAAATAACTATGTTTTTTAAATTTCCTAAAATTGCTAATTAACAATTAATATATGCTTGAAGGAATATTGCATTTTTTAACGTCTATTTGCTGTCTTTAATTTATATAGTAATACTTATATGATTTGAACTTTTATAAATACTTTGTTCTTTATTATATTCCCAAAGTATGGAGTCTACTTTTTTTTTTTTTTTTTCAAGAGCGAGAAGAAGATTGATTATCACAAAAAAGAAACAAAAATGTGCCTACCAAATTTACAAATTCTTCATTAAGAGGAAATCTTTCAAATGTTTTAGTAAATAGAAGAATGCTATTAAATAAAAAGAGATATGTTATTGATGGTGTAGTCAGTCCCTTATCTTGGTTGTGGGATTGATATTGAACTTGGACTTGGTGAAGTGGATCTGATTTGACAATGAATTATTTCATTGTCGGTTTGTGCATTGAGATTAAAATTTTTATTTTTTCTGCAAATTTGACAATTATCATCGAGAGAGAATTGTGGGTTCAATGAATTTGGGCATGATTCAAAGGTGACTAGGTGTTTTTCAATGTATATTTGGAAAAAAAAAACTTGTTGCAAATTTGACAATTATCATCGAGAGAGAATTGTGGGTTCAATGAATTTGGGCATGATTTAAAGGTGACTAGGTGTTTTTCAATGTATATTTGGAAAAAAAAAATTGTGAGTCTACAAATGTAAAGTCTTATACATTAGATAGGACAAAACTTAAGTACAGTACCTTAGGTGCTATTCCTTAAGTTCCCCTCTTAAGATTCAACCATGTGGTTACTTAACTAAAAAATACATTTCCATCTCATGAGAAAAAATCCACATGGCAGAATCATAAAAAGGGAACCTAAAAAATAGTATCTAAGTATTGTACCTAAGTCTTGCTCCATTAAATATTTTTACTAATTTGATAGGCATTTGGTTGTGTCATTGGTATTGAACATAGACTTAGTCTTAGCATTTTAATTTCATTGTTTTGTGAATGACAGGGGTTTAAGAAGAACCTTGAATTTTAATGTTCTTCTTTTGGGTTTTAATTTCGTGCTTTCTTTGAGCATTTTCAGTTTAGTTGAATATAAAGTTTCATAGGAAGGATTCTGACTCTCTCTCTATTTAATTTTGTGTTCTTAGATTTGGGTTTGTGTTCTTGTTCAAGACACACTTAGATCTCAATTAATGCGATTTTTTGTTTTTATTTCTGTTTTTAATTTTTTTATTTAGTTAAAATTTGTATTTTTTTTTTAATTTAGATGCTGACATAGTATTTTTTAATGCCAAAATAAAAATTTTTATTATTATTTTAATAGTTCCGTCTACCACATAGGACTTTGCCATTAGGGCACTAATAGAAATGACTAAAATGGATGGCGTTTTTCTAAATAGGGACTAAAAGTGCTGAAAATAAAAGATAGAGACCAAAGTGAGGATCGCATGAAAATGTAGGGACGAAAATGTGATTTTTGCCTAAATTAATTCCTTTCCAAGGAAACCCACTATGGATGGCTGCCACGTTCTATTGAGATCATTACACTCCTGTCATGAAATGTGGATCAGAGATTTGATTGGAGTTTGCCAACTCATAGTTATTAGCATCAATTGGATTGTAGGAACCATGCTTGAAAGAGATTTCAGATGTGTTAAAACAAATTCATGCTTTTTGTGAAATAGATAGGACATATATCTTATATGATAGTTTCTAGGTTGTGTAATAAGTAAGAGTACACATTGGAGTTTTACCACTTTTGAATTTTTTTTTATTAAAAAAAAATTGTTTAAGATGTTTCATAAATAATTCATGACTGGTATAATATAGAAGCGAAACATTTGACTTTTTGTTAACCACTCCTCATTGCGCCATATGACTACATAAATTACTACCATGTCTAGAATTAAAAATACGTGAGTTCCAATTAGCTCAACTGATAAAGTCTCTAATGGTATAAGAGATCTAGGGTTTAATCCCCGTTTACACCAAAAATCGATTGGTGTCTTGGTCTACATTGCACAGGTTAGCGACTAGTATATATTAAAAGCCAAAACTCAGAAAAAATATAATTAGATTTTAATTGAATTCTCAATTTTACGGCACATGTCCCATTTAATTTTAAATTTTGTTCCAAGTGAATTATTTAGTGTAAAAATCAAAAAGTCCAAATCCAATTAGATTCTAAATTGGATTCCAATTTTCCGCCATGTCCATCTAAGTTTTTAATTTTTATGGCAAATGAATTATTGGGTGCAAAAACTTAAGAGACTAAAATCAATTAATTTATAAATCATATATATATTGTGGGGACCAATTGTATCCGATATTCAAACTACGCTGGAAGAGGCCAGGCCCAATATCTGATCTCATATGTACAAGCTGTGTAAGGAAGGGCCAGGCCCAATCAACAAAAGAAGAGATAAGATTATCCTCCGAGGAGAGGTAAAAAATGCTCGTGGGGGATTTGACCGTGTCCGAGGACTATAGTCACCTCGGGACTTCTATCCGAGGTGTCTGGTGAACTTATCAGTCATTTAGAGTAACACCTCGGACAAACCTTACAGCAAAGTGAAAGGGAAAAATATCAAATAAAAGATAATAGTAAGCAGGAACAAATATCTAAAGGTACTGTCACCTCCGCATTAAATACCGCCCAGCTAACCTTCTGGCCGCATTAATGTGGAGGTGACACATCAGGATAATGACAATCCGCACCAGGCGACATCAGGAGGTTCGCAGCATAACTACTCGGGGGTCCACCCTCAACAGAGGGGAGGTCGTGAGCAAAGTGGGCAAACCATGCACACTAATAAAAGCCAATCGCGTGGGAAAAGTCACGTGTCCCATGCAGAGAATGAGAAAGAAATGCAACGTGAAATTAACGAGTTGAAGAAGAGGTTACATCGTGCGCGGCGGAGACGAGCATCACTTGAATCTGAGTCTTCTTCTGGGGATATAGAGGATGATACGTATAGGCAAAGATCTAGAACTCCGCCCAATGAGACCCTCTCTGGCGACGAAGAGCATAGTAATTACAGGTGGAAGAGTAAAAGTACCTTGCATAAGGGCCTAGGTAACAAAGCTATGAACGAGGCCTTAAGCCAAGTAGCCAAATCGCCTTTCACACATCGGATTGAGTGTGCCAGCCTTCCTCGGCGATTTAATCAACCAACCTTTTCTCTTTATAATGGCCGGACAGATCCGGTGGAGCACGTTAGCCATTTTAATCAAAAAATGGCCGTCCATTCAAAGGATGAGGCCCTAATGTGTAAGATCTTTCCGTCCAGCTTGGGTCCAATGGCCATGAGGTGGTTCAATGGTCTCAGGGCAAATTCCATTGATTCTTTCAAGAAACTTACCCAGTCCTTTGGCGCCCGCTTCATCACATGCAGTAGGGTACCTTTGCCTTTAGGATCTTTGCTATCAATGTCCATGCGTGAGGGAGAGACCTTGAAGGCTTACTCGGATAGATATTGGGAGATGTTTAACGAGATAGATGGGGACTATGATGATGTGGCCATTAGTACATTTAAGGTAGGCCTGCCGGCGGAGCACGATTTAAGAAAGTCACTCACTGGTAAACCTGTCACTAGTGTACGCTTGCTGATGGATAGAATTGATAAGTACAGGAGAATTGAGGAAGATCAATTGCAAGGTAAAGGGAAAGCGAAGGTGATCCCCCAGGAGAGGAGGGATTCCAAGTCGGATCGGCTGCAGAACAATCGTCCTCGGAGAGACTTTTTGGGGCAACCTGCATCTGCCAATGCTCAAGCGATCAATGTTGTGTTTCGGGAACCAGTGCAGAAAGTCTTGGAGAAAGTAAGGAATGAACCATTTTTTAAGTGGCCGAATAAAATGGCAGGAGATCTAAGCAATCGTAACCAAAACCTGTATTGTCAATATCATCAAGATCATGGTCATGCTACTGAAGATTGTCGGAACTTATGGGACCATTTAGAGCAGCTGGTCCGAGAAGGGAGGTTAAAGCATCTATTGCATCATTCCAGTGGTCGAGGAGGCCAGACTGGTGCAGCGCTTCAGGGGAATCCTGCATCCAAACCTCCTCTGGGAACCATCAATGTTATATTCGCCGCCCCAGGGAGGACTGGATCCTGCCCAACTAGGATAATGTCAGTATCACATTACACCGATGATGAGCCTAATTCAGTGCCGAAGAGAGCCAAGACAAATGTCCCTCTAGTGCTGAGTTTTTCAGAAGCGGACAAACAGGGAACTATACAGCCACATGATGATGCTCTGGTGGTTACCCTTCGAATTGGTGGGTATGATGTGAAGAGGGGCATGATTGACCAGGGCAGTGCAGCGGAAATTATGTATCCTGACCTCTTTAAGGGTCTGGGTTTAAAGCCCGAGGATTTATCTACATACAGTTCACCTTTGGTGAGTTTTGAAGGTAAGATGGTGGTCCCTAGGGGCCAGATCAGACTGCCTGTGCAAACTGGATTGGATGTGGTTGAGGTAGATTTTATCGTGGTGGACGCCTTCTCTCCGTACACGGCCATTATGGGCAGGCCATGGCTGCATTCCTTGGGCGCCGTTTCTTCCACCATTCATCAGAAAGTAAAATATCCTTCTAAAGGTCAAGTGCTGGAGATAGTGGGAAGCCAGTCTATGGCTAGGCAATGCTTAATTGTAGCAATTCAGCGCAAACCAGAGACTGGCGCCTCAGCCAGTAGGGAAAATGACTTATAGCAGTTGGGGGCCTCGTCGTCACTGCACGGGGGGCCAGATGACGAGATGAATTATGAGGGCCTGGAAAGGGTGATTATAGGGGACGACCTTGAGAGATTCTTCCAGGTTGGGGCTCGGCTGCCCCTATAGGAGAAGGAAGAGTTGGTTGAGCTTCTGAGGAGAAACGTAGACGTTTTTGCATGGGACGCCTATGAAGCCTCTGGTCTGAATCCAGAATTCATCTGTCATCCTTTAAATGTAGATCCTTCAGCTACTCCAAAGAAGCAACCTCCTTGGCGCCCCTCGAGTGAACACGTGGAGGCAATAAAGACTGAGGTGGTTAAACTCAAATAGGCAGGGGCTATTAAAGAAATTTTCTACCCCCAATGGCTGGCTAATACCGTAGTGGTGAAGAAGAAGACAGGAAAATGGCGTGTCTGTGTGGACTTTACAGACCTTAACAAGGCTTGCCCCAAAGATCCTTTCCCTATGCCGAGGATAGATCAGTTGGTAGATGCGACAGTAGGTCATCCTCGGATGAGTTTCCTGGACGCCTTCCAAGGTTATCACCAAATACCATTGGCAGCGGATGATCAGGAAAAAATGGCTTTTGTCACTCCTGTGGGGAACTACCACTACAAAGTAATGCCTTTTGGCCTAAAAAATGCAGGATCGACCTATCAACGGATGATGACAAAGATGTTTGAATCACGGTTGGGAAAAACTATTGAGGTCTATATTGATGATATGGTGGTGAAGAGCAAGTTAGTATCTGAACACTTAGCAGATCTTACAAATGTTTTCGAAATCCTGAGGTGGCACAAGTTGCGTTTGAATGCCTCTAAATGCTCCTTTGGAGTAGGGTCAGGAAAGTTCCTTGGGTACATGGTGACTCATAGGGGGATTGAGGTAAACCCAGATCAGATTAAAGCAATCAATAGCTTGCAACCACCTCGGAATCCAAAGGAAGTCCAGAAGCTTACTGGGATGATGGCAGCCTTAAATCGGTTTATATCTAGATCGGCATAAAGGTGTAGACCTTTCTTTCTTCTGTTGCATAAATGGAAAGAGTTTCAATGGTCCGAGGAGTGTGTCAGGGCATTCCAAGAGCTTAAACGTTACCTATCCCATCCGCCCATAATGTCTAGCCCAGTGGTGGACGAAGTCCTTTTTTCTTACCTCGCCGTTGCCTCACATGCCATAAGCCTTGTGCTCATACGAGTGGACGATGGTGTACAACGACCAGTTTATTATGTGAGTAAGTCGCTTAACGAGGCTGAGGTGCGTTATCTGCCACTAGAAAAAGCGATACTGGCTGTAGTGCATGCCACGAGGAAACTTCCCCATTACTTTCAGGCGCATACTGTGGTCATTCTAACCCAACTCCCCCTCAAGTAAGTGCTCAGAAGCGCCGATTATATAGGGAGGGTAGCCAAATGGGGTACGATTCTAGGGGCTTTTGATATAAAGTACATGCCCCGTACCTCTATCAAGGGACACGTGCTCGCTAATTTGGTGGCCGAGTTTGCTGAATCCCTAGAAGAGGTAGAAATGGGAGACGAATCAGTGGATGGAAGATCGGTAGGCGTGGCCTCTATTCAGGGCCTACAGCCTTGGGAATTGTATGTTGATGGAGCAGCCAATCAGCGGGGATCAGGAGTGGGGCTAGTACTAGTATCCCCTGAAAAGATTACCATAGAGAAATCCTTCAGACTCAACTTCTCCGCTACGAATAATGAGGCAGAGTATGAAGCTTTGTTGAAGGGAATGCAGATGGTGCAAAAATTGGGGGGAAAGGCAGTGAGAGCTTTTTCAGACTCAAAACTGGTTGTGGGACAAGTAAGGGGTGACCTAGAGGCACGAGATTCAAGGATGTTAGAATATTTATGTCTGGTCAGGAGTATACAAGAAAAGTTTGAAGTTTTTGACTTGTCTCATATTCCTAGAAGTGGGAACACCCATGCAGATTCGTTGGCCACCCTTGCCACGTCCTCGGCCCAGGGACTGCCTCGGGTAGTATTGGTGGAAGACCTATATACGCAAGCTCTGACGCATCATGGTGCTCCACGGATACATCAGGTTAAGCTGGGTCCGAGCTGGATGGATGCTGTATCACTGTTTTTGGAAAAAGATGTGCTGCCTGAAGAAAAGTCTAAGGCTAATAAAGTACGAAGGAAAGCTCCTCGGTTTTGGTTATCCGAGGACAGAAAACTGTACAAGCGTTCGTTCTCTGGGCCTTATTTGTTGTGTGTCCACCCAGAGGTATCGGAGTCACTTCTAGAGGAATTGCATGAAAAGGTTTGTGGAAGTCATACAGGGGGAAGGTCACTGTCTCACAGGGCTCTTACCCAGGGATATTGGTGGCCAAACATGCAAAAAGAGGCGCAGGAATATGTCAAGAAATGTGATCAATGCCAGAGATTTGCACCGAATATCCATCAGCCTGGAAGGACGCTCAATCCTCTGTCTAGTCCGTGGCCTTTTGCTCAGTGGGGCCTAGATATTGTGGGTCCTTTTCCCAAGGCTGCGGGGAACAGGAGATACCTGCTGGTATGCACAGATTATTTCACTAAGTGGGTCGAAGCTGAGCCATTAGCCAATATCAGGGATGTGGATGTTAAAAGATTCATCTGGAAGAACATAGTTACGCGATTTGGGGTTCCCAACGTCCTCATCTCGGATAATGGCCTTCAATTTGACAGTAAAGCTTTTAGAAAAGTACTGTTCTAGCCTAGGAATAAAGAATAGGTATTCCACCCCAGCTTATCCGCAAGGAAATGGGCAAGCCGAGGCTGTCAATAAGGTCATTGTTAACGGACTCAAAAAAAGGTTAGATGACGCCAATGGAAGATGGGTTAAGGAGCTGCCACACGTTCTATGGACGTACAGGACAACACCTCGGAAGTCTACTGGAGAAACCCCCTTCTCAATGACGTACGGGGCTGAAGCTGTAATCCCACTGGAAAACGGTTTCCCTACTATGAGATCAGGCGCATTTACCTCGGATGGAAATGACGACTTGCTAAAGAAGAACTTGGATCTAATTGAAGAACGACGAGAAAACGCTAGGGTGCAGTTAGCCTACTATCAACACAAGCTAAAGCAAGGCTACAATATGAGCGTGAAGTTGAGACCATTGGCCCCAGGGGATTTGGTTTTGAGGAAAGTTGTGGGAAACACTAAAAACTCTGCCTGGGGAAAATTAGGGCCCAATTGGGAAGGACCATATCGCATCACGACAGTGGCAGGAGTAGGAGCTTATTACTTAGAAGATTTGGATGACAGGGCTGTACTTCATCCTTGGAATGTAAATAATCTGAAAAGGTATTACTATTGATAATAAAAGTTATTTTGGTTTCCCCTTGCTTCTGTTCTTCCTACGACATCTATTGACATATTAAACAGAAACTAAGTTATGTCAGATCCTCGGACCACAGACTTAGTGGAAATTAATATCCTACGCCATCTACTGAAATATTAAACAGAAACTGAATTATGTCAGGTCCTCGGACCACAGACTTAGTGGAAATTAATATCCTATGACATCTATTGACATATTAAACAGAAACTAAGTTATGTCAGGTCCTTGGACCACAGACTTAGTGGAAATTAATATCCTACGACATCTATTGACATATTAAACAGAAACTGAGTTATGTCAAGTCCTCGGACCACAGACTTAGTGGAAATTAATATCCTATGACATCGACTGAAATATTAAACAGAAACTGAGTTATGTCAGGTCCTCGGACCACAGACTTAGTGGAAATTAATATCCTATGACATCTACTGAAATATTAAACAGAAACTAAGTTATGTCAGGTCCTCGGACCACAAACTTAGTGGAAATTAATATCCTATAGTACTTTTAGAGTATTACACAGAGGTTGGCTTGAACTTGATTCACCTACCGTTGACTTGTTGAACGTAGGAATTCAAGAAATTTCTTTGAAATGAGAAAAAATAAAACTCCTCTATACCATATCCACATGCCATGATCGTTGTAAAAATGGTTAATCTCAAAGGATACCTTTAACGAACTATAAGTTGTATCAATATCTTCAAAACGTGATACTTAATGTAAAATGTTAATTTTTTAGCTAGGCACTGCCTTATTTTTAAGCCATATGTTAGACTTATAATTAGCAAGTTAAAGGTCAGTATGGTTCCCTGTAGTGATATTTTGTTCGTCACTTGAGTATTGAAATGAATAAGTCAGTAAATATAACGTTATAACAAGACTTGATGATATGTCTTACCAGCATACAACGTTCCTTAAATAATCTATGTGGAAGATAGGATGAAAAACAAGAGGAAGTAAAGACCATACATTCAAGTAAAATAATGTCACTAAGAAATATAATAAGAAGTAAATGATATTGCTTCAAACATGACAAAAATCTGTCTTTCAAATATAAAGGAAAAATATAATAACAAATACATATAATAATAACAACATTACCACTATCGTCCAAGTCATAAAACAAAGGAAAAATTACAAAAAGAAAACTAGCATAAGGCTCATGGTTTCAGCTTGATCTGAAGCTTGTGCTTAGGAGCCTGGTCAGCTGCCTCAGGGGTGATCTCCTTCTCTTTGTCCTTAGGAGACTCCTGCGCAGGTAAAGTGACTAAGGCTAACTGCTTCTCAAAATCCTGAGAAGTTGTCCCTGGTTGAGGGGCTTCAGTCACTTCACCTGAGAGGGGCCCCTTTTGGACTTCTTTCTCTTTACCCTGGTCTGGCTGGGCAGCAGCAGGAAGGGGCTGAGAGGAGGCTTCAGCAGTTGGTTGAGGCGCGAGAGGGGCCGTCTCAGTCTGCTTGGGAATTTGCAGGGCTAAGGGGAAGATGATGCTTTCTGGTTTCCTCAGCCCTGATGAAGCTTCAACCCCAGCCTGGTTGAAAGCCTCTTCCCAAGTTTGGGCGCAGTAGGCGCGGCAGACGGCAGGGACCTCAGCCTGAAGAGCGTCCTCGGTCTCGGCCACGCCAACATCATACCTATGCTGCTCGGCCTCGTCTCTCTCCTTCTCGGCCTTTAGCTTATCCTCCTCAGCTTGCATTTTTGCTTTTTCGGCCAAGGCTTTGAGCTTATTGGCCTCCTCCAGTTGCTGCCTCAGGGCTGCAATTTGCTCCTTAGCCGTAACCAATTGCCCTTTAACCTTGATGACCAGTTTCCTCTGGATCTCAGCCTGGGTTTCAGCCCCCTTCAAGGCAGCCTCAGCACTCTTCTTCAGCTGCTCCTCAGCCTTCAGTTTCTCCTTGAGATCCTTATTATTGTTCTCAGCGATGTTTAATGTCTGCACAGCAGAGACCCTTCTTTTTCTCTCATCGTCTAACTGCTGTGCGACGAAGTAATATATCTCCTCCATTCTGAATATGCTTTGAACAGCCTGTTTAAAATAAAAGAAAAGCAAAAACAACAACAACAACAACAAAACAAACGCAAAAAAAAATGTATAAGGACAACAATGTGAATATGTACAAGTAACACGAAATAAGCGTTATGCCAAGTGAAAAGAAAAGAACAAAGATTGAAGAGTAGCAACACATACCATTCCTAGAGACCGCTTGGCTTGGAGGAATACTTCGTTCCTCCTTAGTCCTCGCAGCTCTATCATGTCTCTGAGGAGCAGGAGGGTTTCTTCCAATGCCGAGGCTACCTAGCAACCTACACCTCCATTGTAATCTCTGATCGATGTATCATCGGTCAGAGGCTCACCACCAAGCATGGGAGCTGGAAGCCATGCCTGAGGTTCAGGCTGTTGAACCTCTCCCCTTTCTGGTCCTCGGCTGGGGACCTGGCTAATTTTTAATTGCTCAGTGGCCTAGGAACCTCCTCTTCACTGGAAGAACGAGTCCTTCCAATCTCCATCACTTCCTTGCCCTTGGGCTCCCTTCTCCTCTTAGGGTCAAGTTGCTCAACCCTAGAGGGGAGAGATTGCTGAGGGGCACGAGGGGGGGACCGAGGAGGGGGAGGAGGGGGAAGAGGAAGTTTTGGTTGGGTAGACCTTCCAGCCTCCCCCCTTCCGGGTTGGCTCTCCAATAACTCCTACAGACTGCGTTGAGGCTTCCTCTGGATGCCCATGACCACGGGAGTGTCAGGTGATGGAGTGGATTGGTTAAAGACTTCGTAATCGTCTGTAGCCGAGGTGAAGTCCACAACGCCTTCTTCCTCTCATTCAGTTTCTTCTTCCTCCACTACTTGAAAAACGGGAGAAGAAGATGGTGCTGCCTCCGCGAGGCTGGCAACAGGTAATGCCTCGGTAGGCTGGGAGTATTTGGGAAGAGGAACGCCTTCAGGGACTACGAACCCCTCGTAAGCAACGCTAATTCTGCGAAGCCGAGGATCCTTAGCCTTTATCACGCACGAAGAAGCTTGGAATGCACGTGATATAGGATTGTAGCCGAGGATGAGATGAGCTGCTCTTAATTGACCGTCTGATGGGTTGATGTAGATTTCGGCTCGGAGAACTCTATCCAAGCTGGCTTTGTTAACTAAGCGCAACGATGGCGTAGTGGCGCGAGGATCTGCAGTGTCAGTAGAGAGAATAAGGAATCACTTTAGTATCAGCCAACGACAATGGGAATACTAGAATATGAAAAGTTAAACGTGAAGATTAAGTAAGTTAGATCCCCACCTGGCTCACCCTCTTTAATTAGGCATGGTAAGCCATCATGCCACTGCCCAGAGAAGATTAAGAAATCTTCTTTTAATCCCTTATTAGATTGAGGGAGACACTGAATCATCCTGACCTCGGCCTGTCTGGATTTTAAGTAGTACCCCTGATTTTTTAGGTGCTGGAGATTGTAAATCCAGTTTATATCGTGGTGGGTCAAGTTCAGGTTCATTCTTTCGTTCAGGGCTTCTATACATCCTAATACCCTGAACATATTCGGCGCGCATTGTGTGGGGGATAACCTAAAATACCTAAGGTAGTTCCTGGTAAGGGTGCCCATGGGAATGGTCATCCCCCCTTCTATGAAGGCGATCATAGGAATGACAACCTCGTTTGTTTTTCTTTCATCATACCACTCGCCCTGTGCCGCGTACCTAACGCCCACATGAGGAGGGATGTTATACTTAGTCCTAAAATTTCTCATTCCCTCCTCGGTATCAACTAATTCCTTAAATCTACCCATTTTCTAAGAGGTCCTATAGGAGAAATTTTATAATAAAAGGAATAAGAGTTGGAGATAGTTTAGGAAGACTTACAGGTGCGAGAAATGGTCCTCGGACAGGATTTTTGTATTTGTAGACGCACAAAGGAGCAAGAGAAAGAAAGAAAGTATCAGGTTCTAGAATAGCGCAATCGTTCAAAAGTGACAAGAAATTGATTTGAAAGTCTACTTATAGTTGCGCAAAAATTAGGAGCGGGAGTTCGCCCGCCCAAATTCCCAGAAGGCTCAACCGCCATTGGATTGTCATCTCACCGTTGAACGTGGGAGACAAAGGAGTTGCCAAAATTAAATGAAGGCGCTTCCTGGACACTGAAGAGTCAGGAGCGAGTCGCGAGAAGATAAATACGTGTTGTTGTGATTTGACCCGATAAAACTAGATCACAAGGCAGATCCGACGAGAGAATCAAAATCCTCCTTTTCTCCCGAGGAGCCGAAAAGCAAAATTTTGAGGGGCTATTGTGGGGACCAATTGTATCCGATATTCAAACTACGCTGGAAGAGGCCAGGCCCAATATCTGATCTCATACGTACAAGTTGTGTAAGGAAGGGCCAAGCCCAATCAACAAAAGAAGAGATAAGATTATCCTCCGAGGAGAGGTAAAAAATGCTCGTGGGGGATTTGACCGTGTCCGAGGACTATAGTCACCTCGGGACTTCTATCCGAGGTGTCTGGTGAACTTATCAGTCATTTAGAGTAACACCTCGGACAAACCTTACAGCAAAGTGAAAGGGAAAAATATCAAATAAAAGATAATAGTAAGCAGGAACAAATATCTAAAGGTACTGTCACCTCCGCATTAAATGCCGCCCAGCTAACCTTCTGGCCGCATTAATGTGGAGGTGATACCTGAACAGTGAACGGGCAGCCTTCCAGCTAAGAATGGAAGATTCAAGAAAGGGCAAGAGGGATGGTGAAAAAGAACTTTAAATGCCAAGTCCACACGTGGATGATGAAAAAGGTAAAAAAAGTCATAGTATATAAGACGAAGAAAGGAGAAAAGAAAGGGGACTGGAAAATTATTCTAAAATCATAGCACTGGGGCATGTCTGAGGATACTCTTTGCATAAACTACACTTATAGCTCTAGCCTCTTTACGCTAAAATCTAATATCTTGGACCAAGATTCAGACTAGCTTTCTCTCCCGCACCCTATAAATTTATTGTTTGGGCTACGTGGGCCTGGATCGATTCCTGTTCTGGATTCAAGTCATATCTGGTCCTTACATATATATATATATAAAGTGAAAAACTATTACATATTTTTGAAATGTATGGTTTAAAAAAAGTGTAAGTTAATACAATGTATAATTTAAATATCTTCTTTTAAAAAATGTATAATTTGAAGTTTTGAACTGTATAATTGTGATTATTTTTAATTGTACCCGTGTATATACATGAGGCTACACATTAGTAATATAAGTAGGGAAACAAAGAATGGTCTTAGCCTATGTTAGTTTTTAGGGGAGAAAACCTAAGGAAAAAGAGATGAGATAGAAATAGGTTCATCCAAATAATGAAAAGCTACCAAGCAGTTAACTTTTTTACTTTTTAATGTTCAAAGATCCCAATCTATTTAAATTATTTGCAACCAAAAAATAAAATAAAATTATGACTAAAATTCGAATCTATGCTTTTCACTCTTAATTTTTTTTTAAGCAATAAAAAACATATATTTTGTTAGTCCCAATATCCACTCTTGAAACTCTGAACTTGTTATTGGTCACCCACAAGCTCAACTAACTTTGGAGAAAGCTTGTAGACATAATTTTTGTGTCGCGATTCTGATAGGTGCAACTATGAGTAGTAAACAAAAATTAAAAAGTGCATGTGAAATTTATATTCACAAATCACAATGGCATATATCATCAAGTTGTGTGGCGAATAGTTGTGACAAATTTTATGATTTTAGACCAACTTTTGTTAGTTATTTGTACGATTTACTTTTTTTTTGGGATAGAGCTTTGTACTATTTACTTGAATGCGGTTGTACCGATGGGTTAGCTAAATGGTTGATGCAATTGTACGTTCCATATAAATATACATACAGAGTATTGTTAACGGGCACTGCAAGGCTGTACTTCTAGCTATAGTTTTGTGCGGTCCTTTTGGATAAGAAAGGCAGCACTTCTCCCGATAGTTTTGTGTTGTAATAATCTCCTCTTTCCTATACTCTGCACTAGCGTTTAGCTTATAAGTACTGTACATCCTAAACTTTGTACTCTTTAATTTGGATTAATAAAATTTCCCTTTGACCAAAAATAAATAAACAATTTCAGAAGAGAATATCACAAAAATGCCTCCCAAAGTTCAGAGTCTTCAAATCAACCAAATGGTTGATAAGGATTTTTACAACCCTTACCTTGGTTATGAACTCATTTAACCTAAACCACTTTAGTTATATATCATCTTCTTTTCTTTTCTTTTTTTCTTTTCTTTTCTTTTCTTTTTTGGATTTAAATGACAGAAATATATATGATCTTTTCAGAAATAACTCCGAAGGGCTACACAAAATTTGATTACTAGTACCACATGAAATGAAAAGGTTAGTTATGTAGAAAAACCAAAGAAACCTCTTCACTGGCAATAACTCTATATGACTACTATTGTTTGTTTGGCTAGCAGGAAAAAATAAAACATAAAAGGAAAAGGAGAAAAAAAAAAAAATACTTATCTGACACAGGCTGCTCAAATTTCTGGTAGCCGAGAGAAACGAGATGATGACCCATGGTGCAAAAACTTCCACTTGTAACATTGCTTGCTCGAATGAGCATCTCAGCACCATGAAGCACCATAGTCATAGTCATAGAGAGAAAAGACTACTATATAGAATGTGCAACTGTGGTTGGAATACTCATTTGAGCAAGAAACATTACAAAGAGGATTATTCGACAGTTCAACTCTCAATCTGTCTCTCCCGCAAAACTACCTAGACAGACTGTATACACGCCTTCCTGTAAAGTGTTTCAATGCAGACCATACATATATATATGCAAGAGACCCAATGCTAGATTACCAAATTGCCATATTTTCGTGCCTCAAAAAACTTACTCCCTCCATTCCATTTTTTTATTATCATTTATTCCATTTTGAAATGTCCCAAAATATTATATTGTTTTTAAAAATAAAAATAATTAATTAACTAGTGTTCCTATTATACCTTTAATAATTTACTAATTCAATTTTTTGATAAATTTTTTTAAGGGTAGCTTTGAAAACTTATACATTTTTAAAAGGTAGACAAGACAATAAATGATATTCTCTTATAAAATTTAACTTTTCAAATATGACAAAAAAAGTGGGACGGAGGAAGTAAAAAAAAAAAAAAAAAAGCCCGCACCTTGTAGCTTTACAAGTTGACATCTCTTGAAATATCAAAAGTTTAGGGTCTATTTGATAATATTATTCGAGTAACGTTGTTTAAGTATTGTAAAAATACATATTGTATTGTTTAAATAAAAAAAATTGTTGTTTAAACAATACTAACAAACAGACCCTTAAATTCTCTCTCTCTTTCTTTCCAACTATTGAATTATTTAAAAGTAAAAACTAAAAAAAGACCCATCAATTTTTTGTAACCCTTCAAGAAAATGACAAAACAATTAACTAGGATATCCACGTACATCATATTTAACTAAAGGCCGTTGTGTGCTAAGGGTATTGTGGGTAATCCAGTTTTTTTTTGGTACTGATTGAGAAGTTTACAGTGCAGGGCACGGTTGGCATTGACAGTCGGTTTAAAGAATTATCAACAGAAGGAATTGTAGTTGCTGATAGAATGGCAGCTAAAGATGGTTCTAGCTCAACAACCAAGAGAAACGAACAAATCAAAGACACAATTAGAACTATGGCACTACTAAGTTTATACTAGTCAACAAAGAAAACATCAATGTCACGAACACAATTTTATCATGGGTCCGGTTAATGTGTGCCCTTAGGGCACACATTAAACTTTCTATTTTTAGAAACATTTTCTCGGGAATTGAAAAAGTTGTCATTACTTTTTCAATTTTTAAGAAATTTTTTTCCAAAAATGGAAATTAATGTGTGCCCTAAGGGCACACATTAGTAAAATCCTTTTATCATTTATAATAAATGATACACCATTTTTGTTGAAATCTTCATTAGTATTACATTTGTCATACATTAATCATAATATATCTAATAATTTTGAAAAATATATTGTAAAATTTACATTGTCCTCTTAACTTTATGACAAAGTTTATTTTTTAAATTAAGTTTAAAGAGAAATCCTTCATACTTCTCATTATATCTTTTTTATTGAATTTAAATTTTGACAAATTCACTGTTAGATTGTATTTTCTTATTATTTCTTCCATACTTGTAAAATTTCAAGAAAATTAAGGATTATACATAATAAATACATTTATGAATTTAATAGTAATTAACATATAATTTAAGCGAAATTTAATATGCATGTTTTATATAACAATATTAATTTTTTAAAGGAAGTTTGAATGATATTTTTTCCAATCTCGATTCTTTATTTTATTCAAAGGACCATACTGTGCATACTTGTTTTTAATAATTATTTTAATATCTCATAATTAACTGTTCTCATAATTATTTTAATATCAATTTTAATTTTTGTGTATATTCTAATAAATGTTACTCTTTACTCAAAAAAAAAAAATATGGATGTTTATCCCACATTGGTTGTATGTGTATAGTGTCCGTTGTTTATAACTTCAATCTACAGTTACAAAACAACTGCAAAGATTAGACTCTTTTGTAATTATATTTTAGTTATGTAATGTATTATAAAACACTATTATTATTTTCGTGTATATTCTAATAAATATTATTGTTTACTTGAAAAGAACTGTTCTGACACCCACAAGGCTACAGCCTATAATCATGTCAACAAGCTGACATACAAATATTTGAGATTATATCTTGTCGCATTGTTCCATATCTCTGGAATTTCATTATTATCTGTTGTAAAAACAAATTAAATTAAAAAAGAAAGAATGATTAAGACATGACAATGTGATTTGAAACCATGATAGAATCTGAAACATCCACAAAATATTAATGGGTTTGTTGAATAAAATTATGTTTACATTTATTACAGCCGATAATTAAGACTTTAAGAAAGCCAATCTTTCAATGGTCAGAATAATATATACGGCACTGAGCATGGTATGAAACAAATGGGTGGAGAGTGTTTCATTATTGGATAGTATATACATCAGAATTTGAATGCATCAAGAGCCCTATATTATTGAACGCCAGATAAACCTTTTCCGGGTAATACTTAAGTAGTCACAGAACAAGATAATCGGTTTGGAATTATACAACTTATACTTAGGTAGTCTCTCTGAGTTGTGCTCCAAGACTACTTAAGTATTTTCCAACCCGTTGTAAAAAGGTATATGTACTTTTAAAATATAATAATAGTTCTCAATTTCAATTGTGTAGATAGAGCAAAATTATCATTCTGCATTTGATAAATTAGAGTGAAGTTATGATTTTTAAAATTCTTATAGTTTTTCTCTTTTCAAATGAATTGGAAAATGTGGATTTTTTTAATAAATAGTAGTTATTAAATTTGCAATCCATGCACAAAATACCTCAAGAAACATTAATTTGGACATAGGACAATGATTTTCTACTATGCATAAATTCATAAGTTAAGAGTTTTTTTTTTTTTTTTTTTAATTTTTTAGAGAGAATTTCAACCTATGATGTCCGCTTCTGATAATAGCTCTTTATTATTAGACCAAGACACCAATTGATTTTTAGCGTAGGCAAGGATTGAACCCCAAGTCTTTTATACAATTATCAAAGACTTTACCGGTTAAGAGATAGCTTAGAGATCTCATGATTTTTCACATAATTTTTTCCATAATGATTTGTCTTATTATTCAATCAAGATATTACTATAGTGTTTTTGGTCAAGAATACATTGAATTTCAAACCCTTTATTTGAGGACAAATGATTTTACTACTTTTTTTTTTTTTTTTTTTTTTGAGAAGGAATGATTTTACTACTTGATCTTACTAGAATTTACAAGAAAATTATAAGTTAAACTTCCAAAAAAAGAGACACACTTGGTGTAACTTCACAAGAATTACACATTCTTTAGACCGTAGATTTCTTTTAGATCTAATGGTTAAAAAATTCAATTATATATGTCATTATTAAACATTTATTGCTTGTCACGCCATCTAAATTAATTCAATTCAATTTTTATTATTATTTTATCTATACCTTGTTTATTACTGTCATGTTTAGAGAGAGAAGATTATTCAATATTTATTACATCTTTAACGTGTTTAGAGAGAGAGAGAGAGAGAGAGAGAGAGAGAGAGAGAGAGAGAGAGAGAGAGAGAGAGAGAGAGAGAGAGGCTAAGTTGGTTTATATATATATATATATATATATATATAATATGAAAATATTAGAATCACTTTGTGGAGAAGTTGAGTTTTAATATATATAAAGTGTGAAAATAATTTTTTAAAAGTAAACCCAAAAATATGAAAATATAAGGGTATGTTTGGTAACTGTTTTTTCCCATTGTTTTCTAGTTTCAAAAACAATTTTCTATTTTTGAAACAAAAAAACTTGTTTGGCAACCCAAAAAGGACAGAAAACAAAAACTGTTCTCAAAACTCAATTTGTGAAGGAAACTGAAAACATGTAAAAGGCTATTTTCAGTTTCTAATCTTCAAAAATCAATGAAAATACGTATTTAATTTAATAAATCTGTCTCATTTAATGAGTTAGCATTAAAATTCAAATCCTAATAACAACATATTTTAGTATTTTCTATTTTTTTCTTCAAAAAACTATCTTTTTAATTTCAATTAACCAAACATATTTTTGATTTCAAAAATACAAGAAAATTATTTTTTCTTTATATCCCCCAAAAAAAGTTTTTGAAAATAGAAAACAAAAACTGTTACCAACCATAACCTAAATATTTGATTAAAGGTTTTGTATATTTCATAAATCCACATAATCATATTTCCAGTTTAATTTAGTCCTATTGAGTAAGAACTGTAAAAAAAATTGAAGACCTTTCGATAAAATGGAAGGATGAAAAATAATATATATGACAAACATGGTTAAAATTGTGGGGACTTTTTTTTTTTTTTTTTTTAAGAAACAAACACACGCACATTAATGAGAAAGGAAAAGTGGATCTAACATTGTGGGGACTTTTCAAGAGGGGACGGGCTCCTTTCCCGTTTGTTATCTTCCAGTTCTCTCCCGTTTTAATAAGGATGAGTGCCACGTGGAAACAAAACAATCCAAAGGCCAAAAAATAAGCCATGAAATTCTCTCTCTTCTTTCTCCACTCTCCTGTTATTTTCACGGTTTCACCTATTCTCTCTCTCCTCTTTTTCCTCTTTCTCTAAACGGACCAAACTTGAGCATCATAAGCATCAAAACAAAAGGGACAAAAGAGTTTATAAAAAAAAAAGGGACAAAGGATGTGAGTTCTGTGCAACCTAAAGGAAGAAAAAAAAAAGCCACAAAACAAATCCAATTTTTTATTTGATAATTTTTCATATAGAGCTGAGTCGGCACCAAGATCAGAGCTTACTGGCCAGAGAAAATTGGTGCTTGAGGAGACCAAAAAGGAGTTAAAGATCTCTATTTTCTTAGGGGAAGCCAAGAAAATACTGCTATGTAAAGTGGGTGTGAGATTACCATCCTTACCCTTATACTCAACCTTCTATTGGGAGGACCCCAATCTAACCACTCTTGCCAAGACTGATAAAATCCTAAGCACAACACTCACATCCTTTGTTCTTTTGTTTTGATGCATCTGATACTTTGATGCTCAGGTTTGGTCCGTTTGAAAAGAGAGATAAAGAGAGAAAAGAGGTGAAGTGATGGAGAGAGAGGCGAAACAAGAGAGAGAATTTCGTGGCTTATTTTTTGGCCTTTGGATTTTTTTGTTTCCATGTGGCATTCATCCATATTAAAATGGGAGGGAATTGGAGAGTAACAAACGGGAGAGGAGCCCGTCCCAAGAGATTACAATCATTGGTATTTTAGATATTGCACCGACATAAAAATAATTAATAATTAATGATTATACAGTTTCTTTGTCACAAAAGAGTTTGTCTAAGGAATTATGTTAGGGATACAACTTTTGGTAAAGTTTTGTGTTACAACTCGCTACATGGAAAGTTGTAATCGATAAGAGTATGTCAATAGGTCATGTGGAGACACATCCTTACCAATCACAACTCGCCATATAGCGAATTGTGACACAAAATTGTATCAAAAATTGTGTTACTAGCATAATTCTTGTTTATATCTTCTGAGCTTTAGACAGACTACAACTTCATAAAAAATAAAAATAAATAAATAAAAGGTCCACGTTGTAGCCAATTCAAGCTAAAGTACTATTATAGGTTAGAAACATCATGTGCTTACGTTTACCAAAAAAAAAAACACCGTGTGCTTACTTGCTCCACCTACTCCATATTTATATTGCGTCACATTGTTCTCCACATTTCTGTAGTTTGATTACTATCTGTTGTTTTAAAAAAACAAAACAAAAAATTGAAGCGAATTATTGAGACAAGTCATGAAGTCAAACTGATTTGAAACCAATATTAAAATTTAAGTCAAAGTGATTTGAAACCAATATTAGAATTTAAGTCAAAGTGATTTGAAACTAGGATTAGAATTTGAAATTATCGTGCCCCTTTGGTACGATAGTCATTTCACAAATATAAGTATTAGTATTTGTGAAGTGTATTTGTGGAGTGTGGGGGTAAGAGTCGGGGTTTAAATTTTCAGGAGGAAACTTCACACGCATATACACTTAGATATAAATAAAATAGTATTTCTACCTTGTATAAATAAAAATAAATTAGAATTTGAAACATCCACAAAATATTATTGAATACAATTATGTTTACATTTGAAACCAATATTAAAATTTAAGTTAAAGTGATTTGAAACCAATATTAGAATTGAAGTCAAAGTGATTTGAAACTAAGATTAGAATTTGAAATTGTCGTGCCCCTTTGGTACGATGGTCATTTCACAAATATAAGTACTAGTATTTGTGAAGTGTATTTGTGGAGTGTGAGGGTAAGAGTCGGGGTTTAAATTTTCAGGAGGAAACTTCACACGCATATACACTTAGATATAAATAAAAATAAATTAGAATTTGAAACATCTACAAAATATTATTGAATACAATTTTTTTTTATGAATATTATTGAATACAATTATGTTTACATTTGTTTCAAAGGAGAATTAAGACTTTAAACTAAGCCAATCTTTCAAATGGTCAGAATGACAGAATATACGGCACCCTGCCCAAATTCAATTTACAATTGTAACCACACGGTGTATGAGTACTTGGATAAGATACAGGTGGCATTGCCCCCAACATTAAATGTACTGGGATACTAGGGATATGATATATGTGGCATTGCGCCCCCCATTAGGGCATTAAGTGTACTAGACCGAAAGACAAACTTTTTGGGGATAATAATTAGATAGGCCAGAAGGATTGCTCCGGGATGTCGTTTGTGGTCAATCGCAATAGAGACTTTTTTTCAAAGATAGTGAAATTTCGAATCAAAGAAATTTACCCATAGTAGATCTAAACTTAATTAAAGAAAAATCATTTTATTTTTGGGCAATACGTTGATTGTCTCAGAGCATTCTCATATGAGAGTGACCCCCATAGATAGTGATAGTTTGGATCGAAGAGATCCTTTCCATAGTAGATTACTAGACTTAATTAAAGACAAACTATTTTGAGTAGTATTTTGATTGTCCGAGAGCGTTCTCACTTGAGAGTGGACCCCAAAGATAGTTTGATGTAATACTTTGATGTCCTTTGGGGTAAAAACAAGTTTTTTAGAGTAATACTTTGATATCTCGGAACAATGCTCTGAAATCTCATATGGGTTGTGAGGCCCATCCCATGTAAGAATCCAAAGCACTACTTTGAAACTACTAAATATTTTCCAACCCTCTTTGAGAAGGTATATATATTTTTAAAATAAAATAATAGTTTTCAATTTTAATTATGTAAATAGAGCAAAATCATCATTCTATATTTTTAAAATTGTCATAGTTTTCCTCCTTTTAAAATGATTTGAAAACTGAGGACTTAATAAATAGTAGTTCTTAAATTTGCAATCCATGCACTAAATACCTCAAGAAACATTCATTTCGAAATAGTTTAAATTTTCAACTATGCGTAAGATTATAAGTTATCTTATAAGTTTAGAGATAGCTTAGTTTGATATCTTGCGAATTTTCATTCAATTTTTCATAGTGATTTGTTTTATTATTAAGTCAAGACATTGTTTTGGTGAAAAAGATATTCAATCTCAAATCCCTTACAAAGAGTGTGAGAAGAATCTTTTAAGAGTAAACCCCAAAATATGAAAATAAATAATTGATTAAAGATTTTGGATATTTAATAAATCCACATAATCATATTTGACCATTTTTATTTAGTCATATTGGGTAAGGACAGTTAAAAAAAACTTGAACAACCTTTAGATGGAATGGAAGGACGAAAAACAATAGTTTGCTCCTTTTCTTTTCTTTTTATTTTTCATCCACTTGTACATACACAATTTTTTTGTTTATAAAATGTGTTGCTTTTTTGTTTTATTTAATGTGAACATAATTGTAAATTTATACTAACTTCACTTTTCCATCTTCTCATTTTTCTTCTCAACCAAACAAATAAGTTTTCTATCTCTCCACATTTTCATCATTCCAACCAAATACAAATAAGAGGAAACTAAATATTTTCTATCATCTCCCCATTTTTTATCCTCCTACTTTTCCACTCCTCCAACCAAACGGACCCTAATAGTAATGGCTAATAAGTGGACCGAGAGTATATGCTTATTGCTTAATAATGGTGAATTGACTTTGGGTCGAGGTTTTGTGGTTTGGTGCTTACCCGAAAACATAGTGCATTCTTCGTATATGCTTATTGCTTAATAATGGTGAATTGACTTTGGGTCGAGGTTTTGTGGTTTGGTGCTTACCCGAAAACATAGTGCATTCTTCTGTTCATTAACTATTCAATAATCATTAGGAACTACATTTAACATAGTCTTCTGCCACCACTTGCGTCTAATAGTATTATAAATAGAAAGAAATAATGATGAAGTTAGGACTATCATTGTTATTTTAAAATAATGGGTAGCAAAATCAAAACTTTGGGATCCAGATCTGGTACAATAGCTCATCATGTAGTAATGAATCAATGAAATATTGAAAGTTAAAATTAACTTTTAATCTCAGTTCTCAAATCAAAAACCATTTTAACCTTTCCATTTTTTACCTTAAAATATTTCAAACTTTTACATCTCAAGACTACACCGTAATTGCACCATGCAATTATTGCATGGAATTCAAATCCTGACCATAGTAACTTTCCCCACCCCAATTTGCGGCTCCTTGGAAACTTTTGCACAATGTTGCTGAAATGCGAGTAATGTTACATCATCTCCATCGGTATCTGTAAAAAAAATTTCCATTTTGCACATCTAAAACCTACTTTTTTTATTTTACACTCTTATTTTTACAAAATATCCACATCAGTTTGTCTATTATACACTTTTATTCAAATAAAATATTCATTTCTTTAACACTGTCATCTCCCTCACAGACCCAACACAACCCACACAGCCACCATCATCAGCCACCATCTCTCTCATAGACACCGGAATCCACACAAGCCAATCACACCAGAATCCCAAAGAAATCCAGTAAAAAATAAAAAAGAGAAACAAACCCAATAAAAAAAAAAAAACCAAAAAACTAGCTCCACAACCATCGATACCACCGACCCACACCCACAATCACTATCACGACAGCCTCAAGCTCAACCAAAAATGAATCAAAACCCACAAGATTCTAGGATTTCTTCTTATTCTTCTTCTTCTACTCCTACTATTGCTCCTTATAATACAACGTCGTCTTCGTCTTTGTCTACATGGTGGTCTAATTTCTGCTCCTCGGTGCTCAGAACAAAGCCTTAGGTTTCTCCATTGGAGAACTCTATTCGTGTTGTAGGCGACAGACTCGTCTGGCGACTTGGCTTGCTCGACCTCGTTCTCATCGGCGGCGGTGGTGATCGGCGGAAGCTAGAGGAAGAAAGATTGATGAAATGAGAGAAAGAGAGAGCTATGTGCCTGAGAGAGTCTATGATGAAATGAGAAAAAGAGAGGGAGGTGAGAATCACGTACAGAGAGGAGAGAAAAAAAATTATTAAGATATTATTTGCACATACTACAGTAACTATGCATATATGTAAAACTGTTGTGTATGTTATATGTTCATTTGCAAGGTTGTTGTGTATATTTAAACATTTTTACATAGACTGATATGTGTGTTTTTTTGGTTAAAATGTGCAAAATTGAGCATTTTTTGTATTTTGCACATTTTTGTAACCACTGATGTGATTGCTCTTACGATGTATAATTTGACATAATTTTGTGTCATGACTCGCCACGTGATAAGTTGTGATTGGTAAAGATGTGTCTTTACATGATCTACTATCATATTTCACCTAATCTCAAACCGTCACGTAACAAGTTGTGGTATGAAATTGTGCCGAATTATGTGTCTGCTAGCCTTACTCTAGAAATGTAGAGGAAAAAGTAAAATCGAATCATGGAACTCCCAGATTAATGAACGTAGAAGATGAATTTTTTATCCATATGCATTGATTTTTGAATTAAAAGTACGAGGAATTAATTAATGACACTTTTTCCTCCGTGGGGGGTGGGATAGTTAATTATGATGTCCCCCCTACCTTTTTATAATTAACAATTAATTACCCTCTTCTTTAGTACTTTCTATCAAATTAATTTGCCGTAAAATTCATTATCAAAAAAAAAAAAAAAAAAGCCATAAAATTATTTTTTATTTTATTTATTTAATTGCCCGGACTCACCCGTTAATAACCTTAATATTAATATCCTCCATAGAAAAATAAGCATTACTGCTAAACGTCTCATACTCAAAATGACAATAGTTAACCATTTTGCCATTGAACACCTTCACCATTACCCCAAATTCTAATCTAAGCATCAACATATATATCAAAACACACCTAGATAGAGTTAGCAATTTTTATTTGGAGATTGAGTTATGGCACTGAAATATTGATCAGGAAAAACCTTGCATGCACATACACGTGCATATAATAATAATAATAATAATAATAATAATAATTGTAGGGTCACAAATCGCAGCCCAAACCTAAAAGTTATAGGATATAAGCCCAATAAGCCCAATACAATAAATTTGTAAGAGAGTGGGTGAAAGAACTGGGCTGTTAATAGGTTTTCTAATAGTTAATCAGGATTTTAAGTCTGTCCGAGGAGGGAAAAGACATATAATCGTGGGTTGAATTTAAGTCCGAGGAGTAAGTTTTGGATGGATTGGCTATTTTGGATACTTTGTTCTTCCCAGTGCTACAGTAAATCTTGTATCTTTCCTTAGTATTTTTCTGATCCCCTTCTTATGGAGGTTTTACTCTACTATATAGTCCTCCCTTATTCATTCCCACCGTCCACTTGTTTATCATCCAACCCTGCACTCAAGTCTCTATCCTCCGAACAGCTTTTTTAATTTTCTGGGAGTAATAGTGGTTGAAAACACTGTTCAGAGGTCTTCTCTACATTAATGCGGCCAAGAAAGCTGCTGTAATGCATTTAATGCAGTGGTAGCAGCTTTTCCCCCAGATATTTCCGCGTTCTTATCCTTTCCTTACTCACCTGAAGTTTATCTTCGTTACTGGAATTTCCTGGAAGGTTACATAAGTCAAGATAAAGTTGACTTGACTGACATTTGTCAGGTCCGAGGGGTACGACCCTCTTGGACTATTACCTTTCAACATTTATCTACACTATCACCTACTATAGGGCCTTTCCCAATACTTTCTCCTCCTCGGACGCGTTATTGTTACTAAACGAGGCTTTAAACCCAACGCTTTAATCTTTGCCCCCCACAATAATAATAATTTTCTACTAATAAAGTGAGTCATAATTTTTAAATATATTACATGCAAAAAATTATCAATTTTAATGTACATATATTTACTAAAAAGTTTAGAACTAATCAATTTCTTTTTAAATTCTAACTGAGTACACAAAATTTATCTAATTTGATGATAGACTTGTTTTACATATATATATATATATATATATTATTTCTTATCAAAGTTACACTTGACGATGGTCTTTCTTAGAAAAAATTAATCTATTACCATGCATCTCCATATAAACTTTTTAAAAATTTTTATTTTTAATATAAATTACCAAATTATCTACTAAAATGAATAAAGCAATTACAATAGAATCAATGATTCAAAATTACAATAAAACCATGTACGGTCTCGATTTTCGGACTAGGCCCAAAAGTGGATGGGATCTATGCCCAGCGAACCTGGTACAATGAATTTATAGAGAATGGGTCAAAGAGCTAAGTTTTAATGAATTTGATAACGGTTAATGTGGATGTAAAAGATGATTAAGTAAGAACTAGGAACACACAGCTGGATGAACTCATGATCCGAGGAGATAAACCCACCATCTGAGACGATGAGTTTTTATATAGATTGATTAAACAGAGTACAATGAGGATTGAGATCGCTACAGTGTTCCCCTAAAACTCTCCCGATCCCTTCTTATGGAAGGTCTCTTACATTATATAGTTCTCTTTGAACCACCCTGGTCCTACACTTGTTAGTCATCTATGCCTATACTTGAGTACCTGTCACGTCAGCCACTCCTTCTGACGTTCTGTGAGTTGTGGTGACCTAGATAGCACTGTTCAGGTGTCATGTCCACATAAATGTAACCAGGATGTTAGTTGTGGGTATTTAATGCGGGGGTGTCAGTTTCTTCCTGAATTGCTCCTCCACCATACTCCCATGGCTGGCCCACTGTATTAGTACTTTTTGCTTGGGACACCCAGGGAGGCTGCCTTTAAGGGCATGCCACTCTTTTTCTTTCCGTGATCTCAGTTTGCTGAGGATAGGATTGTTCTTGGCAACATCTCCTGGCAATTTGGACCTTCTTCGTTCATTCTCAGACATTTCTTCCTTCTTGACATGAGCCTTGGGCTTGATATAAAATACGTCGGAGTTGTCAAATTCTTTTACCCCACAAACCAATAAGAGCAAATTTTACAATATAAAAAGAAACTAGCTCGTCTCTATAATTAATGAGCCAATCATTTAATTTTGTTTCCAAGAGGAATTTTGGAGGGGGGAGAGCTTAATGATTATACGTACTATAATTTCTGTTCTTTAATAAAAGCAGCAAAAGGACCATGGACCCCAAGAAATTGAATTACATCCTAGCTGTATTTTGTTTTGAGGGGATCAAGTTGTAGTGCAGCCAAAAGGTAATGTGATGTCATTTGGATTGGACAGGGAGGTTGGTGTGGGAATTGAGAGCTAAAAGAGAAGTCGGCAACCAAGAAAAGTTAAGAGATTGTTTTCTTCTCTTCTCTATTACAGTTGTGTTACTTCAATCATAATCACCTCTATTAAAACGTGTTACTTCAATCATAATCGCCGACTTAGTAATTAATGAGTTGTGAAAAAAAGGGGGGGTGGGGGGTGGGGGAGGGAATTTGTAGCATTCACCAATAACTTTTGACCTAGCTATTATTGGGATTTAGATTCACAATATCTTCTTGATTCTTAAGAAGAAATGTAAAAAAAATGATAGTTTTGATAAGGATGTTTGAGCTACTTCATTTGTTTTGCTTACTTGACTTTGACCAACAGCTTTTACAATGAAATGTCCATACTTTATTTTTTTTTTTTGTAGCAAAAAGAGGTATGGAGATATACTATAACCATGCTTTGTGTGTAGGTTTTGAATACCAGTCTTTATCAGAGTTAGAGAATCTGATCTATATATCTAGCTAGTTCTGCTCCAAGAACTAGCAGGACCTCACTACTGTGTGCTTATATAGACCTTATGCATGGACCAAAGTAAATGATTTGGATATTCACCATATAATATTATTTAGACCAAAGTTTGATTAGGATGTTTGAGCTACTTTTTGTTTTGCTCACTTGTGACTTTGATTTGTTTGCTATAGGGCTAATCACGCAACCACATTTTCAAGAAAGTTATAAATTTTTGGTGAAAAGAGATGCAATAAACCATGCTTAGCGGGCAGGTTTATATCACTTCCAATCTTTATCACAGTTCAGGGAAGCATTTACTTTTTGTCCCATGTGCAAAGTATGGGCATTTTGAAGAAAGTTTCATAATTTTTTAAATTTTTGGCAAAAAGAGATGGCAATAATTTTGGTTTATGTGCAGGTTCAATCTTTATCACACTTGAAGAAGCATCGACTTGTGCTGTCACATGGAATGTGCACGAACCAGACAACTTGAGAGTAACTATACATATATAGAGCCCAAGACTTGAGTAACTATGCATCTCAAGCTCAACTATGTGCTGGTTGAAATTACAGGTTCGTATCACTTCAATTTTATTATCATCATGTGCTGCCATATGGAATGTAAATGGATCCGACAACTTGAGAGTAACTATACATAGAGGCCCATGACTTGAGAGTAACTATGCAAGTATGCATCACATGCTCAACTATGTGCTGTTTGATGGTGATCCCAGCGTATTGTTAATGCTATGTCTTCCTCATCCCCCAGTCCAGAGTTAGCTTGTATTCTTGATGAATTCAAACCTATTCTCAATTCATTTTTGTGTATTGAGACTTTTTTTTCCCCCAAGCATTTAAACTTTCTTACTCATAACATTGCTCGTTATGCTATTTTTTGTAAGTGGGACGATTTCCTCTCCTCTCCCCTCTTAAGTGTCTTTGCCCCTCGATCCTCTTTCTCTTTATTGAATTATAATTAGGGAATATATATATATATATATACACACACAGCCCATAGCCCATTCAATGCAAGACACTTTCTTACTCATAACATTGCTCGTTATGCTATTTTTTGTAAGTGAGACAAACCGTTTATCCCTAAGCATGTAAACTTTCTTACTCATAACATTGCTCGTTATACTATTTTTTGTAAGTGGAACAAGCCCCTTATCATTTCCTCTCCTCTCCTCTCTTAAGTCTTTGTCCCAAATATCGAGATGGACCAATGGACCAATGCGTCTTTGCCCATCTTTCCTTTTTCTCTTTATGGAATTATATTTAAAGAATATATATATATATATATATATTCTTAAATATAATTCAATAAAGAAAAATGAGAGGTTTGCAATGATCCATCTCGATCTTTAGGACAAAGACCCAAGAGGAGAGAGGAAAAGAGATGATACAGCCCATGACTCATTCAATGTGAGACACTTTCTTACTTATAACCTTGCTCGTTATGCTATTTTTTGTAAGTGAGACTGATCCTTTATCATCTTTTTTCCTCTCCCCTCTTATGGTCTTTGTCCCAAAGATCAAGATGGATCAATGCAAACCCCTCTTTTTCTTTATTGAATTATATTTTAGAATATATATATATATATATATACACACAGCCCATGCCCAATCAATGCAAGACACTGACCAAATTTTTTGTAAGTGGGACCGACCCTTTATCATCTTTTTTCCTCTTCCCTCTTGAGTCTTTGTCCCAAAGATCAAGATGGATCAACGCAAACCCCTCTTTTTCTTTATTGAATTAAATTTAAGAAAAAATAAATATATATATACACACATACACAACCCATGGTCCAATAAATGCAAGACAATAACCAAAAATATTTCACAAAACATGTATGTTATGCTATTATATTTAAGGAATATATAAATATATAAAAAATTATACACACACATGGCTCAAGCCCAATCAATGCAAGACACTGACCCAAAATATTTGACAAAACATGCTATTATATTTAAGGAATATATATATATATATATATATATATATATATATATATATATGTAGGGTTACAAATTATAGTCCAAACCCAGAGGGAATAGGATATGGGCTCAATGAGCCCAATACAATAAATTTATGAGAGTGGGTGAAAGAATTGGGCTGGTGATGGGTTTTATAACAGTTAATAGGGGTTATGAGTCTGTCTGAGGAGGATAAAACACAATCAAATGCTGAAATCAAGTCCGAGGAACAATTTTTAGGATAAGTTGGTTGTTTCAGATGATGTCCGAGGAAGAAGTTCTTAGACAAATTGGTTATTTCCGTTGGTGTTCTTCTTAATACTACAGTGTATCTTCTTCAATGTTTTTCCTTAATATCTCTCGATCTCTTTTTCTGGAGGCTTTACTCTATTATATAGTCATCCTCCATTCAATCCTACCGTCCACTTGTCTACTTTCTAACCCCGTACTCAAGTTTTTCTCTCATTTCCCACTGCTTTTTGATTTTCTGGGAGTAAAAGTGGTTGTAAACACTGTTCAGAGGTCTTCTCCACATTAATGCGGCCAGGAAAGCTGCTGTACCGCATTTAATGCGGTGGTAGCAGCTTTTTCCTTAGATATTTCTATGGTCTTATCTCTTCCCTATACATTTGAAGTCTATCTTCGTCGCTGGAGCTTCTTGGAAGGTTGTTTAGAGCAAGACGAAGCTCACTCTATTGATATATGTCAGATCCGAGGAGGATGACCCTCTCGGACCAACACTCTTGGATATTTATCTGCTCTATTATCTATTACGGGGCCTTTTCCCATGCTTTCTTCTCCTTGGATGCATTATTATTAAAGAGTGGGGCTTAAGCCTAACGCAAAGGCTCAAGTTTTCGCCCCCCACAATATATTATAGCCCATGCCCAATCAATGCAAGACACTAACCCAAAATATTTGACAAAACAGATATGCGCATCCGCCCATGCCTAATCAATGCAAGACACTGACCCAAAATATTTGACAAACGCATCTAAGAGCATCTACAATGGTTTATGCCATCTTATCCTAATTTATCATCCCAAAAAGTTACTTTATCAATTATACAATATTATTTTACAATTCAACCAGCATCCCAACTTTTATTTTACCATACTACACATTAAAATAATATAAAAATATTTCTCACTTCTCTCTCTAATCTCTGTTTCTCTCTCTCAACCACCCACTAGTCACCACCACACCATCACCACCCACGTCGATCTCCACCAAACCTATCACCAATCTGAGCAAACCCACAACTCTGACCCCCAAACCCACCACCACCAACCACAAGAAAGAGCCACCACAGAGAAAAAAAAAACACAAAGAAGCCTTCAAAAACCACCAACAACAACTACATCCACAAGAAACAACCACCACACAATCACCAAGAGAGAGAAAGAAGAAGAAAAAAAACACAACATTGAAACCCAGAAACTCACCACTACCGATCTCACCGATCTAGAAACCCACCACCACCAATCTCACCAATATTGAAACCCACCACGTTGATCTCCACCTCGCCATTCCACCGCGCCGATCAACAAACCCATTACCCATGGCAGCAAACCCAATACTAAAATCCACCAACCCACAACCAAAACCGACCCATGACTGAAACCCACTCACGACGAAAACTACAAAGAGAAACCCACTCAAGATAGAAACCCACCCATGACTGAAATCCACCATCCCCCAACACCACTGACCCAGACCCACGCCGCCACCACCACCACATCAATGAAACTTTTATGCCACGCCTACCTCTGTCGCTACCACCACCGCACAAAGTTTTAGGTTTGAGAAAAGGGTGTTTCTGGTTTTAGGAGTAGAGAGGGCAGAACAAGAACAAGGGAGAGAGAAAATATGGAAGACGAAGAGAGAAAGAGAGAGAAAGAGAGAGAAAAGAATAAATTTATATGGAGGGAATAAAATATATTAAAAATTATACAATTGAGCTACAGTGTGATTCTACATTTAGAATCGCACTGTAGCACAATTGTATTTTTTTTTTTTACAATAATTACATTTTACAACTTCTAATGGAGTGGGCATTTTAGGCCTGAATGGTAAAATAGGCTTACATTTGGCATTTGTCCTTTCCGTTGCGATGTTCTAAGGAATCGAACCTTGGTCAGTTCATGGCCAATCAATGCAAGACAATGACCAAAAATATTTGACAAAACATAATCAATGCGAGACATTGGCCCAAAATATTTGACAAACACATCTAGGGAATTGAACCTGGCCAGTCCATGGCCCAATCAATGTAAGACAATGACCAAAAATATTTGACAAAACAGGAATGTTATGTTATTTTATACATACATATATATATATAGAGAGAGAGGTTCAAATTACACTTTTTTTACACCATAAATCATTAAAAGTTCTAACTTCTAATGGTTAAAAAAATATCATTAAATTTTATTACTTTTTATTTTATTTCCTAATTAATAATAGCATTTTTTTTTCTCTCTCCTTATTTAATTGGTTTCCACTTGATTAAAACACATTGCCATTTTCAATAACCAAAACTGTTTCAACAAAGAAGTACACCAGAAATTTATAATGAATTTTTATTTTATTTTATGCAGATTGAGAACTATCCCTTCATAAACCCCAACTGGAACTAAGCACTAAACCATTGTTACAAACCTAGCTGGTATAGTGCCTTTAATTTTCCACAATGAACATTTCGTCACTTATAATTTGAACAATAGGTTCCATTTTGTCAGTAAGTTTTATTACTGATCTTTGAACTACTACTGTAAGAAGTAATAAGTTTAACATAGAGATAAACAATATTGGTAAGAATTATTAAATTAAAATTTAATATTTAATTGCTAAATGGCTATGTGGATTGAAGAAGGAAAGTAATAGCATTTAATGATATTTTTTTAAGGGTTAGCCGATGCCCAATCAATACAAGACACTAACCCAAAATATTTAACAAAAAAGTATGCGCATCCAGGGAATCGAACCCTGGTCAGTACCGTGGGAGGGTACTATGATACCACTACACCAGATGCGCTAATTTGACATGCGAACTACTCAAAACTTATATAACCAATGATATAAGCCAATTTAAGAGTTATTACCTGTAAATTCATAAAATTATATAGAGTTTCTTGACAAATTAGCATAGATGTAAGATTTTACGACTTTAAGGGGGGTCATGATATAGGATTTCACAATGGTGAGAAAATATTCGTAAAGAGTGTCTTTGAATTTCTCTTCTTTTATGTTTTATGACTTAAAAGTATTCTCCTAAAGAAAATCATGAGGTGAATTTAAATTTGCTCAACGGAGCTTACCTTCGATTGAAAAGGTGATACTTTTCAAATCATCAATAGACAAAGTGAAACTTATCTTAATCATAGGTGTGTAAAGTTAAAGTGTAATTATCCCATAATATTTTGTTCCTTCTAATTATTTATCCATATGATTAATAGTCTACAAGAAGTGATTCAAAACTATTATTTGTGTTTATTGAAGGGGCTTCTTTTTTTCTTTTTTCTTTTTTTTTTTCTAAATATTATTCATTACCCCCATCAGATGATGAAGAAATGATATTAAGGGTTTATTTGAATACCACTTATTATTGAAAACTGAAAACATTGTAGTAAAATAATTTTTAAAAGTGTAAATAATGTCGTGGAATCCAATTTTAAAGTTGTTTTTGTTGATAAAAAGTACTTGCAAATCCCATGAATAGTGCATTAGACCAATTAAATTGCTGAAAACTGAAAATACTATAGCAAAATAATTTTTAAATGTGTAAATAGTACCATGTGACCCCATTTTAAAGTTGTTTTTGTTGAAAAAAAGTACTCACGGGTCCCATGAACAGTGCATAGGACCAACTAAATTGCTGAAAACTGAAAACACTGTAACAAAATAATTTTTAAATGTGTAAATAGTATCATGGAACCCAATTTTAAAGTTGTTTCTGCTGAAAAAAATATTTGTAGATCTTGTGAACAGTGCACGAGACTCACTAAAAACAAAAACACTGAGTCTGGAAACGCAAAACGCACTTCCCAAACCCAGCCTAAACAAATAATAGTTCCGATCTTTTATCTCAAAAATAAATAAACAATAGTAAAAGAAAAATATAAATAAATAAGTAAAAGGAAATACAACAGCAAACCATATACCTTTTTTCTTAGAAACTCAAGCCATATAATACCTTCTTCCTCAAATTGTAGGTCAAAAATCAATAAAAATTACCGAGATACTAAGAAATAGCAATGATCAACACATATAATTCCTTTACAACAATAATTATTAAATGGGGTATCTATTACAAAATTCTTCATGTGACATAGTAGCCTACGTTTGTTTATTCGAGGGATAGAAGAAATGTGTGAAAGATGATAATATGAGGTCATCGACATCCTAACTCAGCTCTTCCATCAGCACCGATTGAAGTATTAGTACAAAGCTTTTGAAGATCAATGTAGCCAATAATGGTGTCCTCAAAAACTGCATCTTCCAACTGAGCTTGATTAAAGGTGGAGCCAGACAATACAGTGTTTCTAAATACAGCTCCTTTGAGATCAGCTTTCTCGAAATTAACACGATCCAAAACTGCATTTGAGAAATCTACACCTACAAACAATTATGGTCACTATTAGTCAACATGAATTTATAATACAATTTTGTATAGTTGATATCTTCAAATTAGAGCACAGACAATTATCTTAAAATTTGCTACTGAGACATCTGGTTTGGTTTGCAAATCCTCATAGGCTTATTTCTTTTATTGAAAGTAATGGTTAATTTCAAGGATTCTTGCTCAGATGGCTTTTAATTTTAGTAGCTATGACCAGATAAGTGTTTTTAAATTTTAAGTGTTCTCTTAGTCTTAACCAAGAAAAAGGAGACAACTTGTGAAAGGTGAGTCAGCTTTGAAGACATTCATAGAACTTTAAATGGAAATAATTTTCTCTTCAAGCCTCCCACATCATATATTACCTATCAGTTCATCATATCGGTTTATCTTCTCCCTCTTTTGCCCAAAGCTAAGATTGTTATGCAATTATCATATTTAGAAAAAGAACAATGAGGCATGTGGATATGTTTTAAAAGAAAAAAATGACTTAAAAATGACAAGATTACAAGAATGGGGACCTCGCGTTTTTCTTGTTTAGAAAGTTCTATTCTAATTCCAGACAAAGAATTAGTAGTTACAGAGTTCCAAATGAAATGGCCAATCCTTATATAATTTGATCCTTACATTTCACTATCTTTTGTGTCTTACAATTGAACATATTTAGAAAAAGCATGATGAGGCATGTAGATGTGTACTTTTTTTTAATTTTTAAACTGACGTAAAACTGACAAGATTTCAAGAATGGGGACTCCGGGTTTTTCTTGTTTAGAAAGTTCTATTCTAATTCCAGAGAGAGAATTAGTAGCTTCATAGTAGTTACAGAGTTCCAAATGAAATGGCAGATCCTTAAATTTTTTGATCCTTACATTTCAACTGTCTTTTGTGTCTTACAATGGAACATAATTTTTAGAGATATCAAGGTCCAAGACATGAGCCCATTGCAACTAGTCTAAATTCAATAGACCAGAACCTACTAGTTGTTCTAGTGCACGTAAAGTAACCCCAGGGTTAGTCTATGTTTAGCCTGGGATTAGTCTCTCTATATATCGTGCCAACAGACTTGCTATAACACAACTCAAAACAATAAAAATGTAGCCGCTCAAGGGCTTTCGATTATGAATGTAGGCTGTTAGGTCGAACCACATTAATTTCTATGTACATCCGCTTTCTTTCTTTTTTCTCTCTCTTCACTCTTTCACCCTTAATACCAACATAAATTCTAATATGGTATCAGATCTATATCACAACAATTCTTACAGTATTCATGTGTATACATATATATGTGATTTAAATGGAATTCTCTACGTTCATCACATAACACAAACAGATCATCCCCAGAGTATCAAGATCTGTCATTGTTTAAACTTTATTCAAGGGGATGGAAGTACATGGGAATGCCTTTTAAAATAATAATAATAAGTAAATGGAAGTACCTGTAAATGATATGAAGGGAAGTATAAAACAAATTAAGAGAATCATTCTTCTCATGGTACCTCAGATCAGGCCCATTTAAAAAATATAGATATTGAAGTGTTAAGCTTGTAATAGTGTATGCCAGCTAATTATCTAAATATCCTTAGCTAAAAGATTTGCACTGGTAAACCATATGAACAACAAATAAGTGGATGATTTCACAAAACAAAACTTAAAGGATGATTTATAGATAGGAAATTACCTTTGAAGCTAGCTCCAGCCGCATATGCCTTTGACATCACCACTTCTGTCATGTCTGCACCATCAAACTTAGCATTTGACATAAGTGCTGCTGCGAGAGACTTCCCCTTGAGGTTGGATTTATCATTTGTGTAATCACAGAATCGGAGATCAATTGGCTTGTCATAAACACCATTTGCCTGACCTATCGTGTTACCAACGAATGCTTTCTCACATCGATTGGGCTCTGTAGATAATGGAGGCAGCCTCTGCATAGCAAACATGAAATACATTTGTTCAAGTCAAGTCCTTTACAAGTAAAATTTGTATTCTTCCATGAAATTTAGGTCAGTGTTTTTGTGGTAAGAATGATCTACATAGTCTTCTTGTTACCCGATAAACTGTGTGATTTTGTCTTAAAAAAAAAAAGAGAGAACATGCATGTAAAACACACAAAGAGACCAAAAAGACATTAAAAGACACTATCAGCGAAGAAAAACCACGTGAACGAGTACTTCAGCACCATGCTCTTCAACTTCAAACTTGAAGAATTCAGGGGTCAAAAACCCCTCTATTTTCTTCCCTCCAAATACAACACCTATTGAGAAGACACAAAACCAAACTTGTCTTCTCCCAACTATTCTCAAGTCAAGAAAACAAAAATGTAAATAGATTCCAGACCATCAGAGAACAAAGCAATAGCTCATTCACTGATTATGCATCTCTGCAGATCATGCAACAACCATTTCATTTTCCACTTCCCTGTTATCCAACCATCTGTTGCCAAATATCTCTCTCATAATTACAGACAAAGCTAACAACTTTATGCGGGGTTAACATACCTGTAATCTATTAGCTATTATAAAAAGATATAAATTACCACTAAGATATTAAAATGAATATCAATTAGAAAGGAGAAAAAAGAGTTCCCATTTTGAATTCTATCTTTGCAGAAAAATGGTTTCTCCCTAGCTTAAATGGCACCTTCTCTCCTCATAAAACAAGTTGGAGGGTAAAGTTCCAGATTCAAAACACAATGGGTGCTTGTGTAGCTTAGCAAAAAAAAAAAAAAAAAAAAAAAAAAGGCTACTATAGCTCATTATTCCAAGCCAAGATTGCAAAGCTGAACATCCCAATCAACATGTCACATAATTGTCCAATCTTTATCAATTAGAATATAAACATTCCAGACATTCTTTCATAATAGCCTCTTAACCATACTAAATTTCCTTCCTAATTTCACACACTTCTAAGATTGAATCATTTTTCATGGATGAAATAAAAAGTTGGTTTCATACGGTTACTTCAACCATATAACTGTGAACGAGGAGCTGGCAGATTAAGGTAGTAGATTCAGCAGAGAAGATGCCTCATGGTTCTCAGGACAGTGTTTCAGGAACCAAGCCAAGGGGGATCAAACTTTAATTAGGGAATTTATAAATAATAGGTGTGTGAACAATGGACCCCGTTAAGGAAGTAAAAGGAAATCAAAACAGTCACATCTGAGTATTAGATTGATGGCAAGTCACTAAAGGATTTTCAATATGATTCCCTGGTCAAGTCCAAAAGAGTTTATCCTCAAAGAGGGTAAAGCTGCTGGACCAGGTGCCATTGGGAGATGGGATGTTTGAATCCCAAAGTAGAAAGGAGTAATGACATTCCCCTTTTTGGAATGTCCTGACAGTCTGAATTCCTTGAGTTATACTTATTGATTACTAGGCCCAAATATTTATAGATAAAGACCCTTTTTTCTTTCAGCTAATCATTGGAGGTGACAACTGTTTTTAGGTATGAGGTATCGGGGATTGTGCTACTATTGTGACAAGTTTCATAATCCTAACATCACAAAACACAATGATAGATTTATCACTCTTGAGGACATAGTGATATAACTTATTAAGTACGTTCAAGGCAGTGGCCTGGATGCCCTCTCTAAGGCATTACCCCCACAAGATTGCCCTTGACCAATACCTCAAAACCGCACCCCTTAAGGTATTCCCAATCAACTTAAGTCTGCCAAGCCCTGACGGGTATAATGGACCCTCCTTCTGACTTAGACTGGCATGAAACATCCATGCCTACCCAGGGCTTGCTGGAGACATACCCATATAGGAAGCCACAACGTATAATACTAAGACGCCTTTGTTGATGTGAGCCCCTTGATGAATGTATCTTAATTTCTTGATTAAATTTCATGTGTCAAACCATAACTCAGTTGCAGCTTCTCAATTTTCAAAGCAATGTCCAACCTTTAGGCATAATTCAGTTAAATATGTTATAGATATATGTGGCAGATATGCAAACGCTTTCAAGAAAACAAACAAGCAAGCTAGTTACTCTATGCACATTAGTAATTGCTTATGAAAAAAAAAAAAAAAACCGGATCACAAAATTGAGTGTTTCATGAAATACTTATATAGAAGTGTGTGATCTGAACCTGATTAGCAGCAATTACAGGTGAGGTAGCATTCAAAGCCCAAACAGCCAGAATACCACAAGCTACATTCTTAATTTCCTTGAAATTGAATAAGCTTCTTTTGGATTCAGAACCATCTCTAGCTGCTCCCAAGCACACCAAACATCAATAGCATCTATCAGCTTGACAATATTAAACTTCACTTAGTTGGCATCAACAGAATCAAACTAAAATCAAAGAAATATTGGAGATTTTCTGTATAAGCAATTTGCATGAATTCAAACTAAATATCCATATAACATGATGAACTAATCATAACCACAAACTTTTCTTTACTAGTCAAGAAAACCTCATAATTCAAAGTCAACCAGATAAACCAAAATTCAAACTTTTATCTTATAAATTTTATAAATATGTATAAAAATAAAATGGGTATACTCATATCTTGGTTATCATTCATCTTCCATCAGTTTCATTCAAATATCAAAATAAAATTCAATCTTATAAACATAACAACAAAACAAGTAAAAAGAATGAGACAAAAGTTTGAACTTTGGTTTAAGAAATGTGGGAGTCTTACCGGAGCAAGTGATTGTGAGGGAAGAGTGGAGTTTTGGAATGGGAAAAACTTGGCTTTTGGGTGTAAAACTTCGGAGACAGAAACTGTTTGGAGAGAGTGGAATTGAAAGAGTAGCCATTTTTTTTTTTTTTCAATATTTGGAAGCTTTTCTGTGTCTGTGATCAGACATGTATCTTATCCGTTGATCGTTCTGGTGGGTAGATACGAAATATCGTTCAGACGTGACATGACACGTAGGATTGTGGATTGGAGTTGTCTGGATACCACAGGACAGATTTTTTTTTTTTTTTTTTACAGTAATACTTATTAAGATATATAAACACGAGAATACTATATAAAATTTTTTAAACAAGTTTATAATATATTATATATTTAAAGTATCATTATAAAAGAGCCTTCACCATAGGACAGTTTAATTTTGCTACAGTAACATTTAAAAAAAATTGAAGGCATTTATTTTATGTAAAGAATTACAATAAATCACTTTTTTTTTTTTGGAGTCTAATAAATCACATTTTAAATTGTGATGTAACAAATATTGAAAATTTTTATATTCCTAAGTTAAGGTGCTTAATGTAATCTAATTGGTTAAATATCTTTTTCACAAGTCTGTAGAGTGTAGAGTTTCGAAAAATATTTTTTGTGGATTTGCTTATCTTATTAGGGAAATGTTAACAAGCAACATGCAGTGCACATTAACATTTCCCTTTTTGGGTCTCACTTAAAAAAAAGGAAAAAAGTTATTAAAAAAACTTCCAAAAGAGACCAAAAAAAAAAAAAATTGCCAAAAGCTGCTCAAAAATCTGAAGAAAAAAAAAATTAAAGGCATTTATATTATGTAAACAATTACAATAAATCACTTTTTTTTTTTTTGGGGAGTCTAATAAATCACATTTTAAATTTTGATGTAACAAATATTGAAATTTTTTATATCCCTAAGTTAAGATGCTTAATGTAATGTAATTGGTTAAATACCCTTTTCACAAGTCTATAGAGTTTAGGAAAATATTTTTTGTGGATTTGCTTATCTTAGGGAAATGTTAACAAGCACCATGCAATGCTTGTTAACATTTCCCTTTTTGGGTCTCACTTTAAAAAAAGAAGAAAGTTATTAAAAAAATTTCCAAAAGAGATAAAAATTTGCCAAAAATTGCCCCCAAATCTGAAAAGTTGCGTGTTATTAACGAGCACCTTACGGTGCCCATTAACATAACCCATCTTATTATAGTGGATTTGCTTTATTGGGAAAAGGTTTTTAGTGGAGTGGTTTTTCCTTTGGAGTGTTCCTAGTCAGTTTCTCACTTTGTCACTATAATATCATTCACTTGTGAATGTTTTGGTAAGATTGGTGACACATTATTTAATTTGCCTTTTGCGTGTTTTGAATTGCCCTACTCATGATTATAAATTGGCAAGATCGGACTACTTGAATAAGTAATAACTTGGTTTAATTCACTTGTAATTCAACAACGGGATCTCAAACTTAACGAAGCTACATGGAAATATAGGATACACCAATTAGCTTAATTTTTTCATGGAACAGATCTATACTAAAACATGCAGCTATAGCCATTTAGTTTAATGTAAAAGATAAAAAGAAAAATGAGTAAAAATGAAATAAATTTTTTTTTCATCGTTTGGTTAAACCAAGAAAGTGGAGGGAAAATGAAGAAAGTAATATAAATTGGTTCTTTTTCTTTTTCCCGGCACCTAACTTTCTCCGTGAATTTCATATCAAGAAAGGAAAATCTGGACTCAAGAAAAAGATATTGCAATATTTTTCTTATATTTTCTTTTTCTCTCACTCTTTATGAATAAAAAAGAAGAGACTTTTAAAAGGTTGATAAAAAATTCGGTACTTCAAATAACGAAACAATGGTCTCCTCTCACGTTTGCTTCTCTACCTCTGCTTGCTTTGTCTCCTAAACAAAACCCTCAAATCAGATAGCTAAAACCATACAAGCTCGAATCGGCGGCGCTTCTTCTCATCCAATTAAACTCGTCGACGCTGACTCTAGCTTCTTCTCTTCCAATCCATCCTCAAATCGGCAGTGCACTTATATCCAATCCAACTCGACGGCGCTTCAACTCTTCCCGTACGACTCAACGGCGCTTCTTTTCTGCCATTCTAAATCGGCAGAACCACCCTCAATTTTCAAGTTCTCTTTTTACATATGATTAACGCTGATATGGGTTTATATTATTTCTCTAAGCTTTGTGGGTTTATGCTATTATTGTTTTGTTTGAGTTTCGGTTCTTATATATTTGACAAATTAATCTTTACATCGAAGGGCTTGACAATCCACCATTGATTGCCTGGATCACTACTACCACGTGAAACAAAATTGTAATAAAGTTGCCGATGCTTTGGCAAAGAAATCTTGGGTTGGGCTAGAACTTCAGGTTTGGGTTGAAGACTTACCTAGGGACATTATCCCCCTTGCTCTGTTTGATGTTCATTAGTTTTCTTATGTTTTAATAAAAGCATCGATTTGTCTCACAGACTGGTTTCTCAAAAAAATGAAAAAAAAAAATCTTTACACTTTTGAGTTTGGGATGTGAGACGTGGGAACCCTTATCCAAGTTGGGATAAGATTAGATTTGGTTGGGAGTGTGAGGAGGACACGATACAATGAACCTATGGACTTAGGAGATTATTAGTTTTTTTCAACCACCTTGGCAGTAAGAACACCAATTTTAGAGTTGGTTTGTGCTATAATAAAAAATTGGAGTGTCCTAAATACAAACAAAAATTAAGAAGAAGAAGAAGCATTAGCAGTAGTTTTGAGGCTTTAAGGTGTTTGTTGAAATGAGTTTGTTCATATTGAGCTATGTATGCATATAACAAGTGTTTGTCTATCTTTTGTGTCAAAAAAATTCTGGTCTTCGCTTTTTAAATTTTTGGTTTTTTCCAATATTGGTCAGTGAATAAGTTAATGTACGGAGAGATATTGGGGCTAAATAAAATTTATTGTGTTGGAACTTTTTTTCATCAATTTCTAGTTTATTTTTTCCCCTAGTTTCTTCTTCTTCTTCTTCCATTTCTGTTTATATTTTTTTATTAAATAATCTTTAGTTTGAATCTGGAAAATTCTTCAAGAAGTATTTAACTTAGGAGTACAGTTATGTGTAAGTTCAAAATAGCTTAAATATGTTTTAACCTGCTTGCCCATTTTAATAACAACATAAGGATCATTGCATTTGACATCCCTGACTACAAGGTTTACCCCTCTATGGACATGAATCCTGAGCAGACCCAAAAGGCTCTCTATTTCAGGGAAAAAAAAACAAATTTTTGACAAAAAACTAGTAGAACACAAAAGAAATGAAAGGAATTTTTGCCTTATGTTATGGCTTTGAATATTGAATACCCTTTTACTTAGGCAAAGTGGAGAAGTAGTTGACAAAATAGTTAGATACTATCAAAGCCTAACCCAATTGTGCATATTTATAACCAAAGAAAGAAGACCAAGAACCAAGTCCTAGGTTTGGCAAGTTGCAATATTTTATACTGTTCATAAATAGTGTAACAACCAGTGGGTTCTAGGAGTAATTTTAATTTGATGGGTAAAAACCAGAAATATGCGCATAAAGGACTCTAGAATGACAATGATTTGTATAATTTGATGATTGAATTTTTTGGAAAATGTTGCAATTTAGTGAATTTTATTTTTAACTGAAAGGGAGATTGAATTTTGTGAGTTACACAATCCTTGTTTATGTGAGATGCCCTGCATGTTTTTAGATATCAATTTATGTTGTTTGATTGGTGATGATGCTAAGATGCATATATATGAAAATGCTCTTAAAACATCCATGATTATTAATAGAAAATGAAACCCATCTCTATTAGCATTTTAAAACATCCATGATTATTAGTTTTATGGAGGGAGAATGCTCTGTCATTATTCAGTGAGGCCCTTCATTAATTGGTTTTATTTGATTTTGTAGTAATAATAGTATTATTGAAGTATACATTCTCTATTGAAATTATTTGAATTCAGCCACCATATTGTGTCATTAGTAAAATTTCTAACTAGTACTCCATCTAGTTGGTGTGCAAGAATCTGTAGAGTAACACTTTGTAGAAGCCTAAATGGTTTAGGAGAAGCAAATATTCCCTCCCATCTTCTGTCCAAGGTGAATGAAATCCTCACCAGTTCTCTGCTAATATAGAAGATGTTCTACACCTCAAATTGGACTCTCTGAATGTGGATGAATTGCTTTTAGGGGCCTGTTGGTTGATGGTATCAAATAATTTGAGCTTGTTGTGGGAAGTGATTAATGTAGGTGGTTTGCTATTTTGCGCATTGTAGATGTAAGATGTATAAATCTCTCTTTATAAAACTTTATGTTTTTTTATTTTATTTTATATATATATATATGTCCTATCCTTTTAGCATTCCTTGATAATGTTTTTTTTTTTTTTTTTTTTGTGGATAAGTGCATTCCTTGATAATGGTTGATTCAATAACTTCTTTTTCGGCTGTGTATATTTGAAATCAGCACTGGGAAAGGAGCGGAAAGATGGGAAATTTGCGCCTCCTCTGCCATTGACCACAATGCAGCGTGTTCATATCAGTAGGCTGGTTGATAAATATGGAGACAATATATTATGAGGTAGGACACTATTTTAGATCTTAAAATTTTGTGAAATCAGCACTTTCCCTTGCTTAACCTTTTTTTTTTTTTGGTAGAGGATGTTCATGGATTCAAAGTTAAATGCCATGCAGCATTCAGTTGTAACTTTGGAGAAATTTTGCAAAAGGTATAATATGTATGGAAATACGAGGAATACCTTAATACTGATAAAAAACTAAAAGGAATCACTTAAATACTTTCTAGTTGAGAATGGCTCCTTTTTGAGTAGCAATGTCTTTAGGATGCCTTGGAACTACACAATTTTGTTTTGCTATCTCAGTTTGTTGTATGATGTTAACTTTGTTCAAAAGAGGAGAAAAGAAAACAAAACTCATTCTACAGTAATATGGAACTTTGGTTAATCGATGATTTTTTTTCACTAGTTCATCTGAACTTGGTTAAGGTTTGGTTGTTCAGTTCCCATTTCTTGGGGGCTAATAAAGCCCTCTAAGATTATGTATTTGTCTTTGAACATCCATGGTTTTTGGTGTTGATCCTGCACACACACACACACATATATATGAATGGTGGCATCGACCTTGGCCTGGCATAGAAAGAGGAGGTAGATTATTGGCATGTGTGTGGATGATAGGCCTTCCAATCCATCTCAAGTTGGTCCATCTTTCAACTGCATGGAAGACCAGCTCGATATATTGTAACTTCGCTAACTGTGCTTAACTGGTCTCAAAGGTTATGAGACAATGGTATATGGTAACTTCACTAACCATACTAAATGATCTTAAAGGTTATGAGACAATGGTATAGACATATGGTACAGTATAACTTGTGAAGTGAAACATTAAGAGTGGGGCAAATAATTTTGGTCAGTGCAACCAGGTTTTTGAATTTGATTGGGGAATCAAATTTACAACACTCAAAAGTATTGTACTTAAGTGTTATCCAATGATTTTTGTTCAGTGATTAGTCATTTATATTTGTGCTCTTATATATATGCAAAAAGAGCAACTAATCCATCCAGGTTATGGTGCAAATGTCAATCTGAAATAACATGGCAGATTAAGTCTTCTATCTATAAACTGTTTTAGTGAACAAAGAGTCTTAAATCTCTATCAGTCACGGCATTGTGTAAATTTGTAGCTTATTAACATGGCCTTAATTGGCTCGTGCTGGACTAGCCTAAATGTTAGGGCTGGTCCTGAATTTGTGCTTACTGCTGCCATGTTGGCTGCTGAATTATGCTGAGAAGCTATGTCAAAAACTGGTTTCTTTTTCCATTTATGACTATAAACCAATATAGATGTCAGATTGTATTCCATTTGGTTAAGCTGGACCATCACAAACAATTCCAATAAATAAAAACACATTGTAACAAGTATACATGAAAGCTGTACATCTAATTTATTCCAAAACAAGCAATATACAAGTATCATATGTTCTTGAGAGAGAGAAAAGCAATATACAAGTATCATGATTCATGGTTGGTGGTGGCTTTTGCTCATTTGGGGGAGGTGGGTGATGGCTTGCATTTTCACATGTTTTGTCATTCCAAACACTTGAAAATGTTTTCAGTAAAATATTTTACTGATAAAATATTTTACAAGTAAAATGTTTTACATTTGAAATTATATACATTGAAACAAAAGGAGCGTAAAACAACTTCATCAAGAAATACAAGAGATAGAGAGTATCGAAATTGCTTCTAAAACGATTGTATATATATATATATATATATATTTATATATAGAGAGAGAGAGAGAGAGAGATTGAAGCTAAATTATATAATTTAGTCTCAAATCCTAGTAAATAAGTCTTACTTACACCGAGGAGTTAGTGAGGGCTACTATCAGCCACCCATATGAATGAACAAAGTATAGAGATGAAAATTGACCTTTTAACAACCAATTATGTTCAAATTACACATTCCAATATTTTGTAGGAACAAATATCAAACGACTTTAGAATGAAGAGTTTATATAAATTTCGCAAAACCCTAAATGCAAAGAGAGAGAGAGAGAGAGAGAGAGAGAGAGAGAGAGAGAGAGAGATCTGTGCATTGTGGCACTAATAAGTCTTCAACAACGAAAACATTTCATTACTATTAGGGCTTTCTCAGACTTAGCTAGTGGAGACTCTATAGACTCAAATGAGGCTCACACTTATCATTATGGTCGAAATGCTAAACTCTCAAGGACAAAATTATTTTGATAAATTTTTTTAAAAAGACTAGATTGTTCGTTTTTGGTAAAATTGGTCAGTTGTGCTTAATTGTTTTTAGCTTTTCTATTGGTAAGTTTTGTTATTGCGGAACTCTTTAGGATGTTTATTTTGTTTTAAATGGGTCTAAATGTAATAATAATTTTATGAAACAAAATTGCATAAACACTTTAGTTGGGGTGGTTATACCCGTGTCAAACAATCATTTGGGACACTTCCGTACATGTGGATCTAATGAAAATGCCTAAAAAACATAAAACCTGGTGTAGCAGCCTTGATTGATGACTATTTCATACTGGATTTGTAGTTTCAATTCAAGTGTTTATTGAAAATTTTAAAATTGTCAACAATCTTTTGATTGGATTTTTGCATATCTTGCTAATTGTGTAGTCACCCTGTTTCCAACCTTAGACACCACAATAAACACACAACTATGAGAAAGAATTGTCACATGTGATGTTGAAACTGCACAATGTGAGGATAGAACCGTTAAATGTGAGGAAAAAAAGTAAGGGAATCACTAAATATGAGAAAAAAGTAAATGAACCACCAAATATGAGAAAAAAATGTCACATGTGATGTTGGAACTGCACAATGTGAGGATCAAATCATCAAGTATGAGAAAAAAGTAAGGAAACCACCCAATGTGACAAACGAATTGTCACATGTGATATTGGAACCGCACAATATAAGGATAGAACCGTCAAATGTGAGCAAAAAAAAAGTAAGGGAACTGCACAATGTGAGAAAATTACTATCACATGTGATGTTGGAACTGCACAATGTGAAGATGGAACCATTGAATATGAGAAAAAAATAAGGGAACCACCCGATGTGACAAAAGAACTGTCACATGTGATGTTGGAACTGCATAATATGAGGATGGAACCATCAAATGTGAGAAAAAAGTAAAGAAACCACCAAATGTGAGAAAAGAACTGTCACATGTGATGTTGGAACAGCACAATGTGAGGATGGAACCATTGAATATGAGAAAAAAAAAAGTAAGGGAACTGCACAATGTGAGAAAATGACTGTCACATGTGATGTTGGAATTGCACAATGTGAAGATGGAACCATTGAATGTGAGAAAAAAATAAGAGAACCACCCAATGTGACAAAAGAACTGTCACATGTGATGTTGGAACCGCATAATATGAGGATGGAACCATCAAATGTGAGAAAAAAGTAAAGAAACCACCAAATGTGAGAAAAGAACTGTCACATGTGATGTTAAAACTGCACAATGTAAGAATGGAACCATCAAGTGTGAGAAAAAAGTAAAGGAACCACCCAATGTGACAAAAGAACTGTCACATGTGATATTAGAACCGCACAATGTGAGGATGAAACCGTCAAATGTGAGAAAAAAAAAGTAAGAGAACCGCACAATGTGAGAAAAGAACTGTCACATGTGATGTTAGAACTGCACAATGTGAAGATGAAACCATTGAATGTGAGAAAAAAGTAAAGGAACCACCCAATATGACAAAAGAACTGTTATATGTGAGGATAGAACCATTAAATATGAGGAAAAAAAAGTAAGGGAACTGGACGATGTGAGAAATGGACTGTCACGTGTGATGTTGGAACTATATAATATGAAGATGGAACCACCAAATGTGAGAAAAAAGTAAGGGAACCACCAAATGTGAGAAAAAACTGTCACATGTGATGTTAGAACTGTACAATGTGAGGATAGAACCGTCAAATGTGAGACAAAAGTAACCTGGTATAGCAGGTTACCTACTAGTGGGTACCATACCTCCCCTTTTTTGGGGGGGTACCGTAGAATTACCCATGAAAGAATTATCCTTATGAATGAGATTCCAAGACTTTTGACAAATAAATGGTTTTAGCTTGGATAATAACTAATCATGTTTATAAAAGAAGCAATTTAGGGTTTAAATTAACAAGAAAAGAACTAGTATTTTATAGCTATGTATACCTAAAATATGGCTATTAGGCTCAGCCTCTATTTGGGCTCACAATCTATTTGTATCGTAGGCTTTGAGTTTCCTACTATGGGTGGTCTTATACTCGAAGACCCGAGTACACTCTTGTTTCCTCAAACCCTTCTCTTTACCTCACAGAGTCGCTACATTTCTCTCTTAGAGTGGTTGCTTTCTTCTCTCAATGTTCTCTCCAGAATTACCAACCCCCCATTCCTCATTCTCTTCTCCTATTTATAGGCTAGGATAAGTGGAGGTGCTATGATTACTCCCCCTTACTAGTGCGAATAGGGATCCAATTCCATCATCTCAAAGTGGATGCTCCGTCGAGAAAGGTGGAATTGGCATTGGAACTGATTTCCACCTTCAGAAGCCCGCTCATGAGCGATGTTCTCAAAGGCACTATTGGGTAGTCGAGTACAGGGTGTCTCCAAGTAATAACATTCCCGACCAGGTTAGAAATGAACGCGTGAGCGCGCGTGGGGGGGGGGGAGGATTTGCTTGAGGTATTCAAGCTAGCGTGGTCTTATTTCAGCTCTTGGGCCCAAATTGGGCCCTAAGGTGTCCAAGTCAAGGCTAAAGGTCCAACACTAGGGACAGGGTCATATAATGTGCCATGAGGCTTGGGCCCGAGGCTTAGGGCCCAGCCCTGTACAATAGCATTATCAAAAATTCTTTTTATATAGCCCTAAGTTTTCGTTTGGGAATTCATAAGGGAATGGAATGAAATAGAATGTATTTAAGTAAAGGAAATGAATGGAAAAGAATAGAATTAAGTAACCTTGGATGTTTTAAAATTAAGGAATAGAAATGAATGAAAATGAATGGAATGTAAGTAATCTTATTTGAGAGTAATATGGAGAGAATGGAATGGAATCATTTTATGACAATATTACTATTAGACCCCTATTTTAAAATAAATTATTGAATATATAGAAGTATTTTGGGAGTTTTAGTAATAAAAAAAAATCATTACATCTAATTTCATTCCCTCCCATTCCTCCCAATTTCGGGAGAAATAAAAATTTGAAATTTTAAGGGAATAGAGAGAAATGAGTGTTCCCTACTATTCATTCCATTCCCTCCCACTTAAACTCCTAAATAAGATAATGAACTTTTTATTCTCTCCATTAAAACTCTCAAACAAGATAATGGAAGAATATTCTAAAATTATTCTTTTCATTCCATTCTCTCATCCCAAACGAGGCCTAAATGAAAAACAATCAAAACTAGAAAAGAAAAACTTTACTGATGAGACAACCAGGGCAGTAGTAGAACCAAATTGGGAATATACTTCAAACATATGTCTTTTTCTTAGGTAAGTTATTTTTAATCAGACCTAATAAAAAAATAAAAACACAATAAAGGGAAACAATTAGTCAATTATTCCATCGTGATACAAACGAGTATCAAGGAATATAATAGATGGTTTTCCAATCCCAAAAAATATATATTTTAGCTCTTAAAGTCTACTAATTCAAATTCCTTTTGATTTACACAAGTGAAAAAAAAAAAAAAAAAAAAACCAAATTCATCAAACTAGAATAGAATCATAGAATATTTATTTTAAAAAATAGAAGAAAAATTTCCTAGAAAACTAAACTACAAATAGAAGTTATTCCTATTCCTAATGAAGGTGGTCCTAGGGGAAACATATTGTCCATTAGATCCCCTAGGGGTCTTGTCCCTCATTCGAGATTGAATTTAGACCACCTAAGTTTTGTGTTTGTCAATTCTACCATTTATTGCCACGTATGAAAAGAATAGTATATGTATATATATTGAATGAAGAACTTAAAATTGGAACAAATTCTTGGAAAATTTCTAAAAAAACAAAAACATAGTAAGGATACATTTAGAAATTCCTCTCATCCCTAATCAAAGAAGTCATAGTGGAACATGTGCATCTTTTAAATCCTTTATGGGTTTTGTCATTCTTTGATGTTTGAAGTTTAAAGTTACTTTGAATGCATACCATCTTAGTTCATGTCCATTTTCAAAAGATGGTAATGGGATGGAGCAAGTTTGAAGGATGGGGTCTTCGCTCCAGTCCCGCAAAATTTTGTCTTACCCAATCCCAGCCCCATCCCGCATGATGGGGAAAATTTTCTTACCCCATCCCCACCCCTTAGGACCCCGCGAATCCCCGTCCACCCCGTAAAATTCTACTTCTTGTTAATTTGCCCACAACTATTACAATTTTTTTAATAAAACTTGTTTCATTAATAAAAATATACTTGAAATTACAAATAAATTTATCGCATCAAATCAAACTAATTTTTAGCAAAAATTGAATAATTTTATTGAAGCGTTTAACAAAACTATATCACAAACAAAAAACAAATAACAAATAACAAAAAAACAAAAACAAAAAACAAAACAAAACAAAACAAAAATTTCATAATACAAAATCAATGATTCAATAGTATATAAATTTGTTTATAATAAAGACAAGAAAATGTTAAAATTGGTACCTTATTTCCAAACTTGATAGAAAAAAAAAGAGGCAAAAAGTCTTATTGGGTAGAATAAAATAAGTTGATAATATGTTTGTTTTAGGGTATAAAAAAATTTATAATTTAACCTTTATCAATGCCCGTGGGGGGGGGGGGGGGGGGGCGGGGTCAGGGCTGTTGGATCTAAAAAGTCTAAACCCATCCCTACCCCGCCCTGTGGTGCGAGGCTAAAATCTCGCCACATCCTCGCCCCACCACCTTTGTAGGGTAAGGAAAATCCACGTGGAGAGAAACGGGGCGGGACAAAATTGTCATCCCTACTATTTTGTATAAAAAATTATAGCCACAAATTAAAAGAATGACAGATACTTTGAAAGATTTTATGTAATTATATTTTCAACAAGATTTTATACTTGTAGGATCATGAGCAATCTAATCATGTATGACTTGTATAGAAGTAAGAATGTAGAGCGAGCTTATCATTCAAAACCCTCCCATTGAGGCTTGACATTATATTAGATTCACACAAATAAACCTCACATTAATATTAAGGTGGTCTATGTCTAGTGATCTTATGGATAATCACTTACCGGAGCTGTTAATATAACATAATTGACTAATTGAGTTCAAAGTTGTAGGCTTAAACTGATAAGTTAAATGGTATTTTTACATGTTATACTAACCTAACCTATCAATTGGAATATCTCCAAGCACTCTCACTAACCATACTACCAGATAACAAGAATAATAATTATGCCAAGCCTATATTAATAAATTAATTAATAATTAACCTTGATATTTAAGACTAATGGAATTGATTCTTGGGATTGGGATTTTAATTTTCCACCATTCAACTCTGCTTTTCCTAACTGTGCATGATGTAATAGTTGATTGCGTCAGATATGCATGAATGTTCGATTCTATATAAAACCAATAAAAGCCTCTTTGAGTGCTCTACTGCTCTGGATTCATGAGTTCATCATCATCGTCATCATCCTCCTCCTCCTCTTCTTCCTCGGCTTCTTTTTCATCAATTTGTCTTATGGGAAACCACATGACTGGGGACTATCAGCAAGTCATAATTAGCTCCTCCGTTGAAGTAAGTGCAAACAATTTAATTAACTCAGATCTTATTCTCCCCCTCTATGGGTTTATAGATAAATTTTATTCCACCCCTCTGTTGTGAGATGTGGGAGACAAGGGTCGGGACTCTAGCTTTCAGGAGGGAGTTTAGGCTAGAATATAATTTATCTCAGATAAAAAATAAAAATATAAATAATAAATTGCCAAATTGTGTATATATATATATATATATTTTTTTTGAAAATTTGTTTATATTGAATATGTAGAATTGTATTTATTCTTTGAAACCATTTAGTTAACTCAGTTCTTATTCCCCATGCGTTTATAGATAAAATTTCAAGCAGGAGCTCATTATGTCCTATTAGAAAATTTGGGGCTTTCTAAAATACAAATAGATATTTGATCATTCCATTGATTTGTTCCAAATTTGCGACTCATGGTCATGATTTTCTTTTTTTCTTTATACTCCCTATATGGACTAGTATTGATCAGAATTTATAGCTAAGAGTACGAGTACAACTTTGATAGTGGAAAATTTAGCAAGTATTAATTTTTAGGCTAAAATGCAAAATCCACCCTCTATGTTTAACTAGAATTCATTTCAATCCTCTAATTTTGCTTTCATTTATTTCAATCCTCTAAGCTTCAAGTTCATTCAATTAAAGCATCTCCATCAACTTTTATTAAATACGGTGGTTAATTGTCCAAATTGTTAATTTTTTTTCTTCAATATATTTTAATTTTTTTTAAATCCAATTAATGAAATATTTTTCATATTTAAAAAAAAATTAATGAAAGTTGAGGAAAAAACCTTAATTGAATAAACTTGAAACTTAGAAAGCTGAAATAAATTCTGTTAAATTTAGAAAGACTGTTTTGCATTTTAGCCTACTTATTAATCTGAGTTTATTCTAGTTTTTCAAGTTGCAAAGGAAAGATGAAGATTTCTGACAAAAGACTTTAAAGATTGTTTTATTCTGTATAATGTTATTTATTCATGGCTAGTAACATTATCCTTCTCTTTTGAATAGGGTAATAGACATAGCATTTGCGGGCAAATTGTGAAGATTATTCTCTTTTTCATGTTACTGATACTGCAACCTAAACTGGTTGTTGCTTCCGCACTACAAAATATATCTCCTCCAATGTGCATTGTGCTAACAATGATATGCTTGGTTTTCATAGTCTTGGCAATCTTGGCTATTATAAGGGCATTTCTGGGGCCCCCACCTGCGGAAGCCAAGGCACGCTATCCTAAACAGCAATGTGACAATGAGAAAATTTAGGACCACAACTTTTTTTGTCATAACTATTTTTGTTAGAAAACTCTAATGTGAAAAACTGTAAATGGTAAAAAAAAAAATAATGGTCTCGTGTGAAAGTGATAACTACTTACAGTTTGTCACATTAGTGTTGTGACAAAACAAGTTATGGTCCTAAAACGAACTCTTGTGGTACCACACTGCTAGTTTCTATACAGAGTTACGTGGAACAATATAGTATGACTCAAATCTTAATTTGATAAATCTATCCCATAAGTGTTGTGAAGGCTAAGTAAGATGGCCATGGTGGAAGACTATTATAGGTTCTCACTGGGGTCTAATTGATTGGAGATTTGTTGTGAACCACCCAGGTGGTAAGTGCCAGAGACAATAGTGTGAAAGAACAATTCAACATTGGGGATTTTGAGCAAAAAGCAACAAAAGTAGAGGACATGTACGTTATGACTTATGATCAATTTCATTTCACAAAGCATTTGGCCACAATTTTCAATTTCAATAATGCTCTTATTGGTTTTGATTGGAGTTTATTGGAGCTCACTGGTTTTGAAGATTGCAAGGAATTGGATTCCTGAGATTATTGTGTTTTTTCAATGTTTGATGATGTATTCTCCTCTTACTTTATATATAATAATTCACAAACCCCCAAGAGAGAATTTTAATCAGTGAATCATCATTTTTTTTTTCTTCTTGCTTCATTTCCACAAATTTATCCTCATGTAGAGACTGCATGACTGGACTGATCTACTAGTCAAGATAGGCTTAGATACACACTTCATCCCACTTTTAACATTACTGTCAAATAATATAGTCATCTTAAGATTTTAACACAGAGGAGACCTAGTAATGAAAACAGCCTGATTTTATTTTATTTTTTTGGAATCACTTGATTTTTAAAAAGTGGAAGGATAACATTGGCACAAATAAAAATAATACTTAAATTTTTTAATAGTTGGATGAATGAATTAATAATTCCACTGTTTATTTATCATGGCACTTCAGAGTTCAGAATTCCAATTATTTGGAGAACATGGGGTCTAAAATAAATGAATGGGCCTTTATTTTGTGAAGCATTAATGAAGGCTGTAAAATAGTTTGATGGATCATACATTCATACTTCTCTTTTTTTACCCGGTGGTCAAGCTTCTAAGACGGGCTTTACCTAATATGCTTATCATGATTTTTTTTTTTTTTTTTTAAATTCAATAGTTATTACTGGCAACATGAGATTTGAATTCTGGACATCTATTGGAAACATAAAAAAAATACCAATTGAGTTACAAGACTCTTAGTAGGCTGGTCATAATTCTACTTTTCTAAGAAGCAAATTTCTAAGATTGTGTCATAACTTATTCTTTGTAGTCTTAAACCATTTAAGAAAGAATAGTGCTTTCTTTAAAGGCAAAAAAATGCTGAGGACAATTTGTTTCACAAATTTCAAAGGTGATAAGTTGTGATTAGTGCAACATTGCCCTTAACTCTATTTTTTTTTCTACATCAATCACAACATTTTATTTCAATAAATTGTGTAAGAAAAAAAAAATGTCACTAGACTTATTTTTCCATAAATTGGCATTATTTATCCATGTTTCTTACTTTGCTTGTGTGATCTAAGTACAAATTGCATTGAGTTTGATTTTTTTTTTTTTAGTTGTATGGGCTTATTGGGCCTTCTTCTATATCTTGATCGCAAGACTGACATAGAACTATCCGGGCCTCAATGCTTTCTACTAAATGACCCACAAATTTTGTATGAGGATTAATATTTTATCATCTCCTTTCATGCCCAAAAAGTTGTATAACTTTTTTTCTTTTTATATTATCATCCATATGGGAAAGGATTCTCTTGGAAGTACAACAAAATAAACACAAACTTAAATTTTCAAAAAATTAATAGGTTAATAATGGCTATGATTATAAGCTAGAAAGAGACAGTATCGGTCATATGCTACTGTGTCAGGGGATTGACATTTAGATCTTATAAAACAAAAGCTTTGTCAAGCTGATCAAGACTTATCTTTCTTGTCCTGCCTTAAGGATGTTCACAAATCACAGTTTAACTCTTTGCATGAATGTTCCTAAACACATACTTTGTTCTATAGATTGGTAGGTATAGCCCAACAGCAAGAAATTAAAGCAAAGAAAAAAGAGGTACACTGTCTTATAATCACCAATAAATTACTACTTTTTGGTACAATTGAAAACATTGAATGGAGTCTGTAACAGCTAAGCCTATTTAAGCAACTAATGTTTGTACTTAAACTAATCAGACAATATGTTTGTTGTTACTGTCCCCTAGTTTTGGTACCTTTGGCTTTAAATGTCTTCATTATTTTGCTCTTTTCATGTGACTTTTTTTACGACTGAGCAAGCCTAACATCATGCTGTTTCAATCAAAATCAGTCACTTCGTTTTTTTGTTTTTCAAACAAAGCGTCTTGCTTGCTTGCTTTTACTCTGATAACGTAGATTCTTTTCTTCTATGCGCCGTCATTATTCTGTAAATTCAATGTGTTAGTTTTGAATAGTATTTAATCACAATGAATTTGATTGTTTTTAAGAGTTGCTAACCATATTCTTTGGTGATGATCATCCCATTTGAGCATTATCTTTTTGAGGCCAAACTTAACTTAGCATCAGTCATTTTTTTAGAAATTACGTGACTGTGCAATTGAATTTAATTGAATCTAATTGAGAAATGTAAAGTAAAATACTGAAAAAATAATAATAATAATTATTCCTCAAGTGATATTTATTTCAAGAACAATCTTAGAAATTTTTTTGAAGTTCAATATTTACTTTAACTAAACTCACATGTTCCTCACTTCCATGATAATAAGATGGTAGTTCAAACTTAATTATTGTATTTAAGATTCTCCAATTAAATTCAAACAATAAATGTGTTGAATTTTATTGTTCTTGAAAGAGAACACTGTTCATGATGCAATTCTCAAAACAGACATTAATTTATTTAGGAAACTTTAAAGTACAACACTTAAAGAAATAGACCTAAGTTTACTCTTTTGGTTACATTAAATTTAATTGTCTTGAGGATGGACAAAACTTCTATCAAGTGCATTGGACAATGTGTTTGAATTTAAACTAAAAAATGCAAAAACAATGTGTGCAAACACTGTTTGCAAATTCCAACCTGATTAAAAAAGCTAATAATGATATGGAAGACCAAATAAAAACATCCAAGACCAAAAACGTCAACAAGCGAATAAAAATAGAGATTAAAAGTGAAAGTGACAAAATTCAATAGTTTATAAAAAGTGAATCTCTTCAAAAGAAGGCATCACCATATTTCTCTAGCTATATCTTCTAGCCTTTCTTCTTGAACCCACTTCTCTCTGTCTCTCTGTCTCTCTCTCTCACTATAGCTTCAATTATATATATGTATTCCTTTTTTCTTTTTGGAGATACCCACAAGACAGGTACCCTCAGCAAGGAACAACTAATGAATTTGGATTTGAAACCAAAGATTTTATGAGGCCCTTACTAGGCAGCTCTTTCTTGTTCCCAACAGTACCTATAACTCAAGCCAATTTTAAATGCCCTCAAGCCAATTTTAAATGCCCTTAGAAAAAGAGGAATCCAAAGTGCCAAGTGCCAATTGAAAGATTCCATCATTCACCATACAGAGCAGCAGAAATGCAAAACCAATATTCTTGTTTCTTTTTACTTTTTTATTACTTTTTAACCATTATGCTACAAGTGTAAACATGTAAAGAACTACAGAAAAAGTTCTATGTACACGAGGAAATTACAGTTACATATATGCCATACTAAACTCAAAAGGCAATTTTATTTGAGCTTATAAATACCACTGGCAAGGTGGGGGGGTTAGACTAAAAATTGAGAGTAACATCTACAAGTTCTGTTAGCAAAACAACAGAGGCAATCACCATTCAAGCAGAGTGACAAGTTAGACTGATATGTCCTACGAAACCAAGCATCGATGTATTGCATTCAAGCACTTGGGTCAGCAATTGTAAATCCAATTTGCGAAAAAATGGCCGGCCATGCACTCCCACCGCCAGCTCCAGTTGTGACTGGCCCTACCATGAGAGTGATTGTAAATGGCAGACAAGCAATTCAATCATTGAAAGCAGCTAAGACATTATCATGGCCAAGTTCCCCACCAATTTTTTTCCCAAATGAACTCCAACCACCAGCTCTGGAATCCTCCTTGTAATTTAGAGAACAAAAGAAAATGGTTATACAAGGCCCCACAGGCACCTGCATTATACATGGATAAACATCTCAAATTGGCCTCTCCTAACATGACTTCACACCTTTTTGCTGGGCCGGCAGACAAAACTTCTGAGACTAACAAATCAGGTAGCAAAATTGAGCAAAGTAACCAGATAAGCTAACCTCAGCTATTTGCTGATTACAGGTCAGGTTATATATTGCAACCATGGAACTGGTGCCACCTGTCATGAACTAAATCCACAATAGTACACCTGATATCTGAGAAGGGGCCCTCTGGAAAAACACAAAATTCTCAAAATCATCCATGCTACACATGCCTACCAAATGTTTGAAACAGAACCTGTTGTGACGGTTGATGCTACCAAGCATAAAGTCACTTGTCCGCTTTCCCAACATTAGATATGCAGCATGTGGTAGTCAAAGAAGGGTCTTATTTAGTGCCCAAACAAAGCTATCAGAATTATGATTCTCTGGAAAGTGGAAACCCTCTGCCAAGCCACTAGGATTTCAGACAGATACCGGTAACCCATAATTGTGGAATGACTTGATCCGTCCATCCCAGCCTGCTGTTACAATAACCAGACCCCACACATGAGAACTGGGTATATTCTGGCAAGAATTTTTCAGAAACTTGTATTGAGATTTATTTAATGTAGTTGACTTTGGGCTTGAAGTGGGAAGCTTCTCCTCTGGCCAAGTTGCAGATCCCTTGGGAAAAGACTCTAAGAAGAATTCTTGGTTCAGCACAAAAGAAGCAGGTGAAGAGAACGACGGAGTTTCTGCCAGATTCTCATCCAAGACTTGATATTGCCTTCTATTTTCTGAGTTCCCACATTTCAGACCACACCAAGGTATCGCCACAGATGCATTCATAGAGAAGTGCTCAAAGGATCTTATATTTTTGGGTTGGGGGAGAGTGGACTCTTCCTGACTACAGTTCCATAAATATACATTAGAATCCTCAGAAGCTGAAACAATATGTTTCCCATCTGAAGTGAAAGACGCAGATATAATGTTTCCCGCATTGCGAAGGCCTAAAGAGAGAGAGAAAATTTAATATTTAATATTTCATTAAGAGGGGAAAGCAAAATAGAACAAAGCCCACATTTACATCAGAACAAAACTCAGCACAAAAAAACAAGGAGATAGATATCATAATGCTTGTACACTATCATGTTGCATGTGGTCATTTAGGTTTCCCAACATAAATTCCACAGTAAATAGAATTTAAATTTGTTAATATACACCAATTTATCATTCATAGCTTACATATGACAAAAGCAGCCTCTAAAGGGCCTCAGTGTCAGAAACCAAGAAAAACTAGAATTTAAGACTAATTCAAAAAAAAAAGATGAAGGAACAACAACATACCCTTGTATTTGCCAATCACATTGAGCCCATCAAGAATTCTGACTTGTGAATCAGCACAGGTTACCATTATTTTGCTAGAGTCTTGTGGAAAAAACTGAAGGAAATATCATATGATTAGGAAGTTTGCACTTCTTAAATGAAAAAGGAAAATAAGATAAATAAAAGAAACAGCCAAAAGGAGGAAAAAAACGTGGGCAAGTAATAACTACCTGGAAGCCAGTTATCTTTTTGCAGGGTGGTTTCTTCTTACTGTGTAAGTATATTCGGGAATCAAATTGCAAGTGATTATCTGATCCAAGAAAAACAGAGAATGAATTAATTGAACCTATAAATAACATCCAATGTGAAAAAGTGATTCAACTACATAACTATAAAGCCACTGTCAATCATAACATTTTCAGTCAAAGTCAACAATTCCAGACTAGGAGATACAGACTACACTAGTTCCATTACAAAAACAATTACACTGCCTCAGAACTTAATAATATTATTTAAATTCCAAGGTAACTATATAATTGAGGCAAAAAATTATTCTTGGTAGAACAATGTAATTCACATCAGCTTCATCTTAAGCAGCTTAAGTTTCTTCTTGTCACTGTTAATATAAAAGAGCATCTCCAATCTTTGAGAAAGTGCCTGGGCTACTTTGCTCTGAGGATTCCACATGCATGCCTACCAAAACTTTCTTCAATTTCATAGACTAAAAAATACCCAACCACATTCTTTGTACTGATATTTTTTTGTGTGTGTTATAAACAACAAATCATGTTAACGTAATACCAAGAAGTGCTAAGATAGTATCATTCAAACATAATGACGAATTAGAAAAACAGCACACAGATGGGATTATCACACAACTTGTCAATATCCTACAAAAAATTTGTTCAAAGTAAACAACTGCAACTTATACAAAGGAAGCAAAGCAAAGCAAAAGGATGGCCAGGGTGCAAGTACTTATCATCTAGCATACCTGATACATTGTAAAAGCGGCACATTCCATCCATGGAGCCAACAATGCTCCCCTGTGACAGAAACAAAGAGACGTTAACATAGCATCACTTACTATTGATGATCCTATCTATAAGACAAAAGAGCAAGAAAATCACCAAACCTGCCCATCAGGGCGATAACACACTGCAGTGACAATTTCTCTTACATCAGTCCAGTCAACAACTTGACAACTATGAATAGCCCAAATACGAACTTTTCCATCTATTGAACCACTGATGAAGTAATTATCATCAACAGGGTTAAACTGAACGCAGGTCACTGCATCACAGCATAACGTAAAAATCAGCAACAATAACTCCAGCACAATAAAACAATAACATCGGGATACTGCCCCAACATTTATCCAACCCTGGCTGGTTCCTTAACTAACAAAATAGATTTTAGGTTGAAACAATGGAACATGAAGGAGCTCACCATAATTACTATGTGTAAACACTTTGAGGCAATGATCACATCCCACTTGCCACAGACGAACAGTATGGTCGATTGATGATGAGAGCAGATACTGCATCAAAATAAACATCACATTCATGAAAATCAATAACATTTATACTTAATCCATAAAATTAAATTGGCACTAAAATAATTTACTTACATTATTACTAGACCACGAGAGATCCAGTATATCAGCACTGTGCCCCCGGAACTCGTGCAATGGTTTCTCCAAAATCCGGAAAACTTTAGGGGGGAAAACTACGCATGCTGTGTCTGATGATTTCCTCGGGCTGCTCACTTTACACATTTTCTCTTTATCAGCAAAGAGGGGTTTCAATTCAGAGAGATGATTCACTGTGAAATATAAGCAGGATGGGTCTATTTCTGGAATGTCAAGTTCATTAGATCTCTCATCCTCCACCACCTGCCACAATCGCACAATCCCATCTTCACCAGCACTTGCAAGATACTGCCCATCAGGACTAAATTTCATTGCCAAAATTGGACCATCATGTGCCTGGATATCTTGCCCCATATAAAGAGCAGAGAGTTCTTTCAACCGCTTCTTGCATTGCCGGACCTTAACTCTCTGAACCCTAGACTGTAGAATTGCATCATCGTCACCAGGTCTCAGTTGATTAGCTTCATCTTGACTATCAACGACACACGTCATGGAACGCAATCTACTTAACCAACCCCTCTTAGGTGTCCTCACTGACCCCACCAAGTTGTTAGTCCCCTCGACGTCCTTCTTTTTCAGTCGTTTAAATGAGAGGGATAACCCAAAAGTGCTCCGAGACTCTAACCCAAAAGTGCTCCGAGACTCTTCAGCCCTTACTGACTGGTCTGAACTTGCTTCTCTATCGATATTCCCATCTTGGCTTACTAAGTTCTCCTTTGAGCTAAAAGGTTCAGAAGAATCCATATCATCTTCAGACTGACAAGTCATTGAAGACCGACTCGAACAAAACTCATCTTCAAAACGTGAGTTCCTCAACACAGCCCCACTATTCTCTCTAATCCTATCAACCACTTCTTCCTGTACATCCCTACATACATCTAGTGAATTCCCGTGTGCAATGCGATCCAAACTCATTCCCATCAAATCCAAAAACTTGCTCCGACGCTCCTTAACACTTCCCGGGCTCTGAATCCATATATCATAAGAAAAACCATCCGAAACTCGAATGTTAACACTAGAATTAGACTCATATATCTCATTGCCAACAGGACTAACATTTGATGTTGATGCTATATCCTCTAGAGCATCGAAATATCGATTTTCTTCATCTTCACTAGAGCTTCCCATTATTCTTTGAGTTCAACCCATGAAAACCCACCTCAAGGTACCAACATTATAAGTCCTAGGCAATGTGCTAAATCCTCAATCCCCTCCAAACAAGCAACCCCTCAAAAAAGAAACTAAAATAAAAAAGGAGAAAAAACAAAAAACACAAAACACAAAATCCAAGATTAGTGTAACAGAAATATTATATTAAATCAAACAACAATGATAACAATAACTATAAAAACAAAAACCAAGAGATCCAACATGGATCCCAATCCACAACCATTGAACCTGGTCTTCCACACATTAAAAAAATAAAAGTAAAGGCCATGATTTTACCTCACAAACAAGCCCCCCCAAAAAAAAAAAATATATATATATATATATATATATATAAAATCAATAAAAACCCAGAATTTTGCAATGAATTAAGGGTCCAATACAGCTCTCAGCACAAAGAGAACAGAACCCCATTAACAAAAATCAAAGATCACATGATTACAGCTGAAGAAACGAATCAGAAACACGCATTTATAAGCCAAAAAAACAAAAACAAAAATTTATTTATAAAAAAAAATGTGATATTCTTTCTGTGAAATGAAGAAAATTTGCTTACATGGGTTTGTTTCTAAGAGATTTGTTTGAAACTGGGGATGACATAGATCGAAACATCCATGGAAATTTGGAGCCTTTTTTTAAGACTCTCGCTCTCTCTGCCTCTTTCTCTCTCTTTCTTTCTCTCTCTCTCTCTGTCTCTGTGTGATGCAGAGGACGCAGAGCTAGGAAATAAAATGGAAAAAAAATATAATATATATAATATGTATATATAATAGTCCAAAAAACAATGAAACATGTAAATCTAAGTACTATAATACAGTAATATAGTATTATTATATTATTATGTGTTTTAATAATTTTATTTATTTTTATGTGTGTCTGTAATAAATATGTAAAAGAGGCAGGGGTAAAACAGGAAAGAAGAACTAAAGTTCTTCGATGTTCGTGAACTGAATCGGCCCGATTTACGAGATTTCGAGAATAGGCTGTCTTTGTATTTTCTGTCCCTACGAACTTACTAAAATGGATCTTTGTGTACCATTTTTTTTATTTAATACTAGTCTGTAATTTTTTTCTTGAGAGAGAGAGTAATTTTTTAGTTAATTATGGCTTTGTTTGGTTGGAAGAGAGAAAAAATGGGAGGTAGAAAAATTAGAAAAGGATAGAAAATTGAGAAGATAGAAAAGTTTTGATTTTTTTTTATGTGTGCTTGGTTGGAGGTTGGAAAACTCTTTTCTTTGGTTGGAGAGAAAAGTGGGAGGATAAAAAATTGTAATTTATATGAATTGACTATTATATAAACCAAAATACCAAAGGGTCTAATAAGTGTGAAAAAATAAGAGTATTTGTGTAATTTACTACTCACATCATTTATTTCCTTAGTTTTTCTCCCAAATTGGGCGGACAAAATTTTGTGGGTCTAGAGGAAAAAAATTTCACACTATTTTCTTTCCCTCTTATTTTCTCTCATGAACCAAATAAGAGAAAATATCATTTTCTACCCTATTTTCCTCTCATTCTTTTCCATCATTCTTGTTTTCACCCCAACCAAACGGGGCCTATGTGTCACTCACTCACACTTTTATTTTTTTTAAATATAAGTTTTTTTTAATGTTAAAATAATTTTTTAAATTATAAAATAATCTTCTCATCTAAAAAAATGGAAGAAATTATATTTTACCACTTTAAATTATACCACATATTATACTTTGCACCATAAACTTTTCGAATACACGTTTTGCACCCTAAACTATAACTCTCGTTAGAAAAAAATATTTTGTATCAAATTATACCACGTTATCCATATCAAAATCCAATAAATGAGATATATGTATGTAAAAATAACTATCCCACTAACACGTCTTTCAATTGTTAATGGGTTAATTATTTTTTACTGACATGTTTTACAATTATTGGATTTTAATACTGCTAACGTGGTATCATTTGATACCAAATACCATCTCTCTCGTACACTTTGTATTCTAACGTTAAATTTACTATTAACTTGGATGGAAATTCAAAATTTAGGGTGCAAAATGTAATCAGGAGTATAATTTAGGGTGGTAAAGTGTAATTTATTGTTTTTGTTTTTAAATCTTTGAGAAGATAGACAATTAAGTCTTTTCACTTGATGCCATTTTTTTCTACCCAAATTAACAGTCAATTTGATGTTAGAGTGCAAAGTGTAACAATGATTATAGTTTAAGGTGCAAAACATACATTCAAAAAGTTTATGGTATAAAGTGTAATCAGATGTATAATTTAGGGCGAAAAAAGTGTAATTTTTCAAAAAAAAAAAAGTTGAAATAATTTTTTTTATGTATTGCAATAAAGATGTGCAGAATTGTGAGCTTGTCTGATTTTTTGCTGTATTTTAATTTTCATCTTTCTCATATTTTGGATAACTACCTGTCGAAACGAGTATGGATTGTACTTTGATAAACTGTCTTGAACTTTCTGTTTAGTTGAATGATTCTCCTTTTTACTAAAATTGAATAAAAATTAAAAATTATGAGCCTGTAAAATTTTATATATCAAAATATTATAAAATTCATTTTTTTTTCAATTTTATATAGATTATAGAATTATATTACAAATTATAAGTATATACAAAGAGTAAATAAAATATACAAATATATGACTTTTTTTAACTTAACATAAAATACAAGTATATCACTTTTCTAATACAATTTTTAACTAATTATATTACATATTTTAAATATATACAAAGAAAAAATAAAATATACAAATATATACCTCTTTTTAACTTAACTGCAAATATATAGATATCACTTTTCCAATACAATTTTTACTTTTGCAAAAATTGATGATGATTAGTTTTTTTTTTTTTTTGGTTGCTAAAAATAAAATGATAAGTTGTGATTAATATACAATTACTTTTATGAATTGACTAACCACAAATTTGGTAAGATGATAAAAATGACACTATATTCTATTAATATAGCTGCTTTAATACTTCTGATTTTTGTTTTCTACTTGGGGGAAATGGTATTGGATAATGGATGTGAATAGTCAAATTAAATATTCTTAAAACTACTACCGACTTGGAGTTTTCTTTTTTAAAAGTTGGCTTTGAATTGAACCTACAAAACTTTATTCTCCACTACCCTTTACTAAACAACAACAACAAAACACTTTGTAATTTTATCCAAGACAGAAAGATTAGATATTGATAAATTTATAAGAATTAAGAATTTCATCATCAAATTTTTTTTTTTTTTTTACAATCAATTTCACCATCAATTGCTTAAAAAAAAAAACTATTCTAAATAACTTATATCTAAAATATTACTATAAGAATATCATGTCATTTAAAACATTATCTTGACATAACAATTAAGATTGAGATCTGGTGCAATAGCAATACTGTTATCATTAACTGTGAGAAAGGAGTTAAAAAATAAAGTATAAAAGTAAAATAGTAAAAAGTTAAAGGTTAAAAATTATTTCATTTAAGGGTTGAGATTAAAAATGAATTTTAAAACTTCTAATCTCAACCTTTAATTGCATTAGATCTCAATCCTAATAGTCACTAATCCATATATTAGATATTAAAAAAATGAAAAATTCCAAAACACCCTAATAAATAATCATCATTACACAAATCCAGTCAAATCTGATTTGAATTAAATATAATAAATATTAGTTAAAATGAAACAAGGATTTTTGTTTCTTGTACTCCCGAAATTGCAAGCTTGGGTAGGTACGCTACCCAACTTTCCATTTAAAAAAAAAAGGTCAATTCCAAAATTTTAAGCAGAAAAAAATTAAATAATAACTTGTATGACCAAAAAGAAAATTACTTTATTCTCTCATAAAATATACTAATAAACCATACAATTAAGTAAATATTGAAAAGTGATACAACCACATGAAGGACTGGTCAACGGTCAGAGATGACCCATACATTGTTTTTATTCCCTTAATTTCTGTATCAATCAGTGGTGTTGTTGTTGTTGATGATCAAGTCAAATTGTCAACCTCTTTTCCTTTGATTAAAATTAAATTTGGCAGTGTATGGTATGGGCATTTTTGATGTCACAAACCTTAGTCCAATACATTTCCATTTATAACCAGGTAACAGACTGACATGTCTGCCTTGGAGACAATCTATATCATCTATGGGACATGGGTTTTGGGTTATGATCTGTGCCCAACTTGTTCATACTATTTCTAAGTTTTAATTTTGGTTTGATTTATAAAAGAAAAAAAAATTCTTCACCTATTGAATTCACAATTTGTTAATTCGATAAATTATTATTAATGTAACATCACTTGTATATGAAATTACTAGGTTATCTTTAACGATACTTTTATAGAAAATATTAACGAATATCTTAAGGGCATTTGTTAATGAACTATTTTTAAAAAGATAGAATTTTGACAGCCTTTTCAATTTCTCATAAAAGTAGAATAAAAATTTTCCTAAAATGTTTATTAACAACTGTCTTAAGGACACTCTTTAACATGACCATATTTTTATTAAAATAATGCTACAACCATAAATTATTTTACAATATTTTTACAAACTATTATTGTGGTCAACTTCTTACTTATTCTCATCTAAACTCACCAATAATATTAATTTTTTTTTTGTAAAAAAGTTTATATCTCTAAGATTTTTCTTTTTATTATATACTAATCATAATATGTCACTTCAATAATTATGAACTATAATTGTGAAAGTTATTGTAAAATTGGATTTATTGTTTATTTTTTTGGGATAGTGTCCTTCCATCATTTGTTTAGTTAATGTTCATCCTCGTTGGGGCCCGTTTTAATAATGTATAGCATGTTCCTAGTAATTGATTAATTTTTTAAGATCATATTAAATGCATGTAATTATAAGAAATAAATATGAAAATTATTTTTTTGGTCAAGGTGAAGAATGTTTGTGATAATTTTGCAATTGGAGGGGAGTTATTTGAAATAATTTTGCATACTTTAATGGTATATAGTTTTATTGTACCATATAATTGCATTGAATTTAATAATCATTAAAAATGATAACATTATTTGGGTTGAGCTAGTCAAGAACATGTATCTAACTTTTACTCTTATTATAATCCTTATAATTATACTTTAATTATGAGAAATTATTATCAGGTTGAAAACCACCGCAATTTATGTTGAACATTTGTGTCAATATGGTGATCATAAAGAATGATTAGAGACATTAATACTGATTAGTTTACCTTTATAAGACTTATATTGTCTCGTTTAAAGCCATACAATCCTAAAAAGTCAAAAAGTAAAAGAGGCTTTTGTTCCCAATTAACCGAACAATTTACTTGGATTGCTTTCATGATATCAACCCCATTGAATTATGAATTCTTTTTGCCCCATCAATTCAAGCAAATTAGCATTCACTTTACCTAGCAAAAAAAAGAAAGAAAGAAAAAAAATTAACCTTCCACTTTATTATAGTCTCAGTGTTTGGTCATTGTCTTGATGACAATAGCAAAAGCTTCCTACGCAAAGGCTGTCTATTGCATTATTATTATGAAATATTTGATGCCTACAACAAAGTTAAAAAAGGGCTGCTATAGATTATACAGAAGATCGATATGATAACCCTCTAGTTAAAAAAGAGAACCCTAGTAAAAAAGAAAAAAAAGCTAGTAAACTTCAATGTTTCACCTAACTACTACTTCATTGTCGGCCTTCTCTTTTGTTTTACCTTTTTTTTTGTGTAATTGTGTGCCGCTCAAGTCTTACTCAACCCCAAACAAGCAGACAATGCTGCTTGTGCATTGTAGATGGACACTTTTACTTTTCATCTTTGGCGGTAATCAAGCTATAAAGCTCATCATTGATGTTGTTTTCTTGAAGTATATATTAATTACCACACACCATTGTTACCTATGTCAAATGCCCGTTCTTTTACGTCTTTATCAAATTTTTTTTGGGTTGAATGAAAAATGAGGTTTTCGATGTAGACTCATCGATCACAAGTCACGTGACGGCAATAAATAATATCATGTATTTTATCGGGGTCTTGCTGAAATTATCACTTGAATCGCTTACCAAGTGAAGCAATTTAAAGACTTCTATCATCAAGCCATACTCCACGGTAATCATTCTTCACATTTTTTTAGATCAGGTAGATTCAAACTCTAAAATAAAGTATTAGAAACTAGTCAAGTGCTTTGAGTAATTTATTATTTAGCCTAAAAAAATGTAGGAGGAGTTGTCAATCTTAATGATGTAAGGATGAGATTATATTGCACTACAATATTTATCTGTTACAATAATCGTCATGCATGAGCGAAGTTGCCTCGTGCCTCTACATGAAGCAAAATCCCAATAAAAAAGTATTTGAAAAACATTCCATGATTTATGCAAGCATGCATAAAGATTAAAGAAACTTTGTAGAACAATTTAATAAGATGATATATTTATCTATTCACATCACATGGGTTCAAACTTCAAACACATGATTGCTATGTGTCATGTAATGCTTGTTGTTATTAGTGGTGCAATAAAAATGGGCAAAAGTTGGTGTACCAACAAATCAAAAATAGGGGTTTTAGTTTGGCTAACAACAAGCCCCATGATTCTAAAAAACAAGAGCTATATAGCTCTCTGTCATGTCATTTCTATGATATATGATCATGATTCATGAGTTGTAAATCTACCAGACATTACATGTAATTGAATATATTTTATTTATAGGGTATGCCTTCATCTTAAGGAACAAATAATTCTCTGGAAACCCCCACACGTCCACCCCAAGATTCTATCCCTAATAACTCTCTCCTATAGTCCACGATATTCCAAGGTGCATGGTTGTGTAATTGTGAAACAGCACCAAATTCTCTTCACAGTTGACTCGTACATATTTCATGCTCATAATTTATAGGTTTTTTAAGAAACCCAAATCCCAACAACTCTTTCTTTTAGACCTAGTTTACTTTAATTGCCAATGAACCCTACCCTTTTCTTTTTGGTGATTCATACACAATTTAAGTTAATACCACTTGGAATATAGAGGATGCATCTCATTTAGCCAATTAAATCTCTCTCTTTCTCTCTCTCATATATATTGAGCTCACGAATGGGTTGTCATTATTGCTGTTCAACTCTTAATTTAGTCTATAAAAATATGACACAGCCGACACGTATTAAAAAAATATTCAGACATCTATAGTTGGTAGTTTAATTTATGAAGAATTTCAATTATATGAATTTTCTTAGTTGATCAGTTCTGGCCGACAATTTATGAAGATTTCCAACTATGATTTTCTTAGCCTATATGTTATTTTGGCTTTTTCTAAACACCTGGTTCCAGATTTCAATTAATTGTACATGATAAGATATCAAAACTCTTGAAAATCTGGGGTACCATTGGAGTATTAGTTTGCACATCATAATAATCACAAAAAGTTCAACTCTACTTCATGCAATTAGGTAGGGTGGGGAAGAATCTCTTCGTATATTTGATTTAGGACAAGATATGAAAGCTCAATCTCAATCATTGAAGTGGGGATGGTAATGGGTCGGATTTGTGGGTTGTCTAAATCAACTTGATCCTGAGGTTTAGGATTTTTTTTTAAGGGTTTATGGGTTTGAAAAATATTTGAGTTTTTTTTAACTTGGATACCAGAATCAAACCTAATTGTCAATTCAAATGATTAAAATACATATATTTTGAATTTTATTTACACAAAAAAGTATATGGTTTTTATAATAAAAGTAAGTGTTCATCTCTTTCTCTTCTAAAATATTACTTAAGTGTAAAAGTGCTTACTTAATTATGCTTATATTTTGTAAAATAGTTTTTTTTTTTTTTTTAAACAAAGTTAAATAGTAATATTTTTAATTTTTTATTTGGGTTTTAGGTTTTCCTAACTTATGATAGGATAAATGAGGGGGGTTTAGTATAAATTTATGTTTTTCAAATATAAATATATAGGATTCGATGGGATTAGGATAGAATGTCTAAAATTTAAGGTTTAGTGAGGATTTTATATGTAAAAATATAGTTAGACTGTTTTATAAATAAATAAATAAAGAAATAAGTCAATAACTATTGAAGATTTTTATATTTGTTTCTACTTTCTATTTATTGAGGTGTTTTAGTTCAAAATAGAGTCCTTGCAAGATAGCATATATGTTAGATTTACTCTAATAATAAGGTTATTACTTGGAAATTGATCAGATGAATAAAACCAAAATAATAATTGTGGGGGCAAAATCTTGAACTCTTATATTAGGTCTTAAGCCCCATTTATTAATGGGAATGCGTCCGAGGAGGAGCAAATGACTGGGAAAGTCCCAGAATAGATGGTCGCGTCAGGAAAGAGTGGAAGGCCGAGGTCCGAGAAGGTCATCCTCCTCGGACCGGACGAATATCAGTCAAACAGGCATCCGGGTGGCTTGGGTAATCTTCCAAGGGACTCCAACAATGAAGATAGACTTCAGGCACGTACGTAGACGATAAGGATACAGAAATATCTTAGGGAAAAGCTGCCACCACCGCATTAAAAACATTGCAGCAACTTTCCTGACCGCATTAATGTGGAGAAGACCTCTGAACAGTGTTCTCAACCACTATTATTCGCAAAGAGCCAGAGAAGATGCTTGATAGGACACATACTTGAGTGCAGGGTTGGATGATGAATAAGTGTACGATGGAAATGATTTGGAAAACTCTATATAATGTGAGAGACCCTCCATAAGGGGGGGATCGAGAAAATAGTGAAGGAAAATAGAAAGAAAAACTATTGTAGCACAGTAACGAACTATCTTCTAGAAATAACCATTTGATTATCAAACTAACTCCTCTGACGTACATTCCATTCATAATTACGTATATTTTCCTGCTCGGACACACTTGAAACCTTAACAACCGTTAGTCAATCCATTAAAAGCTCAGTTCTTTCACCCACTCTCTACAAATTTATTGTATTGGGCTTATTGGGCTTACAACCCAATTCTTCTAGGTTTAGGCTACAAAGTGTGACCCTACAATAATAATAATAATAATAATAATAATAATAAAAGGTTATTACTTGGAGAACATGGATTTGTAGAGTTTATAAATTGATCTCCAAGTTGAAAAACCATATTAATTTTTGCCACGTCAAATATGGACTGCTGGAAGGTTTTATGAAACATTACCATGAAGTAGATTTGTTTGTTTTAATGGAAAATCTTATATAAAGATAATTTTTTGCACTTTTCTATTTGGTAGTATCAGAAGAAGAAAAAAATGTCAAAGAAAAACTCTCTCTTAATTTTCTTTATTTAACTTGGTGTGGGATAGAGTTGTTTTCCGCAAAAAATTTCTAGAAAACAACTTTATCTCACACAAAATTAAGCTTAATAAGGAAAACAATTCTATTTTATGCCAAGCTAAATAAGAGAATTCAAAAAATAGTTTTTCAACTTATTTTAAGGTCACTATCAAACATAGGAAAATGAGATAGTTTTTTAGAAAATACCTTTTGGAAAATGTTTCATTTTTCAAAAAAATGTTAATATCAAAACAAATAGAGAGCTAGACAACTAAGTAAATTACAAAACACAGTCAAACTTAGTTTAAACAAAACACACACACACACACACAAAAGAGAGGGGGTCGGCTCCCCTCCCGTTACAAAACCTCCCTTTCTCTCCATTTTTAATTCGGATGAAAGACACGTGTTAAGTGAAAGATTGAAGGGTAGAAACCAAAGCCACCTCAAAACCCAATTTATCTCTCTCTCTCTCTCTCTGTCTCTCAACCAAACCTTTTAGCAACCCATCTCCCTTGGTAAGCCCATCGGACCACCGGCAACTTCCCATGGCAGACCCAATGTCGTTGTTGTCCACTGCCTAGTCTGTTTCATCACGTTGAGGGAAAGCACCAAGTTAGACCTCACCAAATTTCTCTCAGATTGCTTCACCACTTTCAAGGACAATCCCCAGTTACCCAGTACCAAAATTTCTTCAGGATTTGTTTCCTCCCTCCACGTAATTTCCTGCTTTTCTTTTCCCATTTCTCAATTTCTTTCCTTCAGCTTTAAAATTGTTTGTTGGGTTCGCTTGGTTTGTTTTTGTAACTCACATTCTCTTTAGCTTCAATTGCTTTTTTTGTGGGTTTGTACTAAATTAATACAAACAGACAATAAACAGTACTATAGGATGAAAGGTAGAATGGCAATTACGAAAGTCATAGAAAGTGTACAAAAAGAAAAAACCTAATGTTCGAAAAATTTTAAAGAAAAAGTAGACGAAATGAATGAAGAAAAAAACACGAATCATGGGTTTGTAAATTTGGTGTCTTTGAAGGGTTTGTCAGTTCCAAAATTATAGATTTCCAAACTTTTAAAGGAAAACATTTGGAATCTGTTTGCAATATTGGTGTATAGGCGGCAGTGGGTCTGCCGTGGGAAGTTGCCGGTGGTCTGATGGGCTTACCAAGGGAGATGGGTTGCTAAAAGGTTTGGTTGACAGAGATCAATTGGGTTTTTAGGTGGCTTTGTTTTCTGTCCTTAGATCTGTCACTTAACACGTGTCTGTCATCCGTTTAAAAAATGGAGAGAACAGGAGGTTTTCTAACGGGAGGGGAGCCGGCCCCAAAAGAGAGAATGAGATTCTAACACAAATGCAATCACAAACTCTACTAAAAAGCTATGATAACTACTAAGGGAAAGTATTATGTGCTGTCCAACTTAGTTGATTCCCTTCTTACCTTTTTATTTATTGAAAAAAAAAAAAAAAACCATTTTCCCCCTTTTTTTGGGGGGTGGAGCTAAACCCACAACACAAAGATTGAGAATAAGACTAGATGTCAATCCAGCTACAAGCTTGTTGCTGATTCACTCCTTACTTTCACTTGATTTGCTTCATCGATTGCATTAAGAAGTTTGTTTTTTGGGCTAAGTATGGTTGCATTAATCAATTATCCTTTATTTATTTGCTTAGATATAGCTAAAAAATATTTATTTAAAAAAAAAAAAAAAAAAAGCCTATTGTTATAGTCACTGCTCTCGACCTACTTAGACCCTACTCACGAATGACATGGGACTTGTCACTACTCAAACCCACAATTTCATACTCGCAAGATAACGTAGGCCATCTCCCCAAGTATATGAGCACGTCCGCACGTGTAAGTCAGTAAGTGTGTGTGCAAGGTTAGGTACTGTATAAGAAGATAACGGGCCAACTATAGCCATTGCATTTGGTCTTAGCAAAGATAAGACCATAAAAATATGACAAGTCTTGCCATTAAAAAGATGATTCGTGTCACTATCATGGCTTGGCCTATTGTTTTTCTCAATTAACTCAAATCTAGTGGAGTTCAGCGTGGAAATGCAAATAAATTATTGCCGTTCACTTATTGAAACAATACACGACGCCTGCACTATTCATAATTTCATACCATGATGTGACATGCTCCTCATGAATTGTAAACTAGCCTTCGATTTCATCTGCGCAAGAGTTTTAAGCCCACATAGCACATCTAACATTTTTTCTGTTCCCTTTTGTCTTTCTGTAATGCGATAGGATAGAGTTTGAATGCAATAGGAACTCCAATTATTTAAGGATATGAATCATGTAAGATACTAAAAGATGGTTGAATGATTCAAGTTTTGGTTAAAGTAACATTCTACTTTGTGTCTTCAATGGTAAAAAGATTTTGTTTGTTTGAACAATACAGAGAGTAACGAATTCCGTATAGGTGTTAATGATTTACTTGTAGAAGAATGCATATGAATGTTTAATATGTCCATAGTTGTTCGATAGAGTGGAATTTTGGGAAAAGGAAAAATATGGAGTATGAGATCCATCAATATCTACTTTGATAGAGGTTTACCGTATTCCATAATTAATCTTAGAAAACAAGAAACCACATCCGCAAAAACTTTGAAATTTAAACTTATGTGATTCCCCCAAAATTAGGATTTCATTCACAAAAACACTATTAGAGGAGCTACAAAAGATCGAATATAAGAATATAGATAATTACAATAATGTCCTTCAATATTTAAATTATTTTTAAGTATCAAAATTATTGGTGTAGATTTGTGTTTCAAACATTTTATCGTTTCTTGTGAGTCTCATATTAGTTTGACATGGGCTTATTCATGTGTTTATAAGTCACTGTTCACTTTTAGTAACATCTTAAGATAATGAGTTTAGTGTGAACTCAAACTCTTACTCAGTCATGCGTGATCATTTTGACAGACCAATTTTTTTTCAATCTATGTCCTAAACCCCACCCTAATCAACACAAGACATCTAACTCCAATTACAATTCAAATAACCCAAGACAAGATAGAAGGCTTATCTTTTTAATATCTTTCAAGAAGCGAAATTAACCCCAAAAAAAAAAAAAAAAAAAAATGAAGCCAAAAACTGTCTAGAGGTGGTTGGATGGATATTTTACAAAGATGATTGTGATATTGATATTTATGTTGATTAGGCCTTACCCTCCAAAAGTACTACGGCTAGGATAAATCTATTTGAAAAGTAAGTGTTGTAAAACTTTAAGGAAGTGTTAGACAATCCTCCACCAAACAAGCTTGAGGTTGTGGGGTAGGTCTCCAATGGCTGCATTTCTCTGCATAGTGTTAATTGCAGTAGGTACCCACAGGCCACTTTTTGTCTTTAAGCCTGGGCTTTGCACCATTGCCCTCTATTTTTTTTTCTTCTTGTCATTTTCTCTCATTTTATTTATTCATAGCTAAGAGTCTAAGAGGGCACAAGTTTGGTTAAGAGGAATTAGAATCATTTAGATTGGTTTTAATTGACTTCAAAGTTATTATAATTTCTGCAGCAGAAATTACAATTGTACACGTTTTCTGTGCATAATGTTTCTCTATCATTATTCCCATGCCATATTATTGACTACAAATCCATGTTAGAGAATAAATGAATGCCATAGCAAAAACTTTTTGTTTTTAATTTTTGTTTAGTAACACTACAAAGCACTGCCAAGTTTGTAATTATTACTAATAATGCAATGCAATGCCAACTTTGTCTGGTGTCTTTTCTAAGTTTTCTTTATGATTTAATCACATCGAGCTCTCTATAAGACATGGAATAATGTAAAGAATCATTAAAGAAAACAATTATAAGCATCAAAACGTCTGCTTAATTATTCGAGGAAAATGAATAATCCAGTACCTGGTTCATGTGCCCCAAGCTGGAGGGAGAAAAGAAAATGTCAAAAATGCAATTCAACTAATTGATTTGAAAAACTAATTAAAAAATTGAACTATTTAGGGTCTAAATAAAAAAGATATTTGAACTTGTTTATTTTAAAGTTAGCATATTATTAAAGGGTTTGGTTTACATTCAGTGGTCTATTCACTATATGTAATATAAACATAGCATTTATCTAAAATTGATCACGTATTGACCTTAAGTCTTTATTCAATATACTGAACTAAAGTTTACCCACTTATGATCGAATTATCATCACCAAAACTTAAAAGGATCCAATCAATGACCTTTTAAGTTTGATTAGTCAAATTTACCTACTAAAATAGGTACGCAATTTGTTTTATAAAATAATTAAAAATTGGCAAAAATATTAATTTTGATGTTAACACATGGTATAGTATGAGACCTACCTCGATGATTTTGACGTGCAAAATGAAATGTGCATTAATTACGATGGATACCATACTAGCCTTTCATGTAGCACCATCGTAGTCTGACATAGACCCAAAAAAATCAATCTCCACGCGGTTTGATTTCTTGCTTTTTTTCCTTTTTTTTTTTAATTTTAAATTAGAAATTTAAAAAAAAGAAAAAAGAAAAAAAAAGTTATTGGGCCAACTAAAAATCAAGCTCCAAAAAGGCCCAAAAATGAAAAAGAAGCTATTGGGCCAACTAAATATGAAGCTCCAAAAAGGCCCAAAGTTTGACCCAAAATTTTAAAAAATTGAACCCGACGTGAATCGAACACGCAACCTTCTGATCTGGAGTCAGACGCGCTACCATTGCGCCACGGATCCGTTTATATATTCAACAGTACTTTTATTTTTAATATACTTTGTTTAGTTATAACCTCACAGATAATATTAGCAATTCAAGAAGTTTAGACTGTGTTTAGCTCACAATGTTAAGAGTTAATTCAAGATTGTAATTCCACAGGTATCATTACATAATTTCTGACATTATACACAAGATTGCACTCAATCCTGGCTACACCTTATTTTTTTGTTTCCTCCTTTTCTGTCAAACAAACCAAAACATCACTTAACAGTAACACACAAATATTCAGTTGCTTAGCAGTTTGTTATCTCTTCATATCATTCAAAGTGACAAAGTTCAAACTGTAGAATTGAGGGTTTTCTTTTTGAATTATTCTGAATGCTTATCTTCTTCTTTTCCTTTTTTAAAGGGCATTCTCAATATTTCATAGCTAGTAGTTACTGAATTTTAATGATTTGAATCTTAAGGAGTTTCTCAACCTCAATGAATATTATTGCAAGATGAGAAATTGAAGGTGGACCCTTTGAAGTCACTTTCAAGTTGGTAAAAGGTTCCAAAAGATCCAATGGAGTACGTTATGAAAATTCCCCATCATAGTTAGGCACAATAAGGTTTTTACAACTCTGTCCACGTTCAGTACAATCAACTCTACTTCAATTATTGCAGTCACTCTATTACCCGCAAGCTTCCTTTTAGAAGATAACAATGCTAAATTATTTTGCACGCCCTTGGAATCAACTTTTTTGAATTTGTAGGAATTTTACACCAGTATAATCATTGTTACTATGTGAAAAAAAAAAAAAAAAGCATTTTGTGCTAGTCTCAAGGCACTTGAACACTATAAAATCATAGAACGTTCAAATTGGTCAAGAATGGCACTGGAATTGCAGTGACTTATTCCGATTTCTCACCTAAATGAGTATCATTCTTCAACATTTGCAGTTAAATAAAAGGAGAATTGTGGGCTAAGGGAAAGAGATCATGAAAAATTGACAATATAATTAGCCTGTTAGTGGCCAGATGCTTTCATTGAACTCAGAGAGGCCGTGAGGGTATGTGTGACAAGGAAAAAGTGTTAGACAAAATGCTCAGTTGGGTATTCATTCTCATATCCATTGTAATCATAGTACAATCTCTCTCCCTTTCGTATATCTCTGTTTGCAATCAGTAAGACCCGACACTGACCGTTGACATCAAACCTCACACATTTGAGATTCTGCTTCTTTCTCCCTTCCCTGCAACAAAAGATCAGTTTGCTTCATTAGATTGCACCAAACATAGCCCCTATCCTTTCAAAAATATCTACAATTTTATAATGGAAATTTGATACCCAATTGGATGGCTATAGAAAATAAGCATTAAGCTGTATCTGAGTGTCCCATGGTAATTAAAGAAGCTTAATGCAGCTTATAAAAATATTGTGATATTTCTAGGGCTGGGAAGGGCAGAGGTAGATATTAGATTTTAATTTAGACTATAACAAAAACAATAGGTGACTAGGTGAGTATCTTGTGCTCTTTACACAATTAATTGGCCTATTAGTTTCTCTAAACACTTAGCTACTCTAGAGGTCTCCTGAGTCCTAAATAAACTGCTTTCTATTTTCATTGCCAGGAATGACTCCTATTATGTATTGATACTGCCAGTGGCAATCCACGTGCCAGAATCCTATTATTTTGTTATGTTTTTTCACAGAACATAACAAAATTCTGCAGTGTCATAAGTCATAACCATCCTATAAGTGTCTAAATCATGAAAAAACAATGTATCCCTCTCATCCATCTGTCCCAGCATGAAGATTTTTCTGGAGGCTATTATTTGACAGGCGTAGCTAGTGCTGATTGAAAGGGAGAAATTCAAGATTTGAGATGGAAGATGAGCTTACGACGTGTGATTGTTAATGCCATTGATGAAGCGCGCAATGTTACTACGCTTGTCAGGACAAATGACAAGGCTTTTTGAAGTATCAGTCGCAGAAAGCAATGTCATCATGCTATCTCCATCATCATTTTCACGATTCTTCAAGTAATCAACATCTCCAACATATTCTGTAATTATCGTTAAGTCCTTTATAAATCTATCTGCCTCAACCGTGAACCTGTTTAATCAAACAAGGTTACTAAGCTAGTACCCAAATGTGCAACAATCAATTTAGAGCTTAATTGTATATCACTTACCCTTCTTGAGGATCAAAAACAACCATGAGAGGTGGCCATTCCCCCGTCTCCATCATGCTCTGGCACAAATTTAAGGTTTCATTATCTTCTTTTGACAATACCTGAAATGCAGTTGACATAATGGTATTAGATATTGCCCAATCAATTTTAAAACATTACCTCTAGCAGCAAACAGGTATTTCATGTATGTATCCCTCAAGTGAGATTTGAGAACTAATAACAATGTATTTGTACAGTTTTGCATGACTAAAATGTCAAAGGCAGCTCACATAAAGCACCCAATTATTCTAGGATTGTTAACATGTCTATCTAGTCCATCCAAGCATCCATATGATGCACCAAAAATGTTCTTCAAAATTGATACTATCTTGCAGGGCATCAAAATTGTATTATAGCATCAGTAGTCCTCTTTTTTTAATTTTAACTTTACTTGAACCAAAATGAAAATAATCATTTAAAAGCCACTGATTTCCAATCTACCTGCATTCCCCCCAGCTCAAGGGCTGCACGATTAGCTGACCTCGGTGCCATGCCAGGTCTGTATGTGAGTTCATTACTAAATTCTGTCCGAGTGGCTGTCAATGCCGTTGCAAGTGACGCCATTTGCTCCAATCTCCTCGCAGGATCCTCACTCGGGTTGAATGGTAACAACCTTCTTCTCTTCTTTGACATCACTATGCTACTAGGTCGCCTCCGTTTCTTTCGGTAATCTAAAAAAATACATGCCACATTAGTTTCAAACTATAAGAGATAGAAAACACAAATGTTAGACAGAAGAATTGCAACATTGTTCAAAACTCCCTTTACCTTCAACTAGTTTGCTTCTTGAGTCTGAAGACCTTTGAATGCGAAAGAAATCCACAATTTTGGTTTGAACAAGGGGGAATGCTGCACATCATCATTGAAGAAACCAATTGATATGAGACAAATTACAATGCAAATGGACAGACAATATTTTAGGTTGTTCAATCTTCAATCTTTACCAGTTATGCTAAATGATTAATTAAATATTAACAAAGGGCAAAATTTAGTACAATTTTGTAAGTATTGTCTCTCAAGCTCCCTAATTAAATTCAACAATGTGGCTCATTAACCAATGCAAATATGCAATTCAACCATGAGATTTATTAGCTTATTAACGAGTAATGATCCCAAGTTCTCAAATATTTTGAAAATGACACTCTTAGGCTTGAATAAATTAAGGGAAATATTATAAGGGTTTATTTTATTATGTGCCCCAAAAAAAAAAAAAAAAAAATCCTAATGTGAAGGTGCTCTTTTATGCCTTTTCTGTATCGAGGGAGGGAAGGGAAATAGAGTAGAATTGGCTAAAAAATTAGGCTAATTTCTGGCCAACTCTACCCTACTCTACTCTCCCTCCCTTCTCTCAATCCAAATGGACCATTAAGCAAAAATGGGCAATGAAATGTACACAATAAAACCCATAAATACGCATCAAAACTAAGCATTTGACACAACCCAGTTGGCAATTAGCATCAAATATAAAAAGCCCAATAATAAAAATCAATAAAATAAGAATGTGAGTATCTAAAACTACATCAAATAAGTTTCTATAAAATACAAAAAAATAAAAAGCTGTAAACTTACACTTCAACTTGTTATGACGATTTGAGCAAGAGTGACAAAACCAAGAGCCTTTGGGGACGGAGACAAGGATGGGCCTAAGGCAAAACAAATGGTACCCTTTATCGCATTTGTCACACAGAAGAAGCTTCGACCCGAAATCACCCGACCCACATTCCTGGCAGCTAACGCCGTCGTACTCTGAGTCCGACCCAGACCCATCTTCCACTTTCAGGTCCACTGGCTTCGGAGCTTGAGTCCTTCGCCTCAGCACCATTCTCGCTGTTGGTCTCGACGCCATAGCTGAAAGCTTCAAAGAAATTTCTCAAATTTGTTGTTGTTGTAATTACTTGATTGGTATTGTGTGAATTTATTTATGTTGAATGAAATGATTTGGCGCTAAATTTTGGTTTCGCGGGAAATGGGTAATTTTGGCGCCACTGTTTTCAGTCGTTGGGCTGCCCACGCCACGTGGACTAAACCCCAGCGCCAATTTTTGTTTTTTTGCCGGCAAGGTTCGTATTTTGTTGTTGGGCCTTATTCGGCTATGGCCTTTTTGAGTATGATCCATAACACTTTTATATTAATTTCATTTTATGCTGTTTTACTTTTATGGTAATAAATTAATAATTAACTAAGAACGGATCCAGGAAATTTTTTTTTTTTTTTTGAATAGGGATCTAGGATTTTAAGCAAGTGGGAGTCAAAGTATAAAGAAAAAAAACACAAAATAAGCATCTATATAGTATTAAATAATTATAAATACACAAAATTACTATTTCTAAATACATTAAGATGTAATCATCTAAAGATAAAGAATTTGAGATTTTTAATTGAAGGAATAAATATAATCTTAATAAAATATTGTATTTTATTTTTAACAACTTGCTACACTCAACTATTATTTATATCAATTTACTTTAGTTGCAAAAAAATTAGTTTTAGTTTTTCCTATAACACATGATTTTTTGGTTCTTTGGTGATAAAATAGTTTTTTTGTTAAAATAAAATCACCATTATGAATATTTTTATTAAGTTTTTAGGTTTGATAATTGCTATTTGGGTTAAACTAACTAAGTTGATTGAAGAAAATAAAGGCCTAAGGTTTTGAAAAGAGGGCCCAACTAAGAAAATAAAATATATAATAACCAATAATAATACAAAATTGGACCGAGGGGGCCCGAGCTCCTTTGGGCCCCCACTGGGTCTGTCCTTGAATTGATCGCGCTTAGGTGAAAGACGTCAACTCAAGTCTCTCCTTCTATCCTTTTTTTTTTCATCAAAAAAATAAATTAATAATTATTCAATATTTCAAAAGTACTACTACCTATTATATTCATGTAAGAGAGAGGATTTAAGGAGCACTATATTGTTGTAATTTGACCATACTAAATAATTACTCATTCGCTTTGCAATAATGACTTTTTCTTTTTATGGATTTTTTAAAAAATTTATCTTGATGATTCAATAGTTGGTGAAAAGAGGATTTAACTCTAAACGTGCCCATTTAAAACATAAGAAAATGTCTATTGAACTACAAGAATTTTGACGTATTAGGAATATTAACTACTTTTTTTATTTACCAAAGCATTTTTTTTATGACTATAGGATGATGACAAATATTGTGTATTATGGTTTATATTGGGACGAAATGGAGATTTGAACTTAGGGGAGGATGGGGGTATAAATCTGATACTTGTGAAAACAATCTTGAATGATGCTCCAATAAATCAATATCAATTTTCATAGGTGTTATTTTAAAATTTGATTTGAATATTTTTAGAAATCGAGGTATTAACAGTAGAGGTTGACAATGCAAATTGACTTCTAAACTTTGTATTTTTTTTTTCTTTTGAAAAAAAATATTGTAAAAAATATCAAATATAACAGGCCAACATTGAAAAAAAAAAAGGAGAAATACTTCATCGAGGTGGAAAAAGAGAAAATAAAGTAAAAAAAACACCCTAAGGACAAAGGGTGTTTTATTTTAGAGAGGATGAATGTTACCTGCCTTATTTATTTAATTGGTACTGGATAAAGAGAAGAATTAACGGATGCCTTAAGAGTATTGTTTTATAATATGTTTTTAGAAATTTTTTGTAGGAAAATAAAAAAAAAGTAATTCATTTTTTGAAAAGTGCTACTTTATAACATTTTCACAACATGTTCATTACAAACTATAGGTGGTAATTGGTAAATTGTTACAAATTTTAATTTAAACCTTCTACTTAAATTACTTTTCTATTTACCAATAATAACTCTTAAGTCATAACAACTTAATATTTATAATTTGTTATAAAAGTGTTATAAACTGAATGTAGCGTTTCTCTAATTTTTTTTATGGCATTTTATATTTTCAATAAAAGTTGTATCAAAACTTTCTTAAAATAGTTTATTAATGATAATATATATTATTTATTCAAATATATTAATTTAGATTAGAATTGATTAGATTAGTTTAGATTAGGATTAGTTTCATTGATATGTTATAGGAATTTAGTTTTTTTTCTTTGACCCGACCCAAAAAAAAAGCCCTCTTTATTTATAACGAGAAGAGCCGATCCACACTGCCGCCATTTTCCACATGGATCCCCAAAACCCAAATCCCCTCAAAATTCACATCGTCTCCTCCACCGACTCGCTCGAGTTCACTCACCTAACTCAGTCGCTGACTCGCTCCTCAATCGTCGCCCTCGACGCCGAGTGGAAACCCATCCGCACCCCCCAATCCTCTTTCCCCACCGTCGCTCTTCTCCAACTCGCCTGCCAACTCGGCCCCCGACTCACACCTGACTCGGACGAGTCAACCGAGTCACTTGACTCGGTGACGTTCCTTCTCGACCTGCTCTCAATTCCACTGCCTTCAATCTGGGAAATTCTCAGGGATGTTTTTGTTTCCCCTGATATATTGAAACTGGGTTTTAGATTTAAGCAGGATTTGGTTTACTTGTCCTCCACTTTTTGTGCACAAGGCTGTGATCCTGGGTTTGACAGAGTAAGTGCTTCAACTTTTTTTTCTGTTTGGTTGCTGAGAAAAGTGTAGGAATTTGTAAAAATGAAGTGGGTTTCAATTGTGTTTTTCATTTTCGTTTCTTTCATTCAATTCAAGTTATGCTTTTGACCAAAAAAAGTTTTTTTTTCTTTAATGTTTAACATGGGTTGTAAAAATTTAAGCTTGGAGTGTATTTAAATTGAGCTATATATATGAATAATGGGGATTATGTTTAGTACAATGTGGAGTTATTTCTGTACCATTCTATTAGAAAATGCTGACAATTTTGTCGCTGCATTCTTCACATATCCATTCATTAAAAGAACAAAACTTGATGTTCTTTTGAGTTAGTTAGTTAAGGTTGAGCTTGTTACGCCTAAGATATCCTTAATTTTGATTTGTGAAATGTGAAGCTTGAATCGTATAATGGTATGATAATTGATAAGTGGTAGAATATGGCTGATGTCTTGTTTTTTATTAACCAAGCAAACAAAATGTTTTGGAATATACTTCATTATCTGGTATAAGTTTTCAAATATTGAAGCTGACATGCCTTAAGTTTTCAGTAGTGAAGCAAGAAACCACTTTGATTATTAGGAAAGAGGGGGATACTTTTTTAGTGGTAGGGGAGTGGGAAAATGTTTTTCATGTTTATATCCATTTCCTCATTGAAAGTTTATAATATATTTTTCAAAACCCCGGGGGGGGGGGGGGGGGGCGAGGGTGGTGGGGTGTAGAGGATCCTTGTATGCTGACGGGAACTAAGGCGGTCTCCACGATTTTTAAAGTAACGTATGTGTGTACATATGGAATCAAAGAATTCTTATATTTATGTATATTTTGCTATTAGTTTAAACTTATTGGACATTTTTCATACAATATTGTACCATGTTTAATAGATCGATGGAAAATAGGTTGAGCCCTTTTTGGATATTACAAGTGCATATAATCATCTGCAACATAAGCAGCATGGAAAGAAGATACCAAAGCAAACTAAGAGCTTGGCAAACATCTGTGAAGACGTGTTGGGCTTTTCTCTTTCAAAGGTTTGGTCTTTAACTCCTATATTTTGTTTGTTTAATGCTCAAGATAAGATCCTCTTCAATAGTGTTTCCTGTTATTTCATGAATCCAAGTTGTTTTGTTGTTACTATTTTAATATGAAAAAATATAAGATATGTTGTTTTGTTAAAGACGCCATTTTTTTTTTTTTATAATTATTATTAATGATAACCTATAACATTTTAAACATAAGACTGAAAAATATGAGCACCAATGACTATCTTTATTTGGTTCACCATACTAGAAAAAAAGAAAAAAAAGAAGAAAGGAAAGATCTTGAATGCTAGATGTTCAATCTTTAAAGCCTAAGTTGAAATTACTTAAATATCCTACGATATCCTTTTGTATCCCTGCAGATGTGATGCTTAAAGATGATAAAAAGTTCCAATCTACAGTATACGAGTCCCATGCCTTGGTTATTGCATAAAGTGAAAAACTTTTGAACATTGATTAGTAATGTTGGTGTAATAATTTAATGAGGAATCAAAAGTCTCTCTAATCTCTGGGACATGTTTTTCCACTATTTGCATACTCTGCACTAGACTGTTTTTTTTTCAAATACAGGATTTTTGCACAAAATACTCCAAAAAAATATAAACACTGGTCATTACATACAAAGAGAGAGTGAATTGATAAAACCTAAAAGATAATTCTCTTGGGCTTAGAGGCATTCTCTTGGGCTTTGTTGCAAGTCATGATTGTGGCACCTGTCCAAGTTAAATGAGAAGATATGTTGTTTCCTAGGGATTTCAGTTCCCAGTCTGGCTCAGGATGACAGTTTCAATTCTACAAGTTGTTAATGTAATTTATATCTCCTTTAGGAACTTCAATGTAGTGATTGGTCACGTCGTCCTCTTACAGAAGAGCAGAAAACATACGCAGCGATGGATGCACACTGTTTGCTTGAAATATTTAATATCTTTCAGGCAAAGGTTGTGAAAGAAGGTATGTGGTGCATTGAAATTTTGAGCTTTGTTAAACCTTTTTTATAATTGTATGCCAGTGATCTTTGGGACAAAATTAAGAAGTCTTTGATTGTGTATCATATTTGCTCTTTTGTACCTTTGACGATAGTTTTTAGCTTTATAGAATGGCATGAATGAATACACACACACACACACACACATGCCTTCTTATTTGTTTGATGGCTTTAGCATATTATGCTTCTGAGTTTCGTTGCTGGAAACTATATAATCACAAGTGTAATTCATTATAAAATGTTCTTCGTGTGTGTGGATTGCCAGATATATCACAAGTACTGGTAAGTTGTCGTTTTCATGATCTCCACAACTTCTGAAGCATGAATTCCCCACAGAATTGCGTCATTCAAAATTTTATTGTTCTCCGAAGTTCTACTGCATGTCCTAGAATTTTAGTTGGTCCAACAAGCTTATTTCCATTCAAAGTTTCAGGAAATTAATTCTTGCACCGCTTTAATGAGTCATCTAACGACTACTCTGAATTTTCATGAATATTTAGGAACTAATTTGATGTGATGGCTATAAATATCCATATTTGATCCTTATATCAAAAAAATCGGAAAGGATGACTCATTGCCAATTTATATTGGTGGATATACATTGAAGGTGGTAAAAAGTTGGACAGAGATACCATGGATTTTTTGCTGCTTCCCTGGCTATCCTAACTTGGACATCTCCTCTTGAAAGACTGCAGAAGCAGCCAAAAAAGTTGGGATAATTATTCTCCCCGGCTTCAATATTCAAACATCATTTGGTTAACATCAGATATGAGGAATAATAGATGAACACTGTTAAGCTGTTTTCCTGCACTACTAGATCTCTAGATGATACATGGTTCTGGTGGGTGGGGTCGTGTATCTGTGGTTTACACTCCCCAAGGATAAGGGCCCTGCCTTGGTGAGGTTCTACGACATTAAAAGAAAAAAAGAAAAAAAGATCTCTAGATAATCTCACTGCCTTATTTGTCAACGATTATCTGAATGATGAAAGTGAATTACATGCTCAACCATTTAATTGCAAATCAGTTATTGATAAATAAAATTTTGTTTTGTGCCACTTGATTTGTACTTTGTCCCTGATGTATACTTCCTGTATTCTTAGGTGACACCCTTATTTTTTAATATATTTTTTATTACTTATCAAAAAAAAAATTGTTTTGTGCCAGTAATCTTCCAATATGGTGGGCAATTTCACATTTCGCAACACTATTATATTATCTTCATTCTTTGCATTTCCAAATTATTTTGTGTTTCAAGTAAATACTTCTCCTGATGTTATAGTTCATGGATTAGCACTGTGAAATCAAATACACTAGTGAGACATTGAACACCCAGAATTACTTAAAAGAAAAGCAAAACATAGAACAACCAGAATCCTCTATTTCCCCTCTACACTTAGTTATTGAGGCAATATCCAGTTTGTAATGGAAATTTCTTGGGCTCTTCATTGCAGGGAATTATTTTCATAATATCAACAAACCAGCTCCCCCTGATGTGAATCTTGGGCTGAAAGAGGTTCTTGAGAAGGATGATATGAATAGTAAAATTTTAAGGATCAAATTTAGTGAAGCTTTAGATATAGTCCGGGCTACAGCTTCTGATTTTCCTCAAAGAATAGTTACAGTTGGGGGAATGAGGTCAATGTGCACCATGCCTATAGATGAATCTCTCTTGAAGGTTGTAAAAAAATATGGGGAAAAGATTATGTTGAAAGAGTCAGACAAAAAGCCTAAGGCCTCCAAAGAGAAAGGAAAGAGACGCTCACCGATGGCTGAGAATTGCAAAGAAAACCGATTAGAAAATTTGGATGGTTGGCGAGGCCCCCCACCATGGGATTTGTCCTTGGGGAGTGATGGATGCCCTAAATTTCTATGTGATGTGATGGTAAGTACTTTATCTTACCTCTGTAGGTAATACTTCATTCAAAGTTACAAGGTCTTAGTTTTTTACTTTTTGTACATGGTTGAATGCCTATTACCTGAAAATTTTAAGGCAAAATCCTTATCAGTGGCAGGTTCTTAAACTTGTCACTGACCAACTAACAATGAAACCCTCTCTTTTCATCTTTTCTTTCCCTCTCTGCAAGAATCACCCCAGTGGTATTGTAATACAAACCCTTAGATTCTCTACCTCCATGCAATCTAGGATTTAAATGATTGTGATTATTTTGTTTGCATGAGGCTGACAGAACATTTACACAGGTTGAAGGCTTGGCAAAACATTTACGGTGTGTTGGTATAGATGCTGCAATACCATATTTGAAAAAGCCTGAATCCAGGTGTTCCTTAAATGAATGATTTCTATCAATAAATAAATATATTTTTGACCTTAAATTGTTGATTATAGTGTCAACTTTGTCATATTTCTTATGCAAACTGGAAAAAAAAAAAAAAAAATCATTGCTTTCAGGGAGTTAATAGAACAAGCACTCAAAGAGAAGAGAGTGCTCTTGACACGGGATGCTAAGCTGCTAAGACATGAGTATCTGTTAAAGAATCAAATATATAGGGTGAAGAGTCTTCTAAAAAATGAACAGCTACGTGAGGTATGCATTCAGTTATTACAAAAGAAGATTGTTTTGTTTTGACATTCAAGGTTTATTTATGAGAACTGCTTTACAATTATAAAGAAATCATGTAACCAAGCAATTGATAAAAATGGCTAAAAAACAATTTTAGTGCCCCCAATAAATCAGATTCTTCTCACCTTAATTATCCAATTTAAGTACTTGTTTGAATTTAAATATTTGAAGTTGAACTATTAGTAAGTATGTTTCTCAAAAAAAAAAAAAGAACTATTAGCAAGTAGCATTATTTGGTTAGTGTTGCATTTGTTTTAAAAATTAAGCCAAAATGCAAAAAATTCCCTAGGGTTTACGTCAATTGCGAAAATAACCCCCCTAGGGGTTTCCATTCTTCTTTGTAACTCCCTGAGGTTTCCATATCTGTCAAATTGACCCCTGGGATTAACTTCTCTTAGCTCTTATGAACAGAAAAATCATGTAACTATCATGTGACTACAATAAAAGGATTCCTACTGGCTCGTGCAATTTTCCCATCCATAAGAGCTAAAGGAAGTTAGTCCCATGGATCAATTTGGTGGATATGAAAACCTTAGGGGGGTTATAAGGAAGAATTATTTTTAAAAATAAGGAAGAATTAAAACCCCAGGGGCAGGGGGTGTTTTTGCATTTAGGCCTAATTTTTTTTTTTAATAATCATTTACACCTAAAAATTATCTTGATGTCTGAAATATTTTCAAAATTTTAATAGATCTAAAATTCTGAATAAGGTAAATCTGATGAATATGTATTTCTGAGTAGGATAAATCTGATGAAGATGATCATAGATTTAATAATTAATTCTTCAATTGGAACTTTGTTTTGAAGTATGTAAAATAAATAAATACTCTAAGTAAAGATGCAAGGGGAGGAGGGTCACTGTTAATATCTAAAACGATAAGGAATACCGAATGATGATTCCGTTAAGAAGAAAGATAGTAAGAAGTCTGAACATGAAATCTGGTTTTTGAAGGTAACCATGTAAAGAGTATGAATTGTAATTGACTAAATATAACTGTAAATGGGAAATGTAGAAGATGTCTGTGTTGCAGAGAAAAAGGCAGGTTAAGGTTACAGTGAAGTGTGATGAGAATGTGCTGATGGCTAAGATTGGATGCCTTGATGTTTTGTCAATTGATGCAGGTCATTGAAACTTTCCAGTTGAAAATTAGTGAGGATCAACTGATGTCAAGGTGCTCCAAATGCAATGGGAGGTTCATTCAAAAGCCCCTATCCACTGAAGAGGCTGTTGAAGCTGCAAAAGGTTTCCAAAAAATACCCAACTGCTTGTTTAACAAGAACATAGAGTTTTGGCAGTGCATGGACTGCCACCAACTTTACTGGGAGGTACAATTTATCTATTCATTTTTTTCTCTGCCATTTCTATAGATTTATATATGTTTGAGGCAACTGAGCCTTAACTCACTAGCCAATGATTGGAGGCACTGGTCTTGAGTGTAAAGCCAAGTTGACTATATAGTTTTGAAGCTAAACAACATTGTATTGATCCATATTAACATCATATCAACTTTTGTTCTTCCTGGGAGAGAAGATTCTTATACTTACATTTCATATTAATCCACTATCTAAAAAGACTTTTTGGTACTGTATGTGTGGCCTGTTTACCTTGTGGCAGTATTGGAAATCACTAGCCAAGAATGACAACTAAAATGCTGAAAACGTGGGAAACGGGGGATCCAAAATTTTTTTTTAATCTTGGGATAGATGGTTCTCTCTGGCCTTTTCTTTTCTCAAATTAAGAGTTGCAATCTTCTTCCTAGACTTCTCTGGAACCATCCTGAATGAGAAGGATTCATCTTTAGCTGTGTCTTTGAAATATATGGCCAGAAACCCTCTTGAACGGATCATAAGATCTGGATCTAATGTCTCACTTGTTGCATGAGTTAAAAAGTATGTTCTAATGTCGGGTTCTTTTCATTGAAAAATCACTTTGAACTTATCAGAACTGTCGATATGATGTGACACAAGGGTAGATGGTGTTGGTAGCTGACTTTTTAACATGAGTTTATTGTGTACATTATTCTTACAGGGAACCCAATATCACAATGCAGTCCAGAAGTTCATTGATGTATGCAAGTTGAACGAGTAATCTGTAAGTTCATAATCATTTTGCACTAAGATGTGGCATTGGTGCCACTTTATGACCCTTCTGTCTGAGTCGGCGTCCTTTTCACTTATCCGTGTAATTATACTTGATTCCATGTGTTCAAGTTGTGTATCTTTATCACCCATATCTAGCATATGATCACGACATCTCCCCCCCTCCCCCTACTTTGTTTCAGTGCTGTGTATAAAACTGGCTGGACCCTTAATTCTCTGGGGGAAAAGCTGTCGGCCAAATTGAATAAACTAAAAGGTGTTGTAGCATGGGCATGCCTTTTATCTATAATATTGTTCCAATTCTTTTTTGATTCCTAGTTATTTTTATTGTCACCAACTCGATGTTCTTCCAATGAATCATACCTTCTTTTTTTTGGGGGCTAAAAATGGTGTCAAGAACTTTTCGAGCATCTGACTATTCCAATGAGTGTGTGTAGTCCCATTCCACGCACACCAAGTAATTATAAGAAGGAATCCTAGGAAATGGCCCTAAAATGCTAGCTCGAGGTTTTGAATTCAAAACCTCATGGATCTCATGAGATCTTAAAAACCACTAGGCCAACTCATACTTGTTATGCATGAACTACAAAACTTTTATTGATGGAAAAGGCATTTTATCAACACGCAATCCTACTTGTGTGACATAACAAACTAATACAATTATTGAGCCTTTCACATTTGGTGCAAAGTAGCATAGTTAATGTTCGACGACAAAAGTCATTATTGATTCCATAATAATAACCATTTCACTGCTTTGCTGGAAATTCTTTTCGCATTTTATAAAGGGAATGTTCCATGATAATAACTAATACAGATTAGCTGTGTTTTTTCTATTAATTTATTTGTTTTTATAAAGTTTTTTAAAGTTTCACTTTTTTTAAAGCCTATAATTGTATTTTTGTAAACTTTTGACAAATAAACAAATGACTTCTCCAGCAAAAAACCAATCCAAAAGGACATTTAATTTGACCCCAAACGATGGGTTACTAAAACATTGTCATGCTGATTATGGGTTAACCTCACTTTCTTATGGCAAATTTTATGAGTTTTTGGACTTATACTGACCTGTTGATTTGCTGTGTTGATTTAATTAATTTTTTTTTTTTGAGAAACATATGTTGATTTAATTTATGTCTTCTTTATAAAATTAAACACCATTACTTTTTGAGTTGGGTCATCAATGCACTAAGCTTTGATGTGATTGGTCCAAAATTATATTATAAATTAATGAATCAAATATTAGTTGTTAGGCAAGCAGGATACAGAGGAAGATATGGAAAACTTATAAGCATGATACTTGTTTACTTTGGCTGATAGGTGCCTTCACAGTCCACACACATGCTTGCTTGATGGATAGGCCTTTATTGATTTTGAATGTCCTTTGGGTCCCACACTTAATTTTTGCTTAGTGGTGGGTCCACCTAAGTTGGACCAACTCACTAGATCTCTTTCTTGTAAAGATTGTAATATGACCATAAAGAGGGTTGCCCTCTTGTTTGAGCTTGGGGAATGTATTAGAGGAGTGATGGGAATTTTTGGTGGGACGGTGAAATGCGTAAAGATCGGAAAAAACACCAATGACAAAAAGATAAAATTAACGTTCATTCTCTTTTTGCTAAAAGAAGACCTATTTGAAAAGTTCGCAAAAAAGTCTTCCTTACTGTCATTTTACAAAACTTTACATAAATTTTTTACATCTTTTAGAGAAATTTCAGGGACGATGACATTGATTGTGAAACAATTTTGGGTTATTTAACATACCAAGGTTAGCCCAAATATTAATTACATACCTTGATAGTCAACTATAGATTAGCTGAAAATTTAAAATTATTGTCAAAAGAAATTAATTATTTACTAGTCAATATTCCATTTTTCATCAATTCTATAAGAGCTTAACCCTTCTAGACCATAAGAATATCCACTTATTTCTTCCTTTAGCTATACATCCATCCCAAGGTATCATTTATGATACATCTATTAGACAAGCTCTAACACATTGACTATATCTAAAACATGTATCATAAATCTTTACTGAATGTGACATAGTGCAATAAAAATAAATCCTTCAATTTTCAAATATAAAGGGGAAAAAAAAGTCTTTTTGACAAAGGAATTCCTTTATGGGTTTCAACTCTCAAGTTTAAATTACATATGGTCGATTTTTCTTGTAAACCCCTAAAACTAAAACTATGACTAATGTTTGAAATATGCTATGATTCAATCATTGAACATTTGTTGGCTTGAACTATACCTAACCTTTCGAAACTTTGATACTTTTTCTTCTTCTAGAAGTGATAGAATCATATCATGTCATATCTATATAATAAAAGTCGTATAATATGTTGTAGTTTGTATCAAGTGAGACAATGCAAACATTGTTAGCGTTAGACATGCTTTCATCATGTGATGCACAATAAATATATCAAAATTATTATTATTATTTTTTTAAAATGAGACTTATTTTGTCAAGGCTTAAAATTTTAGTCTCTTGAAATTTATAAGAGGTATATTTTTCAATTTTAAATTATTTTTCATTCTTTACTTTAAATTGCAGTCTCTTGAAATATATATGGTTTTGATAAAAACTTGGTCTTATGCCTATGTAGTTTCACCATGTAACCTTGACGTAAAAAAGTTTCGTTTATTTTTACTTTATATTTTCATTTTCAATTTAATTTAAAACATTGAATTATTTTCTTAAATTTATATATGACTTTTTATTAATTTATACATCACACAAGCAAAATTACTATATAAATGATGCTTTTTTTGGTGGAGCTAGTAGAAGGGGGAACTTCACGAGCCATTGCATCGTAATGGCTATAAATCCCACATTTTTTTTGTGGTAAAATATCATTATTTTTAAAATTATAAAATTCATTTTATTTATTAATTTATGTTCATATATAGGAACAACTTTTTTTATTATTTATTTATAGAAAGTCATTTAGAATCTTCTGTGAAACCACTAACTACAACTTTTTTTTTTCTTTTTTCTTTTTTTTTTTTATAGAAAGTCATTTATAACCTTATATAAATCCATTAACAACTCTTTAAAATAAACTCACAATAAAAATTGTGACATGAAAAAGACAGTGAAGAAGATATTAGACTTGTTAGAAAAACATATATGATATATATCACAATTTATGCTTCGAGCTAGCTGTGCCCCTGCAGCAGCAAAATGAGAGCGTAAGTTCACAAAATATTCTAAACTAATATTTTACCATCTAGTGGCAGAGTCAATATTGAGCTTTTAATGAAAAGTCATCAGTTTTTTTTTGCTGGACACTGCTTGTATTCAGTGTATTAATACACTAGACACGCTAAACATGGACATATGTCTGCATTCTAACGTATCCAATGCAATTGATGCACTGGACATAATTCCAACCCTTTTTTTGGGTCAAGTTTTACATTAATCTATGAAGTAAATGGAATCTCATTTTAATAGTAATAGAAGAAACAGTGGCTGTGAGTGAGAACGCGGTAGGAACAACTATCAACACCAATAATTCTTCAAATAAAAACAACACACTATACTACCAAAAGCAGAAGCACATTAGAGCAAACTAATAAAAATGAAAAGGTTTATGGACTAAACATCCAAAAAAAATTATAAAGATAAGTGTTAAGTGAGCTATTAAAGAATACTAATCACGTACTTTTTCGTATGCCTTTTTATAATAAATTTCACAATCGTTGAGTTGTCAAGTTATTGATTTTTATCTAGATCCATCATGAACATTACATTATAATCTATCATTTCAATTCACTACCTTAGTAGTTGTGAAAAATTTTGTTAAAAAAAAAAATATTTCTGAACATTTAGTAAACTTGTAATAAATCTCCATAAAAGAGAAAAGAAAAATGATTGAAGTGATTTTTTTGATCTCAATGAACGAGTGGATCCCCCTAACTTGTCCAAATTCCCCTAACTGCACAAGAAAAATTGCTTGTTACAACTGACTTTGGATAGCCACCAACTCTCCAGACCTTGCAAGTTTCCAAGCCCAAAATTTATCCATTGACACAGTATTTACTCTAGCCTTAGAATTGCTTGTTACATCATAAATTAATTGACTCTATAGCCATACTTTTGGAAAATAACACCGACTGGGTGCCAATTATTACACCAAAGAAAGATCCTGCTACCATCTCCCACATCAAATTAACTTCATAAATTTCCTAGAAGCATCCCTTAGTTTCAGAATAGCTCACTCTACTCCATGCATTATCTTGAGAAGATTCCAGAGACATTTGCCTTTTAGAAGGCACTCATGCATGCACCCAAGCAGTCCAAAGACTTTAATTTACTGAAGAGATTCTATACATGTTTTAACACAGCAGCCCTAGTTAGTGCAATTTTTCAACCCCAAGTCACCTTTTTAAAGCAAAAAGATTTTATATCTCATGCTACCTAATATTCTCCTTTACTTGAATATTGCCATTCTAGGTAGAAAGTCAAGGGTTGTAAACGAGCCGTGTTTTGTAAAGTAGTGAGTTTAAAGCAAAAAGATTTATCTCATGCTACCTTAGATCCTCCTTTACTTGAACATTGCACATTCTATATAGAAAGTCAAGATCCAAGGGTAGTAAATGAGCCGTGTTTTGTAAAGTAGTGAGTTTAAAGCAAAAAGATTTTATCTCATGCTACCAAAGATCCTCTTTTATTACTTTAACATTGCCCATTCTATATAGAAAGTCAAGAGTTGTTAACGAGCCATATTTTGTAAAGTAGTGAGTGTTCTAACTTGGCTCAACAATTAAAGTAAAATGTTCAAACTTGGCTTGAGCTTGAACTTGTCAAAAAGTGTAAACACTTGAGCTCAACTTAGCTCAACTTGATTAATTAGTCAATCTGAGCACAAGCTCAATATCAAGCTTTTAAACTTGAGATCTAACACAAGTACATTATCAAACTTATATTAAACTTATTATCAAGCCTATTTGATTTAGAGGAGTGATCCCAACTCCCATATACATATAGTCTTAGCAAAATATGAGTTTGTTTGTTGAACTCATATAAAGCTTATTACCATGCTTATAAACGAGTCTAGGCTCAATTTGTTTTATATCAACCTCTAAAGTTCATGAGTCTGTTCATAAACTTTTTATTTTTTGGGCTAGTCTTTAGCGTGGAACTAACACAAGACATATACTATACATGTCAATTTCACATAAGGCACATAAAAATTTTGCCTAGTGCAAGGGTATGAGAAAATAAGAGAAATATTTCTCAAGTTTTACTAGTACCCCAAATAAACTCAACACTTTTGCCATAATGCTCCTATATGACAGATTATGACTGATTGAATATCACTTTCATATATATAATTTTTTTTTTTTTTTTCCTTATTCACAATCAACCATGCTGAAAATTGTGGCAAAAATAGAAACTTTGTGTGTTAGTAGATTTTTTTATACATATTTCCCTCTTCCTTTTTCAAACTATGATAGTAAACTATAGATTACCAAAAAAAAAATAGTAAACTGTAAGTCCACAGACAGATATGTGGGTCCTATGATGTGATTCCACTACTCTACCCCAATCAATCACCTTAGCCATATGGTATTTTTTTTTTTTTTTTTGACAGGGCCATATGGTATTTAAGCTGCACTATTCGCCATGAAATCACATCTCTGATTGATGCCAAAGTAAAAGTTTATAAAGATGATGCTAGCTACAGTTCAACCGTCGCCGGAACTCACAGTTCCTGTTATGGACAATGTTATTGCACGAAAACTATAAACTTTTGTCTTAAGTTATTGATGTTACATTCAATTATTTACAAAAACTGTCTCATCCTTTTTTTTAACCCAATTCTTACTATTTTTTTTATAGCTAAAATATGGTAAAATTTTCTTTAAGATTTATAATTTTATATTTAAGTTATTGACAAGTTTTGAGAAGAGAATTTAAGTTATGGAATTGCATATAAGATGTAGCAATGCTTTTTCTCATAAACTTCAACTTCATCATTTCATTATTAGTAATTCAACTGACATTTTATTTTTTTTAATGTTTTCAATAAAAATGTTTATAATCTAAATTCTCCTCTTATTGTTGTAATCATTTGAATTTTATATATATCATGTCTTTGAGTTAATTGTGGATATAGAATTATTAAAAGTTTGAAAACCAAATGTTAGAGACTATAAAATTCTCTCTTATTTAATAAATATGCAAATCTCATTATGAATCCAAATCATGAGACCCACTATTAATATCACTACAGTTAGACCACCTCTGTCCTTGGTGCGATAGTCACTCCACAAGTAAGTACTTGTGGAGTGTGGGAGGGTAAGGGTCGGAGTTCAAGTATTCAGGAGAAAGCTTTACACACATATACACTTAGATTATGTTAGAGTAAAATTTATATATTGTATAATATATATATATATATATATAAATATATATATATATATATATATATATATATCATTGCGATTAGGGATATGGGCTGGGTTGTGTTGGGTTTTGGTTGATAGTTTGTTTAACCCATCAGATCTAACTTGACCAATTATGTATATAAATGTATTTTATTTCCTTATTTTCATATTTTTAGTTTGATTAATTTTGATATTTTAATGAATTTGAAAATTTTAAATTTTAAATATAATTTAAACATGTTATATAAATTGTAATCATTTATTAAAAAAATTAAATAATTAATGAAAACACATATTTTTAGTTTTTACAAGGCATAAAATATTTATATATACATAATTGACATACTCAACCCAATCCGACCTATATAGATTGAGTTTGATTCATTTTTAGAGAAATTACAATTTACCACCCTAAACTATACCCTATATTACACCCAAACTTTTTCGAATGCATGTTTTGCACCTTAAACTATGATCATTATTACACTTTACATCTTAACTTTTTTTTTTTTTGGCACCTTGACATTAAATTTGTCATTAACTTAGATAGAAATATAAAATTTATGGTGTAAAGTGTAATCAAAAGTATAGTTTAAAGCGATAAAATATAACTTATTCTTTATTTTAGAAGGATTGAAAAGAGTGACAAATGAATCTTTTCACATAATATCATAATTTTCTATCTAAGTTAACGATAAATTTAACGTCGAAATATAAAATATAACCATGGAGTTTAGTTTAGGAAGGTGATCGGATTATATAGCGACAAAGTTGAAAAAACCATTCAACTCAATTCGAAGAGGCAATCGATGTGTCGGAGACGAAGATGGGGTGGGTGACGTGTGAAGCAGGGAGAACGGGTGACGTGCAGGAGTAAAACAGAAATGATCGGCCGGTGGGTGAAAGAAAGAAGATGATGATGATGATGATTCGGTGGTCTCTGAGGCCTGAGGGACACTGCACAATGCACACGCGGGGGATTTGATTGATGGGATGGGATGTGTGAGGTTACGACACGTTTCGCTATCTCATGGGCTTCTTTCTCGTGGGGACATTCTCATTGTTCCCCATTCTTTTTGCCACGCGTTCGATTCTCTTGTTTCATAGGCTCACAGCTATTAATAGCTTTTATAGCTTAGCTTAGCTTGGATTTGATTTAGAGCCGCTGCCTCTCTCTCTCTCTCTCTCTCTCTCTCTCTCTGCCACTCTGCCGCTGCCGCCGACACTAAAAGGAGAATCTCTCTGTTCTGTTTTGGGGCGAACTTACTGCCTCTGCTTTTCGCTCTCATCCCTGCACTCTCAATCCGGACACAAGCTCTCTCATTAAAAATTATAATAAAGGACAAAGCATTGAATCGATGATTTACGAGTAAATGTCAGTAAATGTCGGTTTAGCATAGGTTATTTTTCTCGATCTATTTTATTATTTAATTTATTTTTATTATTATTATTTATAAATTTTATTATATTTTTTTGGTATTATTCATAATTGTTACTATATTTTCTCAGTTAATTTTTATTTTTATTAACAGTATTTAAAAAAAATGGTTTTTAGTCTCAGCAAAATAAACAGATTTTAAACGAATCCTAAAAATAAGTGCAGTAAAACAAATTTTTTTACAACTTCGTTATAACTTTGCTACATAATAATTTGTGAGTAGTGGAAATAAAATAATAGGTCTATGATTTCACCATTCATGAGTTAACACATAGTAAAGTTAGGGTAAAATTATCGAAAAGTTTGTGATACTACACTTACTTCTAATACCTTTTTTTGAAAAGAAAAAAGCCCAATAATTATATTTTGAAATGTGTCCATTTAAATTCTAAACGTTTATTATGTGACCATCTAAATCCTATAAAAAAAATGCAACAAAATTAATTTTTACATAATAAAAAAGAATTATTTTAACTTTGATCATAATTCTACATGCCATGTTCACTTTTTTTAAAAAAAATTACTGAATATGAAACGGGTGATGTGCAAGGATAATATACAATAAGAAATGTATGCTTTGACTCATGATGTATTGATTTTATCTTCGTTTTAATAAAGTTACAATATTCTCATTAAAACAAATGTCTAAAATGGATAAAGAGTGTGGAACACGTTATCATCTATTTGGCCAATAGACTTTCTCTAAAGTTTCTTGAGTTACCTTCCCGATTATGTCCTTACCTCCTATGGAGGTAATTAAATGATAAAGAGATGTTTTAGACCTGGGTGAGCAAAGATGCTAGAATATTCTACTCGTATTGTTAAATAAAAGGGAGATAGTTTGAGAGTTTAAATTGTTGCAATAATGAAAGTTTGAGGATTTTCTAGTAATATATATATATATATATATATATTTTGCTAAAGTGGTAAATTGTAATTAGTATAACATTACTTTCATGTGAACTACTACTAAAAGTAACACTTTCATTTTAAACTAATCACAATATGTCATTTAAAAAATGGTTAAAAGTATTGTGATTTTTGTGTGTGTGTGTGTATCGCGTGTATATTGGAGTGAGATTTTTATTTTAAGGCTTATTTGATATAATGAATGGTAATTACAATATGAATGATAATCCATATTACTGGGAATATAAAATGTTATAATGTAATAACTATTCTTATTTATATGTTTGGTTGTAAAATTGGAATACAATCATACATATGTTTTTTTTTTTTTTTTGAAAATCTTACTTATAATATCATATTTACACGAATTAAAAAATTACAAATAAATAATTTTTGCATTCCTATGCCATATAACAGTGTGCACGCGCGCACACACAAGCATAGTTAGCTTATGTAAAACATTTCCTCCATTTCTATTCACTCTTTCTCTATCCTCTAAACATAAAATTAAAATTTGCTCCCCTTCCCTTGCACTCTCATCAGATTGTGTTTGTGGATCGTCGTGTTGGGTCGCAACAGTGACTACCAATCTAGTCATGGGTGATTATAGTGGCCTTCAATTTAGCATTGTGTGATTTGTTGTGTGTAATTGGATATGGAGGGTGTTGGGTTTGTGGGTGGTGGCAGAGCTTGGACTCATAGTTTTGAAATACAGACAGTTCAAAGAATCGAAAAAAAGAAAGATTCAAAGTTTTTGAAGTTTGACCAAAATTCAATTAAAGTCGAACCATGATGTGTCATTTATTTTTTGTTAAATTTAATTCATAAATTGTGTTTATATATAATAATTTTTCATATCTTACAAACACAAGGCTTGTAGCCTAATGGTTGACATATCTTCCCAAAGAAGTCAAGTTTGAATCTATATATATATATTTCATTCATTGTGAAGAGTGAAAGAGAGTGTTACTATGATTTAAATACTATATTTATTTATATTTCATTACTATGATACATGTCTATAACATGGACAATCAGAAATGAACACAATACTTTCCCCATTGGAGAGTATGACTCAACTGTGAAGGTAGTCCTTGTCACATAACCTACGAGGTGCAATTTTTTTGTCTATGCCAAAACATCATTCCACAGTACTCGAAACTGGATCCCACACACTCTTGTTCCTGTCGCTTCTAATTTACAATATTGCAAAACCACCCTTCTCCCTTTCCCACTTTTCACTCTCTGTTTGTCTTCGTGATACTTCTACTTTCCTCGGCAAGTGGGGCCTCATACACTCATTCTCATTTTGGAATAAGACATTTTTCATTCTCTATTTCTCTATTGGCAAGTAATACAAGTAAGTTCTAAGTTCTAAAGTTTCAAACCCTGTTTAAACCCATGTAGTAGTACTGCTCAGTCATCCAAACCCAGTGTTAAAAAGTCAAGAAAATAGTACCTTGGAATGTTTTACGTGTCCAATTATTGGGTGCTTTTTTATAAAAATAATGTTTATTATTATGATGTCCAATTACATCATGGTAACTGGTAAAAAGATGACTTTTCTAAGCAATTTTTTTTTCAGTTCAAAAGAATTTAAGAATTTGGGAAATCAATTATCAAAATGGCAAGTTGGAAAAGAAGGAACTTTGAAGTAAATTAATTAAGCTATAATGGGATAGAACTTTAGGAACAAAACAAACAAAAACCAAAAACTTGTAGGTTACTTTACCATTATAGTTTATAGGTCCCATGAAAGAAATTGGTTTCTCATTTCAAACACATCGTGCCTACACAAGGTGATTCAGCTTGAAACTGACTTATCTAAAGACACGCCTCTCTCTCTCTCTCTCTCTCTCTTCAACACACAAAATTTAATAAAATATAAATGAGGCAAAATGAGAATAGCAAGAATCATTGTTCCTCGTTCTCTGGTCAGAGAAAAGAACCCACTAAAGTCCACAGTCACACGCACAAACACACCCACAAGAATAAGATTGACTAACTGAAAATGAAAAAAAATTCCTGCTAATTATTGTACAGCACGCGTGTACACAATATTAGTATAGTTACAAATATTAGGAAATTTTTTTTTGAGAATTAGTAAAATGAGTATAAACAGTTTCCAATATTTTATAGATATAAGTTTTTTTATACTTTGTTAAATGATCTCAAAAACTAAGATAGCATGATAGATTTAGAGAGCAAAACTGAGATCACATCCACACCTATTCAAACCTATTCTCTCAAGTAGTACTCTTAAAATAGAACATATATGACTATGATTATGAAGAGGGAAAATGACAACAATACCCTCTCACTCACAGATATAGAGTTGGCCAACACATGGAACCTCCACATATGCCATTTCTCTAGTGTTTCATATTGCTTTAAGACTAACAGCTTGAAAAGTGGGTGATTTTCTTCTCTTGGAAGACCATAGCTTTTCCTCTTCCTTTTTTTCCTGCCTCTTAAATCCATGGATACAGCTCAGTGGCCACAGGTAAAAGAGACAACTTTTTCATTTTTTTTTCCTCTATGAAATTATGAAATTTTGGTTCTTAGCTTGGGATTTTCAAAGCCAATAAAGAATATTTTGCTTTAAGTTTTAAAAAATTTTACTCTCTGATTGCTTGTTTTATAAGTATACCCTTTTCATTTTTTCCATGAGATGATGTTGTTTCAGCTCAGCTCCCCACTAATAGTTTGAATTTATGGTGCTCTCTTTTAAGATCTTTCATGTTGTTCTTGAAAGTACTGCACTTTTTTTTTCCCACCATCTATAAAGCACTCAGAAAAAAGTTATTATAATTTGTTTTTATTGCTGGTGTAATCTTCAAAGTGTAAAGCAGCTTCCTTGTTTTCTTTGTCTTGTTTGTTTCCTACTATACTTTCCTTTCTTTTTTCTTTGTCTTTAAATTCTTTTTCAGTGACAAATACTTTTGTTTTGATCATAAACTGATGGCCTTTTCCTGTCCTTTCTTTCTTTCCTTTTTATTTTTGAAATTTATTATCAGGGAATTGGAGTGGTTAAACCTATGGAAGCTTCAAGGCAAATGAAGACAAGGCCTCAAAAGGATCAAGCTCTCAACTGTCCAAGGTGTAATTCAACTAACACCAAGTTTTGTTACTATAATAACTATAGTCTCTCTCAGCCAAGATACTTTTGCAAGACTTGTAGAAGGTATTGGACTGAAGGTGGGTCTTTAAGAAATGTTCCTGTCGGTGGAGGTTCAAGGAAGAACAAAAGATCAACTCCATCAACACCACCATTAGCATCAACATCACCTGCATCATCTTCAAAGAATAAGCTTCCTGATCTGACTTCTCCACCAAGTTTCCCTCAGTCTGCTTCTCAAAACCCTAAGATCCATCAAGGCCAAGATCTTAACCTAGCATATCCACCAGCTCATGAGGACTACAACACCATATCTAAGTTTATTGAGGTACCCTATAGTGACAACAACAACAACAACAACAACAACAACAGCAGCAGCAAAAGCCACCATCAAAACCCTAGTACCTCCTCTGCTTCACCTCAACTCTCAGCCATGGAATTGCTCAAAACTGGGATCACATCAAGAGGGTTGAGCTCTTTCATGCCCATGTCAGTTTCTGATTCCAGTGCAATGTATTCAACCGGGTTTCCGATGCATGAATTCAAGCCAAGTCTCAATTTTTCTCTTGAGGGGTTTCAAGGTGGATATGGGAGTAGTCTTCATCAAGGGGTGCAAGAAACTGGTGCAAGGCTCTTGTTTCCTATTGAGGATTTGAAACAAGTCCCAAACACAAGTGAATTTGATCAGAATAGAGGCCAAGGAGATTCTTCTGGTTATTGGAATGGAATGTTAGGAGGTGGATCATGGTAAATAATTAAGCCCCAAAAAGAGAAATGGATGATGAACAAGAAGTTGGTGTTTTTAATCACTTTTTTTTCTTCTCTTTTTTTTTTTTGGGTTTTCTTCCACTTGGGTGGGTGACTTGTTTTGAGTTAATCAAAACTAACAAATAGGGTACATGGGTTTCTTTCTTTCTTTTAAAGTATTTGCATCCCTTTCCTTCTCTCTCCCTTATTTTTCTATGTACTTTCTGTTTTTTTCTTTCTTTGCACTTTGATCAATGTGGATGTTTGAAGCTTTATTTTAGGTTGGCTTCAAAAGTGTGTCACGGAATGCTGTGTAAAGATAGAACAAGATGCCAAGGATGACTGGTGATATCTCTTTTTAGGGCTTCATTAGGAAGAAAAAGAAACCTGACTTCTAGTTCTTTGGCCTTTGCATCATGGTCCTCGGTAGTACTCCTTATGTTTCTTCTATCACAGCAAAGGGTTCAGTGTATCATGTTGTTCCTCTTGCTACAAAATTTTAATAATCTTCCATGTTTGTTAGGTAGCAAGAGTTTAGTAATATATTTTATATATATATTCTGCAGAAGCATGTACTAAAGTTAAATTAATGAACAAATGACTATCTTAATCTTTGTTTTTTTTTAATTAACACTGGGATTTTGTGGCTTTGATTATTATTGATAATTTATTTTATGGATTATATCTATTTCCTTTGAACTTTAAAGGTGAGTTGGAATGATGGCTGTCAATCCTTTACAGCAAAAGTTCTCTCTTTTTTCTCTTTTTTGCTTTGCCAACAGGTCAGAAGTGTCAGGTCCTTTATCAACACTATCTGGGTCGTAGAGATTCTTCAACCCCATTAAAGCACTTTCATGAAGCAAATAGGATCTGATCAAAGAAATACCAGAACTACTAGGTATGACCCCATGAACCATTTCTGCACATGCCATACCCACTTTAATCACCAAAAAGTGGGAATCATAAGAAAAAAAAAATTACTAATAATAAAAGTGCCGTACCACTTTTTAAACAGAGCTAGATCAGCTTAATTCACAGTGTATAGTAGTCAGAGTCTTTCACCACCAAAAAAAAAAAAAAAAAAAAAACTATAACTTTAGCTCAAAATCAGTTTAAAGTTTTAACCATCTCCACCAAAACCTTACCTAAATGTATTTTATTCTTTTAAAGTCACTCATAGTTCAGCCTCAATATTCATCACATTGTGCTCCATTTTCCTGAATCGTCATCATTATTACTCTCCATGTCCTATAAATATTCTCTTTCTTTTCTTCTTCTTTAATATATATATATATATATATATATTTTGCTTGACTGTAACTCACACTGTTTGGCTATGGTGTGGGACCCACAAACATTCTCCTAGGTAAGCGTGCTGTGGAGTGTGGAATAATCTCCTCCACTCCGAAAATCCTCCAGATATATTGACCCTCCATTTATTAATATAGTAGTAGTAGTAGTATATAATATATAGTATATAGTATAGTATATAATGAGGGCAAGAGAACAATTCATTGATTTCCTTTATTTGTTGTCTAGGGTGTTTAGCACTAGGGTTTTTATTAAAGTGTGGTTGGATTGCAATGGGGGGCACCACCTTATCATGGAGGTCCTTTTCTTTGCCAAACATAGGTATCTACTCCATTAATCTCTCTTTGAATCTTTTTTCTTTTGCTCTCTCATTTTTGTCAATGAAATGGGTGGAAATATTTAAGACTTTCACTAAACTTCAACCCTTGTGTCGGCGACAATTAGGGTTCATGGGGAATATCTTTGTCTAAAAATGTGCTGGCCAAATAGTAGTTTACTAGTAGTGTACTGGGCGGCAGGTATTGCAAATTTTACTATATTAAACTTACAAATTGATGTGTTACTAACTATAAAAAGTGATTCAAATATTTATTTGTAAGATAAAAAAATTGAAACCCACCAATCATATTCATTATCACATTAACCTGTAAGTTTTATACCGTAAAAGTTATAGTACCTTCAGCATTTTCGAGATTCTCAAAAAATAAAAACCTTTAGCATTTACGAGAAATTATACGGTCCTCATGGTAGACTACCATTTCACTAAAAGGTTCTCATATGTTTAAAATTGCCTAATCAATTTCTATTTAATTTTTTTTATCATAAGCTGACTCAGCAATATTAACCAAATTGGAGTTTTTTAGTGAAATAATGAACAAGTGACATGGTTCACCACAATAACTGTATAATTTGTCAACATTTTCATGCACATAATTTTCAATGCAAAATTAATTTCCCATCATTATCAAATATATTTTGGTCGAACCATTAAGCAAGGCTAGAACTAGGGATAGCTTTTGTTAAATTTGAATTTCAACGGTAGGAGTTGTGGTCCTAAAGAAGCTAATCAGACTATTTTTTTTTTCAATTCACCTATGTTCATGTTGTACGACTTCTTAGCCGATATCATAAAACCATGTGACAATAATTTTTTCGAGCCGTCACCTTTCACAATCGCATTTAAGCTTTACGTTTAATTTCTAGAAATTCCATTTAATTAGGTCTAGACAGGCCAGAATTCAAACGTAGCAAATTCAAATACAGGCTACAATAATGTCATATATAATCACTGGATCAAAATTGTGTGTTCTGCACGTAGTTGACGATTCTCTCTTTATCATAAGCATTCTATTAGAATTGCTATAGAGCAGACAATAAAGTATGTGCACAAATGGATAAAAACTTATGTTTGATACTTAGTACTTATTTTATCCTCCATAAACTACAATATGTCATGTATCTAACTTTTTTTTAACTAAACTTTGGCTTTATAAGGGAGCAAAAATAAAAGAAATGTGTGCACAAACAAATAAAATAATCTTTTACACTCTACCAAATACATTACGCCATATATCTAATTTTTTATGATTAAACTTTGGCTTTATAAAGGGAGAAAAAAGAAAATATGTGATGACACACTAAGACTACGATTGATGAAATATAAAGTGAAATACACAGAATATAACATGATTTTTATTCCCAAGCTCATAGTGCACCTAAAATAAAAATGTTTAGCAAACCACTAGTAAGAGCTCGACAATATGTTCTATTGCAGCATTTAATTGGTGATACTTGAGCTGTGGGAAAATTCATGGGTATTTTGCAAATCAATAATATAAATTACATCCTAGTTCCTACATTTTCTTTTCCTCCAATCAATGAAATCTCTTATTGACACAACATGATACGTACAAAAATGATGTATCTCATTGACGCAGCATGATAGCCACGGGAAATGGAATACATCTATTTCGGATTGAGATCAAGTGCACCTTAGGTATTGCACCAAATCCAAATCCGTCTATTTCAACGATTGCACTTGAGTGCTAAAACCCTTGAATCCAAAATGCACAGAAAATAGAAGAAACTCTTTTAACTTTTATTAATGAAAGTAATAAAAGGGAGCATCGTGCTATAATTATGTCATCAACAATGGACAAGATTCTTTCTAATAATCAAAGTAATACGTGTAGCATTATGATCATTTGGTAGGAAAAAAAAGATGTACATTGAATTATTGGGGTTAAGCATTTGTGCCTTAACAACTTTCGGAGTTTGGCTTTCTGTGATTAAAAGTTTCAAACTCAAAGCTGCCATGACCAATTGTGCATGATTCATTTAAAGCACCGTATTGTTCGAGGAAATCGAAATCATGGCCACCTTTACGTGACTAGCTCTCTCCTAATAATCCATCTACCAATGTTCTAAAGTCGCTCCCTTGCATTATGCATAGCATTTTAGCTCAACAAGTTTCATAGTTTTTTTAGGGGAAGTTTCGATCTCCAATTCAAAAGACACTTTTTTTTTGTCACCAAATATGTTAAAGATCTAGCAATAATAGGCTTTAAAAGCATGCTACCAACCCACTGACTTGTAGTTCACTATTACTTTTCTTTTTCTTTTCTTCTTTAGGTTTTGAGGTCATGGGATCCTTTATCTTCTCTTAGTTACCTTTTGAAACAAGGATTGGAATTTGGAAAGTTCAAGGAATCAAGGACCCGTGTTCTTATGGGTAATTTACACTTTGCAGAATGGACTTCCTTTACCATTTGCCTTTTTTTCTTTTTTCTTTTTTCTTTTTTTCATTTGAGGTACAAATTTTTAAAGTTTCTCTTTTGTTAGGTTCATAATACGTAGGTTGGCAAACCATAAACAAAAAGTTAAGTCTTGTGTGTTTTCAAATTTCATTTCAAGTTCAAGACTCATTCCTAGAATAGCGTAGCTATTCAACAGATCAAGAATTGTAAATCCTAATTCTCAATCAAACCCATTAAGTCGTCCAATCTCTAGAATTTTGAGCTCTACTTGCTAGACTATAAAAGGACCGATTATAAATAACTAAAAGGAGTTGGGAGAGAGTAGTGTTTGTAGGCCTAGGGTTTAGTACTAAGTCACTACTAGAGGTAACATTAAAATTTGGTTAATTTTATTGTAAAAGCTTCAATTCTATTAGTGTATATGTTTCCGTTACGATTTTCACTTTGCAACTATATTGTCGTGTTATTTATTTTTAGCACTTTATTTGTTTGGCAAAATTGTTAGAGCACTCACTCTAAAGATGCTAAAATGACTTAAAACTTATTTTAGCAACCAAAACACAAAAAAAAAGCTACATCAAGGGTATTAAAATAAAACTTTTGATGTTAGGTGTATTATAAAGTTGGGTGTTAAAATAAATAAAGTAGTGTTTTGAGTTACTAAAAACTATATTTTTTAGCAACTTTGCTGTGAATGCTCTTATGTGGCATGATTAACCAAATCTAAACATACAAATCATAATTGGTTCGTTAATTGATTTGGCATAAAATTGGTTAAAACTTAGCCACAAAGCATAGTATTGGTGGTGTTATATATAGCTATTTTACCACCTCAAACACCAAAAAAAGCCCAACATCAATGGTGCCAAAACCTTCTTTTTTTTTTGGCAACTTGCTACAGTGAACTGCCAAAACTAGCAGTTCACTGCAGTAAGAGGGGATAATATATATATATATATATATATATATTATATGCCGTTTGTTGGGTTTTGTAGTAGAGAGGAAGAGAGAAAAAAGATAAATAAAAAATATATATAATGTTTGATTGATGAAAAAATTAAGAGAACAGATGTAGAATGTGTTGTGAAATTGTATGTTAAAATAGATAAAATAGCTTTTTAAAGTGTTAAATACTAAAATTTTTAGCTCCAACGATATAGATGCTCCTAGAGGTCTATATTTCTCAACAACTTTTAAAGGCACAACCGTATTTTTATATGATAATCAATTAAGCAAAATAAATTGATGATAATAAGTTCATCCAAACATGAGATAAGGTAATTTACGATTAAAGTTTCTTGTAATCAAACTAATGCATTCAGCATATATAAAATGGTGCATTCGTCAAGTTAAACAGGCCGGAAGATACATTCATCAAAACCTTAAAATTTTGATTAGCAGGATTAAATGGAAATTCATCAAAAGCATCGGAATCTGATTCAGTGTCACAGATTCACAACTACACAAGTTACCAAAGCATTAAGATTGAAACAGCAGAGCACCATGAACAAGTCATCAAAAGCCCTCAAATACAAATCATCCAAGTGACTAAACAAGTCACCAAAGGCTTGAAAACTAATCACCAGATCAATGAAATAGAAGTCCTCAGAGGCCTGAAAATTAAAACTACAGATTGTTTTTGAACAAGTTATCAAGGCCGGAAATATTGAAATAGTTGGTCAATGAACTTGAGTGCTATGATGATTAGTAAGTTGAAAATTAAATAATGAAGTGTGAGAGAAACGTGTAAAGATTAAAACAAGGGAGAAAGTATGATCTAAAAGTAGTGAATGCAAGGTACATGTTCTAGTCTTTCCTCTCTCTTTTTTGACTGATTGAGATAATCTTACAAATGAGAAAATCTATCATGTATTGGATACATCTAATATTACTTCCTTAAAAATTGCTAGTTTTTGTTTCACATGTTTCAAGAAATATCTACAGTTTTATATGGCGCTTTCACCCACAATATCATATATTTATATGATATTTATATTTTAAACGTGATAAAATACTAAACAAATCAAAACCTTTAAAAATTTAGGCGGCGAAGTAAGAAGAGAATAGTGTGTTTTTTTAGGTTAGGTGGAATGCTTTTACAACCAAACAAATGAACAAAACATTGATTTTAAAAAGTAATAATAAAATTGTGAACGGGATATATACCATTCGAGTTGAAATAGACTCTTCTCTATTTCAAGTCTTTTTGTCTTTTTCATTTTATCCATTTCATGATTAGGATTTTATTATCAGTGTACAAACCGCCATATCATTTCAAGTTTTAAATGGAGTGGTAGTCCGCCACATCTTTGTCCTCATTCAATTTGGTTTTATTTAACCTGATTAACCCGACCTGTTTGCGAGGTCTATCCACAAACATGTGGTAAACAGACTAACTGGTAACAGTAAGAAGCAGAGGCACATCACTATCTCTTCAGACTCAGTTGCCCACTACCATTTCTCTCTTTTCACTTCACAGTCACAGCCAAAGCCAAAATGCCGACCCAATCATTGGAACCCATCATTCACCTACCACCATTACCACTACAGCCACTTGGTTCCAACAGGCCTAACAAAACCACTAGCCTCTCCTTTCAGAGGCCTAAACTAACCCACCAACCCTTGCACACCCACCTCTCCATGCTTGATAAACCAGTGGATTCAAACACGTATGCTTCAATTCTCGAATCTTGTAAATGCCCAAGTTTGGGAAAACAGATACATGCCCACTCACTTAAAACTGGGTTTCATGGGCATGAGTTTGTAGAAACCAAGTTGCTCCAAATGTATGGAAGATGTGGGTGTTTGGAATTTGCGTATTTGTTGTTTGACACAATGCCGCTGAGAAACTTGTATTCTTGGAATGCCATTCTCAGTGTGTATGTGGATAACGGATTCTTTGAGGAAGCCTTTTTGCTTTATCAAGAATTACAATTTGAAGATATTGGCTTGGAGTTTTTCGTGTTTCCGGTAGTCTTTAAGATTTGTAGCGGTCTTGGCATAGTAGACTTAGGAAGACAGTTACATGGGATTGTAGTGAAGTGTCAGTTTGCTTCAAATATTTATGTGGGTAATGCTCTGATAGATATGTATGGCAAATGTAAAAGCTTAGATGATGCCAAGAAGGTTTTAGCAACGATGCCCAAGAAGGACCGTGTTTCATGGAATTCTATTGTCACGGCTTGCGCTGCCAATGGGATGGTTTATGAGGCATTGGAGTTCTTGGAAAGAATGTCTTCAGAGGATTCGATGCCCAATCTTGTTTCTTGGAGTGCAGTTATTGGGGGGTTTTCGCAGAATGGTTATGATGAAGAAGCCATTGAACTGCTTTACCAAATGCAAGCAGCTGGAATTGAACCAAATGCGCGAACCCTATCAAGTGTTCTTCCTGCTTGTGCTAGACTAGAAAATCTAAGTCTTGGCAAAGAACTCCATGGCTATATAATAAGACATGGGTTTATGTCTAACCCTTTTGTCGTGAATGGATTAGTTGATGTGTATAGGAGGTGTGCTGATATGGGGACTGCTTTCAAGTTATTTTCTAAGTTTTCAATGAAAAATGTTGTGTCATATAATACAATGATTGTTGGGTATTGTCAGAATGGGGATATCTCCAAGGCCAAGGAGCTGTTTGATCAGCTGAAGCTAGCAGGCAACGAGAAGGATATAATTTCATGGAACTCGATGATTTCAGGGTATGCAGATAGCTTCATGTATGATGAAGCTTTGAGCATGTTTCGAGATTTACTGATGGAAGGGTTTGAACCTGATTCCTTCACTCTAGGAAGCATTCTTAGCGCCTGTGCTGATATGGCTTCTTTGAGACAAGGGAAGGAAATACATTCTCAGGCCATTGTTAGAGGTCTGCAATCTAACACCTTTGTGGGTGGAGCTTTGGTAGAAATGTACTGTAAATGCCACAATTTAGCGGCAGCTCAGGTGGCTTTTGATGCAGTAAGTGAAAGGGACACACCAACTTGGAACGCCTTAATCTCAGGCTATGCATACTGTAACGAGAAAGAACATGTTCATGATCTTATTCAAAAAATGAAAGGAGATGGTTTTGACCCAAATGTATATACATGGAATGGTGTTATCGCCGGCTGTGTGGAAAATGAACATTATGATTCAGCCATGAAATTGTTCACTGAAATGCAGAAATCAAATTTGAAGCCTGATATATACACAGTTGGAATCATTTTACCGGCATGCGCAAGGTTGGCTACAATTGAGCGAGGTAAGCAGGTTCATGCACATTCAATCAGATTGGATTATGACTCGGACATCCACATTGGAGCAGCACTTTTGGACATGTACGCAAAGTGTGGAAGTATAAAGCATGCGAAGCTGGCTTATAACAGGATCAAGAAACCTAATTTGGTTTCCCACAATGCCATGCTTACTGCATATGCCATGCATGGACATGGGCAGGAAGGAATTGCATTGTTCCGTAAAATGTTGGAAGATGGTTTTAGACCAGACAATGTAACTTTCCTATCAGCTCTTTCTTCCTGTGTCCATGCCGGATCAGTTGAATTAGGTCATGAATTCTTTGATCTGATGGGATATTACAATGTGGAACCCACATTGAAACACTATACATGTATGGTTGATCTCTTAAGTCGTGCAGGCCAGCTTAATGATGCTTATGAACTTTTAAAGAAAATTCCCATGGAACCTGATTTGGTGATGTGGAGTACTTTGCTTGGAGGATGTGTAGTTCACAGTAATGATGCATTAGGAGAAATTGCAGCAGAACAGCTCATAGAGTTGGAACCGCATAATACTTCAAATTATATTCTATTAGCAAAGTTATATGCTCATGCAGGGAGATGGCATGACCTAGCTAAAACAAGACAGATGATGAATGACAGAAGAATGCAAAAGAGCCCGGGATGCAGTTGGATTGAAGATAGAGATGAGATTCATGTGTTTCTTGCAAGTGACAAATCACACAAGCGAGCAGAGGAAATATACTCTACTTTAAATAATTTGATTATTCACATGAAAGGAGGGTTTACAATTTCTGTTTAAGTGCAACAAAATAAAATAAGATTTGGTGCTCTATGTTGTATCATACAAAATATAAATATCTAAACATAACTTTCTGAAATATTCTTCCTCGATGCCTTTAACCCAATAATAAAACAAGTTGCAGCTTGGGAAGAAAAAGAGAACTGGCTAATAATGGTGCATTTTCTATTTGTCGGAAATGCCACTGAGAGTAACAGCATTATCTAAAGCAATATTCATAAGCTAAGATTCAGTACAGGTCCAGTGACTCAAGCACCCTGCGAGCTTGAATATGTAAAGCAGTAAGTCTTTCCTTGGGATCAAGTGTTGAGCCAAATTGACTGGCTGCCCATATCAAAGAAGCAGATTTCTCTCCTAGAAGTCGCCCTATATCTTCATGTATGGCTGCCAATGGAGGCCTTTCCCTCCCATTTACATGCCCTATGAGTAGCAACAAGAACTCACCACATTTCAACCTAATCACAGGAAAAAGATATTTCTTATCACTATGTATTGAATTGGTAAGAAATAACACAGACAAGGGGGGTGAAAAAAGAGAGAGATAGTGAAGAATTAATGAGCTGTTTATCAACTACTACCCACATGTCAATAATAGGTACATTCAAAGGTCTTAATGATGAGAGTTCCCTCCAACACAGCTTACCTAATCAAATGAACCAAGGTATGGACAAAGGAATAAAGACAAGAATTTATTTTTTAGATTCAATACCATGTTTAGGCGAAGAGTCAAGTTGAAATGGCTTAACCTCGCAACAAAAAGAAAAAAGAAAAAAGGGTAGTCTAGGATAAGGCAGCAAATGCTGCAAGCATACAATCATGTGGCAACTGTCTGTACAGGACTTCAAAGGTTACACTAGTGTAATTCCAAAGAAATTTGTAAATAGTTGGAACTAGTTTTGGGCAAACATCCCATGTTGCCCAATTCTACGTCTCCCTGACAGCTCTACTGTCAGATTCATTTTGCATTCTCAAGACAATTCTGTCTCCCTAACATTCAATTAGAGACACAGTTGGTCTCTATAAATTGGTCTCTTCTCAACTTGCTTACAAGACTACAAATTTAACTGTATAAAAACACAATCATTTGAAAAGGAAACCAGAACAAAAAATGGTTACAAAAGTGCCAATTCCAAAGATTAAAATTATTGACCACTCTTTTAAGGTGAAAAAACAGGATAAGGAAGATACATTCACCCAAACACTGTGAGAAGATAAAAGAAAAAGGGGGCATGGAAGCTAGCATTAGAGAAAACTTCAAGTTGAAGTAAAGAAAATTTAACATACTTATTTGAACTTTTTCCATAGAATATTCCAAACCAGCAGGGCCAGCTAATAAGTTGTTACCATATGTTTCAAATTAGAAATATAGAACATGGTTTACATTGAAAGTAAAAGCGATTTGATTTTGCCATCAGAGAGGAACCATCACATTGCATAGTATAGGTGTTTACAAGCATTAAAGTGAAGCAGGACAAAAGAAATTACCTGAGATTTTCATCCACTTGTTTGTCTCTTATGAGCTCCGCAACTTCCTCGATACCATTACATGCCTCAAATTCCTAGAAAATAAGGAACAAAGTACACAACACATGTTGAACAAATATTAAGGCCATTGTATGGCTGGTAAGGTGACCTTGATTTACTAAATATTATGAACCTCACTCTAGAAACTCATCTTCTCTCTTGAGCATACTTGAACAAATATTAAGTCCATACAGCAATAGGCAGAAGAAACAACAAAATAAGGATTAAACTTTGATCAACTGAAACAAAACCATCAAAAGAAGGTACAATTAATTATCATCAGAAGCCAGCTTCAAGAAGACATATCATTATTTGGCCAAAACAAAAATTCTAATCCATAACAAATGAACAGTAAAATAAGAGTCAAAATAGTGAAATACCATTTGATTGGCTGATGAGTCCAACATTATTGAGACTAAAGCATCTAAGCATGCACCTTGCTCAAGTACTCCACGAGTTGATAATATGTTCATTAAAACCTGCATTACAGAAAATTAGATCTAAGTTTGGTATTAAGAATTCTGACAATTATCCAAAAAATTATAAAAGAATTCACACATTTATATACTGCAAACTCGAAGTCCCATCACCATTGGCAAATAATCAACAGCCAAGAACAAAACCAAAAAAAAAAAAATTGACTGTTATGACTATATACTATTTTTTAAAATTGGTAAGTTACATGTACAGGAATCTGCCTCTCCAAACAAAATTGGAGGTAAGGCTACCTACCATGACCTCTCCCAAACCCCGCAAGACTGGGAGCTCTATGCATTAAGTACGACCTTTCTTTTTAAAGTTACGTACACATTAGTGGGTCTTGAAACCACGATCTCACCAAGCATCTCATCATTATAGGGAGAAGAAAGTGCCGTTTGAGCTATAGGTCATTGGGCAATCAATACAAATTTCACTGGTTAAACAGAAAGGCGCAAGAGGAATGCAGGGTTTCCCCAAGAAAATACATTGAAGAAAAGAGTGTTCAATAGTCAAAGATAAAGTTTACAGACACAAGAAAATTAACACATAACCTCTACAAGTAACAGAGTTACACTTATACATGACAGTGATAATGACAGTAACATTGTCACACTGGTTGAACATTGAACAGTAACTCCATTATACCACAAAAATAAGGAAAATACTAAAGCCACAGACTTTTTTACAAATTGCTAATGTGATGGGTGGTATTACCCATGGACCCATATGAGAACCAGTAAGAATTTGCCAAATCAACCGTTAATAAAAATGTTGTAAAAGTGGAGACACCCCAAATCCAAATCTTGGATTTCACTATAAAGCATTCAATTTTTTTTTTTTTTGAATAAGCTAATGCACAAGATAATAGGAGCATAAAGATTAGATTTTTAAAAAAAATTTATTTATTTAACATTTAATGGGTATTAATTAAAAAATGGGAATGAAACAAATCATGAATAATTAAGATGAATATAGAAAGATAGAGACCTGAATAGCGTTATGTTGATGGGCCAAAGCAGTGCTCTCTCTATGAAGCAAACAACAACCTTCCAAAACTCGAAGCGCGAGTGCCACCTCAGCATCAGTAGAGGGACTCGTTATCTTCAAAGCCTCTACACCTTCATATATGTGATCTATACTCTCCACTTCCTCTTGTTCCCTTTCTTTCAACGAGTGCTCAAACACAGCTCTAACCACTGTTTTTTTTTTTTGTAACAGGAAAAAAAAAAAAAAAAAGGTTAGTTAATTAGTTAGTTAAAGGTGAAATTGAAGAAGAAGACGACGTCGTTGTTATAACCTTGGAGTTCGGGGAGGGACTGAGTCTGGCAGAAGAGGTGGACGGTGGAGTCGGACTCGGCGACGGATCGGAGGAACTTGAGGAGGTTGCGGAGGCCGCGGAGGCGGAGGAAGGAGAACTCGGCGCGGGCGTCGCGGAGGCCGGTTTTGAGAGCGAGAGTGACTTCGCGGTAGAGCCGCTGCCGGTTCAGCGAGTTGACTAGCTCCTGCACCGCCGTCTCCGGCGGCGGTTGCTGCTGCTGCTGTTGTGGTTGTGATTCTGATTCCGGCGATGGTTTCGGAGCTGATAGTCCCTCCGCCCACAGCGCCTTCTTCAAGTACATTTCTCTCTCTCTCTCTCTCTCTCTCCCTCTCTCGCGCTTTCGCTGCTGTTTGTTTCTGCGGAAAATGATTTTTTTCTTTCCTGTTGTGGTTTGTTGAAACGTAGCTTTTTGTGTTTTAACGGGTTAAAACGACAGCGTATTCATTCGCTTTTGAAAACTACAAATATTAAAGTGATGAGTTTGATGTTTTAGGATGTGTTTGGTTGAGAGGATGGAAAGCGTTTAGAAGATAGAAAAGTTGAAGGATGAAATTTTTTTTTTTTTTTTTTAATTTATAAATTTTCACCATTTATAAGCGTTTAGTAGTAGCCTAGTAGGAATGGAAAAATAGAATGATAGAAATTAAGTTATTGTTATATCCTTATTATATTTAGGGTATGGTTTATGTCTAGTGTTTTGTGACATTGGACTTGTTGCGATCATGACATGTGTCCATTTTCGGATACATGTCATGATTGTAGTGGGTCCAGTGCACTGGAGGCACTGGACTAAAGCCACACCCTTATATTTATAGTAATGTCTTTTTATCCTCGCATCCACTTTTTTCCTCTTTTTTCTCTTTAAGAGAAATTATTAGGTCCATCGGCAAGATTGCTGAAGTGGTCATTCTAAGTAATGAAATACTGGTGGTGGGTTCCAGTTAACTTAACTGGCAAAGTCACTTATAGTTAAATAAAAAATTTGGGATTCAATCCTTATTTACACCAAAAACTTATTGGTGTCTTGGTCTGATGATAAATAATTATTATTAAAAGTAGACACCATATGTTGAAATTTTCTATAAAAAAAACTAAAAACTAAAAACTAAAAACTAATAAAACACGGTCATTTATGCAAATGTGACATCACCTAGTGGTTTTATATTTTAATTATTGTGTTGATTAAGAATCTGACTCACACATTTGCATAAGTGGCATTATTTCATTGGTTGGGATTTAGGAGGACCATTTCAGCAGTTCTCCTAGTGGACCTAATAATTTCTTCCATTTTTGAGAGATTATTTCCAAGGGGAAAAATCACCCACCTATTTTCCTTTCGCTCCATTTTCTCTCCTTAACCAAATAATGAAAAATACATATTTTTTATCCCTTTGTTCCATCTTTCGCCTTTTCACCCCAATCAAATATAGCACTAGCCATGAGTTTCAGTTAACTCAACTAGTAAAGTCTCTAATGGTTGAATAAGAAATATAGGATTTAATCATTACTTATACAAAAAACTAACTAGCATCTTGATCTAATTATATATATAATTATTACACAATAAGATAATTATCACTTGACATATATTTTAAGAGGATTATGACTTAATTTGTTTGGATATTATCTACAGATATGATTACACAATAAGGTATTAAATTATTGTTTTTTTCCCTTAGAAAAAAGTATAAAATTATTATTTTTAGTTTATTAATAATATAAGGCGTAAATGCACTTTTAGTCCTTATATTTTGACATTTTTCCATTTTGGTCCTTACATTTTCATTTCACCACTTTTAATCCCTAAACCAATTAACGCGTGTTATTTTAGTTATTTCCATCAGTCAACAGACGGAAATAACTGAGGTGACTAACGAAGAGATTAAAATATTATTAAAAATTCACTATAGCACTCATCACACATGCCACATCAGATTATAATTTAAAATATTTATTTCTCAATCTTAACAAAAGAAAAACTATGAGTTAAAAATTTTAAAAAAATAAGAACACACTAGAACATAAGAACAAGAACAGAAACCCAGATTTAATCATAAACGCAGTAAGAGAATTTGTTTTTCTTAGAAAACAAACACGAAAATAAACACACACAATTTGAAGACCCAAAACCCACTCGGCTTAGACTCTCAAACTTGTGTAAATTCTCAAACTCTCTCTCTCTCTCTCAACAAACTTTCTTTTCCTTTCTCACCTCTCTCATTGAGCCAGATCTCACGTTGTCTACCTCACCCTCTCAAACCCACACCCTAGGCAATGGTGCCTAAGAGGGGAGGAAATGTTGCAACAAATCTGGCGATGGGTTTGGTGGTTTCAGATCTAGTGTAGCTATTTGTGTGGTGGCAGATCGGCTTGGGGTGATTTAGGACGGCGATTTAGGGTGGGTGTGGCTATTTGTGTGGTGACGAATCGGCTTATGATGGTTCCAGATGACAGTCTAGGGTGGGCGTGGTTGTTTGTGTGGTAGTGGATTGGCTTGGGTTCGAATTTCTGGGAATGCAGATCAGTGTTGCAAATCGTGTTTTGTATATGTAAATCGTGTAAGTGTTTTGTATATGTAAATGTGAATGTAACCGAGTGGGTTTAGATAAATTTTTTGATTTGGATTTGATTGGAGTTGGGTTTAGATGGAATGGACTATGATGGTGCTGTCCAAATTTTTATTCTTTTATTTTCTTGGCAACCAAACAAAGACTGAAAAAGAACTGAGAAATGATTTTGCTTGGGTTTGAGGATGGGGGCTTTGGAATTTATGATTTTTTTTTAACGGTGTTTTTATGCTGAATTTTTTGGGTTTATGAATTTTATTTGCTAGAGTTTTTGTTATTGATTGAAAGATGAGAAAATCTGGGTTTGAGTTGTGATTTTGTATATTTGGGTTTTGTGGTTTGAGAAAATTTGAGAAGATTTGCTGCTAGGTTTGTGCTTGTGTTCTTGTTGGAGATGGTTTGTGTTTGGTTGACAAAAAAGGGCAAGAAAATGCAAGAAAATCTGGGCATGTGTTCTTATGTTTAAAATCTAGGTTTGTGTTCTTTGGTGTTCTTGTTGAAGATGAACATAGATCTTGATGTATTTTTGGATTTTAATTTTGTTTTTTTCAATTTTAAATCTATTAAAAACTTAAGAAGGTTAGAATTTTTTATTATTATTTTATCAGATGTGGCTTTTTTTATATATAAATTATTGTCAAATAAAAGGGTGGAAACCCATGTGGCATAAGTGATGAGTGATATAGTAGATTTTTAATAATATTTTAATCCCTACGTTAGTCACCTTAGTTATTTCCGTCTGTTAACTGACGGAAAGGACTAAAATAACAAGAGTTAATTAGTTTAGGGACTAAAAGTAGTGAAATGAAAATATAAAGACAAAAATGAAAACAAGTCAAAAATATAGGGATTAAAAGTGCATATACGCCATAATATAGATAGTCAATTTTTTTTTTTTTTTTTTTGAGAATATATAGATAATCAAATTTGCAGTAAGAAGTATATATAATTTTTAATAATATAAGATTGGTGAATATAATTATTATAAACAAAAACCATTTTATTTAATTAACTTGAATATACATTCAACTATAATTTAATTATTAATTATTAACATAGAATTGTAAATGGGTCCCAAAAAAAATTTTAATTGTGTTTTTACTATATATGAAAAATAAATAAATTAATCAAGCTTGTGAATATATAATTTATTTGGTTTAACAAAAAATTGAATAAATATATAAATATATTCATAAAAAAAATATATAAACAAAAATTCCCTAAGGACTTGGAGGACCTCAATCGCCATTTAGGAGGAGATTCCAGCAATAAAAAAGATAGGAGGCATATCAAGGAAGGGGTCCATTATTAACATTAGAAAATGATAATGGACCAGCATAATCCTTCCTAGTACATGCCTAGTTGCCTACAAGGTTTTAAATTCAGTACTAATCTTTACTTAAAAAAGAAAAAAAAAATCATTACAAGTCAATAATTTCAGAATGGGCCAATGAAAATAACCCGCGGTGTGTGTGTGTGTTTGTGTGAGTTATTTATTTATTATTTTCTAAATTTTGTTTTTGAGATGGTTGTGGTAGAGAATCTTTAGAGTCAGACTGTTAATTTATTTTCTTTTCTTCCCTGCCCCTTTTAGGTGCTTCTTTTCTTGCCAGCCAAATGAAGAATAAACAACTCATGCAACTTGTTCTCTGACCTTTTCTTGCAGCTTGTTCTCCTAACTTTTCAGTTTTATTTATTTTTTATTTTTATTTTTTTATAAATAATTTAAAAATAAGAAGAAGAAGAAAATTGCATGATTAAGTTAAAAATATACTCATCATTTTTATTTATTGGACTTGATTGCTATTTGTTCATGTCAAATTTTCAAATTAAAGGTGTTTTTTTTTTTTTTGGTGGTTCATAAATGTATGTGTTTAAATTACATTTAGTGTAATTCTAAATAATGTTACAACACTCAATATTTTTTAATTGGATGCTAATTTTGACAAATCCACCATTAAATTACATTATTTTTCGTATATTCTCCATACTTGCAAATTTTCATGGTGATCAAAGATTAATAGCTATGTCATCAATCAATTATTTAAATTCATATTTTTGTAATTTAAAATAATGCATAAAATATGAGTTTATTGATCGAATAATAAATAACATCCAACGGTGGGATTTTTTTTTTTTTTTTTCATTGAATAAGGTAGACAAAAAAAAAAAACAAAAAAAACAAAAAAAACAAAAAACAAAAAATATATGTTAATTAGGCAGAGAAAAGAATGGGTAGAAAAATATAAATTCTATAACAAGTTACTGAGTGGTGTAACATTGCTTAGAATTACACCAGGTGTAACTTGAATCCAACTCACATATATATATATATATATATATATATATATTAAGCTCCTTCATTTATTAAAGTTTCAAGCTGTTTATCCATTGATGCACAAAGCAAGCTGTATGCCAGTTTCAATGGAATGATTAAAGTGTGAAGTTGATAAAACACACAAACACAAGAAATAGTAATAAATTTGCATACCATATTTCAAACATGCTGTTTCTTTATTTGTTTATAACTGATTTCAAGTCTAGATTTTAGTTTTTCCAAAAAGCATGTGTGTACACTGTGTAATAACCATTGCTCTTTGTGAAAATAGGTTTATTTCCTTGTTACCATGGCTATATTTTTGGATATCCACTAAATATTAATTGATCAGGATGTGATTGGTATGCCGTTTCAATTTCATTTCATTAAGAATGACAAAATTCTTTAGGGTGCATGAGGATGATGGTTTAGAAGAGGTGATTGGTAAGCTGTTTTACCTTCAATTATAGAGACACCGATTCTCATACTCAAACCTGCAGATAAGTAACCATTAAGATTTATGCCAAAGAACAAAAAGGTAGATAGGAAAACGAAAGGTAGATAGGAAAACAACCATGCTCATATCAGAAAGTAATGGTGTCACTTTCAAATTGTATAAAGCTGAACAGAAACCAATCATGTGAATGACCTTGTAATTTTACAAAAACATAATAAACTTACAGAATCAGGTAAACATGGAAATGGCCCTGGTGATGGAAAGAAAGACATGTCAAGCATGCTTTGCGTGCAGATAGTATCTGCAGTTAGGGTATATATGCAAGCAAAGTTGCATATTCTGTTCACATTACCAAACATTTAGCTGAAAAGAGATACCATAGAAATAAAAACCTGAAAAGCAGCTCCACTAGAACATGCTTTCAACCATAGCACATTGTCAGATCTAATTTTTTTTGCTGAAACAAGCCTTCCAAATCAATGTGTGTTACTGCATTACTTTGCTTATTTGAATAGAGACTTTTTAAGTACTAAGATTAACCCCAAACACTTTGTAAGACAACAAATTTTCTTCTCTCTGGCCTTTTAAACAACTAAACAGAACCAGCTAGAGTTTTATATCTAAAACTCCATATCAGATAAAAAAAAAACTGCACACTTGAACAATACCGTGATTTTATTAACACAGAATTTGAATACTCAAATTACAAATTCCAGAGATAAACACATCGCACGAATGAACAATAAGAAACAATGACATTTGCAAATGGGTGAGAGCTTCCTGTACAAGATGAACTTCATGTACCGCTAGAAATTAAACATCAGTGCTGGAAGGAATGGGATGAGGACCCCCTAACAAAATGCTACCAGTTCTCCTTAACAATCTTCGACTTCTCCAATATGAACTTTCCTTCCTTGTACTTCTGTGTTGCCTCATAAGCTCGTTCATACTTCCAACCCAACACCTCATGGCAATCAGCACAATAGATATCAGCTACAGTGTGGAGACCAGTCATGAGATGCCTATCTTCTCTTGGCCCTATCACAATGTTCATTGCATGGGAGAACAAAAAAGCTCGGCCATTTCTTCCCTAGTAACAAAATTATGGAAAATAATGTTGGACCAAAAATAAGCCCAAAATTTATTACCATAGTCAACATTAACACAAACAATCAAGAACAAAAATAGAAACATTGATTGGAGTTTTGATACAAGATATGAAAATGGCACTGATAACACCAAACATAAATCAGCCAAAAAAAATCCAGAATTCATTTTTATGAAATGATAAGAGTAACATGCTATTGGAGGGAACTAGGAGCACTAGGATCTGGTTGTGTGAAACAGGACACAAGCCTTGCACACATCAGAGTTAGTATGAAGGGGATTGGCATAATGGCACTACAATGGAAGGCTCTTACAGGGTGATAATTGTTACCCCTAGGAATTTTTGGGTATATGGCTACTTTGTTGTGCTATAGTTTATTATAAACATGGTTAAAATTGCAGTGTTCCAGTTGTTCTTGTTTTGGTTGGTGAAGTACTGAGCTGCTCCTATTTCCAGAGTGCACTTTGTAGTAAAGCTGAAAAACTATCATAATGTCAATTAAACCAATTTACCCAAAAAAGGAAAAGAAGTTCTGAGTTCAATTCTCTCTCTTTGCTTTTTTTGTTGGGGTCTAAATTCAATATAGACCCTTTCTTTCCTTTATGATTTGTTCCTCAATCCAAGAGTTCTTATATTTATTTTTCCCTTTTTGGGTAAATCAAGAGTCGGTATATGCAAAATTTGAGTTTTCCATTCATGGGTTCCTCATAAATTTCAACAACAATCTTCTACACTCATTTTAAAACCAAGAATAATATTATAACCAAAAAGAAAACATTGGAATAAGGTTTTTCAAGCATACTCACCTGAAAAGCCTTGGAAATTATATCATCATGAAGTGAAACATGGTTCCGACAATTACAACAGCTGTACAATCGCGGCCCTATCAATTCAGCCATTAACCAACAATTTTTTCAGCTCCGAAGACCAATATGCCTGCCAACCCAGAAACCCAAAAAGAGTCAAGAACACAAAAAAGCTTAGGTGGGTGAAACCCAATTTAGACTACAATTCTGTGAGACCAATATGGATGCAAAAAAAGGAAAAAAAGAACACTTCTTTACCTACAATAAGCTCAAATGATGAAATGATGATGACCCAAAAGTCTGAGAAAGATAAGAGTACAGAAGGGGGTGTTAGCGTGCGAGACTAAACCAAAGTTGGATTTTACAAGGTTGAGTAAAGATTCCATATAAGATATTAAGGTCTGACAGTGACAGAATTAGTATTAAAGAGTAAACAACAAGAACATGAAAAAAAAAAAAAATACAAATTAAATTATTGGGTTGCGTAAAAAAGTTGGTTTTTTTTTTTTTTTTTTATAAATAGCACCGATTGAAAAGTTGAAGTCTTTAAGATAAAATCGATGGAAAGAGAAGGGACAAAGGAAAACCCATAAAAGAAATGAATGAATACAATAATGTAAAATGGATAAGAACCTGAGCTGTAAAATCAGGTATTAATTTAAGGAAGTGTTTATTATTCTTTGCTTAGAGAATGAAATTTAGAATTCTTGCTCTTAACATATTTACAAGTTAATCAATACAATACAATACAAAATAAAATAATTAGAAATTAGATAGATATGAAAGATAAATTTTCTATTTTTGTTTATATTTTCTGTGCTAACCTGACCAGTCTGACTCGGATTCACGGTGGCAGCTCTCTAGAATTAGACTTTGATTCTGTGGACTTCAGAAAAAGAGAGAGACAGAGAGAGAAAGAGAGAGATGATTCTTTAATTCTACTGAGGACTTTGTTAGGAGACAAGGCTCACGCGCGAGCTTACCTGCCCTTTACACGTGCATGTTCCTATTTTTTCCCGAGTAAATTTTACTAGAAATAAAAATTATAAATTTATATATCTTTCAAAAAAAAAAATATATGTTTTAAAGTTTTGTTCTTTTAAGTTTTATTTTTTGGGTGAAATTTGTGTCAAGCGCTTTTTTTTGCACAGTACATTACATGATTCGGACACAACATGGCATATCCAATGCAAAAAAGCATTGAATAAAAGTTGTATCCTTATTTTTTATTTTTATGTTAAACCTTTTAACTGCCAGTGTTTTTTAGTAGAGTCTTCTTGTGCAATCTACAACTGCAAGTCCAAAAAAGATGCCATTTTGGAAAGTTAAAATAGTACTAAAACTGATGGTGAGATCGGATGGAATTAAACATATAAATTAAGAACATATTAAAGTTAAAGATTAAAATGAAAAAAAAAATTAAAATGATTAAATTGAGAATAAGTAAAGTTAGAGAATGTAATTTATAATTTAGTCCTTTACCAACCTAAGGAGTACATATTAATCTAACAAAGCTTGTCTTAATTTTTTTTTTTTAATAATTATATATGAAAAATGTCAAAGAAAGTTGTACAAATTTTACTATGAAAATAATTATAAATTGATATGATAATGAATCTTATTGGTATCATATTAATAATATAATAAATTAATTTCTTAATTATATAATTTGTTTATATATTAATGTTGACACTTTAGTTTATAAAGTTTATATATTAAAATTATTAGTATCTACAACATTGGGAGTTAAAACTTACAATTTACAAAGGGAAAAGAGGTTTGGAATAAACCGGCAAATAATTCTTGTTTTTCTCTATTATAAGAAAAACTACAGGCGTATTGACTTTCTAGACATATAGAATAGGCCATATGGGCAAAAGCAGAAGAGAAATTCCTTTTGAGTTGTTGAGTAAACATTAGAGTTTTCGATGCAATGGCTGTAATGACTTGACACTTATATATTGAAAAATTCTAGGGGACACAAAATGAGCTGATTCGAATAACCTAACCACTTTCTTTTGAGGTCATCATACTTTGTCACAACTATTTGTACATCTTAATGTCATCAAGTGAATAAATCTAGTGTCACACATTTTGGTACAACAAATGCCACAACTTGTCCATGTGACAAGTTGTGGTTGGTGGAGGGGTGATGGTGGGTCCATGTGGGGACACTCTTCCACCAACCACAACTCGCCACACGGGTGAGTTGGGGCATTTATTGTGCCAAAATATGTGATCCTAGACTTATTCGTTATCAAGTTAAAAAGACAACTGAAAGCTCAAGCACTCTTACACTTTCTTATTGCTTTCAGGAATAGATCAACCAAGTAAACTATTAGAATGTTTTCAAGGCGTATTCTTATCAAGGCCTGAAGATCCATTTTTAGTCTGCATCATTTGGGTCTCCATCTTTTAGCTTCACGAGGATCATGAGTCATGACATCAAACAATAAAGTTAAAATCATACCCGGCACAAACTTTCAATCAACATGTGGAACTACTACAGTGGATAGAATTTTTTAAAACATACTTTTAAATTATCTGTATGTTCATTAAAGATGCAGACTAGTTAGGCACTACATCTGTTCTCCAAAATTGAGGGTAACGTCTACCAATAACCTCTCCTAGTCTTTGTAAAAATGGGTGAGTCTTGTGCAGTTGGATGCAGACACCAAATCAGTCCAATATTGGAAAAATGTTAACCAATAAAAAAAGTAAAATTATAGTTCATAATGCAATTTGCCATACCTTTGTAGCCATATTCTATCTTAGAACTTGTCGCGTTACTCACATCTTGAAATGCATTCTACATATTTCCTTTAATTGAAAGATCATTACCAGCAATCTGCAGGCCATCACACATGGAAGGATGGAAGTGGAAGAGTCCATAATTGGAAGGCTAGAAGTGAAATAGAAAGATATAGAACTGCTGTTATGTCAGATGTGAGAGGAAGACTAGCATCAAAATCCATGATAAAGAATAGTATCCAGAATCAAGTTATTTGTAGCCTGTGGAGGATCCCTTAATCTGGTTTTGATAGCTAGTTTGTTTTGTGTTGTATAGGCTCTCATATTCCTATTCATGGAGTTGACTGTTGTAGTTAGCAGTTGATATTGCTTGTCCTGGCTGGTTGTTCCTGTGGTATGAGGAATAGTCCATTGTTTTGTTAGCAGCTGGAGGTTTGGAGCTGCTTGTTTTGTTTGTCTGCTAACAGTTTGGTGCTAGTGTTTTTGTTCCTGTTCTGCAGGTTTTCCCTGCTTTGAATAAAGAGTTTATTTATCCCAAAAAAGAAAAAAGGAACTTAGAAGATAAGAGGGAAATGCTAATTAACAAAAATAATAATAAAGGACCATAAGATCCTTGTTTAAAGCTTCTCATTTGAAGTATGTACTAATTTTGGGAGTAAAGGCACATTCTTGGACCGTTCTGACTTGAAGCAATGTTCTATTTCAAGCCCCAGTTCCCCTACACAAAAGTTTACTCTATTCCTTAGAGAAAATGAACCACACTGCATAAATTTGGATGAGGATTTCATTTTCCAAGATTTTAAAACAAGATTCCGGCTAGGAAATTAAATACAGCATATAATGGTAACAGATCGATGAACATGTGAAGCCTATGTGCTTGTATTCAATCTGGGACATATGAAACAAGGACCTTCCTCATAGTGGAATTATTATTCATTGTTTTGGTGCTAAGCATAGTACACAGTTATTTGGCTCATAACAGTGGATTCTTAATATTCCTTGCTGATCCTTGCTCTCTCGATTATGAACTTCCCTTCCTTGTTTTTGTGTCTGACATCATAAGATCGTAAATATTTCCAGCCTAGTACCTCACCACAGTTGCAGCAATAGATGTCAGCAATAGTGTATAGACCAGTTATTAGCTTCCTGTCCTCTTTTTGCCCCACAATGATGTTCATTGCATGAGAAAACAGATATGCTGGCCCAGATTTTCCCTGAATAAAGTAACAGAAATAAAGTTGGGCAAGCATATTATTGTGGCATATAATCACACACACAACATATGTATATGACTTATGAAGAAATATAACAAAAAATTTAGCATCTAATTCAAATCCAAAATGTCAGCTTGAATAAAATAAAGGTTTGCACAATAACATGCAGTTTCTTAGCCAATTTTTGTACAGATTCATATCTAGAGAAGTGCACAGTTCTGGATAAGTAGTCCAAATAAATCTAGCTACTAAACTATTTGATCAATGAGAAAACTCTTTAAATGAATATTTTATCCTTGCATCTTCAGTCAATTCAGAATTTCAGATAATAGTCCTCCCTTCTTTTGTAGTCTCTTACATTTTGCAATAAGTTATATAGTATTAAAAATAATAGGTTGAGAAAAAATATAACTGAATTCTTTTGTAGGAGAAAGCTAGACCAGTATGGCTATCAGCTATTCACTGCTTCCAATTAGTATGTTATTCTTAAACTAAACTATGTAGCAGATTTGAGACTAGAAAAGTTAAAGATAACATCATATGCTTTACCCAAAAATTTTTAGAAAGCAGGTCACTGCGCAGTGCAAGAGGATTTTGACAATTTCTACAGTTGAACAAAGGTTGATCACTGAGTTCTGCCATTGAAATGAAAGCTTACCAGAGGAATGGCAAAGTCTAAAGCTAAGGAGATGAAAAGATAAGGACTCAAATTACAATATCAATTGGTGGAAGCAAACTTGATGGATAATTGTTGAATGGTTGATGGATATCCTAAAATGCAAGTTTGAGTCTGTGGCGGCAGAGTTTGATCAAAAGGCCAAATTTATGAAGTTAACTGTGGAAAAAACTTGACAAAAGCCAAAAGGGATATTGAGAAAAGTCAATAGATGGTGACTATCCAACCAAACTACAATAATTTTGTCTAGGGATAAACCTTAAATCAAATAATAATTGTTTGACAAATATCTCTCTCTCAATTGGAATTTCTCTTTCTTATAAAAGGAGAAAGAAACAATAGGTCATGGGCATGGGAATTGAAATCTTGATAGGATCTTAAAATCTTAATTAAATTTGAAACCCAAAAGAAGTGGATCCCAGCTAAATATTAAAATTATGAAGATACCATTAGGATTATAATTAAAAATGTTGGATCTTGAAATCTTACCAATCCTTTACCAAATTTTCATGCTGATCCATACATATAAAGGATTTAAAGATCCAAAGACTAATTTTTTAAATTAAGTTTGAGCCAAAAATTAATAGAAAAAGTTTAGTAACTATATTTTACTAATAACAATGGGAAGAGTAAGAAGTCAAGAACCCCAATAGCCCTTTGCAGTGTGTTTTTATGGATTTAAAAACTTATTGATTATTCCAAAAGGTCCAAAGTAATGGTCATGGCACAGAAATGGAGATATACATTGCTGGCCCAATTTTCACTACAGGAAGTAATAAAAAAGTGTTGGACAAATGAAACACACAAGACTATAATAATAATTTTTTTCTTTACTTCATCTTTATTGCTTTATTTGGCTTAAACTAGTTGATTTGGATCTAGTCAGCCCATTGGAAAAGCTCAATGTGTTTAATAATAGTGTACAACAATAATTACGTACTGTGTTTAATTATGTACTGTGTTTAATAAGGGTGCACAATCAAGTATCTTACTTCTTCTAATATGAGTGGTAATAATTACATACAGTATTTAATAAAAGTGTATAACAATAATTAGGAACATAACGATCTTGTAAAGATCACTTCACATGAAATGATGAAAAATAGAAACATATAAAAAAGACAAAACATGTCACAGAGTAAAGTATGAGTAGTAATTTACTAGAAAATCCTTAGAAAGAAGGTCACTGCGAAGGGCGATAGGATTTTGACAGTTCCTGCAATTGTAAAAGGGACGACCAGAAGAAAAGTCCGCCATTGATATCTGAAATACCAAAGGAACAACATATTAAAAACCAAACCATAAAAAAGAGAACAAAAACTAGAAGAAACTTTTCCAACACATGCAATGCATGAAAAGCTTAGAAAATTTGTATTAATTAATCACTCGTACTTGAAACTTGAAAGAAGGTCCAGAATTCTGGCCTCAGAGATAAGAAAGTAAGAAACTACAATCTGGGGGTGAGACTGAAACCGTGAAATATATAAGATGGGTGTGAAAGATTAGAGGGCCCAATATTCAAATGGTTGTCGGATAAAATGTCCAAAAGAAGATAAAAGTGTTACCAATTAGTCAGTTTCACATGGGAAGATAAATGAGGTTGATAGATATAAGTTAGGTGAGGACTGGGGAGGAATTAGAAAACGGTAGAGAAGAAAACACTGCACAAAACCGCTTTATATCAATCCACAGTAATGAAACTTGCACCCAAAAAAAAAAAAAAAAAAAAACCCTGCTTTAGCTCCTGTTACTGTATATATATTTTTGGCAAATTACACTGATGTGGTTTGGCCGAAATTGAAGTTGCCTATTTATAATTTAAAATTTAACATTTTATCAACTTGAGGTTAACTCAGTTACATTTCTGTAACCCACATAAATTAAAAATAGACTAAATATGTAATTTTGCTTAACTTTTATGTCTCTTTTTCTCTAAAAACACAAAAAATGAAAAAAACATAAAAATACAAGATAAAAAAGAATCAAGCTGAACATTTATATCATGAGATTTTAAACTATAGGTAGATAACTTAAATTTCAATCAAATTTCAGGTGGGTAAAATGTCAAATTTTAAACCATAGTTATGTAACTTAAATTTTAGCCAAACCGTAGGTTGGTAAATTGCAATTTGCCTTAATATTTTTTTTTTTATAGGTAGCAGAAGGAATAGCAGTGTGTGTGTGTATAAATATATTAATGGATTCAGATCCTCTAAATTTCTTAGGGTAGTTTACCAAATAGCTTTTCTTAAATCTAGACCATTCAATCTTAACCATTCTTTAATGATTGAATAGTCTAAATTTTGTCATATCATCATTCCATTAATAATAATCTTAATTGTTTTGTTTGCAATATTATTTTATTATTTTAATAGTATTGTTAGTGGAATACTAACATAATAAAATCTAAACTTTTAAATCATAAACGAATGGTTAGGATTTAAGGAAATCTATTGATAGAGTACTCTATGAAACCTAGAGAATCTAAATCCATATATTAATAGGCAAAATTTAGAAAAATCCAATTAGATTCTACAATTGGAGTCTAATTTTACGTCATGTGTTCTAAATTATTTATTTTTAGAGAAAATTTTATTTCTTAATTTTGGAGTCAAATGTGAGACCACATTCAAGTGAGTTATTATGTAATTTTAAAAAATGAACATATAAATTTTTTTATTAGAAATAGACAATTTACATTTTCTACTTAATAATATTCTTACAAGACTTTTTAAAGAGTTAAAAAAAAAAAGACTATCAATATTATACCTTTTAAGTATATCCATGTATATGCACAAGGTTATAAACTAATTTTCATTAACAATGGTGCCCTCGGTTGGTATTAATTAAAATTTTATGGTTTATTAAGAGAGCAACAAGTGGCACAATAGGAAGAATACAATTGTAAAAATGAAGTATGAAACTGATCTGGCAATCTTTGTGAAAATTTTCACTACAAAAAAGGTTGTAACTTGCCACGAAACTTTTCTGACTGACAATAAAAATCATCAGAAGAATCCATTGAAACATCAGAAAAATCTCATCCATCGGAAATGGTTTGTCAAGTATTGAAACATTTCAACGACAAAAAATTTCCATTGATTCTTATAATCTTTGTTGAAAAATGTGATTTCTTTTGGAAGCATGTACACCCACCATACTTTTCTCTAATGACAGTATTTTATTTACACCGAAAATTGTAAACTTTGAAATAGTTAAGGAAAGTTACAAACAATTGCTATGGATGATCCATCATAAACAAGTTTGGCATCAACTTCAATAACTATTTCAAACATAGTAAAGCTTGCCATAACAACAATTAATTCTTTATTTTTATTAATTAACATAATACTTAAGTCAAAAGTATATTTCCTATTTTCCTGAATATGGTACCAAAGAAAAAAAAAGTGAAAATTGAGCCAAATCGTAGACAAAAAAGAATACCTAAAAGATGTATTTATTTGGGCGCAAAATGGTTTATGATGGTTGGTGTGAATGAAAATGCTAGTCACCTAAAACTATTTTTTGAGTAAATAAAAAATTACATTAAAATAGGTGCGGGTCAGAAATTCATAATAGAGTCTAACTACAAAGACTGAATCAATTATCTTCATGCATTAGAATATTAAATTATCTAGTTAAAAGATTTAAAATTGTCACAATCTTCTTTTTAAACTTCCCATATATGTAGAAATAGAAACAAATAGATTTGAAACTACGTCTTTTATCTCAATAACACCAAACTAAAGGGATATTAAATGAATGAAATTAAGATATAGAATAAATATAATGAAATTGAGCCACTTTGAGAAAAATCATTGGCTTCATCCCTACAACCCTTGTTCCTTTTAACTCCTTTATATCATCGTCAACACTTCCCCGGTCTATGGCCACATTGTTGCTTGTTTCAATCGATTCTTGATCATTTTTGTCACTAACCTTCAACCATTAATTGTCACCCGTTTTGCCCGCTACCACCAATCGTTGGCCATTGTAAACACCGATCACCAATTACCACTCTTGTTTGCTACCATTATTAATGACTTATCATTGAATCTACCACTACTGGCCATTTTTCTTCGTCACAGCCACCATTATTTGTGGAAATTTTATAGTATAAACCTTTTTCACCTAACTTGCACAAAACAACATAAAATAAATCATTTTTCATTAAAAATGGTTTTTTGAAGGAATATCTATGAAGTCTTAAAAAGCTAAAAGCTCAAAAGTAACATCTTTTCAAAACAATTTTTTCATTCTCTAAAAAATTAAAAACACAAGTAAACTATAAAATAATGATACTATTTTTATGCATCTAAAGTCATATTTCATTATATTATTACAACATTTTCATAACAAATATTTTAATTTAAACTCATCCCTTAAATTATATTTTTATCTACTAATAACAGTCCATAACAGCAACTCAACCTTTGGTATTTGTTGTGAAAATACCGCTAAGATTTTATTTCTCGAAAATATAAAAAACAAAAAAAAGAGTAAAAAAACAACATAAGAAACAAAATCTAGTAATTTTCGTTGCGTTTTTTGTACTTCGCCGCTTTCTCGTCCTCAAAAGAGAGAAAATCTAAATCGTGTCTGTACAAAAAAAACACTTCTTCATACACGTATTCCCTAATTTTCATCTCTCTCTCTCTCTCTCTAAGGGCTTTTCTCTCTCTTTCTCTCTCTAAAACATGGCGGACGGTTATTGGAGGTACGGCGAGGCACGGCAGGCGCAGTCACAGGCGATGCCTCAGATGGTCGGAAAACGCTCTCGCTCTGATTACGGTAAAAAAACCAAACAAAAAACAACCTTAATTTCTACGATTTACTTATTTTTTTTGTCTCCACTTGTATTTTTTGTTACCTATGTGATTCAAATTAGGGTTTTGAGAATTATTGCTTTTAACCCTGTTTGGTTGCTGAGAAAGCCGAAGAAAATTAAATAAAAGACGAGGAAAAACAGAAATTTGGGCAATTTTTTCTTCGAATGTTTGATTTGTGTTAAAAAAAAACAGGACCCTTTTAGCTGAAGAATACCTAGGGCTATGCTTTTTTTTTTTCCTGGGTTGTGATAAAAATTTTGATTTGTTTTTGTTTTAGGTTTAATGATGAAATGGATTTCTTTGAGGTCCAGTTTGTTTAAAGTGTTGTTGTCTCAGCTGTTTGATATCTGAAATTAGTAGTTGCATGGTCTTTCTTAAAGATTGTTGCTTGGATTATAGGAAAGTTTACATTTTTTTTTTTTTTTGGTCTTCTTACATGCCTGTAGGTAGGTTTGTTTTAAGGTTGCTTTGTGTAAAATAACAGTTTGAGAGATATGTTATATGAATTTGAATGATATTGAATTTCAGTTTAGGGTAAGAAATATAATTTTCAAGGCTTAAGTGAATAATATGCTTATCTACATGAGGAGATATATCTCTTCCTCGTGAATGATGTTGAATCATAAATTGCAACATAGTTCACATATTTATAATTTGACCAAATTCAATCACAGTCAGCTGGCTGTGTTTCAATGATATCGATTAGAACATACACTTGATACATATAAAAGAATTGATCATTTTCATATACGTTTGCTTGACCCGCTTATCAGATGTTACTCCAACTTCCCGACTTCAATGAATTTAGTGGTCTTTCTTTTTTACTCCTAAAATTTGATGTTGGCTACTCACAACTTGCTGATGACTGCTAGTTTTCTTTTTATTCCTTTCACATCTGAATGTAGATAGACCTAAAGAAATTTATGTTATTGTTGTGTGCTCCATGGTAAGGTGTGCTTTTAGTGCTTGATCTGTACCATTCCATAATAGTCCATGGTCCTATGATATTGGTTGGACTTTCAACAATTCTTTTTGTTAGTAAAAGATCAGGGTTAATTGATAATACCTCTTCAAACTTAACAAAGTTAGAGATTTTGAGATTTTGGTGCCATTTAAATAATAGTGCTTTGTAAAGTTACTTGGACTTGTGAAGTTGATGGCAAAGACAATAAATTTAGATTTGGAATGAGAATTTATTTCAGAGTAATTATGAAAGTGCATGACTTTGTGATGTTCATTTACTGCTAAAAGAAAAATACTTTGGGATGTTAAACTTTAGAAATGATGTAAGTCCATAACTGTGAAGGATGGATGATGGATCTATTCTAAATCTGGTTAAAAATCCCATTTCTCATACATAGATTTTAACTTGTCTCCAGGCCTTTAGATTTTGACATGTTTGCTGTTAAACAAGTTAAGGATTGTGCTTGTCAGTTTTCTCCAGAAAATAAAAAAAGGATTGGTGCATGGTGATCATTGGTTGTGTATGAGGGTGTGCATGTGTCTCTTGTTACATTATATGCCTTGCTTTACAGGAAATAGGAGATTTAGCATAACCATGGTGACTACATATAGGAATTCTTTTGAGAATTACTTAGATGTTGAGATAGGTGAGCTTGGACAGACAGAAGCTGCCTACAATTGCTTATACATGGGGCTTAGGGTTTGAAAACACTGTAGGTTTTTGTTTTGGGATTCTAGACAAAGGGATTAAGGTATGGGGATGATTATGGTTTGAAAAAGATAGGATAAAGTTTGTTAGAGAGGGGATGTTTATCAAAAATAAGAGATTGTATGAATCTTTCTGGTAGCAGCAAAATTAAGTTTCTTATAGTTTATTTAATGGTTTATTTGGTGGTAAAAGCTATGGGAAACTATGGGATTTTTGTTTTATTATAGGGTAAAATTAGAAGAAAGAAAATGTTTATGGGGCTGTTCTGGGCTTATGAATAGTAACCCGAGAAAAATGAAGTGAAGCAGGAAGAAAGGGAGGTAGAAAAAGAAAAGAGGAATAAAATCACACTATGTAACCTGCTTTAAAAAAATGATTTTTTTTTAGAACAATGAGACGAAGCCTACTTTAAAACATTCATTTGAGTACAATGAGACATATTCATAAAGGCTCTAGAATTTTACTTTTCATTGTAAGCAGCTCTTAATATGGGAAAACCATGTAAAAGAGGTAAGACTATTTTAAAATTGTAGAAAAGACTCCTAAGGCTGTTATGAAGCAAAATAATCCCCAGGGATATCTACGATTTTGAACATGCATGTTATAACAACTATAACTCTTAGACAAACCTGGTGTGAAATTTATCAAGTAGGAACAAGTTACTCTGCATTGTTTTTCCTTTGTTTCAGATCTTGTCTTTTTGGGATACCTTGCATCTTGGTAGAATTTTTTGTTTTCGCTTTCTTATTCTTTGTCTTGCTACTCCCATGTGTACTTGGGCCTTGTCCTATTTTATTTATAAATGAATTCCTTATTTTACTGATCAAAACTCATAGACAAATGACCCAAGTAGGAACATGTTGTAGTTTTATTAGTTTACTTGGGGCAGTACCTTTACAATAATTTAAAACTTGTCTCAATCAGATCTTTCACCTGATCCCTAGAAATGAATCTCCATAATTTCTAGAATTGGAAATCAAATAGAAACTAACATCTCTTCCCTTTTTCCATGGCTGCATTAATAAACATTTGGTAATTGAACTCTTCTATTATCAATTTGATAGTTGTTGATAGGATGCTTGCTGAGAGCCTTGTGGTTCAGTTGGCACCCTTGGTGTTTCCAATGGAGACATCCAGGGTTCAAATCACCCCACCCCACCCCAATTTTTGATGTATCAAAAGTTGTTGATAGGGTGCTTTCTGTTGTTGATGATATACCACTTCTGGTATGTTGTGTGTAATTGGTGATGTTGAATGACCCTCAGCAGTTGCAGTGACCCAATTATGGGTGATGTGGTAGTTCAAGTTATAAGTAATTGTGGCAATAAGATTTCTTTGAAGATTGACTATTTTTCATTATGTTCTTCGTTATATTTACTATTATTTTTTCTTATTAAAATTTATTTATATTTATTGTTATTTCTTAATTAGTAGCTTTATCTCTGGAAGTTTGACTTTGTGCATGAAGTGGTGCTGTTCTTCTGCATTTAGAATCATATGTCTTAATATTTTGCTCCTTTAAACTTGGGCTCATTGACTGAAAGTATGTTCTTGATTGTGAAGATGTCCACAGTGGTCATGACCTGCCCAGTTATTTCCCTCGTGATGATGATAGAGGGACACTTCGTGGAATGAGGGATACCGACTCCATTGGAGCATCCTATGACCGTTACCTTCGCAGTGCGGTATATAGTTATTTCTAGTGTTTAGTATCTCAAGACACATTTTTCACTCTTAATTCAATTTTATATTAAGATCTGTTCTTACAATGCATTTCAGCACGTTTCATCTTATGGCGGGGGGCAGTCTGCTAGAGCCATGAGTGGAGGAATGTCAGGTCGTGCTGTTGATGATCCACGTATTGTAGGTCTTGGGAGTGTGGACCCAGGTTCAACTGTGAAAGACAGAACCTTGGGATATGGAAGTGGAAGGTCTGAGGTTCCCCTTCCTCCTGATGCTTCCAGTACACTATTTGTGGAGGGCTTACCTCCGAACTGTACACGACGGGAAGTGGCTCGTATCCTTATGTTGGCTTTCATTAACAGGCGTTGTTTGCTCCTTTTCTTTTATCTTCACTTCACCGTTGCTTGCACCTTTCCCTTCCTAGTCTTGTTCCTTCACTTGGGTTCTCAGATATCTTTCGCCCTTTTGTTGGCTACAAAGAAGTAAGACTTGTGAGCAAGGAATCACGACATGTAAGTTATCTTTTTGTAAGTGCATGTTGATATTTCATGCATTGATGGATTCACTGATGATTATTCTGTCCAGCCTGGGGGAGAGCCACTGGTACTTTGTTTTGTTGACTTCGTAAGTCCAGCCCATGCAGCCACTGCCATGGATGCATTGCAAGGTGAGCATATTTTACCCTTTGATTTTTGTGAATTTTAGGATCTTGTATCTAAGTCATCCGTTTTATTGCTTATAGCTGCTGTCCTTTTGTTGTGCCATTAGTGGAGGAATAGCATGTTTTCCTAGAAATATTTTCAACAAAAAAAAGGTTCCACACCCCCCCCACCCCAAAAAAAAAAAAAAAAAAAACACACACACACACACACGCAAAGAGGGGAATAGCTAGTTATGCCATAAGGTGTACCAAAAGTTCAAACTGAATATTGTGTACTAATCTGACTTATGGTGAGGGTTGGAGGGGGTGGGGGGCATATAGAATTATAGATTTGTAGCATCTAATCTTATGATTTGGCATGGTGTTGAAGGACATGGTGGGGTGGGCTGGCACTAAGAGTCCATCCTTACCCATAAGTGAAAAAGCTACCTTGGGAATCAAATTCTAGGGTCACCATGCCTCTCTGAATGTCTTTACCTCTATCAACAGTTTTTCGCAGATTCACTTTTATGCATACAATATTTAAACCTTTGATTAGTGTGCTTCCGCATGTCTCTGTACTTGTCCAATGTCCATATGCATGTTTTTAAATGAGATTTATTTAAATATTTTGTGTTTTTAGGCGATTAACATATATCTCTATTTCTCCATTTCTATTGAAAAAAAGAAGGTATTCTTATATGCATGTTATATGAAATTTGTTGTGTATGCATCAATTAGTGTATCAATTAGTTTATGATAGAGGTAAAAAATGTCATACAAATGTTTGTAGCTGGGGATCCTTTATATTGTAGCATGTATCAACCTGTTTCATTTATTTGTGTGCATGTCTGCTGAAATTAAAATGTCAAAATCTTGGAATAAGTTGAATGTGAAAAAAAAAAGAAAAAAAAAATTTAGTTTGCCAAATCTAACATTATGTTGTTATGATGTAAGCAAAAGGCTTCCTCTTCAATTGCAACAATTACGGACAAATTTAATAGGAAAATAATAGAAGTGGGATTTATTTTTGCAATTTGAAACCCTAAGCTTCTAGAGGTTCACAAAATTTCAAAAAATATCTCAAAAACTTTGCTAATAATTAGTTTGACGGATTAGTTATTTCAAATGAAGGTGAGAAACTCACCTCGGGTGGTATTACCACATCTCTGTATCTAGAGTTTTTAGATCTTTTGAATCTTAGATTGTAATTACTTAGGAGTGGGTCGATGCACACTGTGTGTATTTGAACTAGCCCTTCTTTCAAATAAAATTTTCTACTTATAAAAAAAATGAAGGTGAGGAACTCACTTTGGAGGGCTTGGAAGTTCTGTTCCTCTAAAAGAATGATACGATTTTTCTGCTACTTTTTATTGGACTTATACATATAAACTAAACCAACCTGGTTTTTTCTTTTTCTTCTTTTAAAGAAAAATTGTTGGATTTTACAGTTCAAAACCCAGTTCTGTTGGATTGTACAATATTCAACTATTTTTCTTTTAAAGAAGAAAAAAAAACCTGGTTGGTTTAGTTGACTTTATGAAACGTAAGCTCAACTAGCCAAATAGGCTACCTAGACTGCTTGAGGAGGTGGATCTAATCACATGGCTGGCCAACCATGATTATTGGTTAAAATGATGATGCGATAAATACCTCAGATTTAGACTCACCTTTTCCTCATCTGTTCTAGAAAAATTGAAACCTCCAACTAACTAAAGCAGATTCGATTGGGGCAAAATATCCCTCCAATTTTATTTTGTGTAAGCGAGAGATTGGAAGCCTGATGAGTGAGCTTAAAACCTTGTAAAGATGGTAGAATTTGTTTCACCGTTATGGGGAGTCCTAATGTGGTGCCCTTTTGACGATGAGGAAATGAGTGGTGGATCCACAGGGTGTTATGGAAAGTGATTAACTGTTTGTTAGGTTTATTTTGGGTTTGTTATGTATTTCAGTTGAGGTAATGATGCACACGTCTAATATCATGTTTGCTGATGCCCTACTTAACCGTTCAAACGTGGCTAGATGTTCAGCGTAAAATAGTCAATCGATTTTGCAGGTTATAAATTTGATGAGCATGACCGTGACTCGGTCAATTTAAGGTTGCAATTTGCTCGCTATCCTGGTGCAAGGTCAGGTGGCGGGCATCGTGGCAAGCGTTGAAATAGCGGTTTTGCAGGTGATTAACGTTATCTTCCACCCGCTCGACTCTTTATTATTCATGACCGTTAGGTGCTGACTAAGAAAACTTCATTATAAAACAATGAATCACGCTAAAATCATTGAACGACGCTTCTCTGTAGGATTCGCTCAATTTGGAGAGGTTATGATAATGAGGAGTGATACAACAGCGTTGCGGTTTCGTGATTTACAAGCGCTTTCGTTAGGAACGACTTGAACCGTGTGGTTTTCGTTAATTCTGGTGCCATTGCTAGAGATGTGGAGTGTGCTTTTCGTTTAGAATGCTGTGAACTATTTTTGCGTTTAATTACTTCAGACTGTTTCGATATGCGTTTGACTAAATACTATTATCTTTATCCGTAGTTGGAGATGGTGTAAACTTCTGATTGTCCTGCCTTTTGGGCTTAATCTTGTGTTTCAAAGTATATTTATAGCAAGTGAGGTGATCTTCGAAGTAGGTTGTCTAAAGTTAAAAGCATGTGGTGTAATTTTTCAGTTCCACATTTTACTCAAATAATGCCCTAGTTTTCTCTTTTAAAACCTTTGTTTTTTCTTTTCAAAGAAAATAAGAAGAAAAAAAGGACATTTTTTGGCAGCTAAATATTATATTTCCTTTATTATTATTATTATTTTTGTTGTTTTGGGGGGGGGGGGGGGGGGTTGGTTATATGTTGAGTATTCGATTGCCTGTTTATAACTTTATAGTAGGCAGGAGATGCTAGGAAAACTCGTTTCTGCTGTGCTCCAGAGGCTGTAGTCAATTCCCTCATGCTCCAAATCCTATATCCCAAAGCCTGTGGGCCACTGTTACCTTAGAAAGTATTAATTTTGAATTCTTGATATTGGCCTGTACGTCTAGTGTCACTGCATATTTTCACAAATTAGGTCCATAGCTTTCTGGCACAGTGGATAATCTTAAAATACTCCTCCAATGGTGTTCTTGGATTTCCAGAATACATCATGCATTCCTCATATGAAAATTTTGGCTCAAAAGAGCTTTGTGAAGTTCTCCAAAGTTGAGCTTAGGCCAAACCTATTTTCTTATCCTTTGCTAGAGCTACCGATGCCCCGAGTTTGTGAGGACCATTCTTGACTCTTTAAAACTGGATGCTAGAGTCTGTGATGGAGAATGGGAAAAGGTTGTGTTATAACACCCCTTAGAGCAAGTAATGGTATTAGTTTTTGGACAAGGTTAATATTTTCAGGGTATTTGTAGCCATCCTTTTAAGTAGCAGAAAAATTTCCTAAGGCCTGATAAAAATGTGGTTGTGATGTGCCCTATTTATGATTTCAGTCAATTGTTGGAGTGCAAATTTATTAGAAAAATGCTCTAGTTGTTCATGCCCAGTGCTCCATTCAAGCATGCGGTAGAAAACAAGAAATTTGGATTAGCATGGGCTTGGTTCTTTCAAATATTTTCCTGGTTTTTACATATTCTAGATGTTTTGAGTTCATCATTTTTCTTTTCTTTTTGGTTTTGTGGAAAGGGATTATTGTATGGGATCTAATGGTTACGTAAGACGCTATGCTGGATTTGCAGCATAGGTTACTAAAAAGAGTGTAGTTATATACTTATAATGCTAAATTTTTTATTACATATTATCACAGACCTTGGACCTTGAAAATTGATGTGATAATTTTAGAACACATACAAAAAGAGTAATGCATAGTGTTACTATTGCGACTGGACACGTCATAGTTTGAGTTTTATCTATTAAAATTTGCTATTGATTAATAAATAAAAATAAAAAATAAAAAAAAGAAAAGAAAAAAAAGAAAGAAAGAAAGAAAGGAAATAGAAAAGAAAACTATCCTTGCATTAAAGGTATATAAAAAATGATGAGCCCCGGTTTGATGAAAACCATTTTCTCACCACATCACCGGTCCCTTGACATTCACCTTCTTTGCCTTATCTTACGTACTTTCAATTCTCTAAACTAGCGGCGGTGTAAGGAGTTGAGAAGGCAACATCACAATCAATCAAATCGACATATTCATGAGGAGTCGAGAAGGCAACATCACAATTAATCAAATAAAAAATTTCCTTCTTTTTAAATAATTTAAATTTGGGGCACATCAGCTTTTCGTACTTAAATCAATATAGGCACCATAAGAGTAAATATTAATGACATCAGCTTTACATTAGACATTCAAGCAACTACAAAAAGTCCTTTTTAAATAATTTAAATTTTGCAAAATACAAAAAGTGCTTAATTTTGCACATTTTAATAAAAAAAATCCCACATCAGTCTTTGCAAGAGTGTGTAAATATACACAATTGCAACAGCAATCGTGCATATATGTACGGTTACTGTAGCTTTTTTTTTATACATTATTTTAATTTTTTTTTTCTCTTCCCTCTTATTCTCTCTTCCCCTGACTTTCTTTTCAACTCATAATCTCTGTAAATGATAACCCTTACCGCTAACCACACAAACCTAGCACCACCACCCACATCACCGCAACATAGCACCACCAAACACCACAACCGCAACCTAGCACCACCAACCACCACCACCACAACACAGATACACCACAAAATCAATAAAAAATTAAACAAACTCACACATGGTCACTCCACAAAATCAATCAAAAATCAAACACACTCACACACGGACACACCAACAAAGACAGAGCATTTTTGTGAACTTGTGGCTGTGGGTCGACTAGAATCATGCTTGTGGTGCTTTGATTGTGAATTGTTGCTTGTGGATCGTTGATCGATGATCGTGGATCCGTGGATTAGTGGATCGTAGATTGGAGAAGCAATTTTATAACCGTCGCCATCGCTGTTGCTGCATGTGGATCAGTGATGTGGATTGGTGCCGGTGGTGTAGATAGTTGCTTGTGGGTCGACGGAGTTCGGTGGTGCTAGTGGGTTTTGATGGTTGTGGTGCTTGTGATTGAGTGTTGATCTGATCGTGAGAGAAAGAGGAAGAAAGAAGAGGAAGAAAAAGAAAGAGGAAACAGCAGAGAGATAAGGCAAAAGAAAGAAGAAGAAAGAAGAGGAAGAATAAGAAAAAAGAAACGGCAGAGATAAAATAATATTAAAAAAAGAATATAAAAATATTATTTATATAAAATATAGTGTATAATATATGGATTGATGTGGGTGTTTTGAAAAAAATGATGGTGTAAAATAGAAAAATGAGGTTTTTTTTTTTTTTTTTTTTTTGTAAAATAGATGAAATCTTTTAGAAGAATTGATGCGGTTGCTCTAACAAGTAGATTGAGTGCAAAGTTTGCATAGAAATTTAATTGGTTTGTTTCTAACACAATCATTGGACAAACACCAAAATCAATTTCTATATAAATTCAATAGTTGGAGTGGGGATTTGAATCCTAGATGTTTCATTTAAAAAAATCAAGAGATGCCAATTAGTTAAGTTACAAAGTTCTTGACAACACCAAAATCAATTCACAAGAACCTAAAATATATAATAATGTTGTCAAGAGCCCTATAACTCACTTGATACTTCTTGATTTTTCTAATAGAGATGTTAGGGTTCAAATCTCCATAATTATTGAATTATATATATATATATATATATATAGGAAGTGAATTTATTCACACAAACATGAATTAGAGATAAAGTTGAATTTGTTGATGAATGAATGTTTAGAGGTAGGATGGTTTGAGATATAGGTGTGTTAGTTTTGAAAAGTGTTACGTTTACAACAATTTTTTAGGTGGTAAATTGTTATTCATTCTAATTTGAACCTATCACTAAAATTACTTTTTTTTTTTCATTAGTAACAGTTAATAATAATTTATCACTTAAAATTTGTTGTAAAAATATTGTATACATTGTATTTCTCATTAATTTTAGAGGACTATGATAATGGGGAAACTGTGTCTTTGGGTTGAAGTTACGGACAAAAACGATTTGTGGTGACTGACAGCTTGAAGATGAGCATTTGGCTGGGTTTGAGTCGGCAGATAAGATAAGATCCCAATTTGTTGATGATGAAACATGGCTTTAGTGAAGAAGTTCAATGAGGTTTTGATTGAAGGCACTAAGGCAGCGCAAGCGGCTGAGTTGATGTTTCTCATCATTGCCATTGTAGGTAGTCTACATTATGGGGGAAAATTATTGTGTACTCTCGAAGTACCATAAATGTGTACTCTCTCACACATAAATAATAGGTTCCATTAATTAAATTTATGGTGGAACTCATCATTTATGTGAGAGGAGGGAGTACGTATTTATGGTACTCCGGGAGTATTTAATAATTTTCCCATTATGAGAATTTTTTCTCAAAATAAGATATATAAATTAATTCCTCACTTGACATGTCAATATGTTTATTTATTAGTTGCTAATGTGTTGACAATATGTTTATCTATTAATTCCTCACAAGGATTGTCTTGTCAGATTGTAAAAACCCTTGTAATAAAATGTCATATTTGAAAGCCCTATGTAGGGCATGTATTTGGTAGGGCATGTATTTAGAGTGCAAATCTTCTATCCCATTCTATATTCCACAAATAAAAACTTGATACATGACCACCTATTTAATTACTTGCTAATTTTATGCCTTTCTTAATTTAGTTACATTAATTAAATAAAAGCTTAAAAATTAAAACACTACAGTCAATACATCTCCACCATCGGGCATGGGCACCACCACCATCTTTCACTGGCGCCACATCCCCACTACCACCCCACCAACCATTGCTGGCTCCACTAGCAATCGCAGATGCGTTCAATGCTGCCAAACACAACCATTCACTACCACCATTATTGGGTATTGGTATTTGTTATTATTGGCAGATATTTTCTATAATTAAAACTTGTTAAGAGATTTGAAGAAGATAAAGAGGTGGTGGATACCCATCATGGTAGTTTTATGCTCCAATTTTTTCCTGTCGGTAGGGGATGGCGTACAACTTGTCAACATATTGGTTTAGAATGAATAAAGACTTTGGAAAGAACGCATAAAGAAGAAACAGGACAAAAGACTATTGCTAGTAAGGAAGAAACAGGGCAAAAGACTATTGCTAGTAAGGATTTCTTATCAAGAATTTTTGCTAACAAGTGGTGCCAATAAAAGATGGTGGTGGTGTTGATGGCGGGGACGTGTTGACTGTTGACTGTTGTTTTTGTTTTTGTTTTTTGTTTTGTTTTTTTTTTTTTTTTTTTTTGGTTTTTTTTTTTTCATCATTTAATTTAGATAACTGAGTTTAGAAAGGTAGAAAATTAGCAATTAATTAAAGAGATGGCCATGTGTCAAGGTTTTTTTTTTTTTTTTTTTTTTGTAGAATATATATATTAAATTCTATAACAAATTCTTTGATTTATAGCCTCCAATAAGGACATCCTATATCATCATATTACTACTAGCTTTATCACATGAGTTTTTGTGCGTGCGATGAGGTTCTTTTTTTTTTTTTTTATAAATATTTTTGGGTTTAGTGTTATAATTTTCTATTAATTCATCTCTTCTAATGTCATAAATTTTAGAGGCTTTCTAGAGTGAAAATTTAGCAATTTAGGATGGACATTTGAGGCCAAAAAAATTTGTAAGTAAATAAAAATTGAAGCAAATAATCATAGAGACTCAAAAAATAGCAATATATAAAAATTTAGATTGATTTGCAAACACTCTGAATTAAGTGAGAAAAAGAGAAATAAGAAATTTGGATTAAGTGGACAGATATCTAATACTTCTGTTTTTGTGACAAAGTTTATCTTTGATTTACTATTTTGTTTCTGTCTGTTGAAAAGATTGTGGTTGAAACGAAAAGATTGTGGTTGATATGTCACTTCGTGATATATATTTTCGTTTCAACCACAATCTTTTCAACAGACAGAAACAAAATAACAAAGCAAAGATAAACTTTGTCACAGAAACAAAAGTATTGAAAATCTGTCCAGTTCGTAGTAAAGATTTAGATCTAAGAAAAATTAGAATCTTCACTAAAGCAATAACATTAATTAAATTCATCAATGGTCAGCTATCCAAGCTTTATTCAAATAACAATAAGATAAAATCAAAGAAAAACTAATAAGTTAAAGAGATATAGGGTGAGATTTATACAGAAACCCAAAGTCTTCCTCAAGTAATCCTCAAACTCAAGCCACATGCATGTGATTCTTGAACCAGCTACACTTCAAACACTGTAATTAAATCGAAATATTAAATTTTGCAAAATATGATTTTTAATAGATAAAATTTGAGACAAACTTTAGTTTTGTAAGACTTGGGTCCCCCATCCCAAAATTTACTAAAAGATGATTTTTAATAGATAAAATTTGAGACAAAATTTAGTTTTGTAAGACTTAGCCCCCCAAACCAAAAATATTGGGGCGCCCCACCTCTGAGTTATGACTTGCCCATGTCCCCTTTCCAATTAGACTAAATTTTGTAAAACTTTCTCAATCCACCTCCCAAGTCCGAACATATTAGTCAGATTATTTTTTATTAATTTTTTTTAGCAATAGATTCCTTTGGAAACTTCTATCACTTTCCCCACAACTTTTTTCAACTTCATTTTCCTTACTAGCCACCCAAAAAATCTCTCATCATTTATCTTCAATATCTATCTTTAATTACCAATACCCTTTGAAAGAGGCCATTATAAAAATGGTATTGGCAACATAGTGTTCTCTAGCAAAATTAACAGGCTAGTAACTATAGATTTTTTTTAGAGGTACAAAATTCTTCCTCTCATTTTTCATTTCTATTTATTTATCTTATGGTTTATAATTTTATTTTCTTTCCTTTAATTTATTTTAGCCAATTGATAGGTTTTATTCACTATTTTGAATTTCACATTGGCTTCTACTCAAATTGTTTTTGTATTTGGCATTTGGAAAAACAAATCTTGAATATTTGTAGTACATGTTTATAACAAATTAGAAAAATTGTGTATATTATGTAGAGTTTAGAAATATGTAAAGATTTCATATAAGATAATCTTGTAGACATATAACTTCTATATACAACACATACACGCGTGTACACACACATATTTTACCTTGGAATTAAAAATTTATGATGTAAAAAAAGAAACTAATGTATTCTTGTTACGTAATTGATCCTATTCCTAAAACATGTGTAAGAGAAATCATTGGTTACTAAATGATGTATTTTTGACCTTAAGAAAAGTCTAGATCAAAAAAGGGAATCCTGTAACTTGTTTTAGATAGATAAGTTTCCAATTTGAAATGCATTGAAAAGTTCATGAACAACGATTCTATTGGGAGCCAAGAAAAATAAATTTTCAATAGCTAGAAAAATAAATGTTGGATTGCAACTCTCTCTATCTTGAGCTCCTGAAACAATGTTAATATTTCAAATAGCACTATCAAGGCCGGAATTTAATCTTGCTGATTGTCTTGCTAAATTGGCTCTGACATGTGTTGGTTACTAAATGATGTATTTTTGACCTTAAGAAAAGTCTAGATAAAAAAAGGGAATCTTATAACTTGTTTTAGACAGATAAGTTTCCAATTTGAAATGTATTGGAAAGTTCGCGAACAACGTTTCTATTAGGAGCCAAGAAAAATAAATTTTCAACAACTGGAAAAATAAATGTTAGATTGCAACTCTCTCTATCTCGAGCTCTTGAAGCAATGTTAATATTTCAAATAGCACTATCAAGGCTGGAATTTAATCTTGCTGATTGTCTTGCTAAATTGGCTCTGATATGTATTGGTTACTAAATGATGTATTTTTTACCTTAAGAAAAGTATAGATCAAAAAATGGAATCTTGTAAATTGTTTTAGGATAAGTTTCCAATTTGAAATGCATTGGAAAGTTCACGAACAACGTTTCTATTGGGAGCCAAGAAAAGTAAATTTTCAATAGCTGGAAAAATAAATGTTGGATTGCAACTCTCTCTATCTTGATCTCCTGAAACAACATTAATAATTCAAATAGCATCATCAAGGTCGGAATTTAATCTTGTTGATTGTCTTGCTAAATTGGCTCTAACATGTATTGGTTACTAAATGATGTATTTTTTACCTTAAGAAAAGTCTAGATCAAAAAAAGGAATCTTCTAACTTGTTTTAGATAGATAAGTTTCCAATTTGAAATGCACTGGAAAGTTCATGAACAAAGTTTCTATTGGGAGCCAAGAATTTTTTTTTTTCAATAGCTGGAAAAATAAATGTTGGATTGCAACTCTCTCTATCTCGAGCTCCTAAAACAATGTTAATATTTCAAATAGCACTATCAAGGTCGGAATTTAATCTTGCTGATTGTCTTGCTAAATTGGCTTTGACATGTAATGTAATGTGTGTGTATATTTATATACACATGCTTCAGTCTCATACACTTGAACCCAATTGGATAGGAGCATTTCACAATTTGAATCAATTTGGGGAAAAAAAAGAATAGGTTAACATTCAATTTAGTCTCCCAACTTTATTTTAATTATCAAATTATTTCTTAAGTTTTAAATTTTGTCAATTTGCTCCACCACTTTAGAAAAAAAAGTCAATGCGATCATTGCTGTTTAAACTTTTTTTTTTTTTTTTTTTTAAGTTAAAATTTTAATTCAAAACATTTATGAGATGCGTTATTTTGTTCTTATTGATAACTTGATAGTTGAGGAGGGGGATCTAGACGTTTTTGTTGGAAACATTAAAAAATTCTAGTTAAGCTATAAGGCTCTTGGAGAGTTGTGCTATTTAATAAATCTTAGTATTTGATAGGTATTTTTTAATATAAAAAATACAAACTAAAGAAAAAGTTTAAATAGTTTCTTATGCAGACATATTTGGATGGATATATCATATTGACTCGTTTTGATAAAATGAAGGATTAAATTAACCGAAATTAAACCTCAAATTAATTTGACAATTAAAGTGACTAAGTTCAATTTCAATCTTGCCACACATTTCAAAATGATCTCTATCCTTTAGATTGTTTCAATTTAGTCCATATATTTGAAGTTTGTACTAAAAGGTCCCTATTATTAATTCTTGTTTTGATTTTGAGTTGAGATTATTCAACAAAATCCCATGCATTTTGAATCTTTGATAACAACAAAGTAGGGAGGGGATTGGTTATTCAAATTATTTGTTTACTTCTTTTATGTCTATTGAGAGAGAGTGTGTGTGTGTTAACAACATGGATCTTTTTGATACAAACTTCAATATATAATGACTAAAATGAAATTGTGTACTAAACTTAACAACATGAATGAGAACCATTTTGAAATAAGAGACAAAAATTGTACACTAAATGTGTCAATAAACCTTGAATTTTAAAATTTTTCTCAAATTCATCTTTACTTCAAATTTTTTATTGTTTGGCTAGCTTAGAATAAATTTAAGAACACATTCAATTTTATAATATGTTGATATGACCGATTGTAAGTGCATGGTAGATACTTTTTGCCCACCACTTTTAACATGGGTTTATCACTTTTCTAATCAGCTTAACAATCTATCACTTTAGTAAATTGAAGATTTGATTGTGAAATTAGGGATGCTCATAAGTCATAATATTGTTGTGAGACTTAATAATTAACATCCAATTATCCATATACAAAGAGACTTGGCCATTCTAGATAGAGATTTTCCTAGATTTCGTCTCTACTCTAGACTTTTTGTAGTCGTAGACTCATAGCTGGTTTGAGAAACAAGTATCCATAGTCAAAAAGTCCAAAACTACAACACTGTTTGAATGAAGACCATTGTGAATAGAATATACAATGTCGGGGCAGAAAAGTTGCCATTCTTGCTCGTTTAATAAGACTTCTAATTTTCCGTTTTCAGTCAAAGGAATTAGGAATATACATCACAGCTAAAAAACAAGGTGTCTATAATTAATGGATAATCAAATTAGGAAAAATATGTATACATAATTTTTGTTAACTTTTACCCTCTGTCTGGATCAAGGGAATGTGAGCCCAAATGATGAATTTTTCATTAAATTTAGCTCTCTCTTTTTCTTTTTTCTTTTTTCCTCATGCTATTCAAATTGTAAAAAAGAGTTAATTTCTCTTCATTTTCCTCCTCTTCTCCTCAAATCAAACATAAGATTAATGTGACACAGGAATGGAACTAAGTGCATCCAAATTTACTAAAATATGGTTTTTAATAGGTAAAATTTGAGACAAAATTTAGTTTGGTAAGACTTGGCCCCAAAACCAAAAGTATATGGCCCCCCACCTATGACTTGTCCATGTCCTCCTCCCAATTAGACTAAATTTTGTAAAGCATTCTCCGTCCCCCTCCAAGTCCCAACACCTTAGTCAGAGTTTAGTTTTATTTTTTTTAGCAATAGATTCCTTTACAAACTTCTATCACCTTCCCTACAGCTTTTTTTCAACTTCATTTTCCTCACTAGCCACCAAAAAATCTCTCATCATTTGTCATCATCACTTCATCATCACTTGGTGTTTTACTCTTCTCACATTAGTTTAAGCTCTCTTCAATATCTATCTTTGATTACCAATACCCTTTAAAAGAGGCCAAAACAAAAATGGTACTGGTAACGTAGTGTTCTCAAGCAAAATTAACAGGCTAGTCACCATAGATTTTTTTTTTTGGAGAGGTATAAAACTTTTCCTCTCTTTTTTAATTTCTATTTATTTATCTTATAGTTTATGATTTTATTTTATTTTCTTTCCTTTAATTTATTTTAGCCAATTGATAGGTTTTATTCACTATTTTGAATTCTATATTGGCTTCTACTCAAATTGTCTTTGTATTTGACATTTGCGAAAACAAATCTTGAATATATGTAATACATGTCTATAACAAATTAGAAAACTTGTTTATATTATGTAGAGTTTAGAAAGATTTAAAGTTTTCGTATAAGAAAATCTTGTAGACATATAACACACACACACACACTAATGTACTAAGACATACATGCATGCATACACACGTAAGTATGTATATATGTATGTACGATGTTGTACTTCGAGTTTTTCTTGAATTAGAAACTAATACGATAGTTCTTCTTCTTTTTTGTAGATTAATATTTTGAAATTCTAACACCAATTAATTAGAATAATACAACAAAATAAAACTCTTTTTTAAGGGAAAATCGATAGTAAATTCTATCTGTTCATGTTCATAATCAAGTACTTGCTTCCTTCATCAAGGTTGCAAAGCAAAAGTCTTGACTTTTTGTTTTTGTTTTTTGGTTTAAGATTTCATATATTATATATATATATTTATATATATATATATATATATATATATATATATATATTTTAAATATAAAGTATGAAATATAATGTATTCAAAATTGGACATATGTTAACGAGTGCCCCAAAGACGGGAAATTATTGTGTATTCCCGGAATACCATAAATGCGTGCTCCCTCCTCTCACATAAATGGTGGGTCCCACTAATTAAATTAATGGTGGGACCTACTATTCATGTGAGAGGAGAGAGTACGCATTTATAGTACTCCAGGAATACCTAATAATTTTCCTCCAAAGACACAGGTTAAAGACCGATAAATGCTTACAAAGTCATTGTGGTTGTATGTCTTTTTTTGGATATATGTGTATAATTTAAATTTATTATTTTTTAAAAGTGAAAACTTAATTAATGTTCTAAGGAAATTTGTTAATGAATATATTTAAGAAAGGTTTTATGAAAAAAGAAAAAAAAAAAAAGGATATGTTTGGTAATAATTTTTGTTTTCTATTTTCAAAAACCTGTTTTTGGGAATATAAAGAAAAATCAATTTTCTTGTATTTTTTAAATCAAAAACATGTTTAATTAGTTGAAATTGAAAAGATAGTTTTTTGAAGAAAAAATAGAAAATACTAAAATATGTTATTACTAGAATTTGAACTCTAATGCTAACTTATTAAATGAAACAAATTTATTAAATTAAATGCGTGTTTTCATTGACTTTTAAAAATTAGAAACTGAAGTGAAAATAACATTTTGCATGTTTTCAGTTTCCTTCACAAATTGAGTTTTGAGAATGGTTTTTGTTTTCTGTTCATTTTGGGTTGTCAAATAGTTTTTTAGTCACAAAAATAGAAAATTGATTTTGGAAATAAAAAACTAAGCACAAAAGTAGAAAATTGATTTTAGAAATAAAAAACTAAGGGGGAAAAAAAGTTACCAAATATTTCCTAACGGTTTTCCAATTTTCCATAAAAGTGGCATAATTTTTTTTTTAAATTGTTTATTAGCAATTGTCCTAGGGCCACTCTTTAACATGAACTTTTTAAAGGAAAAACTTTTAGTCTTAAGTATTCTTGGAGTATTGAGAAATGATATTTTCTCCTTTTAACATTTATGATGGACTTCATCAAAAATTTAATAAATAAACTCTACATAAATGTAAGAGGATTAAATATCATTTTCCGTCTAAAAACACCAAAATAAATTACTTATTTCAAAGAATATATAAAGATTTATTTAAAAGCATTAAATACATCTTATTCCCCATCTTATCCAATAACAAAGATTCTTCAAAATGTAACGATGCTTTAGTAAGAAAGTTTTAATCTTCTAGATGTGGGGTCCTTTTAATAATGTCATGCTGAGAATCTTTGACAAGTAGAACTCTTTTGTAAACGTGACTCATGTGAGTGTTAAAAGGTAGTTAATGGGTTAGGGTAGGTCCGTGTGAAATCATTAAATGGTAGCTAATGACTCCATGTGGGTAGGTCACTTATATTGACGGTGGTGAAGCGGTGCGGTTGTCGCTTTACCTGTGGTGGTCCTAGTGGCTCGAGTCATAAATGGTCTTTTGACTATCTGGAAGCTCACCATTTTTTGGTGCTGCATTTTTCTTTTCTTTTCCTTTTTTTTTTTGGAAAAACATTACATGAGACAAAGAAAATTTAGAAAGATAGGATTTCTCTTTTTTAATTTTTGCAGGAAATACGATCAAATTCCATTCCTTATCTCCTCACGATTCTTCGTCAAACTTGCCTTAATTTTAGGAAGAATTGACCCTTTTTTATAGGGATGAAGTTTGGCTCAATATCTTTTCCAAGAATTGGTATTCATTAATTTACCAATCCATTATCTAATAAATTATAAAATTATTTAGAGTAAAATATTATTTTTTGTCCCTAAACTATCACAAAAGTTCGTTTTTCGTTTCTAAACTCTTCAATAAGTTTTGATTTTCGCCCCTCCATCTATTTCTGTTAGTTTATGTTTCATGTGATTTGATGGAGGGTTAATGTGATACCTGACTTGGTATAAAATGAAAATTAGTCTAAGTTAAATACTACATCAACACTCTATTAGGTCACGTAAGACATAAACTAACAGAAATAGATAAAGGGACAAAAATCAAAACATTTTACTAAGTTTAAGAATAAAAAATGAACTTTTATGATAGTTTAGAAATGAAAATAATATTTTATCTTATTATTTGTGTATTATTTAAATAAGTCATATATTTTATTAAATAAATTAAAAATTATACTATTAAAAATCTAAAATTAAACTAAACATTATGGATTTAGTAGGTTGGAGCAAAATAATTTTAATCATGTTGGGCGCCGAATTGTTTCTTTTGACTATATCTTTATCATCATTTTCCTAATAAAAATAGTATAGGTAGGCGAAGTGATGGTGCTGAAAAGTTGCAACTGTAGTCTGTAATAGTATAGTGGAAAAGTTGGCCAAATTGTCTTTTCCTTATAATATTGTTGCAACTTTAAAATGACAAAGACCATGGGTGTGTTTGGATTGAGATTATTTTTGCTGAAACTGAAAACTGAAATTGAAAACACTGTAGCGAAATAATTTTTAAATGTGTAAATAGTACTGTGGGACCCATTTTTAATAAAAAAGTAGCTGAAAAGTGTAATTTGTGGGACCGTAAACAGTGCACAGATACACTGTTCACAGTTGACAAAGTCAACTATTGCGGCTGAACAAAAAAAAAAAAAAAAAAAAAACGCAGCTCAAAAAACGTGGACGCAGAAATAATTTGGATCCAAACGGTCACCATATTAGCTTTCATCGTGATGCACAATGCTTGTGCCTACTGTCTAGCATTGCGATATCATATAAAATTTTACAATTTTTTTCGTGAATATTTTACATACTATGATCGCTTAGATTTACCATGACTATGATTGATTTCTAATCATTTTGTCATGAACCTATTATTTTTTGTTTACCGTTCACAGTTTGCTATGAAAACAATTGTGACAAAAATGATAGTATTTTATAGGATCTTTGAATTTTTGGGAATGCACAATTCTTGTGCTTACTGCTTGGCATGGGACATGAATGGCTTAGCTGACTTTTCCACTTCTAGAAGTGTTTACTGTTTAGTCAAGCAATACATGATAATGACACAACAGTCCTTCTTTATTCTTTAATAAATTGCTTTTTATTTCACAATTTTTGAGGTAAAATGTTACTACAATTGATGCACAACAATCATTAGGACATACAACGAATAGTTAGATATTACTAAAAATAAGTTAGGGGCATAATAAAAATTTAAAATAATTTCATAATATTTTAAAATTAGTGTACCATCTCACATATGGACTACCATAATTTTTAATTTTTAATTTATTTACTTATATGTGAGGAGAAAAGTAAATAGGTTAAATTAGGTGAAAATAGTCAAATAGCATCTTTTTGCAAACTATGTTGCAATCTACCACTATTTCGAAAATATGTAAGGATCTACCACTTTTTGAGTACTCAAGTTTGGCGAAATCAAGTTTTTCATGGTACTCAAGTTTCATGAATTCGAGTACTATGGAAAAATTTTCCGGAAAATTTGAAGTATATTTTTTCAAAGAATTCGAGTTTTTGGAACTTGGGTTTCATGGCAAACTTGAGTTTCACAAACTCGAGTTTCAAAATGATGGTAGATCCCTATATATTTTCAAAACAGTGGTAGATTGTTAATTTTTTTGCTAAATAGTGGTAGTTGGCCATTTTCACCAGTTAATCTATCTATACTATCTATAAGAGGATTTCCCTCTTTGGATTGTATTTTTATGTGGTTTAGAAATACCCCTAGATTTTATATTTAACGGTGACCTAAATTAGAAATAACCTGGTAAAAATATATTTCAAACTCCACTTAAAATACGTATAAAATAGGACACCCTTCTACTAATCTATATCTTCAAAACAAACCTATCCAAAAAGAAAAAAAATTTAAATAAATAAAAACTTCTCAATGCACTTTGACAAATAGTTTAATTTTTCTGCTTTTTTAAATAAATAAAAAAAATCAAAATAGTATAATCTCTCTAAATGACAGCTCTAAGGATTTTTATTTTATTTTTGGATTGTGTCATAATCTAAAATTTGAAATGAATGAAAAATTATGACACTAAACCAAAAAAAAAAAAATTTAACTGAACTTTTGTTTGGTTCAAAAAATTCCCTCATTAATGAATGATAACTTCTCTTAGAAATAAGACCATAAATATCAAACGAATAACTAATCTATCTATACTTTCTACAACACTTACAATTACTATAATTTTGAAGAACTCTTAAAATGTAGGCTTTTTTCTTTTTTCTTTTTTTGCCTTCACATTCATCTTTTTATTCCCTAAAATTTAGCAATTTTTTTACTCATTTTTCATATGAATAAAACACCTCTAGATTTTTTTTTTTTTTTTTGAACTAAAAGAACTCCTAAAATTCTGCCTTCTTTCCCCTCACATTCATCTTATTTTTTCTACCCAATATTTTCTCTATATCACTACATTACTTTCAAACACAAGATTAAAAAAGAAATTACAGTTATTGCTTAAATTATTATTATTTTTTAAAATTGAATAGCCTCTATGCACACGCATTTGGGAATAAAATCTTGGTCCATGTGAAAGCCATTTAATATATATGAAAAAGGTCAATTAAATATTAAAATATAAGAAAGAATAAAACTTAAGTAGTTAAGTATAGTTCTTATGCATTGTATTTTAATTTTTTAATTAAACTCCAACTTTTATCTTTCCAAGAGAATACAAGACTGTGTTTGGACTTTGGATTTAATTAAAAAATTTATAAAATTTCTCCAAAATAATATAAAATAAACTGAATAAAAATTAGATGAAATTTCATCCAAAAATTATTGGATGGCCTGCTTCCTTTGGTGTCGTATACTATCTTAAATAATTATTATAAAAATACAATTAGCTCAACGGATAAATTATTTTATGGTTGAATAAGAGAATTGAGGTTCAATTCCCACTACACCAAAAACTAATTGGTGTCTTGGTCTGATTATCTGAAATAGATGATCAAAAAGTTTGTTGGGTACTTATTAGTTTTACACATTTTTTTTTAGAATCTTTTAGAATCATAGACTTAGTCAAGTTTATAAAATTTCTCCAAAATAATATAAGATAAACTGAATAAAAATTAGATGAAATTTCATCCAAAAATTATTGGATGGCCTACTTCCTTTGGTGTTGTATACCATCTTAAATAATTATTATAAGAATCCAATTAGCTTAATGGGTAAAAATTTTTATGGTTGAATAAGAGATATGGGATTTAATTCCTGCCTACTCTAAAAACTAATTGGTGACTTGGTTTGATTATCTGAAATAGATGGTCAAAAAGGTCGTTGGGTACTGATTAGTTTTACACATTTTTTTTTTTAGAATCTTTTAAAATCATAGACTTAGTCGAGTTTTACGCGTTAATACTAATTTAGTTGAGTTCCCGCACGATGTGCGGTGCAACTCATTGTTAGTTTTCTCCAATATTTTAATAAGATTTAGTTTAACTGGTTGGCATCTCAATTTTTAATAGAAACATTTAGATTCAGACCCCTCACCCTCAATAACTTTCCTTGTAAAAAAAAGGTAATCTTTAGTTATTTTATAGACAAAATAGAAAGACATTAAGAATAATGTAATGATTTGATCATAGTATATATATATGTGTGTGTGTGTGTGTGTTTTTAAATTGAAAATTGCATGATATATTGGGTCATATTAATAGGCATGTTTCATGCCTACAAAAAATGCAAATATCCTTCAATTATTTTTTTTACATTCTGGATTTTGTGTTAGTAAAGTAATTTTTTTTCCCTTTTTGTTGGACATTGTTTCAATAATTGCAAAGACAACTAAAATTTTAGCAAGAATACAATATTTCAAATCAATTGTTCCTAAAAAAAAAAAAAAAAAAATCAATTGTTTCTCATATAGATCTTAGAAAAATGATATTAAAATTTCATTATGCTTAAAATAATTAATATAACAAAATAAACATATTCATTCTATTAGTTATCTTTCTAATTACATAAAATAAATAATACAATGTTAGTTCCACACACACACACACACACACACACACACACACACACATATATATATATATCACATGTCATTGAAAGGAATCAGGAAATTTAAATGGTTAAGATTATTTTTTAGTAAATTCACAAATATTTATTTATTTATTTAAAGTTTTTGTTTCAATTTTTTTCAAAGTAACTAAACATGAGGAATAATGTCATATTGAAATCTAATATTATTATTCCAACTAAAAATTATTTCTTAAATAAAGTTTATAAAAATAATCTTATAAATTCATTTAATATAAATAATTAATGCACAACTATAGATAACTAGTCGCTAACCCGTGCTATGCACGGGAACCTACCTATTTGTGAGGTAGATTAAAATAATTTTATAAAATCTTAAATTGATTAAGAAATTACATTATTGTATGATTTGCTCTTATATGACTTCAATTTGTGTTACAATTTGATGAAGAAGCTATTGCTTGAACGTGCAATGGCTTACAAAAAATTTGTTAGACAATTTCAAATACTGCAAAAAAATAATTCAAAATTTTAGATATTAAAACTTCTGAAAGACCAAAAAATGTTAAAGAATTAGATGATTCACTTCTTACACATTATTGAAACAAAACAAGATATATATAACTAAACAATAAAGAAATATAAAAGAAAGATGGGTTACATTCAAAAGAATAATTCCAATTATTGCAAGCTTTTTTATATTGTAAAAAAGGGCTAAAGCGAGTTTGGTAATTCATGTATGAAAATTTATTTTTGAAAAATAAATGAAAAACTATAAAATAAATTTTTTATAATAAAGTAGAGCAGAAGAAAATAACATAAGAAGATCTCATACCTCTACTCGGCTTTTAAAAAAAAAAAATATTGGGGTTTGCATTGCTTTTATAGTGTTCATGATTAATCTCGCAAATTTGGAGATAAATTGTCAACGTTTGAGTTTGAGTTTAAGTTGGACTTGTTAGAGAGATAGAGTTTCAGTGTTTGTTAAGTTTGATTAAACAAAAATAATTGTGTTTAAAAAAAAGATGAGTTTCAGTTTAAGTTGAACTTATTAAAGAGATAGGGATTCGCTCTTTGCTAAGTTTGGATTAATCAAAAATAATTTATTTAAATAAAATGATAATTTTATTTAAATATTGTACTGACGTGAAAAATTGTGAAAGTTTTAGAAGTTTCTGTTATATATATATTAGTATATGAATTTACTCTATTAGTTAATTTAATGAACTAATAATTTGCTACAAATGCAAACTCTTTGAAGTAGAAGTCTAAATAAAAAGAATTTTAAAAAATACACCATTTGACACAATTTTATACTCTCCAACATGATCTCTTTACTTTTATATACTCCATTCGTCCCACTTTGTTTGTCCTGTTTGAAAAGTCATACTTTTTAAGGGAACTTTTTAAGGGAACATCATTTATTATCTTGTCTACATTTTAAAACTGTATATGTTTCCAAAATTATCTTTAAATAAATTTATTAAAAAATTGAATTAGTAAATAGAAACATTAGTAAATTAATGATTTTTATTTTTAGAAATAGGACAATATTTTAGGACATCCCAAAATGGAATAGATAACAAATAAAGTGAGACAGAGGGAGTATATATATATATATATATATATTGATATTGATTGCCAGGGGTAATTAGGATTACTGTGTTTGTTTTTATCTAAAACACAAAAAGAAAAAAAAGAAAAAAAGAAAAAGAAAGAAAGAAAAGGATTCTATGTTTGTTAGGATTCGGATTCTATTTTGAAACTGACTCTTTCACATTAACTACAAGAACATCACGTCCCTCTCCTCAGCATCTCCAATAGACTCTCTAAAACATATATTGGAGAACAAACCCAAAAAAATAGAAAGAAAAAAAAAGAGACCTCAAACAGCCTCACCAACTCCAAATTTGTTTTTAGAGTTGCTACAGTAACTCTTTTGAAAGCATATTTAGCAGAATCGGTAAATTTTTGTACTGTTTAGAGAATAAACAGTGACTTTTATCTTTATCTATTCACTTTTTCAAATACACTTTCCAACAGACTATCTATCTCATTCAAATATTATCTTTTTATTCATTATTTATTTTTTTTAATAATTATACATCTTTCAACATTTTTTTATTCAACACTTAATTATTATAAATAGAAAAAAAGATTTGAAGAATAAACAGTACCTCATGATAAACTACTGTTCATGAGAAAAAAACATTCAACGTGTAGAGAGTCATTGGAGATCTAAACCAAACCATTTTTCCCTATTAAAAAAAAATCCGGCTGAATAAAAGAATGATTCTCTCTCCCTCATCCCTCTGCCTTTCTCTCTTCTCTTCTCTTTGTTTCCTCACTCTCTCACTTCTCATCAGAGAACAAAGGCAGCTCTCTCTCAGAGCCTTGAAGAAAGAAAAACCAAAGACAATTTTACTCACAAATTGAGAAAATGAGAAAAAAAAAATTCAAAATCTTTCTAATTTTTGTAATGCATGCATTCTCTTATTGAGATCAGAATCAAAGGATTTTTTTATCCCAGAAAAATTTTTGAAGGCAAAGATCTTTCTCCTCCTCTTCTCAATCAAAACACACTACAATCTTATTCTCATAAAACCAATTAAATTAGAGCAACAAAGCTAAAAATCTGAACAAAGAAAAAAAAAATTACAGAGAAGACGATCTGACCAAATCCGGTCACATGCACAGAGTCTCAGCAAGTCGAACCATCAGCACACACCTCCACATGGACCACATCTATGAAAACCTTCTCAGTCTACTGTTGGAACTAGGACAACTTGACGAAAGACTATAGAGGCTGAAGAGGAAGAATCGGCTGGAAACAAAAAAGGAAAGGGGTGGAGAAAAAAATGAAAACGTGTGGTGTGTATAATTTAATGAATAATAAGAAATACAAAGAATTGGCCGTCTAATCTGTGTGATTATTGAAAAATTTGAAGAAGTTATTATTGAAATCTGGTTGTTGGAAATGAATTGAGTAAGAATAAATAAAGATTAAAAAATGAGCAATGAATGAATGAAAAAATAATATTTAAATGAGGTAGAGAAATGATAAATTGTCCGTTAGGATGTGTATTTAAAAAAGTAGTTAAGTAAAAGGTAAATGTTATTGTTTAATGTACAAATAGTACAAAAATTATTTGGACAAAAATTTAAAAAGACTACTGGAGATGCTCTTTTCCATCTCTCCTTATATATATATATATATATATACTTTAGGCCTAACTGCACATTATCCACTGCTATTTGATACCTCACATTCTTCTCAGTTATTTGTGCTGCTTACTCTAAAAATCAGTAATCACACATGCATTGAAGTTTTGCTTCATATAATCATGGGTGAGGTGTTTGATGGGATCGAAGATGATTCCTTGGAGGTCAAGGAAGAGTGTCCCATAAAACAAGTGGAGTTAACAGTGCCCAAAACTGATGATCCCACTATGCCAGCAGTGACATTCAGGATGTGGGTTCTGGGTGTTGCTGCATGTGTCATACTGTCTTTTGTGAACCAGTTCTTTTGGTATAGAAAAATGCCATTGTCAGTGAGTTCAATATCTGCCCAGATTGCTGTGGTACCCATTGGACACTTCATGGCCAAGGTGTTGCCAAAAGATGCTTTCTTTAAGGGTACACGGTTTGAGTTTACTATGAATCCAGGGCCTTTTAACATCAAGGAACATGTTTTGATCACAATCTTTGCAAACTCGGGTGCTGGCTCAGTTTATGCTACTCATATATTGTCTGCAGTTAGGCTCTATTACAAGAGGAGCCTCACATTTCTTCCAGCCTTCATTGTTATGTTAACAACACAGGTTTTATTCCTTTATTTCTAAATTTGATTTTGTTTTTTCTGTTTTTGTTTTTTAATTTCAAAGAGTTAAAGGAAGGGTTTTTAATGGTTATTTGATGATTTACATGCTGGATTGTGGAATATTTGACTGTTGAAATGTTTTATGCTTTCTGGGACATTAGAATTAAAGTGGGAATTTTAACACATGCTTCCAGCCTAATTTGAAAATTTAAAAGAATAGATCTGGAACAATAATATAATTTGGCACTCAATAATTTGTCAGGAAGACAATCTTGGAAACTCTATCTTGTAATACTTTAGCTATTATTGATTTTGAGGGTAATTGTAGGCTACTCAGTAAGATGAAAAAGTTAAATAAACATGGGATCCTTTGGGTTGAAGAATTTTGTTCCTGTGATGTTAAGTTGCAATATCTATCCCTAAGTTGTTTGCTATCAACTCACTTCCCAGATATCTAATGCAAATGTTAAAATAAAAATGTTATTTATGTAAATTTGATTTTATTGTGATAATGGCTATTAAAATGTTAATTTGAAAATTTCAAATCCTTCATATATTTTAAGTCTAATGTTGTAGCTCTCATGTTTAAACTGTAGGTGTTAGGGTTCGGTTGGGCGGGTCTTTTCCGAAAATATCTGGTAGAGCCATGGGAAATGTGGTGGCCATCTAACCTTGTTCAGGTTGCACTGTTCAGGTAATTGTACCTTTGTAATATTTGGTAATCATAATCAATGAACAGGTACATTCATAGTCATAAAATTGCTGTATCTTGATGGATGTAATATCACCATTACAGGGCTCTACATGAGAAGGAAAAAAGGCCTAAAGGCGGCATGACACGTACCCAATTCTTTCTCATAGTCTTGATCTGTAGCTTTGCTTACTGTGTCTTTCCAGGCTATTTTTTGGTCATGATAACATCTTTCTCTTGGGTTTGCTGGATTGCTCCTAAGTCTGTTCTTGTCCATCAATTGGGTTCTGGCTTACAAGGCCTTGGAATTGGTTCCTTTGGTATTGATTGGTCTACAATTTCCTCATACCTTGGTAGTCCACTAGCTAGTCCATGGTTCGCCACTGCCAATGTTGCTGTGGGATTCTTCCTTGTAATGTATGTGATGACACCCATCACATACTGGTTCAATGTCTACAATGCCAAGACCTTCCCAATATATTCTAACGGCCTTTACACAACAAATGGTTCAGAATATGACATTTTGAGCATCATTAATTCCCATTTTCATCTTGATCGTGCTACTTATGCACAGATGGGGCCTGTTCATCTAAGCACATTTTTTGCAATGACATACGGACTTGGATTTGCTACACTTGGTGCTACTCTTGTGCATGTTCTCCTTTTCAGTGGAAGGTAAGCATAACTTAAAGCATTCCATGAATGATGAAACTTCACAGTCCTTTTAGGAATTGCTAATTGTGTTAATAAGTAAAAAACAAATCAGATAATGCACAAAAAGGATCACACGTTGTAGCAACAGAATACACTTCTTTTTCATTCTTAAATTTCTAATGCTCCTTTAACAAAGGAAAAAAGGGTTCATTTCTGCTTGTTCTCTCTGATCATTCTTTTTTTCTTAAATATTGACTGCAGCAAGTTTGCGTTAATGGTAAATTAATTGTTGTTCCAACTTTTGTTAATCATCCTGCTACTACAAATGTTTTGCTATTTTCAACTCACTGGATTTCCCTTCTTTAAATTCCTCTTGATATCATTAGTCTCTGTAAAATAACTTCTATTTGGTGCAAAATGCCAGTTTTTGACAATATATCTCTGGTAAGAGTTTTCTGGAAGCCAAGTTCATTTTCACTTTTCACATACAGAGACCTATGGAAGCAAAGCAAAAGCGCCTTTGGAGGGAAAACAAAAATTGATATACATACCAAGCTTATGAAGAAGTATAAAAAAGTTCCCATGTGGTGGTTTCTTGTCATCCTTGTCGTTAACATTGGTCTTATAATGTTTGCATGCGAGTATTACAACGAGTCACTTCAATTGCCTTGGTGGGGTGTACTTCTAGCTTGTGCCATTGCCGTTTTCTTCACTCTCCCAATTGGTATTATCAGTGCCACCACAAACCAGGTAGATATATTAAACTTTACTGATGATTTTAGCTTTTTTTTTTTTACTAAAAAAAAAAAAAAAACTACTGAATTTTAATCTCTGGTAAAACAGACACCAGGTTTGAACATTATAACAGAATACGTTATTGGGTACATGTATCCAGAGCGCCCCGTTGCTAACATGTGCTTCAAGGTGTATGGATACATCAGCATGACTCAAGGTCTAACCTTTTTGGCAGACTTTAAGCTTGGCCACTACATGAAAATTCCGCCAAGATCAATGTTTATGGCACAGGTCAGTTTAGTTTTCTTAGTTCGCAAATTCATTATATATATAAGCACAATGTAGGAGTAATAACAATGTTCCGTAACTAAATTTGGTGGCATTTCCAGGTAGTAGGGACAATCTTAGCAGTAATAGTATACACAGGAACTGCATGGTGGCTGATGGAAACCATTCCTCACCTGTGTGACACCTCCATGTTGCCTAAGGATAGCCCCTGGACTTGTCCAATGGACCATGTCTTCTTTGATGCATCCGTCATTTGGGGACTTGTTGGACCTCGTAGAATCTTTGGAGACCTTGGCGAATATGGAAATATCAATTGGTTCTTTCTTGGTGGAGCAATTGCACCTCTCTTAGTTTGGCTTGCACACAAGGCATTCCCAAAGCAAAATTGGATCCGATTGATTCACATGCCTGTGCTGTTGGGTGCCACATCAATGATGCCCCCAGCTAGCGCGGTAAGCTTCACTAGTTGGATCATTGTTGGGTTTCTCTCTGGATTTGTGGTGTTCAAATACAAACCAGATATGTGGAAGCGTTACAATTATGTCCTCTCTGGTGGTCTTGATGCTGGAACTGCTTTCATGACTGTGTTGTTGTTCCTTGCCTTGGGTGCCACGCAAATTCAATGGTGGGGAAACAATGGGGAAGGTTGCCCCTTAGCTTCTTGCCCAACTGCAAAGGGGATTGCTGTTGATGGTTGCCCAGTTTTCTCTTGAAATCATATCATTGACTGACTTCAGTTTATTGAACCATTTCTTGTAAATAATTATGGGTTTTAAAGATATATACTCTTTTAATGTTTGTTTTTGGTTTGGATATATGATAGATATTTTTGCTTTTCAAGGTAGTGATACCATTCTCTTTCATTGTCACTGTCCAATTGTTTTTCATGGTTATTATCAAATAGTTTTTTATGCAAACATATTTGGCTGGATGGATCATATTGACTCATTTTGATAAAACGAAGGATTAAATTAACCGAAATTAAACCTCACAAATTAATTTGACAATTGAAGTGACTAAGTTCAATTTTAACCTTTGCCACATATTTCAAAATGATCTCTATCCTTTAGAATGTTTCAATTTAGTCCTTATATTTGAAGTTTGGGCTAAAAAGGTCTCTATTATTAATTCTTGTTTTGATTTTGAGTTGAGATTATTTAACGAAATCCCATGCATTTTGAATCTTTGATAACAACAACGTAGGGAAGGGATTGGTTATTCAAATTCTTTGTTTACTTCTTTTATGTCTATTGAGAGAGAGAGAGAGTGTGTGTTATCAACATGGATATTTTTAATACAAACTCTAATATATAATGACTAAAATGAAATTGTGTACTAAACTTAACAACATGGATGAGAACCATTTTAAAACATGAGACAAAAATTGCGCACTAAGGGTCTGTTTGGGATCTGCTTATTTTACTGAAACTAAATTTTTTTTGCTGAAAGTACTGTAGACAAAGGTAAAAGTTAGCTGAAATAACACAGTGAGACCTATGAATAGTACCAAAAAATGTAGTGGGGCCCATAAATAATAGAAAAAATAAGCTGAATAATAAAATAAACTGACTTTTTAATTTGGAGCCAAACACGCACACGCCCACACACACACACACACACATATATATATTTATATATGTATATATATATATATCTTACCTTGGAATTAAAAATTTATGACTTAAAAATTAAAAAAAAAAAAACTAATGTACTGAGACATACATACATGCATACATACGTATGTATGTATATATGTATGTACGAATATTGTACTTTGAGTTTTTTCTTGAATTAGAAACTAATACGTTAGTTCTTCTTTTTTTCTTAGATTAATATTTTGAAATTCCAACACCAATTTATTACAATAATACAACAAAATAAAACTCTTTTTTAAGGGAAAATCGATAGTAAACTCTATTTGTTCATGTTCATAATCAAATACTTGCTTCCTTCATCAAGGTTGCAAAGCAAAAGTCTTGACTTTTTGTTTTTGTTTTTGTTTTTTGGTTTAAGATTTCATATATTATATATTTTTTAATATAAAGTATGAAATATAATGTATTAAAAATTGGACATTTGTTAACGAGTGCTCTAAGGACACAGGTTAAAGATTGATAAATGCTTACAAAGTCATTGTGGTTGTATGTCTTTTTTTGGATATATGTGTATAATTTAACTTTATTATTTTTTAAAAATGAAAACTTAATGAATGCCCTAAGGACATTTGTTAATGAATCAATTTAGGAAAGTTTTTATGGAAAAAAGAAAAACAAATTAGGTTATGTTTGGTAATAGTTTTTGTTTTCTATTTTCAAAAACATTTTTTGGGAATATAAAGAAAAAATAGTTTTCTTGTATTTTTGAAATCAAAAACATATTGAGTTAGTTGAAATTAAAAAGATAGTTTTTTGAAAAAAAAATAGAAAATACTAAAATATGTTGTTATTAGGATTTGAACTCTAATGCTAACTCATTAAATGAGACAAATTTATTAAATTAAATGCGTGTTTTCATTGACTTTTAAAAATTAGAAACTGAAGTGAAAATAGCTTTTTGCATGTTATCAGTTTCCTTCACAAATTGAGTTTTGAGAATGATTTTTGTTTTTTATCAATTTTGGGTTGCCAAACAAGTTTTTTAGTCTCAAAAATAGAAAATTGTTTTTGGAAACATAAAATAAGGGAAAAAAAACAGTTACCAAGCATACCTTGATGGTTTTCCAATTTTCTATAAAAGTGGCATAATTTTTTTTTTTTTAAATTGTTTATTAATAATTGCTCTAAGGCCACTCTTTAATATAAACTTTTTAAAGGAAAAACTCTTAGGGTCTGTTTGGATAAAACTTATTTTGTTGAAACTGAAAATTGAAAACTGAAAACACTGTAGTATCTTAGAACATGATTAACATACGTTCTAACAAAAAGCATTAAATACATCTTCATCACCATCTTATCCAATAACAAACTTCTTCAAAATGTTATGATGTTTTAGTAAGAAAGTTTTAATTTCTAGATATGGGGTCCTTTTAATAAAGTCACGCTGAAAGTTTTTGAATTGTAGTACTCTTTTGAAAATGTGAGTAATAAATGGTGGTTAATAAGTTGGGTGTCGGTGGTGGGTCCATGTGAAACCATTAAATGGTAGCTAATGACTTCATGTGGATAGGTCACTTATATTGGCGGCGGTGAACCAGTGCGGTTGTCGCTTGACTTGTGGTGGTCCTAGTGTCTTAAGTAATAAAAGGTCTTTTGACTATGTGGAAGCTGCACCATCTTCTGGTGCTTCATTTTTCTGTTCTTTTCTCTTTTTTGGAAAAACAGTACATGAGAGAAAAAAATTTAGAAAGATTTCTCTTTTTTTAAATTTTTGCAGGAGATAAGATTTCTCTTTTTTTAAATTTTTGCAGGAGATACGATCAAATTCCATTCCTTATCTCCTCAAGATTCTTTGCCAAACTTACCTAAATTTTAGGCAGAGATGACCCTTTTTTATAGGGATGAAGTTTGGCTCAATATCTTTTCCAAGAATTTGTATTCTTTAATTTCCCAATCCATTACCTAATAGTAAATTATAAAATTATTTAAGGTAAAATATTATTTTTATCTCGAAACTATCACAAAAAAGTTCATTTTTTGTCTTTAGACTTTGTAAACCGTTCTGATTTTCATCCTATTGTTTATTTGACGGAGTGCTAATGTGGTACCTGACTTGGTATAAAATGAAAATTAGTCTAAGTTAAGTACTACATCAGCACTTCATTAGGTCACGTAAGACATAAACTAACAGAAATAGACAGAAGGACAACAATTAGAATGTTTTACTAAGTTTAAGAACGAAATACGAACTTTTGTGATATTTTAGAGATGAAAATAATATTTTATCAAATTATTTAAACAAGTGACATATTTCATTAAATAATTTAAAAATTATGCAATTAAAATTCTAAAATTAAACTACACATAGTGGTCTTAGTAGATTGGAGCAAAACAAATTTTTTTTATGGGCAAAATAATTTTAATCATGTTGGGCGCCGAATTTTGATGATTTCTTTATCATTTTGTAGGCGAAGTGATACAGCCGAAAAGCTGCAACTGTAGTTTGTAATAGTACAGTGGAAAAGTTGGCCAAATTGCCTTTTCTTTTATAATTAGCCTGGGCTGCACGTGCAACGCACGTGCTGTCTCCAATAGTGAAAAAATTAATATAGATTTTGTGTAAAATGGTGAATTTTGACTTATCTAATTTGAGTATATTAAAAAAGAAGTCTAAACATTCAACAAAATATTACAATATTTTTATAATATCTTCTTTTTTAGGATCCGAATAGAATTTTTTTTTTATTTTTTATTTGAGAGAAATGCTACATTCATAACATTTTTAGAACAAATTGTAAATGACAAGTTATTATTGGTTTTAAATTGATAACATTGTTATTATTATTCTCAAAACATTATTTTCAGTTATGGTTGGTCATAGTCTCATATTTTATTATTTTATTTCGACTTGTAAGAAATTGATACTTCAATATTTGTAAAAATATTGTGAAATTTATTGTGTCGGTATAACAATATATATGCTAGCTTACGTAAATATTTAAAAGAAAAAAAAAAACACAAACCGATTACTAGGAAAAAAAAAAAAACTTTAGGCAGGGTAGAAATTAATGTTAAAATATTGTGTTATTTGTGTTATTTGTTCTATAAGAAACTGAGATCTCAACAATTGTGAAAATATTGTGATAATAATAAGTGTTGTAACACTTTCTTAAAACATTTATTTTCAGTTGTGATTAGTCACAGTCTCATATTTTATTATTTTATTTCGATTGGTAAGAAATTGGCACATCAATAATTATGAAAATATTATGAAATTTGTTATGTCAGTATAACAATATATATGCCAGCTTACATGAATATTTCAAAGGAAAAAAAAAAACACAAACCAATTACTGAAAAAAAAAATAAAATAAAAATTAGGCATTGTAGCTACAATGCCAGTTGAATAAACTAAAAGCACTGTAGCTTCAGTGCTATCCATCAATAATAGCTTACCTATGATTTGTTGTGAAATTAATGTTATTATGTTGTAAATTTAGCATTTTTTTATTTGATATATAAGAAATTGAGATTTCAACAATTGTAAAAATATTGTGATAACAATAAATGTTGTAACATTTTTTTTAAACATTTATTTTCAGTTGTGGTTGGCTACAGTCTCATATTTTATTATTTTATTTCGACTTGTAAGAAATTGACACGTCAATAATTATGAAATTTATTGTGTCAGTATAACAATATAAATGTCAGCTTACATCAATATTAAAAAAAACAAAAAAAGACTCACGAAACCAAAGCACTGTTGCAACTACATTGCTGCGCAGTGCCAACACTCTGGATGCACAATACTGAAGCATTATAGTGGCACAGTCACTTTTATTATAAAACATTTATTTTCAGTTGTGGTTGGCTACAAGCTCATATTTTATTATTTTATTTCGACTTGTAAGAAATTGACACATTAATAATTGTGAAAATACTGTGAAATTTGTTGTGTCAGTATAACAATATAAATGTCAGCTAAGATCAATATTAAAAAAAAAAAAAACATAAACCGATTACTAAAAAAGAAAAAAGAAAAACTACTGTAGCTACAATGCCTCTTGGTACTGTAGCTACTGTTCAAAACTTAAAAAGAAAAAAAGAAAAAAAAAAAAAAGAAGACAAAGTGGCTAACTAAAATGGAACTGTAGATGAACAGAGAAAAACGCTGTATGAACAGTGTAAAAATTCTGTAGAAAAAAGAGCACAAATCGATGACTGGGAAAAAATAAAATAAAAAAATAAAAAAGCGATGAACAATACATAGTGAACAAACCAAAAGTACTGTAGTTTTTACATATTCACCCAACAAGTGTCACAACATTTTCACAAAACATTTATTTTCAGTTGTAGTTAGTCACAGTTTCATATTTTATTATTTTATTTTGACTTATAAGAAATTAACACATCAGTAATTGTGAAAATATTGTAAAATTTGCTGTGTCAGTATAACAATATATATGCAGGTTCTTATAAATATATATTTTTAAAAAGTACAAGCGGAAGACTAAAGAAAAAAAAAAAAAAAAAAAAACTCTATAGCTACTGTAGCTACAGTGCCATTTGAACAAATCAAAAGAACGGTAGATTTTACACATTCACCTAACAAGTGTCACAACATTTTCACAAAACATTTATTTTCAGTTGTGGTTGATCATAGTTTCATATTTTATTATTTTATTTTAACTTATAAGAAATTGACACCTCAATAATTGTAAAAATATTATGAAATTTGTTGTGTAGTAAAGCAATATATATAAAAAGAAAAAAAAGTAAAAAAAAAAAATATATAACTACTGTAGCTACGGTTCGAAACTGAAAAAAAAAAGCCTCACCAAAGCACTGTTACCGCTACAGTGCTTGCACAGTGCAACACACTGAATGCACAGTACTGAAGCACTGTAGCGGGCATTGCCACTTTTTATACATAAGACATTGTTGCAACTTTAAAATAACAAGACCATTTTAGCTTTCATCATGCAATGCTTGTGCCTAACATCAGGGCCGGCCCAACAAAATTTGGGCCAGCAAAAATTTTATATGAGGTATATTTATATGTAAACATTAATTAAATAAAATTATATAATACTAATTAAATTAAGATTAATTTGATGTAAGTACAGAAATTGATAAATAATACTAGCTAAATTAAGGTTAATTTCATATAGAAGATTGAATATTATAGTTAAATATAAAAGAACTTACTTTAACTTGGATATATGATTATGCATAGTTAAGTACAGTTGTTATCTAAATTTTAATTTTATATATTCTTTTTAAGAGAAAGAGATAGATATTATTTGTTGTGTAGCTTAGTAGGAGATTAGTCATCATTGATAATTTATCACATTTGCAGCATTTTATTTGAAACATCTTAGGGTTTCAATTGAGTTAAATTTTTATTGGTCACCTATTTTAAAAGCCTTGTTAGAAATGAAAAAGAAAAATACTAAAAATACTACAAAATGTTCACAATAAATGTGATTATGACTGTAATTGATGAATTTCAACAACTTAATTTATTTGTGTTTGAATTAATTTTTTATGTGATTGGTGATATGTTAGTTAAATCTATAGTAAAATTTGTGGTATCTTTAGCATCACTCTTAAAAAAAAGTACCAATTATTTAAAAAATGTTATATTTTTATAAAATTTTGGGTCTTTTACTAAGGGAGATGGGGCCTTTTTTTAGTAGGAAAATTTTTTATTTGTTGTGGGGCCTAGGCCTAAGTTGCCTAGGCCTTGAGCCGGCACTGCCTAGCATTGGGCATACACAGTATCGTATAAAACATCACAATTTTTGTTGTAATTATTTTATACACTATGATTGACTATAAGTCACTTCTGCATGGACTTACCATGATTATAATTGATTACAAATTACTTTCACATGAACCCATTATTTTTTCTTTACCATTCACAGTCTGCTATGAAGACAATTGTAACCAAAATGATGGTATTTTATGTGATCTTTGAATTTTTGGGCATACTACGAATAGTTAGATATTATTAAAAACCGATTGGTATCTTAGTCTAATGACATAATAGTCATTCTTTATTCTTTAGTAAATTGTTTTTTATTTCACAATTTTTGAGGTAAAATGTTACTACAATTGATGCACAACAATTATTAATTAGGACATACTAGGAATAGTTAGATATTATTAAAAAATAGTTAGAGGAATGATAAAAATTTAAAATAATTTCATAATATTCTAAAATTAGTCTACCATCTCACATTTGAACTACCATAATTTGTAATTTGTAATTTATTTTTTTATTTACCCTTTTTTTAGAGAGTTTCAACTTATGATGTCCACTCCTGATGATAGCTCTTTATTATCAGACCAAAACACTAATCGATTTTTGGAGTAGGCAGGGATTGAACTTTAGATCTCTTATTCAACCATCAAAGACTTTACCAGTTGAGTTAATTGGAACCCACTATTTTTTTATTTACTTATATGTGAGGAGAAAAGTAGATAGGTTAATCTATACTATCTATAAGATGATTTCCTTCCTTGGATTGGATTTTTATTTGGTTCAAAAATACCCATAAATCTTATGTTTAATAAAAACAAAATTTAGGCACAATTCGGTAAAAATATATCTTCAACTCAACTTAAAATGTCCTACTCCTACTAATCTATGTCTTCAAAACAAACTTATCCAAAAAAGAAAAAAATTAAATTTTAAAAAAAAAAACTTCTCAGTATACTTTGAAAAGTAGTGTAATTTTTCTGCTTTTTAAATTTCTTTTAATCTAAATAGTATAATCTCTCTAAATGACATCTCTAATGCTTTTTTTTTGAGTTGTGTCATAATTTAAAAATTGCATTGAATTAAAAATTATGACACTAGACAAAAAAAAAAAAAAAAAAAAAATTGAACTAGACTTTTATTTAGTTCAAAAATACCCTCATTAATGAATGATAATTTTTCTTAGAAATATGATCATAAATGTCAAACAAATAACCAATCTATCTATACTTTTTACAACACTTATAGCTACTATTATTTTGAATTCAAAAAGAAAACTCCTAAAATTTAGCATTCTTTCCCCTCACATTCGTCTTAATTTTCCTACCCAATATTTTCTCTATATCACTAAATCACTTTCAAATACATAATCAAAAAAAGAAATTATAGTTATTGCTTAAAAATTCCAACTATTATATTTCCAAGAGAATACATGACTGTGATTGGACTTTGGATTTAATTAAGAAGTTTATAAAATTTCTCCAAAATAATATAAGATAAACTGAATAAAAATTAGATGAAATTTCATACAAAAATTATTGGATGGCTTGCTTCCTTTGGTGTCATATACCATCTTAAATAATAATTATCAAGTTTCAGTTAGCTCAATGGATAAAGTCTTTTATGATTAAATAAAAGATGTGAGGTTCAATCCCCACTTATATAAAAAATTGATTAGTGTCTTGGTCTGATGATAAATAAATTGAAACTTTCAAAAAAAGAAAAAAAAAATACAATCTAAATTCAAAAACCGATTGATGTCTTGGTATAATGATAAATAGGTTGAAATTCTTTAAAAAAAAAAGAAAAAAAAGGAAGAAATGCCATCCGAATTCTGATGTAGCTAATAATTTTATCTGAAATAGATGGTCAAAAAGGTTGTTGGGTACTGATTAGTTTTACACATATTTTTTAGAATCTTTTAGAATCGTAGACTTAGTCGAGTTTTACGGGTTAGTACTGAATTAGCAAGGGTTAGAATTACCGTGTTTGTTTTTATCTAAAACACAAAAAGGAAAAGAAAAAAAAGTACTGTGTTTGTTTTTATCTAAAACACAAAAAGGAAAAGAGTAAAAGAAAAGGATTCTATGTTTGTTAGGATTCGGATTCTATTTTGAAACTGACTCTCCTTATGAATCTCTCCTTATATATAGACACCAGGCCTACATGCACATAGTCCATTGCTATTTGATACCTCACATTCTTCTCAGTTATTTGTGCTGTTTACTCTAAAAATCAGCAATCACACATACATTGAAGTTTTGCTCAATATAATCATGGGTGAAGTGTTTGATGGGATCGAGGATGATTCCTTGGAGGTTAAGGAAGAGTGTTCCATAAAACAAGTGGACTTAACAGTGCCCAAAACTGATGATCCAACTATGCCTGCAGTGACATTCAGGATGTGGGTTCTGGGTGTAGCTGCATGTGTCATACTGTCTTTTGTAAACCAGTTCTTTTGGTACAGAAAAATGCCATTGACAGTGAGTTCAATATCTGCCCAGATTGCTGTGGTACCCATTGGACACTTCATGGCCAAGGTGTTGCCAAAAAATGCTTTCTTTAAGGGTACACGGTTTGAGTTTACAATGAATCCAGGGCCTTTTAACATCAAGGAACATGTTTTGATCACAATCTTTGCAAACTCGGGTGCTGGCACAGTTTATGCTGCTCATATATTGTCTGCAGTTAGGCTCTATTACAAGAGGAGCCTCACATTTCTTCCAGCCTTCATTGTTATGTTAACAACACAGGTTTTATTCCTTTATTTCTAAATTTGATTTCGTTTTTTTTTTTTTCTTTTCTTTTTTTTTTCTTTTTTATTTTTAAATTTCAAAGAGTTAAAGGAAGGATTTTTAATGGTTATTTGATGATTTACATGCTGGATTGTGGAATGTTTGACTGTTGTAATGTTTTATGCTTTCTGGGACATTAGAATTAAAGTGGGAATTTTAGCACATACTTCCAGCCTAATTTGAAAATTTAAAAGAATAGATCTGGAAAAATAATATAATTTGGCACTAAATAATTTGTCAGGAAGAGAATCTTGGAAACTCTATCATGTAATACTTTAGCTATTGTTGATTTTGAGGGTAATTGTAGGCTACTCAGTATGATGAAAAAGTTAAATAAACATGGGATCCTTTGGGATGAAGAATTTTGTTCCTGCGATTTTAAGTTGCAATATCTGTCCATAAGTTGTTTGCTATCAACTCACTTTCCAGATATCTAATGCAAATGTCAAAATAAAAATGTTATTTATGTAAATTTGATTTTATTGTGATAATGGCTATTAAAATGTTAATTTGAAAATTTCAAATCCTTCATATATTTTGAACAATAAACAAATTGTCCAACGTTGGTATATAGAAGTGTGCTGTGGATTACTTATAAATACAATCAAAGTCTAATGTTGTAGTTCTCTTGTTTAAACTGTAGGTTTTAGGGTTTGGTTGGGCGGGTCTTTTCCGAAAATATCTGGTAGAGCCAGGGGAAATGTGGTGGCCATCTAACCTTGTTCAGGTTGCATTGTTCAGGTAATTGTACCTTTGTAATATTTGGTAATCATAATCAACGAATAGGTATATTCATATTAACAAAATTGCTGTATCTTGATGGATGTAATATCACCATTACAGGGCTCTACATGAGAAGGAGAAAAGGCCTAAAGGCGGCGTGACATGTACCCAATTCTTTCTCATAGTCTTGATCTGTAGCTTTGCTTACTGTGTCTTTCCAGGCTATTTTTTGGTCATGATAACATCTTTCTCTTGGGTTTGCTGGATTGCTCCTAAGTCTGTTCTTGTCCATCAATTGGGTTCTGGCTTACAAGGCCTTGGAATTGGTTCCTTTGGTATTGATTGGCCTACAATTTCCTCATACCTTGGTAGTCCACTAGCTAGTCCATGGTTTGCCACTGCCAATGTTGCTGTGGGATTCTTCCTTGTAATGTATGTGATGACACCCATCACATACTGGTTCAATGTCTACAATGCCAAGACCTTCCCAATATATTCTAACGGCCTTTACACAACAAATGGTTCAGAATATGACATTTTGAGCATCATTAATTCCCATTTTCATCTTGATCGTGCTACTTATGCACAGATGGGGCCTGTTCATCTAAGCACATTTTTTGCAATGACATACGGACTTGGATTTGCTACACTTGGTGCTACTCTTGTGCATGTTCTCCTTTTCAGTGGAAGGTAAGCATTACTTAAAGCATTCCATGAATGATGAAACTTCAGAGTCCTTTTAGGAATTGCTAATTGTGTTAATAAGTAAAAAACAAATCAGATAATGCACAAAAAGGATCACACGTTGTAGCAACAGAATACACTTCTTTTTCATTCTTAAATTTCTTATGCTTCTTTAACTAAGGAAAAAAGGGTTCATTTCTGCTTGTTCTCTCTGATCTTTTTTTTTCCTTAAATATTGACTGCAGCAAGTTTGCGTTAATGGTAAATTAATTGTTGTTCGAACTTTTGTTAATCATCCTGCTACTACAGATATTTTTGCTATTTCCAACTCACTGGATTTCCCTTCTTTAAATTCCTCTTGATATCATTAGTCTCTGTAAAATAAATTCTATTTGGTGCAAAATGCCAGTTTTTGACAATATAAGCTCTGGTAAGAGTTTTCTGGAAGTTGAGTTCATTTTCACTTCTCACACACAGAGACCTATGGAAGCAAAGCAAAAGCGCCTTTGGAGGGAAAACAAAAATTGATATACATACCAAGCTTATGAAGAAGTATAAAAACGTTCCCATGTGGTGGTTTCTTGTCATCCTTGTCGTTAACATTGGTCTTATAATGTTTGCATGCGAGTATTACAACGAGTCACTTCAATTGCCTTGGTGGGGTGTACTTCTAGCTTGTGCCATTGCCGTTTTCTTCACTCTCCCAATTGGTATTATCAGTGCCACCACAAACCAGGTAGATATATTAAACTTTACTGACGATTTTAGCTTCTTTTTTTTTTAGTACTTATTTTTTTTAATAAAAAAAAAAATCTACTGAATTTTAATCTCTGGTAAAACAGACACCAGGTTTGAACATTATAACAGAATACGTTATTGGGTACATGTATCCAGAGCGCCCCGTTGCTAACATGTGCTTCAAGGTGTATGGATACATCAGCATGCTTCAAGGTCTAAACTTTTTGGCAGACTTTAAGCTTGGCCACTACATGAAAATTCCGCCAAGATCAATGTTTATGGCACAGGTCAGTTTTGTTTTCTTAGTTTCGCAAATTTATATATATATATATATATATATAAGCACATTGCAGGAGTAATAACAATATTCCATAACTAAATTTGGTGGCATTTCCAGGTAGTAGGGACAATCTTAGCAGTAATAGTATACACAGGAACTGCATGGTGGCTGATGGAAACCATTCCTCACCTGTGTGACACCTCCATGTTGCCTAAGGATAGCCCCTGGACTTGTCCAATGGACCGTGTCTTCTTTGATGCATCCGTCATTTGGGGACTTGTTGGACCTCGTAGAATCTTTGGAGACCTTGGCGAATATGGAAATATCAATTGGTTCTTTCTTGGTGGAGCAATTGCACCTCTCTTGGTTTGGCTTGCACACAAGGCATTCCCAAAGCAAAATTGGATCCGATTGATTCACATGCCTGTGCTGTTGGGTGCCACATCAATGATGCCCCCAGCTAGCGCGGTAAACTTCACCAGTTGGATCATTGTTGGGTTTCTCTCTGGATATGTGGTGTTCAAATACAAACCAGACATGTGGAAGCGTTACAATTATGTCCTCTCTGGTGGTCTTGATGCTGGAACTGCTTTCATGACTGTGTTGTTGTTCCTTGCCTTGGGTGCCACGCAAATTCAATGGTGGGGAAACAATGGGGAAGGTTGCCCCTTAGCTACTTGCCCATCTGCAAAGGGGATTGCTGTTGATGGTTGCCCAGTTTTTTCTTAAAATCGTATCATTGACCGACTTCAGTTTTATTGAACCATTTCTTGTAAATAATTATGGGTTTTAAAGATACATATTCTTTAAATGTTTGTTTTTGGTTTGGATATATGACAGATGTTTTGCTTTTCAAGGTAGTGATACCATTCTCTTTCATTGTCACTGTCCAATTGCTTTTGTTTCTTGTGTTATGTAAGCAGGTTATATAATCAGAAATATTATCTATTATTCATTCTCAACGATGAGTAAATTGGTTTTTTTTTTTAATAATTTTTTTATAATATAAAATATGATGGGAATATTACTGGATTAGGATAGTTAAATCATAATGCTTTTTTTGGTCATTTAAAATAAAAAATTGGTGAACTCACAATTTTATTGTCGCTAGTTCTTGTCAATGTCACCAAGTTTAATTTTGGAATATTATTATTAATTTTTTTTTTAATAAAAGTTTTGGAATATTATTATACTTGAGGTGTGATGACAAAGAGTACGCCATAGGTTGAAATTATATATATATATATATATATATATAAAGTTAGCTTCGAGGTTATTTCTTGATCAGTCTTAAGAATGTTATCTAATTTCGTGTTTAAGGGTTCTGGGGCCAAAAATACCTCAATGAAGAGTAGCACTTCAGCAAGTTATACAAGTAAAAAGTAAATTCAACGGTTGTAGTATGTGGAATTAAACTTTTTGAGGCTAAGTTAATTTAACCTCGTCAACTTAACTTTGGCTAAGTGCAGACTTTGAATCAAACAAATCCATTGTTGAATAGATAAGATCTACACTACAAGAAAATAAATTCAATAAGACAAACTACTTGCATAAAAGATTAAATATTGGAAAGAAACTTGTATTTACAGGCTAATTAAAATCTAAAAGAGAAATTATAAGAATAAACAAGAAGGATATCAATGTTTGATGATTTGATCCCGCTAAAATGTGAGCCTTATTTATACTTGAGACTTTGATGGTTGTTGGTGGTTGATATAAATCACGTGTTGCACACATCTTGATTCTTTGGGACACCTGTCTTGATATCTTGAAATTCTTTTACTGATTTTTGAGACAGTTACCAAATTGCGAGTCTAACTCCATTTTATTCATATTTCTGCTTCTTTATAGTTGTTTGATCAGCCAATTTATGGCTGCCACTCCATTTAGCACATGGTAATTATGTATTTGACTCATTTTAAACACATGGACAGGTATTGTGTTTCCTTTGTGCCACGGAAAAATTATAGAATACTCTTAAATTACCACAAATGCATAGTAAATTTCATCATAAATTTAATAAGTGAGACTCATTATTATGTGAAAGGAGACTACTCTCAGAGATTTTTTTTTTTTTGGTAAACTACTCCTAGAGTATTCTTTAATTATGCTGTGCCACGTAGCTATTTCTAAATTAATTATTTTATACAACAAAACAGTTAGCAAGAAAAACGGTGAGGTTTAGTGCAAAGTTGTTGTCTTCTGAAAATTGATCTGAATTCAGTTCCAAAAAAGGAAAAAAAAAAATCCATTCGTATATTTGCCTGTTTACTAGCTTTGACACCTTAAAGCTTAAACTTCTATGTGAGTGAATTTAGTTCAGCCTTTTCTGTAACTTTTGAGGAAAATTCTCATTGAAATCTCAAGAAAAAGACTTCACCATATCTTATGCTGTATTCCTCCCATCTTATATTACAACCTACGGATTATTGATCAACATGATTCATGTATAAACAAAATGAATAATGTCATCAATCAAAAAAATGAAGACTGTTGACCAAGCACATTCAACTGAGCAAGAACCCTGGCAGCCAGAGATTTCATTTGACTATTTTTCCTCTGAGCAATTTCTACCAATGGCATTTGTGCTGAGGTCCCATATTTTAGCTTGAACTCCACCAGCCGAAAAATTCTTTCTAAAGCAGTAAGGGATTTCTCCTGCAATTTTTCAGAAGGTGAACTCAATAATTTTATAATTGGAACAATGGCATTTGCTTCAGCTAGCACATTACTGCCACTCTGCAATCTTTCATCATCTATCAATGTCAACAGTGCATCTAAGGAAGCCTCACAGGGCCCAATATCAGGCTCCCCAAGCATCCTCACAAGAGGTTCCAGAGCGTTGGCCTGTAAAATGCAAAATGAAGACTCAACTGTACAGATTCCTAAGTGTACAGGACAGCCAGTTTCAGGTGCAGCCAAGCAACACTGGAAAATCCCACGCTTCTTAATTGGCTTGCTCAAGCTAACGGAACTTTGTGAAAACTGCTTAAGTGAAATGGCTGCATTTTGTTTCGTCAATGCAGTTCCAGAAACCAGCAAATGTACCAGCACAGGGATAAGGCCAGCTTCAGCTACTATCTTCTGCCATTCCTGATTTGTTGAGACAGTAAAACGACAGAGAGCTCCAACAGCATTCTCTATTACCTGCCTCTCGTGTAAGTCATTTTTATTTCCATCAGTCAAACACGCAAATATGGTCTGAACTGCCTCAGCATCTATAAGCAACTGATTGAGCTGTGGGTCCATAGGAAGTTTAGAGATAATACCCATTGCAGCAGCAATCTCTTCTACATCATTGGAAGTTTTGATTATGCTGAGCAATGTCTCAATGCATCTCTGACCCACATGCTCCAAAAAGGTGCCTTTATCTTCATCTTCTATCAAGCAATGGAATAACTTTACAGCATTTTCCCGTATAGTATGGTTATCCACCTCACATAACTGAACCAATACTTGAACTGCAGAGAGCTGGGAATTATAGACATGCCAGTTAGTGGTTGCTTCCAACTAATCACTTCTGTTAGAAATTCTAAAATCAATCAAGAAGGATAAGCATGATTTCATCTGAGATGGTAAAGTGTAAAAATTCCTCCACTAATAGAGGGACCACAATAAATGGGGAGATACAAGAGAAATCAACTTATACGTAAAATAAAATTTAGTTCAACAAAAAAAATGTGAATATCATGTTTAGGCTGTTTTTGTTGTAATCCTTTTTAGTTTCCCAATAGGATCCTAGGAGTTGAACGATTACCTGCCTCAACTTCTTCCTGATGTCCAAACCATTAGGAGAATGGCAAAGTGCTTGAAAGGTATGGAGAATGCTTCTTTGTATGTCCGGTCCTGTTAATGATACAAGTGAAAAGAGCTTAAAAATATCTTCCTCGGATTCTAACAACAAAATCTGCTCCTGATCAGCTTCTTGGAGAGTGGTTGATACTGCGAGGTGCATGATTGTGGCAGCTACCTGCTCACGCAGTGGTGGTGAAGATAAACTATGACGATACAGAAGTTCAAATAGTGGCCCAACTGCACCTTCTTTGATCATCTGGAGGCCATTTTGTGGCAAGTCTGATAGTTGCAGAAGAGCTTTAACAGCCACTTTCTTCATCTCTAAGTCACCATGTGAAAGCATTTGAAGAAAGGGGCTCAATGCCCCATCTTTAACTATGGACAATTTATAGTGATCAGTCAATTCAATTTCTGAAAAAGTTTCAGCCATGATCAATCTAACATCCTCAGGACCTGCATCAAGGCAGTCATCAAATCATCACTTAGTAGTAACAAATTTAAGATTTTCCTGGTTACGCTATACAAGTTAAGCCAGCTGTCACAAGTTGTGGACCAATATCCAACCTCGTAGACACTTGCATATGCTAGACTCAAAGTCCAAATAAAAGCTTCATACAATTACCACATGAATATATTTTCATAATCTCAAGAATTCTCTTCAAGTGTGGAAGTATTTTATATTGAATTTCAGAAAGGATAACCTACATGTAAGGACATTTTGCCAAAACAAATAGGAAACATCAACTGTGGACACATTTTTCCTGCCTTCACTGTCTTTAGCTTGCATTTTAGTTTGTGTCTCTTGTCCTAATCTCTTAAGGACCCTTTGCACTTTTCTTTTAAGTTTATATGATGTTTTCCACAGGCTTAGAGTAAAATAAATAAATAAAGAGCAATTTAAGAATATATTCTTTCATATTTGCATTTCTTTTTCATACAAGTCACTTCATAGAGTTAATTGAAGAAAAGGGTTCCAGATGATGACATAGAATGAGTCCAAAGTTCAGAAATATGAAATGTTATTAAGTCAGTGATCTTGCTCCTCAAAGGCACAATGTTAAATGTATTAGGGCCCAAGCTTATTGTAAAGCCCAAGCCTTTGAAAATCTATACTTGCAGGTCAAATAACCTAGTCCAATTAGGATTAGAATAGGATTAGGCTAGGTTTTTCTATAAATACCCTTTGATGTACATTATTAATGAATTTAACTCTCTTTTCACATGGAATCATACTTTGGGTCTCATTGTGTTGCCTCCCGAAAAGTCTACAGTTGATTGTAAATGAGTTTAGAAGATCGAAACTTGGTCTGATAGTATAGTGGACATGCAGCCTCCTTCTGGCTATAATCACCAACCACACACTGTTTGTCACTTTCACAGTCCTTTGTGGCCTAAAACAAGCCCCCCCAGCCTGGTTTTCCAAATTTAGTGCTATAAATTAACAGCCCATCTTCTCAGTCTTAATGACTCTGCCTTCTTTCTTCATCTCACGGATACGAGTGTTAGTCAATTGCTATTGCATGCTGATGACATTGTTATTATTGGAGATGACCTTGTAGGGATTGAGGAACTAAATCGATCACTCAGCCACCACTTCAAAATGAAGGATTTGGGCACTCTCAGCTACTTCTTGATCTGAAGGTCACTTCTTTTGATGACTTGACAGCTATTATCTCTCTCCAGCAAAACATGCCTCTGTCCTCATCTCTCATGCAAGTCTCACTAATTGCAAACTTGCTAATGTGTCTCTTGACTCCAATATCAAGCTTCATGCTACAAATGATGAGTCTCTTCGTGGTGCTACTCTCTACAAGCAATTATTTAGTAGTCTTGTGTACTTAACTGTTACTTGTCCTGATATTTCTCATGCTGTACACATCCTCAGTCAATTTATATATGCTCTACGCCCTGTTCACTTCAGTATTGTCCTCTACATTTCGTACTGTCTCAAGGACACTTTCATGGACTTTTCTTCCCTTCTACCAGTAATTACGTATTGCAAGCCTATTCTGATGGTGATTGGGCATGTGATTCCATTCATAGTTGTTCCACCATTGGATATTGCTTTTTGCAAGATGATGCATTCATTTCTTGGCTAAGTAAAATGCAACTTTTTGTTGCTAGAGCTCTAGTATTGAGGCTGAAACCATGCTCTTACAGACAACTGCTGAGCTTATTGGTTGCACTCTCTTCTCTCAAGGAAAAGGGAGTCTTTGTTAACACTTTTATTTATTTTGGTAATCAGAGTGCTATTCATCCACGATGATGTCTTCCATGAATAGAATAAACATATTAAGATCGATTGTTGCTTCATCCATCATCATCTTGATGTGGGAGATGCAAGAAAATTATTATTTAATATTATTTATGTTTGCAAGTCAATTGTATTTTTATGTTTTAGGTCTTAGTAATTTACTGGGCTATTAGTATTTTAATTTGGGAAGCAATGTTATTTTTGTAATAAGGCAATTAGGGTTTCCTAGTCAATTAGAACTAGGGTTTAGCAATCCTTTATAAGCAACCTATTATACTCTTTAAGGAAATAATTGATATTTTGATGAATGAAAAAATGGTCGTTTGGTCTTTCTTTGGTCTAGTGCTAACTCCAGGTCTACCCTAGGTGCTGACTCCTAGTGGTTTCCCTACTTTGTGCTGACTCCAAGTAAGGCCTAGGTGCTAACTCCTAGGTCATATCTTTTATTTTTCCGTTGTTTTAGTTTTTTTCTGGTTGTCCTGCGTCATATTTGGTATCAGAGCAAACACCAATCTGTTTGAACTTTGAAACGCAGTCAACCTAGAATCAGAAAAATCACAAAAAAAAATAAAAAATCCAGTGCAATCATTATTTCCTAACCATCAGAATACCAGCCACTATAGTAAACCAGATTTCCCAGCCAAGCAGAAAATAACTACAGTCACCAGCCTTCAAAACCACTGCCGAATACGCTGCTAGCAGCAGATCCCTTTTGCACAAGCAACCCACTACGAGCACCTTCCATCCTTGCCTTGCACTGCCATGACCTTCTCTTTCTCACTGTCGTTGATCTCAAAGGTAACCCAGTACAGCCCCCTCTGCGTTATTCACTTCCTTTAGCCAAAAAAAAAAAATTTCTTACTAACCCATTTTAGAGACAAAACCCTTGCTTGACCCATTTGTTAACAAGCCCAAAGCCCACATTTTACAACACCAGTTTTTTTTTTTTTTTTTTAAAAAAAAAAATATAAGACCCAGCCCACGAAATCCAAACCTGTCAACCAGCCCAGTTCCAGCAACTATTTGAGAGAATAGTTTTAGAAGCTCATTCCAACAACTTGTCCAGAGAACATCACAGCAGCCCAGGTTCTTGTTCCAACTTCCAACTATTTGTTGACGCACTATTTTAGAAAATCATGGAAATATTAGAAGCACCTTTTTTTGATGGTTATGAAACTTATCCACGAGATTTTGTCAACTGGATGAATGGGATGGAGCAATTCTTTGAGCAAGCAAATTTTGCAGATAACAAAAAGGTTAGGTATGCTAAGTTGAAGTTAAGAGGTAAAGCACAAAGGTTTTGGGAGAATCTTGAATACTCCCGCTATATGAAGTATGAACCTACCATTAGTGTGTGAGAAGATATGAAAGAAAAGCTTCGTGATGAGTATTTGTCACCGTACTATCGAGCTAAGTATCTACCCCAATCTCAGTGTGGTACTTCTCAAGTTGAAGCAAATACGATGAATCCTCATCCTCATCCCATTTCATGTCCTCAACGCACTTTTGAACAATCTACCAAGGAATTAAAGGAATTATCTGTAAAGCTCATGAAAAATGTTCAAGATAGGATTGCTTAGATGAAGCAAAAGAAGACTCAAACTGATTCAATTGGGAAACCAATGATACTAGATCACAATGAACTTATTGCTGCCCTAATAGAAGACAACATTGATGATGATATCTTGGTGGTGGAGAATCCTCCAGCAACACCAAAGCCTAAAGTTGACACAGACGTACATGCCTCGACAAGTGTTGCTTTAACATGCGCGCAAAGAAATAAATCTATTGAAGAGCAGTAAGGTGAAGAGATGGTGCCTAAAGAGAGTATTATGTTAGAGGGTGCACATGATGTGAAAGATGAAGTTTTTGAACGTGCTTCTGATCAACCCTCCACTGTCCTTGAAGATCTACATCTTGGTGAAGTCGAAGAGGTTAAAACCACAGTGCTTCCTATGGTTCATAAGGTTCAAGAAAAGATTATACTGATTCCACACATTGATTTTATTATTCCAAATGAGTTTGATGTGGTGGAATTCAAGGTTTTTCTTTTCCCTGTGCTCCCTAAGGTGATTTCAGACTTGAAGTAAGTGTTATTTGTCAGCATCCTAATCCTTCAAAGCTTTAAAACTCGAGGTCGAGTTTTCTCCAACCAGAGGAGAATGATGCAGGAGATGCAAGAAAATTATTATTTAATATTATTTATGTTTGCAAGTTAATTGTATTTTTATATTTTAGGTCTTAGTAGTTTATTGGGCTATTAGTATTTTAATTTGGGAAGCAAGATTATTTTTGTAATAAGGCAATTAGGGTTTTCTAGCCAATTAGAATTAGGGTTTAGCAATCCTTTATAAGCAACTTATTGTACTCCTTGAGAAGATAGTTGATATTTTGATGAATGAAAAAATGGTCGTTTGGTCTTTCTTTGGTCTAATGCTAACTCCAGGTTTACCCTAGATGCCGACTCCTAGTGGTTTTCCTGCTTGGTGCTGACTCCGAACAAGGCCTAGGTGCTGACTCCAAACAAGGCCTAGGTGCTAACTCCTAGGTCAAATCTTTTATTTTTCTATTGTTTTAGTTTTGTTATGGTTGTCCTGCGTCACATCTCCTTCACGACCTTCTCCAACTCTAATCTGTCTCTTCTAATGAACAACATGCCGACATTTTCACTAAGTCCCTTGCTCCTAGTCAATTTTTTGCATGCTTCTCCCCAAACTCAAGCTAGTCTCAGATTTGCGTCCTTGAGTTTGAGGGGGGATGCTAGTTGTATTAGGGCCCAAACTAGTTGCACGACAAGTAACCTAGTACTACTAGGGTTAAAATGAGGTTAGGCTAGGTTTTTCTATAAATACCCTGTGATGCATAGTTTTATAGTGTGAATATCACTGAAGATTGCTCTCTTTTTGCACAAAAGACTATCAGAATAATACTCAAAGTTAAAAATTAAACTAGATATAATTAGCACATTCACTTAAAAACTAATTCCATAACTCCCAAAGTAATTAATTCTGGTCAAATTTTATTATTTTAACCATACACCAAAAAATCTAACAACCTGACTGGAGTTCCAGCATACCTGAAGAAAGAAGCTGTAACAAAGGTTTAAAATGATTTGCCTTGGCCATCTCTATAACATTCTGATCAAGGAAAGACAAATTCTCCAGAAGCTCTTGGGCATTTTTGGCAGCTTGAATATCATCACTACTTAACATGGTCACCAGGAGAAGTATGCAGCCGTGAACTGATCCAATTGAATCTCGTACCACATTACTTCTGGACAGTTCAAGTAACAACTGCAATGCTAACTTGCCTTCATCAATTTGGCGTGCTAGTGAGCGAACAATGGATTCAAGTGCATTATCCACTTTCGAGATTCTTTCCTGCCAAAAAGCATGATTCATTTAATATTTAACTGTCCCTTCCATCACCAACTGATAAAAATAAGGTCAGCCTATATCCATAAGTAAAAAAGCTATGTATTGTAATCACACATATTGAATTCTTAAAACGAAGCATTCAAAAGAAATCACGCATATCTACTCCATCACCAGATAAAGTACTATAGCTCGAAGATTAGATTAACCGTTTAGCCTCTTAAAAAATAAAAATAAAAAGGTACCTTATTGTCATCACTGTCCTTTGCAAGCATAAATAAGATGAACAGAGCGTGCTTTCTTATTCCACGATTTTTTGCACTGAGAAGTCCAACTAGAACTGGAATGTAGTCCTCCATTGTCATCCATTCTCGATGCAACTCTCTTTCTGTACATATATCCTGCAGTTTGCTTAATGACTGAAGCATTTCTATCTCTTCACTTGACTGGAGTCTGGGTTTAATAGAGACAATGTTAATGATGGTATTCCTTTCCCTCCATTCTTCAATTGATTCTCGAAGAGTTTTGTTGGGCCGGATAACTGAAGTGTTCAAGGGAACCATGGTCAAGGGACAAAGATTGTTCCCTTCAGCAAAGCACTTCTCTATGGCACTCCTTTCGAATGTTCGACCTGAGGTAGTTTCCACAGGGTCAACCATAACAGCCTGAGTGATGGGGCAATAAAAAGACTGGAGAGGTTCCAATGGTTGCCTACCTAAAGCATTTCGCCTCTCAATATATTTCTTTTTCTTTTCATCATGAGATGTTGTGGCATCAGCCTTTTTAAGCAATGTAATGATCTGTTCCATTTGTACATCTTCTGCCAAGTCTTTTCTCAGCGTTGCATCTTCAACTTCCCTTTTGAATTCTTCAAATTCTTTCTTCAATTCAGACTGCTCTGGGGATATCCCAATAGCCTCAGCAATATGAACTAACAATTGATTTGCACATGACCGATCAAAGTTCCTCCCTTGTATTCCTAACTCAATCTTTTTTACAACTGCATCCTCCGCTGCAGTTACCCAATACACTGCATCTAGCATATCCTTAGAGAGCTTGATAACCTGGTTTTTAATATCCAATGAAACATCCAAAGACGTCAAAGGAATGAGGCTTAGCGCCCTACCAATCTCTTTTGTACTGCCCTCTAAAAGCTTAACAATCTTCCGGCAAGTGATTAGGATATATATCCTATTTCTTTTACGGCATTCAAGTGCTAGATGCTTAGCAACTTTAATCTCTCGGTTGATAGTTTGCAGAGCATTTTCTAAGCTCTTGGAATGGTCTACATTTTGCTCCAATAACTCTTTTAATATCTCCAAGTATGTTGAGAATTTCTTGAAATTTTCCTTCTGAATGAGAACACCCTTGGCTGCATTTACTGTATCAATTATTGCAAGGACAGTTTGGGAGAATAAGTCAGATGCTGAAATTGGTGTGGTACTAATAATCACTCCTGTTGCCATCTTATTACTCAGGAAATTTTATAAACAATTGCCAACAGCTCCATCAACCACATTCCAAACATGAAAGACAGATGCCTGCCCAAATTAGTAGGAAAACAATTAGAAACACCCATTTAAACTCTGGTCATAGTTCCTATAAGTATTTTCTATTTAGAAAAGAAACTAAGTCATTAAGGTATTAATTCTCAATGATCATGTATTAAACAGATGAGAATTACCCATATTTAGTTGCTGAGAAATAGTGAAGAAAATAGAAAACAAAATATTGAATTTGAAACAAATGTCTTATGTCAATTAGGGAGGTGTCAGAGACTATGATTTTCAATAAATTTGACAAAAAAGAATAAATACGGTTGGCCCTAATTAATAGGCTGAGCATCCATAGCCCAAAGGTTTTGGGACTATGACTTGTCTTATGTCAAAAAGAAAAAAAAAATGCCCCAGATATTTCAATTTCTTTTCTTTTCCTACCTTTACTCAGCAGCCAAACATGTCGTTTGGGAACCAACAACAGCAAAAGTAAATTCAAATGGTGTGGTCTAAATTTCATAAGCGTGATAAGGGTAAGAAACAATGAAGCCTGTTGAAATATACTCTATTAGGACAAAGAGAAAATGCAGCAAAACAAGAGAAAAAGAAAAAAAAAAAGACCATATCCTAAACTTTTCACTTTTTAGGACCCAATTCTTATGGCATACTCAAAGCTGAGATTTCCATTGTTTAGAAACCAAAACAACACACAAACATAAATTCCAATATTACATTTTCTTTTATTTTTAATCATTTTTAATTTACTCAGAAACAAAACATAAGAGATATTATCTATCTACCACACTAACACAAATCAAAGAGAGAGAGAGACCGACCTGAGATGCAAGTTACAAGTCAATGGGTCTATTTATTTTGGTAAGTTTTTCCAGGAAAATGAGCAAACAAAAACTTTCCCAGAAAAGAAGGTTGTCAAGGAGCTTCAAAAACCAAAGCTGCTCCTCTCTCTCTCTCTCTCTCAGGCACAAGTCACACAACTCAAAACACAAAGACAGACTATCACTTTCGAGAAAGTTAAAGAAAAATGTTATTTACGTTCGAAATATAATACTTTTCTTTCCTCAGAAAAGTGTCAATCATTCACGTTGAAATAAATTACATAATAAAAAGAAAGTAGCTGATCGAAGACAAGTCAAAAGTGTTTCTTATCTTGTACAGTTATTATAGTCTTCAATGTTCACAGCCAATGAAATGATGCCACGTCAATCTGCAGAAAATTTTTCTGCGTAAGTGTCCACGTGGCTGAGTTTGAGCCGCGGGTGTAAAAACGTATGTTAACGGTGACGGGGTACTGAGTTTGAACTCGAAGTGGAAAGGACGTTAAGGTGAGAATTGGCGCCAGTATAACGGCAGAATACAGGTGGCCTTGTGTGGACGGGAAGTTCCTAACTAAATTCATGGGTCCGCCGCCATTAAGACCATATATTAATAATTTATTTTTAAAAGGTTTATAAATTTTTTTATTTTTTTATAAAATGATTTATTATTGTATACTTTAAGGGCAGATGTTAGTAATATTCATAAAATATATATCATCTCCTTGCGTACATGTTTTCTAGGATTTTTATGGAGAGTTTATTTGATTTTTAATTTAGTGCAAAACTTAATTACAGTATAACTTAAATTGTTTTTTAAGTTCTTATCTTAAAATTTAGTCATATGGTTTTATTTAACTAAAAATACACTTTCATTCAATGAGAAAAAAAGTTACATGACTGAATCCTAAGATGTGAAACTAAAGAATAACATAGTAGCTAGGTATTGTACCTAAGTTTTATCTTTTAATTTATAATCTTTACGATATTAGTATTTTTACCAAAAATTTTCTCTTTCTTTTAAGATAAAAATCTACTTTTTTTTCCCTATTTTAGTTAAATTCTTTTTTTTCACATATATCAAATTTTCTATTTTGAACCCTATTTTATTTAAATTTTATTATTTTCTCACTTTTCAAAAAGTTCATTTTTCTTTATTATAATTACCAATGGTCCAAGACACAAAATAAAAAAAAATAGTGATTTCGAGAATAAGGAAGCATTGTAGCAAAATCCTAAAATAGGATAAGGATAGATAATTTGATATGAATTGTTTTATTGGGTGTTTTTGAAATTTGCTTCCTTATTTTCTCTTCTAATTATCATATTTTAAGAAATTTGATATCAGTGCCAAGTGCTAAATCCTAATTCCTAAATACATTTATAGTGTTTTTAAAAATATATATAAATATTTAATTTAAATAAAAATAGATTCATTTTAATATTAGAATATGTAGAAACTTTTTTTTTTCAATTAAACTATATGACCCAAATCCCCACTAATCCAAAAAATTCGACATTGACCCTTGGATGATCGCAATTAGTTTGTAAAGTGAATTGACGAGAGTCACCAATGTCCTTGATAGTGTAAGTGTTGAAGCTAGTCCACAATGTAATTACAATATGCTGTTAACTCCATAAATCGAACAATTTTCCTCTTAAACCCTCAAGTACTTGTTGCACGAGGAAGTGTTAATTTAGCTACAAGGCTCTCATGTTCTAGTACTAAACATTTATTAGGATTGTGTTTATATATAGAAGTATGGAACTATATATTCTACCATTTAAAAAATAAATAAAATGTGCTAAAATTCTAATGGATGATTTAAATATAGAATATAATTTAAATTTATTAATGGTTATTAATAAACATTTATTATGATTTTTTTATGGAATTATATATTCTAGCATTAAATATTTATTATGTTTGTGTTTGTAAATGAAATTATATATTATACTATTTAAATAAAATCTGACTTACTAAGATTCTATAGGAATGTTTAAATATAGAATAGAGTTTAAATTCAGTTAAAAAAATATATTGAAATAATGATTTGTAAAATAATAAGGTTTCAAACAATCTAGCGAATTCACATGTTAAAAAAAAAAAACAATTTTAACATACGAATGTTAAAATTGTTTTTTTTTTGGTGTAATTGGTGACACATTGTTTGTAAAATCTATATAGTAAAACTTCTTGTTCTTAATGTACATCACTCTATGATAGATTTTTCAAGTGGACCAAGTCCTTGCCGGCACCATGACACAATTATTAAATGAAGGACTTTGACCAAGAGTTTGCATTGGTGAAGAAGAAAAGGGTGAACCCACCTTTCCTTTTAAAAGAGTATAGATTCAATGTCAATGTTCGTAGACAAGTCTCCTGGTAAGCTTAGCACAGCTAGCATTTTGGAGATTTCATTGTTTGAACAGATCCAAAGACAAGAAATTTAGTGTGATTTATTTTATAAGACATCTAGAGACTAACAGTAGGATAAAAACAACATGCAGTAGTTACAAGGGTCTGACAAATCTACACTTTTTGGAGATCATCTAGAAATATTCCAAGCCAATACAAAATAGGGAGACTCATTCCAAGGTTGTTGTTCTACTTCCTTATATATGGTCAATAATTTTGGTTGAAAAAAAATTGCAAGAGTAGAAATAAAACTTGAATCTGCAAATGATGAAATTATGGATTTGCATGTGGGGGACAAAGGAAAACACCAAAAGCTTACAGTCAATTTAACTACGACTAACGTTGTATAAATATTTTATAGCTCGGTCCAAAAGCAAATACGGAGCTTAGTATATTAGAATTACAATTGTACTTAAAACTAGCAAGTTTTTATGCATCCTCTTTTATTTATACGTACGGACCTATACTTGTATCCGCTTCATTATTAGTTTCCACTTAGTTTCTTACATTGAAACTTTCAATCATTCATCAAATCCAGATTTAGATTTAGGATCAGTTTATTAGTATTTTATGTCTCTTGAAGTTAAGTGTAATGTCAAAGCTGTTTCGTTACATTGCTTTAATCATATAGAAGGGAAAATGACCAATTGTGCAGAAAACAAATTTGACAAATCTAGCTACCATCTCTTAATTAGTCTCTGAAAGCAACCATTAAAATGCAAACATTAGGACTCAACAACAAGTCTACTTAATTTATTTAGACCAACTGAAAGGAATAAGGAGTATGGCAACAAAGCGATCAAGAGGTGAGGTTTTTTTTTTTTTTGTTTTTGTTTTTGGTTTTTTTTTTAAGGTAATGAAGCTATGCTCTTGTTTTATTATTAAAGAAAGATGATGATAACAACAACAATAATAATAATTGTAAGTGCAATGAACTGAGATAGAAAACAAAACCATGTTGAAGTAGTCAACAAATAGCGTGTTTAGACAAGTTATTACCAATGAAAATATTTTAAACTCAGAATCATATGAACTCATAGGTATATATATACAGATTCAATACGTACCCTACTTATGGTGTTGGAGAGAGTTTGATGTGAAACTAGTGTATCTTCTCTCTGGCTACAAATATGGACGATATAGACAACACCTGCTGCAACAATTTCTTGTTTGAACATCTCTGCAAATCTAAAAACATATGTAAATGAAAGAAAATAGAGGGACTCCAGAGGGTACAGTGATGATCAAGCATATGTAATACACCATTTCAAAAGAAGAACAAAGCAAGGAAAGCATACAAGAGTGATATTGATTCGGCTCATCTCATATAGTCATAGCTTTTCTTATGTGATGAGAATAAAGAAGAGCCAAATCAATATCACGCACGTCTACTTCCCCAGATATGGCTTCTTACAACTTTGATGATGATCTCCTTCAATGCATAGCTAGGAGAGTTTGGACTTTGGAGGCTCAATAAATAAGACTGAAGAGGGGTTTGAGACTTTGAATCTTTTAAACTTTGGTGGTTGCTAAAAATTAACAAGAAGCAACAATATGGGTACCGTACAATTCCAAACTTCTAAGAAAAATGGAAAAACATTATAATAATGAGAATATACGAATCCCACTAGCTGTCTTTTTCACTGTTTAGGAAACCTGCGTATTGGTGGAATCATTCTCGCATGTGAAATTGTACGAATTGCAGGTTTCACTACCAAAAATCGTGTAAGAATGAACACGTTATGGCTAGCAACTGTAAAAAATGCACAGATAATGGGGTACTGAATCATTGAGCCAAACCATTGTTGATACATTCAAACACATGGATTTCAATCAATTTCCTAGTGAAATATCTTCTAGGAATCTATTAAATTTCAAACATATGGATTTCAATCAATTTTTTAGTGATTCATCTTCTAGGAATCCATTAATTAAATTGCTAGAAAGATCGAGAAAAAGAGACAATTAATTATATGGGAATCTTGCAGGTTATTTATTTATTTTTTATTTTTGAGATATTCCTACCTTTTACTTCTTCTTTTTTTCCCTACAATGTTCTGGAAACCATAAAAATATTGAAATAAGCAAGGTATATTGAGAAGTTTGACAAATAAATACATTCTACAATCGAAAGAGGTGCCCTTTTGTGCATTTTAATTTTGTTTCCACACATTCTGCCAAAAATTTTGTTTCTACCCAAGAAATTAAGAAAGAAAGAAAGAAAAAGACAAAGTATAGCATGGCCTTAGTTTTATGGAAAATGCTGCGATCATCGTGACTGACTTATTGCACTTTTATTTGTCAATATTAGAGGCAGCAAGGTTCTCTTGGAACTTGGATGCAAAACATGCAATCATAAGATTTTTTTTTTTTTTTCTTTTTTAATTTTAATTAATCTCTACAAAGCAAGAAAAGAAATAAATAAATAATAGGATCAATATTACAAATAGTATTGTGATTCACAAACTAATATATATATATATAGTTGTGTTCAAGTTACACCTGGTGTAATTCTAAGCAATGTTATACCACCCAATAACTTGTTATTAAATTTATATTTTGAAAACCGAACCGTTGAATTACATGTTCTATATGTTCTTAACATGCATACTAATTTTCATGTTAATCGGATGTAATTTATCATTCAATTCATAAACTCATATTTTATGCATTATTTTAAACTATAAAAATTTGAATTTAAACAATTGATTGATGACATGGCTATTGATCTTTGATCATCTTAAAATTTTGTAAGTATAGAGAATATGCAAAGATAATGTAATCCAACGATAGATTTATCAGAATTCACATCTGATTAAAAAATATTGGGTGGTGTAAGATTACTTAAAGTTACACCAGGTGTAACTTAAACTCAACCCATATATATATATATATATATATATATGTTGTATATATAGGTATATACATGGATAGGTTATAATAATGATATTTGAGTTTGGAGAATATTATTTCATAAAGTTGTTAAAGTGAAAATTCAAGTTCTGGAATTTTCTAAGAAAATTCAAAGTTAAGCATTTTCGATTGGTCGAAGCTTTGGTTCGATCGATCGAAATGGTAAGAAAATAATCTTGAAGTTTCTAGATGTCTCGATCACTGCTCGATTCTTATTCGACCGATCGAAAAGAGCACTTGATCGATCGAAAGGAATTTTCGACTGATCAAAAATCGAGAATCAGGATTTTTCTGCAGAATTTTCTAGTAATTGCTCAAAGAGTTTGAAAAGGTTTCAAGCCTTGTGAAAATATTTTACCTCTCCATACGTGTCTTTTGATGAAATATAACCCTATGGATATAAATAGAGGTTTATGTTCACTTGAAAATAGTAAATTAGAGAAAAACACAAGAAATCCTGTGGTCATTCTCCAGAATTGCTATCTATAGAACTTAACATCTTGATTGTATCCTGGGGACAAATTTGCGATAACTCTTTAGTAACAATAGTGTGGGAGGGGGGGCAAATATTGTCTAAGGAAAATGATATTGTACCTCGAAGTTATCTATTTTCTATTTGTCTTTTGTGTTAACCTTATTCTTCCATTATTACTTTTTATAATATCCCAACAATAAATATATATATATATATTTAGTGTGTGTGTTTACTGTTTACTATATATTTATTAGTTCACACACCACAAAACATGCAAGTTCTACTAAGAGTCCGTTTGGATACAGTTGAAAACTGAAAACTGAAACTGAAAACTGGAAAATACTGTAGCAAAATAATTTTTAAATGTGTAAATAGTACCGTGGGACCCATTTTTAATGAAAAAGTTGCTGAAAAGTAAAATTTGTGGGTCCATGAACAGTGCACGATGTGCACTGATTAGCTGAAAAAAATAGAAAAGTCAAACTTTGCAGCTACTGTTTATTGAACAGTACATGAACAGTAGCCGCAGTCTCACAAACGCGTGCAAAAAAAAAAAAAAAAAAGGAAAAACGCAAACGCCAAATGCCAAACGCGCAATCCAAACCCACCCTAAGTACACCTAATAAAATGAAAAGCATTCGAAGGGTTCTACTACTTGTGGCATGAGAAATATTACAGATAGAATAGGACTAATCATATGGAATGAGAAATAGACAACTACTTGGTATTGTATAGGCCACGTTTCTCATGGTTTTTTTTTTTTTTTCTTCTTCTTTTTTTGGCTGAGCAAATGGAACTTTTCTCTCTACAGTCTTTCTACTCTAGCTGAAGGGAATGTGGCTAATTTCTCGAAGGAAAATAATATAAAGATATAGGGAAATCCAATCAACTGGACCTATATGTAGGACAACATAATCTTCTTTAACCTACCTATACCTACCATGAATATTAAAAGGTCCCCCTCTTTTGGTTTATTGACTACCTAAAGTGAACAATTGACTCGATCGATTTTGAAACAAATCCAGAAAGTGAAATGGAGCTGGTATATGTTATACCCGGCATATATGCTGGGTCACTCACACACCGGCGGACTGGGTCACTCACACACCGGCGGGTTCCACATACTGTGGGGTCCGCCTATGTGTGAGAGACCCGGTATATATGCCGGGTGCAACATATAATTTTCAAAGTGAAATGAGAGTAGCGTCTCCCGTAACGCTACGCATACCAAAGATAAAGGTGTTTTAAACTCAAGGCTTAAGCCTGTTCACCCTATTTATTGATGAGATTCAAACTCAAGCGTTTATGGTGAGGAATCCGAACTTATACCACTTTGCTGAAAAGCTTTAGTGGTATAAAGAAAGGTACCTTAACATGGAGTATTTATATTATTATTAATTATAAATAGATTTTACTAATGTGTGTCTTAAGGACAAACAATAATTAATCATTTTTGGAAAAAAAAAATTCTCGAAAATTGAAAAAGTATTGACAACTTTTTCATTTCCCGAGAAAATGTTTCCAAAAATTGATGGTTTAATGTGTGCTCTTAGGGCACACATTAACCGAACCCATTATAAATAATAATTTAATATCTTATGAACTTGTTTACAAACTTATATAAATCTCAAGTATGTATAAATATATTTTAAATATTTATATATTAAAAATAATATTATACGCTTTATTTAATCAAGTCTAATACTCACAAACAATGGTGGAGCCAGGATTTCAATTGAGGGGAGACAAGATTAAAATAGTACTAAAAGAATTAAGTATTTTTTTTCTAATAATTATGTATTACTTATGGAGACCACTAATTGAATTTCCATTAAAAAAAATGGGATAAGTAAAATTTTCACAAACAAATCATAAGTGGTAAGTTGTTACTGGTTCACATTTCAACTTACCATTGAAATTACTTTTTTGCTCACTAATAACAACCAATTACAACCTATTACTTAAAATTTGTTGTGAAAGTGTTGTTAAAATGTTGTGGACATAGAATTTCTCAAAACTAAAACAACTATAAATTCTACTACAAAAAGCTCACAAACTGATGTGACAATAATATATGACACATAAACAAATAATAAATAAATGTTTGAATGAATTTTTTTATGATTGATAACACATCAATTTGTAAAATTTGTAGTATTCATAGCATTGCTCCACAAGAAAAGTGTTGTGAATAATAAACTGAAAATAATGATTGATAAAAAAAAGGAATAATGAAATGGGGGAAGACGTACATGGTGAGATAAAACTAATAAGAATAGTAAATTTCGTGAAGAAGTGATATGATTTGGTATGTGGGAGAATATTTGTTTTCCTACTTTCTTGGCGTTAAGGGTCTGTACATGTATTAAAGTGGGAGTTTTTTTTTTTTTTTTGGGTCAGCGTAAAGTACCAAAGAATAGTTCATAATATACCTACTTCAATGACTTTTTTCAAAGAGCCAGGGGAGCAATTTCCCCTCTCGACCCCCCTGGTTCCGCCCCTACTCATGAACTTATTCACCAACACATTTTTATGTTTAAGATTGGCTTGTTTAATAATTAAGCCTAACTTTAGGCTTAAGTTTGGCTCATTTCTTAAATGAACAATTTTTGTTTTTTTGTTTTTTTGTTTGTCTGTCAAATCCGAAACTATTTATAAATAACTTGATTTGTTTGTAACCCTAGCCAAAAACCAGAAACCAATTCGGAGCCTTGTGTATGACATATAAAATTACAATGCCTTATGTCACATCTCGGGTCCATATCATTCATAATTAATTTTGATATTACTAAGATAATGGAACTCAACTGTCTTTTATCTAAAACTCTTGGAAATCTTGGGAGAGGATCCACTTGTACTAGTATCATGCATACAGGATATGAATTATTTTTACTTACAATATATATATATATATATATATATATATATATATATATATATATGTAGACCCTATGTTGTTTTCTGCTTTTTCAAAAAAAAAATTTATTAAAAGAAATCGTTTTTTTTTTTTTTTTTTTTTTAAATGGTGCTGTTGTTGCAGTAAATTGTAATTTCTAACTTGGAAAATTTTAGTCAATTGCTTTGATAAATTTTTCATTAATGATAAATTAAATTCTAACTTAAAACTATTTTTTTTTTTTAGAAAGAAATTCTAACTTAAACTAGAACAGATTCCCATAAACAAGATGTGCTAGCTTTGTCAATTTTTATCTCCAGCAAAAGTTATATAGTACTTTACCCACATCAATATGTTAAATGGTTAAGTATATGAAGAGTCATGGGCTTTTCATGTAAGGGAAGGGAAGGTAAGGTAATGCTTGTTTTATGTTGAGAGAAGAGAAATATGACTATTCACAAATCACTTAGGCATGCACATTATGTAATAGAGGCTGAAGTATGGATTGAGAAGGTGACAATGTTTTTGGCAAGTTCTCTTAAACCTGATGTAACACTAGCTCATTAATAAAATCTTGCGTCATTAGATTAAAAAAAAATGGTTCGGTTAGCAAGTGCTCTTGGGTATTTGTTAATGAACAATTTTAGGAAAATTTTTATATTACTTTTATGAGAAATATAAAAAGTTATCAAAAAATCAGTTTTTTTTTTTTTTTCCATAAAAATGTTTTTAAAAATATTTCATAAACTAGTACCCTTAAGGCACCGGTTACTATTTAAAAAAAGAAAAAAGAAAAAGAGAGAAGGTTTTAGAGTTAGTTTATTTTTGCTAATCATAGAGGTAGTTAATTATGAAATGTTTACTTTTTAGTAGTAATCCCTTTCAATTTGTCTTCGTCAATAAATATAAATAAATAAATATAAATATAAATATATATATATATATATATATATATATATATATATATATATATATATATATAAAACTTGCCGTCCATATATAAAAAATAGCATCCTTTAAAAGTATATCCAAATTCACAGTTGTTATTCATGACTATGACTCAAGTAAAAGTAGAACCAACAATATGTTTTTGTCTAAAGAATCTACATTACACCCTACTACTATAAAATGTAGATTCTGCGTGTTTTGACAGATAGCATGTTGATGGAAGATTTAGCTAGAAAATGATTTTTTTTAGAAGGCTCTATTTATTTATGAACCCATGGAAGCTGAAGAATATTCACCATGTTTACTCTTAACCATTTATCTTTTCCAATAATTTTTATCAAATTCATACCTGAATTATTTTTTAAATCTAGTAGTCAGTGCACATGAACCCTATGTAAAAGTTTGGTTTGGATTAGCTTTCTTTAGAATTCTTGGTGAATCCTAAGAATATTATTTAGCATTCTCTTATATTTTGCAAAAATTAAAGGAAAAACACCCATGGGTCTCACCTCTAAAAGAATATGGAGTTCCTTTGAAAGTATTGATGTTCTTAGAATTAGGGATTTAATTTAATGTCCCTTTAAGTCTTTAACTAACAAAAACAAAACTTTTCTCATCTCATGCAACTACTAGGATAAACATCATCTCCATTTGAAATGGATCCATTTGATGATTTAGATTAAATATTACAAATCTAAAAGTATATCCAATATGATGTCATTTAAAATTTAAATAATATAATTTTTTTTATATACAAGATATAAATTTTACTCTATCCTAATCTAAGTGTATATACTCTTATATTTTACAAACATTAAAGGAAAAACACCTATGAGTCTCACCTCTATAGGAATATGGAGTCCCTTGAAAAGTATCGACGTTCTTAGAATTAGGGATTTAATTTAATGTCCCTTTAAGTCTTTAACTAACAAAAATAAAACTTTTCTCATCTCATGCAACCACTAGGATAAACATCATCTCCATTTGAAATGGATCCATTCAATGATTTAGATTAAATATTACAAATCTAAAAGTATATCTAATATGATGTCATTTAAAATTTAAATGATAAATATTTTTTTATACTAGATAGAAATTCTACTATAACTTAATCTAAGTGTATATATATGTGAAATTCTTTTCTGAATACTTGAATCTCGGCCCTTACCCCCATACCTCATAATCACTTATAATTTAAATGATATTTTAATATGTACATTGTTGGGCCCAAGGAATAAAATCACAATAGTAAAATGGATTATTTTCATTCAAGTGAAACACTCTCTTCTAATAATTAATTTCATTTAAAAAAAAAATTTATTGGTTCAAATTGATATCTTAGTGGTAATGGCATTATTTGTGGTGCCTCATTTTTGTTGTTTGAACCCATCATTCCCTCCTCCACCTATTTATAATTGATGTTTTAAAATAAAATTATATATATATATATATATTTCTTACTAAATTTTTAATTCAACCATCCCTTCTCAAGACTAGGTTGGCCCAAACTTGGGGTGGGCCATATCAATATTGTTCAAATAAATTTTTCTTATTAGTGGGCCTTGTTCAAGTCCAGAAAACTCCAGACTTTTTTGACACTGATCCACTAAATATTTCCTCATTTTTTGGAAAAAAAAAAAAAAAAAAATCACTGTAAACCAAAATTTGTCCCAAGCAGACTTCTTTGGGTAATTTTTAGACACGTGGCCTAGTTTTAACTACTCCTATAAAGTACAAACGCTACACGTGTAATAATAGAAAGAAACTGTAATAAATAACTATTTTTAGAAACTGTTCCACAAAGAGAGCATATCATCAAAAAGAACTCTTAGATATCTTTGCTGACACACACACACACGCACACGCACACGCGATCTTACATAAGACTTTTGTCATAGAATAGATATGGAGAGTTTACCAGTGGAAATCTGTCTTAAGATTTTCTGTTTCTTGGATCACCAGAACCTTGCAATTGCACAACAAGGTTAGTAACTTCAAAAAGTTTCTCTCTCTTAAACCAAGATTTTGGCTTTTTCAATTTTTATTTTCTTGTGTTGAATTCTGAATTTGGGATCAGATCTGAACTGGGTTCTGAGAATTCAGCTTGAGCTGTACTATTTTCTTTCTTAACACTTTTGATTATTATTTTTTTTTTACCCCACAAATTTTCAACCTGAAATGTTATATTTTTTGTCTGTTTCATATTTCTTATTTATAATATATGATGGGTTTGTTGAATACACATTGTTTATTAATGGAATTGTTATATGGTCGATTTACCTTTTTGATTGAGTGGTTAGGATAGATCAGAGTCTGAGAGCAGAGAGCCGGTGGTTGTTGTTAATTGTGGTATCAGTGTTGATTGGATCATGTTCATGACTGATTGACCTTTTACAATTCTAAATTATGCTTGGGGGTCAATCATCAATGATTGTGAACGCGGTTATACAGATCTCAAATAGAGGAATTTGTCTAGTTCCAGTTACAGCTTTTGAGTTTCCATAAGGAAAGTTTTTTAATTTAAGTGGGGAAAAAAAAAAAAACTGTTTTTTTTTTTTTTTTAATTTCCCAAAAAAGAACAATTGATAGCAGGAACAATGGCATGGACAGTGACAGTAATGTTGGCCGCAGTAATGGTGGTGGTGATTACATTGTGGTGTTGATGGGGACAACAGTATGAAGAGTGATGATGGTGCATGGTATAGTAATGTTGGTAAAGTTTGTAAAAAATTCCCAAGGAATTTGAACTTAGGATTTGGCTGCTTGAAAGTATCAAGTTCAAAAATTTACAGGATTTTTTGATCAAGTTCTGTGTTAACCAAACAAGGGGAATTAACATTGGGAATATCTAAATTTACAACCTAGAGTAAAATTTCATCTGAAAAATCCTCATACAATATGCTGCAATACGCAAAACACTCAATGTTTTCATTGGCATTTTCTTATTGTATTCATAGGATTACAACATATTGTGTGAAAATTACATTCTTATTTAATTTGTTTAAAGGAAAATATCTTATTAACAGATTCATCTTAGTTCAGATTATTCTATGATTATGTTTGGTGTTTTTGTTCTCTTAGCCATCCATTTTCCCATTAATTGGCATGGTGAACAAAATAGAAAAAATCATTTTCCACAACATTATGTGCTTAGTCTAAGTTAAGACATATCACCCACTGCATAATGCTGGATTTCTGCCTTGAAATCCTTTGGTTAGTGATGATAAAGTAGGAAGCATGAAGAAAAACAATATAAATGTGGTTAAAATTGATCTAACTGATGTCCATTGGTCTCCAGAACAATGATTTGATTGGACTGTAATAATTCTATAATTTATAACTGCCAAGCTTTAAGTGCCGGTTTTCATTGCTTTTTTGTTTATCTGATTCACAGCTTGAGTTTCTATTTTTTTTATAAACATGGGATTTTGCTGCTGTAAAGTATGCAGGAAGTGGAAGGGCTTGGCCTCAGACAACAATCTATGGTCTAATCTATTTAAGGAAAGATGGGGAGGAGATCATGCTATGTTCTATGCTCCTGTTGGTTCAAAATCATGGAAAGATGTGTATGAGGTTCAAGATCGTTGTCATCGAGTTGGATTGTAAGTTCATAGCCCTAGCTAGTATGACTAAGTTCTAACAAATTCATCACCCCTCATTCTTCACCTTCTCTTTTCCACCTCTCCCCTTCCCCCTCTCTTCACCTTTCCCACATGCCCACATGCATCAGAAGCTTACATTGTTCACCTTCCCCACATTACCTGCTCTCCTTTATAAGGAGAGTTAGGGTTCAAATCCCTCCTCCCCCACTTGTAACAAATTGAGCTATAAAAAATTTTAAAAGCTTGCGTTTGATGTTGGTTTGTTAGCATTGCATTTGATGACACTAGAGAGATTAAAAAGTTAAAAATTAAAGTGTTTTCTGCTTTGTGAAATTCTTATGATTGAAATTGCTGATGGTCCTCTCTTTATTTAGACGTAAGTAGATCATGCAAAGTGCAAACCCATTGTAAATTGGTTGTTTGAAGGGAAGATGCATTTTAAAAGACAGTAATTATCATAGTAGTTTGACCTTTTTCTGTTTTGTGCATATCTTCTTTGATCTATCTCAAGGTTCAGTCAGATTGAATATGTCTGACTTGGAGCTTGAGTTACAGTAAAATCAGTCATTAATATGATAATTCTGGCTCTAATTCTTGGGTGCACTCGTATGATAATGCTTGTTTATGTTACCAGAGGCCTGAAGATAATAAGAGAAGGTGGTGACTACTATCTTGTTCACCAAGGTGAAATCCAACGCTATCTGGGTTCAAGGAGGCAAAGGAAAGGTGCAATTAGTTGTACTCTAGATTCACAAAGAGATTTCAGTGGTGAAGGATCACAAGAAGAGGGATCCTGTAGGGGGATCTTGGACAAAATACTTTTCTTCATAGGGGATTTGGAAGTTGCCTCTACTGATGCAAAACGTGGCCGGGTGCTGTAAATGGATTTCAAATCTGAACTTCACAAGAAAATTGATGTAAAGTCTCTGTATGTATGCATTACTGTGGAACCTGTTCAGTGTGATTTTTGAAAAAACCAGCTTGGTGGTACTGTAAAATTTTTGTTGTATTGATTTTTATTTTAACATCTTATATATAAAACTCCAAATGAGATGTTTTTTTCGTCTGAATCATATACATAGACAAATTCACAAGAAGTTCATACGGTAAAAAAAAATTTAAAAAAATTAAAATTAAAAAAGGTCACATTGTCCTCATACACGTGTAAGTGAAGTTCTACATTGTATAATAATGAAAGAAGTGGGTTGTTTATATAACATAGTTAAGCTTACATTTATTGGCTTAAGCATTCAATTTAAGTGGTGTTCACATATGTTATATTAACTACTTAATTATAATATCTCTAGTAAGGGACTTAGATTGGGTTTAGCATCTAGCTGCATTGGACCCGTAAAGATCATCGGACCTAGGTCTTACCCCCAACAAGTGGTATCAGAGCTTGGTTGATTAGTTGGTGGTTTGTGTGAATTAAAGATGGATGAGACATCTAGAACCATGATTGAACTAGTGGCACCTAGTGGAATTTGATCCGAGTGTGAACAAGTATGGCCTAAGTTAAGGAAGTGATGATTCCTTTGTCTAAGAAAAGTTTGCTTTGATTAAGATGGAGCTAATCCTAGAAGAAGAAGACAGCTTGATGGAATATGAGTTAAGGTAGAGATTGTGGAAAAATTGCCTCAAATTCCAATGAGATTTTTCTTTAGCCGTAAGCATATATAAAAAAGATAATTTTGGGGGTTTTTTTTTTCTTTTGAGAGAAGTTTTTGGGTGTTACAACCATAGGAAGTGGTTGTATTCAAAGTAAGTGAAGATCTAAGGGAGTTCACATAAATTTCTAAGGAGAGAGATTATTGTATTTTGTGTGAATCTATAGTTACGCATAAACTTTTTCTTTTAAAGAAGTTACGCATAAACTTGAGAGAATATTATAATTAATTTAGCAATAGTGGAATTATTCAAAATTTGTCCCATACATGCCAAGATGTTGCCCTCAGACCACTCACAATGTTGTCCTCGTATAGAATATAAGACAAACTTATAATCCCTATATATGCAAGGGTGCAATACATACATACATACATACATACATATATGTATATTTTGTATAAATAATGGCTCTAACTAATAAATAATAAACCATACACATTCATGGTACTACACAGAAACATAATATATTCGAATCGAGTCTTTCTATATTTTCTAAATACAGTTGATGCACAATTAGAGTATAATTAAGACACTTGGTAGAAAATTTGGGTGCTTTTAAAATTTAAAAACACTTGGCTCCAAATAATAGGGCATTAGAAGGATAGATGGCACAAAATCAAAGTGCTCTTGATTGGTAGATTTATAATTATATATGATATATGATTGGTTATTTGAAACTTATCAATGTTTGATAAGGCATACTCTCAAGGGAGAATTGTGATCTCCCTTCCACTTAAAATAAAATTTTTGTACATAAAAAATAATGACATCAACATTGAATTGAACACCTAAGATAAGATACATTTACTCATATTCAAGGAAAAATATTGAGAGCATTAATTCATGAGTGCACTTTCAATCAACATATTAATGGGCAAAAATGTAAACAAATATTGCTCTCCATCAGTACAGACTATATAGAATTATAGATCTCTATTAGAAAAGAATAATATCAGCATTAGAAAAGCAAATCTTTTCTTCCCTGAAGAATGGTTGAAGAGATAACTAATCCACTGCCATGTTGATTTAGTGACAGCCAGAATACAATTACAGAAAGATTCACTACCCCTTCTCCCTTCCTTTGCTGGGTGGAGCACTATCTTTACATAACTTAGCCATCACTATAAAATGAATACACCCTCAATCAGCCGTTTCCGACCTCTCGAAAATTCCTAGTTCTGTTGCTCAAAATAAATTAGATGTTTAATGGGTCTGCCTCGGTATCTTTTTCCTTCAATGATGTCCAGTCTTGTGTCTCTGTAACAAATACAAACACAGTCAACTATAAGCACCAAAATACCATGATAAGTAACGGGTATCAGATGATCCAGGAATATACATTTAGAGTTTGGATTAGAATTCAGGTTATATTGTAATTCATGGACTTAATCATGGACAATTACAACACAACACAAGCCAGAATTAAGTATGATACAATCCAATTCTAAAGCTGAATAAATGTAGCAAGACTATATAGTTTAGGAATTATACTCGGCTTGTCTGCTATCACCATGAGCCGCCTCTGCAACAAACATGCTACAAAAAGGAAAATTGAGCACATGCCAAACATAACCGTGATGGGGAACGCATTAACCTTTAAAGACAAACCAAAAGAACTAGTCAGTGACAAACAGTGGGAGGCTATCTACACATGCCCTAGCTAATAAAGTCTCAAATCAAGCAACATATTTAAGTATTTAGAGGAATGCAAACATACATTGTACAGCACAATGCACACAAAAATATTGAGAGGAATGCGGAAGAAGTTCATGATGGTGCTCCTGGCCTCCTCCGGAATGTACTGGGACCTCATTTTCATAATGGACGGCCAGAATATTCCCACACAAGCCTCAAAAGCACAGAAGCCAGCAACTTGAATACAGCCTGCAAATGAGATCACCAGAAACTTCAACATAAACAACTTTTTTCCTTTTCAACTAAAACCAGAATTGATATTTATAATTACATGCAAGATCAATTTATCATTCACCTTGATTACCATAATGATGAAGATGTAGTCATGAAGTCATAAAGTCTAATATTGCAGATATAACATTCAGGCTTACCAGTTTTTGGTGAACAAAATATTCCAACAAGAAATAGGACTCCTTGTATGAATTAGGGGATTCCCCTTAGGTTGCTTTCTCTGTAATAATTGTTACCTGTCCATTCATTAAGCTTTTTATTCATTTATCTATTTTTGGGCATAGTCTAATTGGTAGGCTGTAAAACCCTGAGCCTGAGTTTGGCTAGTTCAGCTCTGTACTTTGATTTGCTTTTAAGAAAGTTTTTCATTCATCAATATTTATTAAACAAAAATTTTTTTTATCAAAATTTAAACGGGTTCATGTGACTACATAACTAGAAATTAAAATGTCCAATATCGAATACTTTTTTTTTTCTAGAGTAACTAGTATTAGATCTTCAAATTTTTATCTATATCCACTTCATGTTTCTTCCTAATGAATCCCTGTGACTCAATATAAGCCAAAATAATGTTGATTTATAAGAGTGCTTAACATAAACCAAAAAAAGTACATATTGATGAGGAAAATAAGAATATATCCACTGAGGAGCAAGTATGATGGTTTAGAAACCAGCTAGATCCAACCAACTCAATCATTCACAGACCAGAACATAATAATACCACGCCAACAGGAACAGAGTATGTCCAAAAACATCGACACTCCTCTTGGTTCCCAAGAAAACAATGAAAGAGAGCTGTGGTCAAATGGCACTTCGTCCTCCCACAAGATTGGGTGGAGGGCAAAGATGTGGGTTCAAAACCCATTGGTACATGTTCCAAATTTTTTGGGTCGGCTATGGGTCCTCAAAAAGTAGAAGCTTTAAAACTAAGCCAAATAATGGTACAAAGCTCAGTTTGAGCAAAACCTTCTGTTCGCTTGTAAAAAAGAGACTCTCTCTAAATAGAAACTATCTTCTCATTGATTGAAAAATGAGTACAAAAAATGAAGAATGAAAATCAATTACAATTACACTTTACTTAACCTTATATACTCAGTTATGTACAAGAAACAGAGTAACTACCTCTCCGGATTTTACGGTGAGAATTGTTACAGCTAAGGATTACAGCTAATCACTACATCTAAGCACTACCTAGCTATAACACGTGTACATCCACTTGTCATCATTCCTTGTATAGAGTGTATGATCTGATCGTGATAAGGAATGGACTCCAACAACTCTTCTAAGTCTTCATCACTAAGGCTTGTATCTCTGTTTTGCTTCTGATACTGAGATGCACTATGTATTGCATTCAATTGCAGGCTTCCTTGCTGCTGTGATGCATGCTGAGCTTCTTCATGATGCACACTGCCCTGCAACTCCCCTTGACATTTAGCATTACTTTTAACATCCCTCAATTCCTAATCTACACCATATACCATCAACTTCAGCAATGCAATCCAGATCCATTGTCTCAACCACTTCAAAATCAAAGCAACACACTTTCAATAACACTTTTGCCCACATTTCAAAAGCAACAATAGCACTCCCAAAATGTTCAATCAACAAAACCCAGATCACCAAAACGCAATGCCACCATATCCTAAACCCAAAAAACAAAAAAGACCCATAATTTCTTTTCTTCTTCTAAAGGGCCTTTGTAATTCACAGTCACTAGATCAGATCTAAATTCACCGAACCCACATACATACAGACATATAATTACACATAACATAGAAAAAAGCACACACATTGAGATTGTTGAAGTGGGCCGTGTGTGGCTTGAATTACCAAGCCCAATTATTCTTCTAAACCAAATACAAGCAGTATTAGGAAACCCAATTCAACTAGGATTATAATTCCTAGTACAAGTCGACCTACATATATATATATATATATATTAGGTTTGTGATACTTGGCAAGCAGTGAGAATTAGAGATAATTCCTAATAACCTAGCAGCCGCATAAGAAGAAAGAATAGTGTTTTCTTGTCTTGTGGGTGAAAGAGAATTAGGGTGTATTGGGAATTGGGTTTCTTGAGAGTGTTCTTGTGCACTATTGTATCTCCTTATTTTATAGTGAAATCCCTGCAACTCCGTGGACGTAGGCAAATTGCCGAACCACGTAAATATTGTCTTGTGCGTGTGATTGTTTTCTTTAACGTGTGTTTTCTCTATTTGTTTTGTTTCTCACAGGTTGGAGTTTTGGTTAAAATTCCCTACAACTGGTATCAGAGCCTAGGTTTAGGTTTGAGTGGGAGCAATGGCAGAGGAAGCAGGAAAGGCGTCTGGAATAGAAAAGTTTGATGGCACAGACTTTGCGTATTGGAGGTTGCAGATTGAAGATTATCTCTATGGGAGGAAATTGCATCTGCCTCTTTTAGGGACAAAACCTGAGGCTATGAAGGCTGAGGAATGGGCTCTTCTTGATAGACAGGTACTAGGAGTTATCAGGTTAACTCTGTCTAGGTCTGTTGCACACAATGTTGTAAAGGAGAAGACCACAGCAGATCTGATGAAGGCTTTGTCTGGTATGTATGAAAAGCCGTCAGCAAACAATAAAGTGCACTTGATGAAGAAACTGTTCAATTTGAAGATGGCAGAGAATGCATCAGTAGCACAACATCTGAATGAATTTAACACTATCACAAATCAATTGTCGTCTGTAGAAATTGATTTTGATGATGAGATCCGTGCACTGATCGTTTTGGCTTCTTTGCCAAACAATTGGGAGGCAATGAGGATGGCAGTAAGCAATTCTACAGGAAAGGAAAAGCTCAAGTACAATGATATACGAGATTTAATTTTGGCTGAGGAGATTCGCCGAAGAGATGCAGGTGAAACCTCAGGATCTGGTTCTGCCCTAAACCTTGAGACAAGAGGAAGAGGTAATGACAGAAATTCAAACCGAGGTAGATCAAAATCCAGAAATTCTAATCGAAATAGAAGTAAATCTAGATCAGGCCAACAAGTACAATGCTGGAACTGTGGGAAAACAGGTCACTTTAGGAATCAATGCAAAAGTCCTAAGAAGAAGAATGGAGATGATTCTGCTAATGCTGTAACAGAAGAGGTACAGGATGCATTACTTCTTGCAGTAGACAGTCCACTTGATGATTGGGTTTTGGATTCAGGAGCTTCGTTTCATACCACTCCACACCGAGAAAGCATACAGAATTATGTTGCAGGTGATTTTGGTAAGGTGTATTTGGCTGATGGTTCAGCCTTGGATGTTGTAGGTATGGGAAACGTCCGGATATTGTTGCCCAATGGATCTGTTTGGTTACTGGAGAAGGTTCGTCATATTCCTGACTTAAGGAGGAATCTGATTTCTGTTGGACAACTTGATGATGAAGGGCATGCAATACTATTTGTTGGTGGTACTTGGAAGGTTACAAAGGGAGCTAGGGTATTGGCTCGTGGACAGAAGACCGGTACTCTATACATGACCTCAAGTCCAAGAGACACAATTGCAGTTGCTGATGCAAGTACTGATACAAGCCTATGGCACCGTAGACTTGGTCACATGAGTGAGAAAGGGATGAAGATGTTGCTGTCAAAAGGAAAACTACCAGAATTGAAGTCCATTGATTTTGACATGTGTGAAAGTTGCATCTTAGGAAAACAGAAAAATGTGAGCTTCTTGAAAACTGGCAGGACACCGAAGGCTGAAAAATTGGAGTTAGTACACACTGATTTGTGGGGGCCTTCTCCGGTTGCATCCCTTGGAGGTTCAAGGTACTACATCACTTTCATTGATGACTCAAGCAGAAAGGTATGGGTTTATTTTCTGAAAAATAAATCAGATGTATTTGAAACCTTTAAGAAGTGGAAGGCCATGGTTGAGACAGAAACAGGTTTGAAAGTAAAATGTTTGAGGTCAGATAATGGAGGAGAGTACATAGATGGAGGATTTAGTGAGTATTGTGCTGCACAGGGAATTAGGATGGAGAAGACCATTCCTGGGACACCACAGCAGAATGGTGTGGCTGAGCGCATGAACAGAACTCTCAATGAGCGTGCTAGGAGTATGCGGTTGCATGCTGGACTACCAAAAACTTTTTGGGCTGATGCTGTTAGCACTGCAGCTTACCTGATAAACCGAGGACCTTTAGTTCCTATGGAGTTCAGACTTCCTGAGGAGGTTTGGAGTAGTAAAGAGGTAAAGTTTTCACATTTAAAAGTTTTTGGTTGTGTTTCTTATGTTCATATTGATTCTGATGCTCGTAGTAAACTTGATGCAAAGTCAAAAATATGTTTTTTCATTGGCTATGGTGATGAGAAATTTGGCTATAGGTTTTGGGATGAACAAAACAGGAAAATCATCAAAAGTAGAAATGTAATATTTGATGAACAGGTTATGTACAAGGACAGGTCAACTGTAGTATCAGATATTGCAGAGATAGATCAAAAGAAATCTGAGTTTGTCAACTTAGATGAATTGACTGAAAGTACTGTCCAGAAAAGGGGTGAAGAAGATAAGGAGAATGTAAATTCACAGGTAGATCAGAGTACACCTATAGCTGAAGTCCGGAGATCTTCTAGGAACATTAGACCTCCACATCGTTATTCACCCACTCTAAATTATCTCCTGTTGACTGATGGTGGTGAGCCAGAGTGTTATGATGAAGCCTTGAGAGATGAGAATTCAAGCAAGTGGGAGTTAGCCATGAAGGATGAGATGGATTCCTTGTTGGGGAATCAGACATGGGAACTGACTGAATTGCCAGTAGGAAAGAAGGCTTTGCACAACAAGTGGGTATACAGAATAAAGAATGAGCATGATGGTAGTAAACGTTACAAGGCCAGATTAGTTGTTAAAGGCTTCCAGCAGAAGGAGGGCATTGACTTCACAGAGATATTTTCTCCAGTTGTGAAGATGTCAATAATTAGACTGGTACTAGGAATGGTGGCTGCAGAAAACTTACATCTTGAGCAGTTAGATGTGAAGACAGCATTCCTTCATGGTGACTTGGAGGAAGACCTTTACATGATTCAACCAGAAGGGTTCATTGTTCAGGGACAAGAGAATCTAGTCTGCAAACTGAGAAAGAGTTTGTATGGCCTAAAACAAGCTCCAAGACAGTGGTACAAGAAATTTGACAGTTTTATGCATAGAATTGGGTTCAAGAGATGTGAAGCTGATCATTGTTGCTATGTTAAGTCTTTTGACAATTCTTACATTATATTACTGTTGTATGTGGATGATATGCTTATTGCAGGGTCTAGCATTGAGGAGATTAAAAATCTGAAGAAGCAATTGTCCAAACAGTTTGCAATGAAGGATTTAGGAGCTACAAAGCAAATCCTTGGCATGAGAATCATTAGAGACAAGGCTAATGGTACATTGAAGCTTTCACAGTCAGAGTATGTGAAGAAAGTCCTTAGCAGATTCAACATGAATGAAGCTAAACCAGTGAGCACACCCTTGGGTAGTCATTTCAAACTAAGCAAAGAACAGTCACCAGAGACAGAGGAAGAAAGGGACCATATGAGCAAGGTGCCCTATGCCTCAGCTATTGGCAGCTTAATGTATGCTATGGTGTGTATAAGGCCAGACATTGCACATGCAGTGGGAGTTGTGAGCAGATTCATGAGTAGGCCTGGAAAGCAGCATTGGGAGGCAGTCAAGTGGATTCTGAGATATCTGAAGGGTTCATCAGATACATGTCTTTGCTTCATAGGTGCAAGTTTGAAACTGCAGGGTTATGTAGATGCTGATTTTGCTGGTGATATTGATAGTAGAAAGACTACTACTGGGTTTGTTTTTACTCTAGGTGGTACAGCTATATCATGGACTTTAAATCTACAGAAGATTGTTATTTTGTCTACTACAGAAGCTGAGTATGTTGCTGCCACTGAAGCTGGAAAGGAGATGATTTGGCTACATGGTTTCTTAGATGAATTAGGTAAGAAGCAGGAGATGGACATTCTACACAGTGACAGTCAAAGTGCAATCTTTATTGCCAAAAATTCGGCTTTTCATTCAAAGTCGAAGCATATACAAACAAAATACCACTTTATCCGTTACCTTGTTGAAGATAAACTGGTAATACTTGAGAAGATTTGTGGATCTAAGAACCCGGCAGACATGTTGACTAAAGGTGTTACTATTGAGAAGTTGAAGCTGTGCGTAGCTTCAATTGGTCTTCTAGCTTGAGGACAGGAGGATGAGTTGCAGGGATGAAGGATTGTATTATGGAGGTTTGTGGTTGATGTTTGCAGCTTGTGAGACCTTAAGGCCTAAGGTGGAGGCGATGGAGGAGTTTGCTCATGTAGCTTGATTAATTCAAGCCAAGGTGGAGATTTGTTGAAGTGGGCCGTGTGTGGCTTGAATTACCAAGCCCAATTATTCTTCTAAACCAAATACAAGCAGTATTAGGAAACCCAATTCAACTAGGATTATAATTCCTAATACAAGTCGACCTACATATATATATATATATATTAGGTTTGTGATACTTGGCAAGCAGTGAGAATTAGAGATAATTCCTAATAACCTAGCAGCTGCATAAGAAGAAAGAATAGTGTTTTCTTGTCTTGTGGGTGAAAGAGAATTAGGGTGTATTGGGAATTGGGTTTCTTGAGAGTGTTCTTGTGCACTATTGTATCTCCTTATTTTATAGTGAAATCCCTGCAATTCCGTGGACGTAGGCAAATTGCCGAACCACGTAAATATTGTCTTGTGCGTGTGATTGTTTTCTTTAACGTGTGTTTTCTCTATTTGTTTTGTTTCTCACAGGTTGGAATTTTGGTTAAAATTCCCTACAGAGATTTCAAAGTAACTAAAAAAGATACAGTGAGATCTGAAGAGAGGTAAACTAAATAAGATCCAGATGGTATATAAATGAATTATACATATAAAGCTCTGGTTTTTGGAACTGTGACTCACCCATCATGAGAGAATAAACAAGAAGGAAATTGTTCTTGAAGGAATTGAAAGCAGGTGTGGTGGTGATTCGATCTTTGTTATTTTTGCTCAGCTCCACTGCTGCCAGCACTATGATAGTTGAGACCATGACAGATTGCGAGAAAGTTGGAGCTTTCACTCAAGGTCTTTAAGGTCTCAACTATCATAGTCTCCATGGTGGAATTATCACCCGCATGAAAAACCCGCTTCAGCTCAGAGATTTTGGACGTAGAAAACGGCAGTTTGGACGAAATGGAGCGCGGCAAAAAGGACCTTTCAGGCAATTTATCTTTAATGTCCGGCATTGGCATCATCGTCCCTTTCTTTAACATCGACTCCCGAAAGAAAATACCGGTGGTATGGGATCTCTGGTCTGCCGTGGCCGTGGGTGGCGGGCAGCTGAGGGAGTAACTGATGAAACTGCAGGCGTCATAGTGAGTCGGTAATGAAGAATCAGGGAAGCAGAGGAGGGTGGCAGACGCACAGAAGGCTGAGAGGCGAGAGGAGAGGGCGTTGTGGTTGTGGGTGACTCAACTGCGCTTAGTGGGGACGCTTTGGATAGGAGAAACATTGGCTTGGTGTGGCTGTTTCCGGTCGGTTTGTTCCAATACCGAATAAGATAGGACTTATGGGTCAATGGGTTTTGATCACCGGTGGACCCAACCTGCATTAAGAGAACGTGGAAACAAAGTGAGACTCAACACTAGGACACAAGTAAAGCAATAGTTAACTATAGGCTATATATTGGACTCCTACTACCAAGAATTACAAACAGGCTTACCATGCCAAGGAAGCTAGTAGACATATATAGGCGTTAAAATTATAACAAACATCTATAAGTATAACACATTGACACAACACAATAAACGGGAAGCATTATCCTACTTCCATCTATTATGTGAGAGTCAGAGTCAGAGTGCTTACAGTGGGAGATGTGAGAAATATAAAAAGAAGGAGAGAAGTCATGGGGGCAGAGTTTTGTGTGCATTATTATTATTATTTTAGAGCGCTGGTGGGTTTGCAGGGTTATAGACTAGCTAGCCGGAAATTTATAGAAGTGCAGTGAAGAGAGAGAAAGTAAAAAGAAAAGATATCTGAGAGAAAGAGAGGAATCATACAACTCACGCACGACATGAATGAATACGTTAGAGGTTGTTTGGTCATGAGAACGGAGTGATATCACTCCGTTTTCATGATCCATCTATGAGAAAAACAGAGTATTATAGAGTAATGAAACTGGAGAGAGAGAGATGGAGAATCAAGATTGAATAAAACTGAAATCTTTCATTAATTAACAAAATGAACTACAAACGGTTTATATAGCAGAATTAGCCAAAAGGAAATAATCTAACTAATTTTAAACTAATTCCATAATATGTGGATCAACTATCAACCGTTGATCATTATATCACTGATCATCACATTACACGTGTCAATACATACTAACTAACTAATCCAAAACTAAAAGCTACAGGTCGTATTTGATGCAATAGTCGTTTTAGTGAAATAGCAAATTCAATCACAAATGCTCTGCCTCTCTGCCTGATCTGATGACTCATCTTGAAATACTTCCATCTGACTTCTTATCATCTAAACTTTGACATTCCCCCTCAAGATGAGAATCTGAATTGTTGCTTGCATCTGTTTTCTTTGCATCTGACCCTTTATCATCTAAACTTTTATATTCCCCCTTAGGATGAGAAGCTGAGCTGTGGATATTCATAACATTCATTTTACTTAAGAAGTATCTCAGCTATGAACTATTTAGGGCCTTAGTGAGTAAATTTGTCAGTTGTGTATGTGTAGGAGAGAAGAACAATCTAACCACATTATCCTGCACCTTATCTCTGACAAGATGGCAGTTAACTTCTATATGTTTGGTTCTCTCATGGAATACAGGGTTTTCTTCAATATAAATGGCTGCTTGATTATCACAAAATAAAAGAGCAAGTTGAGGATGATAGATCTCCAAATCCTTCAGTAATGCTAGCAACCAAGTCAGCTCATACACTGTGACAACCATAGCTCTATATTCTGCCTCAACTAAAGATCTAGATACTATAGATTGTTTCTTAGACTTCCAAGAGATTAAAGAATCACCCAAAAATATACAATACCCTGTGGTTGATCTTCTGGTGTCTATACAAGATGCCCAATCAGCATATGTATAAGCCTTCAAATGGAAATCTGAAGATGTAGATAAGAAAATTCATTGACCTAGACACCCCTTTATGTATTGCAAGACCTTGTAAGCTGCATCTAAATGAGGTTTCCTGGGCTTTGACATGAACTGACTCAGCTTGTGAACCGGGTATGCTATATCTAGTCTAGTGATAGTTAGGTATAACAACCTACCCACTAACCTTCTGTAGACTTCAAGATCAGGTAACAATGCACCTTGAAGCTTGCTCAACTTCAAATTCTGTTCCATTGGTATTTTACTAGGCTTATAAGCTAACAGTCCTGCATCCTTTAAAATTTCTAAGGCATATTTTCGTTGGCATAAGCTGATTCATTTTTCTGATCTGGCTATCTCAAGACCAAGAAAATACTTCAAACCTCCAAGGTCTTTAAGTTTGAAGTGTTTATCTAAAGAAACTTTAAGTGCTTCAACTTCTCGAACATTGTTGCTAGCTATGAGTATATTATCAACATAAACAAACAATGCAATGAAAGAATTATCAAACTTCCTTGTAAACAATGAGTAGTCAACCTTTGATTGCTTAAATCCAAGTTGCTTAAGAACAAAACAGAATTTGGCATTCCATTGCCTTGATGCCTATTTAAGTCCATATAGAGACTTAATTAATTTGCAAACAAGATTCCCTCATTTGTTGTGAAAGCCTTGGAGGAGTTGCATATAGACTTCCTCATGTAAGTCCCCATTTAAGAAGGCATTGTTGACATCTAATTGGACTAAATGCCATCCTTTCACAGCAGATATGGCAAGAAGAGTCTTAACAGTAGTCAACTTGGCAACTGGTGAGAATGTGTCAGTAAAATCTAATCCTTCTTGCTGAGTAAACCCCTTTGCAACTAGTCTTGCTATATCTCTCCACAGACCCATCTGCCTTGTATTTTACTCTATAGACCCACTTACATCCAATAGCCTTTTTGTTGGAAGGCAAAGGAGTAAGAGTCCAAGTGTGATTGGCAACCAAGGCTGCAATCTCAGCATTCATGGCCTCTTTCCATTTATGATCCTTAATAGCCTCATGATAGAATCTCGGTTCAAGGATTGAGGTAATGAGTGAGCAAAAGTTGGCATAGGAAGGAGAGAGATGGGAAGAATCAATGTAATCAGAAAGAGGATATTTAGTACCTGACTTGTTGATGAGATGAGTGGACTGTGTAAGCTTAGTTGAACTGATAGTGCTGCATTTTTAGTCTTGCAAGTATGCAGGAGTTTTGGAAGGCCTAGAAGACCTTCTTAAAGAAGGAATGGAAGCAGATGGAAGAACTATGGGAGTTTGATCATGGGACAAAGAATCAGGTTCTGCAAAATTGCCCTGATTAGAATCTGATACAATAGATTCTGGTTCTGCAGAATCTGAAATGACAGGAAGTAATGGATCCAATGCTTGATTAGAAACCTGAGTTGGATTACAAGTGGAATGAGACATGCTTGGAGAGGAAACAATAGGATCTAGAAACATGGCATCAATTGGGATTGCCACATTGGGACATATATGAGGGAAAGAAATGGATGACTGTGGTGATGTGACAAAAGAAATGAAAGGGAAGATATGTTCATGAAATGAAACATCCCTTGAAATGAATATCTGTTTTGTGGCCAAATTTAACAATTTTTAACCTTTAACACCAAAAGGGTAGCCAATGAAGACACAATGAATAGATCTAGGAGCAAATTTAGACCTATTGTGAGCGAGGGTAGATGCAAAACAAAGACAACCAAACACTTTTAAGTGATGATAAGAAGGGGTTTTGCAATAAAGTTTCTCAAATGGAGTTTTATGGTCCAAAACAGTACTAGGCAGCCTGTTAATAATGTGTACAGCTATCAAAACACAATCCCCCCAATAGCAAAGTGGTATGTTAGACTGAAATTTTAATGCTCTAGCAATGTTTAAAATTTGTTGATGCTTTCTTTCCACACATGAGTGTTGATGTATAATCCCATGTTGAGCATAAAAATCTTTTAGAAAGAATTCTTGAGCATTATCAGTTCTAATTACTTTGATATTGGTTTGAAATTGAGTAAAGATCATATTGTAAAATGAGATTAACATAGGCCTAGTTTCTGTTTTAGATTTCATGAGGTAAACCCATGTGGACCTTGTAGCATCATCTACAACTGTAAGAAAGTATCTAAATCCATCATGAGTTGCTTTAGCAAATGGTCCCCATACATCACAATGTATTAAATCAAAGGCATGCTCAAATAGATGACTAGAATTGGGAAAAGGTAGTCTTTTAAGTTTTGCAATAGGACAAACAACACAATCTTTATTTGAATGAAAAGAGGGTACATCTGATATACAATAGGGAAGTTTGTCATCAAACACATGTCCTAATCTAAGATGCCACAAGTAAGGCTTATTGACATTAGAAGCACTGGAAACAGAATGAACAAAAGAATTGAAAACTGACTCTAGGACAGTAGTGGCTTCTGATGCAGACTTGCAATTCTCTGAAGTTTGCAACAGGTATAGATTGTTATGAAGCTTACCCAATCCAATCACTTTCCAACAAGTAAGGTCCTATATGAAATAGTAGTTTGATAGAAAAACTAAGCAACATGACAAGAATTTGGTTAATTTGCTTACTGAGATCATATTAAAAGAAAAGGTTGGAACACAAATCACATTTTCAAGAATCAAGGTTGGAGTAAGTTGAACTGTGCCTATGTGTGTGACAAGGACTTTTTCACCATTGGGCAAATGCACAAAAGAAGATAGTGAACTAGTTATTTTGGTAAAAAGAGATGTGGAATGGATGATATGATCAGTGGCACCTGTGTCAAGAACCCAAGTTTCTGCATTGTAGGCTGTTTTGTTTGAAGGATTTTCAGCAAAAACTGAATTCTTCAAATTGAGGCAAACAGATTCATGGAAAAAAGCACAAGAAATACCTGAGAGAGCTGAATTGGCTGCATGAACATCCTCATGACTGTTGGAAGAAGATGCATGTGAGCTCAGCATTGTCAGTAACTGCTAGCATTGTTTAGCTGTAAAAGGGAAAGAGCTTGGTTGTGATGCAGCCTCGAATTGACCATTTTCACCATCAAAGGTCACTTGATTTGCCACAGAAACTCTGCCCTTTTGCTTGTATCCTGGAGGAAATCCCACTATCTTGTAACACTTTTCCATGAAATGGCCAAGTTTGCTACAATGGCTACATACAGGTCTGCCCTTGCCTTTGTTCTACCCACCTTGATTGAACCCTTGAGTCTTGACTGCAAGAGCTGTTGAGTCAACTGATACACCACCTCCATTGAAACCTAAAACCCTTTGCCTTTCTTCTTGTATCACCAAAGAAAAGGCTTTGTCAATTGAGGGACTTGGCTCCATCATTAGGATCTGAGTTTTGACTTGTGAGAAAGCTTCATTTAAGCCATTGAGGAATTGCATTAATGTATCTTGAAGATTGAAGAGTGTGATTTTATCATTCACTCCACAGATACATCTACCACAAGAACAAGATGGTAAAGGCCTGAGATTAAGCAATTGATCCCAAGAAGCTTGAAGATCAGTGAAGTAGGTAGTCACTATTGCATCTCCTTGCATAATTGTTGAGATCATTTTCTAAAGCTGTGAAATCCATGGTCCATTAGCTTGGGAGAAACGGTTTCTGAGTGAATTCCAAACCGCCATTGCAGTGTTTCTGTAAATCACACTTGCAGTAATATGAGGTGAAACGAAATTCAAGATCCATGAAGAAATCATTGAATTGTTCTTTGACCAAGCAATTTTCTCCAGAGGCATGACAGCTATGGAAGTTGTGATAGATCCATCCACAAAACCTAGCTTGCTTTTCGCATCTAATGCCATAAGCATAGCCCTAGCCCAATTAGGATAATTGTCCTCAGTTAAGAGTTGAGTGACTAGAATCGCACCTGGTGATTCTCCATGGTGCAAGAAGAAAGGGCTTCTCGGATCCTCCATTGGAATAAGCTTACGATGAGCAGTAGATTGAGAAACAGGAAATGAAGAATTTTGATCTTGATTTTCCGTTGATGAAAGCATGAAGCTCTAATACCATATGAGAAAAATAGAGTATTATAGAGTAATGAAACTAGAGAGAGAGAGATGGAGAATCAAGATTAAATAAAATTGAAATCTTTCATTAATTAACAAAATGAACTACAAACGGTTTATATGGCAGAATTAGCCAAAAGGAAATAATCTAACTAATTCTAAACTAATTCCATAATATGCGGATCAACTATCATCCGTTGATCATTATATCACTAATCATCACATTACACGTGTCAATACATACTAACTAACTAATCCAAAACTAAAAGCTACAGGTCGTATTTGATGCAATAGTCGTTTTAGTGAAATAGCAAATTCAACCACAAATGCTCTACTCCAATGCTCTGCCTCTCTCTGATGACTCATCTTGAAATACTTCCATCTGACTTCATATCATCTAAACTTTGACATCATCTAAAATGAGTGGGTCTCACGGATGATCATCTGTTTGGCTTAATTTTTGATCATTTTTTTTACGACTCACCTGACACACTAAGTGCGTATCACCTGGATTTCATGATCTATCATCCAAATTGAGTGGGTCTCACAGATGACCATCTATTTGGCTTAGTTTTGGATCATTGTTTTCATGACTCACTTGGCACACTAAGTGTGAGTTTGGATAGCGCATTTTTGCGCTATTCAATGTGTCTGCATTTAATTTTTGTGGGTCCATAGGCACTGTTCATGGGACCCACAACTTGGAAAAAAAATGCAAATTTAACTTTAAAATTAGGTCTCACGGCACTATTCACACATTTAAAAATTATTTTGCTACAGTGTTTTCAGTTTTCAGTAATAAGCGGTATCCAATACAGTTAATTGAACTTTCAATTTAATGTTGCCAATGATGTTTGGTCTGTTTGGAAGATTGATTTTTAGAAATGTAATTGGGAATCCATGGTTAAACATTATCAATTTCCATGTAGTCTAGAATGATCAATGAAGTTATCTTATGGGATCATTAACAGGACCATCTTAAACTATCAATCTCAAACAATACGCTAACCAATGAACTTGTGCTCACTAATGTATGGGCAACTTTTCCTGTTTGGTAATGTTGTTCTAGTAACGTTATTTAAATGTTGTGGAAATACTATAGGTGAAAAAGTGTTATGGAAATACATGTTGTGTTGTTAGACAACATGTTTAAATAACAAATAACACAACCAAACAAGTCATTTCAATCTTTCATAAAATTACAAATCAATAACAAAAACAATGAATATAAATTTTCAAGAGAACTTGGCTTTGATTTTTTTTTTTTAACTCTTACATAAAAAATATATAAAATATTTTTATTAAATCTATATATTTTTTTCATGTGAAAATAATATTTTTTAAGGGTAATTTTTTTTATATATAAAAAATTAGGCAAAATGCTTGAATTTAAATAAATTTGATACATAAAAAATTCAATTAAACGAAAATAAGGTTATAGCACTAAAATGAATTTCACATACAATTTGTATTTTAACCAAAAAAAATGGCTATAAAAATATTATTGGAAAAAAAATTATTATGAAAAAAATAATTGAAAAGGCAAGATCCAAGATCCAACTCTAGAAATTTGGCAGAAAACTGCTCATTAAGGTCACACCTCTTCCATGAACCCGCATAACAAAATCCATTGCAACAACCAACAACAACCGACTCTCCTCTGTCACTAAAAATCAATACTCTCTCCATTCTTCTCTTCACGTCTCTACCAATTTCAGTTACAAACCAAAAAAACCAATAAAAAAAAATACCAAACGCGCATCACATTCTTGTTTTTCCTGTTTGACTCCAAATTAAAAGATCAACTTATTTTACCATTCAACTTATTTTTGCTACCCCACTGTACTTTTTGATACTATTCATGGGTCCTACTATATATATATATATATATATATATATATATATATATATATATATATATATTTTCAGCTAAATTTTACCTTTATCTACAGTACTTTCAGCAAAAGTTTTCAGTTTTAGTAAAATAAGCAGATCCCAAACAAGTCCAAAGAATGATTGAAGAGAGAAATATGGATGAATATGTATGAATAAATATGTTGCAAGAACAAAATGAATAGTACAATATAAAACTTTGGAAATAAATATATTTTTGAAAACTTAAAAACTTACTTGATTCTTGAAAATTTTGAATAGTACTTTAAACACTAATGCTTATTCAAATACTTGAAAATATTATAATAATAATTTTTACTTATACAAGAATTGATATTGGATGGATTGCTTATAGTGAGAGGATTTTTTTTTTTTTTTTTTTTTTGGCTTGCAGTAGGTCGTGTTTAAGGCTTGTCTAATACGATTGATTCATATGCCCTATAAAGGCTTACAAACAATATACATGAACAGTAAAAAGTGAAAAGCACAATGAACAATGCCATAAAGAGTACAAACACTATACATGAATAGTGATGTGAACAGTAAAAAGCAAAGAGTACAATGACCAATATTGCAGTGAAAAAAAATGAACAGTGCCACGTAATAACTGTTAGAAATAATTTCATGATACTTTCCAAAAAAAATTTAGCAATAATTCTTAAGATAGTGACTTGTCTTCAATAATGTTTGATACTGCCAAGATTGATTTTGTGGATGAAATGATGAAAGTCTTTAATAATAATCCATGTATTATAAGTTCTATATATATAGACACATGCACGATATAATTTCAAGTATGATATGGGTTCTGTAATTATTGCTTTTGATCATTAGGTGAAGACATTAACTGATTGGTGTAAATAGAGTTTGAACCTTAGATTTCTTATTCAATGACAAAAAATTTTACCAATTAAGTTGACTGACCCACTATATATTACAAGTTTAACACATAATTAAACTGTATTAAAAGAAAAAGAAGAAGAGAGAAACTAGTCCTTAGCTTTCCCATACACATAAATTAATAGAGAAAATCCATATATTACATTACAAGCTTAATACATAATTAAACTAGTCTAGGAGTAACTAATATATCCTTAGACTTTCCATAAATTAAAATTAGAAGAGAAAGTCCATAAATTACAAGCTTAATACATAATTAAACTAGTCTAGGAATAACTAATCCTTGGACTTCCCACAAATACACAAAATATTAGATAAAGGACAAGTTCAAAAGACACATAAACTATCAACACATTTATTAGTTTCGTGATATACATGTTGAATTGAGACCTACAAAGCTCTGGCGAGGATGTTCCTACATTCAAGAAAATAATACATTAATCCCATTAAAAAAAAATTTTAATATGCCAACTTGTTTTTGTTCCTTCTTCAAAATGTTACTATTTTTACACAAATTTATTCTTTAAGCAAAATAACCAAATGAAATAGACTGATCATTCAAACACACCATTAATAATCATAGAAAAAAAAGGTGTTTTTCATTTGCCGTTCAATCATTTGTGATGGCCTTGAAAACATTGATCAACCAGGAACTTACTTTTTTATTTTTTATCAAAGCTAAGCTGAAATTCCTTATAAGAGATTCATATGAAAAAATCTAGATTCACAAAGAGATTTCAATGGTGAAGGATCACAAGAAGAGGGATCCTGTAGAGGGATCTTGGACAAAATACTTTTCTTCATAGGGGATTTGGAAGTTGCCTCTACTGATGCAAAACGTGGCCGGGTGCTATAAATGGATTTCAAATCTGAACTTCACAAAAAAATTGATGTAAAGTCTCTGTATGTATGCATTACTATGGAACCTGTTCAATGTGATTTTTGAAAAAAAAAACCAGCTTGGTAGTAGTGTAAAATTCTTGTTGTATTGATTTTTATTTTAACATCTCATATATAAAACTCCAAATGAGATTTTTTTTTTGGTCTAAATTTGCATAGACAACTTCACAAGAAGTTCATGATGATGTCAAATCGGTATAAAAAAAAAGTTACATTATCCTAATACACGTGTGAGTGAAGTTTCACATTGTATAATAATGAAAAGAGTGTGTTTAATATAACATAGTTAAGTTCACACTCATTGGCTTAGGCTTTTGGGTTAAGTGGTATTCATATATGTTATTGTAGGGTCACAATTTGCGGCCCAAGCCCAAGCTATATGGAGTCTTGGTCCAATGAGCCCAATACAATGAATTTGTACAGAATGGGTCAAAGAACTAAGTCCTAAAGAGTGGGACAACGGCTAGTATTAGATCGTGTGGCGACTAAACACAAAGCAAGAATATTTATCTCAGTGAGCTTCCAGTCCGAGGAGGTTGAATTTGTGTATGATGATTGCTCTAAAATATTAGAACAGTTCGTATTGTTCTATTGCCCTTTTCTCTCTCCTTCTTTGATCCCTTTTTCGTGGAGAGTCCCTCACCTTATATAGCCTTTTTTGAGTCATCTTCACCCTCTACCTGTTGATCATCTGAACCCTTACTTGAGTACTTGTCCTATCAGCCACCTTCCCTAGCTCTCTGTGAGTTGCGTTAGCCAAGGTAGCACTGTTCAGACGTCTTCTCCACATAAATGCGGCTAGTACAATAAAATAGTTGTTGTGCATTTAATGCGGTGGTGCCAGTCTTCTCTTAGATATTTTCAGGTCTTCTTCCTTCTCCCATGTCCGTGAAGCACGTTCCTGTCGCTGAACCTTCTTAAAAGGTCACTTTAATTACTGTGTTATATATTTTGAACCATATTCATTAAGTCCGAGGAGTATGTACTCCTCAGATAACCATTCATTTGCTCTCTATTTGTGGAACTTGGTTTGGGAGTCTTTCATGATTATTTGCTTATCCTCGGATCTATTTATATCCTTGGATAAAGCCCAAGGCCCAATATACGATCCTGAACCCTTGCCCCTACAATAGCCCCTCCAAACCTCGGGTTTCTTTCTATCCGAGAAGAAAAGCGAGGTTTTAATCCTCTAAATACTAATACCATCTGATTTTGCTGCTCACACGCGTGGAGGCTCAGTTTTCTATGCAATTTATTGTTATCTCTGACGTTTCGCAGCCCACGAAGCACCATTAATTGCTCCAGGCGGCGTGTTGTCCCCAGATCCAATGGCAAAGCTCAGATCCAACGGTTGAGACTCTTCCTAGAAATTTGAGCGAGATAACTCCCTCTCTTTTTCACTTCCTATATAAAGCCTTGAAGGGACGCTTTCACTTTTATTTTACCAATCTTTCAAACTCTCTAGTGATCTCCAGCGCTCCAAATCACAGTGCTCTCTCCAAAGCTTCCAAAACTTTTCCTTCAAAAATCTTTAAAAACAACAGAGACAAACACACTCATCTACGTAAGTTATTTTTTTCTTCATACTCTTCCTTTTAATCTTGCCTTTCCTCCTCGACCTTCTCTCTTTCATTTAGAAGGTTCTTTCTGAGTTATTTTCGTTCATTCAAATGGGTAGATTCAAGTATTTGGTAGATTCTCCAGATAGTATGGAGAGTTTTAGGGCTAAGTACCATATTCCCCCAGGAGTAGGCCTAGAATATTATTCCCCAGACCGTGTACTCACAGATAGACAAGGAGGTGAAGTTGTCATACCGATGATCGCTTTTATAGAGGGAGGAATGCCGCTTCCTATGAGTAGGATAACTAGAGACTACTTGCGCAATCATAAGTTATGCCCACACCAATGCGCCCCCAACATGTTTAGAGTCTTAGGACGCGTAGACACGCTAAATGACCAGATGAACCTCGGTCTTACGTGGCACGACGTCGTTCATCTGTACAAGTGCCACTCCCTTTCAAAGGGATATTACATCAAATCTCGATCCGACGAGGTGAGACTGATATCTTGCCTCCCTAAGTCCAACAAAGGCATGAAGGACGATTACCTAGTTGTCTCCAGGGGATGGCACGATGGTCTTCCCTACCCAATTAGGGTAGGAATACCAGGTGGGATTATTTAGGACCAGGTCTCTCGGTCGAGACTTTAGTTTTCTGAGCTCTCTTTATTTATTTTCAATAGTATGTCTTCTTGGATAAGGTTCATCATTGGTTTAACAATGTCTGCCTTCTCGGATGTTTTGCAAATAAAGAGCACGTTTCTTCGAAGATAAGTTGCGTCAACGTCCCCGAGCTTAACTTTTTGCCGAGGTTGGAGATATTTGTGAGCGAGGACAGGCAATTACAGGCCACTCACCTTATCTTGGGTTACAAGCCTTTGTCGCGCATCTACCAGGATGCAGGCCAAGCGTTGAAAGCAGGTAACCCCCGCCTTGCTCGGATAGATGTTTCCAAGCCAGGGTTCCTCACAAGGCGAGATCTACCTCCTGTGGTATTACCTGCTCAGCTGAACCCTCCGCAATTTGTGGTACTGCTTCAACAAGTTCCTCTTGTAGCCGTACCAATAGCGGAAGGAGTAGCCTCCTCCTCACACTTGTTGCTTGAAGAGGAGATAGAAAAATTTCAATTTGCCGAGGAGAGGACTCCCAAGAGGCTTGTGGAGATATTGGACTCCGAGACTGAGTCTGACAGGCTTTCTACAGCTCATCAGCCAGGGCAAACCATTGCTTTCGTTGAAACAAGCTCCGAGGAAGCAGAGATCATGGACCTTAAGAATAGGCCGAGCTTAAGAGGTCTGATGGCTAACAGGGGTAAGGGAGTAACTCCACCTGAAGCTCCTAAGGCCCAAACCTCTACCAACCTTCCTCCTCCCCTTCCTCTTCCTCCTATTTACCAAGGTATGCGTGTCAATCCTGACCCGAAGAAAAAAAGACCACCTCAGGAGTTGGAGGAGGGGGAAATGCCCCCACAGAGGGGCTCGAAGCAATAAAAGACTAAGAACCCTCGAGACAACAGGTCGAAATCTGTGGAGAGCCGAGACGAACTTGAGATACGCCGTCCGCAGCGCACATGGGCTCCCATGATCAAGATGGATGGGGCCCCTATCCCTTATGATTCCACGATAAAGGAATCCAGCCAAGGACACTCCATGTATTTGGCTCAAGCCTTGGAGCAACCCCTCTTTCTCCCAAAGGATATGGATGCACTTAGGCGGATGAAGCAGCCCAACTTGTTCATGTCTCTAAAGAAGGACCTCGCAATGGTGAGTACAGCTTCATCAGCATTTCAATTCATTTATTATATGTTCTTTGTGTAATCCTCTTGTTGTTTCGTGCAGGTCACCCAACAAGTCTTTGTGGCCGAAGAATGCGTTAGAAGCGCTCATAATAAATTCGAGGCCGAGTCTAACTTCAGGCGTGAGGTGGAGAAAACGCTTGGGTCTGTCAAGGAGGAGAAGTCCCAGATGGCCACGAAGCTTAAAACTTCCAAGCAAGGTCGTCAGAGCGCCCTGGCGGGGCTAAAGACCGCTGAGGACCAACACAAGCATCTCTTCACCACAGAGCTGGATCTAGCCATGGAGAAGGTTGCGGTTTTGAGCTTGAAAGCTGAGCTGGAAAAGGCCAAGGCAGAGGCCCAGGCGATCCAGGAAGCTGCCCAGGCCGCAGAGATGGTAGCTTATGAGTGAGGGGTGCTCGAGACGGAACAGAGATTGGCTGAAGAGGTGGCCAAGATGTGCAGGGACTACTGCTCTGTGACCTGGGATGCGGTCCTTAACAGCGCAGGCGTTCCTGCAGACTCTGAGCTGAGGAGGGCGGAGAGAGTGTTTTATCTAGAACATATCAAAGAGATCCCAACCGACCCTTCCTTAGCTGCTTTGCCCCTGCCTTCTCTTAAGCAAGTTCTCAGCGCTCAGGATTTCCCTATTGACGTTGGGACCTCTACTGGAGTAGGTATGGATGAAGAAGGTTTTCCTCCAACTTGTGATGCTTCGTCCGAGGACGCCCTAACCATTAGGGATGTGGTCGCTTAGGCTAAGGTAGCCGAGAAACCTAAAGATGGGAACTTGGCCAAGAATGCCACTACTAAGGAGGATCCCCATCTAGAGAAAAAGTAGTTGTAGGATTTTACTTTCCCTATTTTCTTTTCCCATGGTTTTGTAGCTTGTAATATATTTCTGAAGTTAATGAATGAACCTTTTCTTTTATTCTCCGAGTCTTTATTTTTGCGCTCTTAGAATTTACCATTATTACTGCAGACGAGGTTAATAATGTATTGGCAGTAGAGAGTTGCTATCCACTTATATCGTGGATTAATTTTAATACAATGAGTATTGGATTCAGAGGAGATAAGTAATATACCTTGTATCTCGAGTTCTGTTTAACATTTACAAAAGGGCTTTTGTGTGCCAATAGTAATTAATTTCCCTTAAATCCGAGGAGCCATGCAAGACTTAGGTTCTGTTTAATACTTAATAAGATGGCAAAAGTAATTAATTTCCCCTAAGTTTGTGGTCCAAGGAGCCATGCAGAACTTAGGTTCTGTTTAATACATGAGAAGACGATACAAGTAATTAATTTCCCCTAAGCCTGTGGCCCTAAGATCCATACATGACTTAAGTTCTGTTTAATACTTGATAAGATGGCAAGAGTAATTAATTTCCCTAAGTCTGTGGTCCGATGAGCCATGTAGAACTTAGGTTCTGTTTAATACATTAGAAGATAGTACAAGTAATTAATTTCCCCTAAGCTTGTGGTCCTATGATCCATACAAGACTTAAGTTCTGTTTAATACTTGATAAAATGGAAAGAGTAATTAATTTCTCCTAAATCTGTGGTCCGAGGAGCCATGCAAAATTTAGGTTTTGTTTAATACATGATAAGACGATACAAGTAATTAATTTCCCCTAAGCCTGTGATCCTAGGATCTATACAGGACTTAAGTTCTATTTAATACTTGATAAGATGGCAAGAGTAATTAATTTCCCTTAAATCTGTGGTCCAAGGAGCCATGTAGAACTTAGGTTCTATTTAATACATGAGTAAATTGAGCGAGGCCTTCACATAACAAAAGTATTTATTGAGAAAAGAAATTTTCATTAATAATAGTACATTTTTAGGTTGTTTACATTCCAAGGGCGTGGTATTACATACTCATTTAAATCTTCTAGAAAATATGCCCTAATACCAGCCACTAAGGTGATGCGATATGGCCCTTCCCAATTTAGTCCGAGCTTTCCCCATGCTGGGTTCTTAGCATTGCCCAGAACTTTCCTCAACACTAAGTCTCCAGGCACTAGTGGCCTCAACTTTACTTTGGCGTCATAGCCTCGCTTAAGTTTTTGTTGGCAGTACGCTAGTTGGACCATTGTTTTCTCCCTTCTTTCCTCAATAAGGTCTAAGCTTTTTTTCTAGCAACTCATCATTGCTGCTCGGACAGAATGAGTTGGTTTTTAGTGTTGGAAAACCCATTTCTAGAGAAATAACAGCCTCGGCTCCGTAAATCATTGAAAAGGGGGTCTCTCCAGTTGACCTGTGGGGTGTTGTTCGATACGTCCATAGGACATGAGGCAGTTCCTCCACCCACCTTCCCTTCGCGTCGTCTAATCTCTTCTTAAGTCCGTTTACAATGACCTTGTTAACAGCTTCGGCTTGCCCATTCCCCTGGGGGTAGGCTAGGGTAAAATATTTATTCGTAATTTTCAATTCGCAACAGTACCTCCTGAAGGCTTTACTATCGAACTGAAGACCGTTGTCTGAGATGAGGGAGTGAGGGACCCCAAAGTGGGTGACAGTGTTTTTCCAGACAAACTTTTTGACGTCCAGATCTCTGATATTCGCTAGAGGTTCAGCTTCAACCCATTTAGTAAAGTAGTCAGTGCCGAAGAGCAGATACCTTTTGTTCCCTACTACCTTGGGAAAAGGCCCGACAATATCCAAACTCCACTGAGCGAACGGCCAGGGGCTGGATAGTAAATTGAGGATCCCTCTTGGCTAATGTATGTTTGGCGCAAACCTCTGACACTGGTCCCACTTCTTCACGTATTCGTGTGCTTCCTTCTGCATGTTTGGCCACCAATAGCCTTGGGTGATGGCCTTATGAGCTAAGGACTTGCCTCCTGTATGGCTTCCACAAATTCCCTCGTGTAATTCCTCTAGGATCAGTTCTGAGGCCTCAGGGTGCACGCAGAGCAAGTATGGTCCGGAAAAAGAGTGTTTATATAGCTTCTGGTCCTCGGATAGCCAAAACTGATAAGCATTTCTTCTTATCTAGTCAACTTTGGTCTTCTCCTCGGGCAAGACATCTTCTTTCAGAAATAGTACCAAGGGTCCATCCAGCTAGGTCTCACTCAGACGTGGTGGACATAGATCGCTTCTCTCTTTGTCATTGAGGGTTTGTATAAATCTTCCACAATGATGACCCGGGTAAACTTTGATCCGAGGAGGTAGTAAGCGTGGCCAGGGAGTCAGCATAGGTATTTCCACTTCTAAGGATGTGCGGTAAGCTAAAAGAATCGAAGTGAGATTGTAGGCACTTAGCTTGGTCCAAGTATTCTTGCATTCTTTGTCTCTTGCTTCTAACTCTTCATTTACTTGACCAACGATCAATCTTAAGTCCGAGAACATGTTTACTGCCTTTCTGCCAAGTTTCTGAACCATGGAAATTCCCTCTAGCAGGGCTTCATATTCAGCCTCATTATTCGTGGCTGAAAAGTCCAGTCTTAGTGATTTTTCGATGGTAATCCTTTTAGGGTAAATCAGAACTAGCCCCACTATGGAGCCTCTCTAGTTTGCTGTGTTATCGACATATACTTTCTAGCATATGGGCCCTTGCAAAGAGATTACACCAATTGATTTTTCATCCATGCCTTGCGCCCCTGCTTCTTCTTCTAGCGAGGGTTCGGCAAATTCAGCCACCAGATCCGTGAGGACTTGGCCCTTGACGGAAGTACGAGGCATGTACTTGATGTCAAAAGCCCCTAGGATCGTACCCCACTTAGCAATTCTCCTCATATAATCGGCACTCCAAAGTATGGACTTGAGCGGGAGCTGTGTTAGAACGATAATTGTGTGTGCTGGAAGTAATGGGGAAGCTTTAGTGTGGCTTGAACCACCGCTAGGATGGCCTTTTCTAGTGGTAGGTAGCGGAGCTCTGCTTCCTGCAATGATTTGCTCACGTAATAGACTGGTCGTAGTATGCCATTGTCCATTTGTATCAGTACTAAGCTTACTGCAGGGGGCCACAGTGATGTAGGCGAACAAGACCTCGTCGGCCTCTGGACTGGACATGATTAGCAGCCGAGATAGATACTCTTTAAGTTGTTGGAAGGCCAAAGCACATTCTTCCGTCCATTCAAATCCCTTCCATTTATTCAGCAAGAGGAAGAAAGGCCTACACCTATCGATCGACCTAGAAATAAAATGGTTTAAAGCGGCAATTATGCCGGTAAGCTTCTGGACCTCTTTGGGATTCCGAAGGGGCTGCAAACTGTTAACAGCCTTGATTTGATCGGGACTGGCCTCGATTCCCCTATGGGTCACCATATAACCCAAGAATTTTCCTGACCCTACCCCAAATGAACATTTGGACGCGTTGAGACACAGCTTGTGTCTTCTCAAAATTTCAAAGATGTCCCCGAGGTCTCTCACGTGCTCAGACGCTACCTTACTCTTTACTACCATGTTATCTATGTATGTAGGCTTCAATGCTCTTCCCCAGCTGTGGCTCGAACATTCTAGTTATCATTCTCTGGTAGGTGGACCCCACACTTTTTAAGCCAAAATGCATCACCTTGTAGTGGTAGTTTCCAATGGGAGTGAGAAAAGCTGTCTTTTCCTGGTCGTCTACGGCCAATGGTATTTGATGGTATCCTTGAAAGGCATCCAAGAAACTCATCCGAGGGTGGCCTGCAGTTGCGTCTACCAACTGATCTATTCGAGGCATAGGGAACGAATCTTTTGGGCAAGTTTTATTTAGATCCGTGAAGTCTACACAAACTCGTCATTTCCTGCTCTTCTTCTTTACCACTACAGTGTTAGCCAACCACTCAGGATAAAAAAACTTCCTTAATAGCCCCTGCCCTTTTGAGCTTCATCACCTCGTCCCTAACAGCGTTGGCATGCTCTTTCGACGGGTGCCGAAGTGGTTGATTCCTGGGAGTCACGGATGAGTTAACGTTTAGGTGGTGGCAAATGAAGCTCGAATCAACCCCTGGGGCCTTGTAGGCATTTCACGCTAACACGTCCGCGTTTTCTCTGAAAAACCCAATCAGTTCCTCTTTTTCTTGGGGAGGTAGTTCCGAGCCAACTTGAAAGAACTTTTCCAGATCAACGCCAATGGCTACCTTCTCTAGATCTTCGCATTTTACCTCCTCAACTGATTCATTACAGGGCAATGCCGGCGTGGCTGATTGCTATAACCCCTTTCTGGTAAAGGTCAAGTGCTCGGCACTGGGTTGGTGCGAGATGGCAGCCATCATGCACTGTCTGGCCATGGCCTGATTCCCCACAATCTCCTTAACTTGGCCTTCCAACGAGTACTTCACATTCTGGTGTAGTATAGAAGAGACAGCCCCTAGGGCGTGAAGCTAAGGTCTGGCCACAATAGCTGTGTAAGCGGATAAGCGTCAACTACGATGAAATCCACCTCCACCACGTCCGAACCAGTTTGTATGGGCAGTTTGATCTGGCACATTGGGGTAACGGTCTTTCCCTCGAAACTCACCATAGGGGAATCGTACGTCGTTAAGTCCTCGGGTTTTAAGTTCAGCCCCCTGTACAGGTCGGGGTACATTACTTCCACAGCATTGCCCTGATCTACCAGCACCCTTTTCACATCATATCCTCCAATCCTGAGTGTGACTACCAGGGCATTGTTGTGAGGTTGGGTGGTTCCAATCTTATCTTCGTCTGAGAATCCCAGCACAGGTGAGGCTTTTTTCTTAGCCTTCTTGGACTCCCGATTTTCACCCGCGACGGAGAGCCGAGCCACAAACATTACTCTGGAAGGGCAAAAGCTAGTCTTTCCCGGAGCAGCAAGAATGACATTTATCGTGCCTTTGGGAGGTTTTAAGGAGGCGTCTATCTGTATCTCAGGATTTGCCTGTCCTTGCTGGCTGCTGGAATGGTGTAGGAGATGTCTTAATTTTCCCTCTCAGACCAGCTGGTCTAAGTAGTACCTCAGGTTTTTGCAGTCCTCGGTGGTGTGCCCCGATTCTTGGTGGTATTGGCAATACAGGTTTTAGTTGCGCTTTATGGGGTCTCCTGCTATCTTATTAGGCCATTTGAAGAACGGCTCATTCTTGATCTTTTCCAGAACCTTATGTACCGGATCTCTAAACACGACATGTACTGCCTGCACGTCGGTAGACCTGGATTGCCCTGCAAAGTCTCCCCTCGGTCGGTTATTGTTGTTGAATCGGTTCGATCAGAAATCCCTCCTCTCCTGTGGGACAACTTTTGCTTTACCTTTTCCCAGCTAATGGTCTTCTTCAACCCTTTTATACTTGTCGATTCGGTCCAAGAGTTGGCGCAGACTGGTGACAGGCTTTCCTGTTAGGGATTTTCTTAAACCATGCTTAGTTGGGAGGCCGCTCTTGAAAGTGCTGATGGCGACGTCGTCATAGTTACCCTCTATCTCATTGTACATCTTCCAGTACCTGTTCGAGTAGGCTCTTAGTGTCTCCCCTTCTCACATGGACAAAGACAGAAGGGAATCTAGGGGCCGAGGAACCCTACTACTCGTGATGAAGCGAGACCCAAAAGCTTGTGTTAGCTGCTTAAAGGAATTTATAGAATTTTTCCGAAGGTCATCAAACCATCTCATCGCCATCAGTCCCAAGCTGGACGGAAATACTTTGCACATCAAAGCCTCATCTTTGGAATGGACAGCCATCCTCTGATTAAACTGGCTTACATGCTCTACAGGGTCCATTCAATCGTTGTACATAGTAAAAGTAGGTTGATGGAATCGCTGAGGAAGCTTAGCCCCTTCTATCTTGCGTGTGAAGGGCGACTTAGAGATTCGGTCTTGGGCCTTGCTCATGGCGTGGTTCACTAGGCCTTTACGGGATGGACTTTTGTGTCTGCGTCTATGGTGGTGCTCTTCCTCATAAGAAAAGGTCTCACTTGGTGGGGTTCTTGACCTTTGTCTATAATTGTCGTCACCTTCCTTACTAGAATCTGAACTGGAGGGGGAATGCTTCAGTTGCGCTCGTCGTAGTTTCTTTTTTAAGTCATCAATTTCCCGCTGTAGGGCTTTGTTATCGTCTTGCCTTTGGGATACGTGACTTCTCACCCTAGAACGGCTTTTGCTTGTATGGGTGGTCCGAGCACTACACTCTCGATGTTTGTACGGGTCTTTTTCCCATTCAAGGTTAAGAAAGTTGTCCTACCGTTGGGAACCTGCAGGCTCTGCCTGGTGTTGACTTAATCCCACCATGTTTAACCGTTGTAATCGTTGAGGCCCAAGTTCTCCCCACAAACGGCGCCAATTGTAGAGTCACAATTTGCGGCCCAAGCCCAAGCTATATGAAGTCTTGGTCCAATGAGCCCAATACAATGAATTTGTAGAGAATGGGTCAAAGAACTAAGTCCTAAAAAGTGGGACAACGGCTAGTCTTAGATCGTGTGGCGACTAAACACAAAGTAAGAATATTTATCTCAGTAAGCTTCCAGTCTGAAGAGGTTGAATCTTGTATGATGATTGCTCTAAAATATCAAAACAGTTTAAATTGCTGTATTGCCTTTTTCTCTCTCCTCCTTTGATCCCTTTTTCGTGGAGAGTCCCTCACCTTATATAGCCTTTTTTGAGTCATCTTCACCCTCCACCTGTTGATCATCTGAACCCTTATTTGAGTACTTGTCCTATCACGCACACACACACACATATATATATATATATATATATACATATATATATATATATATATATTTATTGTATATATATAATGTCTCTACCTAATAAACAATAAACTTTACACATTCATGGTATTACATAACATAAAAGCATAATATATTCGAATCCAGTCTTTTTATATTTTCTACATTAAGAAACTTGAATTTGCATGTATATACAATTAACAAACAATTTGAGTATAATCGGGACACTTCGTAGAAAATTTGGGTGCTTTTAAAATCTAAACACACTTTGCTCCAAATAATAGGCCATTAGAAGGATAGATGGCACAGAATCAAAGTGTTCTTGATTGAGCGATTTATAATTATATATGATATATGATTGGTTATATGAAACTTATCAATGTTTGATAAGGCATACTCCAAGGGAGAATTGTGATCTCCCTTCCACTTATAATAAATTTTTTGTACATAAAAAATAATGACATCAACATTGAATTGAACACCTAAGATAAGATACATTTACTCATTATTCAAGGAAAAATATTGAGAGCATTAATTCATGAGTGCACTTTCAATCAACATATTAATGGACAAAAATGTAAACAAATATCGCTCTCCATCAGTACAAACTATATAGAATTATAGATCTCTATTAGAAAAGAATAGTATCAGCATTAGAAAAGCAAATCTTTTCTTCCCTGAAGAATGGTTGAAGAGATAACTAATCCACTGCCATGTTGATTTAGTGACAGCCAGAAAACAATTACAGAAAGATTCACTACCCCTTCTCCCTTCCTTTGCTGGGTGGAGCACTATCTTTACATAACTTAGCCATCACTATAAAATGAATACACCCTCAATCAGCCGCTTCCGACCTCTCGAAAATTCCTAGTTCTGTTGCTCAAAATCAATTAGATGTTTAATGGGTCTGCCTCGGTATCTTTTTCCTTCAATGATGTCCAGTCTTGTGTCTCTGTAACAAATACAAACACAGTCCACTATAAGCACCAAAATACCATGATAAGTATCGGGTATCAGATGATCCAGGAATATACATTTAGAGTTTGGATTAGAATTCAGGTTATATTGTAATTCATGGACTTAATTTTGGACAATTACAAAACAACACAAGCCTGAATGAAGTATGATACAATCCAATTCTAAAGCTGAATAAAAGTAGCAAGACTATATAGTTTAGGAATTATACTTGGCTTTTCTGCTATCACCATGAGCCGCCTCTGCAACAAACATGCTACAAAGAGGAAAATTGAGCACATGCCAAACATGACCGTGATGGGGAACGCATTAACCTTTAAAGACAAACCAAAAGAACTAGTCAGTGACAAACAGTGGGAGGCTATCTACACATGCCCTAGCCAAAAAAGTCTCAAATCAAGCAACATATTTAAGTATTTAGAGGAATGCAAACATACATTATACAGCACAATGCACACAAATATATTGAGAGGAATGCGGAAGAAGTTCATGATGGTGCTCCTGGCCTCCTCTGGAATGTACTGGGACCTCATTTTCATAATGGACGGCCAGAATATTCCCACACAAGCCTCAAAAGCACAGAAGCCAACAACTTGAATACAGCCTGCAAATGAGATGCTTCCACCTTTCACCTTGGAAGGTGCCACCATGAACTGTTTTGAATTACTGAAGTTAGAAGACACCAGAAGAGTATAAGACTACATCAATATCAAAGTGCTATAATGGAAACATGACATACACTGGTCACAATGGGAAGCAGGAGAGAGACAGAAGAGACTGCAAAAACAATCTGCATGTAGCTCTCTACTTTGGGTGATGAGCGGGCCATCAACCGAGATGCAAGGGAGCTTCCCATCATTGAAGCCAACATAAATGTTGCAAAGATGAAACCATGAGGGATGTCCTCGTCATTTGGGCTCAAAGCAGGAGTCCAGAGAAACACAAAGGTGTACATTGAACCTTCAAACAGTGACTGTATTGCACCAAGCAATGCAATTTTCTCATCTAAACCACAAAAGGTAATACCGAATGAGGGACAAACATAATGAAGCAAAATAAAGAAAATGAACTTCACGGAAACATATAAATACACAATGAGAACGACGGAGGAATAAGCAAGCCAAAGAAACCAAAATCAACCTGATAAATGATTTTTTATTTTACTCAAAATCAACTTATTAATTCACAATATCCTGGATCCAAGAGAAGGTGACGATTTCATGAAAGAAATTACAAAATGCATTCACAGGCTGAACAAAACCATAAGAAAAAATGGCAAGCTGTATTGCACTGAGCAACACAATATTCTCATCTAAACCACAAAAGGTAAGATAAAAGGAGGGACAAACATAATGAAGCAAATAAAGAAAATGAACTTCAAGGAAACAAATAAATACACAATAAGGAAGACAGAAGAACAAGCAAGGCAAAGAAACCAAAATTAGCCTGCTATATGATCTTTTATTTTAATCAAAATCGACTTATTAATTCACAATATCCTGGATCCAAGAGGAGGTGATGATTTCGTGAAAGTATTTATAAAATGCATACACAGGCTGAACAAAACCATAAGAAAAAATGGCAAGCTAATAGCTAACAAGGCCCAACAGCTTGCCACAGTAAACAGGACCACCTTAAGACATGTTAAAGATCAGAAGCATAACAATTGTTTGAACAAGAATTGAATGGCATAATTGATTGCTGGGTGGAATAATAAGAAGATATGTCCTTGATGCAGGCTCGAACACTCTCTAAAGATATGTACTCTTGAAGATCTATTTTCAGCATCCACATGCTATGATTGTATTTAAAAAGAATAAAACAGATGTATAATTAAAAATGGAACTTTACCAGAAGCAATCGCCACAGCAGCACCCCTGAATTGGGTTAGCAAGTTCTTGCTCTCAGAAGGATCTCCATAGTTCTCTGTCCATGATGATAAAATGATGGCCATACCAATAGCAAGAAAGCAGGAAGCAGCATCGAAGGGTGCCACAGGGCCAAGAGCAAACGTATCAACTAGTAAATTACCAAACAACCCAGAAATAATGGCAACAAGACCATTGCCAAAAAATATTGCCTTTGAGAATGTGATTGACAACCATTGTTGTTCAAAGCCCCTCTGCACAGATTAAGGGGAAAACACAATTAATATTTATTAATATGAGAAGATAACATTCATAGAAGATATCAAATATCAGTTGTTAATTATGCTGGAAGTTGGTTTTAACCAAAAAAAAAAGGCTGAAAATGTGATAATTTCCAAACTATATCCTTCAGACACCAAATAATGAATTCAGGAAGTGGAAGTACAAGCAGGAGCAGGACACTTACACTGATAATATCATATTCTGAAAGAGTTTCCAAATAATTAAATTAGGACAGAACGAGGCAGTTAAATTGAAGAAATTTCAAACAGTCCAGTTTCCAGGTTTCAGTCTTTCAGACACCCATGAAAAGGAGCAACCTTTTTTTCTTCCTCTTTTTTGTTTTCCTCCTTGGAGTACTAGTACTATTTTTCCTTCTAATCACAATATTCTAGAATTTAAAACAACTTGTGGCAAATGGAATGCTAAAATAATTGTTTGGAAAAATTATAAGCAGCATAAATATATTTTCTTTTTTGACAAGTAGCATAAATATCTATTTCTGCTAATTACATTGAATTTATTGAGAACTATCATTAATTATATGTTTACGGTCTCTTTTGGGAATCTTACTTCCAAGGACTGCATCAGACCAGACGCTTGGATTAACTATAGAGATTGAAAATCTGCTTATATAAAGATTTTTCTTTTATAGGTATTATATAAAGAATTTTATGTCAATATGGAATTGAAAATATACAAAATTAATTTTTCACTGTGACTGCCCTGACAGTTCCCTGTTCGGGGAAGGAGGGTGGGGGGGTGGGAGATAAATAGAGACCACGTAGATTTTGGAAAATTAAAAATCTGTATACTGTGCTTGGTCAGTCAAAAGACCTGGAGGGTTCAACCATACAAGTTACCATTTACGTTACTACTCACCTACCTTCAAACACAAAGAGAGCATAATGGCTCCACAGTATCAGCTGAAAGTGATAAGCAGTTCCCATTGACCACCCAGTAGAACATTTATATCAACCATACAACTGAATGTGAATTTGCAATTTAACAATCACAATGAAAGGGTAAAGCAACAACCCCTCACCTTGTTGTGTTCTGCTACAAGCCATGACTCAAAAGCTGAGAATAGGAGAGAAGTGGCAATACCTCCCAAAATACGGCCCAACATCAAAACCTTGTATTGAGGAGAATGCTTGGTGATGCAGCTCAGTATGTATGCTATGCAGTACGTCACACATGCCCTCTTTCGACCCCTGCATTAAGTGCATGAAGGCAAAATATCATGAGAAAATGAATTCAATCAATAACACATGACAAAATGCAACAAAGTTCTAAGAAAATCTCACTGTTTGTCAGCCAGAGATCCAACAATTGTCCCAAATAACATGGATGAACCAAACCCAGCAATAAACAGCTGTCCAATCTCCCCTTTTCCAAAACCATACTGACTATAAAGATAGTAGACATAAGGACCCTGCAGCCAATCCCCGGCTATTGCCGCATAAACAGTAATCCATTAGGCAAAGAATTACAACTATCACCAGAAACTTCAACATAAACAACTTTTTTCCTTTTCAACTAAAACCAGAATTGATATTTATAATTACATGCAAGATCAATTTATCATTCACCTTGATTACCATAATGATGAAGATGCAGTCATGAAGTCTAATATTGCAGATATGATATTCAGGCTTACCAGTTTTGGGTGAACAAAAGATTCCAACAAGAAATAGGACTCCTTGTATGAATTAGGGGATTCCCCTAAGGTTGCTTTCTCTGTAATACTTGTTACCTGTCTATCCATTAAGCTTTTTATTCATTTATCTATTTTTGGGCTAAGTCTAATTGGTAGGCTGTAAAACCCTGAGCCTGAGTTTGGCTAGTTCACCCCTGTACTTCGATTTGCTTTTAAGAGAGTTTTTCATTCATCAATATTTATTAAACAAAAAAAATTGTTATCAAAATTTAAACAGGTTCATGTGACTACATAACTAGAAATTAAAGTGTCCAATATTGAATACTTATTTTTGCCTAGAGTAACTAGTATTAGATCTTCAAATTTTTATCTATATCCACTTCATGTTTCTTCCTAATGAATCCCTGTGACTCAATATAAGCCAAATAATGTCAATTTATAAGAGTGCTTACCATAAACCAAAAAAGTACATATTGATGAGGAAAATAATAATATATCCACTGCGGAGCAAGTATTATGGTTTAGAAACCAACTAGATCCAACCAACTCAATCATTCACAAACCAGAACATAATAATACCACGCCAATGACCATAGGGAACAACAGGAACAGAGGATGTCCAAAAAACATCAACACTCCTCTTGGTTCCCAAGAAAACAATGAAAGAGAGCTGTGGCTCAAATGGCACTTCGTCCTCCCACAATATTGGGTGGAGGGCAAAGTTGTGGGTTCAAAACCCATTGGTGCATGTCCCAAATTTTTTGGGTCAGCTATGGATCCTCAAAAAGTAAAAGCTTTCAAACTAAGCCAAGTAGTGGTACAAAGCTCAGTTTGAGCAAAACCTTCTGTTCTCTTAATTCCTAATCTACACCAGATACCATCAACTTCAACAATGCAATCCAGATCCACTGTCTCAACCACTTCAAAATCAAAGCAACAAACTTTCAATAACACTTTTGCCCACATTTCAAAAGCAACAAAAACACTCCCAAAATGTTCAATCAACCAAACCCAGATCACCAAAACACAATGCCACCATATCCCAAATCTAAAAAACAAAAAAGACCCAGAATTTCTTTTCTTCTTCTAAAGGGACTTTGTAATTCACAGACACCAGATCAGATCTAAATTCACCAAACCCACATACATACAGACATATAATTACACATAAACATAGAAAAAAGCACACACATTGAGATCTCAAAGTAACTAAAAAAGATACAGTGAGATCTGAAGAGAGGTATACTAAATAAGATCCCGATGATATATAAATGAATTATGAATGTAAAGCTCTGGTTTTTGGAACTGTGACTCACCCATCATGAGAGAATAAACAAGAAGGTAATTGTTCTTGAAGGAATTGAAAGCAGGTGTGGTGGTGATTCGATCTTTGTTATTTTTGCTCAGCTCCACTGCTGCCACCACTGCTCCCAATCCACCAAACACCAAATAGTAGAAAATTTCCATTTTTGGTTTGCTTTTTGGGTTTTCACAGAGTCAGTTACTAGAGAGAAAGAATGGAAATGGCAGAGCAAAATGTTGTGTGTTCTCTGCAGAGTGAGATACACTATGAGATACGTGTGAAGAGAGATTTGTATGGTATATATAGGTGGAAGAAGACTGGGGTTTTTATCCTCTGCTTTCCTTCGTAGTTGTACAATTTTTTGTTGTTGTACTTCTTGACTTTTTGGTCTTTTTAGTTTATTAAAGAATGTTCAAGCTATGATGCTGTGTGCTCATGTCTCTACCCTGGTCGGTTAACCGATTCCCTTAAAACATTTGTTACTATTTATTTTAAGAAAGTTTTAATATTATTTTCATAAAAAATATAGAAAGTTGTCAAAAAAGTTAGTTATTTTTATTTTTTCTTATAAAAACTTTCTATAAATAGTTTTTAAATCAATGCTCTTATGGCATCCATTAACTTTTTTTCCTTATATGTTTTGAGCTTTAGGCAAAGGAGCTGAATTTATTTACGCACATCAGTATTTAATTGAAAAGGTAAATTTCAATTAGTTAAATTGATAAATAAAAAATTGTCAATAACTAAATAATTTAGATTTGAATCTTGTTTATATTAAAAATTAATTTATGCCATGTGGGAAATATAAAAAATTGTAAAAAAAAATAGTTTCCTATAAAAAAGTTTTTATGAATAGTTCCTAAATCAATGCCTTAAGACACCCAGTAAATTTTTCCTTATGTGTTTTGATCTTTTGGCAAACAAGCTTAATATGGGCACATCAGTATTTAATTGAATAGGTAAATTTCAATTAGTTAAATTGGTAAAAACAAATTGTCTATAACTAAAAGATTTAGATTAGAATCTCATTTACATTAAAAATTAATTGATGTTTTGAGCTCACGGTAAGAATAATGAATAATGCTAGAGATATAAACTATTTTGCAACAAATTTTACAAATTGTTGATGTAATGAGTGATTATTGGTAAATGAAAATGTGATATTAATGGTGGGTCTAGATGAAAACCAATAAAATGTAAACCACATCAACATTTTGTAAAAATATTGTAAAATAGTTTGTAACTGTAACATTACTTAAGAATAATAATCATGAAATAACCATAGTTTTAAATTTTTTTTTTTTTTAAGTATTCAATTGTATATTTTGCCAATTATATAAATCTGAGAATATTATTCTATGTAGGTGGGGTTAACTAAAAGAATCAAATTAATTTGCATCAAGATTTAAACTAAGTTTTTTTTCTTTAAGGAGAAGAGGGAGGCATGAACTAAGGATGGGAGGAGCCTATCAAGCTACAAGCCTATTAAAGTGAGCCAATTTATAATATGATTTTTTTCCTCAAAAATATTTAATGAATACAATGATTGAAATTAGAAATCAACCAATCAATATATAAAAGTATGGAAAAAATTTAGGTACAATACCTTAGGTGTTGTTCCTTAAATTCCCCTCTTAAGATTCAATCATGTGACTACCTAACTAAAAAATACATTTCTATCCTATGAGAAAAAATCCACGTGGCAGAATCTTAAGAAATGAACTTAAAAAACAACACATAAATTAAGAAACAACACATAAATATTGTACCTAAGTCTTGTCCTTAAAATATAGACCTCATGTTGGAAACTAGAGAGTATAGGTTATGCCATGTAGCACATTCTTTGAGATTATCTTTATTTAGACTTTTACTTCAACAAAATTTGCATTTATATTAGAATATGAATACATTGAATTAACCAATAAAGTAAATGCATCTATAATTTTACATTAATTATTTTATATTAAATGAGGTTATATGATTATTTTTATAAAATCTATATAAGAAACAATTATTTTTTGTTGGAATAATAATAATTTATTTAAAATATGACATTTTTCTTCATGTTTAGTTGCTTTGACAACAATTGACACAAAGGCCATAGAAAACTAAATAATTGTGAATTCACTAAAATTAATCTTAAACATTTATATTTCCTAACTCTTTATGTAATTAGAAAGATTACTAATAGAATAAATATGTTTATTTGTTATATTAATTATTTTAAGCATAATAAAATTTTAATATCATTTTTCTGAGATTTATATGAAAAGCAATTGATTTTTTTTTTTTTTTACGAGAAACAATTGATATGAAATATGGTATTTTTACTCAAGTTCAGTTGTTTTTGCAACAATTGAAACAATGTCCAATAAAAAAGAAAAAATAAATAAATTTAGTAACACACAATCAAGAATGTAAAAAAAATAATTGAAGGATATTTGTTTTTTTTTTTAGTAGGCATGGAACATGCATATCTATACTAGCTACTGTAAGGACTAGATTTGATATCCCAACCCAAGGTGTGAATGGACTTAGACCCAAAAAGCCCAAACAATGAATTTGTAGAGGATTAGTCAGAAAACTGGGCTTTAGTTAGCCTAACAACAAATTAGGTAGGTTTGATGACAGAAGAACGAAGTTACACAAGTTTGAACTGAAGAAAAAATGTCCTCGGCGAAGTCCGAGGACACTGGTTCTTATATAAAGTTCTCGGATAATATTACAAGTCTGATTTAATGCTGCTACAGTGTTCCTTTCTTGATTTTTTCAATCCCCATTTTCTCACCCACTCTTTCTCCTTTTATACTGTCTTTCCTTTTCATCTCCACATTCCATGTGCTTGCTAGACAGTCGGTTTGGATACTTGTCCCATCAGCACTCCCCATATGTCCTTATGTAGTAGCTGTAAGGCTGAAATCCATTGTACAGTCATCACCTCCACATTAATGCAGTCAGAGAGTTAACGGCAGTGCATTAAATGTGAAGGCAGCAGCTTTCACATAAGATATTTTAGGACTCCTCCTTATCTGATATCTCTGCAATGCCTGTCCACTCCAACTGAATTTCTAGGGTCATCACCTTTGCTGATAAACAATCTCCTAGGACCTCAGCTTAGTCTGGCTGAGGACGTTTTCAACCTCGGCACACTCTCTAGAGCTATTATGACAAAATCTCACCTTTCTATTTTTCAACACAGTCTCCTCTAACGAAGGCTTCTCCTTCTCGGGTAGGTCTTTGTCCTCGACTTGGGCCACAGGCCCAATATACAGGTAGATAATGAACCCCAGGGCCCAAGGGCCCTACAACTACTATATCATACAATTTTTCAATTCGTAGACACACACACACACATATTGGAAGGACCAGTTTTGACTTGAACCTAGAACAGGAATGGACTCAAGCCCAAAAAGCTCGAACAATAAATTTGTAAAGAGTGGGAGAAAAAGCTAGTCTGAATCTAGAGTAAAGATATTGGTAGATAGCATTAAATGAAAAGAGTTACACGTACACACATGCAAAAAGCATTCTCGGACGTGCCCTAACAATATGATCGATAGTGAAGAATTCTTCCTTTTTACTGTTGTATTTCTTCAACCTTTTGCTCTCTTTTCTTTTCTGTCTTTTTTTTTTCTCCGTCCCCCCCTTTTTGTGTTATATACTATGGTTTTTGTACCCTTTTCTCCATCCACGTGTGAGTCAGATGTTGGGAGTTTTTCTGTCCCCTTTCGCCCTTCCTTGAACCTTCTACTCTTAGCTGTAAGGCTGCTTGTTTACTATTCAGGCATCACTTCCACATTAATGCGGCTAGAGGGTTAGCTGGGCAGCATTTAATGCGGAGGTAATAGTGCTTCCAGATATTTGTTATCCCTCATCCTTATCCTTTATCTGGCATTTCCTCATCCTCTTGTTGCAAAACTCTTCCAATATGCTACATTAAGGGATTGAGAAGGTTCCTGATCACCTCGGATAGAGGTTCCGAGGTGGTCTTTATCCTCGGACACGGTTAAGTCCTTCATAAATATTCTTTACCTCTTCCTATAAAACAGTTTTCATTTCTTCCTTTGTTGATCGTCCTCGGATACGCTCTTGTCCTCGAACTAGTTATTGGGCCATAGGCCCAATCCTTTCCCACACGAATAGTACCTATGGGATCAATTGGCCCCCACACATATATATATGTGTATATATATAGTATGATCAAATTACTACACTACTCTGATTGTCTTTCTATTTTGTCTATAAAATAACTAAATAATACAATTTTTTACAATAAAAATTATTAACAAATTTTTTTTTTATACATTGAGAGTTAAGGTGGGGATTTGAACATTTTCATGTTTTATTTTTTATTTTTTATAATCATGTTTATGTGTCAATCAGTTAAGCTACATTCTTGAAATATTGGAAAAATAAACTAATAATAAACTGCGCTGCATATCGTGCGGGAAATCAGATGGTGAAATATAAATAGAAGTGACAAATTATTTAATGGAGTTATGACCCTTATAGGTATCATTATTTAATTCAAAACAAGGACAAAGATTTGTTTTTTTTTTTTTTTTTTTTTTTTTTTTTTCATTTAATAGTTGTGGCTCTTTGATTTTTTAAGGTAAAGGCAATTGAACTGGAGCATGAAGAATTGTAGAATTGAAGAGTCGTGCAATTGAGAAGGGGAAGAGCCTAGAAAAGGAGAGCGAGTCTTTAAAGAGTAAATTATAAAATCTATCAAAGTAAATCCATATGTAATTTATGAGTTGATGAAATCTAAATTAATATTATTATGCGGTCCCCATATAACACCAAAATTAAGGAATAATTAAAGACAGATGATAGAGATTAGAAGTGTTCACCAAACCGCAAAAATCGCCCATAAAATGGCATAACCGTATCGCACCGCAAGTAACAGTGTACCGCACCGCATGATGCGATGCGGTTTGCAATTTTATAATATGAAAACTGCACAAACCGCACTGCACCCTATATATATATATATATAGAGAGAGAGAGAGAGGTGTTCACCAAACCGCACCAAAACTGCCCATAAAATGGCATAATCGAACCGCACCACATTGCATGATGCAGTGCGGTTTGCATTTTTATAATATGAAAACTACACAAACTGCATGGCACAAACCCTCTATATATATTAATATATTTATTTATTTTATATTATATATATAATAATAAGCACAGAATATCAATACATTAATAATTTAATACCCTAGTTGTATCTCATTGTTCTGTTAGTAAAAAAAATAAAATAAAAAATAAAAAAAATCTTATCACTCTCTCAACCCTCAGAAGTTAGGCCCTAGTCGCCACACTTCCACTTGAATTGCCACTAGACTACTCACTTGCACTAGTTGCTTCTACCATTGTGGTATTTATCTCTCTATATGTGTCAAATTCAAGTTTTTCTTTGTTAAAGTTAATCTATTGGTAGCTTGTATATGACAAACTTGTTAATTATATTATTTTTTTATTGATTGTTGCCGTTGGTATATTGGCACTTGGAAGTGATGGGTCAACTCAATACTCAGTAGCTATGTTAGATATTTAAGTTTAATTTTTGTGGGTTTTCTTTATTTTTGTTTGGTACTGAATCTAGGTTTAGATATTTACTACGTGTTATTGGGATTTCAGAGTTAATTTATGTTACTTACAGTGCCTTATGGATACTTTGAACTGCTTTCATTCACTTTTGAGAGTTTTATAATGTCTTCTTGTTGTTTGATCGCTTAGAATTCCATGGATAATAACAGGTGAATTTTTATACACCGACCACACCGCACATGTGACCGCAAAAATAAGGCGCGGTGTGGTTATGATTTCGGTTAAACTATACACCGCACTGCACATGTGACCGCAAAAATGAGGTGCAGTGCAGTTATGATTTTGACTAAACCACACCACAAAGTGTAGTGATAAAAATGTTCCAAAACCGCATCGCGAACACCCCTAACAAAGATAAATGTCAGAAAATTGGATTTCAATTATAAATTCTAATTGAACTTTCTCTGAGCTTTACCTATTAATATATATATATATATATATATCAATTTTAAATAAAATTCAATATTCTCATTCATTTATTTTCTTTTTCACTTAAAGAAACTCTCAAACAATGTGAAAATAAATCTATGTTGCTAAGAAATGGGTATAGAATACATATGCATGTTTTGGTTTGTAAATTATATTCCAAATGACAATAATTCTTAAAGCTCATTTAATAACGTTGTTCTAGTCATGTTGTTTATATTTTTTGAAAATACGTGTAGGTAAAAAAATATATAAAAATATATGTAATATTGTTTAAAAATTAAAAATCATTATTTAAATATATGTACCAAATGGGCCTGTCATGATTTTGCCAATTGGGTAAAGGAGGCAGTATTTTTTTATATTAATTTTAATAAAATTGCATATACAATAATTTAATTAAAGTCAAAATGTACAACCACGAGATGCAGAGGATACGTGCAGAGAACGCGGTTTTAGGATTAACTCATTTAATGTAATCCAAATTGCTGGATGTGCCACGTGGCGAGATCTAGGATGCCCAATTTATAGAAATCATGATAGCACCTGTCGGTGCTACTGTTAGCGAGGCAGAGCACATTACAAAACTTCCCTTAAAAAAATTGCACGCATTGGATCTTGTACCGACTTCAGAGGGAATTGTGGGCCCACTTGTCAGGGTTTTTTTTTGAACCGTTAGATCTTGTTCATATATCACTACTGTCCTAAAATATACGATCAATGTACAAATCGGGTAAGCGGTAAGCCCTAAGTTGACGTGATTGGTGGATTTAGAATCTTAGATTAATTAGCCATAGTTTAAGAAAGTGACTTAGTGCTCAAGACTGTTAGTTGAGTAATTAGATTGAACTGTACATGCAAAGCTATCTTATTAATGTCGACAATGCTCTATAATGTTATTATAATAGACTATAACAAGTTAACAACTAAAAAAACTAAGAATGGTGGGCATTGTGGGATGGAATAAGCCATCAATTGGTTGGCACAGATTAAATACTAATGGTGCTTCTAATGGAAATCCTAGCAAGGTAGGTGGTGGAGGAGTAATCAGGGACTGTCATGGAGTTTGGGTCAGGGGCACTCAAGATCAATTGGATATACCACTAGTGTGTTGGCTGAATGGTGGGCATTGCGGGATGGTTTGATCTTGGCCATTCAATTGGGCATAAACCAGCTAGAGGTGGAACTTGATGCCAAGGTGATTATGGAGTTGCTCAATGGTGCTGAATGTCCTAACCGTAGTTACTCTCCTTTGTTAAATGATTGCAGGTCCCTCATAGCCAGACTAGTGCAGACCCGGGTGGGGCATGTGTTTAGAGAGGCGAATCAATGTGCTGATTTCTTGGCCAATTTTCCCCCCTCTGTTGATCTGAATGTTTTGATAGAGTCAGATAAAAATGGGCTGTACTATTATAGGTGTGTTGCCAATACTTTGGCTTCTATGGTCAATTTGTAATGGTTGTTGCCGTTTGATTAATATATATCCATCCTTTTAACCAAAAAAAAGGAATAATTTTAGCCCAAAAAAAAAAAAAAAAAAAAACAAAAACAAAAACAAAAAGATAAAGGATTTTCTGCAAACTAAGATAGACACCTGTCTAGATTTATATTTTTCGGTGTCAAGAATGAATTTTTCACCAAATGGGATCTACTTGAGGCATTAACACGTGTGCATTTTGCAAAAGTTGCTACAACTTAATTTGGCAGCAAATCTTTCCCCAACCAAAAATGTCTCAAAATTCTTTAAAGATAGCATGTTATAATTGGAATATTTTCATAATGATACAACATTTTTCACAAGCATAAAAACAATATCATTGCATCTAATTATCACTATTTTTCTTCTAAAAAAAATAGCTACAATTATTTTTATTATGGAAAATGTTAATGGATGTCTTAAGGGTATTGGTTTATGAAATATTTTTATCAACTTTTTTTATGAGAAAAGAAAAAAGTAACCATTTTTTTATAACTTTTTATATTTCTCATAAGAGTAGTATCAAAACTTTTTTAAAATAACCAATTACCAAGTTCCTTAAGGATATGAAAAATATTAACAAACGCCTTAAAAGTATTAATTTAAGAAATATTTTCATTGACTTTTTTAGGTATTTATTTTTATTTTTATGGCAAAGTAAAACATACACACAATTACAATAACATGCCAATTCTAAAACTACTAGCTGCAGTTACAGTCACGGATTCATTGATAAACACACGCACACTTTTTTAACTCATTTAGAGTCGCGGTTTTTTCTTTTCTTAACAAGTGAAGAACTAGTGAGTCAAATAGCCAATACCGACTGAGCTTTGGTGGAATCTTAAGCTAATTTATAACTCATTCTTTGACTGAAATTGAAAGGAATTCATTTTTTCATTCTCACTTATGATCACATCATACGACTTCCAGCACAAAAGTGTTGATGCCTTTTAAGTCGTAACGCACAAATTAAGAGGCATGTGAGGTTGAGGCTTATGTGTTTGCGTAATTGCATGATTGATGTTGACAAAGACGAGTATCTTTATTTGACGATGCCAACATGGTCCTAGCATAACATGACTCCATGACCCCAATTTAAATTAGCATTCAATCTTTCCCACCTTTTATGGCGACCCACTACTCACCACAAAACAAGGGTCTTTTTTAGATTTTGGCAAATGTTTTTCTTCTTGGTGAATTGAGAAATCTTTCTTTTTCTATCGTTTACCTCAAAAAAATAAAAATAAAAAAATAAAAAATCTACAGATTTAGACAGTCCTTCACCATCTTAATTAAACAAAAAATAAAAAGTAAACAAAAAGTTACAAAATCAAAACTTTATCATTGATTTAAAAAAATAAGTTAAATTACAAATAATTAGAAAATAGGTTAATTTCAATTTAGTCCGCTTGTTTAATTGCACCATTAGTTTTAGTATTTTACACTTTCTATCTAAAATGACACCATTTTGGTGATTAATTTCACCATTTTTTTTTTTTTGAGAATAATAAATGGTAAAATTAATGGTGAAATTAATTTCACCATGAATTTCACCATTTATTAATGGTGAAATTAATTTCACCATTAGTTTCAGTATTTTACACTTTCTATCTAAAATGACACCATTTTGGTGATTAATTTCACCATTAGATTTACTATTTTACACTTGCTATCTAAAACGACATCATTTTGGTGATTTTAATGGTACATATTGAATTGATTTGGACAAAAGGACTACAATGAATAATAAATGGAAGTTAAAGACTAGAATTTTTATTTAAAAAATTAAATTAAAAACTCCCTAGAGTAGGAGGTGACAAATTTAGCTTAGAAAACATGAATAATTTTAGAGACACACTCAATCGCATATCCAAATTCACAACTTGTTGATTTATGCGATTGTGAATAGTCAGGACATTTTCTGTTTACGATAGTCTTGTGTGACCTACCATATTTCATCAACCACTCACAATTGCAATTAAATGTGAAAATAGTTGTGTCTGTAATATAATACAATGCAATAACTTAATTTTGATAGAGACTCAATGCCAATAGCACCATCTTACATAATGTAGAAGAGGGAACACAAAGTCTCAAAAGGCTAGCAGCCAGCTCGGATGAAGTGCTACTAAAGCCCCGAAAGAAGACAAATTGATTGGGTTGAAAGATATCCAATAAGAACTGGTCCTTCTATATAACCACCACAAACTCAGATTCCCACAGAACTAAATATCCAAAATGTCCAATGACCTGGCCACCTCCCAAAGTATCCAAAAATCCATCAACATAACAGAAGCAAAATAAGCAGCAGCAGCAGCAGTTCAAATTATAGCACTTACAAACTATTTACAACTTGTTAATATTTGAAAATTTCATTGCTGTTTGAAGCTTTGAAGGATGGCTACTATAACTTCAATTACCCTACACTCATCTACATCCTCCTTACATCCTAATTTCCATTCATCACTGCTAACATTTTCTCCAAAACATACTCATGATCATAGTTCCTTCTGGGTAGCAGTGAGATCAGTCAGCCCCACAAGGCAAAGAATGTTGTCACATACTGTGCCAAGGGGCCTGAGTATCCGAAGTGCAGCCACAAAACCTGCAAAATCACCAGGTACTCCTGTTCTAGGCTATGCTTAATTTATAAGAATCCTCACATTCAAAAGACAATATGATCACTAAAATAGCTATAAGTTTGTTTTGATATGATCATCTTCTAGTTTGAAACTGAATTTGTTTATTTTCTACTCTTCTATTGGAGGGGTTAGCTGAAGAAGACTGGAAGATTAAGAGGGAATATTTGCTACAGAAAAAGGTGCAGCTTCAGCTCTCTCTCTCTCTCTCTCTCTCTCTCAAGCACACAGCCATACACACAGAGACCTAAAAGAAGATATTAATTCTACAATTCTAAAGAGTAAAGTAGGAGGTTGTATCTTATGCAACAGGTCTATGCAACAGCACTCTCAAATACATGTGGTGTGGGGTTCAAAGCACACAAAGCACATTCAAAGTGGATGGGAATTATTTTTGCCACTAGCAACAGTAATAAAAAAATTCATGTCTTGTGGAATTGTTGATACACTCACATTCCATGATCTGATCAATCAAAGTTTAATGTTGCATCCATACCTCTAAAATCCTTTAGAGGACAAACAGATCAACAGAGCGACGACAACCACTACAGCTTTTTCAACTGCATAAAAGCTAAAAAAGAAAATAATGGATAGAGTGAGATAATTCATAATGAAATGAAGAATGAGAATGAGATCATGTATCTTGTGTTTATATGAGGGAAAGAGAACATGTATTTCATCACGAAAAAGGTTAGAAACACAAGTTTATCACTCTGGTTGAATGAAATGTAGGTATCAAGGTAGACAAAAACTAGAAGGAATATGGTGATGCTTATTGGAACATAAGATGGATATTCTCAATTATATATTTCTTTTTGCAGGTAAGGAGTGTGGATGTAAAGGAGGCTCTGCGCCTCCAGAAAGAAAACAACTTTGTGATCCTTGATGTACGGCCTGAAGCAGAATTCAAAGAGGTAATCTGCTTATTACATTTTTAACTAAATTAGCTAAAGAGAAGTTGAAATAATAGAAGAAATTCTATAGTGACCTGGGTTTTGACCTGGAGTAATAATTAGGCATGCTTACTGAAATTATGGGAAAACTACTGCAAGTCCCACTCTTTGGTAATAATTAATACTTATTACACTGATGAATATGGATTTCTACTAATCAAGTTGCCCAAGTCACCCGTAGAAGGACCCAAAATGATGGATTTAAGAAAATGGTAGAGAAGACTTGATAACTGCCTCAACTGAGCCTGTTATATTAACAAAAAAAGCATTCTTCACTTTTTATTCTATCAATGTAGATCGTTTATGGACAGGAGCAATAAATATGATGCTAAAGTAATACTCTTTTTCTATGCTCAATTATAACTACAAAGCTTTTGGGTGTAGGCTCATCCACCAGGAGCTATTAATGTGCAAATATATAGGCTTATAAAGGAGTGGACAGCATGGGACATTGCTAGACGTGCTGCATTTGCATTCTTTGGAATCTTCTCTGGTACAGAAGAAAATCCAGAGTTCATACAGAGTATGACATAGTTGTCAAATCATGGTTCCCTTCTTTGCATTGACTTTATAGTTTAGATTATGTAAGAGCTTTAGAAGTAACTGACTGTTTGACATATGCTAACAGGTGTGGAATCAAAAATAGATAAAAATGCAAAGATAATAGTAGCCTGCTCAGCTGGAGGTACAATGAAACCAACCCAAAATCTCCCAGAAGGTCAACAGTCAAGGTGAATTTTATCAATTCTTCCTGAATTTTTCTCCTTTGAGATTTCATTGCAATGCACCATAGACTATAGACAACTTCAACATGTGCATTATACTAAATTCAAAATTTTCTTTTCAAAAAAAATTCAAAATTTGAAGTACATTAAGATGAGGGTAATTCAATAATAAAATTAATGTAAAGTAGGTCATATAGAAAGCTAGACAGTGGCCTACTTTTCAAATTTCCCTCTAGAGGCATTCTTTTGCAAAATTTGTATTTCACACTAATTGGAGAGGTGTCAATAAAGATATTAATACTATGTTATCCGGTTAAAGTCATTCAGCTTAATGAAGAAGCAATTATGCTTTGGCATTCAGATGTGGATAGACATGAATTTATAGGAGTAGAGAAACTTGTAGTTGTAATGTATAGCTAGATATAGCGGGAAGAACATTCGTGATGCTCATCTACTGGGCTAAGCATGGGGTCAGCCTAGTCTCTTGTCCAGTCTTGCATATTCCTTTGTTTCACATATTTGTGGCAAACGTAAATTAGTAATACATCTTTGCCAGCATTACTATTATTATATGGGTTATCTTCTGCATCTTCAATGCTCAACTGAGAGATCTTAACATTTATGATTTACCTGTGCTACTCCATGCAGGTCACTTATAGCAGCCTACTTGCTTGTCCTCAATGGTTATACCAATGTCTTCCACTTAGAAGGGGGCCTATACGAATGGTCGAAAGAGGAATTGCCAATAACTTCAGAAGAGTGAAGAAATAGATGGTGCTTCCACAGTAGCTCCAGTTTTGTCCCAAATGAGAATGTCAGTGAGCTCTCATCATGATTGATCTACTTTTGTCCATACATTAACTTCTTTGTATGAAGATCAAGTTGTATTCATATTGGATGCTTTTGTTGAAATTTGTAGGAAATATTTTAATCAAACCCATTTTTACTTGGAAGTTGGAACCTGAATGTATTATAATAATAAAACTGATTGTTAATATGGAAGCAGCATTTATTTCTCACTAGGAGGTTGAACTTAGACACACCCTCAACTCAAACAACTAGACACAAGTAGTGTGATCTTCAACTTTTTTGAATAAAAAAAGAACAAAGTTTCTCTCCAAACTAGTTTAGAGAGAAACTCTACAAACTCCTCATATATCTCTATATTGAGTGTGAATTTTGAAAATCTAGTTGTTAGATTGTATGTTCTTATTATATTCTTCATGCATATAAAATTTCAAGAAGATCAAAGATCAATTGCTATCTCATCAAATAAATGTTAAAATTTCAAATTCTTATGATCTAAAATTGTGTATAAAAAATAAGTTTATTGATCGAATAGTAAATAATATCTAATTTGAATGAAATTTGATATGTATGTTAAGAACATAAGGAACATGAAATTCAACGGTTAGATTTTCAAAATTCACACTAAAAAAAGAGATATATGAGAAGTTTAAAAAGTTTCTCTCCAAACAACTTTGTTCATAAAAAAACCCCTCGGGTGATATTTGCTTTTCCTCCATTTACCCCTATTGATGCTCAAGTCTCTTGTGAGGCATGAAAATTACAATTAAATTGAGTATCAACACTGTTATAGCAGCAAACGAGAACATGAAAATTCATCTCAATATAAAATTAATTTGCAGATTTAAGTACTCTTTAAATATCTTTTTGTCATTTGCGATAAGGGCTTTAATCTGGAAATAAATTTTTGCCATCAAATGCTCTGTGAAACAAAAAGAAGCTATTCATTTCAAATAGGATGTTTTGACAAGTTTTACAAGACTCAAAGCTAAATAAAATCTAGAACTAGAGTCAACAGTAATACATGAGGAGCACCAAAGATTACTAGCAAAATATTCCAATATAAATGATTGAGTCTGCATACCAACTGATTTAAAAAATGACAGCAGCAATAATTAACCAGAAAGAAGCTCAAAAAAATTATACGACAGGGTATTTAACCTTTTGACACTCAACCCAATCATGATCTTGAACAAAATGGCATTTTCATTTGACAAAAAAGAGTTCCAATTCTAATAAATCTACTTTTTATCATATGTACCTCTTCAAAGTAATAAATAGTGTGACAATGCCTTGGTGTACTCATTCAAAAGATGGATTAACACTTATCTTTAAGCACTCCATTAGATTGAGTATGCCATATGGCTAGTCCAACACATATCTAAAAGGTCCCTGAAATTATCATAAGAGGCTTAGTCACAGAGATCAGAGATATAATAGCTCCAGATAACATTCAAAAGCTGTGAATACAGTATCTCCAATTAATAGCTTTTCCTAGGCCTTGAGAGATGCTCTTGCCATAGCCAGAGCACCCACATAAGTTCTATTTCCACCAATAAACCCACTCATGTGGACAAAAACGCAACCAGGTATCCCTGCAACCTCGGAGAGTTTGTCATGCTCCAAACCCCTCCAAAGATATGGTAGAGGTTTCCGGCTCTCAAATTTGTCAGGTGACACTGACACTGCCTGCAACCGCCAATTTCCACTCCTATCATCCTGTATATAAAGAGTAATATAACTATTTTAAGATATTGTCTAAGCCACTCATCTACAAAGAATACAGTCAAACAGTCCCTCGTTTCTCAAAAAGTCCTCACCATATGGAGAGAAATGAAATATTTTAAGACAAGTATCACTTATACGTACCTGGTAAATGACATATTTGATGGACGGATCAATCTTCATTTCCTCCTCTAGCTCAAAAATGTGAAGCTTCCACTGTTGAAAGAAGAAAATTCATCAAGAATGTTCCATAACAAGCAGGATGATATCAAATACCAAAACAATTTAATACACGCCATCTCAAATTTTTAATCTGGTATTCAAAAAACCAAAGTCAGTTGCTTTTCTTTTTCATTTTATGTTTTGTTGTAATATCAACTCTAAACCATAAGCCATTTATCTTATTTTCCCTTTTTACTTAAACACTACACTGTCATGTGCAAGACACACCGCAGGGGGGGGGGGGGGGGGGGAGAGAGGGGGATGAAAGTATCATAAACAAATTTTTTTGATAATTCAATAATTGCAATGAGGGAAGGGGCTTGGATACACCAAGAGGTGCCAAATAGTTGAGCTACAAGGCTCTTGGCAATATTATCATAAACATATGCGTACCAAATACAATAAATTCAGATATTGGAGATTTAATTGACATATAAATGTCAAAAGCCAATCACATGGATAAAGCATCAGAACCCCCATCAGTTACTAGCTCCCTGTATAGACTTCAGCAAGATTTCGTAAATTTCAACAGATCATCCTGTAAAATACATTAGACAACGTGGCTTCCTAATGATTTTTTATGATGTTTGAAAGTAAGCCATGCTTATTTAAAATATCAATTCCATAGGAAATTCAGCAACATGTTAATTAAAAATTAACACTTACAATGAGCAACAAATACATATATTCAGTATGAAACCTACAGAACAGAGATATTCAGCATTTCAGTAACAGAATTTGACCCAAATAAAACTGGAAAAAATCAATATTGTTAAAAATAATCATAATAATATAATTTCTAATTTTAGGCTGGTTAAAATCGAAATCTAAGACCTAGTCCCTTCCACTCCAACCATTAGACAGACACAACCAGAGGAACTAGAGGTTGGAAACAAAAGTAAGTTTCATCAGGCTATCAATAAAGGCAGGTAAGCAGGTAATGCCAACTTACTGGGCAAGATCTTATCAGCACCATGATTTCGCCACTAGAATCAATACTATCTCTTGCTGCAATACACTCCATTACAATTGATCGTGCTGGTAACCAAGATTTTGCATGGAACTGAACACTCTGTGATTAAAGAAAAGTAAAGATTTGTTTATTATTATGAATACACTTGATGCCTTTCAGTCTGCTCTTCAATCATACATCACAATGTATGCTCAAGAAAGAGCTGCCAGTCAGTTAACAGGTGTTTGAGAAACTATTTTAACATAACACACACACACGCAAAAGGAGACTTGAGATACCTCCAAAAATTCACTGCCAGCCAGAGTCATTGCTCGTTGAAAGGCCTCATTTTCTGTGTCAGATGATTGATCAGGATCCACCCAGTCCAAATTTAGACTTCCCACTCTTGAAGACAAGTTTGTGTTATTTACATATTTTGGAGGTTTTTCAGTGTCATACTGATTGATTCCATTATCAATGGCATCAATTGCCTGTTAAAAATGAGTGATGTTGAAAAAGAAAGAGAAAAACATAAAAAGCTAAGTCAACTAAAGCACACACACTGATGGAGAGAGAGAATTCAAACGACTGTTTCAATAGATATTCCTAGGCGCATCCAAAATGAAAACTGTGTCAAGTAAAGAAAAGGCTTATATCTTGCATAAATTAAACATTATGTACTACAGGAAAAGCCAACAAGTATATTTTCCACACTTCAGTTAATCTTGTTTGGTAATGTGATTTAGAAGTTTAACAAGTCTTTCTATCGTTTTACAAAGTATAATTGTCAGTTGATAAATATTCCCAATAGTTGACTTATAAGCCATACTCCACCTTACCTTTTTTTTTTCTTTTAATAATTTGATATTCCCCCCACCCCCTCGTTTCCCTCATTTTGATAAGGAGTGGGAAAACATGAAAAGCATAAAGGATTTGAAATGTAATGCAGTGCATATTGCATATAGAAGACACACAAATCTTTACCATTAAAGAAAGCAAGGAAAATTTCCCATTATGTTATATATCAGCTAAAACAATTTAGTACCTCCATAAAGCTTTTATACACTGCTAGGTATAAATGATACACATCTGGGTGTCCTTCATCAAGCTGAAGTTCCTTGGCAATTATCTCCAACCCATAATGCTAAAGGAAAAAAAAAATAATAATTAGATTGCAAGAAAACAAAGAAGTACAGTTATTAGTAGCTTATAAAATGTTAATATTGCATGGATATATCAATAAAAAGACTAATAAGAAACAAACTCAAGCAAATGAGTCAACTTCAACTTCAACTTGGTTACTTTATGAGGTCTGTAATCTTATTTCAATAATGGGCATTTATGAAACTCGAAAAACATAAGGTTCCGACTTTGAACAGATATTAGAGATGAAAAACTTTGATCATCCAAACGAATATCATGACAAAATTGTGTAAAATGAAATTATAGTAATAACATCAACATAATAATCAAAGTAGAAAGTGCATGGAACTGTTGAGTGATGAGGAGGTAAAGCTAGAGACTTGAACAACCCAGTATCTGAAATGCATTGACATTTTATAAAACAAAACTAAGAAAATGCTTTTAAGTCACATCAAATCAAACAAGTTATTCACAGAAGCATGTTATTTATGATGTCTGTAATCTTATTTCAGTAATGGGCATTTATGAAACTCGAAAAACACAAGGCTCCGGCTTTGAACATATATTAGAGATGAAAAACTTTGATCATCCAAATGAATATCACGACAAAATTGTGTAAAAATGAAATTCTACTAATAACATCAACATAATAATCAATGAGGAGATAAAGCTAGAGACTTTGAACAACCCCATATCAGAAATGCGTTGGCATTGTTAAGTAAAATAAAATCAAAGAAGTTATTCATAGAAGCATGTTACTTTACGAGGTCTGTAATATTATTTCAATAATGGGCATTTATGAAACTCGAAGAACACAAGGCTCCAACTTTGAACATATATTAGAGATAAAAAAAATTTGATCATCCAAATGAATATCATGACAAAATTCTACTAATAACATGAACATAATAATCAATGAGGAGGTAAAAGTAAAACTAGAGACTTTGAACAACCCCATATCAGAAATGCATTGGCATTGTATAAAACAAAACTAAAAAATGCTTTTGAGTAACATAAAATCAAACAAGTTATTCACAGAAGCATGAGTAATTCAATCAAGCACCTTATAGACCAAGCCAGCACTGCTGAGCTTAGTAGTGAAGCCATGACCAAACACTTCGGCAAAGCCATTCTGGTGATGGTCGTAGCGGTCTCGGGTCGAGTCATAAAGTCCTCCAACGTCGACCACCGCGTCCAGTGAGTCCAAAATCTTGGGGTCTCGGGTTCGAACGATTTGGGCTGCAGAGAATTTGTGAGTGAGGCGAAGCATGAAGCAGGCGAGAGCTTCGTCACAGTGAAAGCTGCCATTGTGGGTTCCAACTCTTGTAGCTGTAGAGAAAGCGCAAACCCTGAGATGGTTTAGATTCTGGCTCATCAGTCTCCCCAGGGTGGTAAACATAGTTCGTTGCTTTCAATTTCCAACAGCGTGTTCTCAATTTCCCGGGTATTATATTTCGGACAAAGTTCGACTACAATTGTAGGGAATGGTTTCACTTAAAAAACAACATATTTTTAGATTATATTAATTGAAAAGAAATTTATGGTGGATTATATTAATTAAATTCATGATGGGTTTACCATAAATACAAAGAAGAGAAACAGTGTTATGAGTAGAGAGTATAGCTGTAGAATTTTTATAGTAGTTCAACTTGATTTAAGTGAAATACTCTCTTTAACTTCAAAGATCTTGATTTACAGGTAATTGTATAACTTTTCTCTAATAAAAACTCTTAAATACCAACTTTACTCTTGAATTTAACTTTAAGGAATAAGGAAATCTCTTAAGGCTCTTTGGCAAAATTGCCAAATGGTTCATAATTTCTGAAAAAAAAGGGGGAAAAAAACTTTAAAACTCTTAAAGTAATGTGTGATGGTTCATTCATAGTCTGTTCAAGTGTTTGAAATCTCTATTCAGCCAAAAAAAAAAAAAAGTGTATCAAATCTAGAAAGAATTACATATATATGCATGGTTTTAAAAACCAGAATAGTTAAATAACCGGAAAAGAGTCGAATTTTCAATTTTAAGTAAACCGAATTAAGATTTGTTCCCAGTTTAACTGACTAGTTCGGCTTGGTTTTTAAAATTATAGTATATGCATACGCATCTAAGTACCATGAAAGATAAAAAGAAAAGAAAATAAGGACACCTGGTGTCCCAATAAATTATATATGGTTACTTTTATTATTTGTTGCGTTGCATGAGCTTTCTTTCTACCATTTGCAAAGGTTCATGACGATTTTCATTTGCCTTTCTTCACCCTTGATATGGTTAACACGGTTGTGATTCTTCTTTGTCTAATGATAGGACTCTAGTTATCATCAATTTGACATAGGACTACTATGTCATTTGCCAATAAAAAGAAGTCATACAACACTTCATTCAAGATTTTTTCTTGTGATTATAACTTCCTGCAGAGTATCTATTAAAACAAGAACAATCACGATTAAAAAAGAGTAATCCTTGTATGCTTATGGAAACACCATAGACGTCTCAAAAAAAACTAACACTACAAAATAAAAGGCAAGAAAAGAAAAAAAAATATAAAATAAATAGATGCTCCATAGTTTTAAACAAAAGCGTAGATCTTTGCTGCAACAGTAAGTCATAATGGCTGATCTCAGATGATTTTTCATAACAGAAAGCCGATATCCTCCTCGCCCTAGCATGGCCCATGTACATAATTTGCAACAATTTTGTATGAAAGCTGTCACTGGCAAGAATACAAAGCTATTTATAGTCATTTATAGAAACAAGATTCTCACACCAGCAAAATCAACCCTAACAAAGCTTTACAAGTTGCTCTGAGGCAATTTAGTCTTCTTTTTCTTTCCAACTGGAATCAAATGTTCATACCATGTAAGATGATTAATCAGGAGGAAGTTTCCTGAAGCCTATATATAGTGATTTCCTGCTGCTTAAAATACCGTCGGTCTTCTTCATCGACTAGAACAAGATTCAAATAATACTTCACACTGAATTTGTTATTGATGTTTCGGTACGTGGGTGTCAATTCGTAAGGGCTAAGGAACAGTCTGATTGGAATTGATTCACCTGTAAAATCAAGCACATGATTGTAAGCCATTACAGCTACTGGCAATTCAATAAATTGATATAAGTGCAACATGTAAAATCAGAAACCAATAAGTTAATTACCCCTCGCCTGATGATCCCAATAAACTAAATTGGTAGGGTATATTTTACGTTTGCCAATAAAATAGAAGCGTTTCTTTATTGTACATATAAGCATGGTAATTAAAAGAATACCTCTGACTGGAGCGCCATCCATCAACTCAAATTTAGCAAGTGTCTCTGTCTCGACATGGGTATTGGCCCCCGATCCTGTTGATTCTCGACGCCTGATCTCCAGATCCATATTTTTTATCTTGATTCTTACAAGAAGAAAATATATCTTACCGATAATAACATCTTTCAGATGATACCTGCATATTTAAAACACCAATAAGCAATGACATAGATGATCCCCTCCTACTTATGCTACATAAAACAATTTAATTTGCTCTGTACTCCTGAATAGTTAGACAAAAAGGCTATAAATTATCGATTGAACTGGCAACCATGTACAAATGGACCACCCTAAACACCAGGTTTAGCCAGATCTAACTACAGTCAGGGTTAGCCAATATTCAATTGCAACTTAAAAATCCAGTTATAGTACATGTTTGACATACTTGCTTTTGTTATACTCAAACTCGATGTGTAGGCAATCTTCAATTCCAACTTCCATCTGCGTAGACCATGAAAATAATGAGAATCCCCAATGACATTAGTTGTAACACTGCATTAGACAAATGCAACATAATTCCAAAATGATACACTATCAAATGGGCAACTACAACCAGACTTTTCACTTCATCAATGTAATAAATCCTCTTTAAATAAGTAATGACCCATAGCATCCCTACAAAGACATTGAGACAAAAATAACCAAACAAAGCTATGTTGCTGCACTCACCTTGATGCTGTTGTTAATTGATGGTTGTGGGGTATAGTTGCGAACCTGATGCCAAAAATAAAAAATAAATAAATATGAACCAGAAGTGAGATGCTACAAAAGTAGTGAATATAGAGATAACAAAGGAAAAAAAGACTTGCACAGAATTTTTGTTAAAAATTCCAAAGGGAATAGACTGGAAAAAGTACATAGGTATAACTTTTGTATCTTCACAAACACTGAACCAATATAATTGTTGAAACTTGAAAGCAGATAATGTGTGACCAACAAAAGAAAGGTGACAAGGAAAATATAAGCTTCCTCTTCAATCAAAACTCCCTAAACTAAATTATATACCAAATTTAAGAAGCGAAGTAACAACTACTTAAGGCTACACGCAAACTAATCACTAATTACCAATGCAGAGAGAGAGACAATACCACAAAATCCTGGTATTCCACGATGCTACCAGCATAACCGCGACTGATTGTGACTTTCAGGACATACCTGGAAAAAGGAGATTTCCAAGATATCATAAATCATTAACGCTAACATCACATTTCCTATTTAATTATCACCAGTAATAATTACATAGCAATCTACTTAGGCAAACCAACATGAACTTAGTCATATCCTTCAATTATGATTAAATGATAATTTAGTGAAGGAATAAAAGAAATAATATATTGAGACAGCCAAAGGTACTGAAATGATAAGCACAATTGGTCGTCCTTTAAAAAAGAAACAATTATAGACACAATAGAATTCAATAGCAGGCAGTGAGTCACGGCAAAATATCACAAGTTCTCAAAATTAATGTTAGGATTACCATTAGAACTACTCATTACATGAAATACATAGCAACTTTGCAGTTGGCAAACTAATATCAATTAATTATTACCAAAACTTATAATCTAATAACTGATTAAATAAGTCTCCTCTCTTTAGGCAGCAGACTTGCTAAGACACAATAACATATTGAATTTCAGGAAATTTCAGAAGCAAGCAATACACAAAATGAGAAGAAAACAGATTTCTAAATGTTTTATTTCATGAGACACAATAAAAGGATGCTGCTGATAGGGTAGGGGAGAGGAGGTTCTGTCCCTAGCCTAAGGCATTATTCAAAGTTCAAAACCAGAATCATAAAATAGGTAATTACATATAGGACCAAAGGCAGAGGATGCACAAACAATTACTATCTTACTCAACAGCTCCAAGTAAGTGAGTACTATAGCAACAGCAAGTGGTAAATGGTAAATGCCACAACAGGAGATACTAACAGAAAGTACGAATATACTCGTCAACAGTGAAAGCTTTACAATATGATAAATAGCTTACCTAAGCCTCACATTCACCCCATTGTATGTCTCATATGGCATTTCAACTGTAGAAAACTCAAATGGATATGTTTTCCTCTCATATATATCTCCTGGAACATCCAGTTCACGGACTACAAACAAAGAGCAGTAAAAATTAAAAGCAATCAAATAAATTTCCACATTTTTAAATCTCAGAATGATACCTGGCATAATACAAATTGCAAGAAAAGGAACTTCTTTGCACATGCGTGTATGTGTGGGTGTTTTGGTGGGGGGGGGGGGGGGGGGGGCTTATTTAATTAGGAACAATGAACAAATGAAAAGAAGCCACGTTGATAGCTTATAATTAAAGCTAATGACTAGGAAGCCAAAGTATACTCACCAAGGGAAGTGAAGTCATAGAAGTTTCCCCTATCGAAATACATCTCTGCGAGCAAAATAAATTTTCATTGACGATTTGTCTCAGAAATAAGAGAGAAAATTAGTCCTAGAAAGTCCTTTGACTAGCAACTAAGGAAAGGGAACCAGAAAAACAATAAGACCAAAATATGAAAAAGTTAGTAAAGTAGATGCTTCTGTCACTGCTCATGACTGGAATCTATCAAAGCTAAACCAACTTTAATATCGTGTTATATTTAGTTAGTAATGGTATCACTCTTGAGATCATGGAAGAACAAGTTAAAAGAAATTTATCACTTTCAAGCATGTTTATTTGTATAACATTCAACGTTTTTTTTTATTTTGTTTAAAAAGGTCTCTAATCATGTAACCACAAAATAAATTCGTCCATAATACAGATTCTTTAAAAGTAAGAAAAAAGGAAGCCAAATTGGGGCAATTGATCTCCCTAAAATGCACACCCTTTACACTGAAATGAAAGAAATCAGTCATGAATTCCAAAGAAAAAGTCTTGAACCTTCTAACGTTAGGAAATATCATACTCATTCAGAATCATAGTAATTAAGTGACCGTCTAGATCATAAACAGAAGGACTAATCCAAATCCTCAAAAACGAATTATAAGCATCCAAAGAGGTGCATTATTCAAAGATTTACATACTGCACTAGCAAATATAAAATAAAGTCCTTCAGCCATTGTGCTTTTAACATTTCAAATATTTGTTACAAGCAAGAAGTCCAATAATAACTTGGTAAAGAAAAATTATTATCCTGTGATTCTCACACTAAACCTATCGTTTCACAAAAATTATTGATAATGTACCACACTGAAACTTTGCAACAAAATCACACCTATCTGGCCAAGGAGCTCAACTTTCACGCCGTTGTGATCAACCTTCTTCCCTTGAAATGGTTCTATAGAAATCTGAAAATAAGACCACAGAAAGAAAATATTTTCTAAGTAATGCTGTTAACAATCTAGAATTCTTAGACACTTCCTATAAATTCACATTTTGCATTACAATAATTTAACATTTAAAATTATGCTATCAATCAAATACCTTCCCAGCAATGTTTTCTTGACTTTGGAAAAGTGGGACCAAAACTGTTTGACCATTTTCCTTCTTTTGCGGGACCTATGTAAGCACATAGAAAACAAATAAAGGTAAATCATAAGACTATAAAAATGTTTCAATTTCAGTAGAAATTAAATTTTGAATAGTAATCACTTGGAAATGAAAGCTCCCACCCCCCAACCAAAAAAAAAAAAACAAGTTATAGCCACCTAGGATGCACGGATACTCCATTTTTGCTCACGTACCGGTATCCAATACGTATCGTACCGGTATCATACCGGATACCTCTAAGATACATACCCGATCTTTTTTTTTTAAGTGCCAATACATCTAGATGCACCAGTGATACAACTTAGATACTGTTGTAACTCAACCCCCGATAGTTAGAGATAGCCCAAACTGGTAAGAATTTTTATTTATATGCTTTATATATTGGTTTCAATGTTGAACACTTATCTAGTTATCTTTTATTTACTCTTTTGGATGGTTTGTATTCTATACAAAATTTAATGGTCATGAGTTCACTTTATTATCCGTTATTTCTTTTAAATTGATATATGCTTAACAATATATAAAAAAACAAATGCTTAACACTATATAAAAAATAAATTTAATAAGTGATTAATACATGTATCCTCGATGTATTGTATCCTAAGTTTTTCAAGAAATGTTGTATCCCCGTACCCATACCCATATCCGTACCCCAGCATCTTAGATAGCCACCAATTGAGCAGTCATAAGCCAATATTGTCCCAAGTAATACTCCCACACAGTTGCAGAGAACATAAGCACTTATTTGAATGATGAATCATTCTACACCATACATGGTAAGTTTCGTTGTTAAAATGTTTAGATCACAATAACATGAGAGATTCAAACAGTCCATGCATCATCATAACCAAATTTCACATACACTTGATGCCATGCCTTAAATCAACACTCAGAAGAAACCAATTTTTCAATAAAAAGACTTATTGGCAACATCAAGAAACTGCCCTTTTTAAGTCAACCCTGGCTAGTGCTTAAAGTAGAATACTATACAAAGATAAAATCAATAAGCTACCTGCTTCCGAGTTTTTCCATCCGAAAATGTGATTGAAACATTGCAGGCCGGCTTGAAAGCTCCAATCAGGTAATTCTGGGACAAACAAAATTGTCAAGACACATTTTTGAAAATGTATCAAACAACATCAGATCTGTCTTAAGCTAATTGTACAACTTACCATGCTGATCAAAATCAAATCAAATCCCAAATCCTAATGCCTTACTCTATGCACCTGAAAAATCCAGTGTCAATGTTAAGACAGTAGCTAAACATGCACAATCACCAATTGCAAAAGTTAAGGCCCCGTTTGATAGAGCATCTTAAACACATGTTTTCAGTTCTTAAATATTACACGTATTTCCACACACTTTTTCACCCACACATAATTCAAAAAAATACAAATAATATTACTTAAACTCCTTTACCAGACAGGCCCTAAATTTCTTCAAAAGTCAATGAATTTTCAGCTAAAATAGATACCCTAAAAGGAAGACAGAAATGGGATAAGCTCATAACCAATGCATGTGTACTAAATTAAAGAATCCAAGCTCAAACTAAGCTCAAAAACCACAAAATTGCACAATAGCTACACTGCTCAATTGCCAAAAACACCCAACCCATTTTTTTCCAAACCCTACATCACCACCTTAATACATAAAAATTGCTTATGTATGCGTATTTGAGTGTTTGTGTGTGTATTTGAATAAAATAAAACATACCCAACACCCAAAATATCAAGAAAAACTGCCAGGAATACCAAAGCTCAGGTTTTTCAAAACCCCACAACAAATTTACATAAATCCCAAGGGATATTTCTGTGGGTACATCTACAATTAGCCACCCAATCAATCAATCACAAAATTAAAGCCCAAAAAGGAAACGAAATCAGGATCAATTGGAAATTCGAACCGATTTAGCGTTGGAGATTGAGAAAATTGATTCCGTACCTTAGGAAGAGAGGACAGTACTGAGTCTGGACACGAACCCTAGGATTGGAAATTTGGGGGCAATACAACAGAGATTTTCAGCGAGAAAATCGAAACTGTGTGTTTGATCGATCTGAAATTTTTTGGCAGTTTTTTACGAAATGGGGACGAAGAAGCGAGCTCATTTCTCACGTGATATGCACGTGATAAGATGGGAGGGACAAGATTGAGAATTTTCACAAATAATTTTGTATTCCTAACTGTTAATTCTAGGCCCAACTTTTTAATCAAGGCCCAAGTGCCCTAACTTATTATTGAGAGAATAAATAAAACTTCTTCTTTTTTTCTTATTTTGAGGATCGAGAAAATAAATAAGTGGATAGTGTTAACGGGCACAATAAGATGATCGTTAAGAAATAGTTTTATATCAAAATTTTGACTAGTTTTATAGGATGTAAAGTCAATAGAACTAACGTTTTTAATTTTATTTATCGCTTTAATGATATTTTCGGTCTTCTTATTAATTTATATAATTTTTTATTAATTAAACCTCGTAATATATTATTTTTAATGAGAACTTTCTGGTAATGGTTAACATTTCCCTAAATAAATTAGTCAAAGGTTGAATAACAAACATGTTTGTTTATCTTATTGGCCATTAAACCTATCATGTGATAAGAAAAAAAATATTGATAATACCATAATGGATTGGTTTCTTGTTTTCTTCTACCAACGAATGAAGACAAAAATGGCAAGTTAAAAAAAAAAAAAAAAAAAAAAAACATGATTAGAGTATGTATTTGTAATCATGATTGGAGTTCTAGTTGACAAAACGAACCCCTAAACCTAGGGATGAATTACTAGTTCATTGAAGTTTGCATTAATACACTAATTAGTAGACTTTGTATGTACCTAATCTAGAGACTAGAATTGATTTATAATTGCATTATATTAAAAGTTGAACCAGTCATTTTGTAGGCTGTAGCTACTCTCTCTTTTTTTAAATGATTTTTTTTTTTTTCCATAACTGCACATATGCATCATAGCATTGCATTGCAGTTTGCAACATAATTTTTTTTTTCTTTCTTTTGGATTATATATTTTATTGTTATAATAATAAGTGGAGAATAAAGATTTAAATCATAATATTTCTATAAAAAAAAATTACATATTGCTTAGTACTCTTGTAAAATTATCCATAATAAAACATGGTAAGGTGCTACTTTTTTTTTTTTTTTTCCTTCTTTTTTTTGCTCAATATAAGGCAGCACTCATCCACATTGAGAGGCTTTTATCCATTTTCACTTATATTGGTGAAATTTTGTAATAGGTTTATGATATTCAATTAGGGGTATTCACAGTGTAGTTCGGTTTAGTTTTGAGCTATATTTAGCACTATACCACACTTTAATATATTGGTTATGGTGTGGTGCAATGTGGTTTTAGACCCTGCAAAGTCGTACAATTTGGTTGGTTTTCATATATATTAAATATATATTAAATATTTTACATATAGGTTAAAAACATTTATAATATCTTTCTTAAATATAAAATAAAACTCGTATGTTAATAGGTTGTGGGTGAGTTGGGCTTGAGGAACCAGGCCAGCCCAACTAGATGAAGCTCAACGTGAAGCCCAAGGCCCATTAGGCGATGTAAGCCTAATCTGCATGGGGGAAACAACCTCGAGCTATATCACAATGGGTCCAACCTCTAGCAGAGTACCGGGGATTGGGGTGACCATACCTCGAGGAATTCCTTAGAGGTCAATGGGGCAAAGCCAACCACAAAGGAAATCTGTGTACAATCCCAATAAGATTGTTCACCGAGAGCTAGCGGTCTTGAAAGGGATCCACTCCCAAACACTCTCTGGCGTCTGGAACAAGTTTCAAGGAAATTCTCTAAATTCGTGAGGATCCCTTAGGATTTTGCTAGGCATGGGAATATGTGAGTGTGGAGAAGGAAATGATAGCCACCCCACTAACGAAAGGCTATAAGAGGAGGTCGAAGTTAAGGAAGAGGGGGTTGGACATTGGGGGTTGTGGGGGGGGGGGGGGGGGGAGTAGAGAGAGAGAAAGAGCAAGAGAGGAAAACAGATAGTGTATACGCTAGGATACTTGAGGGAATTAAGGGGGAGCACTAATACTTGTTTGGGGCCTCTGTTGGTAGGACTAAGCTTAACCCCACATACAAATAAATTGTGAACCCACTATTGCAGCGGAGACGATTCTGGGCACGCACATAGGTGGTAAGGACAATTATTTTGTTTAAAATTTTTTAAAGACTCGAGCTGTTTGTTTTGGATAAAATTAATTGATTGAGCTTAATTTTTTTTAGCTTCACTATTCGTAATTTTTGTTGTTGGGATTTTTTTTTTTTTTTTTTTTTTGGGATTATATGTTGTTTTAGATTTTGGATCTATAGATTTTTTTTTATAGTCTTTAAAAGAAGGAAAATGCTATATATATACTTTTTTTTTACAAATTGTTGATGTGGTAAGTGATTATTAGTAAATTTAAAAAGTGGTGTAAGTAGTAGATCTAGATATGAACCAATAAAAATTAGCTACCTCAACAATTTGTAGAAATGTTGTAGATTATTCTTAATAGAATCGATAATATGAATACGAGGGGTAAAGTGTAATTTTATAGAACAAAATTACTAAAATTGGTAAATATGATTATATTAATATTCGTCAAAGTGTGCCTTGTCCATTTATTGAATCACATACATAGACTAGATTTAACAAGAGACAGCGCAAAGAGATAAAATTTGTTACACTTTCATTAATTTAGACTATTCAAGAAAATGCTACATTTAGACATTTATAAATATGAAAACTAATTAGAAATTCACCACATGGCCATGCAATATTTGTCAACGGCAGCCATACATATATATATATAGAAAACGACTCAAACTTGAAAACTAAGAGCCAACAATGGAGATATTCCAGTCAGCCAAGTCTCCACAATTGCTAAACAAGCACTCACCGAGTATCACCAAGCAAACCAGGTTGCAACGCTCCAATCCCCAGCTCGCACTCACCCTCGGGTAAATTGGAGCCCACCCCCTGCAGAAAACTTCAAGGTGAACTTTGACGGAGCCATGTTCAAAGAGTGTCGCATGGCTGGCCTGGGCGTAGTGATCCGGAACTCCCATGGACAACCAATTGCCTCATTATCTGAATTGGTGAATCTGCATACTCTTCTGATATGGTTGAAGCATTGGCTGCAGCTAGAGCCATTCACTTTGCTCAGGAAATTGGCTTAAGCTCCTTTATCCTTGAAGGTGATTCTGAAAATGTGATCAAGTGTCTCAGAAGCGATGATGAACCTTTTTCTCCCTTTGGTCATATCCTTGCAGCAGCCAAAGCGACCACAGGGAACAATGGTTGTATTTCTTTTTCCCATATTCGTAGACTTGGAAACTCTGTTGCGCACAACCCTGCTAAACATGCAAGACATGTTGGAGGTTTTACGGTGTGGATGGAAGATGTTCCTCCACACCTTCAAGATGTACTTTCAGCCGATAATGGCTAATGTTTTTTTCTTAATATAAGTTACCGATTTTCCTTCTCAAAAAAAAAAAAAAAAAAAAGTTTCAAGGTTTATACAAATTCAAACTTAAAAAAATATTGGCTACACCAAGGGTCATAGAGCTAACTCTCTTATTATTGAATAAGATATTTGAGGTTCGATTCTTACCTACACCAAAATTAATTAATATCTTAATTTAATAATAAAGAGTATTTATCAAGAATGAATGTCATAAATTGAAACTATCTCAACCAAAAAAAAAAAAAAAAAAAAACCTTGAGATTCTAATTAAGAATTTACAATTATAAATATAACAAACTTAAAGAAAATTGTGAAGTGGTTTTAAAGGTACGCTACTTACATCATTAAACAAATACTAAAAACAATAAAATACAATACAATTCTCTAATTTAAAATTTTCTGTATGAAACAATTAACAACAAACCTACATTAATTTTGAACTTCATGTTGTGATCCTTCCTTCTCAGATGAACTCAAATCCACAGACTCTTTTCTTCTACTCCCCAATTTCAAAAGTCCATACAATTTCCTAAACTCCCTCACTGTATGAACACTTTCTCTACAAAACACACTTGCTGCTGGATCACTTGCCTCATCTGATCTAGACCTACCTGAACCACTCTCACTCAATCTTTGTCCACCAATGTTGCTCTGCAAAGCTGTGATAATCGATTTCAATGCCCGGCTTGGCGAATTCCGGTTCGAGATCATAATCTCACCAATTTCGGCATGACTCAAACTAGCCCCACTCTGAAAAATCTCTTCCAATTGTGGAAATAGCTTGTGTTCCTTCACCCCCAAGTAACTACTAGCCATGTTCTTAAAACCAGAAAAATCACACAATGGGAATTGCACATGAACATCAATCCTCCCTGGCCTCATCACGGCTTGATCAACCTCATCCTTACCGCTGTTCATCGTGAATACCATCACACGTTCTTCCCCACAACAAGACTCGATGCCATCCATGAAATTCAACATCCCGGACAGGCTAACCGCCGTGGATGATTTTCCAACAAAGAACTTATCAAAATCTTCGATCACAATAAGTGACTTGCACGTCGTTTGCAGCAAAAGGGTCTTCAAATCCGAGTCGTCCAGAACCTTTGACATATCAATATCATACACATCATAAAATAAAAACCTCGCCATTGCTGCAACGAAACTAGTTTTTCCAGTACCAGCAGGACCGCAAAGTAAATAACTCCGTTTCCAGACACGGCCTAATCTGTGATAGTACTGCTTAGACTTTACAAACTGTTCAAGATCGGACTTAACCTTGTTTTTCAGATCAGAATCCATCACCATCGTGTCGAAGGTAGCTGGATGAGTGAACGGAATTGATCTCCACCGTCTATCTCCTTGTTCCAAATTCATGTACAGCTTGATCTCCTTCTTCTTCTGCTCCACCTCGTCCGCCACCGAAAGAATATGCTGCAAGTACTGTCGTAAAACTCTTCTCTTGTCGCTTTTTCGTATTCTTAGTACAAACGATCTGCTTGTACAACCTTCCTTTTCTGATTCCTCGTTTGTCCACGACACTCGGGCGCTAAAAAATGTGTCGTGGACGGTTTGGTTGTCATCGAAGTGGAGAGAGATGTCATTGGATTTAGAAGAACCCGAGAACAAATTTGTGAAATCAGAGTCATCGTCAATTGTGGCAAGCAACGAATTCAGGTAAATTGAAATCTTGTGGTATAGCTGGTTTTCTTGGTAGTGTTCATTGTGTTGCGGGATTTTGTAGGACTGGTATGCGTGAAACTTGTCCCCTAAGGATCGTAACCCTTTTACGAAAATGTGAATTACGGATGTTTTGTACAATAGTCTTAGAACTAGCAGGAGAAAAGAAATGGTAACGAACAAGAGAACCAAAAACATGGCAAAAGTTGAAGATTGAGTTTTTTTTTTGAAAGAGAGAAAATTAAGGAAGCAAGAAAAGTGAACGGGGAGTTGAGAATGAAATTATAGAAATAGAGGTGAATTTATTGGGTGTTTAGAGGTGGAGAGGTCGGCGAGTTTAAAAGGTCAAAAATGGTGGAGAGAGAGAGAGAGACAGAAAGAGAGAGAGGCTTTAGTCTCTTTTGCTTGGCTGTGAATGTACGACCAATGACTATAGACCATTCTTGAGAGAGAGAGAGAGAGAGAGAGAGAGAGAGAGAGAGAGAGAGAGAGAGAGAGAGAGAGAGAGAGAGAGAGAGAGAGAGAGAGAGAGAGAGAGAGAGAGAGAGGGTGTGATGATTATTATGAAAAGTATTAGTAGTTGGTCATGTGGGCAAATTATTCAATTGGATTGACAAATGGTGGATTTGATTTTGAATTTTAAACACCTTTCTTCAATTCTTTAACGCCACCTAATTGAAAAATTCAAAGCTTTTTCCATCGAATATTCTTTACTATTTTTTTTTTCTTTCATTAATTAGCCTTTACATGATCCATGCATAGTAACAACCAACACGTTATTGTCAAATGTAAAATGTCAATTATTAAGCATGTAATTAATGATACCTCTTTTTTTAATAATTTTATATTATTAAAATAAGAAAATTATTAAAATTTAATCAATTCTAATATAAATTGACGATTGTAATACAACTTTAATAACATAATAAATTAATTAATTATTTTTTTATAATTAATGATACATCAATTTATAAAACTTATGCAGTGAAGTTGTAAGATATCTAACACCACTCTAATGGTAAAAATTTAAAATAATATATTCAACATTTATTGAATAGGTAGCTTATAATGGAAACAAAACATTTTTTTTTAGTATATTTGCTGTACGTACATTTTTTTGGCTAAAAAAAAAGATAAACTATTATTAAACTATTCATTGATTGTTGCTTAGATTATAAAGAGTGGACCCTTAAACCAAAAAAAAAAAAAAAGAGTGGACCCAAACCAAACACCATGGGTTCTAACTAATTAGTTTATTCCTGTCATCACGGCTCAAGCTAAACTCAAGCTTATGGCCACACTTAATACTTTTTTGTTCAAACCCAGTTTGCTAATTTCCTTAACGAAATTTCAAATTTGTACATGTAAAATTTTTCCAAGTCTATATATTTTCTACATTTGTTACATATTAGCCACCAAACTACACGTCAGTTTACTAATCAATTCGTTTACAGCTCACTTGTAATAGTTTTATGAAACTTAAAATAAAAATACATTTGTCAACAAATTTTTCTTCAAAGTTGAAATATATTAATCGTGAGAAGTATTAACTTTCGTATCCACATTACAAGAATGATATATTCCTAAGTTTGGATTTGTTCAAATACTTTGATTCGTCATGTAGGCGAAATTTAAATTTTAGTTCATGTTCCTTTGGGAACAATTTATTTCTAGTAAATTTATTTGTAAAATGTGAGATGAAAAACTAAAACTTAACTTATAACTTTAGATTATTTGAAATAAAATTTAAACAAAAAACAAAAAAATGTAAAACCAAATTAACTGTCAGTAAAGATTTTGTTTTTTTGTTTTTGTTTACAACCTGATGTACAATTATTATTATTATATTTTTTGTGTTGGTATAGCTTATAAGCTTAGCTGGCTTGTTTTTAAAACCTCATTTTTCATAAATATTTTTATTTTTCACCCAGTTTATTTTTTTAATTAAAATAAGGCAATGGAAAATAGATATCTCAAAGACTCAAACACACCCTAGAGATGCCACCAAAAAAAAAAAAAAAAAAAAAAAAAAAGTTTAACCAACGCTCTTTTTATTTTGGCAATAATGTTTCTAGAAAATAAGTCAGTTTCCAAAAAATGTTTTCTATAAAACTATCTCATTTTCTTATGTTTGATAGTAACATTAAATGAGTTGAAAAACAATATTTTAACTTCCCTTATTTAGCTTATTGTGAGATAGAGTTATTTTCTAAAAAATATTAGTGGAAAACAATCTTTAAAAAGTAAATCATTTTTTTTATGTTGACCAAAAATAGTTTTCTTTTAACTCTTTTTTTTTTTAATGCTACTAAACACTGAAAAACACAAAAAAACTATATTTATACAATATTTTTTATCAAAACAAATGGATCGTATTTGAAATAAACTATCGGCATTAGTCAGTCAAACAAGTATGGAAAATTAGAGAGGAACAAAAATGAGAACAGAAAAATTAATCTAACAAACTTCTAATAGGATCACATGCTAATTGCGCTATTGTTAAACTATTCATTGATGGTTGCTTAGATTATAAAGAGTGGACCCAAACCAAACATCATGAGTTCTAACTAATTACTTTATTTCTGCCATCATAGCTCAAGCTAAACCCAAGCTTATGGCCAAACTTAATACTTTTTTTTCAAACTCAGTTTGTTAATTTCCTGAACGAAATTTGTTCATGTACAATTTTTCCAAGAAGCCTATATTTCTACATTTGTTGTTACATATTAGCACCAAACTATACGCCAGTTTACTAATCAATTCATTTACATACAGCTCACTTGTAAGTTGTAATAGTTTTATAAAACTTAAAATAAAAATACGTTTGTCAACAAATTTTCTTCAAAGTTGAAATATATTAATCATGAGTCATATTAACTTTCGTATCCTCATTACAGGAAGCATATATATCTAAGTTTGTATTTGTTCAAATACTTTGGTTCGTCACATAGGCGAAATTTAAATTTTAGTTTATGTCCGCTGTGAAACAATTTAGTTCTAATAGCTTATTTGTATAACGTGAAACAAAAAACCAAAAACTAACTTATAATTTCAAAAATCTAAAAATTAAATTATTTTAAATAAAATTTAAACAAAAAGCAAAAAACTGTAAAACTAAACTCACAGTAAAGATTGGGTTTGTTTGCAACCTTATGTACAATATATATATATATATATATATATATATATATATATATATATATATATATATTTTGGGGTATAGCTTATAAGCTGACTCTTTTTAAAAACTTCATTTTTCATAAATATTTCCATTTTTTACCCAATTTATTTTTTAAGTAAAATAAGGCAATGGAAAATAGATATCTCAAACACACCCTAGATGCCACCAAAAAAAAAAAAACAATTAACTACTTGAAATAAACTATCAGTATTAGTCGGTCACACATGTATGAAAAATTACAGAGGACCAAAGAAGGAACAGAAAAATTAATCTAACAAAAATTCTGATAGGATCTCATTCTAATTGCGCTATTAACAAAAACACTTTGAACGAGCAACTTGCCAGCTTTGGTTCCTAACGCAATTGCTAGTCATCATCTACCCTATAGTCCTCCATTGCCTAACACTAACAAATTTATTGTACCCCACAAGTCACAAGGTGTGCGGCTTTCCTTGTAAGAAACATATAAACAAATAATTTGAAAGAATCACATGCTATCTACCTCTATAAAGTTGGCAGCTTTCAGCTTTGAACAGGTAAACTGATCTTTTTCCAAGTTTTCTAATGTGCAGATATTGCTTCCTGTGTCTTTTATATATGTCTATAGGTACTAAACCACTCAGAGCTTTGCTTAACAATTGTAGATCTCTATTGGACCCATATGAATTTGAGCATTGTAGTTGCCCAAGATATGGATATTGAATAATGAGCAATGTTTGATGGGGTATGACATATGGGGTCTAGTTGGGAAATTGGCATGACTATATATCAGCTTCCAAATTTACTTGATGTGGAAAATTTTGGACTGTCTATAAAAGTTACTAACTTTTAAGGATCAACTGCCAAAACTACCTAACGTCGTGCTTGTTTTGTGGACAGGACGGTCCATTAATCAGTGTCACAAATTCAAGCTGCAAGATAGGACAGGTTAGTGGTTTCTGATATCCAATTGTCTTTGTGCCATGATCATAGTAATATCAGCCACAAAATCTGCAGATAGCGATTTCCTAATGTGATTCGATTTGTATAAACCATATAATTTTTTATGGCTCTGTTTCATGAAAGAATACAAATTATTCTTCTGGCCCATGATGTTATTTGGTGGAGATGTTTCTCCATAACCAGTTATTTTTTTCCAACGGTTTTCAATCGCTTTAAAAAGAAGGAAATGGATTGTTGTCCCATATTTCAGACTCTTGCATAAGCTCACCTAGGCCGATATCAATATCATATACAAAGTTTTAGATAGAAGGAAATGGGAATCTCCTTTCACTGATGATATTTCAAATCTACTGAAAATCACTTCTTCCAAATTTGCTTTTGTAGTTTCTGTTCTATTATGTTGCTACAGCTACAAGTGGTCCTGCCTCTATAGTAAATGAATGTGACACAGGGAAGGTAGCAACTTCGAAAGTTTATGATAAGCCTGCACTTGCTTTATTAGTTGGACCTGCCTACTTTTAGGAAGTATTGCTTTGACACAACACTTGAAAGTTGAAACCCAACCAAACCGATTCCACTGCCAACTATTTCCTAGATGGTATTAATCATTGGTGGCTGGCTGTTGCAACCTAGCTAAATAACTAAGAACTCATGAAAAACCCAGCTGAAATACTTGTAAAGAAAGTTGAAGTAATAAGATCCACACCAGCCTTAGGCTAAATACGTAAAAGAGTTACACTAGGTTCATTCACAATTGTGAGAAAGTGTTAGTGATAAGAACTAATCATGTCCAACCTAATATCAATCCATGATTAGTTACTAGTGAGATCGAATTGGGTATGAGGTGAATTTGAATATAATCATTAAGTGCTCAGATTACAATTGATTTTCAATCTCCTGTAGGCTTTACAAATGAGAGGAGAAAAAGGAAAGAAAAATAGATTCTCTCCAAAGTTTATTAATATCCAAGAAAGATTGGCCTTAAGAAGAATACTCTATCAAAATTTATTTTCCCGTTCCTATTTACTTACCACTTTCTTCAAATAACCAACACAAAAGTAAATAAATTTATTTTCTTGTTGCTCAATCGAGTTAGAACCCACAAGGGTTAAAATTCTTATAAGTCGACTGTCAAATGAACCCCTGGATGCTCCCACAGGAGGACTCAATTCTTTGAGGTGTGTATGAACATCAAAGAAACTAACCACAATGATCATGTTCAGGTGATAATAATGTTCCGCAAACCAAGCATAACTTCTAAAAGTTAAAAGATAAAGAGGAGAGAAACTGAAAGCAGAGATGCATTAAAAAGATGGTTCCAATTGCTACATCAAAATGTGAATTCTGGAAGACATCCAAAAATATGAAAACCCCATCAACAAATTTCAGACATGTATAGTAATTCTCTATAACTAATGAAGTTACAGCTCTAGACTACATAACAAATTTGCTTCAGGATAGTAGGTTTCAATTGTGATGAATTCAAGGTTCCTGGGCATCTGATTGAATATTCAAGATTTGGGAAACCACAAGCTTAGAGAGCTCACTTATTGCAGCTTGAACAGGATAATCACCTGATTCTGAATTCCTCGACCACCCAGGTGATTGTGAGCTCAATCCAGTGTATTCATTAGCAGCTACCTTTGTCTTTTTTGATGTGGCAATAACTCTCTCCAAATCTGATTCTGACAATGGCCTCGGTGGCTGGAACAAAACACACATACAAAATAGAATCTTTCAGAACATTACATCTACATAAAGAGGTAAATTTTGCAAAAAAATTATACAAATAACTAGAATTATTTTAATACTAAAACAATAAGAATACCTGAATTCCTTTATTCTCCAGGCATGTTAACCTTTTTCAACATTTAAAAAGCCAATCAAAGGATCAAGATAAAAGTTACTTGATGCCATGAATTTACTGCCATGCAATACTAACAGAATGTTGTTTATTGCCCTGATTCTTAAATTTCTGACTCCCAAGGACATCCATGGTTTTTAGCAGTGCAAATTAGATTACGGAAGAAAATGAAACCAGAGCTTAACAGATAGAATTATGTTTACCATCTGAAAAGAACTCATGGAATATCGGGTATGCGGTGAAATGTAAAAGGGTGACATCATCATGTATTCAAGATAAGTTTAGTCCATATTGCAAGAGAATTCCAAATTTTTCTTTTGTTAGGTGGGGTGGGCAGTTCCAAAGATTCAAATGAAATGACCCAACTGGCACCTCCACCCTTATAAGTGCTAGGTGGAGGCTAAAGTTGTGGACCCATCGGGTGCATGTGTAACTTACCAATCGAAAAATATCTCATTGGCATACCAAAGCATGCTACCAAATAGAAGAGTGTTTTTTTTTTTTTTTAATTACAAAATGAAAAGGACTAAATTGTAGAAGAAGAAAATGATATATATACTCACAGAAGATTTTCTCCCACTCTTCTCTTGATCTAGTAGGTCCCTAATAGGGAAATAGGCTGCTTTCTTGCATAGTTCGAGAAGATCTGAACCTGTGTAACCTTCACACAAGCTAGCTATGTGGACATAGTCAATGTCGTCTTCAACTCTCTCGCCCCTCAGAATCACCTTCAGTATCGCAGCTCTCTCCCTGCAGTCTGGTATCCCAATCTCAAATGCCTGAGGAAGACGCCGGAGTATTGCTTCATCAAGTTCTGATGGGCGATTAGTAGCAGCAAGAACCATCACTCGTGCATTCTCTACAAGAACAACCTACTTTAGATTCAATTTTTCAACAAGAAAATCATAAGACATAGGTGCTGTCCAAGGCACAAACTTACGATCAGTGGTGAATCCATCCCATAAAGCCATGAACTCAGTCTTCATATTTGTTAATGCTTCATGATCTGTATTACGGCGCTGACCCAAGAAACTATCAACCTCATCAATAAATATGATAGCTGGCTGGAGTTTATAAGCCAAGCTGAATACAGCAGCCACTACAAAACCATAGTAAAAAATTAATAATCATCAAAATAAAAGCATTACACTGTGCAAAAGAAATACAGTAACAAGTAACAACTGAAAAAATAGTATGATCTACTTCAACACTTTTGATCAGAAAATCTTTTCCCCACATCTATGTATGATTGCTATCAATATTAACAAGGTATATACTTGTCAATACACTCTCCTGCAAAAAGTACAACATTCTCTTCCATTTATACTAATCATACTTTCTTATAAAAATTCATATCTATGAAATATATTCCAATTATTTTTATATTCATTATTTAAGGCTCATGTTAATAGCACAAAAACAAAAATTGCAAAGTGTGCATTTGGATACCGCTTATTTTGCTGAAAACTGAAAATAATAAAAAAATGTTTTTTCGGTTACTGTTCATTGATGAATTTACTGTTCATATGCCTGATTGCACTGTTCATACAGGTGCTGGACTTTAAAAAAAAAAAAAAAAAAAAGAATCAGCCAGACGCAGACGTGGGAAACGCAAAACGCGCTTCCCAATTGCACCTAAAATATATTATTATTTAGATGATCAACCTATGATTGGAAAACCATTTCAATTAGAGTGGATGAAGATAACGTCCACAACAGAATGCACCTAAACTATCTTCTTCCCATAGAAACTGTGCTGAAAGCATCTAAGCATTGTCTTATTCTGTTCAGCTAAATAAACCTAATACATCAAGTAAGTCATGTGTTCTTAGTTGATCATTCACGCTTCTATGATCACGAGTCAAACTAAATTTGACTACCCATAAATAATGAGCCCCATCACAACAGAATATGTACAAGGCCAAAATAACTTCATTTAGTTGTGTATGTTTGCCAGGGCAACGACAGAAAACCCTCAAATCCAGAGGGTTGACGTGGGGGAGTGTAATTATAATCTAAACTCACCAAGCTTTTGTGCATCACCAAACCATTTGCTCATCAGATTTGATATCCTGACGTTGATGAAAACAGCTCCAGATTCTTTTGCAATAGCTTTGGCAAGCATGGTCTTTCCAGTACCTGGAGGTCCGAACAACAAGACCCCTTTCTGGGGACCCAGAAGCTTCCCATAGGAAAAAAGTTCAGGTCTTCTTAGGGGAAGTATCACCAGTTCATATAATGCTTCCTTGATGGCCTCAAGTCCCCCAATAGAGTCAAATTCAACATCAATGTGGTCAGGATTTATAACATCACATGCTATGACATCCTGAAAATAATGAAGAAACACAAGTCAAGCATAAAAACAAACTAGAGTTCATTTCACATAATTCTAATTTCCCTATTTCAACATTAATCAATAAAGACGAGAAAATCTATGGCACAAAGACAAGTTGCACCTAAAAGGTCTTCCACATTCTTTAGCTTATCATTCTAATGCGAGCATTCACACTCGTGTGACTAACTCTATTTTGATAATTCAATGGGGAGGAGATTTTTGGAAACACCAGGAGATGCCAGTTAAGCTACAAGGCTCTTAACACTTATGCGACTAACTCTATGTTCAGATGAACAGACATGACTGATGAGAGGAGAGGGGTGGTGAAGGCAACCAGCGATCTCTCCTCTCAACCCCTCTCCCTCATCTTACTCCATTCCAAAACATATCCTAATTCATAATCCATTAATCCATACACACTTAGCAATAGAGCATCCATACAAGTTATTTCTGTCCCAACAGAAATTGTTTCATAACCGAAAAATTCATGCTCCTCCATGTTCTTTTTATAGATTTACCAATCCGTCAATACGAACAAAGCCAATAACAAAACCACAATCATCAACAGAATGGCACCTTCATGAAACCCAAAAAAATTTATCAATGCTGCCCCCAGTTCGAGTGAGTGCAGTATATTATCTCTATGGCCAGTCTGAGTAGTGTGTTTTAATTCTTAAAAAAAAATGCATAACTTCATTAAAAAGATAACCTTTATCCAAAATCGTGTTCAAGGTACTACACTTACTGCAACTTTTTTTTTCATACATACTATGCAATTGGGAAAGTTTTCACAAATTCACCATAGAATATCAAATACCCATCAATCCAAACTCATAAAAATGATAACTTTTTCCACAAATTCTTCAAGAAACCACACAATCACATACCGAAACGGTGGCGTTTTTTTAAGAAGAAGCTTACCTCGTAAGGGTTGGTCTGGATGAGAGGCCGGCCCAAGCGTCTAGAGATCTCCTTCTTGTGCTCGAGCGCCTTCTTGGAAGCTTCCCGGTTCGGGTCGAGGTGTCGGAGCCCCGCGAACAACACCAAGCAACTGAGGGCGGCGCTCGCCGCGTACAGCACCAGTTCTTGCAAGAACTTCGTCTCCGATGACCCACCCATTATTATATACTATATTTAAAAATTTGGGGTTTTTTCTTCTCTGTGAATAGATATTTGGGATTTAGGGTTTATTGGAGTTTGCTTTTGGTTTTGTTTTGGGGTTTCAGAGATGATAATTGGTGTTCACGCAAGACCGCTTGGGGAACAAGGTGAAAGTGGAACGGAAAGAGACGGTGGTGTGTTCTGGATTTGGGGAATTATTGAAAGTACTTTTTTGCCCTTAATAATGGGTGGTGTTTTTGTTCCTATAAGGGTTTGTTGGTTTGGGGTGGTTTTGGTAAATTTTGGTTATTGGAAATTTGAGGGGCTGGGCTTGAATTGGTTGATTGTGTTTGTGTGGGGCTCGGATATGGGCTTTTGGTTTGTAATTTCCAAAAGTTTTAAATAGCTTTTCTTTTCTTTTTGTGCAAGTTATAACGTGGTTTGGTCAAAATTTAAATTATTTAGTTTAAAATTTGACACTTTACTCACTTGAAGTTAGTTCAGTTGATTCACTTTTGTTAAAAATATGGTTAAATATATGATTTTGCTTCATTTTTATGTTTCTCTCCTCTAAAAATACAAAAAATATAAAAATATAAGATTAAATAAGATCAAAAAGAATCCAATGGAATACTTGTATCGTGGAATTTCAAACCATATTTAAGCAACTTAAATTTTAGTGAAATCTCAGGTGAGTGAAGTGTAAAATTTTAAACTAAAGATAGATAACTTAAATTTCAATCAAATCACAAGTAAATAAGTTGTAATTTTTACTTTCTTATTTTAAGAAACAAAATAGAAAAGAACATGCAAAGAATAACCTCATGAAACAAAATTCATGTGATTTTGCAAAATGACTATGTCCACGAAATAGCAACGATTTTCACTACGTTAGAGAATAGTATAAAGGCAATTTATAATACATCAACCCTAATTTTGAAGCAATTATATATATACACCTAAAAAGGGAGTCAAACCCAAGCCTCTACTTCGTGAATTAAACCTCATATAATAAAAAATAAATAAAAAAATAAAAGAAAATACTCATTTAAAACTGTAATACTTTCAAGTTAGGTAGGTCAAAATCAAATTGAACACAAAATAAAGCTCCAAATAATCCAATAATTTAGTGTGTATTTGGATACCAATAAAAAATTAAAATTATTTTATTATTCATTTCACTTTTTAGTACTATTCATAAACTCTACTGTACTTTTTGGTTTTATTCATGAATCCGCTATATTATTTCAATTAACTTTTATTTTTATCTACAGTACTTTCAATAATAAATTTTTAATTTTAACAAAATAAATAATATTTAAACAGACTCGAAAAGTCTAGAATTAAATAATTCTACAGAATTATACACTCTCTCCATCAAAGCGCGTTGATGAGACGTTCTATTCTCATGGGCACGATTGTAGCGAAAATCCAATCAAAATTTGACATAGGAGTGACTTGTAAAGGATTCTTTAAAAAAAACAAAAACAAGTAAATAAATAAAACTTGTAAAGTTAACCATGCAATTGGATACCGATCAATCAAGAATATAAAAAGATTTTTTTTTTAGAAAAGAATATAAAAAGATAAAGATGAAAAAATCACCGCACATTTTCTTGGCCCCACCTAACAACAACTTCACTGGCTCTCAATTATAGTAAATATGGCACAATCTTTGTAAATATGGACAGCATTATCTGCATAATCATTTATTGTGTCAGGTATAGGGATGGCAATTTTGCCCCACCCCGCTTGACCCGCCCCTCCCCGCTTCGTCCCGTGCGGATTTTTCCCGCCCCGCAAAGGTGATGGGGCGGGGATGGGGCAAGATTTTAGACCCGCACCACGGGGCGGGGCGGGGACGGATTTACAATTTTTAGACCTGCCCTGCCCCATCCTCGCCCCGTCCATCCCCGCCCTGCATTAATAAGGGTTAAATTGTAATTTTTTCATACCCTAAAACCCTACTATTTAAACAAAAATATCATCAACTTATTTTATTCTACCTAACGTGGCTCTACCTCTTTTTTCTTTCTAGCAAAGTTGGAAATAAGGTACAAATTTTAACGCTTTCTTTTATCTTTATTAGAAAAAAATTTATATACTATTGAATTACTGATTTCATTCATTATTTATACGTCTTTCTCAACTTATTTTTCATCATGAACATAATATAATTTTTTTTTTAATGAGGTACGGGTTTGAGGCTCTAAATATTTGTTTGTGTAATTTTGTGTGGGCATTTAGCTGTTAATATAAGGTACGTCGTCACAGACTGTTACCTAGTTACACACACCCCCCTTTTCTCTTAACACTTGGAATTCCTATTGGGATTTCACTTTGCTTAACAACACTGCTTCTTTATGCTTGTCAAAATCCATATCTATTTTATGAGTTAGGTTTTTGTTTTTGAATTTTCATGTTAGAAATATGAGGTGGTGAATGGAGAACAAGATGATGAGGAATATGTTTCCCTATTGGTTTGATTGCTGATATGATGGCATCAATCATGCATTAGCTCTAGCTGATCATTCTCCTCCACACAAAAATTATATACAATTTAATTTTGTTTTCTATATTTTTATTAGAAAATATAAGGTACAGGTTTGAGACTTTGTCCCATTTGCTAAAAATTTATTTGATTTGGTAGGATAAATTTATTTATAATTTAAAGTATATTTTTATTATTGAAATATGTCATTTTATTTGAAAAAATGGTAATAGTTGTAGGGAAAATTGATAAGAAATAAAGTTTTACAAGGTAGGGCGGGGCTTCGCGGGTCTTCGTGGGGCCTTAAGGGGCGGGGATGGGGCAAGAAATTTTCCCTGTCATGCGGGGCGGGGCGGGGATGGGGCAAGAAAAATCCATGCGGGGCGGGGGCGAAGATCCCATCCTTCGGCCCCGCCCCGCCCCATTGCCATCCCTAGTCAGGTACTCTTTTAATACAATTTAAATATATGTTGAATTTTAGACATATATCTACATCGTATAAAATTATAAATAAATACAACATTATATGCATTTATTTAGAGTTTGTTTGGATTTAACGGATTTGGCGTCTGTGTTTTCCTCTTTTGCGTTTTCCTTCTTTTTTTTTCTTTTTTTTTTTTTTCACGCATAATTGGAGACAAAGGCTACTATTTATATACTGTACATGAATAGTAGTCAAAATTTTGACTTTTCAGCTATTTTCAGCACATCAATGGGTTCCGTGCACTGTTTATAAGACCCATAAATTTCATTTTTTAGTAACTTTTTAACTATTTACCTATTTAAAAATTATTTTACTATAGTGTTTTCAGTTTTCAGTTTTAACAAAATAAGTTATCTCCAAATAAACCCTTACTCATAAACTTACAAGGATGAAACATGTGTCTAGTATGTTTTTGTATTAGACACAATACGACTTAGATACGTGTTTATTAGACATCGTCTGCATAGACGGATATTCACTTTCTTAAAAAACTTACCCTATCATTTATATTCTATCAAGAGCAATGATCACCATACACTCAGTAATCAGAATTGCATTGGTACACTTTTGAAATCTAAATCGTGAAATTTTGACTAGCGTTACAAGATTTTAACTTTCTAATATATTACCACCTACATACTTGATGAGATGGTCACCCAATATTAGTGCGCTTTGTGGGAATGTTGACCTTTAAAAGAGTTCAAAGAGTAGTTCCTGTTGCTTGCGTAATGCTTCAAGTTCTTGTTTAGGTCCTTTTATAGGTGACTTGAGTGCTAGCATGGAAAGTTAGAAATTTCAAAAGCGAGAGCCAACCGTACTCCATTTTTTTCAACCACTTCAATTCCTATAATAACCAACTTCTCTCTTTTCCAATGAGAGAGAAGAGTCAACGAGAAGATTTAGCCTTTGCAGCCGGACATGTGTTCAATGCAATGAAGCTGTAGTTGGAAAGTTTTGGTGTTGTACTACAAAAACCTCGCCTTGTGGAAGTTGTACTTCTTTGCAGTACATGCAGAGCTGTGCTGATGAGGCCTATGGTGCTCATCCTTTCATCCTGTTATGGTATTTTCATGGTGTATTAAAAACATATATAAATAAATGTGTTATCTTGCAGCAAATGCGGTCATGTAGGAGTAATTAATCTTGGTCAAAAGGTGATTCTCTGAGAGACCCAAAAGGGGAATCGTGTGATTTTCACATTTTTTTGGTGTGGAACCTAACACTCCTGTGATTGGATTTGAAAACCCAATTGGGTTTTGTGGGTGTCGTATTGGTATTTGAGAGGTTCTTGTGAATCAACGCTCAGATGCACCACTACCCATCTGGTGGTTTGTGAATTATCGTGGCATGTAGAGGTATTTAGGTGTATAGATTGAAGATGGTGGCAAACACTCACGGGCAATATATTGGTCTTTGGAAGTAGAAATCAAAGAAACAGTTTTGAATTTTTGTCAGCTTTCCAAAGTTCTGATCTTTTTGTTCTTGAGCAAAGGAGAAGAGAAGAAGAGCAAAGGTAAGACCATTCATGTGTACTATTTTGTCTACTTGAATGTTTTCTCATCAAGTTGGATTTTTTATTGATGTTTTCTTTGTTTTTGGGTTGTGTAGGACTAGTTAGAAGATTTTGATAATTGAAATGAGGAACATGAACAAGGAAGAATCAAATGAGATAGAGAACATTGAGAGAGAGGATATCGAAGGGACTCGTGAAGAGCCAGAAGACGTGAAGAGAATTGCCCCATGGAAGAGACAGATTACAATTAGAGGACTTGTTGCTAGCTTAGCTATTGGAATCATGTATAGTGTGATAGTGATGAAGCTAAACCTCACAACTGGTCTAGTCCCAAACCTCAATGTCTCGGCTGCTCTCCTTGCCTTTGTATTTATCAGAACATGGACTGCACTACTTGAGAAGGCTGGAATTGTCTCAATTCCATTCACTCGACAGGAGAACACTATAATTCAGACATGTGCAGTTGCTTGTTATAGCATTTCTCTTGGAGGTTGGAGATTTTAATCTTGGTTTTGTTGTTTGCAGTCTAAAAGTTCTTTTACAAGAAATATACTGTTGCATATATGTAATAAATTATGGGATTGCAGGTGGTTTTGGATCTTACCTATTGGGTTTGAATAGGAGGACATATGAGCAAGCAGGAGTTGATACAGATGGGAATACTCCTAACACCAAGGAGCCTGGGATTGGTTGGATGACTGGTTTCCTCTTTGTAAGCTGCTTTGTTGGGCTGTTGGCATTGGTTCCTCTCAGAAAGGTATGCTTTGTGTTTTTTATATTATTTTCATTAGAAATTGACCTTGGCATATTGGGAGTTTAGTTAATTTTTCAAGGGTTTTGATGTCCTCCAAATCTATATATATAATTCTATATGATCATTTGCATTATAATAATCTGAATTTCTGGCAAGGTTTCTCTGTCTCTTTCTGAACTTGAAATGGTTGGTCATGGAATTTGTGTTCTTCTACAGGTCATGATAATAGACTGCAAATTACCATATCCAAGTGGAACTGCAACTGCTGTTCTTATTAATGGCTTTCATACTCCTAAAGGAGACAATATAGCCAAGTACGCATTGATTTTATAATTCTAGTCTCAAATTAATTCAAAACAAATTTAAGTGTGAAACAACTCTTAATAAGTTTCAATCCTATTTGCAGGAAGCAGGTTCGTGGGTTCATGAAATTCTTTTCGATGAGTTTCCTTTGGGGTTTCTTTCAGTGGTTCTATTCAGCTGGAGAGACATGCGGATTTGCTCAGTTCCCTACATTTGGATTGCAAGCTTGGAAAAATTCGTGCGTTCTTCACATTTTTCTCTGCATATCTTTTAGCCTTATCTGAGAGTGATCATATCATTGATTAATGAAAATGAATTTTGCAGATTCTACTTTGATTTCAGTATGACTTATATTGGAGCAGGAATGATCTGTTCCCATCTTGTGAACTTGTCGTTGCTTTTTGGTGCTGTTCTCTCTTGGGGAATAATGTGGCCACTGATAAGGGGGCTCAAAGGAGAGTGGTTCCCTGAAACTTTATCCGAAAGCAGTATGAAGAGTCTTAGTGGTTACAAGGTCTGGGTTCTGGACCTTTTAAGACTATTGCTTAAGCAGAATCCTAAATTATATTGAAGAGTGATTGTAAATATGAAAAATCCCGTCTTATATCTCCTCATGTGTGTTGCAGGTTTTTATTTCCATCGCAATGATCCTTGGGGATGGGCTCTACAATTTTCTCAAGATACTATATTTCACCTGTAGAAACATCCATGGCAGAGTGAACAAGAAGGGCCCTAAAACATGTAAGTGGGTCACTTATGCTACATCTCCTGGGTGTGCCTAATCTCCTGCTGTGTACATAGCCAATTACGCCACACGCTTACAGCTTAGCATGCCGATGCAGTCATGTCACCAAGGAACTGAGGAACTCTAGCAATCCACTTAATGGATTGTTTAAATTATTGGCATCCTGCAATTGGTGTTTAGACTCAAGGAACTACCCTCATGGGGCAATTACACTTTCAGTGAGGATTTCATTTTTGTATAACCTTTACACAGTTTTCTTTTACTACTGCAGGGCCAGAAAACCAGAATCAACCTCTTGATGATCTGCGACGAAATGAGGTATTCATAAGAGACAGCATACCATTGTGGGTGGCATGTACAGGGTATATACTCTTCTCCATAGTTGCTATCATTGTGATTCCACTCATGTTCCCGGAGTTGAAGTGGTATTTTGTAGTTGTTGCCTATATTCTTGCACCCTCTCTTTGCTTCTGCAATGCTTATGGTGCGGGTTTAACTGACATGAACATGGCTTATAATTATGGGAAAGTGGCTCTTTTTGTGCTTGCTGCCTTGAGTGGAAAAAATAATGGTGTGGTTGCAGGACTTGTGGCATGTGGTCTGATTAAATCCATGGTTTCCATCTCTTCTGATTTGATGCATGATTTAAAAACTAGCCATCTCACTCTCACTTCCCCTCGATCAATGCTTGTAAGCCAAGCTATTGGGACAGCCATAGGCTGCGTGGTAGCTCCTCTCACATTCTTTCTTTTCTACAAGGCTTTTGATGTCGGGAACCCAAATGGCGAATACAAAGCCCCTTATGCCATCATTTATCGCAACATGGCAATTCTAGGTGTTGAAGGCTTCTCTGCCCTGCCCCATCATTGCTTGCAGCTTTGTTATGGATTTTTTGCCTTTGCCATGGCTGCCAACATGCTGAGAGATCTTACCCCTACTAACATTGGGAAATGGGTTCCACTTCCAATGGCCATGGCTGTGCCATTCTTTGTTGGTGCTTACTTTGCAATTGATATGTGTGTTGGAAGTTTGATTGTGTTTGTATGGCATAAGCTAAATAGCAAAGAGGCAAGCTTGATGGTTCCTGCAGTTGCTTCTGGTTTCATATGTGGAGATGGATTGTGGATTCTCCCTGCATCAATCCTTGCTTTGGCCAAGATTAATCCTCCAATCTGCATGAGCTTTAAGTAGCATATGAAGTGTTGAAGTTTAGTGCAGAGGTATAATCTTACATGAAGACTGAAGTCATAGTCTCTCTGTTTGTTTCAACAATAATGTTTTTTGGAAAATGGTTTATTTTCTAGAGAGCCTTTTCTGGAAAACTATCTCATTTTCCGGTATTTGGTAACAACCTTGAAAATGGGATTGAGAACGTTTTCTTGTGTTTGGTATCCATAAGTTTTAAAACATTTCTTGTATAATTTAAAACATGTATAATATATGTATTGTGTAAACTCACCTAATGTAATCAATATAAATAAATAAATAAATAAACCAAGAATGAATTTGATTTTCAAACTAAAATTTTGACAACGGATACTATCAAAATTAGTTGTCCAATTTTCATGATCTCAAATACTCATCTTGTTCATGTATATTAACAGTATTTTTGATAAGTAACTTAAGAAATTTTATTAGAAGAAAAAAAAAAAAAAAACTAAGTACACTGTAAGTGTACTATAGTGGCACAAATCAAGAGCAAAATAACCATTATACCCACAAGTTCCATTTTAAATGGTTCAAAATGCCACATATGCCAAATAGTTTTACCGACAAACTAATCCAATACAAATAGTTTGATAAATACAAAAAATTGTTATATAAACTGTTGATGGATCTGTGAGGAGAAGAAGGTAAAATAAAAAATTAAAAAAAAAACCTTATTTAAGAAGAGTGTTATAGAGGGGAGAAGAAATAGGGAGAAAAAAGAGAAGAGAGGTAGATATAGAGAGATATCTGTGGGAAGAGAAAAGGCCATAGGGGGTGATAATGAGGGTGTAAGAAGAGAGAAAAAAATAAAGGGAAGAGAAGTAATGAAAGATTTTATTGTGAGAAAGGCTGAATGAGCGAAAGAAAATATTGTTTCCTGAGTCAGAAGAAGATAATATTTAATATTGTTTCCTAAGTCAGAAGAAGATAATATTTATAGGAGTTACGTGTCACGTGAGAGAGAGATTGTTTTCCTTTTTTTTTTTTTTTGTGGAAAACAACCTATAGAAAATAAGCCTTATTTTTATAAGAGTTTTTCGTTGACTAAAGATAATTTTTCGTTGACCCTTTTTTTTTTTTTATATTACCAAATACTAAAAAACGTGGAAAACTATTTTTATAGAAGGTCTTACAGCGATACAAACAGAGCGTTAGACTAATATAGAGATGACATTAGACAATAAGCCTATTTCAATAATCGAGTATTTAAGATATTGTTCCAACGTTGCAATAGGATATGTATATGAGCACAAGTGCCAGGGAAGCTTTGGCAGTCTAACGTATACAAAGTTACAAACAAAATGTAACTGATCCAAGTTGGTTTTGGCTTTGTTGTAAAAGTTTCATTTGCTGTTGGTCAAAGTTAGTTTTTGTGAGTAGATTCTTGAGGTTTTCTTTAGGAATCAATATATGGTTTTGCAATAGTTTTTGGGTGTATTTTTCAAAATGGTCTCACTTTTTTGGATATTTGGTAAACTAAAATCTCCTACACTATACAAGTTATAAATAATTTCACCAACTAGATAAAAAGGAATAGCCGTAAAAGCAACTAAATTTGAATACCACAAGAACAAATAGGATTTCTCAATTGAAGGCTGTGATGGCGGTCCAAAAGTGTGATGCAGACAGCATATAGAACAAGCAGGATAACCCCCAAAGATGTGACTAACAATTCTACTTTGAAAATGTAGTTAAAAAAAAAAAAAAGCATTTCAGACTTCAGTGCACCACACAATTTTGCAACAAAGAGATAATACGGCAAGCTATTGACTATAGTGAAAAGCCATATTATTCTTTAAACTATAATATGGACACATGGAAATCACCAAATGTTGACATCTCAAAGTATGTGTGCTTCTTGGTTCTTATTGCAAAAGACAACCCATCGTCACCCAATCTATCTATACAATAATGTATAGCTACAAGACAACATCAATTTCCATGTTGTAATTGATGACCCCTTTGAAAGTGCAATGAAGCTAACCATGACAATGTACAATTATTAACAGGTGAATAGTACCCAATGTACAATCATTAATAGTTGAATTAATCACTATTATATGTAATCTTCACATCTAATCACTTTCTCATTTGAATTGATAAACCATCTTCTAAATTGTCTTAAACGACTTCTCCTTATGTTTTATTTAATAATAGTCATTCACATCAACTTTCTCAATTTTGGTTGGAGGGGAATCCCCCACACAAAAACCACCAACATTTCTTAACGAATTTCATGAAAACCCACCCCAACTGCATAGCATATTTTCCACAGCACGCCTAGCAAGCTGGTTAGGAGAAAAACAAGGAATTCCCTATTGAAGTTATCCTTTCATTTCTGTTAGTCCAAAACAACCAGCTGAGTGTGCAAAAAGTCGCAATCTCAGGTTGTTCAATGCCAATCTATGACATCAATGAAAGCATACCTACCAACCAAACTTTTCATACATAACAATCAAACTAATGAATATTAATAATTGTTTCCTTACAACATTTTTATTATTCCTAACATAATTTTCATTTACTATATTAAACGTACCCTTCGTTGTCATTCTTTCCTCCACAAAGAAGTGAATCTTTTAACTATGCAACAATATTCTGTAACATATTTCATTCAGGCATTCAGCTTTAACTTGAAAAGGATTCTACTTGTTTGTGGTGGAAGTAAAAGAAAGAATTCATAAATCATACATGACTCATTGATATGACCAAGGTATGGTTTAAAGCCAATGTTACTCCTCAATAGTCAATAGTCTAGTGGTCCTATTATTCCAACTAGAGATTTCAATGCCTAGAAATTAACTCCTATTTATAGATATTCATTGCCTAGAAATTAGGCAAGATCCAAGCACTCACTGGAATCTATGGATGAAGCCTAGAATTCGGACTGTTTCTTCAATGAAAGAAGTGACCCCCCTCCTTAATGAAGGAAAAATTTATCACGCATTTAGCGTATGTATTATGTATTCCTCTCACATGGGTGAATCCCGTTAGACCTAACATGTGTTAATACATTGATAATATTAACAATAGTCCATCCTATATGAGAGAGGAGGAAATATATGTACCAGATGCATAAAATATTCCCTCTTTAATGAGACGTAATATATAATGTATGTGAATACATTGGTAATATTAACAATTGTATGGCTTGTATACCTATAACATCATAATTTATGTGAAAATGAAAAATACATATTTATGATACTTTCAAAGTATTCAATAATTTTCTTTATGCATAAATGAAGTAGTTGTCAATTGTTACAACACGTCAACACCACAGCGATATTGAAACTTGAATGTACTGGCTGTTAATAAAAGATGAAAATTAAGACCCGGTTACGGGTATAAACAGGTCAATAAAAACAAACTTATTCATCCATCACATCATTAATTCAAAACAAACAATAGAGACAAGTTAATGAGAAATCAAAGTGATCCACGCCTTCATCATTCACCACAAAAATTAAGATTTATGTGAAATAATGAAAATAACATAGTATAACTCCAAAATAGACAAAGGTCCCTGTAAGCACCACAAAAAAATGGTTAGTCTAAGAACAAAACCTTACTCTCTTCACTTGTGATTTAACTGGAGGTCGATGCACTTAGGAGTTAAGATATAAGTGTGCATTTGGCTCAACTTTTTGCTTTTTTGTTGTTTATCTTTTTTTTTAAAAAAAAATTAATCTTTAGCTTTTTGTCAAATATTTAATATAAAAGTTACAATTTTTTATTTTTTTATTTTTTATGTATACTATATAAATAAACTATCCAAAACTATAAGATCCCAAACAAAAAAGGCCCGAATGATCTACAGCGAAAATAGAATGGAAGATATGATTTAAAAAATTTATATATATATATATATATATATAAAGAAATAAATTTAAAGGTCCTACAGCAATTTCCACTTCCTAGGAGGCAAGGACCATCAGTGAGATGGGAATTATTAGTTTCAGCCAAAAAAAAAAAAAAACATATGGGAATCACTAGTACCAAATCTTAACGATTGTGACACAATAAGCAGGGTATGGATGACCATGAGACAAGCTGTGCGTATTTATTTAGTTCAATTATTACAAGGGAACAACTCCATCAGTCCTTTACATGGAAAGAAGGTAGGTCATCACCGGACCACACACCTTGCTAAAATGGGAATTTTAACTGGCCTGTCTTGTGCTCACCACAAGGCCATGTAAATTTCCTTTATTGCCAACCAAAAAAAAAAAAAAAAAAAGAGTTACTCTAAACATGAAAATAATTATTACATCCTATTTTCTTATGAAATAGTTATGGAAGATTATAAGGATTTCATTGGATTATTTCTTGGAATAAGTTTTGGAAGACTTGTCAAATATAAATAAATTAGCTCAGACTCCTCAGAGTGACACTGGTGTGGTATTTGTTAAAACTCAATGAAAAGTCTTATATGAAGGTGGGTTTTCACATTTTTTGTGTTTGGTAATATCGGATAAAAATTGGTTGAAAGAAATCTATCTCATAACTTCCATTATTTATCTTGGCATGAGATAAAATTATTTTTTGTTAAATATTTTTGAAAAATAACTATAAATTATGTAAAATTAAATAAGGGAAGTCAAGAGATAATTGTCAAACTTATTCTAAGGTTGCTACAAAATATAGAAAAATAAGATAATTTTCTAAAAAATATTTTTTGAAAAATTACTCATATTCCAAAAAATGTTAATGTCGACATAAATCTCACTTATTTGGTAACATATGTGGAAAATTGATTGGGGATGAGTTATTGGTCAGGTCAAACCAATCAAAATACTAACAACAACTATTGAAATATTAATTTAAAAAAAAAAAGCATATCATGTTCCCTTAATTTCCTTTAAATGCGTCTTAGCATGAGTTTCTTTTTATTGATTTATTTTACTTTAGAAAATAACTTGTACAAAAAAAATAAATTAAGTTTTACATAACCAAATAAACTAAGAATCTTGTTAACTAATAAGGTATTAAGGACTAATAATCCAAAAATTCATTATGGTTTTGTGTGTTATTCTTCACATGTACATAATTTGACTTTATATTTTTAAAAACATATAGAATCATTATTTTTACTCTATTAAATGTATATTTACTTGTGCCCCTAGACAAGGAAAATTATTTATTAGTATAACATTGTGTTTTTTTTTTTTTTTTGGATGGTATAACATCATGTTAATCTCTCATTTTACATGAATTGTGGATCTCACTATGAATTTAATCAATAAGACCTACCATTTATGTGAGAGGAGTGAGAATCATGTTTTTATACTTTCAAAATATTGAATAACTAGTCGGTACTTTGTGTATCGCATGGGAAAGTTTAACAAAAATATATTGGTAATTTTTTTTTCTCTTTTTTATTTGTTGTCTAAATATGAAATTTAATAATTGTAGTTGTAGGGTCACAAATTGTAGCCCACACCCGGATGAATACAGGAGATAGGCCCAATAAGCCCAATACAATAAATTTGTAAGAGAGTGGGTCAAAGAATTGGGCTAATAACGCTCTTTACAACAGTTACTGAAGATAAAGTGCTTGGCCGAGGAGACTAAAAAACACACACAAGTTGAGATCTCGTGTCCGAGGAGTAAGTTTTGGGCTAATTGATGGATTCCAGTTAGGTCCGAGGGGTATGCACTAGGTAGAATGATTTTCTTTGGGTTGTATTTTTCCAGATGCTACAGTGATTATTTCTTGAGGTTTCTTTTTGTGTTTTTCTTTCGTCCCCTTCTTCTGGAGGTCTTACTCCATTATATAGTCCTTCATTGTTCAATCCTATCGTCCACTTGTCTGCCATCTAGCTTGGTACTTGAGTTTCCCACTTCTTCTCTTACAGCTTTTTGACTTTCTGGGGATAAAGATCACTTTCAACACTGTTCAGGGGTCTTCTCCACATAAATGCGGCCAGGAAAGCAGCTGTGATGCATTTAATGCGGTGGTAGCAGCTTTTTCTCAAGATATTTCTGCATCCTTATCCCTTCCATATGCATTGGTAACCTATCTTTACCTCCGGAACTTCCTGGAGGGTGGGCTAAGGGAAAGTCGAGATTCTTCTCACCATCAGACGTCATGTCCGAGGAGGGTATTCCTTTCGGACCAGTCTCTTAGGATCCTTACGCGCTCTACTGTTAGTTACAACGGTCCTCTGTGATTTCTTCTCCTCGGGCGTATTGTTGATGAAACGTCGTTCCTGGGCCTAGATCATGGGCCCATATTTTACTCCCCCACAATAGCCCCTCAAAATTCTAATTTTTCTTTCTGATCCGAGGAGGAAAAATTAGGATTTTGATGTATAAATGTAATTACGACGTAGTCCTTAATAGTATCTAAATTTAGGCGCATGTAAGGGCCATTTCTGCCATTTCGCGAGGGCTTCTGACGCTTGGAAACTCGCACAATCATCATTAAACGCTTAGAATTGCGTTTCAACCAGACATCCTACGGTGAGATACGGATCCAACGGTTCAGATCGCAACTTCAATATTTGGGCGGGATTGTGGTTTTAACCCCACTATAAAAACTTCCAGGCGTTACTTTTTGCTTCTTACCAGAACTTACAACTTCAGAGTGTTCATATCCAGGCGCCCACCAATTTTTTCGCAAGAAGGAGAGCTTGACGATCTTCCAGTGACCAGAGAAGCAATCCGTGATCATTTCTACGTAAGTTTCGCATTCCGACTTCCATTGTACTCTCGGCTAACCTCCTCGGCTAACCACCTCACCTTATAGAGACTAACCATGGGTAGATTCGAGCGCTTAGTGGACACTCCGGCCAAGATAGAGTTGTTCAAGGAGAAATACCACATTCCCGAAGAGGTGGTGGTACGTTATTGCACCACAGAGGGAGTGGAGTTTGACCGGAAGATGGGAGAGGTGGTCATCCCCATGATTGCCTTCATAGAAGGGGGAATGACCATTCCCATGGGTAGGATTACACGGGACTACCTTCGTGCCCATAGGCTGTGTCCCCATCAGTGTGCTCCCAACTTCTTTAGAGTCCTAGGGTCAATCGACGCCTTGGATCGGCATCTGGGGTTAGGATTGACATGGTACGACGTCGCCCACCTGTATGAGGGCCATATAGAGACTCGGGCAGGCTTTTACCTTAAGTCCCGTAGCAGTGTGGTCAAACTGATATCCTGCCTTCCCAAGTCAAATAAGGGGATGAAGGACGACTACCTGATCTTGTCGGGGCCTTGGAGCGACGGCTTAGCCTGCCCAACCAAGGCCGGGACTCCAGGTGGAACACTTTAGACCTAGGATTTCTAACTTTAGCATTAAGGATTGTTACGTTGCTTTTATACTCATTTACTTAGTTATTTTGTGTTAGTGACTATCATATTTTTTTTATAGCCGAGGCATAATAACGTAACTTACTTGTTTGACAGACAAATTTTTTACCAATCCGAAGCTCAGCTTGATCAACGTTCCAGCATTGAATTATCTGTTGAGGTCAGAAATTTTCGTGAACGAGGACGGACAACTACGAGCTGTCCACCTCATTTTGGATTTTGAACCCATTTCTCGGTCCTTTTTAGACGTCGGCAACTCTATCCGAGCCGGGGACCATCGCTTGGCGCGAATAGACGTGTCTCGGCCACACTTCCTAGCCAGCTACGACCTTCCGCCGGTTGACCATCCCATTCCACAGGGAATTCCTCTCGCCGTCGCACCGTTGCGCGAAGTAACACTTGGGGAAGCCATCCTTAGAGAAGAGACAGCTTCTTCTTCGTCCCTAGAACTAGAGATTGACAAGTTCAGGTTTGAAGAGGAAACAGTACATATATCAGAGGCCGAGGAAGGGGTGGACGAGCAGTTGAGTGTGCACCCTCCGGCTCAAGTGATAACTTACATCGCCGATACCACCGACGAGGAGGAAGACATGGCTCCCCGGACTAGCCCTTCTTTGAAGGAATTGATGAAGGGTAGGAATAAAGAGCCAACCCCTCAGGATAAGGGCAAATCCAAACAAATTGCACACCCTCCCCCTCTTCCGCCCCAAGTGCCTGCTGACCTTGGGCTCAAACCGAATCCGGATTTGAGGAGGAAAAGGCCGGTGGAGCCTGCTGAGGAAGGGGAATTAGGCCCATCAAGGGGAAACAAGCAGGCCAGGCCTGCACCAGAGCGAAGGAGTAGGAGGTCCAACTCCGTGGAGAGCCACGAGGAGCGACCAGCGGTCCAGGCTCGTCAGCCACCACGGACCTGGTCACCTGAATTGGAGGTCGATGGCGGTCCCATCATGATGGATGCCTCCCTTCGGCATTTTCGAGGTGGCCATGCAGGTCGTTTGGCCGACGCACTGCTACAGCCACTCCTCCTTCCGTCGGACCTGGCGGCGTACAGGAGCTTTGACTACCCTGATCTGCTCCTTTCTATGAAGAGGGACTTGGCCATGGTAAGTTACTTCAGTTTGATTTCTTTTCATTTGGGCATTATTTCTTAAGTCTAACACACTTTTTCCTTTTGCATTATAGGTCGCGCAACAAGTGTACGTGGCCGAAGAGTGGGCAAAGCGCTTTCGTGATGAGACGAAGGCTGCTCACCAGGCCCGAGATAATGCGGAGGACCATTTGAGCGTGCTGAGAACCCAGCAGAAGCAGTTGGCCGAGCAAGTGAAGAAGGCCAACCAGGATAAGGCCAGCGCTGAGGCTGGATTGAATAATATGGAGAAGCAGGCGGAGACTTTTCGCAGCGAGCTGCACCTCTGCCAGATCAACTTAGAAACGGAGAAGCAGATGGTGATAGGTCTGCGCGAAGAGATCCGTCGGCTCAAGGAAGCTGCACAGCTACAAAAGGAGGCAGCCGAGGCCGAGAAGCAAGCTTCTTATGATTTGGGGGTGGAAGAAACCCAGAGCAGGTTAACTGAGAAGTTTGCTTCGGTCGCCAGGGACTACTGTGACGTCACGTGGGGGAAAGCCCTTGACGCCGCTGGGGTCCCGGCTGACTCCAGCCTTAGGATGCCTGAGAGCGTGTACTACGATCCTGAAATCCAACCGCTCTCAGATTCTGATCCTCCTCCTCCAGAGCTGCCAGCCTCAGCGTCTGAAGCTCCTGCGGCAAATTTAGGCCTTCCAGCATCTGTGGAAGGTCCAACAGCCACCCGTCAGGACGCCGGTCAAGGGGAAAAAGCCGAGACCTCCCAGGGTAATGCTCCGGGTGCTGCTCCTTCGCAGCCTGAACCAGCAGTTGACCACCAAGACCCTAAGATTAAGGCCTAAGACATTTATTTTAGTGTTTCTTTTTGTTTTGTTTTGTTTTTTTTTTTTTTCTTTAGCTTTCTATGCTCATCACTTTAAAAATATGTACTGTTTTAATCATTAATGAAAGCATACTTCTTTTGTTTTACGTATTATGGCAAGTAGTAGCTAATTTCTCCGCTGTCATTCCATTCATTTTTTACTTGCATTAAAAGAATGGCTGACCTAATTGAGGAGTTTCGGAAGTTGACATAATCGCTAAACACATATAACCAAACAAGAAATTTGAGTCATGCGCTTTTATCTATATTGGAATATCAAAAAAAAAAGGGAAATAAAACAAGTAGTAACTAACCCAGACCATCTGGTCAGAAGTCTCAGGCACGATTGGTTTTAAGACTAAACACTTGAGAACAGTAAGGGTGTTAACTAACCCAGATCATCTGGTCCGAGGACTCATGCATGATTGGATTTAAGTTTAAACACATCAGAGAACGGTAAGGGTGTTAACTGACCCAAATCATCTGGTCCGAGGACTCATGCATGATTGGATTTAAGTTTAAACACATCAGAGAACGGTAAGGGTGTTAACTAACCCAAATCATCTGGTCCGAGGACTCATGCATGATTGGATTTAAGTTACATCAGAGAACGGTAAGGGTGTTAACTAACCCAAATCATCTGGTCCGAGGACTCATGCATGATTGGATTTAAGTTTAAACACTTCAGAGAACAGTAAGGGTGTTAACTAACCCAGATCATCTGGTCCGAGGACTCATGCATTGTTGGATTTAAGTTTAAACACATCAGAGAACGGCAAGGGTGTTAACTAACCCAAATCATCTGGTCCGAGGACTCATGCATGATTGGATTTAAGTTTAAACACTTCAGAGAACGGCAAGGGTGTTAACTAACCCAAATCATCTGGTCCGAGGACTCATGCATGATTGGATTTAAGTTTAAACACATCAGAGAACGGTAAGGGTGTTAACTAACCCAAATCATCTGGTCCGAGGACTCATGCATGATTGGATTTAAGTTTAAACACTTCAAAGAACGGTAAGGGTGTTAAGTAACCCAAATCATCTGGTCCGAGGACTCATGCATGATTGGATTTAAGTTTAAACACTTCAGAGAACGGCAAGGGTGTTAACTAACCCAAATCATCTGGTCCGAGGACTCATGCATGATTGGATTTAAGTTTAAACACTTCAGAGAACGTCGAGAGGTATGAAAAGAGGTATACATATTTAACATAAAAGACGAATATTGATCAAACATAAGTTTATTAATAATAATACCTTTTCAAATTATTGACATTCCAAGGGCGGGGTACTACAAGTCCATCCAAGTCTTCCAAGAAATAGGCTCCAATGCCAGCATTGGAGGTGATGCGATATGGTCCTTCCCAATTTGGCCCTAGTTTTCCCCAAGCAGGGTTCTTTGCCGAGCCCACGACTTTGCGCAGCACCAGGTCACCTGAGGCCAAAGGTCTTGTCTTTACATGGGCATCATAACCTTGCTTTAGCTTTTGTTGGTAATGAGCCAATTGAACCATTGCGTTTTCCCTTTTTTCATCAATCAAGTCCAGACCTCTCGCCAAGTTTTCATCGTTGTCTTTTGGATTGAATGAGCTTGTTCTCGTCGTTGGGAACCCGGACTCCAAAGGGATGACTGCTTCAGCCCCATAAGTCATTGAGAAAGGGGTCTCCCCAGTGGACCTACGAGGTGTGGTCCTGTACGTCCAAAGTACATGTGGGAGTTCTTCCACCCATCTTCCTTTCGCATCATCCAGTCTTTTCTTCAATCCGCTTAATATGACCTTATTTACAGCTTCAGCCTGGCCATTACCCTGGGGGTAAGCCGGAGTAGAATACCTGTTAGTGATACCCAATTCTCCGCAGTAGTTTCTGAACATCTTACTGTCAAACTGAAGTCCATTATCTGTGATAAGTACACGCGGGACGCCGAACCGAGTAACAATGTTTCTCCAAATAAATCTTTTCGCATCCACATCTCGGATATTAGCCAGAGGCTCTGCTTCAACCCACTTTGTGAAATAGTCAGTACCAACTATCAGATACTTCTTGTTTCCTACAGCCTTAGGAAATGGTCCGACGATGTCTAAGCCCCATTGAGCGAATGGCCATGGGCTAGATATTGAATTGAGGGTTCCTCCTGGCTGGTGTATACTTGGTGAATACCGTTGACATTGGTCGCATTTTTTGACGTACTCCAAAGCTTCTCTCTGCATGTTCGGCCACCAATAACCCTGAGTAATGGCCCTATGCGCCAAGGATCTGCCTCCAGTATGACTTCCACAGATTCCCTCATGCATTTCCTCCAAAAGCAATTCCGTTTGATCGGGATGAACACAGAGTAGATAAGGTCCAGAGAAGGAACGCCTGTATAGCTTATCATCCTGTGACAGCCAATAGCTAGGAGCCTTCTTTCTTATTTTGTCGGCTTCCGTTTTCTCTTCGGGTAGAATGTCATCCTTTAAGAACTGCACGACGGGGTCCATCCAACTCGGCCCCATTCTTACTTGATTGATCTATACTACGTTTGCTATTATTGAGGGTCGATGCAGGTCCTCAACAAGGATTAGGCGAGGCAAGTTCTGTGCCGAGGAGGTTGCAAGAGTGGCCAAGGAGTCCGCATGCGTGTTACCGCTTCTTGGGACATGTAGCAAGCTAAAGGATTCGAACTCCACTTGCATGGCTCTCACTCGGCTAAGATAGCTTCGCATTCTCTCATCCTTGGCTTCAAATTCTCCCTTGACTTGACCCACAATTAGCCTTGAATCCGAGAAGAGGTTAATGGACTTTCCTCCCATCTTCAGGACCATAGTCATTCCTTCCAGTAGTGCTTCGTACTCTGCTTCGTTATTCGTGGCAGGAAAGCTTAATCTTAACGACTTTTCAACGGTGATCATCTCTGTTGATGTCAACACTAGCCCAATACCCGCTCCTTTTTGGTTTGATGCTCCGTCTACATGCACTTCCCACGTCGGAGGGGGACACCTGGTGATACTACAGGCTAGTTTTGCACCTCTTTCCTCTAATGATAATTGACTATCCGCTTCCGGTTCGGTGAATTCTGCCACCAAGTCGGCCAGTACCTGGCCTTTAACTGAGGTGCGAGGCATGTACTTAATGTCGAAAGCTCCCAGAATTGTACCCCACTTGGCTATCCTTCCCGTGTAGTCTGCACTTTTAAGTACGGCTTTTAGTGGGAGTTGAGTAAGAACGATCACTGTGTGCGCCTGGAAATAATGAGGCAACTTGCGTGTGCCAAGCACCACCACTAATATGGCCTTTTCCAGTGGAAGGTAGCGTATTTCTGCCTCATGCAGTGACTTACTCACGTAGTATACTGGTCGTTGCACGCCGTTGTCTACCCTTATCAATACTAAACTCACTGCATAGGAGACCACTGCAATGTAAGCAAAAAGGACCTCGTCCGGCTCAGGGCTTGACATGACAGGCGGCCGAGCAAGATAGTCCTTGAGTTGTTGAAAAGCCGCGTCACATTCCGTCGACCACTCAAAGCTTTTCCATTTATTGATCAACAGGAAAAAGGGTCGGCACCTGTCAGCTGATCGAGATATGAATCTATTCAGGGCAGCGGCCATTCCGGTTAGTTTTTGCACCTCTTTTGGGTTCCGAGGAGTTCGCATACTGGTGATGGCCTTAATTTGGTCGGGATTGACTTCAATTCCCCTATGAGTGACCATATAACCCAAGAATTTGCCTAAGCCAACACCAAACGAACATTTGGAGGCATTCAAGCGTAGCTTATGGCTTTTGAGAATTTCGAAGACGACTCGAAGATCCTCTAGGTGTTCAGATGCTCTTTTGCTTTTCACCACCATGTCATCTATGTAAATCTCCATACTTTTCCCCAATAATGATTCAAACATCCTCGTCATCATCCTCTGATAAGTAGAGCCTGCATTCTTCAAACCAAAAGGCATCACCTTGTAGTGGTAGTTTCCCACTGGCGTGACAAAAGCAGTTTTTTCCTGATCGTCCAATGCTAAAGGTATCTGATGATAACCCTGGAAAGCATCCAAGAAACTCATCCGAGGATGGCCGACTGTGGCGTCTACCAGCTGATCAATTTTGGGCATGGGGAATGGATCTTTTGGGCAGGCTTTATTCAGATTCGTGAAATCAACACATACTCGCCACTTCCCAGTATTTTTCTTGACCACCACCGTGTTTGCCAACCACTCTGGGTAGAAGATCTCTTTGATAGCCCCTGCCTTCTTTAGCTTTATCACTTCCTGACGGACTGCTTCTGCATGCTCTTTAGATGGCCGACGAGGGAGCTGCTTCTTGGGGGTCATTGCTGGATTAACATTCAAATGGTGACAAATGAAGTCTGGGTCTACCCCTGGAGCCTCATAAGCGTTCCATGCAAAGACGTCTATGTTTCGCTTGAGGAACACTATCAATTCCTCCTTCTCCAACGGGGGTAGTTGAGATCCGATTTGAAAGAATTTCTCAGGGTCATCTCCTATTATGACCTTTACAAGATCCTCACATTTCGCCTCCTCGGACAGCCCATCTTTGGACAACATTGGGGGTTTTGATTGCTATAGCTCTTCTTTTTGAGCCTCAGATTCTGCTTCTGGTTCATGTCGGATAGCTGCTATCATGCACTGCTGTGCCATGGTTTGATCACCCAATATCTCTTCTATCTTGCCTCCAGAGGGGTATTTAATCTTCTGATGCAGGGTGGAAGAGACTGCTCCTAAAGTATGAAGCCAAGGCCTTGCAACAATTGCTGTATAAGGGGAGTAGGCATCCACCACTATAAAATCGACCTCTACTATCTCCGCTCCGGTTTGTACTGGCAGTCTGACTTGCCCTTTCGGGATAATAATCTTCCCTTCAAAGCTTACTAAAGGGGAGTTATAAGGTGTCAGGTCTTTGGCCCTTAGGTTCAGCCCCTTGAAGAGGTCAGGGTACATGATCTCGGCTGCACTGCCTTGATCCACCATTACCCTCTTTACATCGTAGCCCCCAATTCGGAGGGTAATTACCAAAGCATCGTCATGTGGTTGAACTGTTCCGATCTTGTCTTCGTCCGAGAATCCCATGACCAGGGACCGGCTCGATTTAGCTCTCTTCGACTCATGAGAGTCATCCTCAGGGTACAGACGAGCCACCGACATTACTCTGGAGGGGCATGACCCTGTCCTGCCAGGTGCCGCAAAGATGACATTAATAATTCCAATTGGAGGTCTAGGAGGATTCTCCCTTTCTGACCGAGTATCCGCATGGCTACCCAGATTATTGGAATGGTGCAACAGCTGTTTCAATCTGCCCTCCCGGACAAGCTGGTCCAGGTGATCCCATAAGCTTCTACAATCCTCGGTGGTATGGCCGTGGTCTCTATGATATTGACAATAGAGGTTCCGGTTTCTCTTTTCTGGGTTTCCCATCATCTTGTTGGGCCACTTGAAGAAGGGTTCGTTTTTTACCTTTTCTAGGACTTGGTGCACAGGCTCTCGGAATACAGCCCCTACTATTTGGCTGTTGCTGGATGTCTGCTGCTCGGCATAATCCCTTTTCGGCCGGTTATTATTGTACCTGTCCGGCCTAAACTCTCTTCTTTCTTGTGGGACAAGCTTATCTTTCCCTTTTCCTTGTTGCTGCTGTTGTTGATCATCTTCTATCCTTTTATATTTATCCACCCTATCCATTAATTGTTGCAAGCTGGTGACCGGTTTCCCTGTCAGGGACTTCCTCAGACCATGATCGGAGGGAAGACCAACCTTGAAGGTTCTGACAGCGACCTCGTCAAAATCTCCATCAATCTCGTTAAACATCTCCCAATACCTCTCGGCATATGACCTCACAGACTCCCCCTCCCTCATTGTCATGGACAGCAGGGAATCAAGGGGTTGAGGAACTCTGCTGCATGTAACAAACCGGGAGCAGAATGATTGAGTGAGCTTCTTAAAGGAGCCGATGGAATCAGTCTTCAACCCATCGAACCATCTCATCGGCATCGGTCCTAGGCTAGAGGGGAATACTCTACACAATAAAGCCTCGTCCTGAGAGTAGACTGCCATCTTTTGTCTGAATTGGCTCACGTGTTCTACAGGGTCGGTACGTCCGTTGTACATAGAGAACGTAGGCTGATGAAAACGTCTGGGAAGCTTTGCCTTTTCTATTCCCCTAGTAAAGGGGGACTTAGAAATTTGGGTCAAAGCCTTCTTCATGTCTTTGGTTCCCACTCCCCGTCTAGACGAACTTTTTCTCATTCTCTTGTGAGAATGCTCTTCTTCATAGGAATAGGATTCACTGGGGGGAGTCTCTAAAGAATTCCTGTAACTGTCCTCCCCTTCACTGTTGGAGGAGACATCAGAACTTGAAGGGGTGCGATTTCGTTGTGCTCGACGAAGCTTCTTTTTCAATCCTTCTATTTCACGCTGTAAGTCCTTTTCGTCAGCGTGCCCTTGCACCAGATGGCTCTTTCGTCGATAGCCGCTCTTCCCAGCATGGATCGCTCGCGAACTACCCTCACGCTGGTTATCTACGTGGTTATCCCGTTCAAGATTATGGAGTTCATCTTGCTGATTGACGTTTACTGACTCTGCATGGGGCGGACTGGCCTGTTGCGGTCCCGAACCTGCCATAACTGCCGTAACTTCCTACTAGCGCTAATTCTTTCCCACAGACGGCGCCAATTGTAGGGTCACAAATTGTAGCCCACACCCGGATGAATACAGGAGATAGGCCCAATAAGCCCAATACAATAAATTTGTAAGAGAGTGGGTCAAAGAATTGGGCTAATAACGCTCTTTACAACAGTTACTGAAGATAAAGTGCTTGGCCGAGGAGACTAAAAAACACACACAAGTTGAGATCTCGTGTCCGAGGAGTAAGTTTTGGGCTAATTGATGGATTCCAGTTAGGTCCGAGGGGTATGCACTAGGTAGAATGATTTTCTTTGGGTTGTATTTTTCCAGATGCTACAGTGATTATTTCTTGAGGTTTCTTTTTGTGTTTTTCTTTCGTCCCCTTCTTCTGGAGGTCTTACTCCATTATATAGTCCTTCATTGTTCAATCCTATCGTCCACTTGTCTGCCATCTAGCTTGGTACTTGAGTTTCCCACTTCTTCTCTTACAGCTTTTTGACTTTCTGGGGATAAAGATCACTTTCAACACTGTTCAGGGGTCTTCTCCACATAAATGCGGCCAGGAAAGCAGCTGTGATGCATTTAATGCGGTGGTAGCAGCTTTTTCTCAAGATATTTCTGCATCCTTATCCCTTCCATATGCATTGGTAACCTATCTTTACCTCCGGAACTTCCTGGAGGGTGGGCTAAGGGAAAGTCGAGATTCTTCTCACCATCAGACGTCATGTCCGAGGAGGGTATTCCTCTCGGACCAGTCTCTTGGGATCCTTACGCGCTCTACTGTTAGTTACAACGGTCCTCTGTGATTTCTTCTCCTCGGGCGTATTGTTGATGAAACGTCGTTCCTGGGCCTAGATCATGGGCCCATATTTTACTCCCCCACAGTAGTAGTTATTAATACACATTTATCATTATTGTGTTTGTGCATGGAATCACATATTTTACTATTTAAAGAAAATATGATTTGATAAGATTTTAATAGAGGGTTTAGGTATAAAATAAATTCTAAAATAAATTATATATATAATAGGATAATAATGTTTTAAAATTACGGGGACCCAAAAACATATGTGACCATTAATTATGAAGTCAATCAAAAATTAAACTTTTATATATATATATATATATACTAGCATGTAACCCATGCAAATGAATGGGTGCATTTAAAATTAAACACAATTTTTATTATAAAAATATAAATAATTAGTCAAATTATTATTTTTTTTAAAAAGCATGTAACACACGAATACGTATAAATACATTTAAAATTAAACACAATTTTTATCATAAAAATATAAATAATTTAGTCAATTTTTTTTTTAAATAAACGTGATTAGTCACAAATTAAAATGATTGTCTAAATTTAATACTACTTATGATCTTTTTTTTTTTCTAATTTTTAATAAGACAGAGTGTGTGGTGATCTTTGTTGTGTGGTGATTTTTATTAAGTTATGTGATTTTATAAAAATTTTATAGTTCATTAATATTAAATTCTTAGTATTTTGTACTCATTAACTCATTTGATACAAAGATAAAAAAAAAAAAAAATTAAGTGGACACATGACACAAATTTAAGTAGATAATTATGGTGTAGTCTCCACGTAAATTTAAACACATAGTGTAAAATTGGATTTTAATTTCAAATTCTAATTGAACTTTCTCTAAATTTTGCCTATTAATATATATATATATATATATATATATATATATATATATTAAATTATTGGTTGATATGGGTCTTACTCCTAATTAGCAGTACACTATCGATTTATAGGATTTTTGAAATATTTCATGAATAGATAGAAAGTGTAATAATCTTAGCCAAAACCTACAATACTGCTTCCTTATATTCAGTTAAAAAAACAAAAACAAAATTAAAAATTTTGAAATATTTCATGTTTGTTATATACATTTCAAAAACAAAAACAAAAACAAAACAAAACCTTGCAATCAATCACCTTTTGTTTTTTTGGATAATCTCAAATCACTCTTTTACTAACAGAAGTTTATCGTGAAACATTTCTCAAAAAAAAAAAAAAAAAAAGTTTATCGTGAAACACACGGACCAACTTTAATGGCATTATTCAAATTACTCAAATAAATAAATATAAACTTTAATATAAACAAATGGAAATGTAACTTTTACACGTAATGCCACACGCAAATCATTCTCAAAAAAAAATTAAAAAATTAAAAAAATTAATGCCACAAGCAAATTATGGAATTGCCCTTTTTGTTGCTACCAACTTTTTATCCAACGCAGAAAGTCTTGTAATTGGTTCTGATGAGAATGGCATTTTGGTACTCGATAGGAACAAGAACTTGAGTTATAAATTCATGGTCCCTCGTTGGACTTGTTGAGCTTTGACAGACTGTTTGACAAGAACGACGTAAAGAGACTGTTAAGAGCCTTTTTCATCTCTTTCAGGTAAGAAAGAAACCTTGAAAGATGCTTTACTTTGTTTGATTTTGACTCAGAATCTCTATTTTAGATCCTTTGTATCGAATGTAAACACATAAATTTTAGAACTTTATTGTATAAACATTGATGGGTATTGGGTGTTTTTTGTGTTTGGTGATTTGGAATCTTATTGGGTCCTATTAGATCCTTCTCAAATGTAAAATTTTTGGGGTTTTGGTTTATTAAATTTTTCTGGGTTTTTAAAGTTTTGGTGTTTTTGTGATTGGTGTCAGTAAAAAATGGCTTCAGATCCAAAGGTTCACGTTTTCGAAGATGTGGAAAAGCACAACAAGACTAAGGATTGTTGGCTTATAATTTCTGGGAAGGTCAGATCTTTCTTCGTTTATTTATTTATTTATTCAATTTCTGGATTGATTTATTAGCTATCCGTTTGGTTGTTGAGAAAACTGCGGAAATTGAAACTAAGTAGGTGTCTGATTAGGCTCAGTTGTGTAAAGGGAATTGACTTTTCGGTCTGTAGTATGGGAAATCTCAAACCTTTTCGTCTTAATTTATTGTTAGCTTGGCCAATATATATTTGATTATATGGGAAATATTGTATGTTATAAAATGACTCTGTGTTTCTGTTTCATGATGTGTTTTTTTCCCCTATTGTTAGGATTTTTTTTTAGCTGCTTGGTTTATGAGAAAATTTAGGGAAATGTATAATTTGAAATTTGGAATTTAATAAGCTTCTTTGTGTAAGTTTCACCTTGGTCCCTATAATAGATCTTAATTTTTTTCTTTTTCACTTTCACTGTATCTTATTATTTCCCTTGCCTGAATTGTGTTGCTTTGGTGATTTGAATACTCTGGATAACTCTGAAACTCTTCATACCCAATTCCAGTGACCATGAATTGGCTTTCAATTCTTATGTTTTATATCCTTCCAGTTGCAACAGAATTGTCGGACACTGAGTCTTGCTCGGTTATGTTGAATGACATTGCGGAGAGAATGATTTTCCACTCTACATGGTCAAACTTTTACAACACCCCACCTCCCAGGGGGGTTGGTTATGTTAAATGACATTGCGGAGAGAATGATTTTCCACTCTGCATGGTCAAACTTTTACAACACCCCACCTCCCGGGGGGGTTGGTTTTACACTATAGATACCAAAAACTTACATGTAGTCTGTGGTCAAAGCTTGACATTGATCATCTGTACATTTTCAAGTACTATCAAGCCCACCCTATATCTTGTGCTACATGCCCAAGATTGGGGGCATGTTGGTCGGTGACCACGAAGGGGAAAACCAAACCTATTTATTCCATGTGGTCAAAGCTTGACCTTGATCATCTGTACATGTTCAAGTACTATCTAGCCCACCCTATATCTGGTGCTACATGCCCAAGATTGGGGGCATGTTGGTCGGTGACCACGAAGGTGAAAACCAAACCTATTTATTCCATGGTGGTCACTGTTCCAATATGTGTTCCTTCATTCCTATTTCCAGGGGATGTAGCATTGATCATAGGGCAGCCTAAAAAAATTCATGTTCATCTAGATGCTTAGGGAGTACATCTACATACATATGCCATCTAATTACAGTAGTATTAGCATGGTTTACTCTTTCCATGTTATGGTGTTCATGAAAGTGCCCTGTTCATGATAGATATTATTGGGGCTCTCTCTCTCTCTCTCTTCCCGGTGGTGCCTGGTTCTCAGTTATTGGGTTCAATCATTTTCTCTACCCCTTCTTACCCTGAAAAAAGCAGTGGCAGCTTTTGTCCTTGAACTAATAACCATCTTTTGACTAACCTAGCCTCCTCCATCCCTTGGGACCAACAAGGGGCAGGACAGCATTATTCACCTGCTGTCCATCAACAACACCTTTCCCTCTTCTCTTTAATTTGATCGGTGTTTATAATAGTTTTACATGAGCAACAAAAATGTTAGTTTTTGCTTCAATGAAAAGGCATATACATGCAGCAAAGTAAACATCTATGTGCAATTATTCCATCCGTGATGAAATCATTTTGGTTTACAAGTCTTAGTGGCTTGTACCCCAAGTTGCATCATCTAATCCTCAAGCTGTGGTGAAAATGAAGAGCCCACATTCAGTTTAGGAAAATCCTCTTAATATTGACTTCGGCCTACTATAAAAATAATCAGTTCTTTTTTCTTTTTTCTCCGTTCATAAATATATGGAATTGTTTTATTTTATTTACTGAAGTTCTGAGTTTCAATCTTAGGTGTATGATGTAACAGCATTCATGGAAGATCATCCTGGAGGTGATGAAGTCCTATTATCCGCAACAGGTAAAACCATTGCATTTACCTTAGCATACAAAATGATGCCCGTGGGCCTCAATATACAACCATATAAGACCACTTTTGTCTCAAAATATTTCAGGGAAGGATGCAACAAATGATTTTGAAGATGTGGGCCACAGTGATTCTGCCAGAGAAATGATGGAGAAATATTACATTGGAGAGATTGATGCATCCACTGTCCCGCAAAAACGGACTTACATTCCACCCCAACAAGCTCCTTACAATCATGATAAGACCCCCGAGTTCCTGATTAAGATTTTACAGTTTCTTGTTCCCCTGTTGATCTTGGGTTTAGCCTTTGCTGTCCGACACTTCACCAAGAAGGAGTAGCCTGCTACCGTTTACAATTTGCCCTTTCATTTGTCCTCATTAGTTGAGAATTTAAAAAGGACAGTTGATTCTCGTGTTTTAATTTAAATTTCTCTTTGGTGTCTGTTATTGTCAGAATTGAGCAATAGTTTGAGGGTCTTTTTGCCAGTGTTATGTGTCAACTGTCAATTAAGCCTTAGACTTTGTATTATTATATTTGGACGATAAGCAAGGGTAGAGGCTGTTTTCAATTTTAAAGTCTAAAGAGTCCAATATATTTCACAACAAATTTTACAACCACAGTAATTTGTTACTGGTGAATAATGAAGTTGTGCAAGTGATGGGTCTATGCGAGAAACGACTTGTATAACATAACTCCTCGAATTAGTAGTTTACCAAAAAAAAAAAAAAAAAAACTCCTTGAATTAATAGTTTACCAAAAAAAAAGAACTCCTTGAATTTTTTTTTTTTTTTGAGAAACAACTCCTTGAATTAATAGTCAAGGGCACTGAACAGCCACCGACTATTTTCAAAAAAGAGAAATCAGAAAAATGTCAGCCATGCAGACACTGTTGGCAACGGACAAAAGCAGTCAACATGGTGTAGCTTGGTGGTGTCTATTTCGTGCCAGCCTTATTCAAGGTGCTTATTTTTGGGCTTTATCATAAAACCAGGATTTTTGGTCTTTAGAGAGCTTTAGAATTTAGACTCGGTGAGAATTCATATCTAGTATTTTACCGTATAAAAAATTACTTTATTTATTATATCAATTCACTTTATAATATAACCAACATCTCAATCTATATTCTTCTACCATTCCATTTTTAAAAAAAATTATTCTTTATTTATATCTGGAGTGAGTTATTTTTTAATAAAATAATATATTTGGTTTTACATTATATATATATATATATATATATATATATATATATATATATATATATATATATATATATATATATATATATATGAGAATTCATACACACCTGGGTAAAGCTCATTTTGGGTGTACATTATATATATATATATATATGAGAATTCATACACACCTGGGTAAAGCTCATTTTGGGTGTATATGTTGGTAAAATAGCAATTTGGGATGCTATTTTGAGAATGACCTAACACTAACGTTAGAGCTTGTTAAGCATCTAGACTGAAAGTAAACCCCCAAAAGAGTGCCTTCTGTTAAGGACTACTGCTCTGGTTGCTTATGCTTTTTAATAGGTTCTGGGTCTATATGAGGATGCAATTTTGCCTATACTCCAAAAGTCAATCGTTTCTGGCAGCATGCACTACAATATAAAAAAATTAGAGTGCATCACAATTTTTTTTTGTCTAGCCACTGCCTCTCTCAAGTGCTAGTTCTGAGTTCTGACCCACATGAAGATTCTCCCTGAGTTAGTTGACTCTTAAATTAATTCATTTTAAAATAAGTATATTAAATTTATCATATGCTATCAATATTAAAACAATAAAATTGACCATTCTAATGATTTGATAATAGATCAATAAATCCAATTCACTCACATGGATAAGATTAAATCCAATATTCAACTAGCTTTGGGATGGGTTTTCAAATAAGTGCCCGAGTGTTGGTTCATCATTGGGAACAGCTATGAACAAAAATTGAAAACATTTTACAATCAATGACTAGCATTTTTCATCTTCTTGATTATCTAAGACATAGAGGCATAGTCCATTCTCTATAAATTTTTTTTTTTTTTGGAGAATCTATTAAAATAACAATATCAATGGAATCTTATTACCAAACTCTCACTAGTCCTCATCCGAAATGGTATTCTGATTGCTAAAACAGGCCCTTGCTAGCCTGTGCAGCTTTTTCTTCCCTTGGAAGATTTCTGGTGGAGAATAAGGGTGCATACAAAGTAATAAATCTAAATAAGGCTTTTTTTTTTCTTTTTTTGGCTGAGTTAAATAAGGCATCTCTTAAATGTTTGCCACCCTCACTTAACTGTGTCTTGAAAGTTAGCGGTAGCAAAATGAACACCATAAATTCCACACTCCATTCAGATAGCACCTCAGGTTATTGTTTTTGCAGTCCTAAAAAGACTTGAAGATGCCGCCAAAGAGCCACGATCCCTAGAAAGAACTGTGGCCTAAAACATTAGCTCAAAAATTGCACTGCCATCAGAAGGATGTCTCTATCTTATCATGGAGAGTCACCACCAAGGCGTGCGCATCATCAAGGAGCTTCCACATATCAAGTTGCCCAGCCATGCTATTACACTCCCTTATAATCTCGTCCATGCTGCTATACTTCTCGATGATCAGTTTCCTCTTTTGCAATACAGAAGCTGCAATTGCATAAAGTAACAACTCATCAGTGGGTGGGGCTCGCTGCCTTATCCGACCCCATGCAGACTTGCCAATCCCAGCTCTAATGGCTGCCTGGTCTGCCCACATTACCTCCCAGAGGCATATGGTCTGTTCAAATGTTAATTCCCTCCTAAACAGTACCACCACCATCCTATAAACAAAAAAGCAATCCTCAGCCTGGAGCTTCTCTAGGTGTCTGTAAAGGTGAGAGTCCTTGCACTTGATAATCTTTGAAACAAGGTTAAGTTGCCTTCGGATTCCCACCTCATCAAGCCTAAAATTATGCCGAGCCTTCCTCATGAAACCCACAAAACACCAGAATGCCTCATGATCCTCCGTGATTACGGCAATTATTGGGGAAAGAAGATCGCTCATGCCCTGGCAGTAGCCAATTTCAGGGTCATATAGCGCATAAGCTTCGAGAATGGCAACTAGTCGAGCAGCATGGAAGATCCTGCAGGGCTCTAAGTGATCGTAATCCTTCAGTCCCACAGCCTCAGCAGAACGCCGTGCCCTAACCTCTGAAACCGCAGCTTGTGATGGGGAGTATGGTATCCATTCTGTATTGGCACGTACAGCATCTAGGCGGATGATCCGCTGCCATGAGGAAAAATCTTCATCTTTGTGGAGTTTGGAAGAGACTTCTGTCCGTGAGGGAGAAGAATCCTCTTTGCAATTCATGTCAGGATCATTCTCTTCTGTAGAGGGGAAAGTCTGACTAACTTCAGGGTTTTCAGATGAGTCTGAGTCTGATGACTCGCCGTCTAGTGTAGAAGCATCAGCATTTGTGATTCGTCCTGCATTTTCGTCCCCTTCCAACATTGCACTAGAGGGGTTGTCAGAGTATTCAACATTTGGACTCCTTTCCTCACTAGAAAGGGACTCCCTGGCGCTAACCACATCTTCAGAGCTCGGAGAATCTGTGTAATGTGCAAGACTCCCACTGTACCCATCACAGCTTATTCTACCGATTTCATTCAATTTAAAGTCATCTTTGCCACGTTTTAGGAGTCTCCGACATTGTCTGCGAAGTTTCTCATACTCCTTTCTGCATCCAAAGATTGGAAAATAACCACTGTTAAGGTTAGAAGTCTAAAGAGAAGGGAATTAAGAATCTCACCATGCAGTCTAAAACCCACACTCAACTTATCCTGAAGTGATGCAATTAATAAATTGGAAATTTGGAACTTTTAAATGAAGTTGGTGTACGTACCTTTTCTGGGTTCTTATATTATCCCTTTCCTCCTTTGTACTGTTCAAATCATAACTGTTGAAATAAAGAAATTCAGTCAACATATAGAGGTATGAATCAACCTTTAGATACAAAGGCAACATAAGTATACAGTTTGGTGAATCAGCATAGCACATCTAAACAAATGCACCATATAGAGAAGCAAGATATTCAAATGATGATAAGTGATACTGCCGATAGTGGAAGGAACACAGTGTTCAAACTAATGAATTCTATAAGCCAAAAGTCTCCAAAATTCATACTGTTGTTTTGAAAGGAATGAATGAAACTTCTAACTGATAAAAACTGATTCATTTTAAAAGAAGGCTTTGAAATTTTAAAATAACCACACTACCAATGGCAGAAAAGCTTCCAACCATTAGCCATAGGTTGACTATCCATAACCCAAGAACTGGACTTTACTCAATTGGATATACAACCATTATGAATAATAAACACAAATTAACAAGTCCATAGCCTCGAAAGTAACTTTTGCTGACCCAATTGATCTAGATAAGGAACCAGTAAGCCACAAGATTTGAAAATCAAGGAACAGTAAAATGAACAAGAGTTGGTTTTAAGCAACCAAACTAGATTTATCAAGACAACTGCACCAAATCAGGTACCACTAACAAGGAACAAAAGGGTAGCTCAGGAAAATAAGGAGGAAAAAGTCGTGATTCCACAAGATGAGAGCAGATAGATTCTTAAAGATTCCACAGCAACATGCACATGAAGGTCATAAAATTATGGCAATCGCTAAATCATCCAGAATGAAGGAGGAAACGGCCATCCAAATTCCCCCCAACGTATAGGCCAAGGACCAGAGACCAAACTTCAACTTATGGAGATATAAATGTATAGAAGTTCAATAATCAGAATTGATAACAAGTGCTATCCCACAGATACAGGAATGTAATAATGATAGAAATACTTTTTACTCCACACAGGCCACACACACACACACACAAAAGGCTGAGAATGCTTACACTCCAAGAAGGAAAGGCCAAACTTCTGCCCTAATGCTTGGATCGACACCCTGCATCAGAAATTAGGAAGCCAATATTAGTAACAGAGGATAATATAAATTTATGTTGTTAACTAGAGATATCAGAGAAATGAGAAGGATGGTAACTCACTCCACTGCGAACTTTCTTCAAAAACTTAACTCCACCATCACGGAGCTTCCCATCTGGTGTAAACAAACTTGTCCATTGCTGACGTGAAAGGGCATGTTTTCTTTTCCTGCGTGACCATGGTGACTTAAGACGACCCCTGAAAATGAAAGAAAGGAAAAAGATTAATAGTTGTACCAGAAGAGAAACCAGCATATGAAAATAAAAGTAGACAATGATCACATATAAATTAAAAGGATATTTCTTTATATAAAGTGTCAAATTATATTAATGAAAGCATAGGGGCAATATAAGGAAATGAGTTCTCAAAGCATAGTATGTTTGGTTTAATTTTCCATTCAAATCCAATTTGTAATGAGAGGTCACGATGAGATCACTCCAACTGGAACTAGGGGTCAAAATCTGCCACAAGAAATATCCTAACCCTGAAATGCTAGCATCCAACTTGCACACAAAACATGTTATGGTCAAATGTAATACAAATGTTCAATTAAAAATTCAACCATTTTTGTTCAAAATTAAAAGCTCATTGGGGTTCCAATCAGACATCATTTTTTTTATTTACTGCTTTCAGTCTTCAGAGATGGAAAGAAAGCAAATTTGAAATAAACACATACAATTAGTCACCACCCAGTGCCTTTCAGTTTGTCTTTAAACTCTAAAAAGCCTCAGATCCCAAATACGTGGCATTGGCTACATCAGCCAATTTCCCCCAAATTGTCATTTAGCTTATTCAAGATTAACACATTAAAACTTAGAAACCTAAATCACCCAAAATGTTATTCTTTTAGAGGGTGCGGTGGAGGAAAAAAAAAACCACAGTGAAGAACATGAATTACTCCAGATGAACATGTAAAGCATTGACCTTTTCATTTTTTTAAAAAATGAGATACATGGTAGAACAACAAAGGAAACTCATGTTACATACAGATCATGAAAAATTGATTATCACATTCATTACTAACTTTTAAGTTCTCGGCTTGGAACTCCCAAAACCTTAAATACCTTATAAGCCACTGAAAATTTCAGCGAAATGTCTTTAATTGGTAACTCAAACCATGTGTAAGTTATTTTCTTCGCGGATACGGAAAAATCACAACATTTAATGTATATAAACAAAAGAAGCAAAGTAAATTAACCCATTTTGACAATGATCCACTTTCATCTACTTTCCAATCCAAGTAGAAGCATAAATAAACCAAAACTCCAACTTCAACAAATCTGTAATTAGTAGCAGCTACAGTGGTTAAGCTTAAACAAGTAGATTGAGCATTGAATCTTGTTTAAGCTAAAACAAGGAGACTAAACCACTAGAGCAAATTTAAGCGAAAAGCAAGTAGATTGAGCTAAAGATTGGTACAGAAAACACGATTTTTGAGCAGGAAAAGATCGAGATCTGAATCGAAACCAGTGAACTTTACAGAAATCAAAGCTCAATCAGAGAAAATCACAGAAGAATCTACAGAGAGAGAGAGAGAGAGAGAGAGAGAGAGAAGGACTCACCGATCAGAAGAAGAACAAGAAGCTGGTGAGGAAGAAGCAACAACGAATAGAACCGAACGCAAATGAATCCACGACGACGACGACGAAGAAGGAGAGGAATTCGACGACGACGATGACGACGACGAAGTGTGACTTCGTCTTAGAGCTTTCATCTATTTCTACTCTCTCTCTCTCTCACACACACACTCACACACTTTTTTTCTCAGAACTATTTTCTAGGGTTTCAAACAGCTACAGTACAGTATCTTTCTCAGTCAAACACAACGAAAAAAAGTAGGAAGTAAAGCATTTTAATTTTAATTTACCTACGAGCAGTGAAAACTACGGCGGCGACCAAGGCGACTCCGGCGAGAGCCGTGAAAACCACCGCCGCGTTCGTCGGAGCCACCATAGCCATTATCCAGACCCAGCCGCCGCCGTCACCGCCGCCGCCGCCGGGACTGCTGTTCTTGTAGTTGAAGAACATGAATGAATGAATGAAGAAAATAATCAAAAATTACCAAAATGCCCTTATCTTCTTCTTCTTCTTCTTCTCAGAGAGAGAGAGAGCTAAGGATTTTGAGAATTTTAACAGAAAAAAGTTTGAAAGTGAGACTGAGAGAGAAACTGAAACTGGCTTTTGGGTTTTGGTTTATATAAATGAATTTTTTTCAGGTCTTTCTTTTTGTCTTTTCTCTCTCTAGATTAAGACCAAGTCGTTGAGTTTAGGTTCTTTTTTTAAAAAACGGTGTCGTTTCTCTTTTGGATGAGTTTGGCTGCTTTTGTTGGGCATATATAGTGGTGGTGGTGCTACTGTTAAAGTCCAATCATGTGAGGTAGCCACTGTGTTTAATTATTATGATGTTCTTTGATTTTTTTTGGTTAGGATAGATTCATGAATCTCAAAAATGTTAATGTTAATCTTACCTATAACTAACATGTGGAACATGTGGGTTCTAGTTTAACTCAACTGGTAAAGTTTTTTATTCTCAGATTGGAGATTTGGGGTTTGAAATTTTGAATCTCAATTACGTGAAACACAATTAGTAAAGTGTTTTGTTTTCGAATGAAATATTTAAGAGTTGAATCTCACTTATACGAAAAAAATGAATAAAGAGGAATCATTATGGAGTGAGTTTATTGATTTGATAATAAATATCAATTATTATAGAGTTGACGCTGTATTTATTTGATTTTCTTGTAAAATAACCACCAACAATTAAAAATTTTAAAAATTAATCAATACATGAAAAATAGTAGTATTTTTGTTTTTGATGAGAATTAAAATTAATCAAATCATGTGTTTGAAATTGGTTGAGGAAATTAATGTAGTGTATTTGACCAACTCTCCTTCAGTTTTGTCAAGTAAGATGTAACTCCCAAATAAATAGTTGAATTGCACGTCGGTATTTATTGTGAATATTAACATATTACCGAATTCAAAACTTTAGTCATAAATCACAATAATTTACGTAATAACAATCGTTATCTATGAGTATAAAAAATAAAAAATAAAATGGTGAAATTGAAACACAATAGTGGCTCATCTAATATTGTCACAATTAATCAATGTAGACTCCATCTCCAAGTGTTACAAAAGTCACCTAGAAGATGTCACAGTAAGCAAATTTATCTTTTGTGTGATTGTGTGCGATCTTTGAGATTGACACACCTGAATTTAGACTGAAAATATTTTACTAAAATGGATTCTTTATTATTATTTTAAAAAGCATTAAAATGGAATTCAAAATTTCTAATAAGTAGTGTGGTGATACGACACTCTTCACAAAATGGACATGTCAACTAAGCCATACCAAGCTAGCGATTTGGCAAAAGCGAGGAGAGCTTGGCATGGCTGAGCTAACCTTAGTGGGAATACAACGAGAATCTACTAACTTCTCACAATGAATGGCATTTAAAACCTAATTGATCACTGAGATTTCTGGGATAAATCATTATTGTTGTAGATGTTAGTGAGGAAATGTACCAATATTTGAATTTCAAATCCCGAGCCTAATTAACCGAGTGATACTTCCCCTCAAAACAAGCATAATAGAAGGCTATATGGGAAAAAAAATGTATAAACAGTTTTGATCTCATTTCATAATAAACAATCCTTTAGATATAAACCCTATTAACTTATGCATCAAAGAGTCCATTACCGATCCATTCCAGTAGCTCTTTTGGTGTTTTTTATTCTCCTTGGCAAGTGATTACTAATCGAGTTGATTTAGTGATTAATTGTATCATCGATTTAACATCTTGACATGTACTCATTAATTGAAAATAATATCTAAGTTAGATTTCAAAACATGCAAAAGGGCAAAATTAGGTATAGTTCTTCTCGTGCAGTATATTATTTTCTCAAAATAGATTTAAACGCATGTGAGATGAGATTTCAAAATAACAACCGTAATGCGAATTAGATTTTTCTTTTTGTTACTTATCATGTCAAACATTTTGAATATGGCTTAATTATAATTAAAAGTAAATTATGGAATTGATTGAAGAAGCAATGAATGGCAATAATGACAAGTGATTTTTGGTAGAAAATAGTTTTTTTTTTTTCCCTTCTCTCTCTCTTCTATTAACGAATCTCGAAAATCATTACCTCAACCTTATTATTTATGCAAAGACAAATCAAAATTTAGATGTGAAAACTAATGTTTGGCATGTGATAAATCTGATTTTTGCTGGTTTTTTTTTTTTTTTTTTCCTTGTGCTGAATATGAGAAATCTAATAGGCTTTCCTCGCACCTAACAATGAATTCTGCATTTTTTGCACTGATATCTAATAAGAAGAACACTTTTGGATTGAGTTTTAGTAAAACCTAGCCAAACTCTGGGTCAATCTCTAATCAAGCATTTACTTGTAACCTGTTTATTCATTATTATACTATGACTGCTACTTCAAGTTACTCTTTCTTGATTATGCATAGTTTAAATTAATTTGAGTTAAAGTTTCCTTCTTTTTTTCATTTTTACCCTGTGCATTATAACAGTGCTGCACAAGCTAAGCTTGACCCTTTTCTCTTTTCATCCTGTTTTGTTAGGTAGTTTTCCTTCTCATATTATTGGCCAGAAAGACAAAATGAACATAAAACAAAGAAAAAATTTCAACTTTTCTGAAATTTAATTTGTTGTTAAAAAATATCTAGCTGGGCTAGGCCATGAATTGTTACTCCTTTAAAGCAGGTTAGGTCATTCAAATGATTACAAGTCATTGTCCATTTGCACTTTGTAAGAAAGTGTAATAATAAAGCAGCTTCAGCATGCTCAATTTTTCATCTACATGTTCATTGAGATTTTCATGAGCAAGTAACTCCTTTTTCCTTTATCTTGGAATTTGCAAAATTGGCAATTGAAAAATGGTCAACTTTAGTCCCCAAAAAAAAAAGGGAATTGATTTAGAAAACCCCATCTTAAAATTTCTCATCCCATTTCAGTCAAAAGTTGCTTAAATTAATTACAAAGAAATAAGATTACTTTATTGTAATTGGAATCCATGCTTTTCACCTTTGGTGTAAAATAAAAAAGAAAAAAATTGTGGTTGTTGAGCACTTTATTATAAATGAGGCAGCTAGTGGAGTAATAGTATTAATTTTGAAAAGTAATAATCAATCAGGGCACGAATTGACTAGCCTGTCTGGGGTTTTGGGTTTATAATAAAACTAAAAGTCCAATGGTTAACGAACAACTAACTTTGGCGTGGAAAAGAAAGTCATTCAAACAGGAATTAGTCAACATTCAAAAATGGTAGGCGCTGTGATGTTATTACATAAAATATAAATGGTATCGTTTTAACGGTGCCTTTAACACATTCGTTAACGAACTATTTAAAAATATAATAAAAATTGTTTCTCAAATATAAAAGTAAGGAGGATGAAAGAAAAATAGAGTAGTTTAGATTTAGTGTTTAGTAACGCTGTGGATCTATTGAAATGGTGACACATGTTTGGAAGCAGTGAACCTAATCTAGACTTTAAGAAAGATACATACACTTATTCATGAAAATATTAAATAAAAAAGGGAAATACTTGGTGCAAAGAGTACCTACATTGACGTGAAATGGAAGTCTTGTTTACAATGGAGGTCATTGTAAGGTATATTGTATCGCTTTCACGTTTAATTTTATCGCTTATAAATACAATTCTTATTAGGTAAAAGAATTATAATAAGTCATGTTAGCAATTATAAAAATAAAAAATTGTGCATTAGGTTTGTTTAATTTAAATATAATGGTTTGGTTTACAAAATGTAGAACTACTATAGTAAATTACAATATGAATATCAATGATCTAATCTTATATATTTTTGGTGGCCATATATAATCTTCTGCAATAATCAAGCATTTTACTTTTCTACATAATTGTGACGAAGGCATTTCATAGATGTACGTGACAAAACATTTGGTCCGCCATTTTTGATTTTCCTACTCTTACACAAAGCTTATGGGTCCCTAATAAGAAAAAAAAACACGTTTTCTGCTGCAAGTTGCAAGACATATATAGTGATTATTCATTGTACAAATTAAAGGTAACATCTGGAATTGCAAAGAGTCATTACTTGGAGATTTCCTTTTTTTTTTCTTCTGTGGCATGCAAGGATGTGATCTATTGTAGGGGCCAAAATGAAAGTTGTCCTTTGCATACTTTTCATGGCCTACATTTCACACCTTTTTGCATTAGCTACCACAATCATGAAAGTGAAACAAGAGAATAAATAAGGTCCAAAGTGAGCTCTTTGTTTTATGGGATTGTGACAACACACCAAGAGTGTCTCATAAGTCATGCTCTCAGGTCAAGAGTGCAGGTACATTTTAGTCTTGTATCTTATTTTCATCTATGAGGAAAGCATGCTACGAATCCGATCATTAACATCCTCAAAGGGGTTGTTTTTGCTTCTTTTAGGGTCCTGTTTGGGAAAGTTCATAAGCTCTATGCAGGCATTATATTCTTCTTACTAGCTACTTCAGTAGAGCAATTATGTGAGAGTGACTTAGAAACAATAATTTTTTCTACTTCGTGTATCATGTTGTTCCTTAAAAAGAAATAAAAAATCTTTGTAGTCGAATTCTCAAAGTACTTTTTTGTTGTGAAATTTAGCAATTGATTAGAGGGTTTATTATAGATGGATGCCATGCAAGAAATTTATTTTTCTATTGGTTGTTGTGATTGTAGAATTGCTCTATTTAGAACAAATTTTAGAATGACTCAAAGGGTTATCCTGGTGGTAGGTTCATTAGTTTGAGACATGGCATAAACCTGAAGGTTTCAAATTCAATCCACCACACTATCGGTTTACGGGATTCCCCAAAATATCTCACAGACAAAGAGTGAAATAATATAAAAGTAAAAGATGTTTTTCCCTTTTTCCTTTTCTTTTTCTGATTCACGAGTTTTTTTTTTTTTTTTTTTTAAATGAAATCAAGAGAGAATTTGTTCAAGCTATATAAAATCCATCATGTCTAGCTTGGACCCCTGGTGACTTTGGTCTGAGCCTAAAGTTCTCGGGTTTTGATATATAAGAGGATCAGAGCAGACCTTTAGGACCACTTTCAGGTTTCAGCAACAAAACTACACCCTTGCAGTTCACATAATCAATGAACTTGTTGTTTGTAGTATATCCCAATGTGAAATATTATAAATGGTTGCCATTTCTACACACCATTCTTCTCTGCATGAAAATTAAGGTCCATTATCCATTACAATGAACATGATGATAAGATGTTTATCCCAAAAAATAAATAATAATAATAATAATAATAAAGGAAGAAGCACATGAATAAGTGACTAATCTTTATTTATAAAATATTGTTCTCTTCTTGGGGCAAGCATCCATTGATTAATCTCATAAAAAAAAAGCATCCATTGATTAAGACACAAGTTATTTCTTTCCAATACTTTGTTCAAAAAAGGAAAAGATACAAAAACCTCATACAAGTGAATTCATCTGGAATAGACAATATGTGATGTATCTAATTAAACTAAAATTAGTTGAGCCAATGGATGATGTTCAGGGTGGTGGGAGGTACTCTAATTTTCAGTCGTGCACAAGTCAGGCATTGATTTTCCAACTTTCTTTTATATAAAGGCGTTGGGAAGGCCATTCTCATATGCAACCCACAACTCACAAACTCGTTATGAGCAATTTCAGATTTGAGTACCATTTAAAAATATGATTTTGAGACCATCCCACAGTTCAGCTGGATCAGGGGATTAAAAGAAAGCTCTGTGCTCAGAACACAGGTTGTTAATTAGGGTGACAATTCAGCCATTAAAATCAACCCTGCTTTAACATGTCAGGAAGTAGAACAAGTTAAGGAAATGAAGCAATCTCAAATTCTGGAATTGAAATTACGATAGTTGATATATATGTTTGTGTGCGCGCGCGAGTGCGTGCTGAGTATATTTCAAACTAATGGTGGGGTGAGCTTTATCATTATGCACAAGTTTTGTTCCAAGTAACATCACTCTAGGAATACTCTTGATTTCCTCCTCTTCTCCTTCTTTTTTCCATTTCGATTTATTTATTTTTAAATGACAACAATAAGTTAGAAATGTAGGTGCTAGAGAAACCCAATGCAAGTGCTAACATCATCACTTTCCTTGGCAAGTTTATGCAAATTCAAAGCCCAACAATGACATAACACATTCATCTGACATATTACAACCAACAAAGTAATGGAAAATTGACTGAAACATATGATGAACATTTTATCTTAGACTAATGACAACTTTTAGCATGACCTACCAATACCATAAGGGTGACGGCTTATGGGTGTAGCAGTAGCTGTACCAATATGAAAGTCAACTGGAAAGAGGAAGCTCAGAAAAAACCCCAATACATGACAAAATAACAGGATCTTTTATCTTTAGAACATATGCATGAGAAACATGACAAATTGATTAACACATGCACATGGTGCTCTGTTGGGTACGAAGCTTTTACATATTTTGTAAAATACAAAATTTGGGGACGCCAATCGTGAAGACCCTACCTGGGGTGACCATATAAGTACAGACATGATTTTCGACATGACATCTCATGGAAGCAAAGTAATAATTCTATACAAAGGAATGAACAAATACATACAAGATGGGTATCTTAATGAACTGCGAGGAGAATCTCATTCAACATACCAGCATATTGTCATCAGGACCTGCAGTTCTAGTAAAGGAATCTGGAAAGCACATCTCTTGTTTTGCAAATGTTTAGATAAAATCCATTATATCGTATGTCAATTCCCTGCAACTATTAGCATATATACAGCGATGAGCACTACCAAGTTCATTTCAAACATTATCAATAAACAAAACTGGACCTGCTGAATCGCAGTTCTTCAAATTGTTACTAGCAATCTATCATTAGGAATGGCGGGATATAATAAGTTAAGCATACTACAGATGAGCACAGCATGTCACCATTTTGTCTGCACCCTGAAAATAATGCCAGTTCAAGGGAGACGGCTCAGCTACAAAGTCTCACCATTGTGCAAGATGAACCAACTGACAAAGAGTAACCAGAATCACTCCTATGGCTAACAGACTACATCAACTGACTAGAAGCTCCAATAAATGGTCCCCTATGATAAGATGAGTTAATGAACGTGTGTTTTTCATCATCTTAGTTTAGCAAACTACTAAATCCCAAGAGAAAGACCCTGGCATCCCCATGCCTGTAGTAAAATCAAGTTCCTCTAGATACCAAGGACGGATAACAACTACAACATGTGATTCTCTTCACAATTCCATGAGAAAGGAGGGCCGTGTTCTAGGCAATGTGTACACTACAACTATGACAAAGGAAGGGAATTTCCTAAAAAATTCTGATGGATAGAAGCTAGAAATATCAAAAGGATGACAAAAAATCATATTGTATTAGAGATATCAATCAAGAAACTTAATTAAATCTCCACGACAAATGTTGTCTTAGATTGACCTAATCCGTTGTATTTGCCACTTATGAAGTGGCAAATTTGCACCACAAAATGCAGAATAGTGGTGGAATCATCGTCTCTGCACACACCTATTGTTTTGATAAATATTACAATTCTCAAAAGATAAGTAAAATCAACTCAGTCATGGTTGGAAGAAATGACTAAGAAATAACTTTTATGTTCATAGATTTCTACAATAGCCCAAACAATCATAAGTTAATAGAGAAACAAATGTACTGTAAAGGGATCTAGTTTTTTTAGCTAAAGCATCAGCCACCAAAATAATAGAGAATGAGTCACAAGGAGGGAGAAACAAAAAGGGAACAGCAGAGTACTGTGCTACCTTCTCTACTAATTACTGCATTGTGAAGCAGCACAAGTTTTTTTTTTTTTTGATGGGTAAAAAAAATGGAGTAGCACAAGTTGATCAATGATAAATTAGTAGATATGCAAACTATACCCTTGTTTGAGATCATTTTGATTTTGGTCCCTGATGTTTAAATATTTTCATCTTTGCCCCTAATGTTTAACATCGTTTTTGTAACATCCATCGTTTTTGTTTAACTCAAACCACCGTTGTTCTGAGACGCTTAAAATTACGTCGTTTTGAACACACCTCCATTTCTGTCTCCCTAGCCACCACCAGTTACCCCTCTAGTCGCATAAAAAACACAGCCACACCAAATCATCCAGCCACCATACACTTCAAAATATAAACTTAAATCTAACACCAATTTTTTCATGAAAAATCAATCTTGAATTAAAAAAGAATCACATTTTTCTGTGATCTTGCTGTTTTTAGCCAAACCCAGAACCCAGTTTCCTAGAATCTTTTGATTTTTTATATCAAAACCCTACATCCATGATCACAACAATGGACTCAAACCACATGTAGAGTTATAAACTTTTCCCAACCAAACTTAAAACAAATCAATAAAAAATGAAAAGAAAGAAATTCCTTTTAACTACCGAGCTATGTTGCCAAAGATAGAAAAGAAAACAGTGTATGACCTTATAATTTCATTTTAATTCCCAGTAGAGGGAAAGATTAGTCCATAACAAAACAAATCTATAGCATAAATCCTAGAAAACTACGCACCTATTTTCAAAAACACTAAACATGGAAAAAAAAAAATCCCTTACCTCCTTTACAGCCAAAATGGCCAAATACCACTTTTTTCGAAAATATAATGTAATCTATTGTTTGCGAAATATTTAGCAATCTACTACTTTTTTGAAACTCAATTTTTACAAAATCGAGTTTTCCATGGTACTCAAGTTCATGAAACTCGAGTACCATGAAATTTTTTTGAAATATTTTGATGTAACTCAAGTTCATGGAACTCGAGTACCATGGAAAACTCGATTTTCACAAAATCGAGTTTCAAAAAAGTGATAGATTGCTAAATATTTCGCAAATAGTGGAAAATTCACACATATTTTCCCAAATAGTAGTATATGGCCATTTTGGCCCCTCCTTTACACTAACCAAAAGCTAGGGCTTCAAACTTCCTGAGCAACGAGCCAACAAGACCACCATCGCAAGTTCACTCTTGCTATTGTCAGAAAACCCACTGACAGTCGAAGGTGAAGACAAGGCGCTCACGGCCATGTGTGCAGCCCCCATGCCAATGGCTGTGGTCATTGACACCAATGCTGTTGTCATGGCCTCTCACTCCTCCATCTTAGACCGCAATAATGATGAGACAAAATTCCCAGAATCCAGGTGAATGGTCAGTAGTAGAGCTTAATGGAAAAAGAAGAAAAATGGGCGAAGGCAAGAGGGCAGCAGCAATGAGAACAGAAAAGGGAGAGAAATGAAGATGAGAGAGGAACTTTTTTTTTTTTAAATGAGTTGACGATTTTTGTAATTGGACCAGTGCAATTTGCATTTTGGTCGTTAGTAAATGCAAAAACATTACATTTATGTGAGTGTGTGTAAGGGAGAAAAACAGGATGAACAAAAGAAAAACTAATATCCAATCGCATATCAAACCAGATATTATTCAAACCATTCTTTTATTACCATCACAGAAGATAGAAAAACCTTACTAGTTGTTACATACCACAGAGATCACAAAATACAACAGGACACGTATATGATCTCTGATAACCACAGTACAAGATAAAAAACACTAATATATATGTTGATCAACTCACAAAGCTGTAGAAATTCCCACTCCTACAGCTTTGAAGCTGCAGCCGTATCCAAGAACCAAGCCAACTCCCCTTCAGGTGAAACCATTGCAACAGGCAGCTTCTCAGAATTTTGACCATTTCCTAAAGCATTTTGCACTGCTCCAGCTTCAGCAGCACCAGTCACCACAAGGGCAATATATGCAGACGAGTTGATCACTGGAAAGGTAAAAGTAATTCTTTCTGGAGGTGGTTTTGGCGAGTCCTTAATGAAGGTAACCCATTTTTCATTCTCTTTGACAAGAGGGTGGCCTGGGAATAAAGAAGCCACATGTCCATCTGGGCCCATACCCAGCAGCTGGAGATCAAACTTTGGAAACCCACTAGCTGCTGATAATATAACATTGCTCTTAACCAAATGTCTGAGACATGTCTCATAATCTTCAGCTGCAGCCTCAGCTGACAGGGCATCATTGATGGCATAAACATTGCCAGGGAGGATTGGTACCTGCCCAGAAATTTTTTTTAACAGATTTAAATTAACTAAGACTGTCACAAGCAGAACAGCCATAGACAAAATAAAATTTGCTATTAAAAAGTTAACTAAAGAAGATGAGCCAGCCTTCTAACTACACACGACCAAGAATAAACTTTCATATAAATCATATATAAGCATCTACAATTATTATCAATCTTCATGAAATGGTATAAGACATCATTTTATCAATTAACAATACCCAAACCTTTGCTTATTTACCTGAACCAAACTAATCATTTAACACAACAAAGTCATAAACAAACCATGCTCTCATAAATTTGTTCATAATATATTAACATCTTTTCTCACTACCCTGATCCCATGATCTCTTTGACCTTAATATTGTCCTTGCAATGCTTTCTACCCAAATAAAGCCACACCTAAGCAGTGCAGCCATTAGTCTTAGATCCACAGTTTTTAAAGTTCCTATAATAAATTTCACATACACCCAACATAAATTCAAAATAAAGCATGAATATATCACAAAGAACAGCACAATCTGAATGCGCAATCTTATGGAAATTCTTAGTAATATGAAATCAGAAAACTTTCAACAATCAATCCTACCTTAGAAAGAAGCCCATCATAAGCAAGCTTATAGTTACTATCTTCATGATCCTTTGGCACCACTCTCTCATCCAACCAAAAGACATGCCATTTCGACCATTCAATCGAATCAATGTATGGGGGTTCCACTAGTTTCCTGCAATTCCAACATCAAGCAATTACCAAGACTCCCACTCATATTATTAAGAACCCCATACTAATTATCTTTAAACCCTCCTTTTGACAACGAATAAAACCACGCAAAGTAAAAGACAAACAATCAATCATTTTAACTTGTAAATTGAGCTCTGCAATAAAATTGAACATAATAAATTGAGGGGGAAAAAAAATGCACCTACTTCATGTGGTCCTTAATAATGAATAACCCATGATTCACTTCTCTATTCTCTTCCTCTTTTTCACCAAACCAGTGAAATCAAACAGAGTCAATAGTTCATTTTGGCTCTAAACCCAATTTTCCATTTTGTTTTCGTTTCCTACATCATTCCATTTTCCCAGCAACCAAACAAACATATATCATCTGGGAACATAAAAAAACCTAAAAAAACAACAAAAGTGAAAACATTTACAAGCACAATGACAGTCAAAACTAAGACCCAAAAACAAAAAAACAAAAACTTTATTGCTGTTACCTGAGGGAATTGATGAGAGACCCACCAGACAAAACGACAGTGAAAGCTCCTCTCTCTTTACAAAACTTATCAGACAGCTGAGCAGTGTACTTGGCGAGAGACACAGCCAGATCCTCCTCCGATTCAAACACCTCCTTCTTCACCTCACCCTTGGTTGCCATCGACACTCTTGTTCTACTACTGCTACTACTACAACAACTATGACCCAACCTTTTATCGCTCACCAAAGAGAGAGACGAGCCTCTGAGTCTGAGTGTGGAAGCAGCGTTGACGAAGGGCTTGTGTCACTACGCGTGTGACCTCTCAAACTCTCTCAATTGTGTCACTACTGTGTCTCTTTGATCACGTTGGTAGGTTTCGGATTCTTTGAGATTTTCTTTTTGTGTTTCGTAACTTTCGTTACATACTTTTGTTTGGGTGACTGGAGCACTTGGCGTACTCACGATGGGAGGTGTCAAGCAAACGATACTTGTGCTCTGTTTGGATCGAAGTAGGGTAGAGTAGAGTGAAATTGACCTAAAATTAATTTATTTTTACTTAATTTTACTCTCTTCCATCTCTTTCTCTCTCTCAATCCCAATTAATTTTACTTAATTGGGATTGTGTAATACTTGTTCTAGTTTGATGAGTTGAGTCCGGAACTCATGTCAATAGCATGGTTTTGAATTTTGAACCAAACTGTACGATCCGACCTAGTTAACTATGAATCATTCATTATTGTTAAGAGAACCTCCAAGAAAAATCAATCAATACAAACAACTAAAAAGAAATTAGCAGTATAAATATATTTATTTATTCATTTTTTGTTGTTGAAGAGATTGATATATTTATTATATAATTAGTTTTTAGCCCTGTTATTCTATTCATGTATTAAAGTACAAGTGTCCCACAATGGCATAACCACCGAAGGAAAATAGGTATTTGTCCTTAATTTTAAAACTATGCAATAAAATGCCCTTATTTTGAAACTATTTAGCAAAATATCTATGTTTTTGAAACTCAATTTTAACAAAATCGAGTTTTGTGTAAAACTTGATATATTCAAAATCAAGTTCTGTGTATATTTTTAAGTGTAACTCGACAACATTGTCCCCCCACCCCCAACGCTTCATCAACTGTCCTTTTTAATATTTTAATAATAATTTCTATTAGATTTAAAATTGATAACAGTGGTTTACTATTTGGTTTGGTTTACTATTTAGTTGATTTAAGTAAAAATCAAATACGTTTTTTTATAATTGGTAAATCAACTCTGACATTGTTATGTACTTATATATTCATTTATTTATTATGTTTGCTTTGGATTTAATATGTTTATTTATCATATCTTTAAATATATTTGAAATATATATTTTTATATTTATTTAGGATTATTTTAGTCAAATTTTGTATTTGTATTAATTTAATTAATTTATTTATATTTTTAAATAATTATTAAAATAATTATGACATCATCATGGTTTGACTTTGATTTAACCTTGGTCTAACCTTAAAAACTTTAAACCTCGCTCTTTTACGTTTGATTGAACGGTTTGGGTTTGAAAATTATTTACCTTTGGTTGTTACCATTAGGGGTGTCAATTTGGGTTAGCGTGTCGGGTTCGTGTCGTGTCGAGGTAGGGGTATTAGACTAAATGGCTTAACCTTAACCCGACCCATTTAATAATCGTGTCATGATCCTTCAACCCTAACTCGACCTGTTAATTAAGCGGGTTGACTTGACCCCACCCATTTGATACGCTTAATAAACAAGTCGTGTTGGGTTGACACGAATGTAACACAACCCATTTCAACCTGTATAATATTAAATATAACATCCGTCTAGAAATAATTTTTTTACATCCCAAAAAGCAGTGCTTACACTTCAAGTCTTCAACCCACATTCAAAATAATATAGTTCAACAAAAATATAACATTCATCTAAAAAATAATTTCTTTACACTTCAAAAGAAGTGCATTCACTTCAACCCAAATTCAAAATAACAAATTTTAACAAAAATAAAATAACATAGTTCAACAAAAATATAATATACTTGGAACTCTTTAATTGCTAAGTAGTTTTGTGGGACATTCCATATCATATATGCTCACAAGTATTTATTCTCATAAGTTCACGTAGATGAAATATGTGGTAAAATATTTATGGTCCTTTTGAATTAAGGGAGAGAGAGGAGGAGTAGAGTATATTTGGCTCAAAATTAACTTATTTTCAGCTAATTCTATTTTACTCCCCTCTACTCTTTCTCATTTTCCCTTCTATCCAAACAAACCCTTAAGTTAGCTAGATCATAAACTTGGTTCGCAAGAGCTCTTGCTAAAGCTCCAAGAAAGTGAGATATTACGAATAATAATATAATAAAACAAGAAAATAGTTTGTCTAGATGGAAGAGAGTGAGATCCAGTGTGTGCATGCTTAGTATGCAGTTATTTATTTATTTATTATTTACTTTATTTTTAAAGTTGTGTAGGGGAATATATGAACGAGTCTAGATATATTGATGTTGTTTGAGTGTCCCTTATGTCCTACCTCCCTCATGTCCTCCTTTAGTTCATCTTTTATAATGGGTATGGTTTGATTTTTGTATAATAGAGATGTCTCTGGTTGCTAGATAAAACATGCCTTCCTGTCATAAATCTAAAAGGGTTAAGGAGGTCTTCACATTGGGGGAAAGTATATAGTGAGACAAGCGTATATGCTTCCTTATGCAAGATTTTCTCCTACACTGGGCAAAGGGTTATGGCAGACCTAGCTTAGTTGAGAAATTATGAGGTGAAGTAGCATTTGGCTTTAGCTAGAAAGGAAATATGCATAATTAAAAAGTAAAAAAAGAGTGGGTGGAACATTTAATGTAGTGGATGACAATTTCAATTGATATGAACGATTGAGAGGAAATAGGAGGAATCATTATGCACCCGATAGAATTGAATAAAACTCATAGTTCATGTGTTCTAAGCTAACACATTGACCAAATAGATAACTACACATTTTGTTACTCACTAAAAATCACTTATCTACCTGTCAGATCACTTCTCCCCTTACTATAAATACTGTAATGTATAATTTTCCATGGGCTTGGGCCAAGGGGTAGAAAGATGGTCAGCTTAATGGGCATGATGCATTTGTTTGTAGATAGTCATGTGATATGGACTGTGTTAACTGCAAGTGACTATGGGTATTAGGCTTTAAGCCTTCGTGAATAATATGCTAAAAAAATGACGCCACAAAATATGGTAGTTGCCATCTACATCCATTAGGGAAACAACATTCATTGGGCAAGAATTAAAGAAAACAATCTTAAAGCTTAAGACTTGTAAATTTACACAAATTTAAATGGGAATTGAAGGAGAAAGTTAGAAAGAGAACCATAAATCTATAAGTATGACGGTAAAACAATCTTTTAAATCAATTCTTCTCTCTATGTGATGTTAGCATCTGCAAGATAATCAAAATCCAATAAAGTTAACGAAAATGCCTCATAAGCAAACCACAAGGGAGATAAGTGTTAGAAAATAAATCACGTGATAGTTCCATATTTTAAGGGCATCACAAATGGTGGTATATGCAATTTAGCCTTAATTTATAAATAATTAAGAAAAAAAGAAAAGAAAAAGGCAAGTTACATATACCACCCATGTGTTTTGTTTTGCAACATGCCACCCCTCTTGTTTGTTCTATGTGACAAGAGTAAAAAAAAAAAAAATCTATTGGGAAAACCACACCATTGTGAAATAATCAAAGAAAACAAGTATTGAAGGTGAAAGCTAAAGAGAATAAAAAAAAGTGGGAGCAAAATAATATTTTTTTTATTCAATCATTTCTCTGTATGGGATGTTGGCACTTGATACATCGTAAAATTTCACTAAACCTAGTAGAAATGCTAGCATAAAACAAACCACAAAAGAAGTTAAGTATCACAAACTAAACCAGAAGATAAATCCCTTGTTTCAAAGATATACGGAAAAAAAAATGTTTTTTAAGAAAAAAAAATGTTTAAAAAAAAAATTATTTAGTAACACTTATTTATCAATGGGATATTGGATGCTTAGATACATTTTTTAATTAATATATATATATATATATTAAAAAAAAACGAATGGTCTGACACATTAGGCCCAATTATCGGGCCACATTCTTACCCAAGCCCCCAACACATAACCCATTCCTACGTGGGAATCACACAACCCCCCAAAACAAGCAAAACCCAACCGATCAAACAAACGGCACATTAAAATCCAACCAGAACGTAATAAACCTTGCAACCAAACACCACCCATTTCCCCACCGAAACCCTAATATCCCTAGAAAGAACTGTGGCCTAAAACATTAGCTCAAAAATTGCACTGCCATCAGAAGGATGTCTCTATCTTATCATGGAGAGTCACCACCAAGGCGTGCGCATTATCAAGGAGCTTCCACATATCAAGTTGCCCAGCCATGCTATTACATTCCCTTATAATCTCGTCCATGTTGCTATACTTTTCAATGATCAGTTTCCTCTTTTGCAATACAGCTGAAGCTGCAATTGCATAAAGTAACAACTCATCTGTGGGTGGGGCTCGCTGCCTTATCCGACCCCATGCAGACTTGCCAATCCCAACTCTAATGGCTGCCTGATCTGCCCACATTACCTCCCAGCTATGAAGCACGGATGCGGCACCAGAGGTGCCGCACCCGCATCCGACGCGGCGGGACGCTGCGACGCGCAGGGGATGCTGTTGCCCGCGCGTCCGGCAGTGTCCCGCCGCGTCGTGCCACGTGGATTCCACGTGCTTTTTGCCGACTTGCGCCGACGCGGCTCCTACTCGGGCCGAAATTAAAAAAAAAAAAAAAAAAAGGTGCAGAACGCACCGTTTGACTTATTTCTAAACCCTACTTCAGCCCAGTTTCACACAAACACCAAAACATAAGCTCCTCTCCTCACATTTCGTCTCTCACTTCAATTGTCTTTGTGCTCTCTGCCTCTCTACCTCTCTGTTTCGTCTCCCTTATTGCTGTGAGACACTCAGCCACTCGGCACTCACTCAGTTTGCTGCTTCAATTCATTCTTTCTTCAGCTCTCTCTCACTCATTCTTAACTCAGGTATCATTATAAAGCTTTCAATCTTAGTTTAATCTTTGATTTGTGATTTGTGACTTATGAATCTGTGATTTGTGAATCTTAGTTTTCAATCTTAGCTTTATTTAGTTAATAATTAATAGTTATTACTCATTGTGAATCTGTTTTGTGAATCTGTGTTGTGAATATATGAACTTGGGTTTGATTTATTATTAATTTATTTAGTTAATACTTAATAGTTATTATTTGTAGGTTAAATTGAATGTATTGAATTTGCAATGGATGAAGTTACTAGCACAGAAACTTCATCTCAAGAAGTGCCAAATGCTGAATGTCCTCTTTGACAGTATGTGACTAGAGTAGAAAAACCACCCGGTGCTTGTGTTAAAAAAGGTGGAAACACATACTTTAAGTGCAACTATTGTGGTGTAGTTTATATGGGATCCTATTCTAGGGTTAAGGCTCATTTATTAAAAATAAATAATAAAGGTATTAAAGCATGCCCTATTGTGACACCGAGCCATAGGCAGGAAATGCAGCGAATGCATGATCAAGTTGAGAATGATAAGTTAGAGAGAGAAGAAAGAAGTCGAATTCCCTTACCCCCACCTCTCCCAGGCCGTGGGCCTATACCTATTTCCTCATTTCGGAGACAGGAAGGGAGTGATACTGATAGTACAAACCCGGTTGATGGTAAAAGGAGGAAGGTGGCTGGGATTTCTCCTATTGAGAAAGCATTCCAGAATAATGCTAGACATGAATTGGATAGTAGAATTGCTAGGATATTTTACACCGGTGGGCTTCCATTTAACTTTGCAAGGAACCCATATTATCGTAATTCCTATGCATATGCTGCTACCCATAGCATTCCAGGTTATGTTCCTTCTGGATACAATGCTTTAAGAATAACACTTTTGCAAAAGGAAAGAGCTCATGTTGAAAGACTTTTGAAACCAATTAAGGACTGTTGGCTTGAAAATGGTGTAAGCATAGTTTCTGATGGATGGTTAGATCCACAAAGGAGGCCTCTTATTAATATTATGGTTGTATTAGATGGAGGTCCAGTATTTATAAAGGCAATTAATGGGTCAAGTGAGTTCAAAGACAAGCATTATATTGTTGGGGTGTTGAAGGATGCTATAAAAGAGATTGGACAAGAAAAAGTTGTCCAAGTCATTACTGATAATGCTAATGTGATGAAGTCTGTTGGAGCTCTTATTGAAGGTGAGTATCCTAAAATATTTTGGACACCCTGTGTCGTCCACACTCTCAATCTAGATTTGAAGAATATTTGTGCAGCAAAAAACATTGAAAAGAATGAAGTTACATATGAGGAATGTAGTTGGATTACACGTATTGCTGATGATACATTCTTCATACGTGTTTTTATTATGAACCATTCAATGAGGTTGGCAATGTTTAATGAATTTTGTTCATTAAAATTGCTCCAAGTTACTGATATTAGATTTGCTTCGATTGTTGTAATGCTGAAAAGGTTGAAGTTGATAAAGAGATGCCTTCAAGATATGGCTATTTGTGAGTAATGGGCTTCTTATAGGGAGGATGATGTTGGAAAAGTTCAAAAGGTGAAAGATATGATTCTCAGTGATCTTTGGTGGGATAAAGTTGATTATATCCTTGAATTCACAGCACCTATTTATGATATGCTACGAGTAGCTGACACAGATAAGTCTTGTCTTCATCTTGTGTATGAGATGTGGGATTCAATGATAGAGAAGGTGAAGGCAATAATATATCAACACGAAGGCTTGGAAGATGATGAGTATAGCTCATTTTGGAGTGTGGTGTATGATATACTTATTGATCGATGGACTAAAAATTGTACACCACTACATTGCTTGACTCATTCCTTAAATCCTAAGTAAGTACATTTATTTTCTATTTTCCTTAGTTTCTCTTTCTAGTAAAACACACGTTTCATCTATATTTGTTTTTTAATCTTTAACTAGGTATTACTCCATTGAATGGCTTTCGGAGAATCCAAAACGCATCACTCCACATCGGGATCATGAAATTTCTATGGAAAGGAAAAAGTGTTTGGATCGATACTTTGAAGATGAGAGTGAATTAAAGGTGGTGAAGTTTGAGTTTGCTGCATTTTCAGGAGGGAGGTTTCTTTCACCAGATGCCTTGAAAGATAGGTGGGACTTACTCCCTTTGGTTTGGTGGCAGTACCATGGCTCCGCATTTCCAACTCTTCAATCCCTTACCTTGAAACTTCTTGGACAACCTTGTTCATCCTCATGTGCTGAGAGGAATTGGAGCACATACAAATTCATTCATTCCTTAAAAAGGAACAAAATGGCTCCTGCATGCGTTGAAAATCTAGTGTATGTGCATTCTAATCTTCGACTCTTGTCAAGGCGCAATGTGGAGTACATAAATACAGCAACAAAGATGTGGGATATTGCAGGAGACTCTTGGAATGAGGGCGACATTCATGGAGGAGCTGAAATTCTTGAGAATGCAACCCTTACACTTGATGAGCTAGAGTTGGAGGCCATAGTTATTGGGAATGCTAACACTAGTGTTACTACTAGTGAAAATGAAGTTCGAAGTGAAGCTATTGATCTTGATGATGAAGAAGTTGGTGTTTGATTTTCTTGTTGATTGTCTTATTAATTATCTTTTATTTAGTTTTAATTTCGAACTTGTGAGTTGTATTCTAATTTCCAAACATCATGGAATGTTTTAGTTTCAATCTTGTGAGTTGTGTTTAATTTATGAAAATCATGTTTTATTTATTATCTACTATTGCTCTTAAATTTGGTATATGTTTGTATAATGTGAAAAAGTATGCTTAGCAATATATTAAAAATATAAATAAAAATATTTTAAATAATTTTTTAATCGCCAAGTCCCGCCGCACCCGCACCCACCTTTTTCAAAAATTGCCGAGTCCCACACCCGCAGCCGCACCTGAATCCTGAAACGCACCTGTGCTACATAGCCTCCCAGAGGCATATGGTTTGTTCAATTGTTAATTCCCTCCTAAACAGTACCACCACCATCCTATAAACAAAAAAGCAATCTTCAGCCTGGAGCTTCTCCATTATCCATTACATTGAACATGATGATAAGATGTTTATCCCACAAAATAAATAATAATAATAATAATAAGAGTATCTACAGGAGATTAGGCAAATTTTTGTACTGTTTGAAGAATGAACAGTGATTTTTACCTTTTAGCTATCCACTTTTTCAAATACACTTTCCAACAGATTCTCTATCTCATTATCTATTTCATTTAAATATTATTTCTTCCTTCATTATTTATTCTTTTTTTAACAACTACATATCTTCCAACATTTTTTTTATTCAATACCTTATTATTATAATAGAAAAAAAAAATTTGAAGAATGAACAGTAGCCCATCAGACTTGAGGAGCTACTGTTTATGAGCCAAAAAAAAATTTTAGGTATAGAGAGCCTATTGGAGACCTATTTTGTGGGTTTATTCTCTACAATAGAGAAGATTTTGTGTTTAAAGAGCCTATTGTAGATGCTCTAAAGGAAGAAGCACATGAATAAGTGACTAATCTTTATTAATAAAATATTGTTCTCTTTTTGGGGCAAGCATCCATTGATTAAGACAAGTTACATATTTCCAATACTTTGTTCGGAAAAGGAAAAGAGACAAAAACCTCATACAAGTGAATTCATCTGGAATAGAAAATATGTGATGTATCTAATTAAACTAAAATTAGTTGAGCTAATGGATGATGTTCAAGGTGGGAGGTATTCTAATTTTCAGTCATGTGCACAAGTCGAGAGAGTATATGATGTTTTAGGAACTCCACATCAGCACCTAGTTGGTGTTTCTAAGCCCAATAAGAAAGTGACACCTGTCTAAAAAATCAGCATTTCATACCTTATACCCCTGAAAAGACAAATATACCCCTGAAAAATTTCAAACCCCCGCCTTAACACCCTTTTTCAGTTTTCCCCTTTTTCGGTTTTCCCCTTCTTCAGCAAAATCAAAACTCTCTCTCTCCATCTTTGCTCTTTCTCACTGCACCACCATCGTCTCTCTTTCTCTCAACTCTAAACCTTCACAGCCACTGCCTAGCATCGTTGCCAGAAAAAATTTCAAAAACTCGGCCTCTCTTGCTTTTCCCCTTTTTGCAAAATCAAAAATTTTCATCTCTTTCTCTCTCCGTATCTCTTGGCACTCCATGACTCCATCTTCTCTCTCTCAACTTCAAACCTTGACAACCGTTGCATAGCATCATTGTTGGAGATAAAGATACATTGTCAATCATCACCAGTTCCGACAAGACCGACATTTGTCTCTTCAGAAAACGTGCAAAACTGTCTCTCTTTCTCGTTGTTTCCAACCACCGACGCTAGAAGTTTTCTCGCCGCTTCTAACACCTGACTTTGCCAGGAGGTTTTATTCTCTCTTTGATTTTTTTTTTCCTGAAATTTTCTATTTACATGTGTTTTTTTTTGTTTTGTTTTTTATTTTTATAAATTGACATATACATTCATATGTAGAAAGGAAACTTGTACTATTTGATAAAATGTTTCAATGAGATGATGCATTTATATATTATAGCGCAATTACTAGTGGTATTTGGAGTTGAAGCACTTATGAAAAAAACCCAAAGAATGCTGATTAGATGATGTATTTATATGGGATTTATAAACATAGGAACCAGAATAGCCAAAGTTTGTGAGACTTGCAATTCCGGATTAGCTAAGTATAAGTTGTTTCTAGATTAATGAAAACCATATGTGATTAGTATCTATCCATACCAATTTTATATGTACATTTCACTATCTATCTATCCACACACACACTCACATTTCACTAACAATACAAATCTGCCCTACAAGAATTCATAATTTTTATATTAGAAAATGTTATCAACAAGATTTTGGTGTGCATCCTGCATGCAAATTGTTAGGCCAATTAATTCAGTCACTACTTACCAGGAAATATACTTAATCTGACCTGAGTAATAAACTCATCCAACTAGTACAGTGACCTACATTATTTGCTTTCTCATAGTTGGAATTTTCACAATTTGTTTCATTCCTTATAATAATTTTTTTAATGGTGCAGGGATGAATGTGATGCTTTTGTTTAGTTGTTTTTACCGAATGAATTGATTTTGATAAATAGTTTCTTCCTAAGAGTTTCCTCTGAGGTATTCAATCTATCTTTTTGTCATTTTCTTAGTTTAAGTCTTTCGTTGAGTAATTATGGAAAATTATGATATATTGATAATTGGTGTAAAGCTCACTTGAGTGTGTATGTGTTTATGGTTGAGTCATCTTTTCATGCTGTTCATTCAATATATCTTTTTTTCATGATTAGGTTCAACTAGTTATGGATTTTTCAAAAAATGCGTTTGTTGCAATTGCGGACAATGATAAAAGGGAAAATTTTGAGAATGTAACTTTGGGTGAATGTGATGAAACCATAACTTTTGAAAATGTTACTATTTCATCTTCTTTTTTTTTTTCTTAAAAGATTTTCAACCATCATTTTTTCCCCCGAAAATGTTTGTTGCTTATCCCATGTTTAACTCTACAAGAATGTTTTAAGAAAGTATCTCAATGTCACACTTGAATCAAGTACATTCTATAACCTTAAGTGCTTTTTTTTCCCCCTCTAATATTGTTCTCCCTTTTTTTAGGGCCCTGCAAAAAATTCTGAAGTATGATGAAAAACTCTTTTAGATATTATTTTGGACAATATACTACACAGCTAATGGACATCATTTTTGGATAGCATTTTGCACATTATTGCATATTATCCCATGTTTAACTCTACAAGAATGTTTTAAGAAAGTATCTCAATGTCACACTTGAATCAAGTACATTCTATAACCTTAAGTGCTTTTTTTTCCCCTCTAATATTGTTCTCTCTCTTTTTTAGGACCCTGCAAAAAATTCTGAAGTATGATGAAAAACTCTTTTAGATATTATTTTGGACAATATACTGCACAGCTAATGGACATCATTTTGCACATTATTGCATAGTGGAGAAACATCTTAGATAGTATTTTTGACTTTCCAATTTTTTAGATAGCATAGCTAAAAATTTGGAGAAGTGATTGCATATCCAAACACTAACTATAGTTGTCATTTTGGAAAACTTTTGTAACTAATGAAGTTACTCAAACATGATAGATTTTGTGTATGTTTGAGCAGCTTCTAGTTAAAGACTAATTATATGCAAATGGTGAAGGTTTTTAATGCAATAATACATTTTATTCTTTTATATTAGTTTCTATATGTGCATGGTGGTGGAATTGCAATGCTAAATTATTGCAGGTGCTATATTGTTCAGTGCTATATTGGGATGAATGATATATTATTCAATGCTATATTGGGATGAATGATAGCACTCATAAAGAGTTTCAGTTAAGGGTAAGATATAGTGAATGACAATATTTTGGTGCTATAATATTTCTTTTTTGTTATTTTGATGATATAGTGAATGGTGGGTGAGGGGTTTTTTTTTTTTTTTTTTTCCGAAAGGAGAATTGTACAATGCTTACAATACTTAAAGCTCACAATCTCTTTTTTCTTTCTTAAAGTTGCAGAAAAATATCTTGGACACGTGACCAAATCACCCATATTATATATATATATATTACAATAAACCAAGCTTTATTAAAAAGAACTAAATTGAAATTGTACAAGCTAGTGCATCCTTCATGATCACATAATCAGATGATCAGGTAAGCCACAATTTACAAAACCATTCAAATTGTTAACAAAGCACATAGCAATAGTCCATGAGTTGCTTGATTTACATATCTCCTAACCCAAATGAAACTTGGTCAATCTCATTTGCTAAGTTCAGCACGTCTTCAAGTATAGTTCTCAGGCTATTGCTTATGTGTGATTGCTCTAGTATTGCTATATGCTACTGAAATTTATTTTCCATGATAGCTATTATAAACAACGCAATCTTAGACAATCTGCAAAACCAATTCAAGGTTAGTTAGTTGGTCACTTTACTCCAATACTAAAACAAATTAAATTAAAATTTAATGGAAAACACACACACAAAGTTACACAGAAACATTAAAATTAATTCACTTGTGCAAGATCATCCCCCCATACTAAATGTAGCCCTTACACCTACATAAAAAAACATAGCAATTACAAAACAAACAATAAAGATAGCTTTCTAAATAACTATGCACTCAATTAATTGTAAGGTTAATAGAACAATTAACCTTTCAACCATAATTTCAGTTATTTAACTTTCATATACAATTTTAGCTTTAATTACAATATGAAACCAGGAAAAGTCATTATTTTTCATAAAACAACACATGATGTAGGTAAAGAACAAATTATGAAACAAAATCCAACTAAAATTCAAATTATTGACAAACTCTATTACTTCAATCGAATCAACACTGAGGCACGTGCACAAGTAAGAATCAAATTGCTAAATCAAGTAATCATGCATGAATTCTAGTAAATTGATAAAAGTAATAGGGTGCAGCGGCTAGACAAAAACAAGAAATCAAGTAGTTCAAAATAGTTCAGAACACACCAAGCAGCAGTAAAACATCAATACGACTACAATATCTCTAAAACTTACAACACCAAAACAACTACAAGGGTCTACAACTTACCCAAAAAAAAAAAGAGCAAGTAGGGTCTATACAAAAGGATCTTAGATAACCATAAAGAATACCATAGATCAACAGCTTTTTGTGTTAATATACAAGGTGTAATGAGTCTTACCATTTGGACCAACAAAGGTGGACTTCCCTCTTTAAGAATAATCATGCCAAAGGCACATGGTCATGGTATCAAATAAAAAAAATTTCAAACCTTTTTCCTGTCCCTTCTTGTTTTCATTATATAAATTTCAATCCATATACCAATCAACAGAAACAATGTATTTGACATGAGGACAACAGATACAATTATATATGTATAAATAATAAATGTAAACCAAAGAAGTGCAATAGACCTGAAGAGAAGATTGAGTGAATCTCGTAGAGGTCTAACGTTAGAGACAAAGTGTTTGTGAGGCAACTCACATAATATGATTTAATAACTGAAATAAGCAACATACTAAATAAAATTAGCAAGGTTCCATAACAGAAACTAGTGCCACATAGTGTTATAATGCAAACTAAAAGAAATAGGGTATATAAAGCCAATGATAAATATGACTGATGCTGATACAATCCAAAGGTATCTAATGAAATATACCAAATTCCTCTTTATTTATTGATAAGGCAATATAGACTATGTGCAAGTAACAAAGTACACTGCCAGCAATATATACACATCACCTGCAAGGAACCATCTGTTGGATATATTTCAACAATATACTTTTGTGATTAAGCAAAAAGGAACAAGATACAAATCTAATTATAAGCAATAACACAAATAGATGTAATAGGCAAAAACAATAAATAAATGTTGTATATATAAGAAGAAATTTGCAAAAAATAACTAAAAACTCACAGAACAAATATATGAAGGATGAATGATAAAAATCAAGTCTTGTGTTTGACACAATCTCCTTAAAGCAGATTTCGCCCCTTACACAATCTGTGATGCTTTGAGACTCACGGACGTTTGCTCCTAGGATAAAATGATCTACAGCACGGAAAAGAATCACACAAGGTTCGTGCTCTACGAACTACTCTGTCTCTTTCTCTCTCTTTGACTTAAATAAATGCACAAAAATTTTTCTCTCTGAAAGAGTTTCTCCAAAATTTAAATTTCATGAATGAGGGACTATGAATATATACGTTACTAAACAGACACACTATTTCAGTTAATAACTGCTGAATACAGACTTATTGACTTAGAAAATAAAATAATAAAATATTATTATTATTTGGACAAGAGGGTCTAGTTCACACATGACTAAAACCCAACCCAATGTCTAACTCATAAGTATATAAACTTATATTCTCTGTCATTTCCAATGTGGGACTTAAAGAATTCTCACCACTTTAATATCTTATTCAAGTAGACACATTAGGAGTCTATTTCTTACTCACTCCATACTCTTTTTCCAACACCATCAATATTAATCTAGGCAACCCAATCCCAAGTAAGTTTATAGACATTGACAATAAAATAGGGGTACAAACTAAAACAAAATGGAAAAAATACAAAACCCCACCAAATTTGTCTCTTCACTAAACAAAAATACCCATATCTTAAACCATAACACCAAAACCCATCAAACTAGCTCTTTTCTAAACAAAAACACTCAAATCTCGCACCACAACATACCTTACAAGGGTCTATCTTTCAGGTGAGTTTTGGTTATAAAAGGTAGACCCCTTATAAGATAAGATTATGGAGCCAAATCAATCATCATAAAAAGATTAACACAAGAAGAAAAAACATACAAATAAGATGTGAAAAATACAGAAAAGGAGAGACAAGAAAACCTTCTTCGGACTTCAGGTGATGGAAGCGGGGAAAAAGCTTCCATTGTCGGGGGTTGGCAGCAACGGGAAGAAGATACGATTTTAGGGGTTTTTCAAAGAGACAAAGGCTGGTCTCGCCAAAATTGGTGATGTTTAGTAGCGTAGCTTTGGCGACAACACTAGGCAATGGCTGTGGAGCTTTGGAGTTGAGAGAAAGAGAGAAGATGGTGGTGCGGTGAGAGAGAGCAAAGATGGAGAGAGAGAGAGAGAGAGAGAGAGAGAGAGAGAGAGAGAGAGAGAGAGAGTGAGAGTTTTGATTTTGCTGAAGAAGGGGAAATGGGTGTTAAGGCGGAGGTTTGAAATTTTTCAGGTGTACATTTGTCTTTGTAGGTGTATAAGGTATGGTATGCTGATCTGTTTTTTTTAGACAGGTGTCACTTTCTTATTAGGCTTAGAAACACTAACAAGGTGTTGATGTGAAGTTCTTGAGACATCATATACTTTCTCCTCATGCACGGGGTTAGGGATGGCAATTCGTTTTCGCAGATCGGGTTCATGTCATGTTGAGTCATGAGTATTCGGCTATATGGGTTAACCCGAACCTAACCTGTTTACTAAACGTGTCAGGAATCCTCAACCTGAACACTACCTGTTTATTAAATAGGTCAACTTGACTCAACATATTTAACTTGTTTAATTAACAAGTTATGTAAAAGTCAATACAAATGACCTATTTAATAATCTTTTTAATTAATAGGTCATATTTAACCAATATAATCTTTATCAATTCTCTTGTATATAAAATTAAAATACAATTACAACTATAAATATAGTAATAAACATATAAAGACAACCATAAACTAAGTAATAATATCAAAATAACTAATAACTTTATAAGCTAAACGGGTCAGACGAATTTGCATGCTGAACATGAAACCAACCCGTTTATTAAACGAGTTAGCCGTGTGTTGAGGAAAAATTTTTCACACCACATGGCTTCATTTCATTGGCGACCCGCACCACGTCAACACTATCATTGATTTTGGGAGAATCTATTTTAAAACCCAAAAGAGTCCATATTCACAAAGATGATACCGAAACCCATGGTCCAAAACTCATGATGATATAATCTCATCAAGGCCCATAGTTCGAGCTCATAGCACAACATCTCATTTTTGGCTCATGATCCATGCTTATGAGTCTTATCGGGGGAATTTTGGGAGTTGTAGTTTGGAGGGCCAAAAAGTATGTTCAGTAAAACTCCAGTGGTTCAAAGTTAAAAAAGGAAAGCATGTTGCTTGGCACGTCTTCCCCAATTCCCTGAACTCTGACGGGTTAGTGTGCAATAAGTAAAATTTGGTAAGCCTCTTATATCACATAATACCTAAAATGATAAAACTCTCTATGCTCTTTACATAAAAATTAATGTCCATCATATAATATAAGTGTTAAAATATAATTATATCACTCCATATTAATTATATTATTATTTTCATATAAATTAATTCCAAGCACATGGCTAAATATATATTAATATCTCATATCTAGCATTAAATACTCTCTTTACTCTTCAAAAAGACCATATTTACATCTCTAAAACTTCATCAAAAATCAACCAACTAGTCTATTATTTACCAAAATTATATATGGACTAAACATATAATTTTTTCCAAGAGAGGAAACTTAGCTGAAAATACCAACAGCAGCTCCAGCAGAAGTAGCAAATAACTCCAACAGAAGCAAAAAACAACTTTTGCAGAAGCAGAAATAGCTTCTGCAAAAATAGCTCTAGCAGGTTGACACATGTCCTAAAATGATGTCATTTGCCCATTAAAGCCTAATCCTAGCAGCTGGCTGTCATACCCAAAGAAACAAGAGGATTCCATGAAGATTATCTTGCCATTTTTAGCCAAACCATGACTTTAATGCCAAATATTTTTTCCTTCAAGTAAAATGTCATTTGGATGATATCATTCAGCTGTGACAGCTGTGATTGACAGCTATTACAGCTATAACATCAACCTTATAGCCTTTAACTTTCTTCTTTTGGCTAAAAAGCAAAGTCTCACTAATGGAACCACTTACCTTGTCAATGACTTTTCCTTATTTGCTATTTTTCCTTCAACTAAGTTCTGATCTAGTTACATAGCTTGGCTCTATATAAAGAGGACCAAGCTACACACTAAGGGGGGACCAATCCATCCCTTTCTCACCCTCTTATGCAAAAACTTCACTCATTTTGCTGCAAAATACACATTTTCACACTTCCCCATCTCTCTTACAAAGTTCTTCATAGATAACAACACAACACACATATTACAACATACTATTATCCATTACCCATCTTTCTCACACTCCATTATTCTGAAACTTCATCATTTTTGCTGCCCAAAACACATCTCCATCTCATTCTTTATTTCTCATACAAAATCTCCCTTCTTAGAAAGCAACATAACCCATAACACAAATAATCTCATGTATTCACTATATTTAACCTTCATATTATCTATCTCACACTTCCATATATTTTACAAATACATTTCTCACAAAATACCCCACTTCTCATATATCTTTAAACTCCATGTCTCACAAAGTATACATATACAAGATCTATGTCTAACAAAGTATCTACATGTAATTCCTATACATATTACAAACACCATATCTCACAATATATATGTGTCTTACCATCTCTACACATCTTAAAACATATCAAAATACTCTTCCAAGAACGCATTACAAAAACCCTTTCTCATGGAAGGCATATGAACATCAATACTAAGGCCTTTCTCTTAAAAGGCATAAAGACTTCATATTAAAATCATTCTCATTGAAGACATACATTTCTAATACTTAAAGTTATTCTTATGAAAAGCATGGTCTCACTCATATTTGACTAAAAACTAAAAGGGCATTACATGGGGAAAATCATTTAAGTGCATGATTAAGGGGACAAACTTAACTAACCGATGCACACGGCTGGACATGCTCTCTATCCCTTCAGTTGCACCCATTTTTCCCTTTCAAACATGAAGTCACCATGAAAGGATTCACTTCACCATGCTGCTGAAGTATTAAATCCACTGGTGTTGTACGGCTGGAGCTGCAAAGTTTGAAAGTTGCTGAAATGCGAAGTCTACTGATGTTACAGTTGGAGTTGCAAAATATGAAGATAAGTCATTATATTTTATCTTCAAATTTATATTATTAAATATATTTTATTCATTATCATTTTACCTTTGGATGCAAGCTATTTTAATATCATCTCACTATTTAATGAACATGATCTCACTAATACTTCATTAATGAACATACATATTAATAAATCAATCTACCACCGTTGCACACATATTATTTGGACATGAATCACCCTTGGACACATATTTTTTGGACATGAACTACCATTGGACATATATTATTTGGACATGGACCATTGTCGGACATACTTTATCATGTTGAACATGAACCATGAACCGCAACTAGACATGGACTATTAGACTCATCCCATTGTTGGACATTTGACACCTAATTAATTATTTTCTAATATTGGACATCACTTAATACACATAATAATAACGTATCAACTCACCATCTAATCAAAGCTATTATGCTAAGCATATTATTTATTTATTTATTTCAACCATTATCATGATTCTAAGACTTTGGGTTTTATCTATTTTGTAGGCTTAAAATATACCGGAAGCCATTGGTCTATGCGGCCCAATGTCGAGTTCCGGGTTGAACCCCCCAAAACAAATCTGAGCCTAACAAAGTCACACCTCCAAAAACACGTGGCTACGCGCAAAAACCGCCCCCGACACCATGTCAATCCGAATATGATCCGAACCCGTTTAGCCTCAATCCATAACTTGTTTATAAATGGGTTAGTCATGTCAGGTTCGCGAGTCATGTCAGATTTGGCCACCTTTACACGGGGTCCACATCTAGAAAAGCACCATAACTTGTTTTATCATTACTATTGATGAGTCAGAAAATAACTTAGGATCGTCATTCCCATTAATGACAATCAAAGTGAGTGTTACACATTTATTGCATACATTGATGACGAAACGTAAAGGACGGAGTAACGATAACAAGTGAACTGTGCCTTTCAGAGCTCCCATTGATAACATACTAGCCATTGCTAATAAATGTTGGGATTCATTATCCATTCAGGCAAGGAAAAATTATTAAAAAAAAAAAAAAAAAAAGGAACAACGAAATCCAAAGGTATACACAAACACTCATCCAAAAATCACTCCAAATCATTTTCACTCTAATTAAACTTTCTCCCTTTCTAACTTAAGCATCAGAGTGTTTTCAGCAAACACCACACTGGTGTGCTCCACTTCTTTCCTAAGCTTTTTTGTAGGTTTACGTCAAAGACACGACCAATCATGGGATCGTCCATTTGCTAAGACGAGGATCTCAACTGTTGATTTTTCTCATCATCAGTTTGGCGGCTTCTGTGGGCAACATTAATCATTCAAGCCATCTTCCCTAAGTGACAAAAGAGATCCTCGTAGCACAACATGGATGCTGAACAATCCGCACAACAAATTCATGCCTTAGCAGCTAGTGTGGAGGAATTGACTCTCTAGAATGAAGAACTAAGGAGAGCCGTTGAATCTCAGAATGAGGAACGACAGCAGAATGTTGAAAACCAAAATGAAGAAGAATGCCAGAGGATCGAAGGAAACCATAATGAGGAAGAATCAGATAGCCAAGCCGATAGGAGGACAAGAGCGTCAAAAGAAAACTCATCCAGAATGGAGAGCTAACTCTGTAACATGAGGAGGGAGATGGACGTGCTTCGGAATGTAATAAAAGACAGAGCTATGGATAACTTAGATGGAATAATTCGAAGGACAGATTCACCATTCACCACTAAGGTGTTAAATCGTCCTCTCCCACTAAAGTTCCACCTTCCTCAGCTGGAGTCATTTGACGGATCAAGAGATCCCTTGGATCACATTGAATCGTTCAAGACTTTGATGCTTTTGCAGATGACCCTAGACAAAGTAATGTGCAAGGCCTTTCGAACAACGCTAAAAGGTGCAACCAAGGTGTGGTTCGCCAAGCTACCCTCAGGTATTATTGCTAACTTCGAGCAACCCAACAAGGGTTTTGTTCGTCACTTTATCGAAGGACAAATGAAATTTGGATCCACCCCAGGAGCTTCATAGGCACTCCAAGCAAATATATCAATGTTCTTTCTAAGAAAAGCTAGTAACTCCTCCTTCTCCCGAGGAGGCAATTGAACTCCAATTCGGAAATACTTTTCTGCATCAGCATCAATGATAACCTTCTCTAACTCCTCGCACTTCACTCATCCATCTACAACGTCCGAGGATGTTTCTACCTCTGTTAATTACTACAAGGCCCTTTCTGGGATGGCCGAGGATTCACCCTCAAACTAGTGTCTGATAGCTGCGACTAGGCATTGCCTTGCTATAGCCTGACTTCCAATCAACTCCCTGACCTGGTCCCTAGAGGGACATTTCACCTTCGGATGCAAAGTCGAAGAAACAGCCCCCACAGCATGAAGCCATGGTCTTGCCAAAATAGCAGTACATGGTGAATAAGTATCCATTACAATGAAATTTACTTCAACCACCTTTGATCCTGCTTAAACAAGTAGCCTAATTAAGCCTTTTGGGATAATGGTCTTCCCATTGAACCTCACTAAAGGGGAATCGTAGCTAACTAGATTCTTGGGCTTTAGATTAAATCTCTTGTATAGGTCAGGATACATGATCTCTACACCACTACCCTGATCTACCAAGACCCTCTTTACATCATACCTTCCTATTCGAAGGGTAACCACTAAGGTGTCATCATGTGGCTGAACTATTCCCACCTTATCATCATTAGAAAAAACTCAAGGCTGGTCGGACTTCGATTCTCCCTTATTTAAACTCAGGGACTAAGTCCTCGGTACATGGTCGTGCTATGGACATTACCCTAGTTGGACATGCTCCAATCCTACCTGGGGCTGCTAGGATAATACTGATTGTTCCCAGGGATGGTCTCGAGGAAGACTCCCTCTAATACGCCGACCCAGTCTGACTCCCCTGTCCAGAAGGCTAATGCAAAAATTGTCACAACTTCTTGATCTTGACCAGCTGCTTTAGAAAGTCACACAAAGTTCTACAATCTACTGTAGTGTGTCCACAGTCTTGATGATATTGGCAATAAAGACCCTGATTATGCCTCGTGGGGTCATCCCCCATTTTATTTGGCCACTTGAAGTATGGTTCAACCTTTATCTTCTCAAGAATTTGATGCACATGCTCCTTGAATACTGTGCTAACCACCTGGGCAGTACAGTATGTCCAGTAAAATCTCTCTAGGGTCGGTTGTTATTATACCTTTCAGACCTAAAGTCTTTTCAGTCATGGGGAGTCACTTTTGCCTCCCTCTTCTCCTTCCCCTGCTGCTGATCATCCTTGACCCATTTATGTTTATCAATCCAATCCATGAGCTGACGCATGCTTTGCGCTGGTTTTTTTGTCAAGGACTTCCTCAATTCATGCTCAATAAGAAGACCAACCTTAAATGTCCTTATTGCCATGTCTTCAAAATCTCCATCTATCTCATTAAACGTCTCCCAGTACCTATCCGAGTAAGTTTTCAGTGTCTCACCCTCTCTCATCACTATGGACAACAGGGAATTTATGGGATGAGGACCCTTGCTACATGTAACAAATCGGGCTCCGAAAGCCCTGGTGAGCTCTTGAAAAAAGCCAATTGAGCCTTCATCCAGCTTGTCAAACCATCTCATCGCGATAGGCCCCAAGTTAAAGGGGAATACTTTGCACATCAAAGCCTCATTCCTTGAATGAACAGCCATCCTTTGATTGAAACGACTGACGTGCTCAACTGGATAAGTCCTTCTATTGTAAATGGTAAAAGTGGGTAGCGTAAACCGACAAGGAAGTTTGGCCCTATCAATCCTTCACGTAAATAGTGATTTTGAAATCTGGCGCAAAGCCCTACTTATTGCATCATTCCCTAAACTCTTGTGGGTTAGACTTTTACTTCTTTGCTTATGATAGCATTCCTCCTTGTAGGAAAAAGATTCACTAGGAGGGGTTCTTAATCGTGGCCTATAACTGCTATCTTCCCCCGATTCAGATCCAGAGCTTGAAGGAGATGCCATTCTCTGTTTACAACGTAATTTTCTACGTAAATGGTCTATCTCCAACTGGAGATTCCTAGTTTCCTCCCCATGTGACAAATGACTCCCAGTTCTTGAATTACTCATACTAGTATGAGTTGTACGCATACTAACTTCACGATCTTTCCTCCGTTCTAAGTTAAGAAAATGGTCTTAATGTTGAGATCCCACAGATTCTTCTCGATTTGGTCCTGAACCCACCATGACTGAACGAGATTACAAGTGCTTCCCTGTTTTCCCACAGACAGCGCCAATTGTAAGGACTAGAATTAGACCCTTAGCCCGCTAGAAATGGATGATGGCCCAACAAGCCCAAAACAATATATTTGTTAGAGAGTGGATTTTACAGGTAAAGAATCGGTAAATTAAGTATGGTCCACAATAGATTGGATTCGTGCCAGAAAGATAAGAAAACACAATTTAAAGGGAATAGCACTTCTCGGTCAAGTCCGAAGATGAAGTGTTCTTATATTCACTCAAGTTTATCTAAATACAAGGCGTTCTTTTCTTTTTCTCCTTTCCTTCCCAGATTCCCTACCCTATTTTTCACAGGGGGCATTTCCTTATATAGTCCTATTCTTTTCAATCCCAACCTTCAACTTGTTGATCATGTAGGCAATCTTTTGAATGCCTGTCCCATCAGAAACTTCCTAGAAGCTTTGTGAGTAGCTGTGAACCGAGATATCCTTGCTTAGGGGTCATTTCCACATAAATGCGGCAAGTTGGTTAGGTGCAGAACATTCAATGTGGTGGTAGCAACCTTCTTCTCAGATATTTTTTGGTTTACTGTGGAATCCTTTATCTGAAACTTATCCTTAGAAGTATGGTAGCCTCTTGCACGGTATTCTCTAGGCAATCGGGCTCCTACCGTCCACAACGCTTCTCGAGGAAGTTTGGATCCTTGGGAGACACCATTTGTTTGTTATTACTTGTCCTTGTCCTCGACCCATTGTCTCACACACTTATCTTACTGTTCGACTATCCTCGGACTCCCTTACATTTTCGAGCATGGCCCATGGCCCAATACTCCTACTCGACTCATTTATCCCCACAATAACTTTAAAAAACAACTTCAAAAATTTCACAAACACCTTCACATTATCACAATCAAGTTTGTCAATTCAGTTTTCATCACACAAACTAGTAAGTATTGGTGTAAAGAGGCTTTTTGGTTTGTAAAATGTAAGGGTAAATGGAAGGGAAGTGCTTCCAGAAAACCACACATGCTTATGTGTGTTGAAAAATATGTAAAACTTTTTAAGTCTTTTATTGTGAAAAACAAGTACACAACAAAGCGACTACAAAGGTCAGATGGGCCTAGACCATCTACACCGAGTTTCAGTCCCGAGCTTTTGAGATAAATAAATAAATAAATATATATATATATATATATATATATATATGATTAAACACTAGTAAAACATGAAACTAGCTATGAAAAGTACACTTCATTTGTGTCATATAGTTACTAGTTTACACACGTTATATTATACGCACTCACACACACACTCAAAGAGAACATAACAGTGGCCGATCTGTGGGGCCTTAGAGAGACGATGGCCCGAGCATGGGCTACAGGCCATCACCGAGTTTGTTTTCAAACTGATTCTCTTCTGGCGTACAAATGGTTAACTACTGATACAGTTTATCCTACGGAATTCTCTAACTTGATTTTGGACTGCAGGTGGCTCCTCCACAAGGAGTGGGAAGCACGCATTGAACACATATGGAGAGAGGCGAATAGCTGTGCGGATTTACTGGCGAAGAGGGGTGCTCCCCAATCTGAAAGGGAAATCTTGTATGATACCTTACCCACGTTTTTGTGGAAATGTTTATTTTGGGACTCCATGGGGTTTGTCTCATCCCGGAGTCATCGGATAATAACTAATAAGAGTCCAGTAATGTTTTTGTGTAGTTTTAGCTACTTCTCTCTTTGGTGTTAGTTTGAGCATGGGGTTGTGTTTTCTTGTAATGTAAGTACGGTTGTTATATTTGTGTTTGTAAGACCTTTGTTTATGTAATATATCGCCTGTTTATGCAAAAAAGAGAACATAACAGTATCTTGCACAGGAGCATTATACTTGGGATGAGCAAACAGAGGCAGAGTTTGGATTCAGGCAATCCAGCGTTTAGCTGCATATTTTATTTAATTCTCATTATTTTAGACCGTAGGAATTTTTATAACTTGTACCAAGAGACATGGAAAAGAATAGTAAATCTTATTCAGCAAAAAATAAAAAATAAAACAGTAAATCCACACTAATTACCAACTTTTAAGAATACATTCCTTATAAATTCGTCTTATTTCAAGTCAATTTTACTTTACTTTCCTTCACTTCACTATTCTCCTAGGCTTGGAAACTCCACATTCCACATTGAACTATAATCTCCAGAAGCAAGAACATCTTCCAAGATGATATCACAATCATGAGAGGGACTCGCAAGAGAAGTATTAATATTGGACATTGACGATATATTCTGAAAGTTTTGAGTTCCAATGTTAGGTCCCAAGCTAATGCTCCCTGCTGCTAGAGCTCGTTGCTGTTGTGTTGACAAATATAGATGATTTGAAGGTGTCGTGTTCAATGGTGCATCATTAATTCTTCGCAGTTTGTCGTGGTATTTCTGTATTTTTTTGGAAATGAGGTAGTAAGTTGTACTCCACATATATGCCTCACCGAGGAAGTCATATGATTGTTTAACTAGATAACATACTTGCGAAGGAAACAAATCAGTTAAAAAAGAAATTGCAATTACCTGACGATGGCTAGCAACTTGGTCTCTAGTCAGACCTTGGACACCCTTCTCTTTCATGCATCTCAAAATGTTCTTGGGGAAAGCCTTTGCAGTAACCCAAGATATTGTAATACAGACATGAATATTATTAGAGAAAAATGGGAATGGGATGTTGTGGACCCAGGATTTCATTTCAGGGGTAAGATTGGAAGTAACATTAATCCAAAAAATATTGATCAATATTAATAAAAAATGAGAAAACAATTATATATTAATATAGTCGTCATATGTTGTAATTTTTTTTTCATGCCTAAGTTAATTTCTTGTTAAAAGTATATCAATATACTTGAAAAGTTATCTAGTCCTTACTTCTTTGATTGTTTTTAAAAATTATATAGATTAAAATTTTCATTTTCTATTATTCTAATCATTTAAAATTTGAGATTATTGTAAAAGACCAACGGTTTGAAACTGTGAAAGAGCCAATATATTGAAGGGGAAAAAAATTCGTGAAGGGATTGAGACATTAGGAATTTAATTCCATGAAAAAATAGGACATAGGTATTTTATTTTATTTTAAGTTTACCGGAAAGTTTGAATTTACATGTCATGAAAAAGATGAATTTACAGTTCATATTTTGTCTTGATTTTTTTTTTTAATCTCTTTGTGGAGGGAACCAACTAATCTAAATGCCCTACCTCAGTTTTGCCTATATGACTACTCAAACAGTAGTAATGACCTTGTTTACTCTTTAATTCTCTTATTAAAAAACAAACTGGTATCAAAGTTATCAATTAGGGACTTAGCACAAATTTTGAAAGACACTTACAAAACAATTGTACTTGAAAAAAAGAGTTGCATCAAATGTAAAGTAAGGAATGGTACTGACATTAGAAATTAATTACATGATTTTAATAGATTGATTATTCAATTGTCAAGCATGAATGCAAGGTTTTTTTTTTGTTGAGAAACACGGATGCTAAGTTTGAGCTACGTTGCTTTTAACTTCGCTCACTCCTTCATATTATATCCTAGTGACTACAGTGTTTGTTGATATGCAAACACTCAAAATAGATCAAATGTGCACTGTTGGCCAAATACCAGAATAAGTCAAGTTAACAAACTTAAGATAAGTCTTAAATCTAAATTAAATAAAACTCATAAAGGAAAATTCTTAGTTTACATTGTACTAGCAATATTTAAATATATATTTTTTGAATTATTAATAGCATGGGTTTGGGTATGATTAATCGGATTAAAATTTTTGCCAATCCAACTCATCAAACTTAAAAAAAAAAAAAAAAAGGAAATAAAAAAGACAATTCAAGAGATCAGGTTGAGTTGGGTTGAGTCTGCAGGTTGATGGTTGGATATACCCCTCTACTACAAAGTGCTTAATATTAATTAGCCTAAAAATGAGTGTGACAATAAGAAATTAATGAAGCTTAAGATTAGGGAAATGATTCATACCACCTCTCGTGTCTAGTTCTAGATAACATTCCCGAAATATTCTTTTCATTTCCGGTGTCCAAACCATACGTTCTTTTTTATCTTTATTCGTTTCCTGCGGCGATTCATAACACCTACTTAGTCTCTGCTTGAACGCATGAACCCACATCTTTTTGAGTTCTTCCTCTTGAATCGGCTTCACCAGATAATAACAAGCACCATATTTTAATATGCTATCCATGGCAGTGCTATTGTCTCCATCGTTGGACATGACTGTAACATAACAAATATCGGGATGCATGTTAGACATAGGTTACAGTAAGCTTAACCCCTCTTAAAACATAATATCACATATGCTGTAAATTTATGAAATGGAAATTTAAATATCATAGTAATAAAAGGCAAAAGAATAGGGCATATTAAATTGAACAAGACAAGCTGCATGCTTACCTATGACTGGCGGCAAATCAGTAATCTTACCAAAAGCTCCAAAAAACTTAAATTCATCAATGTCCGGCAGGCATCTTTCAGTCAAAATAATATCAAATCTGCTTTTGCTATTCCTAAGCAACTTCAAAGCATCGTTCCCTTGATTGCATTTGGCAACTGAAATTATTTATGCTCACTTTAAGGTAACACAATAGGGCCGGGTGAAGAAATATATTGGAAGAACACAAAAAGAAAATGAGGAAAGTAATAAAGTGCAAATAAAGTTCGTTCTTTAGACTAAAGTTTAAGATCAAATTCACATCATATAACATGGTGCGAGATTTAGGCACTTAAACGCTGTAGGTGAGGGGTGATTCTTACATATTTCGAGAATAATGCTCCCTCATCCTCTTACGTGAGAGTGAGGAGCAATCCAGAGTACTTAAGATTTTTCCATAAGTGAGAAAATTACACACGCATTATATACAAAGTTGATACAGTATTTACTTTTTTTAACAAAAAAAGGAAAAAAAAAATTGTATTAGGGGGTAAATTAAAGCACACATTAGAGGAAAAGGTCCAGATCTGATTTTAAATAATAAAAAAATTACTAAACCGGCTGGCCTAGCGTAAAGATGGATTGATTTTGTTTACTAGCTAGTGATGACGTCACGAAACAAGGTATAACCAAAAAGACAAAAATTGAATTAGGTGGTAACTTGAAGAGAAGCACTCATTAGCTTTAGGGGTGTCAATGTTCGACCTAATCCGTGAACACGATATGGGTTTTTTCAGGTTAGAGTTGGACCTTAATGGGTTTGGGTCATAAATGAGTCGACCCGAGAGCAACACAATAAAAAACGTATCATAAGCGGGTCAACCTGCATAACCCGTAATAGACACGTTTGACACGCCAATTTATTTGTGTCAACCCGAAATGACCCACTTAATACAACCCATTTAACTTGTATAACAAATAAATATTTATTTTATTTTAGATTTGTCAAATACCTTTTATATCTAACATATATTTTAAATTTAAAAAGAAAAGTGAGTAATTGTAAAAATTTACAAGGGATATAATTGAAAATTGAAAATTGAAACTTTACAGACCCTAAAACTACTAATACTTTTTTTTTTTTTTTTTGGGCATAGAACTTGCACAAATGAAATTAGATGAGCTTGTGGAAGATGTTATGAATTTGGACATCAACAAAGAATCTATGGATGATCATGGTCATAGTCAGGATTAGTCTACTGTTTACTCAAATTCTTTCAATATTGATACTTAGCATTTGACGAGTTCCAAGGATATTATATTTTTGTTGAACTATGTTATTTTATTTTTGTTAAACTTAGTTATTTTGAATTTAGGTTGAAGTGGATACACTTCTTTTGGAGTGTAAATAACTTATTTTCTAGATGAATGTTATATTTTTGTTGAACTATATTATTTTGAATGTGAGTTGAAGACTTGAAATGTATGCACAGCTTTTTGGGATGTAAAAAAAACTATTTCTAGATGGATGTTATATTTAATATTATGCAGGTTGAAATGGATTGTGTTACATTCGTGTCAACCCAACACGACTCGTTTATTAAGCGTATCAAATGGGTTGGGTCAGGTCAACCCGCCTTATTAACAGGTCGGGTTAGGGTTGAAGGATCATGACATGATTATTAAATGGGTCGGGTTAGGGTTGAGTCATTTAGTCGAATACCCCTACCTTAACACGACACGAACCCGACACGCTAACCCGAATTGACACCCCTTTAGCTTATAACCATAATCAGCTCCTTGTGTAGTTATGTGACTGCGTTTTTTTTTATGTTGACCCACTATTCATACGGGTCCTAACACATTTCAGCACTTTTAGCTATTTTTTACGCTATTTTTAGCAACAAAAAAAAAATCTGTTAGCTTATTTATTTATTTATTTTTATAGTTTTTTCAATAATAAATTTTCAATAAAAAGTTAAATAAGTTATTTTGAAACAAACCTTTAACATATGATCTTAAATGAAAAAAATTACTAAAACAGTTGGCTTGGATTAATATTTTTTTGCTACACGTGACATGACATCATGAAACAATGTAGAGAGCTAGATGTTAATCTAGTTTTGAATGAGAAGCATACAAATGCATTGTTGCCTTATTCAGAGGGAAGGCTTCTACTACCGTTACGCACTCTTGGTGCGGTGGTCACTCCACAAGTATAAATGCTTGTGGGGTGTGGAGAATAAGGGCCAAGATTCAAGTCTCCAGGAAGGAGTTTTACACACATATACACTTTGATTATGTTAGAATAAATTTATATTCTATATTAAAAAAAAAAAAAAAAAAAAAAAAAAAAAAAAAGAAAGAAAGTAGAGAAGGCTTCTCGTATGGTTACTGGTTCTCTTTTATACTAACCTCAAACTCAATTACCAAAAATAAAACCCTAACACTTTCCGATTCCTTCCCAAACATGCTCACTCGGTGGTCTCAAGCCCTAGCTTTTAATTAAAGGGGGGTCACTCGAAAAACCGTAGTAATACCATTATAGTAAACTACTTTCACAAATATCATTATTTGGTACTCAATCATTTTCCTCACCCCCAAGCTAAATTATAAAATTGAAATAAATAAATAAATAAAAGACGAAGGAAGCAAGAAAGAAAGAAAGAAAAATGTGACCACTGACCAGAGTCTAGAGCATATATACCTTCATAATTACATTGCTTAAGCATTGTTTCCAACTGGTGGAGAATTTCCTGATTACCATCCACAACCAAAACCCTCATTCCAGATGGAAACTCACGAGAAGTATTACCACTGTTCTTCAATGCCGATTTCATTTTCCTATCTCCCATCTCTCAACAACGAATTGAATCTAAAAGCTGACTCAAGAAGAAAAAATTGTAGTGGATGGGACAACCTTATTATCGGAGTAACATTTATATATAGAACGTCGTCTTAGCTAGATTAATAGAGAAAAATTTTCGAATCAGTACTTAGATATGCCATATCCTTTTTAAAAAATTACATTACCTACTACTACCATGCAGATACGTGTTTTGGCTTCTAGTCCTAGAAGTTGATCGCTTTCCACATTTGACAATTTTTTTTTTTTTTGGAGAAACCACATTTGACAACTTGTATTGTTGACTAAAGTGGACATTACTTTAGTAGAAAACAAAAAAAGGTAAGTCGTAAGACTATAAAAAATGTTTCAATTTCGATAGAAATTAAATTTTAAATAGGAATCACACGTGCCCCAAGCCATGTTATTGGTTTCCCCCTCCTATATCTTGATCGTTGTACTGGGTTTGGGACAAACACATCCCAACACAAGGGTTGGGGTACGTGCTATTCCTATTCAAAGGAGTAGAAACCAATGACATGGCTTGGGGTACGTGCGATTCCTATTCAAAATTTAATTTCTACCGAAATTGAAACATTTTTTATATTCTTACTAATTACCTTTTTTTTTTAACTTTTTTTTTTTTTCTTTTTTTTTTCTATGCGCTTACAGAGGTCCCGCAAAAGAAGGAAAATGGGTCAAACGCAATGTAATTATGAAGGTAAATATGCTCTGGACTCTGGGCACATTTTTCTTTCTTTCTTTCTTGTTTCCTTCGTCTTTTATTTATTTATTTTTATTTTTATAATTTAGCTTGGGGGTGAGGAAAATGAATGAATACCAAATATTGATATTTGTGAAAATAGTTTACTATAATGGTATTACTATGGTTTTTCCACGTGGTGGTGTTATATGTGGTGGTGTTATATTGGCAGAGAGGTTGTTAGTTTGCTGAAAGAGTAGGGTATTGAGAAGAGGGTATTCACCATTACTTTAGATAATATTTCATATAATGATACTTTGGTGAGTCATTTAAAGAGACACCCTTATTTTGGACCTTGCTTACCTTATGATAGTGAGTTCTTTCACGTGCGTTATGGTGCACACATATTAAACTTTATCGTACAAGATGGATTAAAAGTCATAAATGAGGTTGTGTATAATTTACGTGAAAGTGTTAAATATGTGAGAGGTTCGGATCATAGGAAGTTGAGGTTTGCTCAATGTCTTTTAGAGCTTCCTTTTTTGACAAGTAAGAAAGTATGCCAAGATGTCCCAACAAGATGGAACTCAACATACTTGATGATTGAGACTTGTCTTAAGTATCGAGATGCATTTTCTCACTTGAATAGGATTGATAAGTACTTTCTCAATTACCCTTCAGAGGAGGAATGGGAAAGGGCGGAGAAGATAGCAAGGGTTTTGGAACCATTTTATGATATCACCAAGCTTTTCTCTGGGACAAACTACCCCACAGCCAACTTGTATTTCCATTGTGTTTGGAAGATTCAGTTGCGTATTACGGAACAGTTGGAAGATGATGATGCGATAATTAGAGCAGTGGAAAAAGAAATGAAAGAAAAGTTTGATAAATACCGGGAGTATTACAGTCATGTGCTATTATTTGCTGTCATTTTGGATCCTAGATACAAGTTGCAATGTGTAGAATTTTTTTATAGCAAGTTGTATAAGCAGGAAACAATATCTATGGCAACGAATCTTCGTGATACATTGTATGGCATCTTTGAGGAATATAAGAATTCTACTAGTGATATCTGCAATATGGTTGAAGTAGCATCCAGTAGTGGTGGCGTGCATGGTCATTATGATAGGCATGATGATTACTCTGGTTTTAAGACATATAGGAGTCAACTTATTGGTTCAGATTCAAGCAAGTCACAATTGGATTTATACTTGGAAGAGGCTCGACTTGACCATAGGTTGCATGAGGATTTGAATGTTATGGGGTATTGGAAGTCTCACAGTAATCGTTTCCCAGAACTTTCCTTGATGGCACGTGATATTTTGAGCATTCCCATTACTATTGTTGCCTCAGAGTCTGCATTCAGTATTGGTGGCCGCATTCTTGGTAAGTTTCGCAGTTCTCTTTTGCCACAAACTACAGAAGCTTTGTTATGTGCTTGTGATTGGCTATATGGAGTACCAGGTATATCATATTTTTTTATCACTTATGTACTCACAATATTCATTAATTTGTATTTGATGTACTAATAAATGTTTTGCTTTTCTTTTTCAGCTGTATATGATTTTGAGGAAGAAAGCCTTGTGGAGGATTTTGGCAACTTGTGCCTATCTCAATCTAGTTCATATGTTGATGAGGATTAGGTGAAAGGAAGCTTTAAAGTTAGGTTTTTGTTGCTTATTAAGTGCTACATTGTTGGATAGGTTATTTTTCATCTTCTTTTTTAATGTACTGGGTTTTAAGATTTTACTTTTGGTTGTTGGTGGTGTTAAATTTTAATTGGATCGGCAGCTGGTGCGATCTCCAGTACTGCAAGAGGATACTGGTTGAGAAAGAAGAAGATGATTAACCTTAGAGGAGGTAGACTTTATTTTTACCTTTTTGAATAAATAAGATCCTTGTTTTATTTTAATGGGTGACCTTTTTAATAGCAAATAGATGTTGGTTTCTGATTGGAAGTGTTGAGTCCAAATCTTCATGGCTCCCACTTAGCTGCCCTATTGAGAAAATGCCACATCAAATTTTTTTTATTAGAAGGAAATATTATACTTATAGATTATTCATCATAAAAATTACAAAGTGGATTCCTACACGGTGGATTATGGGTTCCACATTGTTGGAGATGAGCTTGAAAGCTCTTTACAAAGTATATTAAGTGAGGTATGTGTTTATCATTATAGATCGCCTCCAAATATTTCTAAGCAGGCTTCAAATTATTGTGTACGAAAGAAAACCCTGTATTGTATCAATCAGGTGGTCCTAATTGTCTTTGATTTGATGGCATATATATCATTAATCATATTAAAACAACCATCCAAGGGAAATTGGAGGGAAAAAATGTACGAACTAAATTACAATTGTCACCATATATGTTGTTATATTTTTAATCACAGTGGTCCATTGAAGCAGTAACACATATGTATAATAACTTTATTTTCCTTCAAACATGTAAGGAAAAGAATTTCGAAACATTAATTTCAATAGAAATCTTAAGCATATCATAAATAAATAAAAAATTAGAGTGTCATAGATTTTCTTAACAAAATCAATGCACCTACTCAAAAAAAAAAAAAAAAAAAAAAAAGAGATACAATGTGCTTGTACTTGGTCATTTTTTTTGGGTTTTTGGGGTATTTTTTTCATTTTTAGGTTTTGGGGGGTATTTGGTAATTTTTTGGATTTTGGGGGTATTTTGGTCATTTTTCGGGTTTTGGGGGTATTTTGGTCATTTTTTGGGTTTCGGGTGTATTTTGGTCATTTTTTGGATTTCAAGGGTATTTTGGTCGTTTTTTGGGTTTCGATGGGCATTTTGGTCTTTTTGGGGTTTCAGGGGATATTTTGGTCATTTTTTTGGGTTTTGGGGGTATTTTGGTCTTTTTTAGGCTTTGAGGGTATTTTGGTCATTTTTGAAGATTTTAGAGTACTTTGGTTATTTTCACTTTAGTGGCATTTTGGTAACTTTGATAATTGGATAACTAGATGGGTTAGGGTTTACCCATAATAATTGGGTTAGGTTGGATTTGGATTAGAAGCAATTAATTAAATGAGTTTTAATGGGTTTTATATACCCAACCCAATTATGCCCACCCCAAACCCACCCATTTGCCACCCTTAAGGTAAGCATGCAGCTTGTCTTGTTCAATTTACTATGCCCCATTCTTTTGCCTTTTATTACTATGATATTTAAATTTCGATTTTGTAAATTTACAGCATATATGATATTATGTTTTAAGAGGGGTTAAGCTTACTATAGCCTATGTCTAACATGCATCCCGATATTTGTTATGTTATAGTCATGTCCAATGATGGGGACAATAGCACTGACATGGATAGCATGGACAAAATTGACCTCTGCCCTTTTCAGGCAAAATAAATAGTATTTTACCTCATTTTCCAAATTAATTAGGAAAGTACCCCTCTTTTGAAACTCAACTTTCTCAAAATTGAGTTAAAATAAAATTTGGAGCCCTATAGTGGCGTTTTAAGAAACCTATAGTAACGTTTTTATGACCTATAATGGCGTTTTGTAACTTGATCTCCATGAAGTCAAGTTACATGCAATTTTTTTACCTATAACTCGATTTCATAGAGCTTAAGTTAAAAAAAAAACGCTACTATAGGTCCTTAAAAACATCACTGTAGGACTTAACTCGATTTTGAAAAAGTCGAGTTTCAAAAGATGGACATTTCCCTAATTAATTTACGAAAGGGAGTAGAATGCTATTTATTTTGTCCGAAAAGGCAGAAGCCAATTTTGTCTTGGATAGCATATTAAAACATGGTTCTTGTTATTATTCGGTGAAGCCAATTCTAAAGGAAGAACTCGAAAAGATGTGGATTCATGCGTTCAAGCAGAGACTAAGAAGGCGTTATGAAGCGCCGCGGGAAACGAATAAAGATAAAAAAGAACGTATGGTTTGGACACCGGAAATGAAAGGAATATTTCACGAATGTTATCTAGAACTAGACACGAGAGGTGGTATGAATCATTTCCCTAATCTTAAGCTTCATTAATTTCTTATCGTCACACTCATTTTTAGGCTAATTAATATTAAGCACTTTGTAGTTTGTAGTAGAGGGGTATATCCAACCATCAACCTGCAGACTCAACCCAACTCAACCTGATCTCTTGAATTGTCTTTTTTTTTTTTTTTTTGATGAGTTGGATTGGCAAAAATTTTAATCCAATTAATCATACCCAAACCCATGCTATTTAATAATTTAAAAAAATTAAATTAAATATTGCTAGTACAGGGTAAACTAAGAATTTTCCTTTATGAGTTTTATTTAATTTAGATTTAAGACTTATCTTAAGTTTGTTAACTTGACTTATTCTGGTATTTGGCCAACAGTGCACATTTGATCTATTTTGAGTGTTTGCATGTAGTCATATAGTCATATAGTCATTTGATCTATTTAAGTTTGTTTTGTGTCTCTCATATAGTCATATATATATTTTTTCTAACTTTTTTCTCAATTCATAAGGAGAAGCCGTATTGAACACGATATACACTTATGGTGCAACGCTCAAATTGATAGTTCTTAGTCTTACTACCTTCATTTCATTTCAAGTTCTTTCCCTTCGTCATTAACATAACAGTCAATTTGAGTGGGTAAGGCTTGAACGTTTCGTACAACACAGTCGGGTATGCGTTGCTGACGCCTACGAAAGGGGCTCCAGCTACTACCTCCGACCGACGCCCTGCCCGGAGTGTAATATAATTATAAAAGTCCCCATTTTCGTTTCTAAAAAAAAAAAAAAAAAAAAAAACATAGCAGTCAATTCCTTTGACTTTTCAAACAACACTCAATTAAGTCCTTATTGCATCAACATATCTTTGGCATAAAAAGACGCGCGCGTTCTCCACCGTAAAATTTGTGCCAAGTCCCTAATTGGTAACTTTGATACCAGTTTGTTTTTTAAGAAGAGAATTAAAAAGTAAACAAGGTCATTGCTACTGTTTGACTAGTCATATAGGCCAAACACAACTGAGGTAGGGCATTTAGATTAGTTTGTTCCCTCTACAAAGAGATTTAAAAAAAATGAAGACAAAGAGATAAACATAAGGAGTTATTAGGGGAGAGGGGGAGAGAGAGAGAGAGACAACATTTAAATAAATAAAAAATTTAACTCACATTATTTGTGGTCTTCCACAATAATTGCAATTCAATTTTCCCATGTTATGTCAAGCCACTTTTTAAGTTCAGGTTAAATTCATCTTTTTCATGACATGTAAATTCAAACTTTCCGGTAAACTTAAAATAAAATAAAATACCTATGTCCTATTTTTCATGGAATTAAATTCCTAATGTCTCAATCCCTTCACTAATTTTTTTCCCTTCAATATATTGGCTCTTGCATTGTTTCGAACCCTTGGTCTTTTACAATAATCTCAAATTTTAAATGATTATAATAATAGAAAATGAAAATTTTATTCTATATAATTTTTAAAATCAATCAAAGAAGTAAGGACTAGATAACTTTTCAAGTATATTGATATACTTTTAATGATGCACCATTGAACACGACGCCTTCAAATCATCTATATTTGTCAACACAACAGCAACGAGCTCTAGCAGCAGGGAGCATTAGCTTGGGACCTAACATTGAAACTCAAAACTTTCAGAATATACCGTCAATGTCCAATATTAATACTTCTCTTGCGAGTCCCTCTCAAGATTGCGATATCATCTTGGAAGATGTTCTTGATTTTGGAGATTATAGTTCAGTGTGGAATGGGGAGTTTCTAAGTAGAGGAGAATAAAGTAAAATTAGCTAGAAATAAGACAAATTTATAAGGAATGTATTGTTGAAAGTTCTTAATTAGTGTGGATTTACCTTTTTTTTTTTTTTTTTTTGCTGAATAAGATTTACTGTTCTTTTCCATGTCTTTTGGTACAAGTTATAAAAATTCCTACGGTCTAAAATAATGAGAATTAAATAAAATATGCAGCTAAACGCTGGATTGCCTGAATCCAAACTCTGCCTCTGATTACTCATCCCAAGGATAATGCTTCTGTGAAGCATTCACAATAGATGTTCTATAAAAATTGTCATTTTAACACACCAAAAGTCTACTTTATTATTTTACCACATCATTTTACAACATCTTATTTATCAAATGTTTTATCATTCAATTCTATATATTAAATTAATATTTACTACACGTTAAAATAATATATTAACTCTTCCCACCATCATCATCATCATCAAATTACACAACAACAATAGTGGCAGAGAAACGAAAAAATAAATGAAAGAGAGAGAAGAGAGAAAGTCAAAAAGAATGAGAGAGAAATAAATAAAAAAACTTTTTTTTTTTTAGCATTCTTGTCTGTACCGTTCCAAAATAGAACGGTACTGTTCAGACAAAAATTATGAGATTTGAAACATCTCATAAAGGGGGTTTTTTGGTGTGCCAAATATTTGGAGATGGGACCGACGAACCTATCCATAGACGAAGGTAAAGATTAATGACGAACTTGACCAGAATCCAGGAAAGAGCTCAGCCAATGCCTGTGTCACTGACGAGGACAGCTGGATCATTCAATACCACCAATAACTCTCAGGACGGTTTCGGAGCCAAATGTACAGACCGTTTGAGGCTCATTAAAACCCCTTCAATGCACCAGGAGGCGTTACCCAAAAGGAGACATTTACACTCCAACGGTTGGAACCCAGGATAGGATATATACGCCTTCCTCACTGTCACGAAAAGGTAGGCAAAGAGACAATATACTTTCTTGATTATTCCATACTTATCCCTTAAGCTTGTTCTGACTTTGGCATCGAAGGTGTTGTGGCAGGCACCACACCGGTGATCAATAGCACTTGAAGGGATTTCATTGAACGCACATGTACAAGAAACGGAGGTCGAATCAATCTGAGTTTTCATCACTCAACTGACGAACTTATGCTTCATCATTTGGCATTTGGCACATTTGGTATATCTACTGTGAATGCTCTTATGTTCTCTTTGAGTGTGTGTGAGTAACGTGTGTAAACTAGTAACTATATGACATAAATGAAGTGTACTTTTCATAGCTAGTATCATGTTTTACTAGTATTTAATGATATATATATATATTTATTTATTTATCTCAAAAGCTCGGGACTGAAACTCGTTGTAGATGGTCTAGGCCCATCTGACCTTCATAGTTGCTTTGTTGTGTACTTAAAAGCTTTACATATTTTTCAACACACACAAGCATGTGTGGTTTTCTGGAAGCACTTCCCTTCCATTTACCCTTACATTTTACAAACCAAAAACCTCTTTACACCAACACTTACTAGTTTGTGTGATGAAAACTGAATTGACAAACTTGATTGTGATAATGTAAAGGTGTTTGTGAAATTTTGAAGTTGTTTTTTAAAGTTACTGTGGGGATAAATGAGTAGAGGAGGAGTATTGGGACATGGGCCATGCCCGAGGATGTAAGGGAGCCCGAGGATAGTCAAACAATAAGATAAATGTGTGGGACAATGGGTCGAGGACAAGGACAAGTAACAACAAATGAATTGTGTCTCCTAAGGATCCAAACTTCCTCGGGAAGCATTGTGGAAGGTTGGAGCCCGGTCGCCTAGAGAATACTGTGCAAAAGGCTACCATACTTCTAAGGATAAGTTTCAAGTAAATGAGTCCACAGTAAACCAAAAAATATCTTAGAAGAATGCTGCTAGTCTGCTACCACCACATCAAATATTCTGGACCTAACCAATTAACCACATTTATGTGGAAATGACCCTTAAGCAAGGATATCTCAGTTCACAGCTACTCACAAAGCTTCCAGGGGGTTTCTGATGGGACAAGTATCCAAAAGATTGCCTACATGATCAACAAGTGGAAGGTTGGGATTGAAAAAAATAGGACTATATAAGGAAATGGCCCTCATGAAAAATGGGGTAGGGAATCTGGGAAGGAAAGGAGAAAAAGAGAAGAACACCTTGTATTTAGATAAACTTGAGTGAATATAAGAACACTTCATCCTTGGACTTGATTGAGGAGTGTTATTCCCTTCAAATTGTGTTTTCTTATCTTTCTGGCACGAATCCAATCTATTGTTGCCCCATACTTGATTCCCTGAGTCTTTACCATTAAAATCCACTTTCCAACAAATATATTATTTTAAGGCCACCATCCATTTCTAGTGGGTTGAGGGTCTAATTTTAGTCCTTACAATTGACACCGTCTATGGAAAAACAGGGAAACACTTGTAGTCTCGTTCAATCATGGTGGGTTCAGAACCAAATCAAGAAGAATTTGTGGGATCTCAACATCAAGACCATTTTCTTAACTTAAAACGGAGGAGAGGTTGATCTTTAATTCTTCTCGTTCAGTGGCTTCTCCTCCTGCTGTAAATACTATAAATGTATAATTTCCCATGGGCTTGGGCCAATGGGTAGAAAGATGGTCAGCTTAATGGGCATGATGCATTTGTTTGTAGATAGTCATGTGATATGGACTATGTTAACTGCAAGTGACTATGGGTATTAGGCTTTAAGCCTAGTGTATAATATGCTAAAAAATTTATGCCACAAAATATGGTAGTTGCCATCTTCATCCATTAGAGAAGAATTAAAGAAAACTACCTTAAAGCTTACGACTTGTAAATTTACACAAATCTAAATGGGAATTGAAGGAGAAAGTTAGAAAGAAAACCAGAAGTCTATAAGTGTGACGCTAGAACAATCTTTTTACTCGGTTCTTTCTCTCTAGATGATGTTAGCATTTGCAACATAATCAAAATCCAATAAAATTAATCCAATAAAATCCAATAAAATTAATGAAAATCCCTCATAGGCAAACCACAAGGGAGATAAGTGTTATAAAATAAATCACGTGATAGTTCCATATTTTAAGGGTATCACAAATGGTGGTATATGCAATTTAACCTTAATTTAAAAATCATTAAGAAAAAAAATAAAAATAAAAGGCAAGTTACATATACCCCCATGTAGTATACCCTTAAAACTTGGAGCTACCAAGTGTTTTGTTGCAACACATGCCACCCCTGTAGTTTGCTTTATGAGACATTTACCTCATTCGTAATTTGTTTAATGTGACATTTTTGTTAAATTTAATGGAATTCGATGATGTGACGAAAGTAAAAAAAAAAAATCCATCGGGAAAACCACGCCATTGTGAAATAATCAAAGAAAACGGCTGTTTTACATTACAATTTACACTTTGCAAACATACACAAACACAAAGGGAAAAAAATTAAAGGGAGAATAAAAAATGTGAGAGCATAACAATATTTTTTTCTACAATCATTTCTCTATATGAGATGTTGGCACTTGATACATCATGAAAAATTTCACTAAAGTTAATATAAATGCTCGCATAAAACAAACCACAAAAAAGTTAAGTATCACAAACTAAACTAGAAGATAAATTCCATGTTTAAAAGATATACAAAAAAAAAAAAAAAAAAAAAAAAAAAAAAAAAAAATTTTGATTTAGAAACACTTAGAGCCCGTTTGATAGAATAATTTGAGTAATGTTGTTTGGGTTTTTTTTATATATGTGTGAGTAAAAAAGCATATTAATTTATGTGTAAAGTTATTTAAAATGTGTGTTAGAACCACACCACCAAACAGAACCTTATTTTTATCAATGGGATATTGGATGCTTAGATACTTTTTTTTAGTATCTGACACATTAGGCCCAATTACTGGGCCACATTCTTACCCAAGCTCACAACACATAGCCCATTCCTACGGTCACACAACCCTCAAAAACAAGCAAAACCCAAAAAACCCAACCGATCGGCACTTTTTAAAATCCAACCAGAACGTAATAAACGTCGCAACCAAACACCACCCATTACACCACCGAAACCCTAATATCCACATATATAAACCTCACAACCAAAACCACACCCCCAATCCCCACACAGAGCGAGAGAGCGCGAGAGAGAGAGAAAAATGCAGATCTTCGTGAAAACCCTAACCGGGAAGACCATCACTCTCGAGGTCGAGTCCAGCGACACCATCGACAATGTCAAGGCCAAGATCCAAGACAAGGAAGGTAAAAGCTCTCGCTACGATAATCGCTTTTTCGCTTTTTCATTCATTTCCTAAATTTGAATCGGACGGTTCTGGTGCTATTTTCTTCGTCGTTTGGGATTTGAACGGCTGTGATTTTGAAATTTGTTGTCTTCTCTTCTCAGGTATCCCACCGGACCAGCAGAGGTTGATCTTCGCCGGGAAGCAGCTCGAGGATGGCCGTACTCTCGCCGATTACAACATCCAGAAAGGTTAGTTAGTTCTTCCTGTTTGGTTGCCGAGAAAATGGGAAAGAAAGAATTGTGTAGACTTTTTTCTTTGTGTATATTTCATTTCTACGGTGTGTGATTTGATTGATTGGGATTTGGAGGCTCTGTTTTGTTGGAGATGAAATTTGAACATTCCAATAGGTGTAGATTCAAGTTATAGATTGTGAAATATGGTATTTCATTGCTGTTTAGTTCATAATTTAACATGACCTAATGAACATGAGCACAAACACTAATCGATGTTTTTGTTTGGATGCTGGGAAAATGTGTAAAACGATTTAAGCCATTGTTTAGTTAAATGGCTGAAGCCTATGGCTAATTGGGCGTGTTCCTCTCCCATAACAATTGGTTGAAGGGTCAGGTAGTGGGCTCAAGATCCGTTGGGTGCGTGTGTATAATTTGATAGATTAATCATTGCCAGTCCACTTGTAAAGAAACATGAGGTTTCGCATTAAAACAATTTAAGCCAAATTGTATTTGTGTTCTCCTAGTTCTGCGAGAGCTAAGTCTTTGTTTGGTTAAATGGCTGGAAGGGCTACATGAGCTCAAATTAATTTAAGGTATAGGTTGATAGTTTGCCAATGAACTATATCTCATCGGGTTTTGGCATTCTCCCTTAACAAATGGCTGAAGGGTCAGTTAGTGGGTTTAAGACCCTTTGGGTGTGTGTGTGCATAATTTGATAGATTGATCATTGCCCTCTGGGTTTTAAAGAAACATGAGGTTTCACGTTATTTTTCAAAAGAATTGTTAAAATCTATAACTTTTTTAGCTTCTAAGAAATATTGTTACTGAATTAAATCCCCTGTCATCTGAATTCTATTTGCATATTTTGTTTTGTGGTTGATTTTAAAATCTTGTGTTTTAGACTTATTTATTGCTTGATTTGAATGTAAACTCTCTTGTGCAGAGTCAACTCTTCATCTTGTTCTGAGGCTCCGTGGTGGTATTATTGAACCATCTTTGATGCAATTGGCTAGGAAATACAACCAAGATAAGATGATCTGCCGCAAGTAAGATAGTTATTTGTAGTTATTTTAATGCAAGTTTGATTGAGCTTTGCTTTTGCTTATCAAAACTGTTATATTTTATTTTTGGTATTCATTTCTAACATTTAAACTTGTCATGGTTGTTAATGGACTTTATGATCAAATAATTTTGATGTTCTCTTGACTTAGACAAAGCTATTTCTCATCTTGAAAAATAAAGTAATGTGTTTTAGATATACGACTTACTTTTTGAATTATTTTTTTATTTGAAATGATTCATTAATAAATCCATCTTCATTATTAAATTTATATAATAATTTTGAGATCCCAAGTTGCCTCATAACAAGGAGTTTTTTTGTAATTGATGGTAGCTCATCTTTGGCTCTGAATCAAAATGTTTGTTGACAATTTATGTCAATCAATTTTGCTCATTTATCTTTGAAATTTTTGGTGGTTACCAAAACATGTATCTTTGAAATTTTTGGTGGTTATTAAAACATGTATCTTTTAAATTTTTTCCTGATTTTCCTAATCCTAATTATTCAATAGAAGAATCATAGGCTTAATTCCCAACGATTTTGTGTGATGTACAGATGTTATGCACGCCTGCACCCACGTGCTGTCAACTGCAGGAAGAAGAAGTGTGGACACAGCAACCAGGTATATCAATTTTTTTTGTTATATCCTTTTAGGTTGATTATTTTCAGTAGCTATTTCTCTAGAGTTATTTCTGCTTGCTTCCCCCATATTTTCTTGTGGTAAAATGAAAAAAAAATGTTTGCTTGTTACTCGCAGCTGAGGCCAAAGAAGAAGATCAAGTAGAGTGCTGATCTTGAGGAAGAAGTGCTATCCATTGTTGTGGGTCATTTAATGTTTCTGAACCATGGTAGCATTAAACAGTTTGCTAGTAGACAAGAAATTTGACATGTAGCTTTGAACTCAATACCTTGGTAGATGTTGAAACGTTACTTTGTTTTAATATGTTTTGCACCTTGTTTGGCTATTGGATATGCATTTATGTTGAGCTCTTCATTTTTGATATGTTGAAATCAAAGCTGGTACTTTGTTTGGTTACAGGTGCGCTTCTGTTTTGTGTCTTCTTATGATTGGAAATATGTATGGGCTCGAGATCTTTGATTTTGAGGCAAAATAAGTATCGCTCTTGACCTGGAATTCTGTTGAAAAAATATTCACTTTCCAAGTAGTTTTTAGTCATAATTTCATGCGTGCTCTCAACAATCACACTTCTAAATGACCAGTCCCTCGTTTTATTCTCTCTGGAGCTCGCATCTTCGCTTACCCCTAAGTTATTGTTTTACTCCTTTTTCATCTTGTCATGCCCAGAGGCTAGTTTTATCTTTTTTGTTTTTCTAAACTCACTTATGAACGTAAAATTTAAATGTTAACAAATCTGACCAAATGGAGATCTTGAATTGATTCAACTTAGGATTTTGCAATGATGTTGGATTGGTTCACTTTCTTCTCCGTTTCTACAGCTTAGGGTCCATAGCTAGAAGTACCGCAATTCTAGCTAGAATAGAAGAAGCTTCTTCTGCGACATTCTTGGGTACAGCAAAATCACAAGTTCACGCCCCTTCCTGATTCATCTTTCATGTCCTTAAATTTGGTTGCGCCCTGTCATTTTTGAAACTCATCCGTCTTCCTTGAATCATTGTCTCCCTTACAGCCAGCTACTTAAATCTTTTTTCTACAATCAGTGTTGGAGCTGCCTCCCTTACAGCCAGCTACTTAAATCATTTTTCTACGATCAGTGTTGGAGCTAACATTGCCAGCAAAAATATTTTTTTGGGTCTGTCTAGCCCTTGCCACAAATCCAATTCCATTTTGCCCTTCTCTCTCTCCTTTACCAGGCTTCCATTGCTTTGCTTTTTCTGTTTTGGGAGTCTTGTGACCACTATTTTGTTTACCATGACTTCTTTTTCTGTTTTTGATAGATTGGTTCTCATGACTTGGTTCTTTGTCAATGCTTCTTTGTACCTGCCAACAGGGGTAATGAAGAATCTAATTTCTATGAAACCGTAGGGTCCACAGGGGTAATGAAAGTATGAAACTGTCCCAACATTATCATGGCATCTTTCTCTGTTGAAGTTTCCCTATCAAACTGTTCTAGCCAACTTGATATCCAAGAGTTCTCAGAGCATTAGTATCAAGAAATGCTACTCTATCTCATTTTATCATTTCAAAAAACTACTTTATCAATTATATCATACCATTTTACAACACACCCAACATCTCAAAATTCTATTTTACCATACTATACATTAAAATAATATATCTACGTAATAAAACATTTTTTTTTCTTTTTTTTTCTTTCCAATTTTCTCCTCCACCTTCCCTCAACTTCTATCATTGCACCTCCACTGCTCAGCGCCTCCACCATGCCACCACTGCCCACCAAAATCCCACCGGAACAAAAACTCATACTTAATAAATAAATAAAATAAAAAAAAAACACCCATCGGAAAGGCAGAACCTAGAAGAACCAATCATCGTGCAGTAACTCACGCCGATCTCCACCAAACCCATCACCGTGACCCACATCGATCTCGCCACGACCTCGCAGGACACAAACATTGGCAGTCTCCAATGACCAATAACCCACTTTAGCCATGACCCAAACACCAGATCCAACCACGATTATGACCCAAACACTGGATCCAATCATGACCCACAACCCACTTCAGCCATACCCACCTCTTCCTCTAAGCATCGGTCACCAAAAAAAAAAAAAAAAAGCAACAACAGAACCCTCCGGATCGCAACCCACCAGAAAAAATGAGCCACTGTGATGTGTAATGTTGATGTTGGGAGGAGGATGGTATTTAGGTCTGAAGAGATGAGAGAGCAAATGAGAAAACGAAAAGGAAGAGAGAGAAGAGAACAGAGAAAATGAGAGAGAGGAGAGAGAAAGTTCGCATCAGGTGAGATTTTTTTTTTAATTTTATAATCCTACTACAGTGCAATTCTACCTTTAGAATCGGTAGAATTGCACTGTAGTAGTATTGCAAAAAAATTTGCAATACTTGAGTTTAGCATTCCCTGATGTAGAGCACTTTGAGACTTGAAATGTCAAATTCTTCTTACATTTGGTATTAGCATTTCCCAATACTAATGTTCTTACATTCGTTCTTAACGCTATGTTTGAGCTCCACCAAATTGCTGTTGCAAATGAGTAATGAAGAATCAAATGATCAAGAGATTCATCCTACTGATTGCAGATAACAACAGTATATTTACATCTAACACTCATTAATTCAATTTTAACATAAAAAAACCCTATACCATATCTTCCACACAAAAACAATGATTTTTAATAAGGTAAAATCAGGCTAATTTTGTAAATGAACAATGAAAGAAACAGATCCTGATTGCAAATAACACAAGTTGATTAAACTTGATGTACTCTCTCCTCGCTCGTTCACTAGCCAAAAGGTAGGTGAGGATGCTTAAAATGGTGCTTTGGCAACTTGGGTCTATAGGTTACAAAAACTGATAATAAAAGGGAAAAGGCATAAAGCTGTGCTGATGTGACCGCAGATATTTATGTCTGATTTGCCTTGGTGTCCCTCACTGGCTCACTCAGAAGTCAGATCAAATTTACACAATTCTCTCTCTCTCTCTTCCTTTTTCATAATTTGAGAAGTCCATGTCTCCAAGAGCAGTCACAGAAAATTGGAAACTATGATGATCGTACTTTCAGTAAAGACGTCCCATTGTGGCATAATCAAAACAGGTAGGAATTTTTATTTTTTAAAAGAAAGCAAAAAAGAAAAAGAAAAAGAAAAATGCAGTGAATGCAATATTACTTTCAAAGTCTTAATTCAATGAGAACAACCACGTTCGTTCAAATTTTTTATCTATTTTACGAGAAGATATTTACTTTTTTTTATTTTATACATCTACTTTTATAAAACACTCACATCAGTTTATCTATTTTATATATTTATTTAATAAAATATTCATTTTTTATATTTTTATTATTTTCTCACTCATGGCCTTTCTCTTTCTCTCTCTCTCTCAAACCCAACCACCAACAAGTCGAAAACCAGATCTTTCAGACCCAAGCTTTGTGATTTTTTCGTTTCTCATTCTCATGGTTGATCGGAGTCGAAACCCAGACCCATTCAAGCAGAAACCCAAGGTTGATTGGAGTGAAGGTTGATCAGACCCATTCAAGCCAAAGTCGACGCCGACAAAGAGGACCAACAGAGAGTGACTGAGAAAAGAAGAGGTTGATCAAACCCATTGAAGCAGGTTGAAAAGAAGAGGCCGACGAAGAGGTTGATCAGACCCATTGAAGTAGAGAGTGAATAAGGAGTGAGAGAGAAGGAAAAAAGAAGCAGAGACAAGAGAGAGAAAAAATGAGAAAAACGGAAACCAACAAAGACAAGAGAGAGAAAAATTTAATAAAATAATTATAAACGAGGTACAGTAACCGTGTAAATATACACGATTAGAGCATTCACATAAGATCATCTAAAGTCTTCTAAAATAGAACTACAGTACAAATTTTACACATTTTGAGCAAAAAAACACCCACATCAGTGGATGTAAAAATGTGTAAAACCGTGTATATATTTCCATGAGCTACAGTATCCGTGTATATTTACACGGATACTGTAGCTCGTTTATAATTATTTTATTGATTTCTTCTCTCTCCTACGTCCGACTCTCATCTCAATTCTCTCTTTCTCATTTCATCACAGCTCTCTCTTTCTCTCATCTCAACTCTGCAAAACCGATCAACTTCTCCTTCTTCTTCAAAATCTCAAGCTTCGAAGACGAAGACGACGATAGCTTGGAGAAGATCTCGCGCGCCATAGACTGAGTTCGATTAGCGAGTTTGGGCAGCGAGTGAGTTGGGAACGCCAATCAGCCTCTCCGATCCAACAATCTGTTTGGAAATGGAGACGGTGACGGAGAATTGATCGAACATGGAAGGCGAGTGGGTCAGAGTTGTTGTGATTGTGATTGTGTCGTTGTTGTGATTATCGTTGTCGAAGATCGGTGAATCAGTGGCTGGATTTTGTTGTTGTGGAAGATCGGTGAATCATTGTTGTTGTGATTGTTGTTGTGGAAGATCGGTGAATCAGTGTTGTTGTCGTTGTTGTTGTGATTGTTGTTGTGGAAGATCGGTGAATCAGTGGCCGGATTTTGTTGAAGGGTTGCTGGCTAGGTGTGGGTGTGGATGGAGAAGACAAGGTGGTGAGTTTGTGCCAGAGAGGAAAGGGAAGGAAATAATAAAAAATGTAAAAAGAATGAATATTTTATGAAATAAATGTGTAGAATAGATAAACTAACGTGGGTGTTTTGTAAAAGTTGATGTGTAAAATAAAAAAAGTAGGTTTTTTCTTGCAAAACAGACAGAAAATTTGCACGAACTGATGTGGTTACTCTTACTGTAACTCGTGGAAATGTTTACACATTTTTACACCCTGTGATATGGGGTTTTTTTGCTCAAAATGTGTAAAATTTGTACTTTTTTCTATTTTAAAAGACTACACATGGACTGATGTGATGTGGTTACTCTAACATATTACATATGTAAGAGAAAGTAGCAATGTCCATTACTTTTTCAATAACAAGTCTAGAGGCGTACCAAAATTTATAACAAATTTCAGACATGTTTGACGTAACAGCTTGTTAACAATGGATAATAAGATAATGGGTTCAGCTCTCCTCCCATTTGAAACCTTCCTAAACTTTGCATTTTTTTTATTTTGATGAATGACACGTGGTAAAAAAGTAATAAAAAGTAATCTAACGATTAAAAATTGACCAACTCAACCCCTCTTTTTTTCTCAATTTGAAATCGTTAAGCCACAATACTAACTTGTATATCTAAATTTCAGTTTTTGTGACATGGTTTTCGTGTTGGATCTTGGAAGGTTTTTAATTTGTTGTCTCTTGATTCTAGATGAAAATAACGTGTGGCACAAAACTTTCAGTTTATAATTTATAAGTTATAATCGGTGCAAAATCAGTGATGAATGAACAGTATATAAAAGTGATGTTCTACATCTAAAAGATTGGTAATTTGACAACCTAAATTTCAGTTTTTCTGACATGGGTTTTGTGTTGGAACTTGTAACTTGGAAGGTTTTTAATTTGTTATATATGCCACTTGATTTTAGATGAAAATAACCGTGAGGGTGTGGCACAAAACTTTCAGCCATAACTTATTAGGAGAAGTTAACGATGCAACATTATTTTAGAAATTTTTTATGGTACAAAACTTTCAGCTCTAACAAACTGGTTTTTTTTTTTTTTAGCTTTTTATATTCTTTTTATAAAAGTAGGATTAAAACTTTTTTAAAACTATTCGTTAACAAATTTTTAAAGAACACTCATTAACAGGATTTTAACTTATAAATTATAATTAGTGCAAAATCAATAATGAATGAATTGTATATAAAAGTAATGTTTTAATCACAAATTCATAAACCGTAAAAAAAATTATGAGAAAATTTAGATGCTCATAAAAAATTTGACATTGATTGATGTGACAAGTTAATAATAAATAAAATAATAATATCAAACTCAAAATGAGAATCAATCCAAATTTATCAACCCAATTGGTGGAAAAAAGAAATATATATATATATATATTACCAAATTTTTTGTCTACTTATAGCATTAGAATTGGGGAATGCTAATGCCAAATCTAAAGAAAATTTAGCATTTTTATCCTCAAACCCATCTGCATCAGAGAATTGTATACAGCACTATTGCAAATTTTTTTGCAATACTGCCACAGTACAATTCTATACATAGAATTGTACTGTTCACAGTATTGTAAAAAAATAATAATATTTTATTATGCTTTTCTCCGCGAAGTCTTCTCTCTCTTCCTTCTCTGTTTCTCCGTTTGCCGCCACAGCCACCACCACCACCACCCACAACCTCAACCCCAACCACCATCAACCACCATAAATCAAAACCCACCCACCTGCCACCACCGTAAACCCCAACCCAAAATCAAGCCACCACTAGCCACCACCACCGCAAACCATACCCACCATCAACCAAAACCCACTCACCCACCTACCTTCCATCACCGTGAACCCCAACCCAAAATCAATCCGCCACCAACACCGTAACCCATACCCATCCACAACCCCAACCCAAAATCACTCCGATCAACCCACGAACCCAACCACAAAAATCAAACCCTAACCCAAAATCAATCCCCCACCAACACCGTAACCCATACCCATCCACAACCCCAACCCAAAATCACTTCGATCAACCCATAACCACCACCCAAAGCCACTCCGATCAACCCACAAACCCAACCACAAAAATCAAATCCCACCAAAATCAATCAAAACCCAACAAAATTAAAACTCACCGAAAAACGATCCACGATCCACCGCAGAGACCCACGATCCACCGCCTAGCCACACCCAGCACCAGAGAGACCCACAAACTTGAGAGGCAGTCAAGCATAGAGAAAGGGAAATGGAGGGGCAGAGAGAAAGTGACAGAGAGCATGGGAGAGAAAGTGAAAAAAATGAAGAAGTTCCAACAATTTGAAAAAATATAGCGAGAAAGTGACAGAAAGCATGGGAGAGAGAGTGAAAAAAAAGATGAAAAAAATGAAGAAGTTTCCAGCAATCTGAAAATATATAGCGGCTAGATATAAATAATAAAGAATGGTTAAAAAATAATATTTTAATAAAAATAGAGTTTTGGGATGTAAGAGAAATAGTAAAATGGTATGGTATAATGATAAAGTAGTGTTTTAGAATGATAAAATAGGATAGCATTAGCATTTTCCAATGCTAATGCTCTTATCATTACTCGAAAAGTAATTTACTAGTGTTGCTTTGAAAATAATTATTGAGCAGTAGTGGGTTGGTGGAACATGTATATAAATTGATCGGAATAGTTTCAGAGTCCAGTGTTCACGAGGTTAACCCGCAACCTGTCTCACATAATGGTTCAATTTCTTAATTGTACAGCCAGAGAACTTTGGGTACAAGCGTCAACAACACTACAAAAACATGTCACGAGCTGCTACAAGACAACCCTTCCTACTTTTCTCCTAGTCATAGTAATTATGTTTTCTTTACTACTCCAAGAAAGAATATGAATATCACGTTTTGTGTCGTAATTTTGCCACAATTTTAATACGGTAGGCTGCGTAGTAGACCCATAAATATAAGAGGTTTATGTGAAAGTAAGTCAAGTCTGACAACCTATTATATCCCATAGCCATCAATCAGGGGCGGCGCTACAACTAGCCTAAGGGGGGTTCATTTGAACCCTCTCACTGGGCCAAAAAATAAATATATTTTATATAATTTTTTATTTCTTATTTTGTTTTGACTCATAAATAAAAAATTTGAACACCTTAAATCCAAATTTTGTTTAAACCAGTTAAAATAAGTTAAAATATAATTATTTTAGTATTCATTTTATAATATTTTCATAATAATTTTACAATAAAAGTTAAGTTGTATATTGTAATTAGTTTTTATCTAAACTCATAACTAACCTAACTTTTTTACATACCTTTAACAACTTGCCATCTAGATTTTATTATGAAAGTGTTGCGTCAGTAGCATTATTATTAAAATTACTTTCTCATTAAACAAAATAAATAAATATTCTCTTCTCACTATTCCAAACTCTAACACTATTAACCATCTAGAAAAAAAATCCTAAAGCCCCACTGATAACCATGATTGTCAAAATCCTGATCTTAGATCTAAGAACCCTGAGATCTTACAATCTTATTCCATACAAACAATCCAAATCTGTGTAGAATTTTTTATGGGGTAAGCTTTGTGTGGGATCATGGTTATGGATGATGGAATGTAAGATTTTACGATCTTAGAATTCTTACAATCCTGCCTTGTAGAATCAATTTGGACCAGTGTAGTTTGTTCATATAACCTTTAAATAATAGACCAAACATCCATTTAAGTCATTATAACTATTTGTAATTATGCCACTCTATGGTGAGATTAGAATTGTCTAGCCTTATTGATCAAATTGTAATGGGTTTTGAACGGTTTGACATTTCTCATTATCTTAAGACAATTAAAACATTTGCAAAGTCTTTGTAATTTTGGAATTGGAATGAATTTTCCTTTTGTAGCCAATGATCAAATTTGTTAATTTGGGACTCTATGTAGTGGGGGCCAATAGATCCCATAGGTACTATTCACCTGGAAAAGGGCTGGGTCTATGGCTCAATACCCAGTCCGAGGATAAGAGCGTATCCGAGGACGACAAGCTAAGAAAGAAATGAAAACTGTACTATAGGAAGAGATAAAGAATATTTATGGATGACTTAACCGTGTCCGAGGATAATGACCATCTCGGAACCTCTGTCCGAGGTGGCAAGGAACCTTCCGAATCCCTTAATATAGCATATTAAAGGAACTTTGCGACAAGGGGATGGACAAATACCAGATAAAGGATAAGGATGAGGGGTAACAAATATCTGGAAATATTGCTACCTCCGCATTAAATGCTGCCCAGCTAACTCTCTGGCAGCATTAATGTGGAGATGATTCCTGAACAGTAAACAAGCAGCCTTACAACCAAGAGTAGAAGGTTCAAGGAGGTGCGGGATGGGACAGGGAAGCTCCCAACTCCTGACTCACACGTGGATAATAAAGATGGCACAAAAACCATGGTATATAAGAGAAAAATGAAGGAAAAGCCAAAGGGGGAGAAAAAAGAAAAGAGAGGTTGAAGAAATACAACAGTAGAAAGAAAGGAAGAACCTAAAACCATTAATCATACTATTATTGCACAACCGAGGACGTTTTTTGTATCTGTGCATGTGTAACTCTTTCCCTTTAACACTATCAACCAATATCTTTTTCGTAGATTCAGACTAGCTTTTTATCCCACTCTCTACAAATTTATTATTCGGGTTTTTTGGGCCTGAGTCCATTCCTATTTTTGGTTCAAGTCAAAACTGGTTCTTACAATGTATATTTTAGTTTTTTTTTTTTTGGGGGTGGGGGGGGGGAATATTTTAGGTGTTGGAGCTTGGAACTTGTAAGTTTGAAATTTTAAATTTGTTATTTATTCAGTATTGGTAATTTGGTACTAAGTAATTAGTACATTTTATGAGTAATTTGTGTCACATTTACTATTTTTCTTATGATTCTTTTGCATATATTATTATTACTAATGATGTTTCATTATGTTTTAGTATAATGAAAATTAGAATATTCCGATTCTTGATCCAATCCATGAAACTCTCTGACTAATCTTACGTAATCTAACTACCTTGCCAGTAGCTAATCAATTCAAATGGATGAAGTTTGAAGTTTAACTAATTATCTACTTGCATATTAGGATATATATATTTTAGATTGTATATAAATAGGAGTTTTTTTTTTTTAATAAATATACAAATAGGAGTTTTTTTTTTTAATTTTAAAAAAAGATATAAATAGGAGTTGGTTCTTATTTGTTAGGATTAGATTTTAAAGAAGTTATTTTATTTTTGGCTATTTATGTATTAGGGAAGCATTAATAGGTCTTGAGCAGAAAATTAACTAAAAAAGTATTTTTCTCACCTCAAATTGATTAACAGTAATTTCAAACCGGTTCACAACACAGCTAATCAAAATTTTTCATATAGAGTAATTGCGAAATTGACTAAAAAAAGTTTCAACCCAGTTGTAACACAACTAATCATGATTTGTCACGTAAAATGATTGGAAAATAAAAAAAAGTAATATTATAAACACAAATTATTTTATAATATTTTTATAAAATATTGATATGACCAACCTCTTATTTGTTTTCATTTAGATCAACTATTAATATCACTTTTTCATTAACCAATAATTATTTACCGTATTAACAATTTGTAATTTTTTTTTATAAAATAATTTATATATATATATATACTTTTTTAGTATTATTCTAGTAAAAAAACAAATACAATGTGGTCCCATAATTACTGTACTCCTGTCATAATCTCTATCTTTCCTTTATTTGTTTAATGTATACATTTTGTTCTATAAAAATCAGAGCTTTTAAGCAAAACCAAGCTTCATATTTCTGTGCCTGAATTTCTCTAGCTCCCTCCCCAACAATGGCTTCTCACCATTCCTTAAAGTTTGCTTCTCTTCTTTTCTCTTGTTCCTTCATTGCCCTCAACCTACATTGCATTCCTGTCTATGCACTTAACGTTGGTCTTCAATACTCTGATGCCTTAGTCTCCCTGGTTTGTTCTCATTCCTTAGAATCTCTCATACATAAAAAAAAAATAGTTTCATTTTCCTGAGCTTGCCTTTGTTCTTCATTTGTAGGATACAGGTTGCAGTAACAAATGCGAGTCAGAGTTCTGTAAAGGTAAACCTTTAATGGGTTCTCTCTCTCTCTTCAATATATAAATAGTGTTTTTTTTTTTGAGGAAGATTCAATAGATATAGTTGAGAATGAAAATTTTGATATGTGATGAAAATGAAAATTTGATAATATAATACAACAAAATAATTATACAAATACTTATAGCAAATCAGTTAAAAATAAAGACTTTGAGCAAAGGAAAAGAAATAGAATCAGAAGGAAAATTAAATGAAGATATTGATCATTTAGAATATTTATTTATATATAATTAATTAAAGTTTTTTTTTTTTTTTTTGGAGAATCGATTAAAGTTTAGTTTATTAGAGTATTTGTTAAGTTTTCAATAATGGACTAACTAAATTTTTTATTTTTTATTTTTGGAATGATAGTTGCTCCATTTTTAAGATATGGTAAGTACTGTGGACTCTTATACAGTGGATGCCCTGGGGAGCAGCCTTGTGATGGCCTCGACACTTGTTGTATGAAGCATGATGATTGTGTGGGAAATACAACAAGTAAGTTCTTCTACACTAGCAGGATTTTATGGTCTCGGACTCTCATATTTTGATTTACTTCAAAATCCTTGTCCAATAGTTACCAATAAATAGAAAGAATGTCTAGATTCTATATATGGTACAGTGTAGGATTGATAGCATAAAAAAGGGGTCAAATTACTAATTTTGGTCCTCTAATTATTGGATAAAGTTTAAGTTGGATCATCTGATCACTAAACTTTCAAATTTCATTTTTGATTTTTTTTTTTTTGGTTTAAATTTTAATGAAACTAAACAATGTTGCAAATAGGAGCACATGTTAAAAGGTTATTATGACAAGTATGTTAAAAGAGTATTATGAAAATATAAAAAATTCAAAAAATGAAGTCAATTTCAATTATTAGTTTTATTATATTTAAAATGTAGGAGACTTGATTATGAAATTGGCTAAATTTACATAATTAATAGTTCAGGGCCAAATTAAACTCTATCCATAGTTGGGACTTGGAAGAATTTTAGAAAAATGTTTATTTACTATTTGTTTCCCTAATCTTGTATCATATTTCAAAATAGTTTCTAACATTTTAAATGTATTATTTTAGTTCCTAACCTTTTGACGTTGTGTAAAAATAGCCCCTACCAATAAATGGTGATAGAAAAATCTAATGTATTTTGGAAAGATCTAACGTAGCTAATGTTGATTTTTTTTTTGAGAACAGCTAATGTTGATATTAAAATATTAATTTTGATGCCACACTAAATGCTACATGGCCCTTATTATTATTATTCTTTTACAGAAACTGAGTTAAACTAAACTCACATGTATCCCAAATGCATAGTCGTGAGTTTAACTCATTTATTTCTTTAAATTATAAATTTAAGGCTATCGTGGCATTCATTTGACATCCCACGTGACATCAAATTTAATATTTTAATATCACCATTAGGCAGTAGTCACGTCAGATTTTTTCTTCCTCTACTTAAGTCTTAATGGCAGAGATTATTTTGATACAATATCAAAAGATTAGAGACCAAATTGATATATTTGAAATGTTATGAACCATTTTGAAACATGAAGCAAAGGTTAAAAAACCAAAATGATAATTAAAAAAAAAAAAAAAACCATCTCATGATTTTCATCATCTTCCCTCAAATGATCCCTATTTATTGATTTTCATCTTCTTTCCAGAAATGATCCCTATCTATAATAAAGAGACAGTTGGGAGTTTGGTAGTCTCCTCTCAAGAGTCAATTGTAGTAGTTATTGACTTTGGAGGAAAAGGATGATATTGCTTCCATTTGTTTCATTTTTTTGAGTTGCCAAAAAAGTTTCACCCCACCTTGTTTTTATTAAACAAATCTGCTTTGAATATATATATATATATATATATATATATATATATATATATAGAAAAGAAAGGGAATGTGGGATGTTCAAATCTCAGACATGGATCTATCACATTCATTCATTTATTTTTTTTCCCATCTACAATGATGCATTTGACAATTAAAGAGATAACTATACAGGCTAAGAGGACCTTTCTGTATTATATATGTGTTCTGTGGGTATGAGAAAGGATTCATATTGTGGTTGTTGAATATCCATTAATAATTTAGTTGCAAGACATTTAGGTGCTTTTAATATGTGTACTGTGGGTATGAGAAAGGATTCATATTGTGGTTGTTGAATATCCATTAATAATTTAGTTGCAAGACATTTAGGTGCTTTTAATATGTGTACTGTGGGTATGAGAAAGGATTCATTGTAGTTGTTGAATATCCATTAATAATTTAGTTGTGAGATTTAGGTGCATTATTAAATTACAAATAGGTTTTGTAGTGTCGGTGGTGAGATATAGACATATAACAAGGGAAACAAATTGGCTAGGACTTCTTGTGAACCAATAGTCAGAAATGAATAAATAAATAAAGGAGGAGAAAGTGAGATAAGTATTCTTTATTTAGTGTGATAGATGGGAACATATGAGCAATGCTAAGGATACAAATTTTTTTTTTCTTCACAATTTATTGGGGTAACATCACTTTTATATGAATTCATAGTTTTGTTATACCCTATGTTGCACGGACACGGACACAGACACGATACGGACACGGACACGAGGATACGGCAATTTTTGAAAAATAAGGACACGACACGGTGGAGACACGGCGGTTAAATAATTAATTAAATTTTATATTTAGACATATTTTTTAATATTTTTAGACATAAAATACGTTTATGTCTAAAATTTAAATTATGTAAGAGCTATAAATAAGTAAATTAACACCTATAATAGTATAATAATACACATAAAATTTTTAGAGTACAGATCAAAAGTTTAAATAGGTTACATTCAAATTATAAAACTAAAAATAATAATCAAAATAATAATATAAATTATTTTCTTTTGGACCAATGGCGTATCAAAGACATCATGGCTGGCATATGGTACTCAATGGTTAAAGTAACTTTCACGTGGGATTGGCAGAAGACCCACAAAACAAAAAGGAGATATAGAAAAGTATTAGAAAAGTTAAAATGTACGAAACAGAGAAAGAAAACGTAAAAGAAGCAGAAGAAGAAGAAGAAGGCATCTGGGTGAGAGAGCAAAGAAAAAGAAAAAGAATAAGAAGCAGAAGAAGAAGAAGGAGAGAGGAGCAGCTCGCCGATCGGCTCGATCTTGCTCCGGCGAGCGACGGAGGGCAGCGGCAGCGGCAGCGGGCAGAGGTGAGAGGTCAGACATCTGTGATTTTTCTTTTTTTTTCCACTGCTGGCGTGTCGGAGCCGCGTCGGAGCCATTCGGAGCCGTGTCAAAGCCGTGTCGGAGAAGCGAAAAAAGAAAAGAAAAAGAAGACACTCGCCGGACACCGGAATCAGGCGAGTCGTACCCGTACCGGTGTCCGACACGTGTCCGACACCGACACGACGCCAAAAATGGCGTGTCCGTGCAACCTAGGTTATACCCGCCAATCGTATTGATTTTGTGCCAAGACTTATTGAGAGGGACATATTTATATATTTGTGCGATTGTGTCTATGCAATGTAAATTTGTACCTGCACCAAAAGTTCATAAGATGATGATAGATGATAAAATTGAATCATTTTAATTAGATTTTGACAGTGTTGTTGTCATGTGAATGAGTGAGTAGTGACAGAATTTAGGATTGAAACTGATAATGGTGATGGTGTTGTGGTGCAGGTGGATATCTAAGTCAAGAGTGCAGCCAAAACTTGATAAACTGTATGGCTGATGTCAAAAAATCAGGAAGCCCTACGTTTGCTGGGAACCAATGTGATGTTAATGAGACTATTGAAGTTATCACTGTAGTCATGCAAGCTGCTTTAGCTGCTGGAGGATTTATTCATGACCCTTAGAATGAATTTTCCTTACTGTGGAGAGAAGGAGCAACAGCTTCATTTAATTCTTTAATTTATTCATTTTTTTTTTTTTACATTCTTTTTCATGCACCAAATGGCTGCCTAGAAATCATATGGTTAAAAAAAATGAAGACTTCAAATTTTAGTTAGGGTCAGGTTGCTGTGCTGGAATGGAAATGTTTATATTTTGACGATTTTCTTTTGATACAAATTCCTGACATTCAGGTCTCGTGTAAAAGTGTACAAAACAGAAATAGTCCTTATGAAGCTCTTTAATGAAAGGCCACAAATATGATTTATAGTGTTCATTTTAGTGGTTATTCTAGAGATATCAGGGGTATTTTGGTTATTTTAGAAGTTTTATGGGTATTTTGCTTATTTTAGAGATTTTGAAATATTTTGGTCATTTTAGTGGTTTTTGAGCATAATTGGTGATTTTAGATGTATTAGGGATATTTTGGTTATTTTAGAGGTTCCATGGGTATTTTGGTCATTTTAGAGATTTTGAGGATATTTTGATCATTTTAGTAGTTTTTGAATATATATAGTGATTTTATAGAAATCGGGTTTGGGTAGGGTATAGATATCCATTTGGTAAATAAGCTGGGTAACAATTGGATATACGTACTAATTGGGTAAGGTCATCAGGTATCTATAGATAAATTAATTGAGTCAGGTATGGGTATACCCTACCCATATCCTACTCATGGTTATCCCTAAATTATTCATAGTATTACTTATAAGATTATCTGATATTCTGAATTTTTGCAAATGACATAATATGATATTCAATCTCACAAATATTCTTTTTGCAAATGATCTAGTATCAAGAATTAGTGTTTTTGATAAGAGAATATCTGGAATGTGAGTATTGAAAGGCCTTGTAGAGAAGGAAGCTTTAAGGCAAGAATTAAAGATGTAAAAATTAATGCATTCCATCTCATACATGCCAAAGTTAGATCATTGGATTATTTGATCCATCTGAGTTTACCATGCTCTATCAAATAATACTTAAAGTAGTACTTGCATGATCAAAGTTTTAAATTATATTATCTTGAAGCACTCAATCATACAACTAGGGTGATTTTTGGCATTACGAAACCCTAATCGGGACGGGTGCTGGTGGATTTATTGTTACAATTTCATCTTGTCCACATTTTATTCTGTGAGGTAGTTAACTTCTGGATTTTGAAATCTTATTATATATGCATTAAGTTTTTTGAACAAAGGAAATATTAAAATTTTAAACTTGAAACGTTTTAGTATTCTCTTAAATTAAGAGAATAATGGGTTCTGAATGACTTGACTTCTTCACAGTGGACATAAATAACTATTTATGTTATTTAATAGTTAAACCAAATATACTAATTCAGCTTGATGCTTTTCTCCAAAAAAAAAAAAAAAAAGTTCAGCTCTATGCTGGCAAAGCGTTTCAAATAAAGAAGTAAAGGAGGCACTTATTGGGGGGTGGGAGTAAAGAAGTAAAGAAGTTGAAAAATTGGCAGCGACAACCTAGAAGTTAGGAACCTGTCTTCTTCATAATAATTTTGTTACCTGAAGAAATAATAATTCCCAATAATGCATTGTTTAACCAAGATGTATATATATGGTATTAAGTTTTAGATAATTAGAGTACTAAAAAAAGTTTAAATAATTAAAAGCGTAGACCCAAAAAGGCCTAAGCCTTTTGGGTGACCCAATACCCGAAAGACCCAAGCTCAATTGGAATGTATTCAATTGTGTTATATAAATTACTAATTCTTTTCATTATTATTCAATGTGGGACTTTCTTCTCAAGTATGAAGAAGTCAAGTGTAGCCATTTTTCAAAATCGGTATTGCTATGGCAATGGAAAAAAGATTTCCGAAAGATGATTGTGGTTGTGGTGGGTCGGTTCTTGGACGCTGATTCACTGTGTATAGCTTCTCTGGTCCTGATTCATCCTCAGTTACAGCAACAAAGCGTGTCCATATGAAGGTTGATAATAAGGTTTCAACGCTTGAAGGTTGTTTCTGATTCTCAAGGCCTTCATTGTCAGCATATTTTGCTCTTAAGAGTTTCTATCTTGGAAGCATCAAACACATACCTCTTTGTTATTATATTCTCCTTTGTGACACCGAAATCAGGAACATAAGTCCTTTGGTGGGAAGAGTGTAGCCGCTTCAAACTGCGGAGACTCAATGTTATCATCTCCAAGTCCAAAGGTTGTAGCTGCCCAAATCTTGAGGAACACGAAGAATGATAACGCGTCTGCAATCTTATGCGACATGCAGGCTCCAATACCAATTGCACCGCACTCAAACACGTTGAGTTGGAAAATAAGGGACTAACTTGTTGAGTTCACCAGGAATTGGACTGTTGATAATTGATAACATTAGAAAGTTTGCACTTGTGTTTTCACGTGAGGAATCCCTTCATCGTTGCAATGTATGAAACGGTTCTCTTTCAAGCGTCCAGCTAGTGGGTAGTAACTATTTGGTTAAGACCTCCAAGAGAGAGTTCTTAAGGCGATTGGATATGTCATCGATGTTGAATTTGATGTCAGAATGATCTGGAGCATAGAAGAGGAGATAGTTGATCATTAAAGGAGAGTTTGTAATGGTTAAGGTGGTCAGGTGTTGGAGATTACTTCAATGTTCAATGTTGCCATAATGAAAACCAATTCAAACAACTAGGCTGCTTATTCTAAATGTTTGATTGTGTGTATGTGTGCATTTTTTTTCTTCTGTAACAATATGGAGCTTGCCGGCAGGGTAATGGGATTGAAATGAAAACAAAAATCAAATTAAGCAAAGCATTACCTCACAATTCCAGCACATAGAGTATTAATTGAACTTATCAAAAATTTTTTTTTGCTAAATTGCAAATTACTCTCCTAATTAAAGTTTAGAGGTCTTTGGATTTTAAATCTTGAAATTTCAGAATTTAAATTTTAATCTCTGAAGTTCCATCTGCATCAATAGTTCATTCATCCATTTTTTCTGTTGAGTGTCATATAAGCTTGCCACGCGTGTTTAGTTAATCCATATTTTGTAAAACAAAATATGTAAAAGCTTTGTACCCAACAGAGCACCATTTGCATTTGTTAATCAATTTGTCATGTTTCTCATGCATATGATCTAAAGATAAAGATCCTGTTATTTTGTCATGTATTGGGGTTTTTTCTGAGCTTCCTCTTTCCAAGTCCACTTTCATATTGGTACAGCTACTGCTACACACATAAGCCGTCACCCTTATGGTATTGATAGGTCATGCTAAGAGTTGTCAATGCTTACAAGCAGGCTAAACCCATCGTATTGTGTCTTCTAATATTTTTCATTAGTCTAAGATAAAATGTTCATCATGTGTTTCAGTCAATTTTCCATTACTTTGTTGGTTGTAATATGTCAGATGACTGTGTTGTGTCATTGTTGGGCTTTGAATTTGCATAAACTTGCTAAGGAAAGTGATGATGTTAGCACTTGCATTGGGTTTCTCTGGCAGCTACATTTCTAACTTATTGTTGTCATTTAAAATTAAAAAAATCGGAAGGGAAAAAAGAAGAAGAAGGGGAGGAAATCAAGAGTATTCCTAGAGTGATGATACTAGGAACAAAACTAGGAAATATAAATACTATATTTTTTATCACAGATACAAACGTCTTATGATAATCTTTGTTGATATTTTGCCTTCTATGTCCCCTGTGTCTTCATATCTTCTGAGCAGGAACCAGTCTGTTATTATCTATCCAAATTTTATCTGTGGATCAAGAGTGAAAAAGGATAAAACACATTTATTGAGTCTTGTACGCACAATTTTGGTCTTAAGAAATATAAAAAGGAATACCGTATCTACCTTGTCTGAAAAATGTTCTGGATCATCCTCTGGGGAGACTCAAGAGCTGCATTTTCTAACTGTAGTAACTCGCCTGAACTGAGTTGCCACCCAAGAGCACCCAAATTTTCCTCTGCCTGTTTTATGGTCTTAACTCCAGGTATTGGAATTGCACCCATGCAGATGCACCAGTTTATAGCAACCTGGCAAAAAATTGTCTTACATTAGGCTAAAAATAGACTCACCATTTCAGAATGGATTAGCATTAGGAATGACGGATATTACAAGTTTAGGGACAAGAATAATCATATGTTGCACTAACGTTAGCTAAAAACATTAATGGTAAATTTGAGTTTGCTTGCTGAACAAGTGGTCATGGAAAAATACTGGCCTTTTCAACTTTACTCACCCTGTACTACAGAACATGAGAGGCAAAGTTATCTTGGAAATATGAAAAAAGCTATGCTATAAGAGAACAGGTATAGAGAGCTGTATTTAGTTAAAGGGGTAATTGAACTTTCTCCCTCTTATTTATGGTGTAGTTTGCAATGTCCTCTATAAACTTAAAACTAAGCAATGTCCCTTCTTAACTGTGAGTAATAAGCATTTTGCCTTTTGCTGTTAAAATTTGTGGCAAATTTAAATTTTGATTAGATAAGTTTTTTGAAATTTTTTGACATTTCTATTAAATTTGATGGAAATATTAGGATGCAAAGTGAAGAAACGGATTTAAGCAAATTTAAGGCCCTAGATAAGAAGGGCATGCTGAAATCCAGGACTTCAGAGAGCAGAAAAAGATGAATACACATGCTAGACCTGGAGATGTACATTTTGTCAGATAGGAACTGCAGAGAGCAATATCTGCTGCTGACCCTATATGCTTATGGCAGAGCAGCAAGAAGCTATTAACCTTCTATGAGCACAAGAGATAATTACAGGGAAAAAAGAGAGAAAAATACTGTTAACTTGTCATTACTTTAATAATGACAATTCTCATGTTACTAAAACCAGTTTGACATGCTTAATTGCCAGAAAGCAGTAGGAATGTAGGATTAGAGTATACCATGAATTTTAGGAATGCACTATTTATGAAAGGTATATCATATGAAACACATTAGCAGTATAATCTTGTATCATATTGGACTAGCAAATTATACTCCAATAATTGATAGATGCACAGAAGTTGCTAAATCTTTTGAGAAGTAAAAATGATTACTTGTGGTACAGTTTTGCGCCTCTTTTGTGCAATTTCTCTTAGTGAACTCAACAAAGGCTCCAATCCTGGAAGAATTTGCCTGAAAAGAAAGGCCCTGCAAAAAGGAGAAATTATTGGGTATAGAATTCATCATTCATCCTTTTCTACCATCAAGTAGATAGTGTAAACATAGTCCTATTTTACCGAGGCCCACGAGGAAGTTTGGAGGGTGTATATTTTCCAGTAAGCATTCCAAGCCCTAATGGACTATATGCAATCAAGCGGATGCCTAGAGAATCACATATATTCTTGATCTCCAACTGATCTTGTCCCATGCTTAGCAAAGAAAATTGCACCTGAAATTAGGGTGTTCTAGAATATAAGACTATAATTTTGGTATACAACCATACAGTGATACAAAATATATCCACCATAAGCAATGTAAGCCCAGCACAACCATCCACTATTATTATGGTAAGATGGATGCTCAATAGTTTCATATCCTCTTCTGATAACATAAAACTATACTTATACTGCTTTGCAGAAGATAGAGGATTTGGTACATAGAGTGATATATATGATAGACATATAGCAGAAATCATGTTGATTTGGGTAGTAGGTAGAGTAAAGGAGCTAGGGCAATGTGTTTGCAAAAGATGGTAGCCTTGATACATAGGTATAAAGTCATACCTGGGCTGAGCATAAGGGGACTCCCCGGTCTTTCAGGTATTCATATATCTTTACGAGCTGCTTTGGTCCATAGTTGCTCACCCCAACTGCTTGAACTAAACCCTACATGGTTCCATATTGTCAATACGACTATATTGCATATTAAATAGATCAAATACTTGGGAAAAGAAGTTACACCAGGAAAAGAGAGAGAGAGAGGGGGGGGGGGGGGAGTGGAAAATTTTGTGTGTGTTAAATGTACAAAGGCATTGAAATGTCTGAATTCCTGCAGTTCCCAAGAACATAAAAGCTTCGAAACTCATCACAATGCCACCATGAAAAAAATGAAGATTTTTCTGCATTGTTCAAAAATAGGAAGACTTTATCTTTATGAAGTTTCCAAATATCCATGATCAGGATTTGTAAGTGGGATAACGTACTGCATGTTGCTCTGCAGTGCTTCACTTTACTCATCTAAGCTACAAGAGCAACATTGGAGCAAACTTTTTGATCAATATGGAAAATGACCTGTCATTATTTAAATAATGGTAACCTTCTCGTACATTGCCACCAAACCATCCCAGAGAGCTAACTCCTGCAAAGGAGCATAATTTGCAGTTGACCAGTGCAATTGTCCTATTCCAATTTGCTCAATCTGCATCCGATCTTGAGAGGCCCTGAAAAATCGTTCAAGCTTTATTATCATAAGCAATAGAAGCAATATGCATTTTTTTTTAGAGTTTTTTTTTTTTTTTTAAAGGGTGTCTGTGACAATTTTATTAGGGTGATTGTGTGTGATTGATGAACATATTACATTAGGGTGTCTGTGACAATTTTATTCAGTCTTCTCTAGGGCAAAATTGCTAAAAGGCCAAAGAATATAACCACAAAACAGAAAAAAGTAGCATTACTTGCAAGCATTCACGAACTGCCCTGGTGTTAAGCGCCATGGATATGCCGCAAACTTTGTGGCAATCACAATTTCATTCTGCACCCGCTTTTGACCTGAGGATACATTTACACAAGCACTGAAACACTTGGTACTTTGTATGGCATTAAAACCAATGAAAAAACTCTCACCCTGCAATACCCACACCACTTTTTCTTCCCTTTTATTGGACATCTTTAATTGTTTGATCAATTAAGAATGAGAGTTCATTCAAGTATTGAGCAAGAAGACAGTAAATCAAGTTATATTATCTTTACGATGTTGCAGACTTACTCTGATCACTAACCATTTATTAGAGTTCCTAGTGTTCTACTTTCAAATGAATAGATAAATTTTCAAGCATTGAACATTTGGTTGATCTCATTGACACAATAGCCTATAGCTTCTTCTGTCCCTCCCATCTTCTCTATAGCACTCATTAAATCCTCCTTAAAAATTGAAATTTCAATGATGAAGAAAGAAACTATGGCTGCTTTCTCCACAAAAGCCTCTAATGGCTACAATGTATGATCCATTAGTTTATTGGCTATATCTCATCGTTCCACACTTAGTGTGTGTTTGACATCAACTTATTTAGTTTTTTCTTGAAAATGTGCCAAAGTATGTTTGTACTTTGAAAAAGTGAGAAAAAAAAGAGGAAAAGTGAGGTTTTAAAAAGCTGTACATAAAAGCTAAAAGTTAAAAGCTAAAAGCTAGCAAAAAATCTAGACCGAAATGGACACTTAAAGCTGAAACGGAGCTAAACAAGCTTAATTCTTGGGAGGCATCATCTTCATCAAATGTAAAAACAATATGCACTGGTCTTAGTGGTCTACCAGTTTCAAGTAAGTTGTACAGGGACATAGAAAAAAAGAAGGTCTTAGTCAATGCACAAAGCTCCCACTTTTGGGGAGTTTGGGAGAGGTCATGTAGGCAGCTTTACCCTCAAATTCCAATGACCCAACAGGCTCTTGCCCAACACCAACATCAGAAATGGGTAAATAAGTTACAACTAGAAAGTTCCTTAATGTACTAGGATATATGTGGCAACACCAGGGATGCTATTCTGTTGATATATGAAACAAATCGAGGAACTTCAATTTGCTCTTCACTGAATAAAGGTTGGAAACTTGAGCATTGAAAGCATTGTCACTGTTTACAATTGCTCAAGAAGAAAGATGAGAAAGGGAATTGCAAGGTCTCTAGCATCATTGAAGCTAATGGATAACGAAACTGAATGATGAACCACATCAGGACAACCGAATTTTCATTAGAGGGTTTAATGATCAAATGGTAATTGTTTCTGTTGTAGCATATGGTTTCAACTTCCAACTTATAAAGCTATTTGAACATTGAGATTAAGAAGTGTGGCACTAATTCAATTTTAAAATCATAAGGATCATCTTTACAGCTTGACAAACATATACACTTGGAGACATACATTTTGTCAGGAACCATTGATCAATGTGTTTTGCTTCTCTGTGACCACCTGTTTACTAGTTGAAAACCCAATTCTTTAATCGCTTGGTGACTAAGTATGAGTAAATGAAACTTGAGAAAGAAAAACTAACCTTGGTACTCCCTGATGAACTTCCCAAGAAGCTTTTCACTCTGCCCATTTAACCTGCCAGTCCCATAAGAATCAGCTGTATCAAAGAGATTGATACCATTGTCCACAGCCAAATTAAAAGTTTGTTGAAGCTCAGTGTCCATTGATTCCTGGTACCCCCATAGAAGCTGGTTGCCCCACGCCCAAGTTCCAAACCCCATTGGTGACACACTAAGTGGGCCTATCTTCACCTGCCAATACCATTGAAACAAACACTATTAAAATCCAAAATACACACATACATGCATATGCAGCATATATATTATGCACCACACAAAAACAAAGAGAGGAATGTTTAAGGACATATTATATTATACATATACCTTTTGCCATGGCCAATAGGGAGGGAATTTGAGGGGCTTAAATGGTGAGGAAGGAAGGGAAATTTCATTTAGAGGGCTGAAAGAGTTGAAATAGGCTGTGGGTGTTGAGGTATAGAAACCCATTATTGCTAACTAAACTAGTGGGTGTTGGGGAAGACAGTTGAAAGAGCTCGGTTGAGTTGAGTGGATATTGTCATATCTTTTAATGGATAGGGTATAATATAAACATGGACATATTGTTGGGTGACACCTAACACTTTGAATTTGTAGTCCCACTTTGAACTGAAGTGTTGTTCACATTAGATTACTAAAAGTAAGCTAAAAAGAAAGAGGGGGAGTTACATAAGGATCATATTACTTGAATGTATTCAAGGTTAAAATTCTTTTAACTCTCAACTATTGAATTATAAAAAAATTATCGAAATTAAATAATAATAAAATAAATAATGAATACCAAATTATTAGAGAATTATAACAAATTATTGAAATTGAATAATAAAATAAATAATGAATACCAAATTTTTATTGAAACAAAAGGAAAGATATGTTAGATTATTAAAGATTATTATATATTTTTTTACAACTTTGGTAATAGAGTTACATAAACTATTTTAAAAATTATTTAATCACATTCAAAAACATATTATATGATGAGTAGCACTTACATTGAGCCACTTGGTACCAACTTTTATTAGAAAATAAAACTTTAATTGGAGCAGTATTTTAATTTTTTTTTTTTTTCATTTAGAGTAAAATATGTAACGTTTACATAATTACATTGAACTATTTGGTACAACCACAAAATGTTAAGATGCAATTTCCTATCATATAATGGTAAGGGTTTCCCCAAACCTAATTAATCAATCATATCTTGCATCAAGTGGGTTCAAGCAAAGCCCACAAAGCTAATTTCTATTTGCTTAATAAGCAGGTGTTTAGTGGATTGGTTACTTTTGGGCTTCATAGCAATGTCAAAATTATTGTTTTGGATCCAATGCTCATAGTGGGTCAAATATGGAAGGTAAAATTGGGTCTATCTAATCAAATCTCTTTAGCTGACAATACTATTGGATGATCTCTTTTCTATCATATATAATTCAAAACATATTTATAGTGAAAATGGAATACTCCTAATTGCAATGGCTTTTACTATTATTTTATTGACAAGAGTAGTTTCCCCAATTTTAGTGTTTCTGTCATTCTTGCTTTCATTGGGCCTGATACTAATGTTATCCCTTCAAAAACACAGATTGAACTTAAATTCAAATACAAGCCCAATTGAAGACTAGGGACACAGGCCAAAATAACATGAGAGAGGCCCACAAAAAAGGAAAAAAAAAAACTAAATTGACAGCTGTGGGATTTGAACCCACGCCCTTTCGGACCAGAGCCTAAATCTGGCGCCTTAGACCACTCGGCCAAACTGTCGTGCTTGTGCATACAAGTACATATTGCATTACTATAAATATATTATGTGATTTTTTACCTACTGTGTACACTATAGACTAAGCACTGAATAGGCCATTATGCTAATACCCACTTGAAGATTTCACATGGAGGTTTCAAAGTGAGTGCCTTTTTGTCACTTCCCGGCTTAAATAATCATTTTTCATGAAACCCATAACGCATAAAGCCACCAAAAGGACAAAAACAAAAGAGCTTGTTAGTGTCAGTGCGTCAGTGTCACTCTTATCTTGCTTAAGAAGTTGTATGACTATGATTTTTTATTTTTTAATGTGTCACTTTCATTTCTCTTAAAGTAACTAATTTTTATTACAGCATATTTTCATGAGAATATATTTGAGAAGGAAGGGAATTTTGATTAGGCCGTGGAGTAAAAAATATACGTTTGCTGACTTGAAATCAAATGGAAGTATTAGACTTTGATGGCAACATTCTGGGATTTGATGTCTTGAAAAAGACCAAAAAATGTAGACGTGATCAGTGATTACCCTCTAAAAGTTCTAGAGCATAGCCTATTTAACATGGTGTTTTTAGTATTGAAGAGTAGTGGTAGGAACTTGTTATAATAAAAAAACAAAAAAAGTGGTAGGACCTTCTTAATAATTTAACATTTCGAACCAAAACTCATGGCGAAAAACTGAGAATAGCATATACCCAATAACCAGAACCTTGAAGGCAAGTTAAAGGCATGAAAAAATTCTAAATTTGAAAGCAAAATAGACATTAGGATAAATAAATTGTCTCAGTGTGAGGGTTTTTATTTTTATTTTTTGGCTAAAAGAAAAACAGGAACACAAAGAGTGACTAAGAACGAAGGAGAAGCCTAACCATGAAAAGAGCCAAAAATATTACCAGACCAATCCCACTTTGCTAGAAGATGAGCTACCTTGTTTTTATGTTCGACGACCTGAAAGGCTGAAACCATAGTGTTCCAAAAATATGTTCTTCTCAAGTGTTACAGGCTTTTTCTAGGATGAATTATACTTGTGATTGAACAGTACTATACACAGAATATAGAAAAAAGTTTGTCAAAAGTTGTATAATCAACATTTACAAGCTTTTGCTAGGATGAATTAAACTTGTGATTGAACAGTATTATATACAGTATAACCAATATTGATTTAGTGCGCAGGGCCATTCCCATTAAAGGCCATCTTGTGTAACTGAGGTTCAAGTGCTTTTAAGGCCATCTTGTGTGCCAGATTGACCTTAACTTAGAACCATTCTCATTAATTCTTTTAGTTAAATAAAGTATGGTAATTTGTTCATGGAACCTCACTGACTTGGCCTGTGGGTTTTCATATATGTCTTGCATCTTATTGTGTTGATGTATACACCATAAGCCACAAAGAAGAAATAATTAATCCTATAATTCACACAATCAAACAATACACTGCTAAATTATTCAAGCATTATGTTGCACTTTTGTATTGATGTTTGTCATATTTCTACAAGGTCGCAGTCTCCGCCTCACAACACATGCACACACTCACACGGGCAAACACGCCTGAACAAACCTCTAGGTGACCATTCCTTTGCTTGCTTCAGTTGTCTTGAGCTCTGTAGCATTCCTTTAATCTACTGTATGGATGCTTGATGGACTATTTTGAATGTACTTAGAGCCATCCACTTCACCATTCCCTCTCTCCTCTGGTCCTTTTGGAAGGTCCAATTGTTAAACAAATATCCAAAATTTGTAAACTAGGTGCATTTTTTCTGAGTCCAAAAGTTTAGCTAGTATGAACTACTACATAACTGATCAAGCAGACCACATGAATCATAAGTGTACCATTTTTCAAGTGATGCAAAGGGAACATGTACATGTTCTGTCACGTTCAGAAGTCCTTGTCCTTCCTCCTCAAAGTTTCCAATGCCAGTCTTATCTTCATGTGGACACATGACTGCACTGCCTTCCATTCCCTCCTGAAAGCAATTCAGCTTTGCTTTAGTCTCACTATTGGTATTTACATTATTTGATTTACAAACTGCACCATTTCCTTCCAAACCCTTGCTGTCTTCATTCCCACCATGAGTTTTTTCCAGCAGATCACCTAGGATTTGCAACTGTTGGCAAAATCAAACAAGATGCTCATGTTTATGGCATGGAAAAATTTAAAGCTACTATCAGTTTTACTGCAAAAAGTTTACAACTTGCCGTGACAACGAATGTGATTGATGCCACATATCAGTTTGAAAGAATTATGTGATAAAATTTGTAATATCCTTAGTATATTTCTGTTGACTACTTGAACATATGGGAATTAATGCCTTCTCATAATATAATAATATATTTTTAAAAAAACAGTACCTGTATGAGCAAGGATTGTTTCTCTTTCTTTAAGGACTCAAACTGGGATGCTAAATTGTCATAATTATCTTTGAGTGTTTTGTATTCATTCTCTATCTGTTTTGACTTCCATCTAGCCCTTCTGTTCTGAAACCATATGGCAATCTGGCGAGGTTGCAGCCCAAGCTCTCGTGCCAGTTGCACCTTCTTCCTAGGCTCGAGCCTTGTCTCTGATTCAAATGAGGATTCTAGTGACTTAATTTGTTCAGCACTAAACCTGCTCTTGTTCACAATCTTGTTCTTCTTCTTTCTTGCAGTTTGAGGTGGCTGCTGGCAAGTGAAGATTTCATATTCACCTTCTGGCACTGCAGGACTGTACATGTACTCTCTACCTTCCATTGTTTTGTTTCTCAATTGAGACAGGAAGAACTGTTTATCAAAGTAGTTTAATTAATAGAGTAATAAAAGATATGACTCTCTTTGTTTTTGGAAGCAAAGAGAGTCATATCTTTGTGATGAATGTGCTTTGGAACTCTACCATAGAGGTTGGCTGTAGGATATATAGTTAGGCATGAAGAGAGTATATGGGCTTTTGCTTTCAGATAATTATGACTTATGGATTACTCCAACCAATGGGATTAGATACCGTATTGCAATGTCCATCTTATGCCTTTGAGGACATTCCTATCTTCTCTCTTTTTATTTATAGACAGTGATCCATGCATAGTTTTTGTTCGAGTCCCATCACAGTGGTATATAAATGGAAAAGTAAATTATACACAGGTCATCTTTGCAAGCGTACACATTATTGGAGGCTACCCAAGAGACTCGTGACTGAGTGGTATTGTCAAATGAGGAAAATTTATATTCAAATCCCCCACCCACCACTCTTTGTAAACCAAAAAGGAAAGAAAAAAGCACACAATTGAGAACTGTTTCTAATTTCATTGAAAACTGTTTCTGAAAAAGATGAAGCTTTCAAGTTTCAAATGTAGCAATTAGAAAGTTTGTGTAGTAAATTGTAATAGGACTAAACTATATGAGGGAACTGTAGTTTTCTCAAACGATATAAAATGTATGAAGAAAATAGCAAAGACAAAAATGCCATTTGGTTAGTCAGTGAGAAAATTGAACAGAAAAAAGCAAAAAAAATAAAACACAATATTCATTTTAAGGGGTTTGGTTTATCTTAGAAGTTAAAAGAATGCACCTTTTAGTTAACATATTTTATTGACTACAGAATCTTGCGTGTGTCAAGGGTATGTGAGAGCATTGTTTCCTGCTCTTATTTTCAAACTTAGGATCACTTTATTGTGAGTAAAAAGGAAAATTTTCAAGATATTATTATCGTCCTTTAGATCTTTTGCTGAGGAAAATTTTCTAACCGTTCTTGTCAACCTTTTGATCTTTGCAGTCTAGATCAGTGTGGAACGGACATTTTGTGGTTAGATCTGCTGTTATGTGGCTAGCTTACAAAAATAATTGGCCATGGGGTTTGAGTAGTCAAATTTAAGCTTTATCAGTGTCTGCAAGATAGAGATTAATCAACTAACTTTGAAATTGCATGCACTTTTTCAGTACATTAGAATTTTGTAAAGTTCCCACAATCAATCACTGACAATTAGCTTATCAGAAGAAAAAGTTCTTCTTGGCAATGACCTTTGAAATAAGTGGCTCCCTCTCTCTCTCTCTCTTTATTAACATATTCTGGTTTTGATTCACAAAGGGTGGCAGTTAATTCTAAATAGACTTTTGATTAGATTTGACTGATACAGGTATATATTAGCACTTTGTCACTACTATCACTAATTAATCAACCACTTACTCAGCTGGGAAGATAAACTCATAGTGATTTAATGAAGATTGTTGTACTAGTTTTACAAGATGTTGATGGATATAATAAACTCTTGTAGTCTTGTTCCATTGAAGGAAACATTTTTAATTACTTAGTACTGAAGGCACAGATTAAAGCTATGTAACAATAATTTGAACAAATGACCTCCTGCATAATTTGAACAAAAAGATGGGTGCAATCTTTTGCATGAAATTTCTGGCTCATATTGATACTTATCACTTGAATATCTAGGATAAGATTTCGTACTAGTCTTAGAGTAGATCATAAATTTCTAAGCAGAACAGGATCAACTAATTAAGTCGCCTAACACAGACAAATGAATGATGAATAATAGATAGTAAAGTTAAATCACATAAGATATTAAAAATCAACCCTAACAATGATAGGCTAATCATACCAGTTGGTCTTAGACAAAGGCCAACTTCATTTCATATCCATTTTGATTACAAGTTTCAGGTATAGATTTGGCCACGAAGTTCATATAATTTGAGACCAATGATTCAGGTACTATTTTTCCAAACTCTGTTCATGTTTTGGTGGCATTGGATTGTCCAAAATGGCTTTACAGTTTGGCGTGTATTTGTCATGTATTCTTACCAAAACAATAGGTGTCAATGTCATGGTTGGTGAAGTGTCTTGTGAACAAGAATAGGTGTCGGTCAATAAGCTTAGGATACTCTTTCTAATTTGTCCTCGCTTGCACGCCACGGGAGCCTTAATTGTTGACAATTTGGCAAGGAATTGTTGAACCCTATAGGTTTTGATTTCCAAAACACATTTTGAAAGTAAATTCATTTTTAGGAAAAAAAATAAATAAACACAGACAATGAACATTCCCTGGAACACGTTTACAGTTAACCAACAAGACCTGAAATTTGACTTCTACTATATTGACAACAGTTCTTTGTTTGATTGAAGTTCAGAAAATTCCTTACCAACAATTTTTATTGGCCATTAAAGGGCAATTACCCTGTGTTAGTCCCATTCAAGTAGGACATTTAGACATGGTTTGGAACTTTGGATACAGTCTTACCTATGGAGATAGTACTTAAATACCACAATGGATGTAGATTGAAATCTACTGTATACCATGCAATCACCTTAAATGCACTAGAATAAAGTGTAGACTAAAATGTAAACTATATCATTAAAATTTGAGGTAATTTTAATTTTAAGCCTTAAATGTATTTAAAAAAAAATTTTGAATTTTAGTTCCCAACATGAGTCTGTTTTACTTGTGGTCTTTCTATCCATGCTTAACTTAATAAGACTTTTGTGAAATACACGAGTTAACAATGAGAATAAGAAAATGTCTAGATTATGATGCCTAAATTATCAAGCCTAATATATACCAAGCTTACTCAAAGTAAAATAAACTGCAAAAAAGGTTAAAAACCTACTTAAAAAGAGTAATGCCTAATTAAATTAAGAACTTGAATACAAATACAAATGCAAGCCTATGGATTGCCTACATACTACTTGATACAAATACATATGATATTCTGGATTTGTGTCTGAATGTGCGTACCCTTTCTCATAAAATAATCCTTTTGTTTATAATTGAGGCTTTGACAGTTAATTTTGTCTTTGTTGCCACATGGCATGTATTGATTTGTGTCTTCTTTACTAAATATCTTGCGAATATTAAAACTGAGAAATCATTTATAGTCGCTTCAAGGTAACCATTGCCTTATTAATTCATGTGCTTGGCATGTGCCTTACTTGGAAAAATTGATCAAGAAAATTGCCCCTCAATCTCTAATAGATTAATGCCATTTGTCTTTACTTTGGGTTTTACTTTTTTTATCAATTTATTTATGACTTGGCAATCCTACTTGCATTTCATTTCTACATAGCCAATTCTTTATCTTCGCCACATATCCAATTATTAAATTCATCATTTGGCTCAACAACCCAAAACAGAGTGAATATTGGATTGTACTTGATAAGTGTGTGTTATACGGGCATGTGTATAAGGATGATTTGGGTTATATTAGTTATTATGAAGATCACTAATTGTAATTTGACTTATTCTTTTGTGGTATAATGTTGATATGGTTAGCATTTTTTGCAAATTGTGAGATGTTTGGTGGTGGATTGATTGAAGGCGGATTGTGGATTTTTTTTTTTTTTTTGGGTGGTCTCTCCCATTTTGATGACCAATTGTGGAGATATAACATGGCTTGGAGTTGGAGGCTATAGGCTTACTGGCGACAAACTAGGTTTTTCTGTGGGTGATGGTTTGACTGTGTGCCGCCTTTGGTGAAGATTTCTTGGTGTTTTGAGGATCCCAGGTCTCGACTTTGGAGTGAGTTAGATCCATGCTTGTTCCATAGAAGGGTTTTTTTTTTGCTCTTCCCAAAAAGAAATTTAAAATAGCGTATATCTTTTTAAGTCTCTTTTATTTTTAGATAGTTATTTATTTGAATTTTTACAATTCTTTTTTGGACTCTTTAGTTGACTTGACATATTTTAATTGGACTTATAACTAACATAAATTGCAAGGTTCACATTAACATGCCAGGATGGATTTGAAAGGATGAAAAAACAATATTAGGAAGCGTATTCTAGTTAGCTTAACTAGTAAAATCTGTACTATATATTGAAATTCTATCGTGTCTCTTACTATATGTTAAAACAACATTAGGGACTAAAATCCAAATGGGTTAACTTTAAGGATCAAAATCAAAATTATGAGACAATGTGAACATGAAGACAAAAGCAATACATAGAAAAGTTGGGAAGATTATTAAAGGAGCAAATGTCGTAAAGCAAGATGCTTTCCTCAAAATGTCACAAAAACTACCATATGTAATGTCCTGTAGTGAGTATTGAGCAACAAATACCCCTTTGTCCACGTCCAGGAAGCTGGGTTTGCATCTAGAAACTGCGTGTATATAAAAAAAGCCTCCCCCTCGAATCTCCGTTAGTCTATCTCTAACCACTGCCTTTGACAATGACCAACTTATTTGTCTTGAACGGCAATGATTAATTAGCATTTCTTATCTTTTGCGCAAGCTTGAATGACCTAATAATTCATTTCAATTCTCAAACCAATTTATATGCCAATTTTTTGTGCCTAAAAGCAAGCTACAACAAAGTGAGTTGGTTAGTCCTCTAATAATTAAGTCATAAATTATTTGATGATCATTAGCAATCCTACAATCCAAATCTTTCTTAGCATCTATGGATTAACCTTATATAGCTGATTACATGAGCTATATCTAGATTGATTTCTATTATGTTAACAACAAATTTTTATGCCTACAATTTTCAAGTGAGATGGTTGGTCCTTTAATTCATAAAGATTCTAAAATTTTTTGTATCTTATTGACATTGTTTGATCTTCATTTTAAGGAGTACCAAGATTCAAATCACCTCTCTCTCTCACTTGCTGTAACAATTAAATTCTATTAATAAAAAATTCTTAAAGGCATGATTGGAACGGAGGGAGATAAAGAGAGATGAGAATATAGGAGAAGGAAGATGGTCGGAATATATTAAAATTTAGTATATTCAGACTAGATTATCTATGGTCATAAGACTTCCCCTCACACATATATCCTAACAATTTCCATACATTGGCTCTTATTCTTCAACCATGAGACTTTCACTCATACTTCTATACCTAACAAATTCTAGACTCTCTCATATGTCATCCGTGGAAATCTTGTGTTGCTTAGGTCATATCATTAGAAATTCTGCTTTGTTGAGTTTTTTTAAGATCATCCATTGACTTTAATACCACTTATTGAGATTTTGAATTTATAAACACTAATACCCTTATTTATTTTTTATTTTTAATCTTTGATATGGAGAAATACTAATACCTTGAAAAATCCTTTTTTTTTTAAGCTACTTAACCCAAAAGTTTAAATCAATAAATGTGGACCTAATTATTTTATATTAATTACTCATATTTTTTATTTATTAAATATGTAACCTCCGCTCACATATGCATAACAAATATATTTGTGGCCAATGACCTTGTGGTCATATGACAATACCTGTTTTTGTCCAGAGTTTGAAAAACATTTTGTGTGGGTGAAGTTGTAGTATTAGTTGATTTTATTTTATTTTATTTTTGCTGAGATAGTAGCATTAGTTGATAGCACCCCTCAACCCTAGTCCATAATTTCAAGTATTATGAAATTTATTGCATTTGTTTAGAAAAAAAAAAAAGGAAAAAAAAAAGTACTGAGTGCATTTAGAAATCCAATTTACTCAAGTTATTAACACAAATATTTTTTGGTACATATATATATATATATATTTTCTTGAGTTGAAGCGGGTTAACAAATCCAGGTCCAATTTTGTCAGGTCTACTTAAGCAATTTTCTTGGTCAAATCAATTTTTTTCATTCCTCCAAAACAAAAAAAAAAAGTTGTCCCATTCAGGCCCGTTAGACAACGCCCATTATTGAATCTTAAGTGGGCTTACCCATCAATGTTATTTAGTGCAAGCCGGCGTAGCCGCGTAGAAATGTAATGGGCCTACACCTGCCTGAATAAATTTGGCCCAGAACAAAAAAAGTGTTATTTCTTTCAGTGGACAGCTCTACCAGCTAATTGGGCTCCACTGTACTCACCCAACTCACAGAAGATCTTGGTGGGCTGCCACCTGTCTTGCACACTCAATTTTGAAACAGTGTTTGTTGGCTTATGTGAGCAATTCTTCTTATTTATAAAAAAAAAAACAATCACAACTATTGAATTAATGAGTTTTAATTGGTTATTATCTGAATTCACCACTAACACTAGTTTTTTAATCGCCACATTAATGAATGTAAAATTTTTTGTGTCTATAAATTCCTTTGACTATGTTGTTGTTGTATGCTTCATTATTCAATTATATATATATAAATATATTATATATTTAATCCATCCATTAAAATTTTACAAAATCATATATTTTTTAAATAGTAGAGTATATAGTTCCATATACAAACAAAAATACAGTAAATACCTATTAATAATTACCATAATTATTAAATTTCATAGTTAATTAGACCCAAAAAAAGAATGAAAAAAAATTTTATATTTTGTTAAACTTTTCTATATATTGCACGAATTATTGACTAATTTTATTATAAAAGTCTTAACAATGGAACGGACATGTCAACTAATTTGATTCATACCGCATCAACAATATAGTAAAACAGTAATGTATTAATTTTATGGCATTATAAATTTGTAATAAACTTTGAAAAATTCCTGTGTACGTATTCATGAATTTATAAGATGTTCAATTTTTCCACTTACTTTGTCATGACTACTTCAAACAAGGTTGATGGTTGGTAGAAGGAGAATGATTCCACCAACCATAATATTATTGTCTACTTCAAAATATATATAGTCAAATCCATATAATGGGTTAGAGAATTTGAAGAAGATCATGATCATAATGATCCAAATCGAAGAGTAGACATTAACTGGTTTATATTATTTTCTTTTGGAAACAACTTATATAATTTTTTTTTTTTGTTGAAAGTATGCTGAAGTGTACTTTGAAAAAGTTTATAAAAAAAAAAAAAATTTGTAAGAAAAAGTGAGGTCTGGTACATAAAAGTAAAAAGCATAAGACTAGCTTTTAAAATGTATCCAAAAACCCATATTTTGTGCATATGAATTATGAGAAAGAATTATGAGAAAGAGAGAAAAAAGGCAGTCCCACCCAACCCCACAGCTGGGTACCAGAAATGACCACGATCCCAGGACCCCATGCACCCTCTCTCTCTCTCTCTCTCTCTCTCTCTCTCTCTCGCTGTCTCTCTGTGCAGCCCTTTATCTTTCCCTAAAACCAAAATGATTATTTTCATCATCATGTTTTCATTATAGCATAAACCAAAATCTCATTCCATTCATAAAAGAAAGGTTTGCACTGTTGGAGATAAGAATAACCACACAAAAATATATATGAAGAAGAAGATCAAAGAAGTCTCTTGCTTGCAAAGAGATATCAAGGAATAAGGATGGCTAGGAACTGAGGAAGCTTTCTCTTTTGAGGGGAATGTTATCTGGTCCAAGGCCAAGACTCACCAGCTAAATCGATCGTTTTCTTTCTGTTCCTTATCAGTTTCAAAACCGATCACACATATGATCATAACTCGATTTATATATATGTGTGTGTCAGCGTCCTCGGACCAGGCTTCATTCCCCTCAATTATTGCTTCCTTTTTGATCAGTACAATCATCTTCGCCTCTTAAGATCTCATTCATTCAATCGCCTGCATGATCTCCCAGGTGGGTTTTGCTTAATTCTGAAAATTTCCCATCATTTATTTGGTGTTATAAGTTCTCTACTTTTTGTGGATTTGATTTTGTTCTTTTGTGGAAATATTAGTGTGGTTAATTACTATCAGATTGGTGTAATGATGAAAAGCTTTGACTGTTTTCTGTTTAGTCTTTGGGTTCTGACAAGAACACAGACTTTTTTTTTTTTTTTTTCATCATTGCTTTTAAGTTCTAGTCTTGCCCTGTCTTGGGTTATTCAACTATTGCCATCATGACTGTGTTTCTTCAGTTCCTCCAAAATCCTTTTTGGGTTTATCATTGGATAGATTCTTCTCATGATGCCTTCAAAATTTCTGGTAATTTCTATATGTTTCCCTTCTTCAGTTTTAGGGTTTAGTTTCAATAATTGTTGTATCTTCATTTTTTTATTTTTTAAACTAGGGTTTAAGAAAGGGCTACTAAGAGAGCCTTTCATCCCCTAGAGAAGATTAGTGTAAAGTTTAGTTTACCAAAGCCTAATTATTTAGAAAAAGGACCATACACTTTTAGCTACAAAGATTAAGTTTTCCATGTATTTTTAAATATTAAGTAATGGTTTTGTTTTGTAAAACTTGTTGCTAGTGGGGTGGGTGTGGATCTGCAGAGCTGTACAATCTTCAACTTCTCAGCTTTACCAATGCTTTTCCAAATATATATTTACATTGAATTTTTGTTGATATATTTTTTAGTGGAATACTATACCTTGCTAGCTAGCTTGATATGGAGCTGCACTATAGGAATATTCTAGCTAGATCAGATTGTGTTTGTCGGTAAATAGTATTTTTGGAGAATTGATTCTAATTTGTTGTGAGTCTCTCTTTATAAAAAGAGGCATCTTTCTGCCATCTTTTCGAAATCTCTTTTCTCATTTCTTCTTTCTTTTTTTTCCTTTTTGACGCTATCTATCTTTTGGATCTTATCCCCGGATATTATCTAGGCTAGGCTTCTTTTGATTTAATGAAAATAATGTCTCATTTATTTTTTCATCAATTAATTAATTTAATTACTTCTTTTTAAGTAGAAATCGTATGCGTGTTAATTGACAAGATCGGGGTATTAACTATTTTTCTTTTCCTTTTATTTTTAATGGAGATTTCCTAGCTACTAGTATCATGTTTTTTCCTCAATCAAGTAGGGACTTGTGTGTGTGTGTTAACCATATTCTCCTACAAAGATATTATCTTGTATTAATAAATATTTTAGGTATGAATCTTTATTGGTTTAGACTTTAGAGTTTAGACAATGCTTTTGATAAGAGGAAAGAAAAAGAAAACTATTAATTTGTATTAATTACAATTTTTATAAATAAATATCAGATGAAATAAAATAAGTACTACTTAAAAATTATTAGAACTTTTGGTGATCGATAAGGTTTTAGATGGAGTAAATTGTCTTATATTAGTATCTTAATATCTTATGTTGTTAAAATATGCTCACATTAAATCAAATAACATGTTAAACCTAACTGTTTTTTATTTTTGGTTTTTAATTTGAACTCTGAATAATTTCATTAAAAAATTATAAAAAATCAGTTGAATTATAATTACAATGCTCTTGGTGTAAAACCTAAATTAATATATTAAGTTACATGTTATGATATAATATTTTTGTTTTATTTGCAACAATAATCACATGACTTGATTCCCCCCCCCCCCCAAAAAAAAAAAAAAAATCACATGACATATAAAGCCATTTTATTATGCTTCATACTCTATAGTTGTTTTCATTACAACAATCATTCTACAGAAAAGTAATAGAATATAATCTCTTCTTATTTTTCAATGGCGTGACTGTTTAATGTCTAAACACTAAACAGTCATAATGGATCATCGTAACACAAAGTAGCAAGAGGAAAACCGAGTAAGCCTAGCTGCTATAGCTCGCTAGGGATGGAATCAATAGATTCAATAAGCCCATGCATGCACCACCTCCTATCCTTTTATTTGTCATGTACTAAATTCAGTGTAGCAAACTGTGCAAACATTATTGTTTTTCTCTGTATCAGTATGAACTATGAACAATTAAAGTGATTCTTTTCTTGGTAGTTGTTCCAAAATAATGGAGAAGCAATGACTTCCCTCATCATGTGGTATGCAAATTACTATAAAATACTACTTATTATGCAGCAGTAAGAGGTCAGGTTGCTTCTTAATTTTGTCAACTTTTAGGTCTAATAAAGGATGAAAGACTTTCAGACTTTTAAATTTGTATTGCATAAGGCAGACAACTTTTTTAATTTTATTTCTGAATGCATTAGTAAGCCACTTAGTGTTCATCAGGAAAAGAAAAAGAAAAAGAAAAAGTAAGGCACTTAGTGAAATTACGAGCCATCTTTCTCTTGTTTATTCTTGTTTTTGTAATTTTGCTTTTTGAAGGATGAAGCCAACGTTGGCAATGTATGATTGCCATATTTGTGATGAATAATGCTCATTCCAGTGATTCTTAAATATTCTCTCTCTCTCTCTCTCTCTCTCGTTAACAATGCTACCTACCATACGAGAACCGTAAGTTTTTATCGTTTGTGGATTGTTTTTTCCGTCAGATTATTCTTTTGGAACTGTAATCTCGTAAACTTTTAGAAAAACATTAAAGACAATACAAATTATGCCACTTTCAAAGTTTTAAGTAAGTTTTGGAAAAAAGTGTTTGCAAGCTTTCATACTATTGCTAGTCTAATAGCTAGGACAAAACTATATGGTGTGTCTAGACTTTAGACTTTATAGTCAATATGAACTTGGGAAATGGTGTAAAATTGCATTTGGATTTTAGGATTGGTGTCTAGAGTTTAGACTTTAGAGTCAATATGAAATTGGGAAATTGTGTAAAATTGCATTTGGATTTTAGGATTGGTGTCTAAAGTTTTTAGACTCTAGAGTCAATATGAACTTGGGAAATGGTGTGAAATTGCATTTAGATTTTAGGATTTAAAATCAATGGATTTGAAATATATTTATTCACTAGTAAAAACTATTTTACATCAATTTAATAGCACATGATATATTTGAGTTTTGAGAATTTTACTCTAATAACACTAGCCTCGAAACATGCGCTCACGTGCATATTGAGAGGTTTTTCTATTTTTTTAAGTAAAAATTAATAATTTATATCTATTATAATTTAGAAAAAAAATTAAACAAATAAAAAGAATAAACTTTAAAGATAAGACATAACTGTAAATTTTTTTTTAATGTAAAGGGAAAAAAATTCTCAATTTTAGGAGTTCTCTTTTTAAATTCAAAATGAAATTTGTTATTTGACATTTATGATCCTATTTCTAAATGAAATTACCCTTCATTAAGTGCGTGCTCAGATGCTCTTCTATTTTTTGGGTAAAAGTTAATAATTTGCATCTATTATAATTTAGAAAAAAAATTTTCAAACAAATAAAAATGATAAATTTTAGAGATAAGTAATAACTATAATTTTTTTTTGAACGTAAAAGGAAAAATCCTAAATTTTAGGAATTTTTTCAAACAAATAAAAATGATAAATTTTAGAGATAAACTGTAATTTTTTTTAGACGTAAAGGGAAAAAATCCTAAATTTTAGGAACTATCTTTTTGAATTCAAAATGAAATTTATAATTTGACATTTATAACCATATATCTAAATAAAGTTACGTTTTATTAATGTGGATATTTTTGAACAACATAAAAGTTCAGTTAGAAGAGGAGAATCCTCTTATATATGGCAAGTATAGAAATTACATGGGTTTAAAACAACACCTTGCATTTAATCATTTCAAATTTACATATTGATATATACACATCTTAAATCATCCATAAAATATTATCAAGATAACAGTTGTCATTTTACACTTAATTTATTCAGATTATTCAATTATAGATCCTTATCTTCAAATACTTTTATCCAAATGAACTGTCACTGGATTTGGTTACGGCACTATATTGAAAGTGATAAAGATTTAGATTTTTTTAGATTATTTTGAAATAATTTGAAAGAGTAATTATAAGCTAGTAATCACATATATTGCTGTTTCATACTACTCCTCTGCCTCTTATCTTCTTATGTAAGAAGATAAGAGGCGGGATTCATGTAGCCACTGAATGAAATGAAATGCATTCTTTTTTATCTGGCACTGGCAATCAAACTTGTTGATAGTGATGGAGTGGATGTGAAGGAAACAAGAAAGATATGGTTATTGACGTCTGACGATATATTTAAGATACATCAACAATGTGCTTATACTATATTATTAGAACCAGAATCTCTATGGATATTCCTTGTAGTATTAAGTTGTACGGATGCTAAAATTAATTGGAGATGACGGTAATTATTATTCCATGAGTACAATCACGTAATCAATTTAATTGCAATCACTCGTCAATAAAGCAAATTAAATCTTTCAAGATATAATTCCTTATTTGAATTCTTTTTTTTTTTCAACTAGTTTCTTTAAATTAAGTGATTTGCTAAGATTTACAAATTATTTCAAATATTTGTAAATTCTAATTAATCTTTGTAAAGCTCTATATAAAGAGTTTTTTAGGCCGCGTTTTTAGGTCCTATGGCCGCGTTTTTAAAACGCGGCCTCAGAAGCATTTTTTTGTAGTGAGTAATGTTAGGGATACAATTTTTTTTTCAAATTTATGATATAGTGAATGATTATTGATAAATAAAAAAATGATATTAATAACAGGTCTAGATAAAAATCAATAAGAAGTTAGCCACATAAACCGTTTGTAAAAATATTATAAAATATTTTGTACCTATAGCATTACTCCTCTGTATAAAGAGTTGTCTACACATCAATGAAATATCACATATTGTTATCAAAGCCAAATCTTTAAAGGAGATCTAAAGAATATTTTGTCTTTCAAAGAATTATGTCTAAGCATCCAGATTGTTATTACTATATATAATAGACTACCCTTTTTTCCTTCTGAAAGCAGAAGAAAACAGAAAATTTGTTTTTGAAAAACAAGAATCAACTTCCCAAATGCTAAACTAAACCAGTAAGCAAGGTCGAGGAGAATTCTTAATTACATTGGGACTGTACCATAACATGCACACACTTCCCGTAGAGTATGGTTTGGACCACAATTTATATGAAATAAAAGGCATTTCAATATATTTGTTATCAGTAGTGGGATGCAGGTGCGCAAATGAGCAAAGACAAAGGTTAAAGAATGGAACTTTTTATTTCTTTAGGTGGAGCAGAAAGTGATCACTGCAGGAAATGTAGGTTTTATATTGCCGGTGAAGGTGATGACACACTGTGCCCTGATGACTCACTTTAGCTTCCACGCTTACCACTACATGTAAAAGATCAATATAAACAATGGGTTAAGAATTGTTATGCATACAAAGTATTGGGGAGCAACATAGGCTGTGTTGCTGGTTTAATATTTATGCAAGGTTATTCTCAAGTTTGTCTGTTGGCTGGGTTACCACTACCTACCAAGTGTTGTAGTTGCATTAGATATTTCTTAGTGTTCTCAAATTAAAGGTTATTTTATGGAAATTTTTTACCTATTATCAATGTTTTGGTATGGGTTACTAATCTTGCTGTCAAGAGCCATCCACTGATGGGATGATTAAAATCTTATTATCAAGAGTTTTATATCTTAATAATATTGCTTGCTCTCGGCTTAAGGAAAATCAATTTCTTTATTGTAAGTAATTGTTGATGTAATTTCAAATCAGCATATTCTAACTTGCTAGTCTTATTGTCAAGAATTTTGTATTTCAATGGCATTGCTCGCTCTCCATTATAAGGAGAATCAGAATTCAAATCTTACCTACCATTATTGTAATTATTGAATTACTATTAAAAAAAAAAGTTTTACTAAGATTTGATCGATTTACCAATATAGATCACTGGTTGAGGTCCACGAGCTCCTAGAAATGATTTCTTCTGTTAGCTAGCAAATTCCTCATCCTGGACTTTATTTTTGTAGCTAGATTTCTTAACATGGAGAAATCAAAGTCATTTAGTATTTTTTTTTTTTTTTTTTTGCTGAATAAGTCTTTTAGTAATTTGGAGAGAGAGAGAGAGAGAGAACCCTAATGCCTGACATAATTTTGTTCATAAATTATGTCATGCATTAGGGTTATTCTCTCTCTCTACACAAGAGAATAACCAGTTCACTAATCCCACAATAATGGAGTCATTAATACTTATGATTGATCGAATCACAAAGTATTACGGTTGGCATTTCAAAGTACAATACAGGAAATAAAAAATTGAAGGAGCTCCTCCTTCCCTTACATAAAAGACAGCTAGCTGTTATATTTGTACCCACAGGATTCACCTTTCCATAATATTGCTAACAGTCTGGTCAAACTCAAAACCATTAAAGCTGCACAAATCCATTGGATGGTATATACCTATAAACTTTCTCTCAAAAAAAAAAGCGTATATAATATACCCATAAACTAATTCATTTGCTTTCGATAAATTATAATCATATAATGGAAGTGTATCCATCCAAGCTGTAATACAATTCAGATCTGCCAAGTGCCAACTTAATAAACTACAAATTTGGCTAACAGAATCTGAATTTTCTTGATCACATCCACAATTAAAAGAATATATTAGGTGTCAATTCCTAATAAAATATGGTAGAAAAAAAAAATCTGACATCCATATTGTCTATAATTCCTATAAAATTATAATTAAAAAAAAAATCTAATCGAAGAATTTTTTTAATTTTTTTTAGAAGAATCTAAACGAATAATTGATTGATGATTACAAGAAATGTAATGTTTCATTAATGTTACTAATTAAAAAATTTTATAAATTTTCCCAATTATGTCCCTGCAATTATTTTTAACAAATAATTTAAAGGTGCGGATAAATGGATAAGACTCATTAATAATAAAAAAATCATTAAAAAAATCAAAATAATAAATTATAATATTTGGCAAGATCACACAGGTGGTCGGCAGAGATATCACCATAATAATATTATTACTAATACCTTGTAACTTATCTAAATTTTTCTAAGATAGGATTTTATATATATACCAAAATCCTTCAATAGGCTCCACAAGATTAAGCCTCAGGAATAGCAAACTCTTCATCACAAAGCCTACATACTACTAATATCGAAGCTGTAAAATCCTATGCATATCAAACAAACTAATTCCTTAACTTCTTCTTCTAAAAAAATAAAAAATTCCTTAACCGTACAAACCCGAGATTAAGGGTGCCATCTCATTACAACACAATTCTCTCCTCCTCCACCATCTCTCTCTCTCTCTCTCTCTCTAATCAAAACATAAAGCTAATTTTCCTACCTTATTAGTACCAATCTAGCCTGTTTTTCCAGCCGGTTGGGAATTGGGGGAGAAAATTTTACCATAAACAAATCTCTCTCCCCCATCCCATTCCTACCACCAAATGCCATCTTTCCTCCATATGATTACCATTCCATGCATAATCTCACCCTCTCGCCGCCACTTTCACTTCGGATTTTGCCACCAAAACCACCACCCATATCATATTCATCAAACCTACCTTATTATAGAAAACACAAGGTAGGTGATATATATATCTCAACCCGGGTTTGAGCGCTAGAAAGAGTGAGAGGGAGAAAAGAGAGACACAAGAGGGAAAGAGAGATTCTCTCCATGTTTTTCTTTCCTCCATTGCCTCTCTTTGATTCTCTCTTGAACGATTACACCACCCTTGCTTTCATTGCGTTGCTCCTTCTCCTCTCCATCTTGTCCCTTTGCTTCATCTTCCACCTCCGCTTCAAATCGCGCACCCTTTACCATTTACAAGAATTCAATTCTCTCTGGTCAGTCCGTTTCATCCTCGTCGCTTTCATTACCTTGTGGGCACTCAACGAGCTTCTTCGCATACCTTTCTCTTGTAAGCGTTTTCTCTACCCTCTTTTCCCTCCCTTAAACGATTCCAACCAAGCCAGCCTTTGCAAAATCCATGTTGTTCTCTCATTAGGGTTCTTCGAGCCTGCCTTCTTGGTAACCCTACTTTTCCTTGTTAACATCTCTATCAAACAAAAAGCCAAGAGAGAAAGCTGGGCTTTCCCTTTTGTTCTCATCTCTTGCTTTCCCATATTAACATTCCAAGTGGTATTTGTGTTTCTTGTGCCTTTGGAGGGAAAACTACCTTCCATTTTCACAAGGAGCTTTGTGGTTTTCAAGGATGGTTTTGGTAACGAGAAAGTTCTGTGCGGATACCCTTTGTTGAGTACCATTGCGTTTGGTAGTTTTTGCATTGCGTATTGTCTATGCTTCTTGTTTTCTTGCTGGAAAGCTTTGTCCCTAGCGATCAATAAGAGCTTGAGGGTTCGAATCTATGTGCTCGCTTTCTCGGTTTTGACATCTTTGGCTGTGCAAATTCTGTCTCTTGGGTTGTCCTCGTTCTGGAGTCCTGAAGAACTAGCCTATGGCGCTGTGGCACTCGTTGTATTTATTAGTACATTTTTGTGTGCTGCAATGGGGGAGGGTATGTTGGTAATTAGACCAATCGCCGACGCGTTGGCTGCCGGAGGAGAGTGCTGCCAGTGGATTCCGGCCTCCCGGTCACGGCTGGCGGAGGACGATCAAAATCCGGCGGAATGTCAACTTGTCTAGCTAGGACTATAGTGTACACATGAAATTAATATTGGACTATACTTATGAGGACACATTAGAAATTATGTATTTTGGGTTACATGGTGTGGTGAGACATTGATATTTGGTCAACAGCAGTGTACGGTTTGGTTGTATGGAAAGAAATGAAAAGAGAAAAATGTGAAGCTGTTATTTGATGTTTGATATTTTCCTTTTGCCCTCTAAAGAATGTTGCTATATGCTATGTTTAGACACTTTTTCAGATTATTGTTCTTTCTAATTAATTACTTTCTTTCAAATTTAGTACAAAAGGAAAACGATTTTGCACCCAAAAAAGAATGGGCATGTGCAAAACCTTATATAGAAGTTTTATTTTTAGTTTTTTCCTTCTTCTTTTTGTGTTTCTGTTCTGCTACTTATAGAGTTATATCTTATAACTAACTTAAAATTGTTAATCCCGCAACAAACGCAAAATTATCATATTTGTTTTTATAAGAAACGATTCTTTCACGTAACTTATTTCAAATCTTTTATATATATCCATTTTTTATGTTTTAAATGTAAACACCACTTTTTTGCATTGTACCAACGCATGTAAATTGTGAATACTATGTGTATGAGTATATGTCTTTTTTTTTTCTTTTTTTTTTTCATTTCAGTCTTGTTGGAGGCACTGAAAAATATCCCATCCACAATACAAATAACAAAAAGCATTAGATGATTTTTTTAAAAAGAATTTTTACTTCTCTAGAAATTTCGATTTTCTTTTTATTTATCTAACACATCATTAGGAAATGACTGAGGATATTTATAGTAGTTTTATGTATAGCCAAGTAAAATATGTATGGCAAAGTGTTACCTATTCGTAGCAACAAGTACGTGCTGCAAATCCCATGCATGCCCTAATTTCGGACAGCCATATTGATAAAGTGGAAGTTAAAGATGCATAACCGCAGTGATAAGGAGATAGAGATGAAGATGTAATTTGATTAGTTTGATTCTATAGTTTAGTTTGTTCAAATAAGCTACAAGATATCTTAGCAATGAGTGGGCTTAGGAGTAGTGAATTATCAAATAGAAAGGAATAAGCTGTTGCCATCCTATAGTCTCAGGTATTTATCTTTATCATTGTTAATTATTTATATGGAGTATGGAATTAAATCATATTCAAAACACAGATCCACCACTTCCTAATTAATCTCTTACTCATCACTCATCTATCGTTACTATTACATGAGTAGGGGACACTTGGTTTGTCGTAATATTACATTACGTCGCAATATTATATTATTGTAATCTTACATTAATGTAATTTCAATACAATAATAAAATATTACATGGTTTAGAAAGGTAACGAGATTAAAATGATGTGGTATATTTTATAATTTTAAATTATATTAATAATAGAAAAAATAAAATAAACTAAAAATATTAATGTCACATCATCATAATATGCACCGCATCAAAAGTACATCACAGCGAACCAAACGTTTCTATAAAAGTAGAGGACGTGAATCCCAAGTTGAACAAAACACAAAGACAATGCTAATGGCGATGAAACTTTACCTTGTTTTGGACACTTACCTTTGGAGTTTCACCAATATGGTATAAAATATTCAACATTTCATGGTTACGGACCTACCAATGAAATAAAATTTGTTAATAATGCTAAAAATTGTGTCAATACGGTTGTGCAATGGTCATTTACGGTCATGGCCGGTTCACCCAACTATTGATATAGCATTAATTATATTCATTCCCCGCGTTATTTTGTTAACTTTTTAGTTTTTATAGTAAAATTGATACTAAATTTTATATTAGTTCTTCTTCTTTCTTTTTTTTTAATCGAGTACATGACGATGAAAGATTGATTGAGGATAAGTTGTAGTTTAATGTACAGCCAAGTAATATGTATCATCGGCGGCAAAGACAATGACGATGAGATTAACCTTGTTTTGGACCCTTACCTTTGGAGTATTATCAATATAGTATATAATCTTCAAATTAATTTTCATGCCTATGGTGCTGTCAATACAATAAAATGTGTAAACAATGCTCAAGTAATTAACCTTTTCTTTTTATTCTCAACCAACACACACACACACACACACACACACAAACTTCTTTCTTTTTTTTTTAAGTAAAAGTTAAAGGAATTTAACCTTGGAACTAAACCCATAAAATGGGCTGAATATCACTGGGTCAGAGTCCTTTGACAGCCTTTGGAAAAATATTATGTTCCTAAAATTAAAAGTTAAATATTATTGTTTTATGTGATTGTTTTATATTATTGTTTGTGTGAATACGCTTTCACTAGTCCCAAATTGTAATAGAAAAAGAAAACTCTTTTTAAGGGTCCCTTAGACTTTGTCCCATGTTGTTAAGAAGAGAATTGGATTTTGGCAATTGCCAGGTTACCTGTGGAGTTTTGAAGTGGGTTTAAAATTTACATATATAAGGCATACATCTACTTATAAGTAAAAAAAAATTAAAAAATTGTGTGCAAAAGCTATTTGTATGACATTCATATCCTCTCTGATGTTTATGATTTCTATCCCACCATTTCTGGGCCTGGCTGTAATAAATAATCCTGGTCTCACAAAGCAGAATGGGCTTGAAATCTTCGTTATTGGGCCAAACAATTAAAGATCCGAGATGGATTGAAAGAATTAATGGAAGGGGTGGGGGACTACCGGATCCGCTCAAGTTTGTAAATGAATACTCCGAAGCCACCCAGATTTGCCAGCCCGGCCCAAAACCTTATTCCTAAAGCCTATCTTCTTCTTCTTCCTTTTTCTTTTTTGAGAAGAGGACATATAGAAAGGGACAGAACTAAAAAAAAAAAATTCTATATAATTAGCAAAATATCTTCTTGGGGTGGTCTAATAGGTGTGGTTATATTGAGCAGATGGATACAAAATTTTCCATGAACTTTTTCTTTTCCACAACTTATTAAAGTGGTAAGTTATGATTAAACACTTTCAAAAAAAAAAAAAAAAAACCATTGTAATTTGATATTTGAGCAACATCATTGTTATGAGGAACGTCATTAATACCATTTTTTATAAATACACTAATTATAACAAATTATATCAAGAAGCGTGTAAAAAATAAAAATAAAAGGAAAATTTTAATGTTAAATTACTTGGGAATGAGTAGTCAATGTTATGCTATTTTCTAAAAGCCTAGGATGCATTTTTGACCTTTTGGGTTCTTAAGGCTCTATTTGGTTGGGAGATGATGGAGGATAGAAAAGGAGGAGAATGAAAAATATTTGTGTTTACATTATGTGTGTTGGGAGGGAAGTTGGAAAAGTAGAATGATAAAGAGTAAATTACAATTATTTCCTTATTATTATAAATAGATAATAGAAAACCGAGGGTAATTTTGTACTTTCTTCTCAATGTTAATTTCGTTTCATCTTTTCTTCCCAATATGGTAGGGAAAAGAATGGAAGGTATAGGTGGAAATCTTCATCTACCCCCCCCATTTTCTTTCCTCTTCTATTTTACTCAAACCATATGATGAAAATCATCAATACTATTTTTATAAATACACTAATTATAACAAACTACATCAACAAGTGTGGATATTTTAATCTTAAATGACTTGGGAATCAGTAGTCAATGTTATGCTATTCTCTAAAAGCCTAGGATGCATTTTTGACCTTTTTGGGTCCTTAAGGCTCTATTTAGTTGGGGGATGATGGAGGATAGAAAAGTAGGAGAATGAAAAATATTTGCGTTTACATTATGTGTGTTGGGAGGGAAGTTGGAAAAGTAGAATGATAAAGAGTAAATTACAATTATGTCCTTATTATTATAAATAGATAATAGAAAACTAAGGGTAATTTTGTACTTTCCTCTCAATGCTAATTTTGTTCAACTTTTGTTTCCAATATGGTAGGGAAAAGAATGGAGGGTATAGGTCGAAAACTTCATCTACCCCCCATTTTCTTTCATCTTCTATTTTACTCAAACCATATGATGAAAATCATCAATACTATTTTTATAAATACACTAATTATAACAAACTACATCAACAAGTGTGTTAAAAAAAGGGGGAAATCTTAATTTTAAATGACTTGGGAATCAGTAGTCAATGTTATGCTATTCTCTAAAAGCCTAGGATGCATTTTTGACCTTTTTGGGTTCTTAAGGCTCTATTTGGTTGGGGGTTAATGGAGGATAGAAAAATAAGAGAATGAAAAATATTTTTGTGTTTACATTATGTGTGTTGGGAGGGAAGTTGGAAAAGTAGAATGATAAAGAGTAAATTACAATTATGTCATTATTATAAATAGATAATAGAAAACTAAGGGTAATTTTGTACTTTCTTCTTAATGCTAATTTCGTTCATCTTTTCTTTCCAATATGGTAGGGAAAAGAATGGAGGGCATAGGCGGAAAACTTCATCTACCCCCCATTTTCTTTCCTCTTCCCCCATTTTCTTTCCTCTTCTATTTTACTCAAACTATATGATGAAAATCATCAATACTATTTTTATAAATACATTAATTATAACAAACTACATCAACAAGTGTGTCAAAAAAGGGGGGAAATTTTAATTTTAAATGACTTGGGTATCAGTAGTCAATGTTATGCTATTCTCTAAAAGCCTAGGATGCATTTTTGACCTTTTTGGGTTCTTAAGGCTCTATTTGATTGGGGGATGATGGAAGATAAAAAAGTAGGAGAATGAAAAAAATTTGTGTTTACATTATGTGTGTTGGGAGGGAAGTTGGAAAAGTAGAATGATATAGTATAAATTACAATTATGTCATTATTATTATAAATAGATGATAGAAAACTGAGGGTAATTTTGTACTTTCCTCTCAATGCTAATTTCCTTCATCTTTTCTTTCCAATATGGTAGGGAAAAGAATGGAGGGTATAGGTGGAAAATTTCACCTACCCCCATTTTCTTTCCTCTTCTAATATACTCAAACCATAGGATGAAAATGACATTCTCTCCCTTTTCTTTCCCCCATTTTCGATACTCTCTCTTTTCACCCCGGTCAAACAAAGCATAAAACAAGTCACAACTCAAAAATAATAGTATCTTTTAGGAGAGGGTGGCTCACAAATAAATGTGAGTTTTATTATTTTGATAATTTGATAGTTATAGCTTATAATAAAATATGAGAGACTTGAAGTGATAATAATATTAGAATGTGCCAAGTTAAATGCTATTGGCAAGATACTATTGCTATTGTTGTTATCATTAGTAAATATAAAAACTGATTATAATATTAATAAGAATAGTTGACAAAACAAAGGGCTACTGCAAATGAAATAATTTATGTTAGTGGTTTAAATCAAGATAAATATATTAAATATTTTAGAAAAATATTTTGGTGATGAAAGGTGAAGTCACTCCTTTCTTCATAAAAAGAAAAAAGAAAATGAATATGAATATGAATATTGCGTCATACTTATAAGTATTTGGTGGATTTTGAAATATACTTTCTAATGATTGAACTCAATCATAATAATAATAATAATAATAATTCTTATAAAAAAAATAATAATAACAAGGAAACAGGAATTGATTGTGAAATACGCTATAGTATAAACATACAGTGGTTTAGTAGTATAGTATGGAGACAAACAAAGGAATGGACAATTCCCTTTAGATTAAAGAAATAAAATAAAGGTTAGGAAAGCCCCCACATTGCTTGACACTTTAGCATTACTTTGTTTCAAAGCAAAACCACTTAGGACTTTCCCCATCCACACTTCTTGGACTATATTGCTTGATTCGTGCCTACCTTTATTCCTTTACATCGTGCAAATTCTCTTCTCACTTTCTTTCTTGTTTAATACGTTCTTGACCCACAATGTCCCCTATTTTTTTAGACAATGTCACAAACTCACGTTTGGCAAAGCAATTGGCAACCATCTATATAGTAGTAGAGTCAGCATATAACTCTTTCACACTCGTTTTTACAATTTGTTGACTTATGCAATTGTGAGTAATTAGGAAAAGCAATGGATTGCACAAGTTTACCTTTATTCCTTTACATCGGGCAAATTATCTTCTCACTTTCTCTCTTGTTTAATACGTTCTTGACCCACAAAGTCCCCTATTTTTTTAGACAATGTCACAAACTCACATTTGGCAAAGCAATTGGCATCCATCTATATAGTCGTAGAGTCGGCATATAACTCATTCACACTTGTTTTTACAATTTGCTTACTCAAGCGATTGCAAGTGATTAGAAAAAGCAATGGATTGCAAAAGTCTACCATGGACAGAAAATACTGATGTCTTGCAATCACAAAAGTTAATAAATTGTAAATTTAGATGTGCGATATGACATGTCTCTAGATTTATTAATGGATTAATCAATCACTGAAATTTGAAAGTCCCATTTCCCACCAGGGCTCATAGGATCGTACTAAGTGTGCGTTTGGATAAAGATTAAAAATTAAAATTATTTCATTATTCAGTTTATTTTTACTACTATTCATAGGCCTCACTGCATTTTTTGGCACTATTCATGAGCCGCACTATACTATTTTAACTAACTTTTACCTTTATCAACAGTACTTTCAGTAATAATTTTTCAATTTCAGTAAAATAAGCAATATCCAAACACACCCTAAATAACACATTCAATGAGACAACACCATTCCCTAAAAAGTATTAAAGAATACTATTTGATGATGATAAGGGACCACCTAAAATTCTGAGTTATCTCCAAATCAATAACTATTGGACACCCTAACAAATAATAATAATAATTCTTGTACCCTCTTTAACAGGACTCTAACTGCTGTAACAACTGGTTGCCTGCTTTCTAGCTAAGCTTCTCTCTGAGAGCTCTGCTGTAGTGTGGCATTGTCGTCCCTTTCGTGGAAGGTGGATTTGTCCCTTGAGTTAACTATGTTTTCTCAAGGCTAGTGGTTCTATTCTTTCAAGGGGTCTGGGAAATACTTTTCATTTACTTGTAAGCCACACAGGGGAATGGACGACCTTACAAAACACTGGAGCACTCTCTCCCTTTCAGATAGAGAGGGCTCAGGTCTCAGATTGAAAAAAGAACAAGCTGTAGGTGAATTCTCCATTGCAGCCAGGTTTTTTACTAAACGCACTCTGAATATTGAAGCTATAGCTAGAACCTTTTCGCCATTATGGAGATCAAAAAAGGGTTTTAGCATCAAGAATATTGGGGATCGTATCATCCTTTTTTCTTTCGATAATGAAGCAGAAGTAGATAGAATACTAGCGTCAGAACCATGGTGTTTTGACAAACACCTAATGGCTCTATCAAAAATTAATTTGGAGTCATCGTTAGAGGAGTGCAATTTCAACAATGTCTCCTTTTGGGTTCAAGTATATGATATACCACTAAGATACAGAAACAAAGAAGTTGCAGAACAAATTTGTGAAACATTAGGGATTATACAACACCCAAATGACCCCCCTGTCTGTGACGGCGGAAGCTTCATTAAAGTTCGAGTGTCCATCAATATTTCACTTCCTCTTTGCCGTGGCCGTCTCATCACCATGGATGATGACAAGGAACATTGGGTTTCTTTCAAATACGAAAGACTCCCTAACCTCTGTTATTGGTGCGGCCGGCTCACGCATACTGATAAGGACTGCGAGAAGTGGATCGAGAGCGAAGGCTCCCTTCAAACCGAACACCAGCAGTTTGGGGCATGGTTGAGAGCCCCTCCATTTGTTGCTGCTCGAAAAAATGTGGTGGCTGTTCCGGGTTTTTTTGCCAAGAAGAAAACGGAAATTCAGGCCCAAAATGCCTCAACGTCACCACCACCTCCAAACAAACGGAACCTTTCGCTAGGCTCTGATTCAGCAAGCAACCGGCCGTCAACAATTAATGCTCCCTGTACAATTCCAGGCTCTCACGCAAGTCACGGGGGCACAATTGCTGCCTCGATCAACACGGACTTGACAGATGCTGACACTCCTCAGAAACCCATTCCACAAGAAGATTTTGAGCACCTAATCCAAGAGATTGACAAAGATATCAGCCTGTTTGAGTGTGGGATTGTGCAAGAAGGGCCTTCAAAAGCTAATGGGCCGGAACAAAGGGATGAATTAGGTTCTCGGTCCTTTACTCACTCCAACCCAAACACGGAACGGATCTTTGTCCAGCCCATCCAGCCCACACAAGCTTATGACAATACAACACAAGACCCACATATTCACACCATTCAAGCCCATAACGGTAAGAAATGGACAAGGATACTAAGACCACTCATTATATCTGATGTACAAGACTCCACTCTTACTTTAGGCAAAAGAAGCCCACTTTCTTCCCCAGAGCACACTCCCCCCACAAAACGCAGAGCTTCTGAAGCTCTCCTTTCTGATGAAAACCCTTCTCCAACGACGGCGGCTGACTTCCAGCCCCGCCGACAACAATGAGTTGGCTATGCTGGAACGTGCGTGGGCTTGGGAACCGGCGCACTGTTCAAGAGCTCGAAGCTTTAGTCCGAGCACAAGATCCCGATGCCATGTTTTTGTCGAAGACGTGGGCAAATGAAGATAGGCTGCGCGGTTTGTGTAAGAAATTGAAATTCGATCATGCCTGGATTGTTCCTCGGATCAACAGTACAGGTTGTCTCAGCCTCTTCTGGAAAAAGACAATCAAAATCGAAGTGATCTCCTCCTTGCCGAACCATGTGGATACGATTGTTAGGGGTTCCGACGAGGTTCGGTGGAGGTTTACTGGTATATACGGCTTTGCGGATTCTAGAAGGAAACAGGAAACTTGGTCCCTGTTGCGCCAGCTACACCGGAGCCTATCCCTCCCCTGGCTCTGCGCGGGAGACTTCAACGAAATAATGTGGTCTCACGAAAAATTGGACAGAGGTCCGAGACCAGAAAACATGATGAAGGAGTTCAGGGAGGTACTGGATGAGTGCGGTCTAATGGATTTAGGCTTTAGAGGCAAGAAATACACATGGAAAGGTAAACGCAACAATGGTTTGGTTTTGGAGCGTCTTGACCGGGCAGTAGCAAACAACTCCTGGTTTGCTTCCAACCCGGGCTCTCAGGTCCAGCACTTACATTCCCACGCCTCAGACCATATACCAATCATTGTGAAACTAGACGGAATTATTCCCCCACCAAATAGACCCTTCAAATTTGAGAGAATGTGGTTGAGCGATAGGGGATGCTCTGATACTGTCACTTCGGCTTGGGGTAACTCTGTTCCGGATATTACAATGGTCCAGGTTGCAGGTAAAATCAAATTCTGTGGTGATAAACTTTCCATTTGGAGTAAACAATCTTTTGGTTGTATTAAGAAATTGATTGAAACTAAAAGTAAACTGCTTGCTAAAGCTGAACTTGCAGCTGCTAGTGAGAGGGGTGACTATGCTTCAGTTAAGAATCTACAAGCGGAGGTGAATGCTTTACTAGTCAAAGAGAGCCAGATGTGGGAGCAACGTGCCAGGGCGTTATTTTTGAAGTGCAGTGATAGAAACACCAGCTACTTCCACAGCAAAGCCTCCCATAGATTTCGAAGGAATAGGATTTCCGGCCTTAGGAACAATGACAACGAGTGGTGCTCGGAGGTGAGCCAGATCAAAGAGATAGTTGTTGATTACTTTAACTCCCTTTTCAAGTCTTCCAATCCATCAGATATGAATGAAACTCTTGACACAATTCGGCCCTCTGTTACTGATGAAATGAATGATCATCTCTCCAAACCGTTCTCAAGGGAAGAAGTGGATACAGCTATAAAAGAGATGCACCCCATCAAGGCTCCTGGCCCCGACGGTATGCCTCCGATTTTTTATCATTCCTTTTGGTCATTAATTGGTGATGATGTATATAATGCTGTTTTGGATTGTCTGAATAATTGCAAGATTCCGATGGACATTAATCACACTAATATCACCCTGATTCCGAAAGTTAAGTCCCCTGAAAGCATCTCTGAGTTCAGGCCTATAAGCCTGTGCAATGTAATATATAAGTTAGTTTCAAAAGTCCTAGCCAATAGACTTAAAACAGTCCTCCATTTTATTATCTCCGAAAACCAAAGTGCCTTCCAGGCTGGGAAAATCATCACTGACAATGTCCTTATGGCCTTCGAGACCCTACACTATATGAAACACCACCAAAATGGGAAATCTGGGTTCATGGCGCTTAAATTGGATATGAGCAAAGCCTACGACCGCTTAGAATGGTCCTATCTAGAAGCCTTGATGAAAAGGATGGGTTTTTGTGATTCTTGGGTGGCGTTAATTATGGAATGCATATCGACAGTGAGCTACTCTATTCTGGTTAATGGGGAGCCCTCGAGCTTAATCGTCCCGTCAAGGGGCATTAGACAGGACGGCCCGTTGTCGCCTTATTTGTTCATCCTATGTACGGAAGGACTACATGGTCTCCTAGCCAAAGCAGCTGAGGATGGCTTCATTAGGGGTGTTTCGATATGTAAAAAAGGTCCTAGGCTGACTCATCTATTCTTTGCAGATGATAGCATCGTCTTCTGTAGGGCCACCATTGCCGAATGCCACATGATCCAAAAGCTGTTGTCCTGTTATGAAAGAGCTTCGGGGCAGATGTTAAATAGGTGCAAAACGGGCCTGTTCTTTAGTAAATCCACGGCTAGCGAGATCCAAAACCAAATAAAAGATTCACTGGGGGTTCAAGACATCAAGCTCTATGAAAAGTACCTCGGCCTCCCTGCACTAGTCGGTAAATCCAAGAGAGCCAGTCTGAATTTCATTAAGGAGCTCGTTTGGGCAAAGCTTCAAGGCTGGAAGGAGCAACTCCTTTCCCAAGCAGGCCGTGAAATTCTCCTTAAGGCCGTGGTCCAAGCCATCCCGGCTTTTGCCATGAGCTGCTTCAAGCTCCCCAACTCTCTATGCAATGACATTGAAGCCTTAATTCGTAAATTCTGGTGGGGGCAGCGAGGCAATCAAAGGAAAATACACTGGACTAGTTGGAATTCTCTGTGTAAACCCAAATGCATGGGTGGATTGGGCTTCAAAGATCTCCAATTATTTAATGACTCGATGCTGGCCAAGCAAGTTTGGCGTCTTTTGGGCAACAAAGATTCTCTTTTCCATAGATTTTTCAAAGCTAAGTTTTTCCCGAAAGGGAGTATTCTCGATGCAAAGGTGGGTTCGGGCTCTTTTGCTTGTAGAAGCATCCTCAAAGGACGTGACGTGATAAAAAAGGGGCTGCGGTGGAGAGTGGGAAATGGTTCGGAGATTGGGATTTACCAGGACAATTGGCTCCCTGACCCTCACCTAAATAGAGTCCTGTCTTCACCAGAATTTCTTGGCATGGACGCTAGAGTCGCTGTGCTGATAGATGGGGTCAACAGAAGCTGGCTGTGTGAGGTAATTGATAACCTATTCTTACCTCATGAAGCGAAAATGATCAAATCTATTCCCATTAGCTTAGTGGAGTGTGATGATAAAATTTTCTGGCCTTTGACTGCTAACGGAGAGTATTCGGTTAAATCCGAGTATAGACTTCTTTCCCAATTGGCAGCCAGTGATATCCCAAGCCCCTCTGACATTTCTCAATCCAAGCAAATTTGGAATGCGATATGGAACTTGAACGTCCCAAACAGAATAAAGATCTTTCTTTGGCGTGCTGGTCTGAATGCTCTGCCTTCCCGTGTGAATTTAGTTAAGAGAAAGGTGCTGTGTGATCCGATCTGCCCTTCCTGTGGGGTTGAGAAAGAAACAATTCTTCATGCTCTCTGGTCTTGTCCGGCCTTAGCTGAGGTCTGGGCTATACACTTTGCTTGGCTGTCCAGGCAAACCAGTTTCTGCTCCAATTTCCAGGACCTTTTACAATCGTGCTGTACTAAGAGGGACTGCTTTGAGTTGTTTGCAGTCATTTCCTCGATTATTTGGACCCGCAGGAACAAAATGAGAGCTGGGGAGCTGACTGTACCGCTGAAGAGGATTAATGCTATGGCCCGTGACACCCTTCAGGAATTCCTTGTTGCCAATCCCCCCTCCTATGGCATTGCTCCTTCTCCCACCCTTGTCAAATGGCTGCCGCCCCCCGTGGGTTGGGTGAAAATAAACTTTGATGGTGCTCTTTTTAAAGAGTGTGACTCTGCTGGGTTGGGAGTCATCATTAGAAATGACCTTGGTCTTGTAATGGCTGCCTCGACACATATCATTCCGCTGCCTCCTTCGGTAGAGATGGTGGAAGTGCTGGCAGCACGTCACGCCATTTGTTTAGCCAGGGAGCTTCAGTTTAACAAGGTGATTGTTGAAGGTGACTCGGAAGTTGTAATAAAATCCCTAAACAGCTCTATCGCTCCCTCCTCCAGCTATGGGCATATTGTCAAAGACATCAAAGTGGTATCCGCTGTTTTCAGCGATATTAGTTTCTGTCATACTCGCAGGCAAGGCAACAAAGTAGCTCATTCGCTTGCTAGGCGAGCTTGTAAATTCTCTCCTTTTAATGTTTGGATGGAAGATGTCCCTCCTGACATCCTTTCTGTATATTCTTCTGAACTGGTTTAATATATATCTCTTCCCCCCTGTCTTCCTGGGGTGGTTTCTCAAAAAAAAAAAAAACAAGACTCTCGAAAAATTTTACAATTTTTTTAATCATTATTGGAGTATAATATTATGATTGATATATTAATAAAAATGATTTTAAAGGTGTACTTATATAAAAGTTATAAGCAGTTCATAAAAAGTAAAAATAAAAGTTATAAGTATTACACTAGTTACTATTCTATTTCACCAAATTATAAATATTTCCTTCTAATATATATATATATATATATATATATATAAATTTACTTTGTCTCTATCATTGTACATCTCCAATTTGGATAAACTGTTCAAAATCAAAATAGATGGCACCCTGCTAAGGAAAATGTGCAATTTTCTCATGGCTTAAATTCAATTACAGATTTTATAGTTAAATGGATAAGCAATATTTTTAAATTGAAATTGCTTAAATCTGTTCTCTCTTTTTTTGGGGAATGGAGAAATAGCTTAAATCAAGGAAATGATAAAGAATTATAAAATAGTGGGGTTTGAATATGGCATCAAACTGGCATTTGAATCTGAATTTCTGATAATTTCCTTAGAAAATATTGATTGGGTTTTTTAAAAAAAAAATTAAATTTGAGCAAAAGCAAATATTGATTACGTTGAAACTTTGTTTTCAATGGTATATATTTATTAATTTTGGATATTGATGTTTTATCTAACACTGACGGGGATGAAAAGATTAGAGAGAAAGGAGAGGGAAATTAAGTTGAAATGGATAATACTGTATTCTTCTTGGTAGGGTAGGGACTCCGGAGTTTGGACTTTCGATAAGAATATTAAATAGTTTCACACTTTCACCTATTAACATATTGTAAATGAAATATTAACAATTAACCTTACAAGAAATTACTAATATTTAACAAAATTAATAAACACAAAGATATTGCCTAAGACTTTCAAGTAACGTTGAAAAGTGAAAACCCACTTTTTTTTTCTTTTCTTTTTTTAATTCTATAATTGAAGGTGGGAGATTTAAATTATAGATTAAGGCTCTTGAATATTGAAAACCAACTTTTTTTCTTTTTTTTTTTTCTTTTTTTTTTTGAGTAAAATTGAAAACCAACTTTAATGCTAAGAAAAATGTACCACTTACCTTTCTTTCTTTTTTTAATATATTCTCTGAACACGACATTTGCCATACCAACCATATCCAACTTGGGAAGGAACCCCAACAAAAACCAAATTTTTTTTTTTTTAACAATAATTAATAATTAAGAAACAGAGATAATATTCTAAAAAAATTTAATACCAGGAACCAAACAAAATTACAAAACCATCTCAGTTCAACGGGTTAAATAAAATAAGACTTCAGACTTGGGCACATGACATCAGCATTCTTTTGTTTATACTTTCTTTTCTTTTTATTTTTAATTATTTTAAACTCAAACAAATCTTGGAGGCAAGAGCGAGATACACACCATTGCAATAGTTGGAGAGGAAATAAAAATAAAATAGCAACAACAACAAAAAACAAAAAACAAAAAAATCCACCCAGATCAGTACTTACTAACACAAATTATTTTATAACATTTTTATAAAATTTTTATGTAAATTTTTTTTACTAATTTTCAATTGGACCCATCACTAATATCACATTCTTACTTACTAATAACCATCTAACACATCAATTGTTTATAAAGAAATTTGTAAAATAGTCTTTTTTAATAGAAAATTAATTTGTAAAATAGCTTGTACATGTAACATTACACGTACATTTTTTTTTTACATTTTAAACAACAAGAAAGGAAACCTAACCGCTAATCTGCTAAATTTACAAACTTTTAATACAGCCACAGGTAGCCGCAATTAATATTTATATTGCCGATTGTCTCGCATTATTGATCACACATTTTTAAAGTAACCATTCATGAATATTTCACATTAATTTAAATCAACGTTATGGCTGGCATTATGTTCTCTATTACTATTATCAATTTATTATTTAGGTCAGAAGGTTGGGAATATGATATCTTACAAGTTACAACCGACCAATCCATGCAAACCATACATTTTTTTTTTTTAATTTGCATTGTTAAATATTTAATAAACAATGTTTGGTTACAAGTTGTAACTTTTAACTTACAAATTTAAGGCTATAACCAACAAGAGGAAGATTACATGCATTCAATACTTTATATAAGTAAATAATGTGTATTGCACATGACAGAAACACATAACATATTCCTATTGTTGGTTATAGTCAAAATGACTATAACTCCTATTAAAAAAATTAAAATAACTACGTATAATCACAATTTAAAATTGCGAAAACTTTTAGATTTAATATTTTAATTGATGACATAGTTATTGATCGAAAATTTTATAAACTTGTAAAATATAAAAAGAAAATATAATCCAATTGTCAAAATTGACATAAAATATATATATATATATTTTGAGAAACATAGTATTTTTTTTTTTTTAGAAGAGAGAAACATAGTATATACTATATAGAATACAAGGAGTATGGAATAAAAAATATAGAGTAACAAAGAAACCAAAGTTATAAAATAAAATAAAATATTTATAAAAAAAAAAAAAAACCAAAGAAATTAGCATGTAACACACACCGCAATTATTGCTCAGTGAGTGAGTTACTTTAACAATAATATTAGCCCACGCAAATCGGAATAGGTCAACTAGCTTTATCTACAACAATTTTGCAGTAAAAGCTGGCACAATATCCGGTCCTAGATTGGGGCATGGACTTTGATTTTTTTTTTTTTTTAATCATATATGTGAAGGGCATTAATTATGGTAATTTTAATTTATCTTTTTCCTTTAATAGCCTTATATTGGGGTCATAAATTCAATTGACATTACCGAGTTTTCACGTAACTCTAAAACGTCACTCTCGCCGTCTAGCGGTTAAATTAATTAATTAATTTTTTTTTTTTTTAGAAGAAGGCCATCAAGGCTTTATTATTAAAATACTTTAAAATAAAAAAGATAACAATTATAGAGATTTGGAGGAACAAACTTCATCCAAATCATTAAAGCAGGATCTTACTCTCTTGGCTAGAGAATAAGTAAAGTATTACCTTATCAAATTGTATGAGAGAAAGAAAAATGTTGTAAATAAATAGTAGAATATCTTATTAATTTCCAAAAAAAAAAATTGTTTTTTTTAATTTGAGAATCTATTTTAAGTCTCTTTTATAGTATTTTTAGGGCCACTCAAAGGAATTTCTCCTTATAATTTTTTTTTTTTTTCAAAGAGTTTCAACCTATACCTGTGAGCATGCAACTAAGGCTATGGTATGCCCGTGTGCACACTACCTAGGCCACCACAGTCCTACGTGGGCTTGTTGTCAAGACCATAGCAACGCTGCATATGAGAGAGCATTATTTTTTTTAAAAAAATGTTAATTATTCTTTTACATTTGTTGATGTATATTCTCTAGTTCACTGGTCCACAAACATAATCTTCATAATTTCAAACATAATCTTCATAATTTCAAACACGATATTTATATGATAATGTATACGTATATGATATACAATAAGATGGAAAATTCATGATAGATTTTTTTTTTTTTAAGAGAGTTTCAACTTTTAACTTATTGCATCTGCTCTTGATGATAACTTTTTATTATCAAACCAAAATACCAATCATTTTTTTGTGTAGGCGAGAATTAAATCTTGAATTTCTTATTTAACTATCAAAAATTTTACCAGTTGAACTAACTAGATCTCACTCATGATAGAATTTTGATAAAGGGTAAAAAAAAAAATTTTAAAAAAAAGAAAAAGTAAAAGACCAATCATTAAATTGGAAAAGTCAAGATAGAATTATATAAAAATAAAAATTAAAGAAGCCGACGTGACATCTCTATGATGTAAAGATGAACATGTTGGAGACTTGCTATTGGCTGTTCCGTCAATGCTGGGGTGTACATTACACCTCATTGTCGGTCAAGTTTCATCGACATGGACCCCATGTTTGCTGACTTGGCTCATTTTTTGCCACACGTTCTCTACGTGTCTCACCTACTCAGCAAGAAAAAAATATTACAGTAGAAATTAGAAATGGTATTTTATTTTACTTCTTTTTTTTTTGGCTATGAGCAAGTCCGATTCCGCGGTTTACAACTGAACAACGTTTAAAATATGGGAACAAGTGGTAGAGTTTGAAAGGGTTTTTAATGATTCGGGTTGTAGTTGTAGACTTGCAGTAGATGAATTCTTCACTTAATTTAGTGGTAGAGACTAGAGAGAGGGCTTATTCAATTTGAAGACTTGGGATCATCAGTATCACGTAAGGTGGTATTTGTGCGAATTAACTGGTTTGGGTCTAGTACTTCTATACATTAAATTTGTTGAGATTTAGACACATGTAAAATAATTATCAAGTGTGTATGTCTCAAATGCTGAATCCAACCTTATCTCTATGCAAAAACATAAATAATAATAAGTTATATATATAAAAATAAATACATATGTTTCTTTAAAGACTTCTAAGATTTTAATCTCTTTTTCTCAGATAATTGTTAAATTATCACAATTATATTAATTTTTGTCTATAATTCAATTTAATTTCTTTTTTTTTCTTTAAATATTTTTGTTATAAACAAAAATGCATTTCACTAAGTTCAGCTTTCTCTATCTATCATATTCTATAGTTTTTTTTTTTTTAGGGCACATATTCTTTTTTTTTTCTTTTTCTTTTTTTTGAGAAGGAGGGCACATATTCTTTAGTTTTACTTTTGTATCCTTCTTTGTAGCAGCGAATCATTCTTCTAATCTTTTTTTTTTTTTTTGGGAAAGAATCTTTCTTCTAATCTTAATCCTTTAAAAAAATTATCTTCTCAAATTTTTATTGGAAAAAATGTGACCACATCAATTTTGTTTAAAATGATAAAATTGATTACTATTTGTTTGTTGACCACAAATTTTTTTTTTTTTCCTTTTCATTGTCAAGTAAATTCTTCCAAAAAACTTACAATATATTGTGCCCTCCTTCTCAAAAACTCCTAACGGAGAGTGTAAAATCCTAAACACATCTAAGGAAGGTTCTTATATATATATATGATATCCCTAAATATCTTACTTACCCTCCAAATCCGAGTTATTTAACTGCCAAATCCACCAGTGTTAGTACTTATCTCTCTAAAATAAGAAAAGTATTTTGAAATTTTTTAATATTTCTGATACTCACCTTAATAGTTAATAGTTAATACTCATATCTACCTTGATCGGATTAATAAAGTTATATTATTATAAATAAATTCTCACCAGTAACCCCTAAGAAAGTCAACAAAAACCAAAACACGCAGTCTTTGGAAATAGCAAGAATTTACTCGTATTCCCATCTCCAAGTCCCAGCTGTAAATCAAAACACGATCAAAAGCCTTTAATACAATCTTATTTAATTACGTATATAAGATAAGAACTCTATCAAAAGACGGCAACAATAATAAATAAATAAAACCCTCCCAAGATATAAACTATTCCATCTCTATCACAATTCCTTCTCTAGATCATACCTTTTGTTGTACAAACTCTTTTTTTTTTTTTTTAAATAATTTATTTATTTATTATTTATTATTATAACTTTGTGTACAATCTAAGCAAAGCCCTAGAAACTTCATGACCCCTATATAAATAACCCAATCCCCCAGTCTCCAAAAAGTCCCTTCATTCGCTTTTTTCATTCTTTCTTGTTCATATGTTGGTTATCTCTGAGTTTCATCTATAATGAGCAATATACCAAGATCTCTCACCGACTCTGCCCTGACCCTCTTTAACCTTGCCATCTCTGCCTCTGACCCTTGGCCTTTCTCCGCTGTTTTCTTATAACCCTTCTGAAAAAAAAAAACTAGAGTTTGCTGTGTTTTCTTTGTACAAAGTAGGGTTTTTGGCTATCTGGGTTTTGTTCAAAATGGGGATTAGTGATGACAAACACCAGTTGAATTTCCATATCCATATGCCACACCTTCACTTTCACCACCACCAGGTCCATCACCACCACCACCACGACCATGACAACAAGAAAGAGCTGAAAGACATCCCAAAGGGGTGTTTGGCAGTCATGGTGGGTCAAGGTGAAGAGCAACAAAGGTTTGTGATCCCTGTGATTTACATCAACCACCCGCTCTTCATGCAGTTGTTGAAGGAAGCTGAGAAAGAGTTTGGCTTTGACCAGAAGGGACCCATCACCATACCTTGCCACGTCGAGGAGTTTCGCACCGTCCAAGGCATGATTGACAAGGAGCAATCAGTCCACAACCACCAGCAGCACCACCATGTTTGGTGCTTTAGGGTTTGATTTCATGTTGGCAGTCATGTAAATTTGTTTTTTTTTTTTTTTCTTTCTAGGAAATTTTTCTTTGAGTACCAAGATTGATGTAGTTGTTGATGATGATGATGATGATGATGAATGATGAATGATGATGACGAAGAATTGGATGATATGATTTACTGTTTTTACTATATTTGGATCCCTTTAGCAAAGAAGAAAAAGTTACATAAATTTCAATTTGATTCTTGCTTTTCCTTTTCTTTTTCTTTTTGAAGTATCCAATGTTTAATCGTTAATGTGAACACATGAAAGTCTAGGAGTACATGTTGGAGAGAGAGAGATAAACGTATAGGACACGGTTGGGACATTGAAGGGGGCAAAGGGCTCGCTTGGGGCCATTGGATTTGTGTGTTTGTGGTGGCAAAAAGACTTTCAGGGGATAAGAATGAAGTCCCTCCTCGACACAAAAATAAAAATGTTGTTGGATTTTTATTTGGTTCCTTCTGTGTTTGGTGCATATGGTAATGAACACGGCTAGGTGGGTCGGTGTGGACCAATGGGTCCGAGCCTAAGAGGCCCCCCAGTGGTTCATACTTGTCTTTCTCTGTTGTTTTTATCAGATGGGGCTAGAAAATAGATTGATATAATGGTTAATTTGCACCCATAAAAACTTGGGTCAGGTTGACGTATTGCTGACACCCTGAAAAATCAAGCTCTCAGCCCAGAAAATTCTTCCTATGCTGGGCAAGAAAATATAAATCTATTATAAACCTATTTTAAAAAAATTAATCTTTGGAGAGATTAGATCCTGGACACAAGGAAAGTAAAGTGAATAGCCTCAAAATTCAAGATATGATGATAATCCGATATCCATGCTAATAATAATAAGTGTATAAAATAGAAGGATTAATTTTTCTTCTTTGTTTCTTCTAAAAAAAAACTTCTTTGTTGTAAAAACAAAAGGAATTAGTATTATTTTATGAAAAAATATATATGATGTAAGTTTTTTTTTTTAATTTATTAATATTAATTGATTAAAATACAAATATTTTTTGCTACCATCTCTCTTGAGAGTTGAGACGCAAGCGCAACACGTATAGGTAGCAACTAGTGTGAAGGATTCTTGAAAATCCAGTTCATGCTACGCATGTACTCTGTCGTTCTCCTTGAAGTAGGTCAAATGAACTGTATATAACTCCTATAAAAATAAATATATAAAAAGAACTGTAAATTAACTTGATACCTTGCATTTGGCGAAAAATTAGTAATAAGCAATATTTAACATTTTTTTTCTTTGAAAAATAAATATTAAGTTCTTCCGCCTCCACTGTAATTATCAAATTATTAATAATTTTAACAAAAACGTCTAGTAAAATATGAAATTTCATGAAGTTCGTTTTATGTTTAATGTGTAAACCAATGAAATACTTACTATTATTTAATGTGAAAATACATTTTCTGAATATACATATTTGTCATTTTCATGAACTAGCAGCTCACCATATACGTTTTACATATGTTAATGGTTTTATTTTACACATAAAACAATGGGATGAAGTGTGGCATTCATTCAAAACCATAAGGATATCATATTTTAAGGAGAAACCTATGTTGCACGGACACGGACACGGACACGGACACGACACGGGGATACGGCAATTTTTGAAAAATAAGGACACGACACGGCGGGGACACGGCGGTTAAATAATTAATTATATTTTATATTTAGGCATATTTTTTAATATTTTTAGACATAAAATACGTTTATGTCTAGAATTTAAATTATGTAAGAACTATAAATAAGTAAACTAACACCCAAAGTAATACAATAATATACAATATTTAACTTTAATAAATAAATAAAACTATAGCAAGACACACAAAAACAAAAATCACTAAATTCATAATAAATATTATAATTTATAAGGCAAAAACAAAAGGCTAAGTAAAGAAATACATTAAATGTGAGAGTGGGATTAAAAAAAAAAAAAAAAGACAAAACGTTAAAACTTATAATTGACCCGATCTAGCTCCGGCGAGGGACAGAGGGCAGTGGCAAAGGTCAGAGGGAGGGTGGGTTGAGAACTTGAGAGGTGGGTTTCTCTAAATCAATGTTATGAATACTGTTTCGGGCTTACCACTATTTTATATACATACACATATATATATATATATATATATATATATATATATTATTGATAAAAAAATCCATATAATAAATATTGAATGTTTTAAAGTTATAAGTATATAATTTTTTTTTTCACTAGTCACAATCTATCACATCGCAATTGTAACAAAAAGTTGTAAAAAATTTTACAATCCTATGCTTTTTCTAATTTTAGTGACTATGGAATCAAAATGTTGAAAGTTTCTTTTTTTATTATGAGTTACGTGAGGTGCACAAAAAAAAAACCAAACAAAAAAAAAAATGTTAATTAAATTCAAACGGACAAAACAAAAAAGCCTGGAAGGAATAAGTATTACGTGGGGCTCACAAACACCACAAAACAAAGAAAAAATCTAAAGCCTAAAGACTCTAAAGTCTAAACTCTGAACACAAGTGGAGGACAGCAAAGACACACAAATAAAGAAGAAGAGGTAGTCAGGTAGCAGACCGAAACCAAAAGAAGAAGAAGAAGAAGAGACCGAAATTAAGAAGAAGATGAGGAGGAAGAAAGGCATGAAACCCAGAAGGAGGAGGTAGGATCTTGATTTTTTTTTTTTTTTTTTTTCAGTCAAAATCTTGTATCGGACGAAATTTTCATTTCGGCCGAAATTTGCCGGAATGTCCGGAATGTCCGGAATGATCCGAAATATGCCGAAATTTTCTTTTTTTTCTTCACTGCTGGCGTGTTGGAAGCGTCGGAGCCGCGTCGGAGCTGTGTCGGAGCCGTGTCGGCGCCGCGTCGGCGCGTGTCGGAGAAACGAAAAAAAAAAAAAAAAAAAGAGGACACTCGCCAGACACCGGAATCCGGCGAGTCGTACCCGTTCCGGTGTCCGACACGTGTCCGACACCGACACGACGCCAAAAATGGCGTGTCCGTGCAACCTAGGGAGAAACCATGTAGGGTTTGTATTCTTTGTCCTAAAAACATATACTTATTGTCAATTTGCCATCTTGTGCCGCTTAACTTGCGCAGGTCTCATCTCCTAATAAACTGGAAAAAAAAACTCATGATTGGAGATGCAGCTTATTAAATTGGTGTGTATGAACCTGATTGCGTTGACCTTAATAATTTATTTTTATTACTTATATTACATATTTTATTCATAATCATATACGTACAAAACAACGTGCATCGACAAACAATCCCAAAAAAAATTGAGTAATATGTTTCGTGGTAAATTCCAAGTAATTTTATGTTAATGTTTTTCAAATGCTAACGTGTCAAATTTGGGACCGAAAACAAAAATACTTCAACCCTAAATGACAACTTTACATCACCTGTCCCTTGTTATTTTGAATAAAAGAACTATGCTCCCTTTCACAGCCATTGAGGTCGAAGCAATATATGACAGCAAGTAGAGCATTATTGTTGGCTTTGGAGATAGATTTTGATAGGGTGATCTTCGAAGGGGATTCGCAGGTACTCATCATAGCACTCCAAAATAGTTCTTACTCATTATCCTACTTCGTCTTCGGCCACATAGTTAAAAACATACAGTACCTTGCCTCTTACTTTTTAGAAATACATTGTTCCCATGTACGTAGCTATTGTAACACTATAACATTGGATGGAAGATGTACCACCAAATGTTATCTCTGTACTACAAGCTGATTTTAACGGCCTACTTTATTGACATGCACTATCTTTCTTCTCAAAAAATAAAAAATGGCAACTTTACATTATGAAACCCTCACCTCCCCAAATCCTATTAATTTTTTTATAAAGTTTATCCCAAACTCATTTATAACTAAATTTGAAATATCCAAACTCAAGAGTGTTTTTTTATTTTTTTAAGTAAATTGTTGTATCAAGAGTTGGATCAAAGTAATAATTAGATCAAGTCAAGTTAACCCAAAATTGAATATCTGAAGTACTACCTCACCAAATTTAAGCATGTTCTTACACTAAGTGATATATTAAGAGAGACATTTTTTTTATATAAATAAGATACTAACTTATGGCATCCGCTCTATGATAATTATTTTCTTTATCATGTTAAGTCACAAATTGGTTTTTGGTTATTTTATAAAATTTATATTCTTATATGTAAAAAATTAAAAAAATAAATAAATATAGAGATGTATTAGTAGTTTAATTTATAATCAGGTCAGATTTAAATATCTGGGGTTTGCAATCCAAACCATTCCTAAACGGGTTTGAAAAAATCAAAAATTTTAATATTAGGGTAAGGTTAGATCAAAAGATTCATTAAACTCGATCTATTGTCATTCATATATAATAGGTAACATTTGGGAATATTTCCTTTAAACTTTCAAACTAAACAATTATGTGATTAGTTGCAATATCCTCTCAATATTAGTAGAACAGAAGATTGTTATCTTTTTGTAATATTTAAATTTAAATTTTACATGTATATCTTAAAAAAAACACATGAAAATTAAAGAAAATTAAAATTGTGATAAATGAACAAATTGTGAGGTTTATCACCAACTGATCTCATAATTTAAGGAGGAAAAATAAAAATTTACTTTCCCTTTTATTTTAAGGAGGAAAAATAAAAATTTACTTTCCCTTTTATCATCTTTTAGCTTAAGTAATTGCTGTGGTATATATGGTAAGGCCGGTCTAGCCTTATCTCTTAAAGTCCTAGTCCTATTCGATAATATTACTAGTATTAGTAAAACTATTTACAACACGTCTTTTTGTTTTTTTTAACATTTAATAATAATATTAAACTTTTATCACGTGTTACTTTTTTGTAAAAGATTTAAGATTTGGATAACACTTTTATTTAATTACCATGTGTAAATTGAGAAGATATATATAAAACGCGCCGATATTTGACTTTGAAGTTTGAAGCCATCTTTTCTTTCCATTTGCGTCTAGTCGTCCAGATCTTATCTGGATATATATAGTTTGCGACAAATCGGCATTCATATGAGCTTTGACAAAGACACACTAACTCAAACCAGTTTTCCATTCTTCAAAAGATAACCCTTGACCTTAAGGGTTGGTTGAGAAGATGAAAAAATGAAAGGATAGAAAAGATTTTATTTTTCCTCATTTATATTTAGTTGAGAGAGTGGAAAATTGGAGGGATAAATTTTTTTTTTATTTGATTGAAAATAAAGTTTGTATAAATTTACCATTTTGTCCCTATTAAATAAAACAAAAAGTAACACATTATACTTTAAAAAAATTGTGTATAGATAGACACTTCATTAAAGTAAAAAAATAATAATAATAATAAAAGCATAAAAAATTAACCCAAAACTGTTTTCTAAAAATTTAAAAAAAAAAAAGAAAAAAAAACAAAAACCAACCAAAATTAATAAGAAAATAAACATATGAGCACCCTAAAAAAAATATGAAGATGAAGAAAGCTGACACGTCCAGACAAAATCAAAGAAAGAGAAGGAAAAACAAAAACAAAAAAGAAGCCAAGCACGTTAGTAAATAGAGAGAAAAAAAATCAAAGAAAAAAGAAGAAGAAGCCTAGCACGTTAGTAATAAAAAATAAAAAATAAAACAGCCAAGCACGTTAGTAAACAGAGAAAAAAAAAAGCCAACACGATGGAGGTGAAAATCCAACGTGAGGGGTATTTTTGAAAGTTTATTTCATGAGCTTCCTCCCTCAGTTTTCTTCCCATTTTGGAGATAACTTTCTGGTAGGCCTAGTGAAAAAACACATAGGCCCACTATTTATTTCCTTCATCCCACCCAACCAAACACACTTCAAAAAAGTTTGTTTTCCCATTTTCTCTCCAAAATTTTTCATCCACCCTATTTCACCTCCAAACAAACGCACCCTAAGAAAAAGATTTTACAAAATTCTCAGAGATAACAAAACCCCAAAAAGTTGGCTAAGTGATTCTTAAAGTCTCATGATATTCATAAGTTCCTATATCTTGATACCACCCTCAAGAGATTCCGCCATTTAATAACCTGGTATATGTGAGAAGGAAAACTACATGTACCTGAAGGATAGTAAAAAAAAAACATTGGAACCTTATAGAATAAGTTTTAAAAAGATAAAGTTATTGGGTTGAATTTAAAAAATAAATAGAAGATAAATTACTTGCTAGCAGCTAGGTTGTTTACCAGAAACAAGTAGATAAGGTTCATCCCCCTCAAAAAAAAAAAAAAAAGATAAGGTTCATAACCCAGAACATATAACTTTATGGGCTGCACGGCTCTAGTGTGACCTAGTCTTAAGGTACATGAATGAATGAATGTTCAACAATCAACATTGTATTAAGTTACAAATGTATAATAAGTTCAACACAATTCTGCATATGGTGTGGACTACCTTTAAAGTGAGACTCAGAAGCATATGCATGCTGTGAGATTCACATCCTCTTTAAGGTAAGACCCATACCGTGTGGTATATGCTGTGAGAAGTATACCGTGTATATAGTATATACCAAATACCTTACATCGTCAATAAATTTCATTTTAAAAAAATTGAAGTAAACAAATTCTAACTTTAAAGCTCTCCATTAAAAATACTAAAAAAATGTCATTTGAACTAAAGGTCAATGAGATCAATAAGCTTCTTAAGCGAGGTGAATTTTTTATATATATTTTTTAAATTTCACCAATTTTTTCTTTTAATTTACAAGAAGATTAGGAGCAGATCGAACTCGAATCTATAAAAGTTTTTTTTTATTCTTTTTTATTTACTTGATAAATAAGTTGAACTCAAGCCTAAGTTTAGGCTCAACTATTGAGGAAGCTGAGCCTAAACATAATAATATACTCGTGAGTATAAGGCTCTATTAAAGTATTTATTATATTATATGTTTATATGTATAATTATTTAAAATATATATTGACTTAATATTTAATTATATAAATTTGTAAATAAGTTTATAAGATAACAAATTATTATTAGTAATTTATTGATGATATAAGTAGTTCATTTGATAGTTAAATTATATGTAATTTTCAAAATATAGGGTTATTGAATCTAATTTTTATAATTGCATAAACAAAAACCACTCTATTTAATTAACTCCTATAATATAATTTCACTTTAATTTAGTGATTAATTTTTTAGAATTATGAAGGGATAAAAAAAAAAATTAAATTGTCTCTATATATGGGAAAATTATGTAATTCATGAACAAACTCAAGAGCTCGTTCAACAAGAAAATGAACCAATCTTGAACTTATAATTTAGTTTGGTAATAAACTCAAACTCTGGCTTGTGTTTGAAAGAAATTTAAATAAACAATCCTAAACTTTCGATACCGACTCAACTTAACTCAGCTCTACTATTAAATCTTGACCTCAATTTGTTTAAAATCATCCATATCTTGCCTACAGCTATAGTAACCGTGTAAAAATTTACATGGCGACTAAAAGGAAAATGTTCTCATAAAAGCAGTGCACAAAATTTGCGCTTAAACCTCAAGCTATTTGGAAAAATTATTAAGTACTCCTGAAGTAACATAAATGCGTACTCCCTCCTCTTACATAAATGATGGGTCCTACTAATTAAATTCATGGTGAAACCCACCATTCATGTGAGAAGGAAGAGTATGCATTTATGGTACTCTGGAAGTACATAATAATTTTCCAGCAATTTGCACTATCGATATAATGTCCGACTATCTTTTCAATATTTTCAATATAAAATTAACGGTTATGACTGAATCGTTGGGCTAAAAATCTCTATCCTAGGCATTTCGAAATGCATGCTCTTGGATTAAGGACCATAATTAAAGCAATAAACTCGCATTATCGTATCTTATTGGACATAATGAGCATAAAATTCATAAAGGACATATACTTGAATGAATATATATATATGTCAACTTAAACAATCTTCTTTCTCCCAAAAAAAAATTCTTAAACAATCTTATCTTTACTGCCTCAAGACACTCAAAGTCGATAATTTAGAACATTACTTTTACAAAAGAAGGTTACAAAGAACCTGCTAAAATCGCTCATTCTCAACCTGTTGAAGCATTCATCTTTACACTTTTTTCTTTAAACTGGGGGTGAAAAAATAAGTGACAAGAAACCATTTCAATGAAAGTTTTGTTGAAAATTCTTTGTTTATACATGCAATCAGTGTCTTGTATTAGAACTACGTATTGTCACACCATGTAAGAATTTGGTAAATCCAAGGAAGCTGAGTTTTCTGTCTGAGTCTCTGATCCAATCCTTAAGTAAAGGGTAAGCTTGAGGACCCAGATTCAGTTCCTGCAGAGATTATTTATCAAGTTAGGTGGGATGAAAGTCAGATCATTATATTGATCTTACAAGCGTGGATGTCCATACCTGTGCCAGTTCCTCAACTGAAATGACCCGGTTTCCTTCCTGTTCAAAATACTCAAAAGCCGAACTTGCAATGTTCTCCCATCCTTCAAGAGCCTCAAGCTGATACGTACTGATTGCAGCAGCACAAAACTCTTCAAAGTCCATTCTTTTATAAGCAAGCGAATCCATCTGAAATCACTCATCACAACAGTTAGCATAAAATATTATAGGAAAAGCATTCAAATTGAAAGAGGTAGAAAGAAAGAATAAATATTAACAGTTCACGTTATCAATCCAATAAAAGAGGTGTACAACAGCATCCAATATGGAAAGAGGTGTACAACCATTTTCGTTTTCCATTATGTACCCACATTTAGGAACTAGGCTGGCTATGCATGTCTAACTCATCTCAAAATTATGAAAGGACTCACTACCCACTATGCAAACTAATACGACTTTTTTTTTTTTTTTTTTTTGGTTAAAATGTAATTTATACCCCTCTAATTAGGGTCATTGAGTTGCTTCTAAATCAGTCCATTGACCATAAAAACTTACAATTTATACTATCAAATATTACAACAATGTCAAGATTCCCCTTCCATCATATTGCCTTTAATCCTCCCATAAACAGCATCATTTTGGACCAAAATTGTCATTTTTGATAGGTTAATGGCAGAAACTGACAGAACATAGTACAAGGGATACATTGACATCACTTTAATAGTCGAGGCTGTAAATTTAAGTTTTGAAAGTCGAGTAACTGGTTTAGAAGCAATACCAAACTTGGTTGGTGTAAAGTGCATTTTTATTCCTTTTTTTTTAATAAGTACAAGAATGAGTCAAGATCAATGTGAAAGCCCACATTCCATATGTTAATCTGAAGTTATATTTGTTCTTGAAAGCTAATTAGCATGTCAAGTTATCTTACCAAATTCAAAATGTCAGAAACCTTCGACTCCTTCATGGCATCAGTGGCATTTCTCATGAGAGCCTGCAATTTTCTTCATAATAATTAAAATGTCATGATGAAATTATTTAAATAAAAAAATACATTACTACATAAATACAAGTCACTCAATTCATTAATCAAAAAGCTTATATTATACTGTGTTACTTGATAACAAAATCTTATGTTTAAAAGGTTATCTAAATGTCATCAAGGATTCTAAATAAAAGGAAGCACCAACTAACCGCTCTAAAATTCTCGAGGGACACACATCCATTTTTTGGATCCAAGAGCCTAAATTGAGCCTTAAGATACACCAGCTCATCTTCTGTTAGAGCTTTTGAGAGAGCCTGCAATTTTATTTAAAATAGTAAATAAATAAACAAAAAAGAAATATGCTGCAGAGACCAGAAAAAATGCACACTTAAAATGTCAGGTGAAAGGCTATCTTGCCCCAAGCAGTGTACCACATGCCACTGAAAAGTGGCATGCAAAGGCAAACGCCTAAACATTAAATCTTAGGCCACCTTTTGTATGTGCGTGTGTGTGGTTCTAGGTTCTTTTTCAAAAAAAATTTGGAAAGAAAGGGGTGGAATTCAGCTTCTTGCATAAATAACTATACATGTTTTAAGAATTACATAATCAAATCTACCCTTCCCCCTCCTCTTGGGGCCAAAGCTTACTTTTAAAAAAAATGATAATAATAAATTTTTAACAATTACATAATAGACAACTACCTTTAATGCTGCACGTTTGAAAGGTGTTGCACGAATATATGACTTAACTAACTTGTAGATCAAAATATCTAAAGGCACAGCACGGTTTTCATCTCGTAACCATGGGTGAGCTGCAGAAATAGAGGTAATTAGGTAAATATTATTTTCCATTGATAAGAAATTTAAAGACTTATGACTAATTGAGAAAATTTAGACAAATCATATAAGCTCAGAAGTTATACTGTAAGAGAGAGTACAAGTTTTCACAACTAATAATCAAATTAAGGACATCTTCATAAATCAAATATAACTTACTTAGAGCTTGAGCAGCAGTCATTCTTTTCCTGTGGTCCTTGTTCAGAAGCCTTCTAACAAAATCTTTAGCTTCTGGTGTCACAATAGGCCAAGGTGAATCATCAAAATTAGGATCAGCCCTTAGCACAGAACGAAAGATTCCTGATTCGGTACGTGCCCAAAAAGGTCTGCTTCCGCATAACAAAATATATGTTATGACACCAATGCTCCATAAATCTGCTTCAACACTGTAAGATCTATGAAGCACTTCAGGTGCAACATAGTACGCACTACCGACAATATCATTGAGCCGTTGATCTGCACATGTACAAGAACTAGACCTTCAGTGACCATGAATAAAAGGCAAGCAATTATTGAAGAAGTATATATAGAAGAAAGCGGGATTTTCACAAAGAGTGTTCAAAGTAAAGACCCAAAACTATAAACAATCTCAACAAAAACAAATGCATGCCACATTTATACACATACAATGCAAATATGAGATGCACTCCACAACTTAGGCTCCATTTGATTGACAAGAAAAGGAAAGGAAAAAAGAAATAAAAACTGTTTTCTGCATTTTCCATGCATTTGGTTGTCAGAAAACTGTTTTCACCACTAACTACTTCCCTGCAGGAAAAATTCTCCCTCAAATCTCATCCTATGTTTTTAACTTGTTAGAATAACGGTCAAGTAATTAAATTCACTATTTCCTAACAACTCTGACATTTGGGACAATTGGTAATCCATCATGGAATCAAAGCAGGTGCTCCTGAGCTTGAACCCTGTCTCCACCCTACCTCCAATTTAAAAAGTTAAAATCTCAAGTGTTGGACCCCATTTATAAAAGGGGGAGTCTAGGCCCATAGGTGAAGAGCAGTGTTAGAATAATAGTTAAATGATTAAACTCACCATTTATTAAATGGTTAAACTTTTGGAACAATTGATAATTTATTAATGGATTATGCATCACAGGCAAGCTATAACTTTTATTGAGAAAGAAAAAAAATATCTTGCAATCGAAACAGTTGCAGGAAACACATTTGTCTCCTTTTACCAAGGCTTATTTCCCAGTTGTTACTGGTCAAATGTACGAAAGATCAGGAAAATTGAAAAGCTTCATAAACCAGAGTAGGAATTCGATCAATTTTTATCAATGCCAGGAAGCAGATCAATATTCATGGGGAGGCTTTCTCTGGGCATGTTTGGTCTACTTACTGCTCCAACTCTTTTTGGATTCCTTTCTAATGTTATTAAAAAAAAAAAAATTTAAAAATCCTTTCTTTTCGCTTCACTTTTTTTGAGAATTACTTTTTTGTTAACTAAATGCAGCCTAAAGAGAGAAAAGCTTTTACAAGCAAAAATTGAACAAAAAATAGTAAGAACTTAGTCAAAGCATAGATCCATTGTAAGATATTAAAATGCGTCAATCAAAAAATTGAACCCTTATCCACAAGGAAGTGATTGAAGTTACTTAAAACCTAATGCTATATTGTTGTCATGACCATATTTGGAGCAACAAGTATATAACTATGGAATAGATAGTTATCTGCCCCTATAAAATTATTGGAAAAGATTTTCTTATAAAATCCCCCCCCTCCCTTCATCAAGCCATGATTAGTTGAACATGTGATTGAAAAAGGAAAAACATTTTGAATTTAACAGTTCTAGGAAAGAAAATTTCACAAAATACTTGGAAAAGATTCTGCAATGGATACCCAAAAGTATTCCTTGTGTAAATAGAGGCCTACCTAACTTGGATCTGGCAATTAGCTACTAATGGAAGATCAGAATATCAGAAAACTTGTACAGCAGTTAAACAAAATCCAATCAAGTTATTAGAATAAAAAATGATTAACTAATCTCCCACTTTTATTCATATTGGTATTCCAATAATAGTATAAGAATAAGCAACTGTTACCTGGCCTAATAAAATCAGATAGACCAAAATCAATAACCTTCATTGGAATATCCTCGTCTTTTGTGACAAAAAGAAAATTCTGCCAAGCAAAATCAAGGCATCCATAGTTATCAATTGGAATTAGGAACAATGATTAAAAACGCATAAATTTTTTTAAAATAAAACAAAAAAACCAACAACAACTACTACTACAACATGCGTGTGCGTGAGTGTGCACAATCAATAATTCCAAATGCAAGAAAAGTAATAAATTGGAGAAAGATTATTAATTTGTTAGCATTGCTATACCTCTGGCTTTAGATCACGATGCACGACACCTTGAAGATGACAATAGGAAACTACACTTAAAATTTGGACAATAATTGTTTTAGCATCTTCCTCCATGTATCTTCCACCTCTACATCAAAGGATAATAAGGCTTCAAGAGGAATATAATCAAACTAAACGAATAAAAAAATAAGACTTAAATTGACTTCGATTAGGGCAGAGAAAATAAGCAGCCAATTTTTACCTTGCCAGAATTCTGTCCAGTAGTTCTCCACCCTCACACAATCTGACAGAGAGAAAACAGAAATACTTCAGATCAAACTTCTAAGACCAACAATGAAAAAAATTTGCCTAGAGTAACTGATGCAAAAAGCACAAAGAAAATTTTATTTTAATTTTACAAGTCAAATTTATTTTTATCGACCAATTGGATTTTATCTTAGGACTTATTATTAATTAGGCTATCAATATTCTACTTAATTTCCTTGAGTTGGGAAATTTTTGGTGCTGACTCCAGCCAACCCTACTTGCTGACTCCTAGGTAATTTTTATTATTTTTGTTCTTCAAATTTTGCTATTGTTGTGCTTGATTTGATTTTGTCCTGTGTCACAAACCCATCTATATATTTAGCTTTATCGTGATTCTTCTTCACAAAATTTCGGATTTTATATAAGTTAACCATCCATGAGGACTCTAGGATTGTAAAGGTTTCCTCACATAACAAAGAAAAACATAAATAATTGTCTCCATGAATTAAGTCTTCTTAGAATAACACTCCAACAAGGATATACATACTCCATAACTATGTACACGTTGTTGGCATCCTCAAATGCATCATGAAATTTGACCAGATTGTTATGCCCAGATAAGGCTTTTAATATTTTCACTTCCCTGCGAACATCTTCAATCGCTATTGCCGTTGTCATCTGCCACATAACACTTTGTTAGATACTAAAATCCTACTAATCCCAGAGGCGTCATCTTTATAAATCAATTAACTTTCTTTACGATAAAATATGGATAAAATTTTGTCTCAATAATACAAGAATAAGAAGAGTTGGAAATTAAAAAGTTAAACATGAACAAAAGCCAGAACTATTATTAAGCTTATGATGTATTATCCAAGAAAAACTTAGCTCAAAAGTATTAAAAAATGTAGCTAATGCTTCCCCTAGCACATAAATTTCAAATCAACCAATAATTTCCCTCTGGCTGATAATCTTTCTTTTGTCCTTATAAAATTCATTACCAATAGTAAAAATTAATCTTATAATTATAAAGTGAGTCAACAAAGCAACGCACATAAGAGTATTTGGTGCACATAATTTTCCTAAAAAAAAGGTTCAAAAACTAACATCAGCAAACAAAAGACAAGTAACAGCCATGAAGTTCTAGGTAATTTTAATCACACAGTGCCATTGCAGGGAGCCCTTTATTTCACATGCATACTAAGATCAATACCCTCAACTTAAAATGAGCTCTTAATTCTCTGTTTTCAAGACCAAAAACTTGCAACTTGAATTGAACATCATTCCTGCTCTGGTCATCAGTCCAATGGAGTCATGAATATTCTTCCTAAATAGTTGAGGTGCCTATGGGAATGTAACCATGTGTTCATTGCTTTCTTAAATATGAACCAAAAATAAAGGTCTGATATATATGTCACTGATCATAAAGGAAATCAAGCTTCTGTCAATCAACTTATTCCTTTCATGCTTGTTCATAGGTAGTGCATTCCTGACAGTCATCACATCCCATCCCCTACCTAAAAACAACTTCCTCTGCTTATCTTTGTGTCCTTTACTTTCCTCACCTCAATCTAGTATAAAGATCGTACTACTTCAGAAAACTTCTACACCATGCATGCCAACTTGTCCTTGCAGAACATGGTGCAGCAGCTGCAGTTTAAAAATGGCAGGCACCGAACCACATATACTTTCCACTCTGTCAAAAGTAAACCGAGAGGTGTAACTAGTTTTCCAATGACCAGTTTTTTCCCACCATACTCACTTCTCCTGCAAACATTTCTCTTCCTTAAATGCCTCGTAAGTAATCCTTCAGCTGAACCAGTCTCCTCTCCCCATTCTGCTATAAGCATGTTCATCAACTTCTACAACCTAATCATAAGTAGAGACTAGAGAGTAGAGACACACTTGACTCTTGAGCCACCCCAACGGACAATAACCAACAAGCATCTTTCAGTATTACCAATCACAGTTTAAAGCACCACCCACCACCAAAACATGTTCCAAAACACTATCCTATCCACCATTGAAATTTTAAAGCATAAAGAAACACAAAGCACCCAAGTCTTTTCAAAATACGACAACAAAACCGAGATCCGATAATCTTTTCTCTCTATTTTTTTTTTTTTTCCTGTTATTTTAATGAGACCCCAATAACCACTCCCATAGTTTCCAACCTCAATTCTCAACCCAAACTTCAAATTTCAAAAATTTAATCACAACCCAACAAATCAATCAAAATTTTACCGAGTATCCATATACCCACTTCCCCAATTTCACTCTGGATCATATGAGTCCAAAACAATCTAGCTCTAAAAAATTTAACTGAATACCACCTCAACCTCCATATTTCTTGTCTCTTCTTCTCAAACTATGAGTGACGCAACTAAGATTTCAACTTTCCAACTAAATCTTCACTTCCCCACATAAGCACTAAACTCAACTAAAAAAAATAAAAATAAAAATTCAAGCTTTAATTACTAATCACCCACTTCAATTAAATTAAACATAAAGTACTAATTTTTACCAATAATAAACAATGTATGACAAAATAAACACATACCCAAAACACACCTTAGCTTTGGAGATGATTTTAACAGCTACAGAGTGACCTTTAAGCTCTCCTTTTTTCCCTTTAGCAAAACAAGTATGACCAAAATGCCCTCGCCCTATTTCTTTGCCAATCTCATATTTTGCTCCAAAGTTCTTTGGGTACCCAAAGCTCTTATCAAGTCCTCTCTCCCCCTCTCCTCCTCCTCCTGCTGCTGCTCCTCCTTCCTCCGGTATCGGCTCCGGTCCTCCCGTCTCCCTCGCCGGACCTCGCCGCCGGAGTATCGCCGACATGATCGGTTTCGCCGGAGACGGAGGCGGGAGAGGCCATCTGAACTTCCTCCCCGGAGTTCTCGCCGGCGAGGGAGCTACTCCGGCGGGGAGAGGGCTCTGGAATGGACTGGCGGCGAAGGAGTGCAAGGGGGTGGCACCGCCGGCGCCGGCTGCGACGACGGAGTTGGCAGAGTTGGCGTAGTGCGGTTGGGAAGTCGCCGGTGGCGGACCGGCGGTGGAAACGCCGTTGACGGTGGGGGATTCGTCGGTGTTGACGACGGGGATGCTCTTGCTGCAGCAATGGCCCATCGTTGGTTGGAGGTTTGACCGGCGGGGAAAAGTCAAAGCATCAGACGGTGGAGAGAGCTTGAGGTAGAGAGTTTAGAAGTTTACACCGCCGAGAGAGAGAGATGAGAGAGAGGCGTTTAGAAGAAGAAGAGAAGAAGGAAGAAGCAAATTGAGAGGAGAGTGTGTTGAAATGTTAGTATTATATAAAAGTTTTTGAAAAGTAAGTAGAGTTTAAGCTAATGTGACAGTTAGATGTGTGCATTTAATGAATGAAAGTCACTTCTTCTTTTTTTTTTTTTTTTTTTTTTTTAAGTTTTATTTTTGTAGAATAAGATATAAACTTAAAAATAAATTAAAGGTATGATTAATGTGTGCCGTATTAATGTCTGCTTTTAGGGCACACTAATCATTTATTTTATATAAAATTTTATGAAAATTTGAAAATTCAAAAAAAGAATTTATCACTTTTTTGTTTTCCTATAAAAAATTTGTTAAAATGGTTTATTAATATATACTCTAAAGGCATATGTTATTAAGACCTAATAAATAATAATCTAAGAAATAAACATTACTGTATGTTTTGAAAATTTAACTGTTGAATTGCATGTTCTTTACGCTTTTAATTTAAATATCAAATCTTGTGTTAATCGGATATTATTTATTATATGGTATATACAATTATATTTTATGCATAATTTTAAACTCAAAAACTTGCAATTTGAGCAATATATTAATGACGTGGCTGTTGGTCTTTAATTTTCTAGAAATTTTGCAAGCATGAAGGATATAAGAAGAATATGTATTCCAATGATGGATTTATCAAAATTCATCTCCAATAAAAATATATTGAGTAAGGTTGTATCCTAAGGTTACCATCAATTTTGTAGCTAAATTTTGTCCATATAAAATTATAAATAATTAATCCCGCTAGGGTACCTGGATGGTCTTTGGCCTCAATTTTATATAAATCTAAAAGTCTCGTGTTCTTAGAAATTCTAGTATGTCTCATAAATAAAGTGGAATAATCAATATATAGTTGATGTGGTTGCTATGGTTTTTTCTTTCTTTTTTTGCTTTTTTTTAAGGGGAGACTTTGAGTTGTACACCATAAATTGCATTTATGATTTAGCTTGTGATTTAATTCGAATATTTTTCTAGAGGATTCATAAAAGGGACCAATTTTACATAAATCTAAAAGTCTCATGTTCTTAGGAATTCTAGTATGTCTCATAAATTAAGTGGAATAATCTATATATAGTTGATGTGGCTACTATGGTTTTTTCTTTCTTTTTTTGCTTTTTTTTTTAAGGGGGGATTTTGAGTTGTACACCATAAATTGCATTTATGATTTAGCTTGTGATTTAATTCAAATCTTTTTCTAAAGGATTCATAAAAGGGACCAATTTTACATAAATCTAAAAGTCTCATGTCTCTACTTTCTATCTCTTTCATTTTTAGGGTTTCTCTCAAAAAAAAGTCTCATGTTCTTAGGAATTCTAGTATGTCTCATAAATAAAGTGGAATAATCTATATATAGTTGATGTGGTTGCTATGGTTTTTTCTTTCTTTTTTGGCTTTTTTTTTAAGGGGAGATTTTGAGTTGTACACCATAAATTGCATTTATGATTTAGCTTGTGATTTAATTCAAATCTTTTTCTAGAGGGATTCAGAAAAGGAACCAATATAAATTTCTTTCAAGTCATTACTTTTTGTAGTTATTGTTTGAATAATGCTAAAAATACAAATTATTTTATAAATAATTTTACAAACTGTTAATGTGGTAAGAAATTATTGGTAAATGAAAAAATAATATTAATGATAGGCCTATATGAAAACCAATAAGAGGTTGGTCACATCAACATTTTATAAAAATGTTATAAAATAGTTTGTATTTATAGCATTACTCTTATTGTTTTACTTAGCAAACACCAATGAGTCAATAATCAATGTGAGTTGGTAAGTGCATTCATTATACCTATTAAATATTGGTAGTTTTTTTCTTTTCTTTTACATATATAGGCTGTAGGGTACAAAATTTTGATAAAGTGGTGTTGCCACATGTTATACCAAGAGCTGAGGAGGTCATGCAATTCCAAGGAGATCACCCCCTCAGACGATAAGGCCACGTCAGTGGCACGTTACCAAGGGAAGTCCTACTGTTGAGAAAGAGTTTCAGAAAGGGGGTTAGCCCTAACTTTTGAGCCTACTCTCCACAAATTCATTGTATTGAGCTCTTTGGTCCTTGATCTATTTATCTGTTGGGCCCAGAAACCAAAGCTCGCCCTTACAAAAGCAATACTTTTTTCTTTTTTTTTATAGATAAAAGATAGAAAAAACACATCAAATTAGGGAAAAGCCTTTTAAGCTTATAGTTTAGTTAGTTGGCTACAAAATTGATAACAAATAAAAGTTAGATGGTGTAATTTATAATTAAGCCTTTAATAAATTTTAGACAATGCTTTTTGTTTTATCTGTTATAGGCTCTACTTTGGTAAATGAAAAGTTTAAATATTGAATTTTATCTATACACACTAATTAGAATTCACATCATGGTTGGTCAAATTTTGTTTCAAGAAAGTATACATTAATTTGTTTGATTCATCTAAATAGCATTTGATATTGAAATTTCATGTTTCAAACATTACTTAAAATAAAAAATTAAAAAAGAAGGAGCTTTCAAGGGTACTTAAGACTCTTTAGTAACCACCGCACATCCTTAGTAAATATCTTTAACGACTTCCCTAAAGCTATAAATATCTTTAAATTGGGGTTTACATTTTCAGTTTTACATTATACACATTAGCCCATTGTTCCCAATTGTGAGTAAATATAATGAATTTACCCAAATGATTATATTTATTTTTCAAAATAGAACTTTGCCCAACCATTGAATAATAATAATAATAATAATAATAATAATAATAATAATAATAATAAAACTTTGGTCATTACTTGAATTAACTGGCTTTAAGTGTGAAAATATATATCAAAAGAAAACGCTTGAAGTCAAAAGTTTTGTAGTTCAATTAGCACCCTTTAGTGTTTTCAATTGAAACATTCAGGTTCAAATCTTCTACTCACCCACATTCTTTTCTTTTCATATTTTGGTTAACACTCTCTATGACAACAAATGTACAACTAAAAATTTATACGACAAAAAAAAAAAAAAAGGTCTACTTCCTAGAGCAATGTGTTTTTTAAGTGAATTAAGAATTTCTTAAAAGGGAAAATAAATGAAAATGAAACTAATAAACCTTTACATATCTGTTTATAAAGGTAGTATTTTGATGGAACAGGATTTGTAGCCTCATCTCATATAAACAAAGTCCATAGTAATAAACATAAAGTCCATAGTAATAACCAACTTTAATTTAATTGAAATCACAACTTATTTTATTTGACTTAAATTGAGTTTAGTTATGGTGAATATGACTGTGTGAATTATATTTTGCTTCATTTTTAAGGAAAGCTCATATCCATTGAATTTACAACTTAACAATGGTCTTATTTGTTATTAAAAGAAGAAGAAAAAAAAGAGATGGTATTATTGGTCAAAATTGGTGATAAACTCTTCAACATGGTATTTTTGGTTAAAAATTTTATGATCGGTTATCCATCCTCAATAAATTAATTATTTTTTACCAAAAATATAAATAAATAAAGTTCAACTATACTCTTTTTTCTTTCATCCTTCTTAATTTATTTTAAGAGGAAACAATAGTAGGGTTTATTTATTAATAACCACTCTCCTTTCTTTCATCTTCCTTAATTGACACCATATTTTTTTATTTTTTTTATTGTAATCACTTTCCTTTTCTTTCATCCCCCCTTAATTGACATATGGGATTTTTATTTACAATAAAAATATATATATGTGTGTTTGTGATTTTATTCATACTTTTTTTATATTAAATAGCTTTTTTATTTAGCTTTTTATGTGTTATTTTATCTTGACTACGTTTTCGGCTGAATATTGTCAAAAAAAATAAAAAGTGCCTAAGCTGCAATCTCTGACTCTGACTAGATTTATTTTTCCTAAACATCCCTGATTATTATTTTATTGCTGTTGTTTTTACTTTTTAATCTGTGAGTGCTAAATGAGAAGCAACCTTCATGTTCATGAACTTGAGAAATACCCATCTATCAAATGATTCAAATTATATAAAAAACCAAAAAAATAAAATCAACTGTAATCAGCGGACACCGCATGAAGAAATGACGAGGGCACCCACGTCATGCTACAATCTATATACATTGTATACCGTGAAACCTAAAACTTAGAGATAGTCATAGATTCTAAATTATAGTCCAATTTTGGACCATATATTTAATTTAATTTTTAAATTTTTATGAAAAGTAAATTATTAGGTGCAAAATTAAAAAGTCTAGATTTAATTAGATTCTAAATTATATTTTAATTGGAATTTAATTTTGAGCCATGTGTCCTATCTAATTTTTAAAAAAAAATTGTAAAAAATGAATTATTGGATGTAAAAATTGAAAAGTCCAAATGCAATTAGATTTTAAATTATATATGATATGAAAAACTATTACATATTTTAAAAATCTATAGCTTAAAAAATATGTAAGTTGTAATACTAATATCAAGTATAATTTGAACTCATATGTGTGTAATTGTAATTGTTTTTAAATGTACCCATACATATGCACGGGGTTATACAGTAGCATATATTATGAGTAAAGATATGTTAACAACATTTTCATAATAATTTTATAACAAATCTTACGTGATAGACTGATATTACTTATTAACAATTTACTACCTAACACTTATTGTGAACGAAGCATTTCTTGTAAACTATAGAGGTGCCCAAACATTTTAATTTAAAGAAATGATATATCTACAACATTTTCACAATAATTTCTAGATAACAAATTATTAATTGTTGTTATTAGTGAAATAAAAAATAATTTATACTGTAGATTCAAATTAAAATTAGTAACAACTTATCACTTTTGTTGTAAAAGAGTTGTGAAAATGTTATGCCTTGCAACACTTAATTTAAATCCGTAGATTCTACTTAGTTCAACTGATTAAGTCTCTAATGGATAAATAATAAATCTGGAGTTCAATTTCTACTTATACAAAAAATTAATTGGTGTATTGATCTAATAATAAAGAGTTATCATTAAAAATAAACGCCATAAATCGAAACTTTTTTTAAATCCTGTGGCTTTTAAGGGCTGCAAAAGTAAATGACCATGTCTCGTGTTCTAGCACTAGGATGAGACGAGTCATAATTGTACTCAAATTGTATGGTCAATTTATATGTACGGTCAATTTATATTTCTAACTATTGAACTGTAGTAACGTCCTTCGGGGACATCCGATGAAATTGGAACTGTAGTAGCATTTATTAAAAAAATTAAAAATAAAAATAAAAACCCTTGTATAAAACACATTAATGTCCCGTGTTCTAGTACTAGAATGAGTCATAATTGGACTCAGATTGTATGGTCAATTTATATGTCTAACGATTGAATCGTAGTGTTTAGCAAAAATAAAAATAAAAAACAATTGAATTGTAGTATTTCATCAAAATAAAATTTTTTTTTTTTAAACTATTGAATTGTAGTAACATTTATTAAAAAAATTATATATAAAAAAAAAATCTTGTATAAAACACATTAATTTTTTTTCCCATCTACTTTAGTACTCTCACTAATAAATCTACAAATGAGACCTGTAATATTTTCCCCTAATAAAACTGTGTCCAGAAATTTTTTTTTTTTTTTAAAGGTTTGATAGAATTTTAACCTTTGACTTGGAGCGGCTCAAGGCCTAGGCGTGAGGCCTCACTTGTCCCAATTTTTTTTAAGGGCCTCAAGATCCCTGTTGCATAAAAAAAAATCCCAAAATTTTAAAATGATAATTAGTTTTTTTAATTAAAAAAATATAGGTGTGTTTTGAATTTGTTTTCCCACCTTTAAGAAGGCTTCCAAAATATTGAGTCAATCGAAATCCAACACAATTGAAACTATAAAACTACTTTCACAAATAAAATATAAAAAAATGTTACGAGTGTACTGAATAATTATTGACAAAATTTTCCCACCTTGTAAAAGAGATAAATAAATTATAAATACTAAAACCTAATTAGCAATTTTATATCTTGAAAAACAATAACAACGGTTTTTAAAATATATATAATATAATTTAGAAAGTCGAATAGATAGTATTTAATATGTAAATATTATAAAACTCGTTATCATTTTTTGCCCTAGTTTGAGCCAGCTTGCCTATTAAGTTTATTCTATGATATTTGCACTTTAACATTAAGTTAAGACACTAATTGATTTTTGGTATAAGCATGGTTCGAACTTCAAGGGATTAGTTGAGTTAACTGGAATCCAATGTTGACTTATTTTATTAAACATGTACGTTATGCATTAAAACCATTATAATTGGTATTTAAAAACAAAGCAAAACAAAAAACAGTTGTTTAACCCATCAAAAAAAAAAAAAAAACAGTTGTTTAAGAGAAACTGAAGACAGATTTGCCGTTGAACTTTATGAGGGCCACTTTGTATTTTTCTAATTGGCATTTTAAGTTAAATCTCTCTTTGAACATATCGCTGTTGGTTTTGTTTATATTGTTGGGATTAGAATATGCTTAATTGTGAGTAAGCTTGAAGGTTACAATGGCTGCATCACTCTTTATTTATTTGTTTTGCCAGTCCTTAGTTTACACTGGTCATCTTCATGAGTCACGATGCACATGAGAGTTTGGAACTAAACAAAGGGTAGGTAACCAAAAAAAAAAAACCCATCTAGAATTGCAGTGGGATTGTGTGAAGTTAGAGAGTTTCTCAATGACCCAAATAATAAATAAATAAAAAAGGTTGGAAACTCTGACTTATTTGGGTTGAACCAACCCAACTCGGCAATTTAGTTGAGTTTATACTCGGTGCTTGTTTGGGAACAACTTATTTAACTTTTTTGCTGAAATTTTGTTTCTGAAAGTGTGTTAGAATATACTTAAACTCTGAAAAAGCAAGAAAAAGTAAAAAGATAGTGAAGTTTTAAAAAACTATATATAGATTGTACCCAAACACACTTAGACAAAGTTCTTGAACTTGTCTTTGATCGTTTGGTATGAATGGCAAGACTAGGCCAAGGCCAAAAAATAGCGTTGTCATTTTCGTTAACAACCCAAAATTCTAATGAAGAAGAAAGCAGAGAGAGCAAAAAAATGAAAGAGCACTTGAATAGAAAGAAGGGGCTGTTGTTGCTTAGCCAATTAGGAATTGATGATTAAGAAGGTTCGTGATTGTTTAAGAGTTTGGGTCAACAGTTTTATGCCTTACAAGTAAAGTTATCGAAGTAAAAGAATAGTTTGAATTCCATGGTTTTTGGCTTATGAGAAGTGAAAACACTTCCTTATCAATGAATGAGCTACAACAACAGCACCTGATGGAAGTGTGCGACTTTGTGCAAAAATGCCTTTCCCCATAAGTTGTTAATCATCTAGGGGTTGTAAACGAATTGGGTCGAGCCAAGTATAAAAATGTCTCTATTATTCATTTAATTTAATTTTGAACACAAACCAAGCTCAAGTCCGTCATCAATTATATTACTTGCTCAAATTTGGCACAATTTCATTCACAAGTTACTTTATTAATTGAGATTAAATTCTATAAGGATTTGTGTAAACCAAAGGGTTTACACATTTCAATAAAAATATGACACATCATTATATTACTAAGACATAAATACATTTGATCACATATGATAACATCTCAATAAATACCATATTTCAGGTTTTAAGTAAAAGAACGATGTGGTGTTATTAGGTGTGATGAAATGTATTAAGGGTATGTTTGTTATGGTGTAATAGTTCCTGTAATAGAATAACTATTCATGTGTAATAGCAATTCAATCATTTGGTTGCATCTTTATTACATGGATTAGTTTTTTTTTTTTTTACTTCAATATTACATGGATTAGTTATTACAAAGGAATAACTATTTTTTAAATTGAAAAATAGTTATCCCTCTTTAAAATGGATGTAATAGCTATTCCTTAGTTTATATAATAGATTTTAAAATTAATATATATTTCCTAAAATATAAAATTTCCTTATATATAAACTTTTACAAGCTTTATATATGTTATGAAGAAACTTATGAACAATAATAGTTATTCTATTACAATATCTTCGATTTATACTAATAGAGTTTAAATTCTATAAGGACATGGTGTAAAACCGATGTTTTACCCCTCTAATCCCAACATGTCACATCATCTTAGCACATATTTAAGAATAAACATAATCACACTCAATCAATTCTAATACCCATATATAAATACGATTAAATTATGAATATATTGAGATGTTATTAGGTGGGGTAGAATGTATTGAATTTTAAGTAAAATGCTAACGTGACAATCACTTATTGGATGGTGTAAAATATGGGTTTTACACCTATCCTTATAGAATTTAATCTCATACTAATAAAGATTACTATTTCTAATGTAATATTTATTCAGTGTACTAAACATACCCTAAGTTTTAAATAAATAAAAAAACTGATGTAACAATCTCTTATTGAATTGTGTAAAATATGAGGTGTAAAACCCATGTTTTGCACAATTTAATAAAAGATTGTCACATCAACTTTTTTACTTAAAACTTAATACATTTTACCATACCTAATAACGTCAAGTCAACATTTTACCTAAAACTTGAAATATGGTGTTTATTGAGATGTATTTATGTTTAAATAATACAATGATGTGACATTACCTTATTGAATGGTGTAAACTAAAGAATTTACACTAAAGTCCCCTTATAGAATTTAATCTTTTTTTCTTTTCTTTTTTTAATTCCCCATACGTCGATAGTTACAAAAATAGGATTGAATCATATTATCTGGTGGAATGAAGATGAAAGGTCAACAACTTTTTCTAAACAATTAGTGAAGAAAATAGTTATGCACAGGTGATGGATTAATAAATTATTTGCACCAAAATTAAAATAATTATGCAAAGACGACTGAGCTGGTTGACATAGGAGAGTTTGAACGTTGAAACACATTACATTGACAATAATTTTATATTGTCTGAGGACACCCATCAGAAAAATTGGCATTTTTTGAATGAGGATTCTTCCGCTACTTGGAGGATAATAAAAAGTATATAGTTCTTCTTATAGTTTAGGAGACTCATCCAAGTGTCACGATAGATTATGTTTCCAACTGAAATAATTCAATTATCCATGTCTAGATATGTAAAAGATTAAAATATGGTTCAGATCTTATCTTTGTTTTTAAAATTAATTTAGGAATGGAAAAGTTAAAGATACTTTAAAGGCATTAGTTTTGGAATTTTTTATGGAAATAAAAACGTAATTAATTTTTTTAACAATTTTTTATTTTTTCTATGAAAGTAGTGTCGAAAATTTCCTAAAATTATTTATTAACAATTATTTTAAGAGCTCTCGTTAACATGATCTATTTTGGAAAATTTTTTTTTTTAGATGTCTCTAAAAATTAAAAATATTCTACATTTCTTCTTTCTATGATTCTATTATCTATCTACTCAATTTACTCCAATTAAGTTTAAGGGAAAAAAACAAAACAGTGATGATATTTTATGGGCAAAAATAAAACCTAAACTATATCATTTTTGTACCGAAAATATAGTTGTTCCAAAGCTTTGGAGTATTCAACAGTGTCATTGTCCTAATAAATTTTTTTACCAAAACAGACTTAGATATGTAGGAGGCCCTGCTTTAGAGTTATCATTCACTGCCTTCACTTTGGCACAAAAGAATCAAATCAATGGGATCAATCTCTCTCAACTGGTGTGTCTACTTCAAATGCCTATATTTTGGCTAGGATAGGCAGATACGAAAACAGAAGAGCAAGAGAATATCCCCCAATGTCCTACTTTTATATCTCAATCTTTTATAAGCTTTGTTTGGAAAAGCAGACGCTTTTTTTTTTTTTTTTTAATTCCAACGCTGGTGCACTGTTCATGAGACATGAACAGTGCATTTAGGCTTATGAATAGTAATTTTAAAAGTGAACAGTAATCGGGAAATGATTTTTGATTGTTTTCAGTTTTCAACAAAATAAGTTGTATCCAAACGCATACTATGTTAGATGTAATGGGTGTGGACTATCCCAAGAGTGCCCAATAGTTCACCCAATTAACTAAGACTCTTGTTGCTTTAATAATATCTTCCCATTTTATAAACTAAACTAAAAATATATAAAAACTAACTAGGAAATCCAAATAGATACCAGCTTGGTGAATGAGTCCAATAAAAATGAATGTTGGCATAATTTTTTGACAAGTAGACAATAGGGGGGAAGATGGGGTTTGAAATACAAATATAAAATATTGCAAAGGATGTCATACTATTATTACCATTAGATTATCACAAATAATGACTTTAATGTTACGCAAATGAATGGATTTTAGGAAAATTATTCAGTAGTCTTGTTGACCTTGTGCTCGTGACCAGCAAGAAAATGTTAAAAAACAATTTTAAAAAATGTTTTATGTTTTATTATTTTTTTTATTTTTTATTTTTTGAAGAGGACCACATGTCATGGACTAGGCACCCATTTCAGAGTATATATGCCCCAAACATACCATACCAAAATAAAAAATTGTTATAATACATATTTATGTAAATATTTAAAATTCAGTCCCTTTTTGGTAGTGAATAATTTTCTTGAAACTCATCATTCCCTTCATCCAAAATCAATCATCACCTAAGAAAATGAAATAAGTGGGAAGTGGTCAATTTGTCCTATCCTTTTTTCTTTCATCAAAAAGTAAAATAAAATAAATGGGCTCCCAATCTAGGTGGAAAGTGAGTGAATTTATACATGATATTATCAACCTTACCACTTCTTTTGTTTCTTGTAACTTTTACTAGATTTTTAAAGAGGCTAATTCCGCTCCTCATGCATTATGTTACATTTTTGGGATCCCATTTACATAAAGGAAAATATTAACAAATGCCTTAAGGGCATTTGTTAGTGAATTATTTTAGAAAAATATTTATGTGATAAGGAAAAAAATTTAAATATTTTGACAGTTTTTTCTATTTTTCATTAAAGTGGTGTCAAAATTTTTCAAAAATGATTTATTAATAATTAACCTAAATGTACTCGACGTTAACATGGCCCTTATATAAATTATGTAAATGAGATCTTTTCTAATGGCATTTTGTCGAGCCCAGCCTTTGCTCCCAATTTTCACAAAGCACTTTGTGCCGACTTCTAGCTGTTTTCTTTCTGTTTTCAATACAAAGTTTTATTCAAAAAATGACATCGACAACTATTGGTGTTTTTTCCTTTAATGTATTTGAGGTTTACTTTACGATACAATCTCTCGAAATTTGACTTCCAAAACTATCAGTCCCTTTCTTACAGTTGGAAAATTAGGCCGATGATGTGAGTTTTGGCACAACTTTCCTATGATGTTATAGAAAGTTTTTTGTGTTTGATTCTGATGCATGATTTATTACACTTTTGGACCTTCGAAAATTTGGAACATGTCTTGTTGGACTCATATAAAGCCTTTTAAGGAGTGTCTGATAGACCCTTAGGAACGTAACAATGAAAGCCCAAGTTAGCCCAGTGAGAAATAGTCCCAAAATGGCATTGACTCTTTCCAATTATACCAGTCAAATAAAATTACAGAAACGATAGCACATGTTTAGTAAGATGATTTAAATACAACTTTTTGTTTTGGAAACCATTAAAATGGTGGGTCTTATACTTGAATCTGTTGTTTGGTTGATGTTATCTAAATATAGTTTTCAAAAAAATAAATGTTATGTTCACAATATTTTTTACAACATTTTCACAACAAATCGTAAGGGGCAAGTTGTTATTGGTGGACAAAAAAGTAATTTCAGTGATTGATTTAATTAGAACCAATAACAACTTAACACCTATGATATATTGTGAAAATGTTGTGAATGTAGCACTCATCTTTCAGAAAATTGTTTCCTATTTTTCTAGTTCAAAATAGGATTTTGAAAACAGTGAATGAATGTTTTCAAGATACCATTTTTTTTTTAATATTATAGTTATAAATAAATTGAAAATAGTGGACCTATAGATTTGTCCAAAGACCAAACTCTTTTATCTCTTGAATTAAGGAGCATATCTTTATCACATAAAAATGCACACGCTTCAAATTTGAAACTTATCATTATTAAAAAAAAAAAAAAAAAAAAGCTCTATTCCCTTATCATTATCCAAAATAATAATAATAATAATAATAATAATCTACACATTACTTTTAATTTTTTATAAAAAAATCTTAAAAGTAGAAATGGTCTCTGAACATTTTTTTTCTTCAGTATTTTGAAAATTATTCTTAAAATTGGGAGCCAAACATGTATAATGTAAAAATTATTATTTGAAAATTAATTTCAATTTCAATTTTTTGAAAATTGTTTTCATATGTTTTTGTAAAAATTGCTAATCCAAAGTTCGTCATAGTATTTAGAAAGCGGTTTCTTCTTTAAATATGGTGGAAGCAAGGCCAATTAGGTATGGTTTGGGGACTAAATCGATAAATTTAAGTGGATAATTTATATTTAAATATAAATTAAATAAATTTATATAATACTATTCAAATCAATGTTAATTTGATTTTTTTTTAGGATCAATGTTAATTTTTGATGAATTAATGCTAACCATGGTTCACATATAAAGTTAACCAGAAGAAGAAGAAGAAAAACTACTAATATTTTACAAAAGATGACTACTTTATCTTGGATAAGACGATTTATTGTTAAGTAAGGTTGTGAACTAATTTTCAATTATGATTTTCAGTGTCAAGAAAGAAATAGAAATTGTTTAGTATGTAGTCATATGGGACATTTATTTATTTATAGAGATTAGGAGACTAATATTGACAATCTATCATGTATGATATTGGTATATAATTTATGATTTCCGATTGGATTGAGTTTCTATTAGTCTAAGGGTCCGTTTGGTTTGACGGGTAGAAAAGTGGGAGAATAGAAAATGGTGGTAGGATGGAAAAGTAGGAGGATAGAAAATATTTTATTTTCTCTCATTTTTGTTTGGCTAGGAGTGGAAAAGTTGAGGAATGGAAAAAATAAGTTTGAATAAATTTACTCATATACCCTTGTTAAAGAACGATGCTAAATTAAAACAAAAAAGTGACTGTGGGGGGCAAAGACTTGAACTTTTACGTTGGACCTCAGGCCCCAATTACTAACAAGAGTACGTCCGAGGAGAAAAAAACGTTTGGGAAGGCCCCATAGTAGGTGGACGAATAGAGAAATGTTCAAAGGCACTAGTCCGAGAGATTCACCCTCCTTGGACCTGACGAATGTCAGTAAAGTGAACTTTGTCTTGACTTGGATAACCTTCCAGGAAGTTCCAGCAATGAAGATAAACTTCAGATGCACAAGGAAGGGATAAGAACACGGAAATATCTAGGGGAAAAGCTGCTACCACCGCATTAAATGCACTACAACAGCTTTCCTGGCTGCATTAATGTGGAGAAGACCTCTGAACAGTATTTTCAACTACTACCGCCTACAGAAAACCAGAAAAGCTGCTCAATAGGACATATACTTGAGTACAAGGTTGGATGATAAACAAGTGGACGATGGAAATGGATCAGAGGGGACTATATAATGGGGGAAAACCTCCATAAGGAGGGGGATCAGAAAAATATTAGAGAAAAGATACCGAACAAGATCTGCTGTAGCACTGGGAAGAACAAACTATCTAAAATAGCCAATCCATCCAAAAACTTACTCCTCGAACTTAAATTCAACCTTCGATTATGTGTCTTTTCCTCTTCGGATAGACTTAAAATCCTGATTAACTGTTAGAAAACCCATTAACAACCCAATTCTTTCACCCACTCTCTTACAAATTTATTGTATTGGACTTATTGGGCCTATATCCTATTCTTTTTGGGTTTGGGCTACAATTTGTGACCCTACAATTGGCACCGTCTGTGGGGAGAACTAGTGCTTGTAAGGATTATAACAGTTATGGCGGGTTCAGGACCACACCAGACTAGTCCACACCATGCAAAATCAGCTAATATTCATCAACAGGGCAGGCTCCATGACTTTGAGCACAGAAACCATATGGATAACCAGCAGGAAGGTAGCTTGTAGACGGTCCATACAGGTGGAAGTGGTTATCGACGAAGGAGTCATTTAGTACATGAACAAGCTGATGAAAAGGATTTGCAACGAGAAATTGATGATCTAAAAAAAAAGACTTCGTCGAGCACAACGAAAACAAACCCTTTCCAGCTCTGATGTTTCTTCCAATGATGACGAAGATGCCAGTTACAGAAAATGCTCAGAAACTCCACCTAGTGAGTCCTATTCCTGTGAGGAGGAACATTCTCGCAAGAGGAGGCGAAGGAGTCCATCTGGGAGGGGGGTAGGAACTAATGTCATGAAGAAATCTCTGAGCCAGATTTCTAAGTCCCCCTTTACTCGGGGAATAGAGAAGGCAAAACTCCCCAGGCATTTCCATCAGCCCACGTTCACCATGTATAACGGACGCACGGATCCTGTGGAGCATGTGAGTCAGTTCAAACAAAATATGGTTATCTATTCTCAGGACGAAGCCTTATTGTGCAGAGTATTTCCCTCTAACTTGGGACCGATGCCGATGAGATGGTTTGATGGGCTAAGAACGAATTCCATCAGTTCTTTTAAGAAGCTTACCCAATCATTCTGTTCCCAGTTCATTACATGCAGTAGAGTTCCTCAGCTCTTATATTCTTTGCTATCTATGACAATAAGGGAAGGGGAGTCTGTGAAGGCATATGCTGAAAGGTATTGGGAGATGTTCAATGAAATTGATGACGATTTTGATGAGGTCGCTATTAGAACTTTCAAGGTCGGCCTCCCATTCGAACATGGCTTGAGGAAATCCCTGACAGGTAAGCCTGTCACCAGTTTACGACAGTTAATGGATAGAGTTGACAAGTATAAGAGGATAGAAGACGATCAATAACAGGGGAAGGGGAAAGCTAAGGCTGTCCTTCAAGAAAGAAGAGATTTTAGGTCGGACAGATACAACAATAACCGGCCAAGAAGGGATTATGTAGAGCAGCAAGGGTCAAATAACAATCAAGTGGTTGGGGCTGTATTCCGAGAGCCAGTGCATTAAGTATTGGAAAAAGTTAAGAACGAATCCTTCTTCAAATGGCCCAACAAGATGGTGGGAAATCCTGAAAAGCGAAACCGAAACCTCTATTGCCAATACCATTGAGATCATGGTCATATGACTGAGGATTGCAAAAGTTTATGGGATCACCTGGACCAACTTGTCCGAGAAGGCAAGTTAAAGCAGCTGTTGCATCATTCCAGCGGGCTGGAAGGACAGACCAATTCTCGGTCTGAAAGAGAGACTCCTTCAAGACCCCCTCTGGGAACTATCAACGTTATTTTCGCAGCACCTAGCAGAACAGGATCATGCCCGTCTAGAGTAATGTCTGTAGCTGGCCTGTCTTCTGAGGACATTTGTCATGAGCCGAAGAGAGCTAGACTAGAGTGGCCCCTAGTCATGGGGTTCTCGGACAAGGACAAGATTGGAACTATTCAGCCTCATGATGATGCCTTAGTGATCACCCTCCGAATTGGGGGTTATGATGTGAAGAGAGTAATGGTTGATCAAGGCAGCGCGGCTGAGATAATGTACCCTGATCTTTACAAGGGGCTGAGTTTAAGATCTGAAGACCTGACACCTTACAGTTCTCCCCTAGTGAGTTTTGAAGGGAAGATTATTATCCCAAAGGGACAGATCAGATTGCCTGTGCAGACTGGCTCGGAGACGGTGGAGGTAGACTTTATCGTGGTGGATGCATATTCTCATTATATAGCAATTGTTGCCAGATCTTGGCTTCATACTTTATGAGCAGTTTCTTTCACTCTGCACAGAAGATCAAGTACCCATATGAGGGACAGATCAAAGAAATTTTGGGTGATCAAGACATGGCGCGGCAATGCATGGTTGCAGCCATCCGACATAGGCCCGAAACTGAACCTGTGACTCTCAGTAAGAAAGAATTATAGCAGTTAAGACCCCAGGTGTTATCCATTGACGGAACATCCGTGGAGGCAGAATGTGAAGATCTTGTGAAAGTTACAATAGGAGATGATCCAGAGAAGTTTTTTCAAATCGGATCCCAGCTACCTCAGCGAGAGAGAGAAGAGCTGATAGAGTTCCTTAAACAAAACATTGACGTCTTTGCCTGGAATACTTACGAGGCCCTAGGGGTGGATCCAGAATTCATTTGCCACCATTTAAATGTTAATCTATTAGTAGCCCCCAAAAAGCAGCTCTCTCGGCGTCCATCCAAAGAGCATGCAGAAGCAATTCGAGAGGAGGTAGAGAAACTCAAACAAGCTAGGACTATCAAGGAGGTCTTCTATCCTGAATGGTTAGCAAACACGGTAGTAGTAAAGAAGAAGAGTGGGAAGTGGCGAGTGTGCGTTGATTTCACGGATTTGAATAAGGCTTGCTCTAAAGATCCATTCTCTATGCCCAAGATAGATCAGTTAGTAGACGCTACTGTCGGCCATCCTCGAATGAGTTTCTTGGATGCTTTCCAGGGTTATCATCAGATACCTTTGGCCTTGGACGATCAAGAGAAAACTGTTTTTGTTACTCCTATTGAGAATTATCACTACAAAGTAATGTCATTTGGTTTGAAGAATACAGGATCCATGTATCAAAGAATGATGACGAGGATGTTTGAGTCACTATTGGGGAAAAACATTGAGATTTATATAGATGATATGGTGGTGAAGAGCAAAGTGGTTTCGGAGCATCTGGGAGACCTTCGAGTTATCTTTGAAATTCTTAGAAGCTACAAACTGCGCTTAAATGCTTCCAAGTGTTCATTTGGTGTAGGGTCGGGCAAATTCTTAGGATACATGGTCACTCACAAGGGAATTGAAGTTAACCTTAACCAGATTAAAGCTATTAACAATTTGCGAACTCTTCGAAATCCAAAAGAAGTGCAGAAACTAACTGGAATGGCCGCCGCTTTGAACAGGTTCATATCTCGATCAACAGATAGATGTAGACCTTTCTTCCTACTGATCAACAAATGGAAGAATTTTGAGTGGACGGAAGAATGCTCCAGGGCATTCCAGCAACTAAAGGATTATCTAGCTCGGCCACCAATCATGTCTAGTCCTGAGCCAGATGAAGTTCTTTTCGCCTACATTGCTGTAGCTCCGTATGCAGTAAGTTTGGTGCTGATACGAGTGGATAATGGCATACAGCGGCCAGTTTATTACGTGAGTAAGTCATTGCACGAAGCTGAAATGCGTTATCTACCAATGGAAAAAGCTATCCTGGCAGTAGTGCTTGGCACACGTAAGCTACCTCATTACTTCCAAGCACATACAGTGGTCGTTCTTACACAGCTCCCACTCAAAACCATACTCCGAAGTGTTGACTACACAGGAAGAATAGCCAAGTGGGGTACAATTCTGGGGGCTTTCGATATCAAGTACATGCCCCGTACCTCCGTGAAAGGACAAGTCCTCGCAAATTTGGTGGTTGAATTCACCGAACTTGAGATAGAAGAATTACCAACAGATGGAAACATTGATGAAAAATTGGTTGGTACGATCTCCTAATATTGCCTTCCGACATGGGAGGTACATGTAGACGGAGCATCAAATCAAAAAGGCTCAGGAGTTGGATTAGTACTGATGTCCCCTAAGAAGGTTGTCATTGAAAAGTCTTTGAGGTTAGATTTTTCAGCCACGAATAACGAAGCCGAATATGAAGCTCTGTTGGAAGGAATGGCTATGGTCCAAAGGATGGGAGGAAAGTCCATAAAACTCTTCTTGGACTCAAGTAAGAGGAGAATTCGAGGCGAAAGATAAGAGGATGCAGGGGTATCTTAGCCAAGTTAAATGTATGCAGTCAAAATTTGACTCCTTTGACTTGCTACATGTCCCTAGAAGTGGTAATGCGCACGCGGACTCTTTAGCTATGCTTGCAACCTCCTCGGCACAGGACTTGTCTCGAGTAATCCTTGTTGAGGATTTATACAAACTCTTAAGGACAGGAGACACGGTTCAAATTAATCAGATCAGAGCAGGGCTGAGCTGGATGGATTCTATCATACAATTCCTGAAGGAGGATATTTTGCCTGAGGAAAAAATAGAAGCTGACAAGATACGAAGAAAGGCTACTAGTTATTGGTTATCGGAGGACCATAAACTATATAAGCGTTCCTTTTCAGGACCTTACCTGTTATGTGTTCATCTCGAGCTAACCGAGTCGCTTCTAGAAGAGATGCGTGAAGGAATCTGTGGAATCCACACTGGAGGCAGATCCTTAGCATATAGGGCTATTACCCAAGGTTACTGGTGGCCGAATATGCAGAGAGAGGCTTTAGAATACATCAGAAAATGTAACCAGTGCCAGCGGTACGCACCAAGCATACACCAACCAGAGGGAATCCTTAATCCGTTATCTAGCCCATGACCATTTGCTCAGTGGGGTTTAGATATTGTCGAACCATTTCTCAAAACAGTGGGAAACAAGAAGTACCTCCTAGTCGGCACAGACTATTTTACGAAGTGAGTTGAAGCGGAGCCTCTAGCCAACATCAGAGATATGGATGCAAAAAAATTCGTCTGAAAGAACATTGTTACTCTGTTTGGCATTCCTCACGTGCTCATCTCGGACAATGGTCTTCAGTTCGATAATAAGATGTTCAGAAAATACTGTGGTGAACTGGGGATTACTAATAGTTTTTCTACTTTGGCTTATCCCCAAGGGAATGGGCAGGTTGAAGCTGTAAATAAAGTCATATTAAGTGGGTTGAAGAAAAGATTAGATGATGCGAAAGGTAAATGGGTGGAGGAATGACCACATGTACTCTAGACGTATAGAACCACGCCTCGCAGGTCTACTGGAGAGACCCCTTTCTCAATGACTTATGGAGCTGAGGCTGTCATCCCTTTAAAGACTGGTTTCCCGACGACAAGAACCAGTTCGTTCAATCCAAAAGACAACAATGAGCAACTAACAAGAAATTTGGACTTGATTGAAGAAAAGAGAGAAAATGCAATGGTTCAACCGGCTTATTATCAACAGAAATTAAAGCAAGGTTATGATGCCAACGTAAAGTTAAGACTTTTAACTCCTGGTGACCTGGTGTTACACAAAGTTGTGGGCGCTGCAAAGAATCCAACTTGGGAAAAATTATGGCCGAATTGGGAGGGACCTTATCGTATCACCTCCCAAGCTGGCATTTGAGCATAATTTTTAGAAGATCTGGATGAGCATGTAGTACCACGTCATTGGAATGTAAATAACCTAAAGAGGTATTATTATTAATAAGTGTTTATTTGATCAATATGTATTCTTTATATAAAATGTTTATGCTGTTCATTTTTTAGTTCTATTAAGTGTTTAAATTTAAATTCAATCATGCCTGGAGTCCTCGGACCAGATGATTTGGGTTAGTTAACACTCGTTCTCAATCCTATTAAGTGTTTAAAATTAAATTCAATCATGTCTGGAGTCCTCGGACCAGATGATTTGGGTTAGTTAACACTCATTCTTAGTTCTATTAAGTATTTAAACTTAAATTCAATCATGCCTGGAGTCCTCAGACCAGATGATTTGGGCTAGTTAACACTCGTTCTCAATCCTATTAAGTGTTTAAACTTAAATTCAATCATGTCTGGAGTCCTCGGACCAGATGATTTGGGTTAGTTAACACTCGTTCTTAGTTCTATTAAGTGTTTAAACTTAAATTCAATCATGACTGGAGTCCTCGGACCAGATGATTTGGGTTGGTTAACACTTGTTCTCAATTCTTTTAAGTGTTTAAATTTAAATTCAATCATGACTGGAGTCCTTTGACCAGATGATTTGGGTTAGTTAACACTCGTTCTCAATTCTTTCAAGTGTTTAAACTTAGGTTCAATCATGACTGATGTCCTCGGACCAAGTGATTTGGATTGATTAACACGCTTAAAGTTTCTTTAAATATTTAAATTTAAATCTAAACATATTACTTAAAATTTCCATTTGGGTTAGTCATACTTATTGTTACCCTGTTACTTTCAAGGATGTTTATCCAATTTATGCGTTGTGACCAAAGTCCTGAACTTTTTAGTTGAACCTAACTTATAATATGTTTTGTTTGTCTAATATAGCCATACATACCATTCAAATTAGATGAAGATGGCATTAGATCAGTTTTCCACTATTTATCATAACATATGAAGTAAAAGGAACATTTTCATTGATAACAAAAGTGTGGTACATTTCTTTAACAAAAAGAAAATACAAAAACAGTAAACATAAAAAAAAATAGTAAAAATAATAATACTACAAAAACTAAGATCCTAAGCTTGTGACTTGGGAGCCCCTGGATCAGCAGCTTGCTCGGGTTGAAAGATAGTGGTGTCTGAGGCCCTGTCTTTGCCCTTGTCGTTGCCTTTGCCCTTATCTTTGCCCTGGGGAGCTTCAGCTTCTTTCCCTTTGCCAGCATCTGGGTGAGGGTCTATTGAAGTTTCCACAGGGGCAGGAGGGGCTTGATCTGCTGTGGGCACCTCAGACACTTGGGCAAGTTGCACTGAGGGAGAGGAGCTAGGACCTGAGAGCTCTTAGATGTCTGGATCATAGTAGATGCTCTCAGGTCGCCTCAAGCTAGAATCAGCAGGAATCCCAGCGGCATCAAGGGCTTTACCCCAAGAGATGTCGCAGTAATCCTTGGCTACAGCGGAGAACTCCTTTGTGAGCCTGCTTTGAGTCTTCTGTACCCCCAGCACGTATGCGGTTTATTTCTCAGCCTCGGCTACCTCTTTGAATAGTTGGGCAGTTTCCCTGGCCTTGCGAAGTTCTTCCCGAAGTTCTGTCACCATCTGCTTCTCCGTTGCCAGATTTATTTCAGAATAGTGCAGTTCCTTGCGCACTTCTTCGAATTGCCTCTCCGTCGTCTTCAAGCCTACTTCGGCACTATCTCTCGCCCTAACAGCTTCTTTCAGCTGCTCGGCCATTTTAGCGTGTTTTTCCTTCAGGGCGCCTAACTCCATCTCCACTTTGGCGCGAGCATCCAAAGCAACCCTGGTCTCGCCACGGGCATTCTTCACCCACTCCTCGGCCACAAAAACTTGTTGTGTGACCTAGAAATTAAAAAAAAACAAACAAAAATGAGGTATTTCACTTTTGCTATAAAATGCAAGGAAATGGAGATGTATAAATGAGGAATAATGAATAGAGTCACTTACTATAGCCAGGTCCCTTTTAAGGGATAGGAAGAGTTCAGGATGGTTGAAGGTCCTATAGGCCTCCATGTCCTTTGGGAGGAGGAGAGGCTGCTCCAAAGCCTCGGCTACCAGACCAGCGTGCCCCCCGTGATAATGCCTGAGGGTGGCATCATACGCAATTGGCACACCGTCCACCTCCAACACGGGCGACCAAGTACGGGTTGGGCGGCGCACTTGGGCCACCGAGGCTCCTCTCGGCTATCCACAGAGTTGGACCTTCTGTTCCTTTGGTCCTGTGATTGCTTAGGCTGCTTGCTTCCTTTGGAAGGGCCCAGCTCTCGCTCCTCAGTAGCTTTAGGGTGCCTCTTCCTCCTTAGATCTGGGTTGGGCTTTAGCCCAAGATCAGCAGGAAGCTGAGGAGGAGGAGGAGGTGGAGGATTTATGGGGGGTTTAGACTTATTTTTATCCTTAGGGGAGGGCGCCTTGTTCCTGTTTTTCATAAGCTCCTTTAAACTCGGACCAGTTTTAGGGGCTATTGCTTCCTCCTCGTCTGAAGTGTCATTAATAGAGGTTACTATCAGGGCAGGAGTTTGAACGCACGAATACTCGTCCGCTTCTTCTTCAGCCTCTGATATAACAATGGCTTCTTCTTCAAACTGGAACCTATCAATTTCTTCTTCAAGAGAAGAAGAGGAAGCAGCTCCTTCCTCGACAATAGTCTGTCTGAGTGGTACTTGTTGAAGTGGCTGGATGGCAAAAGGTACTCCTTGTGGAATAGGATGGTCAACCGAGGGAAGATCGTATGGAGCTAAGAAACCTGGCCGAGAGACGTCTATGCGTGCCAAATGGTAGTCATCTGCTCTGATAGAGTTGCCAACGTCCAAGAAAGACCTTGAAATTGGTTCAAAGTCTAGAATCAAGTGAACGGCACGAAGCTGTCTGTCGTCGTTCACAAAAATCTGAGACCTCAACAGGTAGTTAAGCACTGGTACGTTGATTAAACTGAGTTTGGGGTTGGTATATGTTTTATCTGTCAGACAAAAAAATCAAACAGTTAGAAGCTTCAATATAAAAAAAATGAATGAATGAAAATGAGACTCAGATACAACAAAGTAGAGCCGATGACAAATTCCTTAAATCTAATGTTAGAAATCTTAGATCTAAGTTATTCCACTTGGCTCTCCTAGTTGGTTGGGTAAGGAAGGCCGTCATTCCAAGGGCCTGACACGATGAGGAAGTCATCTTTCATTTCTTTGTTAGATTTGGGGAGACACGAGATTAGCTTTACAACACTGGATCGGGACTTAAGATAAAATCCTGTCCGAGCTTCTATATGGCCTTCGTATAGATGAGCTACATCATACCAAGTCAGTCCCAACCCTAAATGACGGTCCAAAGCGTCAATCGCTCCTAGAACTCTAAAGAAGTTTGGAGCACATTGTTGGGGGCAAAGTCTATGGGCACGTAAGTAGTCCCTCGTAATCCTACCCATAGGGATGGTCATGCCTCCTTCTATGAAGGCAATCATTGGGATTATGACTTCTCCTACTTCTCGGTCAAATGCCACTCCCTCTATGGAACAGTATCGTATCGATACTTCTTGGGGTATGTGGTACTTTTCTTTGAACAACTCTATCAAGGCTGGAGTCTTCACTAAGCGTTCAAATCTACCCATTCTGAACTTATGGATGAGAGAATGAAGAGTCGAGGAGGTTATCCGAGGAGATAAGGGAAGTTGTGAAAGTAAAACTTACGTAAACAAGAGTGCGAACTGATATTTGTAGTTCTTGAGGATTGTTGAAGTCTCTTTTTGAAAATATGATGAACGATCTGATGGATGATGAGTTTGGATGTTTAGATGATCTGAAGATTACGAACTGCGATGAAAAAAGGAGGAAATGGTGTTTAGGAGCCTTTATATAGAAAACTGAAAACGAGGGGGATGTTATCCTGCCCAAATATTGAAGAAAAAATCTGGACCGTTGAATTAGAGTCCCACCGTTAGATGCCAAGAACATAACGCCGCCCAAAGTACTTAATGATGTTTCGCGAGTTCCGAAGCGTCAGAAACAATTGTGAGATGACGAAAATGACCCTTCCACGCGTGCGAGTTTGAATGTCTTTGTGGTTTTAAATGTAATTATATTTACAAGTCAAAATTATATTTTTTCTCCTCGGACAAGAGGGAAAAATTAAAATTTTGAGGGGCTATTGTAGGGGGCAAAGACTTGAACTTTTACGTTAGACCTCAGGCCCCAATTACTAACAAGAGTACGGCCGAGGAGGAGAAAACGTTTGGGAAGGCCCCATAGTAGGTGGACGAATAGAGAAATGTTCAAAGACACTAGTCTGAGAGATTCACCCTCCTCGGACCTGACGAATGTCAGTAAAGTGAACTTTGTCTTGACTTGGGTAACCTTCCAGGAAGTTCCAGTAATGAAGATAAACTTCAGATGCACAAGGAAGGGATAAGAACACGGAAATATCTAGGGGAAAAATTACTACCACCGTATTAAATGCACTACAACAGCTTTTCTGGTCGCATTAATGTGGAGAAGACCTCTGAACAGTACTTTCAACTATTACCACCCACAGAAAACAAGAAAAGCTGCTCAATAGGACATATACTTGAGTATAAGGTTGGATGATAAATAAGTGGACGATGGAAATGGATCAGAGGGGATTATATAATGGGGGAAAACCTCCATAAGGAGGGGGATCGAAAAAATATTAGAGAAAAGATACCGAACAAGATCTACTGTAGCACTGAGAATAACAAACTATCTGAAATAACCAATCCATCCAAAAACTTACTCCTCGGACTTAAATTCAACCCTCGATTATGTGTATTTTCCTCCTCGAACAGACTTAAAACCCTGATTAACTATTAGAAAACCCATTAACAGCCTAGTTCTTTCACCCACTCTCTTACAAATTTATTGTATTGGGCTTATATCCTATTCCTTTTGGGTTTGGGCTACAATTTGTGACACTACAGTGACAAATAACCACACACAAAAAAAGAAATCACCCAAATTTATTATAAAAATAAAAAACATGTTCCAAAAAAAATGACATCCAATAAAAAAAATCATGCCCAATCCCTAGAAAATCAAAAGAAAAAAAAAGAGGCAATGTAAATGCCCAAGAAAAAAAGGAAAAAAAAAAGTGGCAACTGGCAACATGATTGCCTAGAAAAAAAAAAAAAAAGGGGCAATGTTACTGGCAACGTTAATGCTTAGAAAAAAAAAATGCAACTTGAAAACTTCATCCCCACTTAATTTTTTCTCAATTTTTTGGAGAAAACATTTTGGTGGATCCAGGGAGAAAACACCTAAACTCTACTATTTATTTTCCTTCCCCCCTACTCAACCAAACACACTCCAAAAAAGTTTTCTTTCCTATTTTCTCTCCAAAGTTTTACATACACCCTATTTCACCTCTAAACAAACACACCCTAATAGTTTGGAGACTTTTTTAGAGGTGAGAAAAAAATAATGCATGGCCTTTTTTTTTTTTTTTTTTTTTAAAACCACTTGTCATTATATAAATTTGAAAATTATTAAAGGCACTATAAATTTTTCTATATGAAACATGCACAATGATGTGCTAATGAATATGATTGGTGGGTTTTAAACACCTAATAAATGACTTTTTTTAATATAAATTATTGGTAACACATCATTCTAATTCCCTTGCATCACTTTGTAATTTTGGGTGTTTTTATAATGGGGTGGACCTTTTTTTTACAAAGGGAGTATACCTTTTTTTTAATGGGAGCCTTGGGCTTAAGCCTTATCTTACCAAAAACACGTCATATGAGTGGAAATTAATAAAAATAAGTGTCCTAAAACAACAACTGCAACTATCTGTTTGGATAAGGATGGAACCAAGATTTCATTTAAAGGGTCAAGTATGAATAAAAAAATTTCACCATTTAATAATGAGAAGAAAGCATATAAATATTCTGTAATGAATTATTGAAAAATAAAATTATTCTATATTAACACAATATAAATAAATGAAACATATTAACTATTTTTAATACATTTTAAAGTTAACATCTAAGGTGGTGTACTACAAATTTCGCAATAATCTTCATTCGCTCTAAAGCACAAGGCAATTCTAAATTCTTTATTTAAATAAAACTATGGTATCCTATCCTATATTGACACCCCATAAATGAAAATCAACTTTGATTACATATAAAATATTGATTAATTAATGACTATTACAATGAGAGGAAAATTTAACTTTGAAAATAATGTATAAAAAAAAGTTGGCATTAAAATAGTGCATTTTTTTTTTTGAAAAAAAATAAAATATTGCATTTAATTTGTCTTTATCTTATACAGTAATACTCATCATTATATTTTGCACACTAAAACTTCATTTAAAAAAAAAAATTTGTTATCTATCAACACTTTAAATATAGACCACTTGAAACCGAGTAGCATTTTCATTCATTTGTTAAGTAGGGGTTAGTGAGATGCAGCATGGTTTTTGTATGTGACTCACAGTGTGAATGCTCTAAGAATCTTCATATGCCATCGAAGACACCTTATTAATATAATGTCAATGCTTGGAGATTAAGGGATTGTAAATATAAAGTAACACACCTTATATATATATATATATATATATCAATGTCAATGGTCCTAATATAGTAATATACTAGTATATAATATATGTTGTGGTAATAAGATTTAGTGGAGTACAACAAACTCTTATTTATGTTGATATTTTTCCCAAACATGTAATGAATTACAAATTTATTGGATGTTGTTAAATATTCATATGCATAATTTCGCTGTTTAAAACTTTGAATATTCTATCATTATTTTAAATAAAGAAAGACTGGTGAAAGCAACCCACAATTTTAATTTTCATATACTTTGTTCAGTTTTGGGACTAATTTATAATTAAAAAAAAAAGAACAAAATTAGCTTTATTCAGTTTTTTTTATCATTTGAACTTTTTTTTTTGGAGAGGAAACGATAATAGACTTTATTAATATAACACTATACAATGGAAAAGAGAAAAAATGAATATTCTCCTCAATCTCTTTTGCAGCACTAGTAAAAGCTAGAGCAACATGAATATATCATAAAGAAACAATTACAAATGATATACTAACAAAATATTCCTATATTAGCTTAATATCCTCATGAATCCAAGCCACTTCCAATGACACATCCTATTTTGAGTTCAAAAGATCCACTAATTCAACAATAAGTAGCAACTTGAGATCATAAGCATCAGAACAATTCCATATCATCCTTTACATAGCGCATGATATCTTCCTAGGAGTACAATTCTTGAGGGGGTAGAATCTATGACTTTCCTTAACCACAGTCAACCTGAATGTGTTCCAAAATGAAGTCTTAAGCCAAACGGCTTGTGCTAAGAACATTCTCATAACAAGTGATTACATGATTTGATTTAGGAGGGATCAAAGACCAGACATAGTTCCAGATACTCTTTATAATGGAATGAATCCAAAAAAAACATTGAGCTGTAAGCATAATATAGTTGAAGGTAAGTAGTTAACTCTCTCACACACATGAGAAATGGGAGAAGGGTTCAAAGTTCAAACACAAAGGAATCCACAACACATATCAAAACCCATTGTAATCTTTGAGAATGAATATGATTTTTAACAAATAACTTTTCAAATTTTGGGAAACTCATATTATAAATAAAAAAAAATAGGGAAAAAAATACACTTTACACCACATAACTTTGATTAACTGTTATTTTAGTCCATTAAGTTCATAAATTATTAATTTAGTCCATTAACTATAATCAAGTGTCATCCACAAAGTTTAATTTTTTTATTATAATTTTAGCTTATTAATTTTGAACAATTATCATTTTAGTTTGCTAAATTTAATTTTAATTTTAATTTTTTATGTTTAGTAATGTAAGGGTGTGGTTTTGGTTCATGAGCCCAAAGAGTAGAAGGATTTAGACCCAAATAGTCTAATACAATAAATTTGTAGAGAGTGGGCTTAAAAGCTAGGCCTCAATGGATGAGGCAACGCGCACAATGAATCAAAGATATTAAGAAGGTAAAGAAAGACAAGTTTAAAGTAAGGAAATCCTTCCTTGGTGAAGTCCTAGGAGAATGATTCTTGAATTTAGTTCTTTTGGATTTAGATACAATTTCAGTTCTTGTTGCTACAATGTATTCTTTATAGATTTTCTGATCTCCTCTCCCTAGAGGGTCTCTTACATTATATAGTTCATTTTAGATGATCTTGGCCCTCCATTTGTTGATTGTCCAGGCCACTACTTGAGTGTTTGTCCCATCAGACACCTTCTTAAGCCCCTTGTGAGCTGGGGCAGCCAAGACAGCACTGTTCATGGGTCTTCTTCACATAAATGCACTCAGGAGGTTTGGTGGGATGCATTAAATGTGGGGGTATGCATTAAATGTGGTGGTAGTCACCATCCCTTTAATCATGTCAAGGTTAACCCCCTTCTCGAAACTCTTTCTCTACAATATGACCTCCTCTAGTAACATGCCACTGACGTGGCTCTACAATCCGAGCATGCGACCTTCTCGACACGATAATGGACTCCTCGGCCATAGGTATGACATGTAGCACAAGTACATTATTCAAATTCTCGTGCCCCACAAGTAAATTCATAAAATAATCTCTAAATTTTATTTTAATGATAAAAATGTAAAACAACATTGCTTTAAGAGAGTTAATGGAAACTTTTAAACATCAATAGAAGGAAGGAAAAAGTGATCATATTATCAAAGCTAATAAACTAAAATGACAAATTTTAAACTTAGTGGACTAAGATAACAATTGATCAAAGGTAAATGGTGTAAAAACAATGCTAAGATCACAACTATTTACACAAATTTTGCCATAATTAGCTATTTTTCATAGTGTAAAGTGCATTTTTACCCAAAATGTACAATTAAATGATCATAAACTTTAAAACTATGAATTTTGGTCAAATTACTTTATAGAATTGATATAAATATCAAATCTATCTATATAGATCATCTAAATAAATGCAATAACTACATTGCATTTTATAAAACAAAGGAAAATTAATTTCCCGAGAGTGGCAGAAAGCTCTCGTGACCTACCATATTGTGAGTTTCGGGAATTATAAGTTTGAGCAATATCCACAAGTGATTCCACTCCATCCACGAGTAGTAGTAGAGTTTAAGCGAGTCGGGAGAACAGAGACCGTGACCACACGCGTCGTCGCGAGAACGCCGATAAAAGGAAACAACACAAGAGAATAAGAAAGGTAAGATGCACGCGCCACCAAAAAGCGTGAGAAAATATCAGTAACAAAGCCCATCAGGGCGATGAACTTAGCCCTATAAATGGCGGGAGCCTAGCCTGGGGTCGAAGTTTCTCACACACCCAATCATCTCTCTCTTTCTCTCTCTCACTCCATAATTTACAGTCCCAAACCTTTCTGCAAAACCCTCCAAAATCCAAAACCCTTTACACTACTCTCTCTCTCTCTCTCTCTCTCTCACCAATCTCCACCACCACCACCACCACAAAAGTCCCTCCATCGTAAATTTCTCCAATTCTAGGGTTTCTTTTTGAGCTCCTTTTTTCGAAACCTAGGGTTTGTGTGTGGCGTTAGAGAGTGAGAGTGAGTTGGAACAGTATCGGAGCTTTGTTTGATTCCAATGGAGGTCTCGGCCGGAGTCGCCGCCTCCGCTTCTACGCGCGGTCCGTCTCTCTCGATGCCTCCTCCTCCTCCTCCGTCGTCGTCCTCGTCGTCTTCTGCGGCTCGCAAGGAGTGGCGCGCCGTCTCGGAGCATCGAAACGCTGGTGATGAGGTACTGGTTTTTTTTGTTTGTGGGCAGCTGGAAAATGTGGGGAAATAGAGTGTGAGTTTTAGGGTTTTGAACGTTGTTAGATTGTGGGATTAAATAAAGTGATGAACTTTCTTTGCTATACTCGACGCAAATTTGATGATTAGGGTTAGGGTTTATCGGTGATATTGTTTTTTCTTTTTCTTTTATCCGTGTTTTATTTATGGTAATTTTCTTAAAAAGCTTTAGTTTTCACTGGAACCAAACAGTGAGCTAAGTTTGATGATTTGTTATGGGCATTGTGCTAAAAATGTTTGTCACAGAAGTTTGTTAATTTCAATAATTTGTTGCTTAACTATGAATGCCACTGCTTTACTGAGCTGGTGATCTTATAATGTTAAGCTGGCTGGACTATTTTCAGGGCCGAAACTATGAAAGGGATTTGAATTCATATTCGGAATATGAAATTTTAATGCTGAGTTGATAATTTGAAATGAAAGTAAACCAAAAAAAAGAGGGGAAAAGGAAAGTGTTAGAAATGCGGCCCTGAGGTAATTTAGGAGAGGACCTTGTGTTGTTGAGCTTCAATGACAATTTTATGCTGTTTGGTTGAAGTTATGGCCAATGAGCTCTAACTTGACTGGCATCTCCTCCCCTTATAAGTTATAGGGAGAGGGCTCAAAACTGATTGGGTGTGTATGTAACTTACCAATAAAAAGATAATGAAAACATATCTTTCAGTTTCACCTGGGTCAGAAATAATGAATGTCTGAAATTTGAAATTTGTCTCTTCCCATTTCATACACCACATTATAAGTAATATTTTCACTTGGTGGGTTGAATTTGAGCTCAAAGCATTAGGGATTTGTATATTTTAGAGCAAGATTTGAAGCTTGGTGGTGAATTTTTGTTCATTAATTAGATTTTTTTCTAATGCATAGGAGTTGGAGCGTTCGAAGTTAGGGCAATTGGATGAGAGAACTATATATGAGGTAAGGAATCTGATATCAGAAATATCTTGTAATGTCTATGAATGATTGAAAATGAAGATGATTTGCTGTTTTGTCAAGGTGCAGCAGGGAAGAGAGCCACTTGATGTCGGCTACTGTTCAATCACAGTGGATGGTGGCTTAAATGATGAACTTTTACCACAGAGACTTCATAATCTTGCTAGACAAAGAGAAGAGTTGCAACGGATGGAGATTGAAATTAAAGCCCAGCTAATTTCAAGATCTGAGATAGTGGAATTGCAAACCACCTTTGATGCTCGGATCAAAGAGCATGCTAATGCCACTGCGAAGCTTCAAGTATGACTTTATAATTGGATTTAGATTATAATAGGTCTGCCATAGGAGTGCAACTTGATTGAAATTGTTATTTTTAAGTAGTTATAGAAAGTAACATCAAGCAATTAATGTCATCATACGTCAATGTGACTACAAAATAAAGCTGGCATGACTGGTTTTTCGTGTGAATTATTACGGGGATTCTTTTAAGCTAAAATAAATCATATTTTTTTTTGAAATTACATGCTGATACAGTCTTTGATCTCTGAGACCAGATTCCCTAAATATGCTTGTAATGGCCAGTCAATGTCATGCTTCTAAACGTGGCTTTATTTGGGCAGGAACAACTCCGCGAAAGGGAGCAGGCTGTACATGAGTTGGAAAGGAAGATGGAAGAGAAAGATAGGGAGCTGCATGCAATCAAATTGGACAATGAAGCGGTTTGTTGAGTGCTTGCTTACTTTTGATATGTTCTCTATGCTGACGAATGAGCTATTTTGATAAATTCTGAAATTACTAATATTGATTGGGTTCACTGGGCAGGCCTGGGCTAAAGACGACCTTCTTAGAGAACAAAATAAAGAACTAGCATCCTTCAGGTATGAATTTGCATGCATAACCCCTTTTCTTCAAGTTGTAAGCGTGTATGTATGTGTGTGTTTTATGCCTTTAGTCCTTTCCTCTTCAAGTATATCATTTTTTTTTTGTTCAACCTCAACACTCGGTTGACTATGGGTGTTTACTTGGACAAGAAAAAAATTTCCATATATAGTATTATGATTTCAACGACAGTGTCTTGATATATTGCTTCCCTATTCTATTTATTGCCATTATTGAAATTAAGGTTTGAACCTTTTGAACAAATTTGGCTATATTGCTTTCTTCTGCAGAAGAGAGCGCGATCATTCTGAAGTTGAAAGAGCCCAACATATAAAACAGATACATGATCTTCAAGAACATATTCAAGAAAAAGAGAGACAACTTATTGAGTTGCAGGATCAGGTTTGTTATTTGCATTTATGTTGTACTGAAAGGCATCTCTAAATTGCACACATATGTTGAATAAATCATTGTTTTCTTATTCAAATTTACCTAATATTAATAATAAATGTTATTGTTTGGGAAATGTACCATTGTAATGATAAATTATCTTCATGTTTTTTTCCCCACTTTCCCTTTTTTATCCTCCTGGAAATTATCACAGGCTTGGTATTGTTTAGGAGGTTCATTACCTGATAATGATCTTATCTTTCAGCATAGGGCGGCTCAAGAAACCATTCTTTATAAAGATGAACAGTTGAGGGAAGCCCAAGCTTGGATTGCACGTGTCCAGGAGATGGATGTCTTACAATCAAATACAAACCATTCATTGCAGGCTGAATTGCGAGAACGAACTGAACAATATAACCAGCTCTGGCTTGGTTGTCAAAGACAGGTAAGCTTGCTTTGGGATTCTATTTTGGACATTTATGGTGTGTTGAATTGAGAATTACGAAGCAGTTCAAGTGTGACCTGCTTTGGATTGTCAAAGACAGGTCATCTTTTTTGTAGATGAACTTGCACATATAAATGTACACATTCTATGCTTTTTGTTATTGACTTTAAATCTGATCTCCATGACTGAACTTTCAAATTTTCTGTACCTATCTTTGCATTTCTCAGCAATATTTAGGTCAATTGATGTTGACTAACACATACTGCACAAAATGAAATGCAATGCTGTTTAATTTCTCCTTAAGTTTAATCTGTTTGTTGTGAAGATTTTGAGTTTTTGTTTTCCTTTTGTTGGGGAGGGGTGTTATTTCATGCTAAGATTATCATTTTTATTATTGTTTGTCTTTTGGGTTTTTTTTTTAATGTCAGTTTGCAGAGATGGAAAGACTTCATATGCATACGATACAACAACTTCAACTTGAGCTGGCCGATGCACGAGAAAGGAGTGGAACATATAGTGACGAGTCACGTATATCCCAAACAAATTCAAAGGATGTATCCCAGTTTGGACAAAGCAATGGAAACCAGCTAGATGCAAATGGAGGAGGTGGCACATCAGGCGGAAATTCTGGGGTCCTTCCAAATGGGAATTCTGACAATGTCTCATCTTTTGCTTCAACTGGCAATGCACCAGCTCAGGTAAATTGCACTTCTAGGGATTGTCTTTCTTTATTTTTGGACAATTAATAAATATGTGTACATTGGAAGAAAATCTGGAGTATATAAATATGCATGCAAAAGATTCACCTAAAGAATACATGCCAAGTTCAATCCAGTCTATGGAATCTAAAAAGAGACTGGATGCAGCCAAAAGCAAGTATTTACTCATACAATGATCTCAAAAATAAAGACTTAAGCTATATATCATGGAGGTTCCACTCCATTAAATGTCTTGTCATTTGTTTTTCCAAAGTAGTCCACATGGTACATAGAGTAGCACGTCAAATTGATACCTGCTTTGAGCTTTGAGCTTTAAGTGTGTTTTTAATAATGGCTACAATCATATGCATTATGCTACCATTTTGGTTTATAACGTGTATTTCTAAATGTACCATTTCATTCATTATTTTTTTAATTTTTTTTAGATTATAAATTTAATTAATTAAATTAATTTTTTTAAAATATTTTAAAATTTAAAATTTATAGGTGTCATTTCATTCTTTCTTTTTGTTGCTATTTTGCAATTGGTTCCTTCAATTTATTTTGCTTGATTTTTTGTAGGAATGTAACATTCTTTAAAGTGGTATGTTTTTGCTTGAGTTGACTACAATTATGCTTTGCTTGAGTTGGCTATAGATGGGTTGGCCACATCTTTCTGCCACTCTATCCTATCTAAGATCATATTCCTTAATTAACATGTTCTTTTAACTACTTCTATTAGTGTTATTTTAGGTCTTCTTCTACATCTTTTTGTTCCCTCAACTTGTATCAAATCACTCTTCCTCACCGGTGCATTAATTGCTCTCCTTTGCACATACCAAACCATCTCAAATGATTTGTTATTTCCTTGAATTTCCATTTATCCATCTTAATATTCTCATTTCAACTACGCTTATTTTATGAAGACGTGGTTTCTTGATAGCCCAACAATATATATATATATATATATATATAAATTAGAAAGATACTATTATAACTGAAAACTATTAATTTAAATAATAAATATGGAAGAAAAATGAAATATGTTTTAGTTTGTTTCATAACTAAACCCAGCGTTGTGCAGAATTCAAAAAGGCAGCAAATAAATAAAGCTAAATACTTGAGACTATGGTGGCAGGATATCTAGTGATTGATCAATGCTTTGATCCTTTAGACTCACTGGGAAGTTAGTTCTGTAGTTTGATTAGCAATAGAGTATATAGAGATAGAACAGAAAAGGAGAGAAGGGAGAGATGACAACATTGATGCTGATTGACATAGAATGGCATGTGGTGTGGTTTATTACAATTTTATAAATGTAATTTGAAGGAAATTTATGTTATATGGATATATCTATGGAATTATATATCATAAAATGGAAATACTTTTTTTTCATTAATTTGTTACTTCAGAAACATATCTCTGGATGTTCAGTGGATAATTTATGACAATTTAGCATATATGGCACACACGTGCACACGTACATATGTATGTATTCAACTGGTTTTTTTATTTTTTCAATTGGAAATTGGGACTTGGTTGTGGATTCTCTGTTTTGGAATATATTTTTGGTGAAAGGAATGATTTTTTTTTTCCCATGGATAGGAAGTGGAATGAATAATTTCAAATATGTTTCCATAACATTTGATGTTCTTTTGTGTTCACTTTTAGCCCGATCATGTTCCTGGTGTTCCAATTGCTCCATCCTCTCTGCTTGGAATGCCTACATACCTTCCACCTGGACAAATGACTGCTTTGCATCCATATGTTATGCATCAACAAGGGGTTCCCCATTCTTTGCCATCACATGTTACTCCATCTCATATTGGGCATTTTCACTCGATACCTGCAATGGGTTCCCTTCAACAGTGGCAGAACCAACAGGTCCTGACAAATGAAAGCACTTTTACTGTTCTTGTTGTTATGAATCAGTATTACTATGGTGATAATAAATAATGTGTTTCTTATTGACCTTTTGGTTTTCAGGCTGCATCAGAAGGTTCACAGATATCTGCGCAGAATGAACTTCCACCATCCCAAACTGATCAAAACCTATTGAGATCAGATGCAAACTACAATTATGAAATTTCTGTTAATGGACAAGGTCTACGTCAAGACTATCTGGATGTTCAAAACAGCCAAGGGGCAATGCCTGATTCCGGAATCTCGTCATCCACTGTGGAAGCAGCACAGGTCTTGTGAATAAAGTTGTTGCTGTTCTGATAATAGTTTGTTTTTTGGCTTTGTATGCGATATGTGACAGGACCCACCAAATTTTTTTGTTTCAGGTTCTTGAGTCAATTGATAGAGGTTACATGGTTGTCCCCCAATCTGAGCAGAGCCTGCAACAAATTTCTTCTCAATTTCGTGATGTTTTAAGATTGGATACTCTTGAGCAGAACAGCGAAAACAAGGTTTGTCATTATTTGTTGTTGGTATTTCTGTTATGATGCGGTCAACCTGGTTACCCTTTATAGCAGCAGGTAAGTTGGCAGTGATTAAGATGCTCTTGTACTTGAATTGTCACAGGAGCAGAATGTTCTAACACCAACTAATCATGGGTTAGAAGGCCAAGTTTTCACAGCAGAACAACCAGCTTCTGCTGCCAACCCATCAGCATCTGATACTTCAAGCCATTCTATTAATCTCAGTGAAACTTCTGTAAACAATGCCACTGGTGCAGCTTTGCTTGAATCATTTGTTTCAACCGGACAGGCAAATACATTGGCAGTGGGAAAGACTGCAGAGCCTGCTCTTCTTGATGAAAGATCACTGTTGGCTTGCATAGTTCGCACAGTTCCTGCTGGTGGTCGAATTCGAATCAGTTCAACGGTTAGTGTGTAGTCTTAGTCCATTGTAGTGTGCATGCTTTATTTATTTAATTTTGGGTGAGTTTTATGATTTGTTATTTGTGTTGAGACAGCTTCCAAACAGGCTGGGCAAGATGCTTGCACCTTTACACTGGCATGATTACAAAAGAAAATATGGAAAGCTTGATGACTTTGTGGTTGGTCACCCTGAAGTAAGTTCATTGGAATTTCAGAGTACATGCTTGCATTTTTATTTTCTATTGGTTTATTTAGATGTATAATTAATCTGAGAACCTTGAAATGTGATCAGTTATTTGTGATTGAGGGCGACTATATTCAGCTTCGAGAAGGAGCACAAGAAATGATAGCAGCTGAAGCAGCTGTTGCCAAAGTTGCTGCAGCAGCTGCGGCATCCTCTCCTTACTCCTCATTTTTGCCTTCTGTGGCTGTTACTCCAATGGCACAATCTCACCGACTGAAGAAGGTTCCATCTGTTGATTCAAAAAGTGTGAAGACTGATGAGCCATCACAGTTCTCTGCGGTCCAGAATCAGCAATCAAATGGTGTTTATTTTGGTCTTCCTGGAGGTCTCACGAATGTTAAAATTTTGAGCAAATCTAAAGAACCTCGAGAAATGAATGGCCCTGAAAATAGGCATGTGCAGTCTACGTTTTTGACAGTTGGGAATGGATCAAATCTTGATAGGTCAAGTTTGAGTGGTACCCAAAACGTGGGCTCAGCTAATGGGAGAGCTAACTTGAATTTTGCTGGAAAACAGCAGGGAAGGTACGGCTGAAATATTCTAGCAAACTGCAGTTGATTAATTTTATGCCTGGGCACATGGTTATTGTAGCTTATTGAGTTATTTCTAACTTGACAGGATGACTGGTGCTGCATTTACTTCCAGAAGATAGTACGTATGCTTACTTTGACATTTATTTGCAACATTTTCTTGGATAGTTGTGCTGAATTGTTATATTTGCAATATGTTATTTTCTTAGCCTTACATAATCAATTATTTTAATACCTGCTTGTGTTGCATTCAAGGGGTTAAAAATCAAAAGAGGTGCAGTGTATTGTTTGTATCAGCCATCATTTACACATTAAATAATTAAAATTATGGAAAGACATTTTTGTCTTTGAGGTTTACATGCTTGTTGGTGGATTCTGAAGATTTTTCATCTACCAATATATGCAAGTATTGGATTCTACCAAAAGATTGTTTTAAGGTAAATGGCCCAAATTTCATGCCCCATCGTTCTGTGGGCATGCTGCAATATCTGGATCTATTAATGTGCAAGTCATTATAGATCCCCCACCACTATTCCTTAATGTGCACAAGCATTGATGTGGTCTTTGGTATTTCTAATTGGGTCCTTTTACTTTTTACATTTGACATTTCTAAACTAATGTTGGGGCTTCTTGTCTGGTTGTCTTGTTGCAACTTTCGCTACATGATCTTTGTGTTCCGGAAGAGATTCAGCAATAATAATTTTACACGTCTTTGGAAACTTCCAAGTTTAATGTCGGTAACCGTGTACAACTTATCCAAAGTATTTCATTTTTGGTCGTGTATGCCATTAATTGATTGGATACTTTGAGAAAGTTAAACAAAATTCAATCAGCCTAACGTAGTTTAGTATTTTGTGGTAGGAACTTGAATGCAACGTTGACTTGTTTTGTTTTTACTGCTTAATAGTTGGTTTTGCTAGAGTACTTTAATTATCAAGTATCTTTTGTTGTTGACAGGGGTAGACATGGAAATCAAGTAGATAATCTCATGACCAAGAGTACACACCACTCTGCAGATTGAGATGTTTTGGATGGTTACCGGATTTGTGGGAGAATGAATTATCGCTGATTAAATTGTCGGCATTCATCTCATAGAATTCTCTGATTGGAACTGTTATTTATTTATTTTTATTTTGCTTCCCTTTCATTTCTCTTACCTTTGCTTTGCTGGGAAACAAAATACTTTTGTGAGTGTTTATTTTATACTCAAAACCAAACTCTCTGCATCAGCAGTGATACTCATGCACACAATTGCTGTGCATCTGATATCTTATACCCAATTGGTTCGGTTTCCTTGCACTTCCAAGTATCAAAATTCCGTTGCTGTTGGTAATGTACATGGTACCGAAAGAATGAACGCACCGGCTCACTTTTCAGCATTTAAGCTGATCTGCATTAGCTTTTCAGAAACTCTCACATCAAATACAATAAGGCTAAAGGTGCAAAAAGTTCACAACTGTTAATTTGACTAGTTGTTATCGGTAGGGAAAAAAAATGATGTTTGTGAAGGATCTTGATAAAACCAGTAATAATACCTCAATTCAACTAATGTGAAAAAGTGAAAATTGTTTATTGGAGATATTACTAATTTTACTATAAAGAACTTACCATCTGATGTCACCAATTATTAAAAAATAATATAAACATATTCATTTGGTTGAAGTCCATTGTTGACATTTATTGTCACGGCAGTAAGTCGTTGAAGTCCATTGCTGACATTTAATGTTATCAGTTTTTGTAAACTTATTCTGTAAAATTGGTAGTATCTTTTAACACTTTTCAATTGTTGTGTATTTCAGGATTACTCTTATCAAATAATTTTCAGAGATGAGTGTACTAATTTTCAGAGATAAGTGTACTGTGTACATGGTTTCTTGATTTGTCAACTGTCGTTGGTATGTTTTGGTTTCATTTTACGGAGATGAGAATAAACCTTGAAACTGAATTTGAAACGGGTTGACTTCACTTAACATTGAACTTTTAAAATTCTATTTAATAAAATTTAAGCCGTGCTAAGCACTTCTATACTAAATTAGATTTTTTAAAATGGAAATTTAGATAATATTTTAAGAGAGAAAGAGACTATTAATATAGAAACTTTTTTCTTTTGTGTGTAAAGAAAATTAATATGAAGTATTTCGTAATTTAAATAAGTAATCAAGTATGGTACATATAATTAGGTATAACAATAAAAAACTAACGGGTTTAAAAATGAGAATCTAATACGCAAAAGGGTTTAGACATTAAGCACTGCAACACTGTCTTTGTAAACTATGGGCAAGACTTAGGTATAGTATTTAAGTGCTGTTCCTTAGGTTCTTCTCTTAAAATTCTGTCATGTGGAATTTTTCTCATGAGATGAAAGTGTATTTTTTTAGTTAAGTAGCCATATGACTGAATCCTAAGAGGGAAACCTAAGGAATAACATCTAAGGTATTGTACCTAAGTTTTGCTCATAAACTATTGCAAAGATTACTAAGGAATTTTGCACTGCTATATCAAATTTGAAAACTTTACTAGACTTGATGGAGTCCAAACTTCCCAATCTTTGCGAAGAATATCACCCAAAATCTCGTAATGGTACTTCTTTCCGATTTATTGGTGAATATTTACAATAAAATTTACAAAAGTTGTTTATTGATTGATACAATTATTGATTATTACAAGCTTTTTCTTCCTCTCTAATTTGTAAGGGCACCTTTTGCAAATTCAACCATTCAAGCATTTTAGAAGTGCTGACAAAATATTTTGTCATATGAAAGTTGTGAAATTCACAAAATTATGTTTATAGAAATCTTATTATCTTTTATTAAATTATTATAAAAATAAAATTTAATACAGAAGATTGTTGACAAATTTGAGTGGTTCTCTTTCAACCATATGGTTTCAAAATATTGAATAATTATACTTTAGGTTAACTTTTATATTATATTATATGGTCTAATTTACTAATTAATAAAATCCCGCATATTGCACTGGAGTCATGCACGTAACATATATGTAAAAAAATAAAAAAAGGAGTGGCATAGGTAAAAATAAAATAAAAAAAGCAATAAAATTCAAATCCTTGAATAATAATTTTTATATTTCTTGGAAATAACATATAAAAAAAAAACATTATGTGTCTAAAAACTAATATTTATAAATTTTAAAATAAAAAAATTTTCATGCAATGTATATCTAAAAGCTCAAGTGTAGCATTTATTGTTACTAAGCTCCTGTTGAGTCACATTGGCTAAGCATTTCGGTTTATTCGGTCCAATTCCGTCCACTTTGATCTTATTCGGTCCTTTTTGGTTCACTTTGGTTCTATTTGGTCCGCTTCGGTCTTTTTCGATCCATTTTGGTCCTATTAGGTCTACTTGTCTACTTTGGTCTATTCTGTTCTGTTCGGTCCAATTCGGTCTTATTAGGTTCATTTTGGTCCTATTAGGTTCACATTGCTCCTATTTAGTCCATTCGGTCCTATTCGGTCCACTTTGGTTCTATTCGGTCTACTTTGGTCCTTTACGAACAGCACATGCAAAGCACAAAGTTTCTGATGAGAGAGAGAGAGAGAGAGAGATAGATTGTTTGTACAATACTACCTCCCGAGCCTTATTGTGAGAGAGATTTACTTTTGGATATCCCTTGCTATTACAACAGAATTGGTCTCCTTTAGCTCTCGGATATGCTTATTTCTTAACATTTACAAAACATTAACAACAAAAATTGCATTAAGCAGAAAGTTATGCGCTTCCTATGGGGATATCTTGAGCAGTTTAGTCACATTTAAAGGAAAGCTCATCATTGATAAAATTTCAAATTGCCCATTTCATGAAATTTAATTGGTCAGACCACATAATTTGAGCTATAATATGTTTTTAAGTGTCTCATTTTCAACATTGCCTAAGGGATAACTATCATCCTCAATAAAAAAAATCTTTACTTTGATCATATCTTCGGTTGAAAGGGAATTCTAGGCTAATTTTCAAATAAATAGTTTGAATATCTAATGAATCTTTGAGCTCTAAATTTGATTCCAATCTACTTTTGTAAGAGAAGATGCAAAGCTGTATCAAGGAGATTGGCAAGTATACACTATTGATTCATCACTCACATTACATGTTCAAATATAAGGTCCCTTAATTGGTTGTTGAGGAAGATGAATTTTCACTACCTCCAATGCTGAGGTATTGTCCAAAGTTTCAAAAACCTTTAATCTATCCCACCTAAAGGAGTCTTGTATTTTGTATTGATCTTATCAGACACCCGATTTGTTTGACAGTGTAAAGCTGGATTAGGTTTTGGTTTAAATCAAGAATTGTGAGGATCCAAGGATCTTCCCACACATCCAAATGAATTGCATTCTTGAAGTAGACTGCGCGTCTATTGTATCTGCTGTCTCTCTCTTTCATTATGAAACATTCGATTAACTCTAAATTGAATATAGACACTTGCATTGGCAATGTACCTTGCTGTAAAAACTAAAGTAGATGAAGGCAAAAAATAAAAAGTTTGTCATCTATAAATGAAAACGCTTTGCCCCAAATTTGTAATTGACGAACAAGATTATGCCAAAAGCATGATTGTGCAACATACTTCAACCACTTCTTGAGTGTTGAGAGGAAAAGACTTCGGCACATGTACTGGGATGGCTAGTGTAGCAGCCCAAAGCGGGTAAATGCAGAGAAAATGAAAAACTGTAAATGACCAGATCTGTCTTGCTTATGAATCTGTGCCTTCATCACGTCTGGAAGCTAACTTTCCGAGAAAATCTCCAGCACCAGCCTCTGAGCTATCTTGTTTGCTTCCCTGCATACCAAACAAATTGCTTCCCTGCATGGCCTGATACATTCCCCCTGGTCTCAGACCCATCTGCCCTTGGAAGAATTGCTGTTGCTGTTGCTGTTGCTGTTGCTGTTGCTGGAGGTAGTGTTGTTGTTGTTGCTGTTGCTGTTGCTGGAGGTAGTGTGATTGTTGTTGCTGCTGACGCTGATGCTGATGCTGATGCTGATGCTGATGCTGATCATTCAACTGGAAAGGCAACTTTGGGGTGAAAAGACCTGGTTGCTGCTGAGACATTGTTGCCTGGGGATGCTGCATGAAAAGCCCTTGTTGCCCTGTGGATTGTGAGGGCATCTGCAAATATTTTAAAACGATAAGCACAAAAAAAATGCTTATCCAATGGTATGTTTTGGAAGGGGATGTATGATTTACCTGAGAAGGCACTGGTGGCTGTGGATGGGAATCAGCGATTTTAGCTAGATATGTTAAGTTATCCTGAAGTCGGGCTTGATACCTAAATCATTTAAAATGTCAGATGATGGTTAGACAGGTTCACAATGCATAGCTATGCTGAAGATGATGATCCCAGGAACATAAGCCAACATATATTATCCTAAAAAGAATAAAGATTGAAGCACCTTGGTTTTGACTTAAGATTCAAACAAAACAAACAAATCATGCACCTTTAAACACTATTCTGATCCTGAATCTCCTGATAATTTTGCATACAACTTAAATTGAGATGTATTAAATGCTATATAATTTCTAGACATCCATTGATATTAATACTATGAAAACTAATGGTGAAGTTGATAGGAACTTAAGACATCATATATTCTCTGTCTCTGTTTAGATGCTGAAGCACTGACCAAGAACACAAAATATGGTAAAACTTGTGCAAATACAAGAAGATATATTGCACTCAAATTTCAATATTTCCATGAGTTACCATGCAAATATCATAACTACAGAGAGTTGTGTTGCTATAGACAGCTCTAGACAAAAATAGGCTTAAAGCCCAACAAAACTGTATCTTAGTAACCTTGAATACAGAAGTTATTTTGACCATGCAACTAAATTTATGGCCACATTGAATAGGTCATTAGTTGCCAAACTTAGGTCTCTTGCCCTTGTACTTGCAGCACCTTTGACTGAAAAGAAAATGGTCTTTGTTCAACAATTGAACTGTCTCATCCTACTTTCATATATAGTGTTAAATTAGTGGTACATCTAATGTCGAACAAATGCATTCATTCCTTTATATATATATATATTTGAAATGCATTCATTCATCCTTTCTCATCCCACCACTTATCCATTTTAACAACTAGGTTCAACCTTCATTTTATGGCCATGCAGTTTCATGATTGTAAAACAGTATTTGTAGTAATAGCAAAATTTTTTATCCATGCATAAGCTATACGAGAGTTAGCCTTAAGCATCTTTTGTCCCTGAATATTTACTAATCCCTTGTTATTTCTAGCTTTCTTGAACTGCATGCAATACAATTTCTTATACTAAAACATTTCATTCTAGGACCTCTCTTTATAGTTTTGAGTGAGCATTTACATCAGCAATGAATTTGTAAGCTGAAAACAACATCATTAGTATATCAAAGTACACCAAAAAAACTTCAACCTGTTCAACCATAAAAAATGGGAGAAAAAAGAAAATTCAATAGTCAAGTCTTATATAAGAAGAATCCTGCTTGTTTCTCCAGTAGTAGTTCAAACATCTGATAAGCTAGTTGAGTCCATTTCATCTGAAACCCCCACATAACATAATTATAAAGCCCATCAAGTATGAGAAAATATACTTGGTTAAAAAATTCTCTATTATTGTTCTCATACTTTGGTCTTTTCCCAAATAATTTTGCTCCTCATTGAAGATTCATAAGTAAGTTATGACATGTATTGGCCAAGTTTACATATTCAAGTTGGTATGAATGTCAGTGACATATGTATGCTAGTACTAACAATATCAAAATTTTCTGGAGAAGGGAGCTCTGGCTTAAGCTTGTTTCAAACTTTAAATGAGAAGAAGGTAATATATCCAAATATGCATGTTCTTATTTGGTTTTTCCGTCTTTAGTAGGTGTCAGATTCTTATTTTGTTTTTCAAACTTTAAAGAAACCTAATGGTTTAAGACTCAACAAATACACAGTAACTGAAGTGCAGAAGTGAGATGCTGCTGCTTCCGAACAGTACATGATAGATCTTCTTTTCCTTAACCCCAAAGGAGCATATAGAAAGTCAAAAAAGTTATGGGACGCAATTTGACCAACCAAAAGGAAAAAAGAGAAAAAAAAGAGCCTATGCTAATTAAGGAATTCAAATTTAGCCTGAAACAATTAGCTCACAATAAAAATTTGAAAACAATATGGAAGCTACCATTAATTGGAATATTGGAAAGAAGCAAAAGAAAAACATCCTAGTTAGTTTACCACTTACTGGGCACACTCGGCAAATTTTCCCACGTTTTGATTTTCCATTATTGCCAGAATCAAGTCTCTATTCTCGTCCAGGTACTGCACCAAGCATAAGAGATCAAAATCTATAAATGAGTGAGTAAAAGGGAGTTCCTTGTTCAATGTAAGGCAAAGTGAAAATTTCTACTAAGATATCATGCCATCAAAGAATTTTTAAGTTGCAACAAATTGAACTTGCACCAAAACATTTCTGTCCAGACTTCTTTATGATCCAATTCTAAATGATATGAGAAAAATTTAGAAAATTTGAGCTTGTTATAGACAAAACCATTAATCAGATACCAGCAATAAGGAAAGAAACAGGGAGGGCAGTCTACATCTATGCTATACCCTAAAATGACTGGTTAAGTTACAATTGGGGTTTCTTGTAATCATTTATATAGTCCAATTCAACCTAGTAAATGTCAAATGTGGGACTCAACACATGCTCACACAACACACGCTTATCAAATCAACCACATAATCTAAGGAATCACAATCTCCCTACTTAAATTCTTGACATCATTGTCAGGTCCCATGTTGGTGATACCGAGTTAGCTCTGACACTGTTTGTAATGAAATGATGAAGTGTTATCCATATTTGTTCTATACCCAAAAATGACGAGTCAAATTGCAGTTGGGGAATCACTTATATACCTTACTTTGGCCTAGTAAGATGTAAGACTCAACACACACGTATCCAATCCAATCCACATAATTTGGGATATTACATGTGGATACTGCATTTGATTGAAAATTCATGCATATAAAAACATTAATAGGAAGTAAATAAGCACAAATGTTATATGCAAGCCCACTTGAAAAATCAGATTGAGACACAAAATGCTATATGATGATTGATGAATGCCTAAACACCTGCATTTCTAGGCAACAATTGCTGCTTTTAGTATGATTAACTAAGCCACCCATCAGAATATATATTAAGGAGTTTGCAGTTCCCAATTTGGAGAAAATTAACATTGAGCTTATTTTTGTTACTTAATGCTCGGATGCAATACCCACCCACCCAAACAAGCTTATAGTGTCACTTTCTGTGCGCAACAATATGGAGCAGAAAACCACAACAATATGGTCCTAGATCAATTAAATGCAGACCACATCACAAACTACCTTTCGCATCAAAGTTATGCAATTGAATAAAAGGACATGGTCCAGGGCGCTGCATGTGAGACAAGACAGTGTCCAAAACCTCTAGGAAAGAAGTGGATTTTATACAATCAATATATCAAACAGCTCAGGATCATTTTCATCTTCTTTCATTAACACCTCAACACCCCCAATAAAAAAAATAAGAAAAAAGAGATCACCTTTTTAAAAAATTAATACCCATCAAGAAAAAATCAATAGGACTTATAAGATTTCAACACATAGCTAACTGGGTTCTGACACAACTTGTATCATATTGCATATCTTACATACATGCACTCATATAACACATACATAAAGACAATGAAAAACAAAAGTGTACCTTCTGAATCTGCTCAGTGGTGATATTAGTATTTGCGGGGATTGAAGGTGCACCATTATTCAACATATCTGGTGATTGCTGCTGCATTTCTGTCCTCTATAATCTCTGACTACCCAAAACAAAAAACAAAAAAAAAACAACCCTAGACCTTGTTTACTTTCAATGGGGACCCTCACGCACACCCAGAGCCCACAGGTGAAAATGTTTGTATTGTAGAATACTTCTTAGTATATATAGTATATACTACTACATAGTCGCGGTACTCTACTACTATTTTATTTATTAAAACTCTCCTGGCTATGACAGTAGCAATAGTGAATAGCTATAGCCTATAGGCTATTGCCCCAACAAACAGTGTTGCCAAGGCAATGTTTACTACTTCGAAGACAAGTTGACAAACGCACCCTCCCTTTGAAGACACGGTGTCGTTTTAGTGACTCTATATAGTATGGGCTGTATTATATAAGACTAAGGACACGTTTGGTATACTGTAACGATTATTATATGAGAATATGAATAAATATTACAAGGAATATATTAAGTTGGAATGTAATAAGTTTGGTGACCATTTAAGAATAAAATCCTAAATATGCATTCATAATTTAGTAGAGTATAAAAAAAAGTTTAAGTCAAATTTTCTAAAGTACACTTATTTTAAGGTGTTTAAAATAAAGCTAATAATTAGTAAGAAGAAAATTTTATTTTCTTTCCTTTTGAAGATGTGGCAACTAATGTCTTTCTAGGAATTTTTTATTATTATAAAAGTTATTACATAAAGTGAATGAATAGATATTCAGTACTTTTGATAAAGAATAATTATTCCTCATTTTGAAGAATAGCTATTTGTGTGGGCCAATTTTGCCCTGTGGTCAAACTGTGTGTGAGGAAGCCAGGCCCAATATTATCCCCATTCATACAAATGGAGCAAGGAAGGGCCCGGCCCAATATCCCGTGTGAGGGCAAACGGATATCCGAGGACATCTAGCCGAGGAATGGACAAAATTACCATCCGAGGAGAGATGGAGCATGCTTGTCAGGAGTTGGACCGTGTCCGAGGACGATGGTCACCTCGATGCTTTTGTCCGAGGTATCCGGTGAACTCGTTAATCACTCAGAACAACGCCTGGGACAAATCTTATAACAGAACAAAGGGGGAAATATTAAACAAAAAGTAATGGTAGGAAATAACAAATATCTAAAGGTGCTGTCACCTCCGCATTAAATGTCTCCCAGCTAACCTTCTGGCCGCATTAATGTGGAGGTGATACCTGAACAGTGAAGAAACAGCTTTCCAGCTAAGAATGGAAGATTCAAGAGAGGGCAAGGGGGATGACGAAAAAGGACGTTGGATGCCAGGTCCACACGTGGATGATAAAAAAAGCAAAAAAGCCATGGTATATAGGGGGCAAAAGAAAAAGGAGAAAGGGAGAGAGAAAAAGAAAAAAATCAGAACTCTAGGGCATGTCCGAAGAGACCTATTGCTACATTCCTTGCTCGTACCTTTAATCTTTTTACACTAAAATCCAATATCTTGGCCCAAGATCAGACTAGTTTCCTTTCCTACACTCTATAAATTCATTGGTTGGGCTACGTGGGCCTGGATCCATTCCCGTTTCGGATTCAAGTCAAATATGGTCCCTACAATTGGCGCCGTCTGTGGGAAGTTGCTTGATCTGATTAGAAAGAGATTTGGGTTTAGTGCGTAAAATGGAAGAATCAGGTTCGCATCAACCAACGGTAGGGCCACATCAGGGTGATGACAATCCGCACCAGGCGGCATCAGGAGGATCGCAGCATAACTACTCGGGGGCCCACCCTCACCAGAGAGGAGCTCATGAGCAAAGTGGGCAAACCATGCACACTAATAGAAGTCAATCGCGTGGGAAAAGTCACGTGTCCCATGCAGAGAATGAGAGGGACATGCAACATGAGATAGATGAATTGAAGAAGAAGTTGCGTCGCGCGCGGCGGAGACAGGCACCATTTGAACCAGAGTCTTCATCTGAGGATACAGAGGATGATACATATAGGCAAAGATCTAAAACTCCACCCAGTGAAACCTTCTCCGGTGATAAGGACTATAATGATTATAGACGGAAAGGTAGAAGTACTTTGCAGAAAGGTCTAGGGAACAAAGCCATGAATGAGGCCTTGAGTCAAGTGGCCAAGTCGCCCTTCACACGATGGATTGAGGGCCCCAGCCTTCCTCGGCGATTTAACCAACCAACCTTCTCTCTTTATAATGGCCGAACAGATCCTGTGGAACATGTAAGCCATTTTAATAAAAAAATGGCCGTCCACTCGAAGGATGAGGCTCTAATGTGTAAGATCTTTCCGTCCAGCTTGGGTCCAATGGCAATGAGATGGTTTAATGGCCTTAAGGCAAACTCTATTGATTCTTTCAAAAAGCTTACCCAGTCCTTTGGAGCGCGCTTCATCACATGCAGTAGGATACCTTTGCCGTTAGGATCTTTGCTGTCAATGTCCATGCGTGAGGGAGAGTCTTTGAAAGCTTACTCGGACAGATATTGGGAGATGTTTAATGAGATAGATGGGGACTATGATGATGTGGCCATTAGTACATTTAAGGCAGGGTTACCGGCGGAGCATGATCTGAGAAAATCACTCACCGGCAAACCTGTCACTAGTGTACGTCTGCTGATGGATAGGATTGATAAGTATAGAAGAATTGAGGAAGATCAATTGCAAGGTAAGGGAAAAGCGAAGGTGATTCCTCAGGATAGGAGGGATTCCAGGTCGGATCGGATACAGAACAATCGTCCTCGGAGAGACTTTTTAGGACAATCTGCATCTGCCAATGCTCAGGCCGTCAATGTTATGTTTCGAGAGCCAGTGCAGAAAGTTTTGGAAAAAGTAAGGAATGAACCATTTTTTAAGTGGCCGAATAAAATGGCAGGAGATCCAAGCAATTGCAACCAAAACCTGTATTGCCAATATCATCAAGATCACGGTCATGCTACTGAGGATTGTCGGAACTTATGGGATCATTTGGAACAACTGGTCCGAGAAGGGAGGTTGAAGCATCTATTGCATCATTCCAGTGGCCGAGGAGGCCAGACAGGTACTGCGTTTCAGGGAGGTCCTGCATCCAAGCCTCCTCTGGGGACCATCAATGTTATATTCGCCGCTCCAGGGAGGACTGGATCCTGCCCAACCAGAATAATGTCAGTATCACATTACACCGACGATGAGTCTAATTCAACGCCGAAGAGAGCCAAGACGAACGTCCCTCTAGTGCTAAGTTTTTCAGAAGCGGACAAACAAGGAACCATACAGCCACACGACGATGCTCTGGTGGTTACCCTTAGAATTGGCGGATACGATGTGAAGAGAGTCATGGTTGACCAGGGAAGTGCAGCAAAGATTATGTATCCCGATCTCTTTAAGGGTCTGGGTTTAAAGCCCGAGGATTTGTCTGCCTACAGCTCGCCTTTGGTGAGTTTTGAGGGTAAGATGGTGGTCCCTAGGGGCCAGATTAGACTGCCTGTGCAAGCTGGATGGGATGTGGTTGAGGTAGATTTCATCGTGGTAGATGCCTTCTCTCCGTACACGGCCATTATGGGTAGGCCGTGGTTGCACTCTTTGGGCGCCGTTTCCTCCACCCTTCATCAGAAAGTGAAATACCCCTCTGACGGTCAAGTGATGGAGATATTGGGAAGCCAGTCTATGGCTAGGCAATGCCTAATTGCAGCAATTCAGCACAAACCAAAGGCTGGCGCCTCAGCCAGTAAAGAGAATGTCTTATAGCAGTCGGGGGCCTCGTCGTCGCTGCGTGGAGGGCCAGATGACGAGATGAGTTGTGAGGGCCTGGAGAAGGTGATTATAGGGGATGACCGTGAAAGATTCTTCCAGGTAGGGGCTCGGTTGCCCCCACAGGAGAGGGAAGAGTTGGTTGAGCTGTTAAGGGGGAACGTGGACGTTTTTGCATGGGACGCCTATGAAGCCCCTGGTCTGAATCCAGAATTCATTTGTCATCGATTAAATGTAGATCCTTCAGTGACTCCAAAAAAGCAGCCTCCTCGGCGACCCTCGAGTGAACACGTGGAGGCAATAAAGTCTGAGGTGGTTAAACTCAAACAGGCAGGGGCTATTAAGGAGATTTTCTACCCCCAGTGGTTGGCTAATACAGTAGTGGTGAAGAAGAAGACAGGGAAATGGCGCGTCTGCGTAGACTTCACAAACCTTAACAAGGCCTGCCCCAAGGATCCTTTCCCTATGCCGAGGATAGATCAGTTGGTAGATGCGACAGTAGGCCATCCTCGGATGAGTTTCCTGGACGCCTTCCAAGGTTATCATCAAATACCATTGGCCGTTGAGGACAAGGAAAAAACGGCTTTTGTTACTCCTGTGGGGAACTATCACTACAAAGTAATGCCTTTTGGCCTGAAAAATGCAGGATCGACTTACCAACGGATGATGACAAAGATGTTTGAATTGCAGTTGGGAAAAACCATCGAGGTCTACATTGATGATATGGTGGTGAAGAGCAGGTTAGCATCTGAACACCTAACAGATCTTACCAATGTTTTTGAAATTCTGAGGCGGCATAGTTTGCGTCTGAATGCCTCTAAGTGCTCCTTTGGAGTGGGGTCAGGGAAGTTCCTAGGATACATGGTGACTCATAGGGGGATTGAGGTAAACCCAGATCAGATTAAAGCAATCAATAGCTTGCAACCACCTCAGAATCCAAAGGAGGTCCAGAAGCTTACTGGGATGATGGCCGCGTTAAATCGGTTCATATCCAGATCAGCCGAGAGGTGTAGACCCTTCTTTCTGTTGTTGCATAAATGGAAAGAGTTTCAATGGTCCGAGGAGTGTGTCAGGGCTTTCCAAGAACTTAAACATTACCTATCCCATCCGCCTATAATGTCCAGCCCAGTAATGGACGAGGTCCTTTTTTCTTATCTTGCTGTTGCCTCACACGCCATAAGCCTTGTACTCATACGAGTAGATGATGGTGTACAACGACCAGTCTATTATGTAAGCAAGTCGCTTAATGAAGCCAAGGTCCGCTACCTACCACTGGAAAAGGCGATATTGGCTGTGGTGCATGCCACGAGGAAACTCCCCCATTACTTTCAAGCGCATACTGTGGTCGTCCTAACTCAACTTCCCCTCAAGTCAGTGCTCAGAAGCACCGATTACACAGGGAGGGTAGCAAAATGGGGTACGATTCTAGGGGCTTTTGATATAAAATACATGCCCCGCACCTCGATCAAGGGACAAGTGCTCGCCGATTTGGTGGCTGAGTTTGCTGAATCTCCAGAAAAGGTGGAGAGGGGAGACGATCCGGTGGAGGGAAGATTGGTAGGCATGGCCTCTGTTCAGGGCCTACGATACTGGAAATTGTACGTTGATGGAGCAGCTAATCAGTGGGGGTCAGGAGTGGGGCTAGTACTGGTGTCCCCCGAAAAGATTACCATAGAAAAATCCTTTAGACTGAATTTCTCCGCTACGAATAACGAGGCCGAGTACGAAGCTTTACTGCAGGGGATGCAATTGGTGCGAAAATTGGGGGGAAAGGCAGTAAGAGCTTTTTCGGACTCAAGATTGGTTGTGGGACAAGTAGGAGGTGATCTAGAGGCGCGAGATTCAAGGATGCTAGAATATTTGCAATTAGTCAGGAATATACAGGAAAGATTTGAAGCTTTTAACTTGTCTCATGTGCCCAGAAGTGGGAACACCCATGCAGATTCGTTGGCCACTCTTGCCACGTCCTCGGCTCAGGATCTATCTCGGGTAATCCTGGTGGAAGACCTGTATGTGCGAGCTCTGGCGCATCAAGATGCACCACGGATACACCAGGTTGCACTGGGTCCCAGTTGGATGGATGCCATATCACTGTTCCTGGAAAAAGATGTACTACCTGTGGAAAAATCCGAGGCTGACAAAATACGGAGGAAAGCTCCTCGGTTTTGGTTGTCCTAGGACAAGAAATTGTACAAACGTTCGTTCTCTGGGCCTTATTTATTATGTGTGCACCCAAAGGCATCGGAGATACTTTTGGAGGAATTGCATGAAGGGGTTTGTGGAAGTCATACAGGGGGAAGATCATTGTCCCACAGGACTCTTACCCAAGGATATTGGTGGCCGAACATGCAGAAAGAGGCGCAGGAATATGTCAAGAAATGTGATCAGTGCCAAAGATTTGCACCGAATATCCACCAGCCTGGAGGAACGCTCAATCCGCTTTCCAGCCCATGACCTTTTGCTCAGTGGGGCCTAGACATCGTGGGTCCTTTTCCCAAAGCTGTGGGGAACAAAAAATACCTCCTGGTATGCACAGATTATTTTACCAAATGGGTTGAAGCTGAACCTTTAGCCAATATCAGGGATGTGGATGTCAAAAGGTTCATCTGGAAGAGTATAATTACGCGGTTCGGTGTTCCCAACGTCCTTATCTCGGATAACGGTCTTCAATTTGACAGTAAAGCTTTCAGGAAATACTGTTCTGATCTGGGAATAAAGAACAGGTATTCCACTCCAGCCTACCCGCAAGGAAACGGGCAGGCTGAAGCCGTAAATAAGGTCATTGTGAATGGGTTGAAGAAGAGATTGGATGACGCCAAGGGAAGGTGGGTGGAGGAGCTACCCCACGTGCTGTGGACCTACAGGACAACGCCTCGAAGGTCTACCGGGGAGACCCCCTTTTCAATGACGTATGGGGCTGAAGCCGTAATACCACTAGAGAATGGTTTCCCTACAATGAAATCTGGTGGATTTACTTCGGATGGAAACGAAGAATTACTAAAAAGGAACCTGGATCTAATCGAAGAACGGCGAGAAAACGCTAGGGTGCAATTAGCCTACTATCAACATAAGCTAAAGCAAGGTTACGATCTTAGCGTGAAATTGAGACCATTGGCCCCAGGAGATTTGGTTTTGAGGAAAGTAGTGGGAAACGCTAAAAACCCTGCTTGGGGGAAGTTGGGGCCCAATTGGGAGGGACCGTATCGCATCACGACAGTAGCAGGAATAGGAGCTTACTACTTAGAAGATTTAGACGAGAGAGCTGTACTTCACCCTTGGAATGTAAATAATCTGAAAATGTACTACTATTGATAATAAAAGTTATCTTGTTTTCCTCTTGCTTATTAATATATATTATGGCATCTATTGAAATATTAAACAGAAACTAAGTCATGTCAGGTCCTCGGACCACATACTTAGTGAAAATTAATATACTATGGCATCTATTGAAATATTAAACAGAAACTAAGTCATGTCAGGTCCTCGGACCACATACTTAGTGAAAATTAATATACTATGGCATCTATTGAAATATTAAACAGAAACTAAGTCATGTCAGGTCCTCGGACCACATACTTAGTGAAAATTAATATACTATGGCATCTGTTGAAGACTTGGTGGAAATAAATATAGCAGAACATCTCTTAAAATGATAAACGGCAAGTCATCCTCGTTTTGTCCTCAGACCATGAATCTGGAGAATATAACTGTCCGTGCGGCGTTAAGGAATATATTCAATGGAATAGATGTTGTGATAAGATCTTTAGAACATGATTTTGAATATAAGTCATTATTTTCTGTATAAAGTCTTGACCTGTTTTATAAGCCATGATTGACTTCATGGATGTCAGATAAGTGTGAATATAATTCAGCATGTTCACATTCTACTTATTGTTTAGGTGTTGTGATATTATCTGGAAATTGTGGAACTTATTAGGGAGCTAAGTAAAAGGGAGATACATTTTTGAAAGGTCAACATTACGTTTTATTAACTCCTCCTGTTCCTCACTAATGTATGCTGGTTCCTTGATAATGAATCATGTTGTGAAAGTAAACAAAGAACTGAGCAAAGTAAATATGATACAAGTAAGTAAAATAATGATGCCGACAAATATTACTTGAAATAGAGAAAAGTTGCTCATACATTATCGAAATTGGTCTTTAAGCACAGAAGATGAAATTACAACTGTTATCACTATAAAAAAAAAAAAAAAAAAAAAAAAAAAAAGGGAAAGCAACGAAAAATAAATAAACAAAATATGCATATAAAACTAAGGCTTCAATTTGATCTGGAGCTTGGGTTTGGAAGCCTGGTCAGCTGCCTCAGGGTTAGTCTCCTTCTCCTGGTCCTTAAGAGACTCCTGTGCAGGTAAAGTGACTAAGGCTAACTGCTTCTCAAAATCTTGAGAAGCTGTCCCAGGTTGAGGGGCTTCAGTCACTCCACCTGAAAGGGGCCCCTTTTGGATCTCTTTCTCTTTACCCTGGTCTGGCTGGGCAGCAGAGGGAAGGGGCTGAGAGGGAGCCTCGGCAGTTGGTTGAGGCACGAGAGGGGCCGGCTCGGTCTGCTTAGGAAGTTGCAGGGCCGAGGGGAAAATTATGCTTTCTGGCCTCCTCAGCTCTGACGAGGCTTCAACCCCAGCCTGGTTGAGAGCCTCTTCCCAGGTTTGGGCACAGTATGCGTGGCAGACAGCAGGGACCTCAGCTCGGAGAGTGTCCTCAGTCTCCGCCACGCCAACATCATACCCATGCTGCTTGGCCTCGTCTCGTTCCTTCTCGGCCTTTAACTTATCCTCCTCGGCTTGCATTTTTGCTCTATCAGCCAAGGCTTTAAGCTTGTTGGCCTCTTCCAATTGCTGCCTTAGAGTTACAAGTTGCTCCTTGGCTGTGACCAACTGCCCTTTAACCTCAAGGACCAGCTTCCTCTGGCTTTCAGCCTGGGTCTCAGCCCCCTTCAAGGCAGCCTCAACACTTTTCCTCTGCTGCTCCTCAACCTTCAGCTTCTCCTTAAGGTCCTTATTGCTGTTCTCAGCAATATTCAGCGTCTGCACAACAGAAACCCTTCTGGTCCTCTCATCATCTAACTGCTGGGCGACGGAGTGATATATCTCCTCCATCCTGAATATGCCTTGAACAGCCTGTTAAAAAAAAAAAAAAAAAAAAAAAAAACAACAACGGAACAGACGTAAAAGAAAATGTGTAAGAATAACAATGTGTGCATATACAAGCAACGGGAAATAACCATCATGCCCAATGAAAAGAGAAGAACAAAAGTTGAAGAGCAACAACACATACCATGCCTAGAGACCGCTTGGCCTGGAGAACTACCTTATTCCTCCTTAAACCCCGCAGCTCTATCATATCTCTGGGCAACAGGAGTGTCTCTTCCAGTGCCGAGGCCACATGGCAGCCAATACCCCCGTTGTAATCTCTGATCGAGGCATCATCGGTCAGAGGTTCACCCCCTAGCATGGGAGCTGGAAGCCATGCCCGGGGTTCAGACTGTTGAACCTCTCCAGGCTCTGGACCTCGACTGGGAGCATGGCCGATATTCAGCTGCTTCGTCGGCCTATGGGACTCCTCTTCACTGGAGGAGCGAGTCCTCCCAGTCTCTACTATCTCCTTGCCTTTGGGCTCCCTTCTCCTATTCGGATCAGGTTGTTCAACCCTGGGTGGAGGGGCTGGCCGAGGGGCACGAGGAGGGGATTTGGGAGGAGGGGGAGGAAGCTTGGGTTGGGTAGATCTTCCAACCTCCCCCCTCCCAGGTTGACTCTCCAAGAGCTCCTGGAGGCTACGCTGGGGCTTCCTCTGAATGCCCATGTCTTCAGGAGTGTTGGGTGATGGAGCAGGTAAGTCAAAGATTTCGTAATCGTCGATGGCCGAGGAGGGGTCCACAAAACTTCCCTCTTCTCGTTCAGCTTCTTCTTCCTCCTCTACTGGAGAAGTGTGGGGAGAAGATGGAGCGACTTCGGCGAGACTGGCAACTGGCAGCTCCTCGGCGCGCTGGGGGTATTCTGGAAGTGGGACACCTTGGGGAACTACGAATCCTTCGTAAGCGACGCTGATTCGGTGAAGCCGAGGATCCTTAGCCTTTATCACGCACGATGGGGCTTGAAATGCGCGTGAGATGGGGTTGTAGCCGAGAATGAGGTGAGCTGCCCTCAATTGACCGTTTGACGGGTTGACGTAGATTTCGGCTCGGAGAACTCTATCCAAGCTGGCCTTGTTAACTAAGCGCAGTGATGGCGAAGTCGCACGTGGATCTGCATTGTCAATAGAGACGATAAAGAGTCGCTTTAGTTTAAGCCGACGACAATGGGAAAATTAGAATCTGAACAGTTAAACGTAAAGATTAAATAAGTTGGACCCCCACCTGGCTCACCCTCTTTAACTGGGCATGGTAAGCCATCATGCCACTGCCCAGAGAAGATTAAGAAATCTTCTTTTAATCCCTTATTGGATTGGGGGAGACACTGAATCAGCCTGACCTCTGCCTGCCTGGATTTCAGGTAGTACCCCTGATTTTTTAGGTGCTGAAGGTTATAAACCCAGTTTATATCATGGTGGGTCAGATTTAGATTCATTCTTTCGTTTAGGACCTCTATACTTCCTAATACCCTAAACATATTCGGTGCACATTGGGTGGGGGATAGCCTAAAATACCTAAGATAGTTCCTAGTAAGGGTGCCCATGGGAATGGTCATCCCCCCTTCTATGAAAGCGATCATAGGAATGAAAACCTCATTCGTTTTTCTTTCGTCGTACCATTCGCCCTGTGCCGCGTATCTAACGCCCACATGAGGAGGGATGTTATACTTAGTCCTAAAATTTCTCATTCCCTCCTCGGTATCTACTAACTCCTTAAATCTACCCATTTTTTTTTAGGAGGCCTTAGAGGAGAGATTCTACAATAAAAGGAATAAAAGTTATAGAAAGTTTAGGAGGACTTACAGGTGTGAGAAATGGTCCTCGGACAGAATTTATGTATTTGTAGACGCACAAAGGAACAAGAGAAAGAAATAAAGTATCAGGTTCTAGAATGACGCAATCGTTCAAAAGTGACAAGAAATTGATTTGAAAGACTACTTATAGTTGCGCAAAAGTTAAAAGCGGGAGTTCACCCGCCCAAATTCCCAAAAGTTCCAACCACCGTTGGATTGCCATCTCACCGTTGAACGTGGGAGACAGAGGGGTTGCCAATATTAAATGAAGGCGCTCCCTGGACACTGAAGAGTCAGAACGAGTCGCAAGAAGAAAAACACGTGCAGCTATGATTTGACTCAACAGAATCAGATCATAAGGGAGATCCGAAGAGAGAATCAAAATCCTTCTTTTCTCCCAAGGAGCCGAAAAGCAAGATTTTGAGGGGCTATTGTGTGGGCCAATCTTGCCCTGTGGTCAAACTGTGTGTGAGGAAGCCAGGCCCAATATTATCCCCATTCATACAAATGGAGCAAGGAAGGGCCCGGCCCAATATCCCGTGTGAGGGCAAACGGATATCCGAGGACATCCAGCCGAGGAATGGACAAAATTACCATCCGAGGAGAGATGGAGCATGCTTGTCAGGAGTTGGACCGTGTCCGAGGACGACAGTCACCTCGGTGCTTTTGTCCGAGGTATCCGGTGAACTCGTTAATCACTCAGAACAACGCCTGGGACAAATCTTATAACAGAACAAAGGGGGAAATATTAAACAAAAAGTAATGGTAGGAAATAACAAATATCTAAAGGTGCTGTCACCTCCGTATTAAATGTCTCCCAGCTAACCTTCTGGCCGCATTAATGTGGAGGTGATACCTGAACAGTGAAGAAACAGTTTTCCAGCTAAGAATGGAAGATTCAAAAGAGGGCAAGGGGGATGACGAAAAAGGACGTTGGATGCCAGGTCCACACGTGGATGATAAAAAAGGCAAAAAGGCCATGGTATATAGGGGGCAAAAGAAAAAGGAGAAAGGGAGATCGAAAGAGGGAGAGAGAAAAAGAAAAAAATCAGAACTCTAGGGCATGTCCGAAGAGACCTATTGCTACATTCCTTGCTCGTACCTTTAATCTTTTTACACTAAAATCCAATATCTTGGCCCAAGATCAGACTAGTTTCCTTTCCTGCACTCTATAAATTCATTGGTTGGGCTACGTGGGCCTGGATCCATTCCCGTTTCGGATTCAAGTCAAATCTGGTCCCTACACTATTCATAAGGAATAACTATTCATTATAATAAAAATATAACCAAACAGCCAAATAGTTATGTCATAGGAATATCTATTACATTACAGTATTTATTACAGTCTACCAAACGTACCCTAAGATTTTGTTTAGATACCGCTTATTGCTGAAAACTGAAAATATTGGAGCAAAATAATTTTTAAATGTGTGAATAATGCCGTTGGACCCAATTTTAAAGTTATTTTTGCTGAAAAAAGTATTTGCGGGTTCTATGAATAATGCATGAGACTCACACAAAAAACGTAGACATGTGTTTGCTTCATTTTTAGTGCAATCCAAAGATTCCAAACATGCACTAAGGCTGGGTTTGGACAGCGACAAATTGCGTGTCTATGTTTTTTGGTTGGATCTCATGTACTGTTCACATGATTCGTAAGTACGAAAAAATACAAATCTAACTTTAAAACTAAGTTTCACGATACTATTTACACATTTAAAAATTATTCCGCTATAATATTTTTAGGTTTTAGCGCGGTATCCAAATATAACCTAAAAAACTTATTTTGCTGTCGTTTTGGTTGGTACGAGTGCTATTGCCATTTTATAACAATCAGGTCAGAAACTCAAAGAGAGGGAGAGAGAGAGAAAAAATAAAAAGAAAAAGGAGAAGAAAAAATGGGTTTTGTTCTTCGAGTGAGATTGGCATCGTTCTTCACAGGAGCTGCAGTGGCGTCGTTTCTGGGGCTTTACATTCTTCACAATGATTACAAGGTTGCCCATGACTCCATTTCCCAACAGGTATAAGCAAAACCCCGAAAGATCAAAACTTTTTTGATATTTGTTGGTGGGTATCGTTGAATTTTGCTTGTATGAATGAAATTTTCGATTTCTGAATGTGGGTTTTGAAAATTTTTACTAATTTTGTAGCATTTCACAAAACCCATTTTATGGATTATGGGAATTCTAACATTTGGGAAGAATAGAAATATATATATTAAGAAGTGAAGCTAGAAACTAGGTTGATAATTTGTTGATTGATAAATCGTGAATTTGCAAATAATAGGAGACTATGCTTGATGCTTAGCAAGTTTTTATATGTAAAAAGTTGTATGAATGTGTGGATAAATGGTATGCTTTATTTTGAAGCAAGTTGGATAGACTAGATAGTTGGGGTTTTGGAGGAGAATGATTGTTGAGAGTCTGAGATAACAAACATTTTGGCTTGCTTCCAGATAGGCTTTGTTAGTTTATTTGTGGGCTTTTTGCCTTTTTGTGAAACTAGAAGTATATGGGAGAAGTTGTGTGTATTTCATGTTTGTTTAATTTGGTAGAAGTATTGGAGGTGGTGAATGCTTGCTTGTCATGGTTCAGTAAGGGCGAATATGTGGTGTGGATTCTGATAACTGTGTAAAATTCTTACCATTTTGGTTTGATCTTTGTGTTTATGAGTTCTAATGAGCTGTACAGTGAGTTGCTTTTGTTTGGTTGAGTTTGGGGTTTAGAATTCCTTTAGGTGTTTATGGCATTGGTTTTGTGGTGCACACTGCACAATCAACCAATGGAATCGGATTTTGGACTTGGGTTAGGTCGGGGATCTTCCTCCAGTGCATGATAAAACACCATTTTGGATTGAATAGTATGGATTTGGAAAATTATGGATTTTTAATTGGTGGATTCCATGTGCACCCAGTGGATTTTGAAATCATGTCCTCACCTTACACCTTGCTCTTACTGGGGAACGAGGTGCAATTTGAGTTAGAGCTCATTGGCTTGGAAAAGTAGGGATTTGGGGCAATTAAAACCAAGCCATGTCGGTAGTAGTAAATGAGTACACCAAGAGGCTCACTAAAACTGAGAGATGCAATGGGATTTAACTGGTATTGTTAAGCCATGTTCCTGATGTGTTTTCAACCCTATACCTATATTCATCCTTTGATTATGGAAGTGCTTACTTTTTATTAACAAATTTCATATACTCCACCTGAACTACCTGTGTTTCCAGGTTGTGTTGTGTAAAGCCATTAGAAAGCATTTCCAAATTCAAATTTGGTGCTAATGTGATTAGGCAATGCATGACTGTGCTTTTAATATGATGTGACTGAAATGATTCATCAAAGCATGCCAGTGCCTATGACACTAAACCATCGAATGTCTATATGGAGACATGCATGTATGCAGCAATGTAACCTGTAAGAATCCAATTACTTCTGGAAAAACAAAACAGGAGTAGATTACTGAAAGAGGCTCTGCGATATAATGACAAACTGCTAAAATTTATTAGTCTTCATATGAAACTGTATTGGATGTCCTTTTTTTTTTTTTGGTTTATAATGATTTTGAGTAAGATTGTATTTGGAATAAAATATGAAAAAAAAAATTGTGCATTAGATAGGTTCATTTTGCATCTTTTGTCACAGCCTAAAGCATGTGGTACAAAGAGGGATTGTTTCCATTTTAGGTCAGTAAGGCCTCTTGTATTTTCAGGCTATATGAACCATACTGAAAATTATGTAGGGGCTGTTTGGTAGAGGTGTTTGAGTATTGTTGTTCAAAATGATGTGAAAATTGTGGTTTAAAAAGTGTTGTGAAAAAACATATTTAAAGTACTCATAATGAAAAAAATGTGTTTGGTACTATACTTCTAATAATGTCTTTTCAAAAATAAAAAAATATAATTGTGTGTTTGGTATGTGTATGTATTTTTAAGAAAAAGTAAGTACTTTTCTGACATGAATGGTAAAATAACTATTTATTTATTCCACGCAAAGACAAGACAGCAGCTCTCTCCTTCCATTCTCTGCTTCCTCTTTGTCTAGCTCATCCCATCTCCCTCTCTGATCTTCCAAAAACAATCCAAACTACAACGCAACCCACAACTATATACCACATATCAAATTAACACAACCCACAAGGCCAAAACGCAGCAGCAGCAAAACAAGAGAAATTTCAACCATAGCCCCACACCAAAAAAAAAAAAAAAAATCAATGACCCATGTTAGATCGGAGACCCAAAGAAATTTCAACCATAGCCCTAATATTTATGCTTCCTTGTCCAATGCTTAAGGATCTTGGCTAGCAGTGGCATGGTTGTGGTCATTGCCAGTGACCCTTATTTGACAGTTTTGCATGAAGGTGAAGCCCAGGACTGTTGAGAGAGAGGGAGCCAATTGAAGAGAAAAGAGAGAGGGGTCTGACTGAAGAGAGAGAAAGAGATATGAGTATGAGTTTGTGAGAGAGAGATGTTTGCGTTAAAGTCGAAATCAGGTCAGTTTGTGGGTCCCACACTTTTCTAAATATTTACAAAAATGCCATTGAACAATGTTACTTTAAAACTTAAAACCGGTATGGATGAATTCTCTACATACAGTGTTTAAACACCCTAAATTGAGAATTGTGACTCAAACACTCCAAAATAAACACTCTTACTGGACATTTCAATGGGTGGCTTGAATAAAAATGACCTTTGTTCTTTTGTCTTTTGCTTTTCTCTGAGAAAACATAGCAGTAAGGTCTCTTGTATTTTTTTTGGCTATATGAACTATACTGAAATTTATTTTAGGCATCTCATAGGGAGGCTTGAATAAAAATGGCCTTTGTTCTCTTGTCTTTTGCTCTTCTCTGAGAACATATTTGTATGATCCTTAATTATGACTCTCTTTCTCTCTGTTCAGGTGAAAGGCCTCACTGAGTCACTGGATAGACGGATTTCAGCATTGGAAAAGTTGAAAGAAAATGAAACTTCACAAAGCGTGGAGGCAACAGAATAGGTGTATTGAGGCCCGCTTTTGCAGTTTGATGTTATGGCTCCCAGCATTATTTTTCCTAGTATGCAAATGGTTGCAGAGTAGTTAACATCCCGCCACCTCCTTTTTCTCTTCTCCCTCTCTTGAGGAATAATTACTTGTCTTTTGGCATACTCGATCTAATTGAAAACTTGAGTTCTTGTGTTTGTATTGGATGAAAACTTCTGCTGAATTTGAATCGTGATGTTCATGGCATTCAAATTGTGTTTGTTGTAGCTTTTGTTATCAGCAGGTATCTGCAAGAAGTGATGCACCATCTCCATTAGTTATTTTATTTGTGGTTGAGGAGTTGTTTAATGATAACGAAATTGCACTATAAAGTTAACTGCTGCATCTGAATGAGCAAGACATCCCTGAGAATGGCAATGTATAAATAAGATGTATAAATATTCAGCAGCCTGATTTTATGAATCCTTGCAAATAATCTGTAAATATCTAGAGTTTAATCATGTAGCGATGTCAAATGCTTCTTAAAAGAAAGTGTGGCTTCCTTAAATGCCATTTGATGCACAGTTGGGTGCAGATGATGTATCCACTTGGGGGCTAATTGTGCTCATTCTTCTAAAGACGAAAAATTTGTCACAACTTGTTTAAGCAGTGACTATGAGTGGTTAACAATTGCTTTGACGTGAACATAATTTCTTTTCTACCGCTCACATTCCATCACTTTATCAAGTAGTGGCAAAAGTCGTCTCCCTACACTCTATTGTGGTATCAGATTGCATGCTTTTCGGTAATAAAGTAGTAGTATCTGGATTGCGTACGCCCCCATTCTAGATTATGGGAAAATTAAGCTGGAAATATATTGAAGGACCAACCTTATCTTTGCATTCTTTGACGGGGTATGCTATTAGCATGTATCTCTTGGGTTAGAGGCATAGTCACGTAGGAAATGACCCTAAAAGCTGATGGCGAATTTGTTCATGCTTAAGGGAGGGTACACCTCAATATCTTATAACCCTTGAAAGCTAATGGTGAATTTGTTTGTGTAGATTTCTAGTGAAAATGATAGAATATGTGAATGATGGAATCTTAAACCTTCAACTTTATATATATAATTTATAAAGGAAGTTATCATACAAATCTATGGAAAATTTCAGGAGCAAAGGCCTGAGTGCATGATGCGTGTCAGAGCTATCTTTCTATTTTAAGAAGCTCATATTCGCGTGCGCTGCAGAAAGGCACACTTTATTAGTGAATTCACTGTTTTTTTTTTATATTATAATTTTCTTCACATAAAAAGCAACGTGAAAGCTGTAGAAGATTTTGTATCAAATTCTATTCTAAACCCTTGAACTCTGTCTATCATGTATGGTTCTTTCATGCTTATCGTTCATCTTGATAAGGAATGCTACTACATCTCTCATTGAGGGTCTTCTATCGGCCATTTGTTCAGTGCACTCAAGCGCCAAGTCTAACAGCTTCAATGCCTTCTGTTGTTCATCTCCATCCCAGTAACTGATTTCCTCATCAAGGAAGCAAATGCACTCATCATTTTCCTGCAGGTTCTTCCTTGTCCAGGAGACAATATCTAGGCCTTCTTCAAAGCAAGGGTCCACTGGCAATTTTCTGCAAAGAAGCTCTAGTAGAATGACTCCATAGCTATATACATCACATTTCTCTGTCAACCAAGTGGAGTATGCGTTCTCTAAAATGTAAATGAAAAGCACAAAGGCAAAGAAGACAGAATGTTAGCTTCTATTATCAATGTATCAATGTTGACAATGAAATGTAAGTCATTATACTGATTTGTGACCAACCTGGTGCCATGTAGCCTAAGGTTCCTACAATTACAGACCTTGTGGTTGTGGAGCTTGAATCAGAATCATTAACCAATTTTGCCATCCCAAAATCTCCGATCTTTGGTTCCAATTCAGAATCCATTAGAATGTTATCTGATTTGATATCTCTATGAATAATTTGTGCCACACAATCATGGTGAAGGTAGGAAAGACCTTGTGCAATACCAAAAGCAATTCGATATCTAGTGTCCCAGTCTAAAGCCAAGCAGGGTTCACTCTGGTGTAGTACATCAAAAAGGGTTCCTCCTGGCATGTACTCGGTGACAATGTAGCCATATCCATCTTTGATGCAATACCCTGCCATTCTTACCACATTTCGGTGCCTAATTAAGCTTAATGTCCTCAGTTCATGTCTAAAGCTTGACTTGGACAAGTCCACTCTCTTGACTGCCCAATGCTTTCTGGAGTTTGCAGATTCTGTGCGGTAAACAGTCCCGTGTTTGCCTCTACCAATCACATATTTGTCACTCAAGCCTTCTGTGGCACGCATAATGTCTTCAAATTTTAGATCATCAGGTAAATCTTCGGTCATTGATCGACAATAATGAAGAAGAGATTGATCAGGAGTAAGTTTCTTCCCAAGGCCTCTAACCATTAATATGTAAATTAGAGCACAAAGTAGTGTCACTGAGATTAAAACACCAATAATCACACCAGCCAACACTTGCCCCCCTTTATGAATATTTCTAGCTTCAACACAGTATTTCTCTTCAATACCAAGCAAGCAAAGTCCTGTGTTTCCAAGGAAAGATCCTGGATATGAAGCCACCAATTTTAACCAAGTAGAAGGGAGTTTTCCTGAGATGTTATTGAATGATATGTTCACAAATGTAAGGGAGATCATGTTGTCTAGTTCAGTTGGTATCTCACCAGAGAAACTGTTACCTGATAGGTCAAGAATTTGTAACTTGTCTAGATTGCCAAGACATGCTGGGATACTACCAGAGAGCCTATTGTTGCTTAAATTGAGAACTGAACTGAAATGATGAAGTTTACCCAAACTGCAAGGAATAGTGCCTTCTAGCATGTTGCTTCCAAGTTGCAATTCAAACAGACTATGTGGGGAAGAGAAAGAGTCAGGAATAGCTCCACTGAATTTGTTCTCTTCAAGGTGAAGGTTTTGCAGTTTTGTAAGTGAGGTGATCTCCAAAGGAATGCTTCCTGAAAGATAATTCTTGCTCAGGTCCAGTTTGATCAATCTTTTACAATGTCCCAACTCAGAGGGGATACTTCCAACCAGTCCATTGGAAGAAAGTCTCAAGAATTGAAGATCCTCAAGTTTACTGAGCTCTGGAGGTATGGTGCCCGATAGACTATTTTCTGAAAGATCAAGCATTGTTAAATTGCTCCAATAACCTAATACTGGAGGTATTGTTCCTACAAGCAAGTTATTTTGAACTTCTAAGAAAGATATTCCAGAGTTCTTACTCAAATCAGCTTGTATATTCCCTTGTAAAAGATTGTTACTAAGAATCACCCTCCTAAGAGATGAACATTTTTCAATGCCAGTTGGAAAACTTCCATTAAACTGGTTGTTTCCCAGTGCCAAAACTGAAAGACGATTGCCAGTACATATACTAGAAGGGACTGGTCCAAATAGATTGTTCCCAGTTAAATCCAATTTAATTAGACCAGGAGAGTTGTTCTTCCCAAGCTTGGATGGCACCTCTCCAATGAGACTATTATGAGCTAAGGACAGGAATGTGAGCTTTTTCAAATGGATAATTCCAGATGGGATTCTACCAGTCAAGCTATTGTTATACAGAGCCAACTCCACAAGACTACTCATTCTACCAATCTGTAGTGGAATATGGCCTTCAATATGATTATTGAACAGGAGGAGGATCTCAAGATTCTCAAGGTTGCAAATTTCCTGAGGAATTGTTCCTCTGATTAAGTTATTTTGAAGCCTAAGTTCAACAAGTGAAGAACAGTTTCCAAGCTGAGGAGGTAATGAGCCATCAAGCATGTTATCAAAGAGAAACAAATTGTTCAAATCTTTTAAGTTTCCAATTGAAGGAGGAATCTGACCCACCAGCTTATTATCAGAGAGAGCAATAGTTGTTAGCCATTGGCATTGAGCAATTCTTTCAGATAAAGTTCCATTTAGCTTGTTGCTTGCAAGAACAAGCTCTTGCAATCTTTCAAGACCCCACAAAGTCTCTGGTATTTCTCCTTCAATACTGTTTTCATTAAGATAGAGAACTTCAAGTTGCAAAAGACCCTTGACGATCTCTGGTGGAATGACACCTCCAAACTTGTTATTGGATGCCATAAACATAGTGAGGTTGTGACAGTTGCTCAAAGTATGAGGTAAAGATCCAGAAAATGCATTTTCATGTATCCAAAGATTAGATATTGCACATAAAGGTGAAAAATCTGGTAAAGATCCAGTAAAGTTGTTTGTGTTCAAATAAAGATGCTTCATTTTTGGTAGATAGAACAGTTCACTTGGAGGCTCTCCATTCAAATAATTGTTGTACAATCCAATATATTTAAGGTTGATGCAGAGGCTTACCTCAGGAGGAATATTACCAGAGAGAGAATTGTAGCCCAAATCAAGCTGTAAAAGTCTCTTTGATTGGAAAATCTCAGGAGGGATTGGTCCTTGGAAGCCATTGTCATTGAGAAGAATAGTATTCAGCTGGCCACAGTTTCCAAGCAACTGAGGGATGCCACCAGTAAAATTGTTGCCACTGAGGTCAAGAGAGAGCAAATTTTTATGAAGGCAGAGATAGGAAATGGAATGGTTTAAGACACCAGAAAGTCCAAAGCCTGAGAGGTTTAAGGCCTTGACTTGAAAGCCATTGTTGTGGTAGCAATAAACTCCTGGCCATTTGCAAGGTGAAGAAGGTGAATTGGACTTGTTCCATGGCAAGAGATTCTGAGAATGTTTGGGAAGGCTATCACGGAATTCGAGAAGGTATATGGCTGATGGAGCTAATGACACGGACAAAGCTAACATGAACCTAAGAGAGAATAGAACATGGTATGAAAAGAGCAACATTGTACAATTTCTAAACATAGTGGATGAATAAAACGAACATGGTAATTCTGTAGATGAGCTAATGAATTTTCTTCTCATGGGGTTTGGTTGCTACTCCTTGTATTTGCTATTTGTGGGTGCTGAATTAAGTCTTTAAAGTGTTGCTAATGCTAAATGTTTTCCTTCTTTGTTTTTCTTTTCCGAGAGGAATATTTGATGTGTTTCCACAACTTTTAAGAAAGTGTGGGATGCTTTCTGTGAGTGAGAGTGGGTGGAAAATGCAGCAGCTTTAGGAAACATGCACAACATCTTAGGTTGGTCGTATTCTGTGGCACTCAAATCAGAACATTGAGTGTGTCACACTTGGATTCAAAGAAAAGTCTCTATGATGGGCCAGGTTGGCGAGCAACAGAGAGAACATGATGAAAACAAACATGACTCTCTCTCTCTCTCTCTCTCTCTCTCTCTCTCTCTCTCTCTCACACACACACACTTCATTTCATGGACAAAAGCCTTTATGTTAAATTGTTGGCCAAAATGGCAATATCACTATTTTTGAAAATATTTTACAATCTATCACTAATTAGAAACTCGAATTTGTGAAACTCGAGTTCCTTAGAAAAATTTTAAATTTTTTTTGTAAATTTGAAGGCTATTTTTTCAAAGAATTCGAGTTTCTAGAACTCGAGTTACACGGCAAGTTTGAGTTTCACAAACTCAAGTTTCAAAAAAATGATAATTTGTTAAATATTTTGCAAACAGTGGTAGATCCGTACATATTTTCCCAAATAGTGGTATATGACCATTTTGACTTTAAATTGTTTATGGTATACTTTTCACTAGGATGCTTTGGTATGGATTAATGTTAGGCATCTCCACTTTATAGTTCAATCTTCTAGATTGGATGCTCTAACTGTTGAAATGAAAGTGAAGTCGTCAATGGCTATATTTTTACCATATGCTCTAGTATGTGTATAGTGGATCTTATGCTGGGTATATTTTGATACTAGGAGCTAGGCCTAGGGTTAGTCTTAGATGGGCTTACAACATAATTAGGCATGTTGGGCAATCAATCAATCTATATATAAAAGAAGAGACCTTACATGGGAAAGCATAAGATTTTTTCATGTAGCACATTTCTTGAAATTCTCTTTATATATTTGGACCTTCACCTCAATAAAGTTTGCATTTATATCAAAGTATTAGTTCATTGAATTAGCCAATAGAGTAAATGCATATACTATTAAGTATTTGTTATATTAATTATTAAGTATAATGAAACTTTGATGTCATTTTTTTAAAGATTTATATGAGAAACAATTGATTTGAAATATGATATCTTTGCTCAAATTTAGTTGCTTTTGCATCAATTGAAACAAAATCCAACAAAAGGAAAAATAAATTTAATAACACAAAATCAAGAATATAAAAAAAATTGAATAATATTTGCATTTTTATTTTATCGAAACACTATTTGCATTTTTTAGTAGACATGAAACATGTGTACTTGTATTGGTCATTATATCATGCAATTTCAAGTTTGTAAACATATATGGTATGATTAAATCACTACACTAATTTGTCTTTCTATTTTGTTTAGAAAATAGAATACTAGAGATTACAATTTTTTACAAAGAAAATTATTGAATTTTTTTTTAACCCATCAATAGTTGGAGGTGGGGTGATTTGAATTTGAGTGTCTCTTGTGGAACACCAAGAGGTGTCAACCAATTGAGCTCTCTTGATGAAAATTATTGAAATATTGGAGTAAACTAATAACAACACACTGTTATGTAATTGTAATATAAGAATATATATAATCTTTATTTGGTTGCATAGTGCATGGCAGGGATTTGAAGCAATTACTTGATGCCAAGTTTGGTTTGAAAGATCTTGGCTCCCTAAGATACTTTTTGGACTTGTAGTAGCTAGAACAGATGAAGGGATTAGTTTAAATCAAAGGAAGTATGCCCTAGAAATCTTAAAAAATACAGGTTTCACTGGTAGCAAACCAGTGAAATTCCCTATGGAACAAAATATGAGGTTATCCAAGTATGAAGGCAAACCAATGAAGTTTCCTATGGAATAGAATCTGAGGTTATCCAAGTATGAAGACAAACCACTTGCTAATCCAGGACAATACAGAGGATTAATTGGTAGGTTGTTGTACTTGACATTGACTCGACTAGATATCACCTATGCTGTGCATAGGTTAAGCCAATTTTTGTCACAACCTAGGGAACCTCATCAATTGCAGCTAATAGGGTGCTTCAGTACATCAAAGGTTCACCAGGGAAAGGTATCTTCTTTCCAAGTAATTCAAAACTGCACATCAAGTCTTTTTGTGATGCAGACTGGGCTGGTTGTCCAAACACAAGAAGATCATTAACCGGTTATGCAGTTTACTTAGGCGATTCACTGATATCTTGGAGATCTAAGAAGCATGGAGTGGTCTTAAGGTCCTCAACTGAAGCTGAATATAGGGCCATGACAAGTGTGGCTTGTGAGATCACATGGGTGTTACAATTGCTCAAGGATTTGAAGGTTGAACATCCCAAGCTAGCCATGTTGTTTTGTGACAATCAAGCAGCATTATACATAGCTGCAAATCCTTTTTTTCATGAAAGGACAAAACACATTGAAGTGGATTGTCACTTAGTGAGAGACAAGATTATGGAAGGCATGATCAAAACCTTTCACATTGCAACAAACTCTCAGGTAGCAGATATATTTACTAAGGCATTGGGTTATTCTCCATTCACAAGGTTATTAGAGAAGTTGGGGTTAAAGGATATTTTTGGTTCAAAGCAGAGCAAGCCAATTACTTCAATTCAAGTAAAAAATCTCCAAGATTGTGACTTGAGGGGGAGTGCTGAGATTACTGTAGAAACTAAATGACAAGAGACTGAAGGCAAACAATAAAGAAACGAAGTCAGCACGTGTGAAAGGAAAGAGAGTTAGTTAGTTAGTTCATAGCACGAGTGAAAGGATTTTGGTTTAGGCACCAAAATCCTTTCTGTAACTGTGTATATATATACTGAAATTGCTTTGTAAATTAATTTAGTTCAATGGTATAATGTTTGTTTTAATCTACTTAATTTTTTCTAATAAAACTCTTTAAAATGTCATAAATATGTGTAGGCTTTCATGATTGACACACAGAAAGACAATGTCCGCGATTTATTCTTAGACACAAAAAAAAATATTTATGCTTATGGTTTTCTTGATGATTGAGATATGCAAAGACAATGAACACGATTTTTTCTCAGATACCCGAAGAAAATGCACAAAGAAAATGCAAATGTTTGTGTTTCAAATCTTTGGACGTGTGTAATATTGAGGAGTTTTCCTCTGTTTTTTCAGATTGCTAATAAAATAGTAAATGTATTGTAAATGTCTAATTGATCAAATACCAAAAATGATAAAATTATATATTTGTAAAAAACCAAAGCAAACCAAAGTAAACTCAACACATATAATCAAAGTCTGGTCTGTTTTTTTTTTTTTTTTTTTTTTTGTCTGCATATTTCATTTCAAACAAAGTTCATTTTCTTTTGTAGTATAGCAATGCATGAGCCCCACCTACGAAAAAATCTAGGTTGGCTGCAGTGATAAAGCCCCTCGGTCTTTCATTGTCATCCCCTCAAAAGATTGTCGATAGTCTTTCATCTTCAAATTCTTGACTTCGTGTATTATCCATAAATCTATATACCAAAACTTTTACTAGATCCCATTGGCCCCTAAATAATAACTTTTAGTAGCTCTTTTTCCTTAATATGTGGGTAGAACCAAAATTTTAAAGCATCCTCATGACCCAACAAAAGCAAAATAGAGAAAGATAGTGGAAGTTATTAACTGTTCTATCAATACATCAGGTCCCATAACTTTTGAGCTTAATACATCATACCTATAATGAAGTATGATATATAGTCACCATTCACAGTTTAACATGTATAGTAAGATATGGAACATATTTGAGCTTAATTGCCTACAAGGTAGATAAATTAAAGAACTAGCTCCACAACTCCATTGTGTTATAGCCAATAAGGAAGAAATGCCTCATTATGAAAGTTCTTGTGCACAGAAGTATATCACTAGAAGCACTTTGGAAAAACTTGAGGATGATATGGAAACCCAATAAGGGAGTTTAGATAATGGAGATAAACGATAAGCTATATTTAGTCGAGTTTGGGGATGGATGGGACAAGAAGAAAATTATGGATATGAGCCCCTAGAGCTATGAGAAGCAACTGGTTTTGTTAAAGGAGTTTGAAGGCGAGCAAGTTCCAAAGGATATATCTATAAAGCAGTCTCCGTTTTGGGTTCAGATTCATAACCTTCCATTGATGAGCAGAACCTGTGAGACGAGTTGGGCTTTAGGGTCCACCTTAAGAGAGGTGATGTCCGTTGATGTAGCTGACTCTGGGGTTCAATGGGGAAAGATGGATTAGTTTTAGGTATGAAAGACTTTTGAACTTTTGCTATAGATGTAGACTTCTTAACCATGACCTGAGAGATTGCGCTGAAGCATCAAATAAAGAAAACCAAACGGATCAAACAAATCTTCAATATAGACCGTGGTTAAGAGGAGAGGTAATGAGGAGGTATGGAAGTGAGGCATCAAAAGGAGGATAGAGCTTTGGGCAGAGTATGGGAGACAAATAGGGTGGAAATGATGGAAAGATCACGAAAAAGCTCCCGCACGCGCCACCTGTGGCAGTGAGGGTGGAAGGTGTTAAGGGGTCAAAGGTGAAAGGCCTTGGAAGCAGGAACAAAGAGGATAAGACAAACGGGCACAATTCTGGAAATCATGCTCCAGGAAATATTCACGAAAACGGAATGGATAGTGGTCTCGGGCTGAACACAGGAAGCATATTTCCTTTCCAAGGAAAGGAAAGTTTGACCAAGCCCACAACCCAAAATGAAGCTGGGGATGATTTGAAGTGGGAGAAAGGGATTCAACAGAAGGAAGAGACTCAATTCAATTTCATTTTAGCGCCAAGGTTAAAAAGCCCAAGAGGTGATGAAAGCCCAGTTAAAAATGAGGAAGGAAATGGCCCAATGGCTATGTGTTTTAATGAAGATTCGGGCTGGGTTGCTGAGACCTTGGGCTCGAAGAGCGGGCATTGGAAGAGACTCGCGAGGATGGCCCAAAGTAAAGAGGAGAGCATGGGCTTAGACCAATTGGGTAGCAAGAGAATCGGCCCTGTTCCCACTCAGGAACTTGAACAAAATATGGTAGTGTAGAAACGAAGGAAAACAGAGAGCAAAATAAACAACACACAAGAAAAAGGAAACCGATAGGGATGGCAGAGAGGCGGCGGCTGCGCAGCAGCACCGCCAAATCTAATAAGTATCTTGGCTTGGAATTGTCTGGGTCTAGGATCACCCCCGGTAGTTCAGATTCTCACCGACGAGGTGAAATCAAAAAATCCGATCTTGGTGTTCCTTGTGGAGACCAAAGCAAGTTCTAGCAGAATGAAGGGTTTCATGAGGAAATTGGAGATGACCCAGGGAATTAATGTTCCGAGTGACAGTAAGAGCGGCGGGTTGGCAATGATTTGGAAGGAAGGAGCGGACATTAGATTTAAAAGCTGCTCCAACTCGCATATTGACATGGTGGTATACGATGAAAAGGGGCGGAATCCATGGAGGGTGATTGGGTTTTACGGGCATCCAGACGCGAGGAAAAGGAGTATTTCATGGAGCTTGCTTGAAACACTGAAAAATCAGTGTGATATGTTGTGGGTGGTCTTCGGTGACTTCAATTCACCCACCCCTACAAAAAACTTGGATGGGTAGATCAAGATGCCGATCAAATGAGAGGCTTTAGAGATTGCTTAAGTGTTTACAGTCTACATGATTTGGGCTTTGTTGGTAGCAGATTTACATGGTGCAACGGGTAGTTTAGGGACCAACGGACTCTAGTTAGGCTGGATCGAATGGTGGCCAATGAGGGCTGGCTCGCGAAATTCTCCGAAGCGCAAGTCCATCACATTTCAATGGCAGTTCGGACCACTGCCTTTTTGGCTTTGTTCTTGAGGAAAAAGGCTCCACCAAAGAAAGTGAGGAAGAGATTCTTTTTTGAGGCAATGTGGACTAGAGATGAAAGATGCAAAGAGGTGATTGAAGGGGCTTCGGATCCTTTGCAGGCTGATGTTGATATTCAAGAAAGGATTAAAAATTGCCAAGGGCAGCTACGAAGTTGGAACCACGGGGTCTATGGAAACGTTAATAAGGCTCTAAAGCTGAAATAGGACCGGCTTAGACAACTTGAAGCATTGAATCTATTGCATGAGACAGCAGAGGAAATTCAAGGGTTGAAAAAGGAGATCAATGAGACTTTCATAAGGGAGGAGGTAATGTGGAATCAGAGATCAAGGGCCCTATGGATCAAATGTGGCGATCGTAATACAAAATTCTTCCACGCTATGGCAAATCAAGGACGAAGGACTAACAAGATTGAAGGGCTTCGGGGTGCGGATGAAGTGTGGTATGATCAACCGGAGGATATTGAGAGGGAAATTTTGGAATATTTCTCATCCATATTTAGCACAGCAAGCCCATCTTCGTTTGCAACTAGTTTGGATGCCATAAATCCACGGGTCTCGGTAGATATGAATGTTGCTCTCCTTAAGAAGTTTAGTGTGATGGAAGTTTGGAAAGCACTACATCAAATGCACCCTACCAAAGCCTCTAGCCCCAGCAGTATGTCTCCTATCTTCTATCAAAAGTACTGGGATATTGTCGGTAATAGTGTAACAAACTCTATTTTGCAATTACTAAATACTGGATGCATGTCGAATGGGTGGAATGAAACTTATATTTGTTTGATACCTAAGGTCAGTTCCCCCCAAAAAATATCCAAATTTAGACCCATTAGTTTTTGTAACGTCCTTTATAAAATTGTAGCAAAAGTCCTTGCTAACAGGTTGAAGCTGATTTTGCCTAAAGTCATTAGTGAGTCTCAGAGTGCTTTCGTACTAGGAAGACAGATAACTGATAATGTGATTGCAGAATTCGAGACTATGCATAGCATTGATTTAAGAAAGAGGGGGAAATAGGGTTTGATGGCAATAAAACTCAATATGAGCAAAGCGTACGATAGAGTGGAGTGGGCATACTTGGATGCAATGATGAGAAAATTGGGGTTTGCAAAGTGATGGATCAAGCTGATTATGTTGTGTGTAACGACGGTGACTTATTCAGTTCTCATCAATGGAGTGTTAAATTACTGATTGTCCCAAAAACTTAAGCTGTTAGGAAATTGTGAGTTTAATCACTTAACCATAATTCTAATACTCCCCCTTACTTGTGGGTCTAAACTTTCCCTTAATAAGTGGGGGCCCAACAAGTGGGAATTTAACATTTTAAATGGGAGGTAGAGTAAAGCCAGGGATCAAACTCAAGATCTCCTGCTCTGATATTATGTTAAATTACCGATTGTCCCAAAAGCTTAAGCTATTAGGAAATGGTGAGTTTAATCACATAACCATAATTCTAACATGGAGAGCCGAGAGGAAGAATAAACCCATCAAGGGGGCTTTGTCAAGGTGAACCCATTTCCCCATATCTTTTCTTGTTATGCTATGAAGGGCTCTCTGCCATGCTGAAGAGAGAGGAAACAGTGGGCAAAATAAAAGGGGTGTCGGTGTGCCGTGGTGCTCCTCAAGTGTCCCACCTACTATTCGTAGATGATAGTATCATATTTTTTAGGGCAAGTGTGAGGGAAGGATAGAGGGTGATGAAAGTGCTGGCTGATTATGAACAAGAATTGGGGTAGAAGCTAAACAAGGAGAAGACGTCACTGTTCTTTAGTAGAAATACAAGCAAAGACAGTCAAGAAGAAATTAAGGAGCTTTTCAGGGCCCAAATCATCTAACAACATGAAAGATATTTGGCTTTGCCCCCGCTTGTGGGCCGTGGAAAGAAAAACGCTTTTCTTGAATAAAAGACCAAGTTGGAAGAAAAATAGCTAACTGGAAAGGTAAGCTACTGTCCAATGCGGGTCGAGAGATTCTTATCAAGGCGGTTGCCCAAGCTACACCTACTTACACAATGAGCTGTTTCAAGTTCCCAAATTCCCTTTGCAAAGAGCTAAATTCAATGACGAGAAATTTCTAGTGGGGGTAGAAGGATAAGGAGAGGAAAATGGCTTGAATCTCTTGGGAAAAGCTTTGCATCCCAAAATCCGAAGGTGGCATGGGGTTTAAGGACCTCAAGGCGTTCAATCTTGAGCTCCTAGCCAAACAAGGGTGGCGGCTTCAACAAAACCCAAACTCCATTACCCACAAAATACTTAAAGCAAAGTATTTTGCAGGAAGCAACTTTATGGAGGCAAACCTGGGCCGAAGACCTTCTTATGTGTGGAGAAGTCTGCTGGCAGCAAGGGAAGTACTTGAAAGGGGGTCCTGCTGGATTATTGGTAATGGGAAGAAGGTCAAGACTTGGGGGGATAGATGGCTCCCAACCCCAAATACCTTCAAAGTAGTCAGCCCGAGGAGTCAGGTATAAGTGTCGGACAGGGTGGAGCAGCTAATAGGTAGGGAGAAAGGGTCATGGGATGCTGACTTGGTGAAGAACAATTTTTTAGCTCATGAAGCAGAAGTTATTTTAGGCATCCCCATTAGTACTCACTCCCTGAGGATTCCCAGGTTTGGGCATGGACTAGGAATGGCTCCTTTATTGTCAAAAGTGCCTATGAGGTGGCATTCAATCTCATTACGGAAGGAAAAAAGCAAGAGGGTAGGGAGGGAAGCTCGGACAGACCAAAGATGAGGGAATTCTGGAATTTCATTTGGAAGTTGGAATGCCCAAATAAGGTAAAACGGTTTTTTTGGAAAGCCTGCAAAAACATTCTTCCAACCAACTCTACGCTTGTATCACGAAAAATCACCAGGGATGATAGTTGTGGGCTGTGTGGTCTGTGTGAAACCTCGGGTCATGCTCTTTGGGGTTGTAAGTTTGCTTCAGAGGTGTGGAAAAATGGGGGACTGCCAACAAAGGTTAGGGACCAGCTTCGGTGCTCAAAGGAATTTATTGATGTGTTGTGGAGGTTGAAGGAGGATAAGAGTATCCAAGATTGGGAAAGGTACGCAGTCACGGCATGGAAAATCTGGAATAACACGAATGTATTCAAGCATGAAGGTCTCTGTAAACAGCCTAAGCAAATTGCAGAGGAGGCCCGAAACTACACTGAGGAATGCAGACAATCTGATCCTTCCCCAAGTGGAATATTGGCTCGAGCCAAAATTATTTGGAAACCGCCAAGGGCTGGATGGTATAAAGTCAATGTGGATGGAGCTATTTTCACGGATGCATGTTGCTGTGGTGTTGGAGTCGTAATCTGGAATGAGAAGGGGCAACTCATGGGTGCATTAAGCAAAAGATTTCAACTCCCTTTGGGACCTTTAGAGATCGAGGCAAAGGCTATGGAGGAATGCATTCAGCTGGCAAAAGATCTAAGCCTCAAGGAGATTATCATCGACGGTGATGCAAAGCAGGTGGTGATGGCCATTTCTGATACTGTTTCTGCCCCAAGCTTGATCAGGAAGGTGATAGAGGAAATGAGACTCTGGCTGCTGCAATTTAATTCCTGGACGGCTTCCCATGTTGGAAGAAATGGAAATATGGTTGCGCATCAGTTAGCCAAGCATGCTAAGTTTGAGGATGAATGTGTTTGGGTGGAAGATACCCCCCCTTTTGTATCGACACAGGTTCTTATGGATGTAATCTCTACGGATAATTGTCCAAATCAATGAATGATAGTTTGATGTTTAATTGTTTGTTATAAAAAAAAAAAAGAATTAGTCCATGAAAGGGGAGAGGCCAGAGGGGTAAGGGAAGCACAGTTTTGATTCTACTCCTGTTATAGAATGTTGTGTGTGAAATATTGGACATAATTCAATTGTCTTATATATTACATAGTAAAACTACAACGCCTTATAACTTATAAGCCTTAAACTCTAAAACTACAGTCTGTCCAATATATTATTTTCATGCACTATTCAAATGATTTTCAACAACTACATCCAAAATTTGATCAAAGGATTAGTGTGGTTGGCAATGTAGACGGTAAATTTGCTTCCTATGCCATGACTGGGTTATTCAGGCCCGACATGCCGAAGAACCATTTTTGTGAGGCCAATTGTTAACACAAGGAAGTTAACTTGCTCAGGATGAAGCATGAGAGTTTAGAGTTTGATCTTTTGGTTGCCATACGATACAAGCATAAACCATGTTTTTTTTCCACGTGAATATGTGATATATGTAATTCCTTTCCTTTAGTATTTTATCCATGTGCAGCAGTGTAGTCTGCTGGTGGAATCTGTGTTGCTGATGAAGAGATGAACATTCTGTGTTCATTCTGTCCTTCATACTGATTGTTCTGCTGATCTTTCCCTTTGTGCTGTTGCAAAACAATTAAGCCACACTTAAATCTAACACAAGTAATACGTTTTCCTAGTTTCTGGTCCAGATTAACTTCTTTTTTTCGTCAGCAAATTTATTATTATACACCTATAATTGCATTGCAACTTACAGAATAGAGCCATTGTCAAGATACACCATGTCATAAAGGTGAAGTGGTGCATAAGGATCATTTTTCTCACTAGGAAAGAATTTGAATTTTGTATATATACCTAGAAATGCATAAAACTAAAAGACTAACGCAGGAAAGTCTGTTTTACATGACAAGGCTACTTGTTCTCCGGAGTAAAATTTCTTTGTTGCGAATACTGATATATAATTGAGAGCTATCTGTAAGTGTTTAAGTACACTATTTTGTAATCCATTAGGTAGTTAAGTTATTAATTTTGATTCTAAGAATTCATGTTGGTGAATTGGATTTGTTCCGTGGATGATTCATTGATTCTTGACTTCTTATGACAGTACTAGTTAGATACTTCCCAAGCAGAAATTAAATGGTTGCTCCAATTCATTCAACATGCTTCTATTGAGACTTTTATCTCAATGCACAGACCATTTGTTTTCAGGAGAAATTATTGTGAGGCTACTACGTCTATCTGGGTTCTCCACTTCTCCTCTCCCCTCGTTCATTCAAATTTTTTATTTTTTATTATTTTTTTGATAATGGGGAAGGGGGGTTTGAATTCTATGTCATAGTTAAGAATAGCATAAAGTTCCAATTTAGCTACATGGCTTTTAGATGTTCTTCTCTCATTCCTGTATGAGCTTTTCTCATATTGTAGGTTTCAGTTAGCTCAGATGGTAAAATTTGTTATATTCGAATAAAAAATATGAGGTTTAAACGCATATTTACATTAAAAAAAACTAATTGGTGTCTTAACTTAATGATAAAGAGCAATCATCATGGAAATGATGCGAAAGGTTAAAATTCTATAGTTATCACACCATATCACTATAACGAATATTGGACAAAAATTGCTTAAAAAAAATTTGGTGTTCATACTTTTTTTTTTTGTTGAGAATGTGGTGTTCATACTTCATACGCCAAGAGTCCTTGTAAAGTGAGCATGCAATTTCTTGAATAATTACTTGCAAGAATATCAAGCTAGAAAAAAGGAGGTTTGGCTTGGGTTTAGTGCACAAGGACCTAAGTCTCTCCCTAAAAAGAGAAAGCAGGTCTTGTATATGACTATTTTCCATTCCTCTATAAACATTATCAAAAAAATTTAGTTAGTCCTATTTTTGTATAATATTAGGCCTATCAATGGATTGGATTTTAATCTAAAAGTGAGTTTGAAGTCTATATTTTTTAATAAATTCAGATGTAGAATAAGTATTCTTAACCAAAACTTGTCTTTTCCTATTTTTAAATAAATGCACTAAAATGGACCGAATGAATTGAATTAGACTGAATTGACTGAAATGCTATACTAATGTAGTTCAACAAAATTATAGTAATAATAAATATAATGTTTCAGATTTTAGAAAAAATTGTTATATATGAATTGATTGAATATTTTAGAAAGCTATTGACCAAATGACTTGATCAACATTCATATGTGTTAAATTTGAAGGGTTGCTAATGATTAATAGGCACATTGATTTAAGCTTGATAACATGATTTTTATTAATTTTATTATCTTAAAAACTGGACTAGACCGGTTTGTCCGACCAGTTCAATTAGAAATCAAACACTAGTTCGATCAGATAAAAAGCCTCAAAACCGATCAAAAACAGTAAAAACGGGTTAAAAACCGGATTGAACCGAAAACTGGGACAAAAACAATTTTTTGCCATTCCCTGTTTTAAAACCATGATTAATTTTATTATTAATGATCCTCCCCAGTTACTTTAGGCGCAGTTGCACATATATTAACATGTTTATTACCATTGTTCTCTCTAATCATTTTCTATATTACTTTTTAAAAATATTGTGTAGATGGATTGGAAATTGAAAAGCCTAATAAAATAGAAGGGATATAGAATTAAATTAAATCAATTGACATGTACCTCTCTCTTTGATGACAACAGCACCTAAAGAAAGAGAAGAGGGTAGGACAAGTAGGGTGGCGCCGTGGGGACATTGTGGTAAGGGGAGTTTTTTCCTCTCACCACCCAAAAGATACATAGGAACATGGGGGTTGGGAACCAATATTCGACAAAGTTGTAGGGCTCGCTTGACGAGGTAAACAGTTAAAATTTAGCTTCTACTGTGTAGTCTCCCATTACAATAAATACATGCTTGAATTTAAAAAAAAAATTTCTAACTTATTCGTGTATTATTATTTTCTTAAGTGTACGTAGTCTTTCGTTCTACACATCAAGTTATATCGTGAAAGAAAGTATTTCCAAATTTAGATCTAATAAATATTACAGGGCCGTTTGGTATGATAATTTAAGTAATACTTTTTAGTTTTTAAACAATTTTACACATTTTTTTACACATTTTTTTATTCACATATATTTTCAAAAAATACAAACAAACGAACTTTACCAAACCACCCAATACTTTAAAAACCACTTATCCAAACCCTTGAGTTCATGCATGTTTGATCTTAATCCCCCCTCGTTAACGCCTTCATTATCAAACATTTCCTGACCGTCTGATTCAGCATCAATCAACACAAAGAGGTGGAGTACAAGTCACGTTTCCAACTCTCAAAGTTTGTAGATACTAGAGAGTAAATATAATAAATAAAGAGAAGAGGAAAAGGAAACGTTTTTGAAGACTATAGGAGATAATAGAAGAAGAGAAAGAGAATTTTGTTTTTGTGCATGCATTTGATATTGATAGGGACAGCCCCCATTTGCATCTACAGCTGTCCCCCTTTACAAACCCTCCCATTTTTGGACTCTCATCAATGCTAGAGCCTAGAGCTAGACAGTCCTACTCCTATTTGCCTAGGTGCCACGTCTTTCCCTTCCCATACTTTCCTCAATCTTCCTTGGAACCTACAACTCCTACTCTATCAATTTCTATCTTTTTGGTCTCTCGAATTTCAAAATTGTTAGTGATTTTTTTTTGGACTTTAATGATGAATAGAAAAGTTAATGAATTTAAAAAAATAATTTTATAATAAAAAAGGATCTTATTAACATATATTTTAAAGATAATAGTTAATAAATCATAATAAAAAATTTTAGCATTATTTTCATAAAAAAAAAATGGTTAACGACATTATTGTTTTATCATTTTTTAATAAAATGTTTCTAAAAATAGTACATAAATTAATATCTTAAAAATTTGGGTTAACATTCTTCTAAAAAAATTCATTATATTTATATTTTTATAAAAATAATATTAATTTTTTTTAAATAACTCATTAATTAATGCTTTAGGAGCATTTATTAACTAAACCTAATTATTAATGAGCAATTTATAAAGGAGCACACTTTTCCTACATTTTCTATATTTCAAATGGGTAAAAGTCAATTTGGGTTCTTATTTTCAAATGAACATTTACTATTCTAATGGAAAGTGGTAACATCAACTTGATGTTGGCGAGGACTGTCATGTAGTGAAAGCTAAGATCTTTTAATGGAATGAAAACGGTGGAGTGATGTTGACTAATTAACATTAAATTTTAAAAAATAGAAAATCCTTAAAAGAGAAAAAAAGAAAAAAGAAAAAAAGAGTCAATTTGGTGAAGATGTCGGTTACTCAAAGCGTGCCAATAGTTATTATTAACTTTTTGGCCATAAAAAATTGTTTCTTAAATTTCTATATTATTATATTTGCCTTTTTGATATGTAAAAGCATTTTCTATATTTGCCTTTTTATTTCTTTACAGGAAATTAAGCTCACTCTAGAAGGAAATGTCGGTGAATCCAACCCACACTCACTCATTTTCGAGAGGGAGATTGATGTACAGTTTAAACCAAAAATGTCATTGGCACATGCATAAGTTTGTAACATTGATTGATGGGCTTAAGTACCAGTCTAGTTCCTCCAACATTTCCATGCACTTTTGGAGTCTAAATATTACGGGAGGTCCACTTCATGTACAATGCACATAGTGGATATTGCTTTCATATATCGTATATTAAGTTTTGGATACATGGATCTTTTATTTTATATAAGGGGTGGACTCTATAACAAATGTGATATATTGTTTGCTCTTTGTAATACAAGATTTTAAAAAAAAAATGCACACATTATATGAAAGATATTTTTCTATGATGTCTAAATAAGCAATATGGAGATTTTGATTAAAGGCAAGATAGAGTTCATTCTCACCTATAGCATGAGATGCCATCTTTTATCAGACAAATTCTATAAAAACCTTGCAAGAATGATCAACGCTTATTGGTAGTGTCAGGGATTTAAAAGAGAATAAAATTCACTGGTTAAGCTGACCAAACTGTGAATGTCAGAGGATTCAAAAGTATGGGTTTCAAGATATTCGGAGTTTTAATTTGACAATGCCAAAGTAAGGATGATGGGTCTTGACTGATGTTGAGTGAGGTCTTGATACTTACTATTGAAATGGGTTTCTCATTGATCAATTTTCCCCTCTCATTAAGTAGCTATTATGTTATGTGTCAAATATTCTATAAGCTTGTGGAGCGACCTTAAACAACTCACAATCTCACCATTTATGGAAGCAACTTTGGAAACTTTGACTACCCAACAAAATTAAGGTATTCCTGCTATGTGATAAAAAGTTTTATTCAATTCTTGATTCTTAATTATAGAAATTGTATATCATTGCATAACACAATTTAAAGCCACGACAACTGCATAATTCTTGCTCAAATTTGGTTTTAAAAACCAAATCAAACAAGCCGGTTCAATTGAGAACTGATCCCTAACCTGGTTCAATAAATTCTGTAAAACTATAGTCAATTCAACCGATAATCAAATCTTTTTTTTTGGTTCTTTGTCTAGTCCGATTTTAAAAACCATGATACGAACAATGTAGGTTTTTTTTTTTTTTTTTCTCAATAAAATCTTTTGTCAATTTTAATAATAATAATAAAAAAGTTTTGCAAACACATCTAAATGCTGTGAAAAACTTTAAAAAAAATTACCAATTTTAATCCATTTAACGTGAATATTAAGATTATCAAGTTGAATTAAAGAATGTTAACTAAACTTAAGCCACCTTAATAAAGTAAGATTATTATAGTTAGTCTTTTACTGGAATGATGGACCACATCACTTGTCCACCGTAAGGACGGTATAATTTCTCTACTAGTTGGGAAGGGGAGGGTTTATAAAGAGGAAACAACCTACTTATTAGGCCAAAAGAACAACCTGTGGGTTGGTTGCAGGCATTCCAACAAGCAAGAAAGTGAGAAAGAACACAAAATATGCTTCAATTATAATAATCTTGTATGAAGCAATATGCGAGATCTATGGCCCCAAGTCTTGGAATTTCTTTAACTCATTTTGTACCACATATTAGAAATTACTAATTACAACACTTAGTCTATTGGCTCAACATAAAATTATGAAATCTTTATGATTATATATATATATATATATATATATTTAAATCAAATTATTATAATTCTTTAAATATTCAAGACACATGCCAAGGGAAAACTAATCCAAAAAATGAATTCTTTAAAATACATAATTTTGTAAATCATGAGACAAATAGGTAATGTCGCAGTTATAAGGTTTGGAGATATTAGTTGAGAAAATGATTTTTCTTTTGGGTGAAAAGATGCTACTTAGATTTGACAAGTAAGTAAGAGATTAGAGCATTCAAATTTGCTTGAGTAATTTTTTTTAATCTATTTTAACACAAGAACTTATGTTTTTTATTTTACATACTCATTTTTTAAAACATCCTGCACAGATTATCTATTTTATACTACATTTCATTAAAAATATTAATTTTTCTTAATTTTTTTAAAATTAATTATCTTTCTTTACACGCAATAACCATCATTTATTCATTCATCCTTAGGATATGTAAAGAAAAAAGAAAAAAGAAAATACAAATGAATAGTATTAGTATAAAGTTACATAGTCACTTTTGCAAACTTGTAATTACACCATCATACATAGACTAATATAGGTCATTTTGAGACAAAACTACATAAATTTTTCACATTTTTTTTATTATACACCCACTTATATATGAGTGCTCTTATATGATTTTTTATTTTTCTGTATTCTTAAGGACCTGTTTGGTAATGTTGTTCTAATAACGTTATTTATATTTTTTAGAAATATGTATGAATGAAAAAGTGTATGAAAATACGTGTGTAGGGTCACAAATTGTAGCCCACACCTAGATGGAAACAGGAGATGGGCCCAATAAGCCCAATACAATAAATTTGTAAGAGAGTGGGTCAGAGAATTGGGCTAATAACGAATCTTATAACAGTTACTGAAGGATAGGAACTTAGCCGAGGAGACTAAAACACATAAACAAGTTAAGATCTTATGTCCGAGGAGCAAGTTTTGGACTAATTGATGGATTCGAGTAAGGTCCGAGGGGTAGGATCTTAGATAAAATGTTTTCCTTTAGGTTGTATTCTTCCAGATGCTACAGTAATTATTTCTTGATATTTCTTCTTTTTCTCTCGTGATCCTCTTCCTCTGGAGGTCTTACTCCATTATATAGTCCTTCATTGTTCGATCCTATCGTCCACTTGTCTGCCATCTAACCTGGTACTTGAGTTTCCACTTCTTTTATTACAGCTTTTTGATTTTCTGGGGGTAAAAGTGATTTAAAACACTGTTCAGGGGTCTTCTCCACATAAATGCGGCCAGGAAAGCTGCTGTAATGCATTTAATGCGGTGGTAGCAGCTTTTTCCCAAGATATTTCTGCATCCTTATCCCTTCCATGTGCATCGGTAATCTATCTTCACCTCTGGAACTTCCTGGAAGGTGGACTAAGGGGAAGCCGAGGCTCCTCTTACCGACATATGCCATATCCGAGGAGGGTACTACTCTCGGATCAACCTCTCTGGATACTTACGCGTTCTACTGTTAGTTACGAGGGTTCCCTATGATTTCCTCTCCTCGGACGTATTGTTGATGAAACGTTGTACCTAAGCCCACCACATGGGCCCAGGTTTTGCTCCCCCACAACGTGTAATATTGTTTAAACATTGAAAACTGTTATTCAAAATACACTATCAAACACCTCTATAGTATTGTAAAAATACATATTATGTTATTTAAATAACGAAAACTATACCACCGCACACCTTTAGTACGATAGTTACTCTACAAATATAAATGCTTGTGGGGTATGGAGGGTAAAGACCGAGATTCAAGTCTTTAAAAGAGAATTTCACACACACATATATATATATATATATATATATATATATATATATATATATATATATATATATATATATATATATACACTTAAATTAAATTAGAATAGAATTATATTCGATAAAAAAAAATATATATATTTAAACAATACAACCAAATATGCGTAAGTCTTTTAAAACATCCTGTGGAATGTTAACAAAACCATGCATTGTCAACCCCTATCAAGGACCGATTTCTCACCCAATAAGATCCAAGAAGCCACCAATAAATCCATGAGAGAGAGAGCATCTAAAAGAAATGTATCTTTTATCTTTGGACTTTTATTTTAACATTTCCCGATGCAACTCCAATCAAAATCTACAAAAATTGTTATTCTATATAGCCTGGCTCAAAGTTTCATCTCTTTGTCATACACATAGTCCCCACACCTCGTGTCTTGTCTTGTCTAAAATCTCATCCAAACACACCAAAACAAATTACCCACACTCTCTATCTTGGAGTTTGATTCACACTTACCAATCGAAATGCATTTGTCAGAATAGGCATGTTTGATTTTGGTATATAAAGTGCCGAAGAGAGAGTGGTGGTGGAATCTTGTTTTTTTTGGCTATATGGGTGTAGTATAAAGGGTAATAATCCACGAGACAATTAGTTAGTGCATCACGTCTACGGCCCAGTGGGCCCAATTCAGTGAGTTTTTCGAGGCACAAAAAGGGTTTTGAGTTTTGACGGTGCTTTTGCAAAGAGGAAAGTACACCGTTTTTGAAACTCCACCAATTAAGTGCCCAACAAGAAATACTATACTATAAAGAATATCTTTCTTATTTCGTGAATATTATTTATTATATATTGGTGAAAATAAATTTCTTTTTTTTAAGAGGATATGAATCTATGATATATAGATACATAAAACTTAAAAGTTAATGGTAAACATCTTTCAATAAAAAAAAAACATAAAAGCTATTAAAGATGTCATTTTGATTATCTATATTTCATAACAAATTTCGGTTAATATATATTTTAATAATTTATTTTAGAAATTTTTTTATAAAAAATTGAAAATTTTAGTTACTTTTTTTTTTTTTAATAAAAATTTACTTAAAAACCTTCATAATAAAACGTCTTGAAAAATTTAGTAGTAACTAATAGCTTTATATTCTACTCCTTTTACTACAAAAACAAATTATCTATAAATAGATTAGTGACAACTCATATCTTATTCATTTTAGAAAAAAAAAAAAAAGAAAGAAAGAAAAGAAACAAAGCTCAAATTATATCATATCTATCCCTCCCCTCTCCACCCCCCCCCCAAAAAAAAAAAAAAAAAAAAAAACCTAGAAGTATATACTTAAATTCATCATATGGGAAAAAGAAGTTTCATTGAGTAGCAGTAAAGACAGTCTTCTCATTGGCCTTGGTTCACTAAACGAATTCCTTCTCGTTATTAAGTCTAGGAACAGCTAAAACCATAGTAAGTAGATCACATATATTATTTATCAAATATATTTCATGTGCTTTAAATTTATTGTATGAGTACATGTAACATACCGTTTATTATAACATAAGAAATAGTACACCTCATTTCAAAAAAAAGAAAAAGAAATAGTACACCTAATCCAAAAGAAAAAGGAAATCATGAAAGAAGCTTTTGTCCATGTGTTTGCGTAGAAACTATGGACATTCTTAATCATGTCCATAGAAAAAGAAGGCAACTATGGATGCATTCAAACCTGACTATATTACATCTTTGGACTCGGCTTAATCGGTAAAGAGAAGTGTTCAGATTTGGTTTAAGCCTGAGTCACCATTTGACCACTTGTTTGCAGTGGCAGCCCTGTTGTATTTTTCAAAAAGGAAAATTAAATTCAATTCAGTGATTAGTTTTTTAATTTTATTTTTCGAGATAGTTCTTTATTATTAGATTAAGACACCAATTAATTTTTAGTGTAGGCGAAAATTGAACTCCAAATCTTCTAAATCAGTTTTTAGTATGTTAATTAGGAAACTTAACATACTATACTTAAATTATTGTATTTAAATTTTAGACCTAAATTTGATTTCTCTCTGTGTTAACTATATGAATGATTGCTCTTATTATCAGGCTAAAACATTAATAAATTTTTGGTGTAGATAAGGTATGAACTCTGAACCCGAATCTCTTAACAACAAAAAACTTTGTTAGTTGAACTAACCATAACCTACCACAAATATATTATCTTTATTAACTTATTGACAAAAATCCATAACACAAAATTACAATGAGTTGAAAACCTTTGAGGGGTGTGACTGGTTGTTGGTTAATTAATTAAAGTAGCTTATTATTCATATGGAGCTCAAGTCTCAAGCTTGGATCATTATTCTCGAGCTTTATATTTAAGGGATAATTACACTTTACCCACCTATGGTTTGCCTCTAATTTGACTTGTCTACTCGTGATTTCAATTTTGACACTTTACCTATCTGTGATTCCCCCTATTACTAATCTGTAACCCATCTCTCCTTCAGCCGTTACTCTAACACATTATATGTCAAAAACAAAAGTCCAAACAGATCAAAACACTCCTCACTCCTAAAACTCACTCCCTTCCAACTTGCTCACCAAACAAAGATCCTAGATGCTACAATGCAATGTGATTGAGACTCTAGACTGAGAACCATCTAGGCTTTGATCGTGCAAGTAACCCGAGGAAGAAAGAGCTTTGATTTTGGGTTTATCTGTTGCTTGGGTGAGTTCATTGTGCAATAAGTATTGATGATTTAACTCAAGCTTCAATTTAAATACCAGGTAATGTGTAGCCTTACTCCATAAATTTTTTCTTAGTGCGATTTTAATTCGTAAAAAACAAGAGCCTAAGGATAGTTGTGAAAAACTAGTGGTGAACCAGAAAAGGCATGGTAACAAGTCCATGACCTTGTTTCTGCGTGTGTGAATAGTAAAGCCGACCTCATCGGTTCAAGGATAGGCATGATCCTAAGGCAAAAACCACATTTTCACACAACATAATTGTCACAATAGATGATGCTTTCACTAGGACTTTAAAATGCTACATATGGTTTCTTGAATGATAAAATGTGGTTCATTCATTTCTTAAGATTTAAAAAATATGGTTCATTCATTCCTTCAAAAAAGTTTCTAAGAATCTGCATTTGTCCATAAGAGATTCACTCATGACCAATTATTGCACATCAATCTTAAATTCTAATTTAAATTATCATTTTCGCATTTACAAGATCCAAGGCTATCCTGTATGGAGGCAAAAACCCTAGTGTGAATGAAACGATGAACTCAGAATCAAAACTCCTTCTTCCTTCGGTTACTTGCACGATCAAAGCCCAGATGATTCTCTGTCTAGAGTCTCAAGTGCACTGCATTGTAGCATCTAGGATCTTAGTTTGTTGAGCAAGTTGGATGGAAGTGAGGAGTGTTTTGATCTGTTTGAGTTTTTGTTTTTGATATATTATGTGTTTAGAGTAACGGTTGAAGGAGAGGTGAGTTATGGGTAGAGAAAATCACAAGTTAGGTAAAATGTCAAAATTGAAATTATGGGTAGGCAAGTCAAATTAGAGACAAACCATATGTGAATAAAGTGTAATTATCCTTATATTTAATTAAGAGTTTGTTTCTTTTAAAAATAATTTACTTTGAAATCAATTTATCAGCTAAAACTAAGCTCAATAATGTAAACAAACTACATTGTAAACTTGAGCCAAATCCTTTCCAAAAAAAGATCTCTAGCCTGTCTAGGTAACAAATGGGGTGGCTGTTATAAAGAAGGGCGTGGGGGTGCCCTAATAATACTATTGATCATTGCCCAATATAATAATTTTTTATATAAGATGGGGCAAGTGGAAGATTTTTAGTACAGGTTTTAACTTTATATGCATAAAACGATAGCTACCACAATGATGATGACAGAGAGAGAAAGAGAGAGAGATAAAGTCTTCATTTTTCTACTTTGTCTACTAGCTAGTATGGTGCGAATGTTGGAAGCATGGAGGCACAACAAAGGCCGAGGATGGCGGCAACCCATTACTCGATCATAAAATCTCCCATCTACTCTACCCCACTATACCACTTCAAAAAAGAAAATCGTACCAGATTTGCATTAAAGAGTGAGAAAGGCATAAGAAAATCCCATAAGCATAAAGCTTTTCTTTTTTGCAGAAACTCAAAAAAAGTTGGTCTAGTAGTACTCTAGAAGAGAGTTGTGTGTGGTGAGTGAGTGAGAGAGTAAAGGAAAGTTGTGGTTTTTCTATTTGAGGAAAGTGGTTTTTAATATTATGATTCGGATGGATAGCTTAGACTTTGTAAACAAGGAAGCCAAAAGAGAGAGCAGTAGTGTGAAACTGCAAAGCAGCAATATTGAGGAGTCATTTACTAACAAGGTGATTATGTTTCATCATGGAAATCACCACCGTCCATTTTCATCATCATCATCACCATCATATGAGGTAAAGGTTGGAGATGGTGGTGATGGTCCCACATGTAAAAACAGGTCTATAATAGTAAGTAATGATACATACGATGTTGTTGTTGGTGGTTCTGGTTCTGCTGTTGCTGTTACCCAACAACAACAACATCCTAGTGGTGGTGCAGGTGTAAGAACTGTGCAGCCTTTTGACACTGCTACAACTCCTCACACCGCCTCCAAATCCCCAGGTTTTTGTATATTTGTGTTCTTTTGCTTTTCCTTTCTCAAGTCAATGCAAAGTTCAGTTTTTTTTTTTACCTTCTTGCTGATATTCATTAATTAAAGAGAGAGAGAGAAAGTAAAGGTGGTTTTGTCTGAGGCAGGCATTGAAGATATGTGTGTTTTTATGTGTGTAGCAGTGAGGATGGCAGCATCTTTGGGGTTTCCTTTTACAAGTGCACAGTGGAGAGAGCTTGAAAGACAAGCTATGATATACAAGTACATGATGGCTTCTACTCCTATTCCTCCTGAGCTACTTATTCCCACTTGCAGAAACACTTCTGACCCAGCTGCTTCCCACTCTCACTGTAATTACCCTTGTTCTCTTCTCTGGTTTTTTATTTTTATTTTTTTTTCTTCTTCATTCTCTGCTTATTTTCACGATGGACTGCCCCATTCTTGACTGATCTGATGTGGTCTTCTCTCTCTCTCTCTCTCTCTCTCTTCCCCAACAAGACAAGCGCGCACACACACAAACACACACCACCACATACAGTACCTCTTTTCTTTTCCTCTTTTGGGTCTCTTGTACCTATCTTTTGTTGATGGGTTGTTTAATTTAATTGCTGTTTGATATGTGTGTGCGTTTATTATATGTACTACTCTTCACACGAGCAAAGTTTTGCTCTTCACTTCAATATTTCTGTTGTCTTCCATAAATGCTTGTTTTTCTTTTTGGGCTGTTTGAACTTTGATGTGGGTTTCTTAATTTTTCCCTCGGTGTGATTAAATATGTGTGTTAGGGTTTGAGCCTTTTGTTTTTCAATTCACTAATTCCTACAATCTTTTAGTGATGGGGTCGCTTTTTTTTTTTACTAGTTAATGTGCCCAGGTTTAAGTTTAACTTCGTGTCTCTTTAGTCTCTACCATATCTTTGAAATTTACAATCGTTGATTTGTGGCTTAATGTTTTGGTGGGCAGTGGGTGGTAGTGGTTTTAATCTGAGGCTGTCGAACAGTACAGATCCAGAGCCAGGTAGGTGCAAGAGAACGGATGGGAAGAAATGGAGGTGCTCTAGAGATGTGGCACCTGATCACAAGTACTGTGAGCGTCACTTACATAGAGGCCGTCCCCGTTCAAGAAAGCCTGTGGAAATTCATACCAAAAATGAAAACATCATCAACAGCAGCAACGACAACAACAACAACAACAACAACAACAACAACAACATAATCAAGAGGACACGCCGTGAAGATTATCATGTTCTTCCTACTACTTCTTCTCCTGTTACTGTGGCTTATCCTAACCCCACAATCAACACAAATGGCTTTCCATCTCAGTTTCTTGGACCTGCTCAGCCATACCATCAGCCCACTGTTGCATCACACAGGGAACCTTGGTGGGTTTTTTTTTTTTTTTTGTTCTTAAATTGGGGTTTCTTATTAGTATTTATCATTTTATGATTTTATGATTCTGATTTAGTTGGTGGGAAAGTTGGGAAAGAAAAGAGGGAAGAGAAAAATTTAAGCTTTAGTAAGTTTTGTTGTTTTGAATCCCAGAAATTGAGAAGTTCAAGTTGTAGCATGATGATTGTGTAAGGCTTGGCTTGTTTGATCTTCTTGGTTATTTTAAAAAATGAGACATTTAGTTGGGATATTATGTTCAAATTTGAATTGGGTGTTTGATGTAATTAGTGTTTTCAATTTTTATAGGTGCTTGGACTGGATGGTGAAAGGAGCACATGTTCCCAGGGCTACCTATGACCAACGATGGTACCCTATGATGGAAACAAAAATGGGATTCACCTCTGGGAATTCTTTCTCTAACACCAATGCTCCTGTCTTCAAACAAAGATATGCAGAGGAGCCTTTGAATCTGAATTTATATGAATGTTTCAGAAACTATGAAGATTCACGCAACAAAGACTGCGCTTTGTCATTTAATTCAGATATGGTTTCTACACAAAAGCCTGACACAGGAACTACAAGGGGTTTCATTGATGCATGGTCTAATTCAATAACACAGGAAAACATAGCCAACTCTAGCACCATGTGCTCTGTCTCACCAAATGGGAGGCTCTCACCGTCTTCACTCACTCTATCAGTGGGTGGTGGTAACTCCATTGGTGAAGAAATGGGTAAATTCCCAATGGGGTTAGGCCTTTTTGGAAGGGATCAAAGCAATGACAATGGTACCAAATCTCATCTCACAAACTGGCTCACCCCTGCTTCTTCGGTTGCTTCCACACCAGGTGGACCATTAGCTGAGGTTTTAAGGCCAAGCATAGGGGCAGCATCGAATTCCTCGTCTCCAATTGCCGGAAATGGTGATTTGGGTAGTTCTCCGGTGACTATGGTCTCATCGCCATCTGGGGTTCTTCAGAGAACACTTCCTTCATTATCTGATAGTAGTGGTAATAGCAACAGCTCAGCCATTGGGAGTTCAGCTGTCAATCCTGAAATGGCTTTGCTCTGGTTGAATTAGAGTGAATTAGGACCATGATCTTCTTGAATCAACAAGATGAATTATAGAGTTAATTTGTTCTTTCAGTTTGTGATAGGTTCCTTTCATTATGATCATCTTAGTTTTGCATAATTTTTTAGTTGTGCATTTTGGACTGGGAATAGGTTTTTGGGGATATTCAAAAATTCTCTGCAACTGTAAGGTCTAATGAAAGAATATCTGTTTCGGAGTTGTGGTTTGTTGTGTTGACTGACTGTTGACCATGGATTGTTATCTAAATTTTACAGCTTTTTGTGGTGTTCTTTTGTTACTCTCTCAGTAACCCTTAAGTCAGAGATCATAATCCAGCTCATGGTTCTACCGAGTACCATTGGAGCTGGCATGTGTGTGGCTTCTCCTTTTGTCAGTAAAAACTAAAAATATCTCTCTTTGACCTTTGTCAACACCTCTCTCTCTCTCTCTCTCTCTTTGGCCCACGCGCACATCAGTTATTAGTCACAGCTCTGAAATTGTTTCTACTGCTTTTGCTTACGAAAGATGCAGATTATTTTTTACCTCTTTTTTTAAGAACAAAAAAAGGTTGACCTGATAATTAGATTATCAGTAAAATATCATGGATGTTGGGCTTTCTGCCTGTAATCCATCCTTCTTATATTTTTTTGTTCCTTAAAGTAAAATTGGTAATGGATTAAAAAGATTAGCAGGAAAAAGTAAAGCTAATAATGTTTGATAATCCCCATCTCTGACCCTGTGTGTGTATACACTGGAATAAAATCAATGTTGTAATGTGGACCTTGTGATTTTGTCTCAGTATATGACTAGCTCACCAAATTTTGAAGTACAAGTAGTCACATGAAAGGGGCGATCTCATTCACACCTCTCTCTGACAAACATGTAAACAGACATCTGAAACAGTATATACTTTCTCCTTCTTGACACAAAATGATATTATGTTTTGGGTGTTTACATCTCTAGCTCTCTACGTGGATCTTTACACCTGAAATATACACGATATATAACATGAAATGAAGCATATACTGTGGCTGGCTTGAAGTTTTAATTGCCTTGTTATTTTCATCTGATTTGATCACACCAAATAAAACAATGCATCAAGCTGATGCTTATTATGAATCTATGATCCTAATATTAGCAATTTGAAAAGAGTATTGCTACAAACACCCAAATTTCACTTCCACTTGCAAAAAACAATAGGATGTGAAATGCTCAGTGTATTTTTGAGTCTTTGACGAATGTAGCAATTTTCTTATGAAATAATAAATCTAGATACACAATAAATTTCACAATTGTTAAGGGGATAAATTGTAATTGGAATATGATAAAAATGATGTTAGTTGTAGTCCCATATGACAATGATGCTGCATTAATCACAATTTCCAAGTTCAGATGGGAAAAAAGTTATAATATATATATATTTTCTGTAGCTTTGTTGATGTATGTAGCAATTTTCTTATGAAATAGTAAGTCTAGATATGCCATAAATTCCACAATTATTAAGGTGATAGGTTGTGATTGGAATATGATAAAAATGATGTTAGTGGTAATCCCGTATGAAAATGATGTTACACTAATCAATTTGTCACATTTTACAATTGTTAAGGTGATAGGTTGTGATTGAAGTGTGATAAAAATGATGTTACTGATAGTCCCATATGAAAATGATGTTACAATGATCTATATATATTGGAACATTATTTTGTAGCTTTGTTGCATAAGAACATTATTCGGTGCACCCAAATATACGTTTTTTGAATGATTGAATAGTTTGGTCGTTTCCAAACCAAAAAAAAAAAAAACTATATGCCGTCCTCATTTTTAATCCTTGCAATATTTGTATGTTAAAATAATTCTCATTTATGTACAAAAGTATTTGTTAGAGTTTGTAGATGTGCTGGTAATCCCAAAACATACCAAATTTTGTTTGTATCAGTAAAATTGTGTTAGCATTACGAATGGCTTAGAAGCAGTCTAATGACGACAAAGTTTCGATCGATTTTCTCAATCATGAAAGTTCATGATCTTTTGCCCATATTTTTGGTACCATTCACTGGGGTGTCAAAACCGACACTAATTTGGCCTAGTGGATGCTTGTCGCTAGGTGGTAGAATTAGCCCATATTTTTTCCTCTCAAAAAAAAAAAAAAAAATGTTGAAATTTTGAAAGGAATAAAGAACAGGCAATGTATATGTGGGCCTATCCAGATTCCAATATCACATTGTGATCAAACTAGTACAAGTTAGAGCCCAAAGTCTGGTCACTTTCGGACTTCTGAGTAAGAAAGATAAAACGAAGCCGAACTACAATAGCTTTTCTATAATCAATTCTGACCTTAAATTTTGAAATTTTAAAGTGGGTATACTCTAAATTTAGTTTTGTAATGATGTAAGGTTCTGACCTTTTGCTGTCTGACAATGTATAGGAATGGAGCATGGCCAAAATGAAGATGGCCATTCATTGATTTTTATACTTTCTTGTTACGTGAATACTGTAAGTTTAATGTGATTTCTTTGAACACGGTTTATGTCCAATGCACTGAATACGTTAAGATACAAACACGTGTATGCATGCTAATGTTTCTAGTGCACTAATGTACACTGGACACAAAGCCGGCCCTTCCACTAGGTCAATTAGGCAATTGCTTGAGGCCCCCAAGTGGAAGGAAGGCCCCAAAATTTTAGAAAAGAAGGGGTTTAAGGCAAAAAAAAGAAAAGGTTTCAGATGAATCTATAAAAATCCGGCACATCATTTTGACCAAAAAACAAAATTTCTGTTATATCCAGTTAAACATTGATAGCACAAAATTTTTTTTTTGGTCTAAACAAAATCAATTGTCTCAAAAATAACATCATTATCCTCTAGACAAACCAAAATTCAACAAGATAAACTACAAATCTGGTCTAAGATATTAGCCACAAAACAATCACAAATCAAAACAAATAAAAAACCTAAAATCCCTAAAATATTTACTGTTTCTTTCTCATTCTTGCTCAGCTTCTTTCTCTCAGCTCTTGCTCTCCACCTCTCTCATTCTTTCTCTCCACGGTTGCTGGCTGCCTGGCTCAAACTTCCTCTGATGTAAATCATCCAATCACATCTAATTTGAAACTAACGGAGGAGTAAGGACTGCCAATTGCCTTTTTTTTTTTTTTTTTTCGCGGTTGCGTTTTGATTCTGCAATGGATGAGTTTTGACCTTTGAGGTATAAGGCTTGGCTTTCTCTACTTTTTATTTGTTAAGACTGGCATGTTTATATTGAGTTATGGTTGGACGTTTGGGCCTTCAAGGTTTTTATTTTTATTTTTTTTAATTTAAGGTGTAATAGGACTTGTTTTGTGTTTTTTTGTGGGTGGGTCTTATTAATAAAGACTTGTGTAGCCATCTTGGCTGGGCTGGGCTTGTACTTTTGTTGTGGTTGTACTTAATTTTTTTCTTTAATTTTAATCTTGTGTTTATATATATATATATATATATATATATATTTTAGTTATTGGTAATATATTGAATAAATCTTTATTTATGCATGTTGAAATTGCTAAAAATTTGTTATTATTCAGTGAAATTACAACAATACTTTTTTATATAAATCAGGTTTTATTTCTCATTTGCTTTACACTTGAAAGTTATTTTCTATTTTAGTCTTTATAAATATATTGTTTGATTAGAAATGTCTACTAGAAAATATGCATCTGGATATGAAAAACTTAAAAAAAAGAAAAAAGAAAAGAAAAACTAATTAAGTCTAAAAAAGAATTAATGGATAAATTTGTTATTAGTAATAGACAAAATATAACACAAAATTTAGATGAAAATATCACAAATGAGCAAGAAATTCACCAAAATTAGATCTTAAATGAAATATATTATAATATAAAAATATTAATTTAATTAATACATAAGTATAAAAAAATACCTTATTTTAGTTCTCGCCTTAGTCCCCAAAATGTCTAGGGCCAGCCCTGATTGGACACATATCTTACGGTCCTATACCTATATGATCATAGATTTTATCTTATTTTCATTGTACCTAACATTTTTGCAATTTCTTGAGCTTAACCTTTATTCAACTCTAAAATTTGTCGAGGAATCTTCTTGATGCCTCTTCTCGTTGTAAACAGGGATGTGGAGAACATCTGGATCCTGTCAACACATGCATGCTTGGTTCTCACTTTTATTGAATAAAGCTGGACAATTCCCTAAGAAGAATCTCTATGAAACATATAGTTAAAGATCTGGTTTAAAGACTCACTCCACTACAGTAAAAGATCAACAATAAAATATGCAAAGGCTGTATTTCAGTATTTGATCGACTTTTGAGACTATGATTGTGAAGGAAGGAATAAGGTTCATGGAATGAAATATAGCCTATTTAACTCTGGGTTGTGTTAACGGGCAACTTTGGACCGTTTTTGGCAATTTTTTTTGGTTTCTTTTGATAATTTTTTGACAACTTTTTTCCTTTTTTTAAATGGGACATAAAAAAAGGAAATGTTAAGCATTCCACATTTTCCTTTAACTATTATAAGGACAATAATTATCTCATACTCTCAATATTTACATTTGTTCAGTGTGCAAATACACATTGACTAAATACATTGAAAATGTGACTTTTACACCCCTTGTGCAATAGGTCAGTGTGCAAGTACAACAACGCATCAAGTCTTAATTTTTTTTTTAACCGTAATAATCTCTCTTTTAACTGGATTCTTCACCTTTCTTGACTAATGTTTTGGAAAATATGGCATCACGTGATGTGTTTCTCTTTGATAAAGTATAAGTGATTTCTCTTTATTAGGGTATTAGTGATTACACAGCAGCTCGATGCTTAAACGATTAGGTGGAATAGTTAGGTTGCACACTCAAGATAAACAAGATTTGCTTTGGTAGCATTGGTGTGATGCTCACCCATACGATCGCTGAACATGAATCCTATCACTTACCCCCACAATCCTAGTGTCATGGTTAGTAATGTGTGTTAACGCTGTGATTCTTGCGCTAGCATTGAAGTCGTTCATGACTCGTGATCCTCTAGTTGGGTGAAATAATTGAAGTGGATGGGGGACCACAATTTCCTACGACCATTCTAAAAAAAGGCTACGGTGTGATATTAAATACCATTATGCTATCGAATACTTGAGTGTGTCTTCTTCTACACCACCAATTGTTTTGTCAACAACCTCTATTTCAGATAACATTTCCTAGTATTTTCGTTAAGGACATTCAGGATTGAACTCACATGTATGTTTGTGTGTGTGTTGGTTAGCTGGGTGGTGTCAACTCAATTTGCATCTGACTACTTTGGAAACTCAAGTTGCAAAGTACATGGTTATATAAAATAAGGTTGTTTAATTTTGTGGGGACCGAGACTTAGATAACCTAGACTCGATGGTGTGACCGTGTGAGAGTCTGAGACTGCGGGTTCGGTCTTGTTTGGATGTGTGAGTTACTACTTTACATAAGCAAAAAGAGAGCTTGTCTTATGAACTCCATTAATGATTGTCCCATCATACATTTCCATTCAACATGCTTCTCTCACAATCTCACTTCATCTACCTCAAGTATTAAATGCATGATGGCTACACATCATCAAGAGTTTTCACCTCAACCATCTCCTAAGATCATTGGTTGAAGGTGGAGATATTTCATCACCAAAGCTGTCTGTGCAACAAGATGACATGTTTGACCTTTGTTCCATCACAACATTGCCACCATCAATGTTCTTATAGCATGGACTCCTCGAGTTAAAATCAAAACCACCACCAGCATTTCCAAGACCGCTACATGGGTCAGGAATTGGGAACGTCAAGCGTTTTTTCACTGATGATCCTGTCTTTTCTCTTTCTGGGGTTGAAGGCCTCTGCTTTGGTGCACTTTGTGATCGAAACCGAGCCTTAGCAGATGCAGTAGCAGTCATGTAGTTAGGCATTGCATGGTTGTAAGTGGAGCCTAAGCTTGGAACCTGAGGCAGTGGATGATTATTCCTTTGTTCTCTTAAGCATCGAGGACTAGCTGAATGCACATGAAGATGCCTTGTTTTGGATGGGGATGGTGTAAGTGGTGAATGGAAGGTGAGATTTGAGTGGGCTCTATGAACAGGAGAGGCCACAGAAAATGAACTGTGTCTCTGTGGTTGGATTTGGTAGCAGCGATGTTGATGTGGTGGTCTTTGTGAATTGGGAGCAGAGTAGGAGTAAGGTCTATAGGTGTCAATTTCCACAGTTTTAATGGGTTCTCTTTGATCACATGAAACTCTGCCTCTGCTCTCCCATTGCTTCCTTGTTGTCCACTGATCAAGCCATTTGGGCATCTCTTCTGGCTCTTCCTCACTTGCAATTGGCTCTCTACCAGCTCTCCACATCTTTGATGGAATCATGCACAAAATTGTAACAGGGAGCTAAGAAGTGCACTAGTGCAATAAATAATATTCTGAATATGAATATAAGACAAAGTCTAACAAACTAACATGTCATCAATTATTTAAAAAATTTTAGCGCTAATAACATTCATTGTCACATCAGACATCAGTTTGTAAGATATTTTGTAAGAAAATTAGTAGCAACTTTAGAGGAAGAGGCAAAACCTGGTGAGAGAATGTATTAGCCAAGGCCTTTTCACGTTTCAAAGCAGCATCCTTTGCTTTCTGTAACATTACTTGAATCTCCTCTATTGTTTGGGGGTGGTCATCCCAATGGGTCCAATCATCAGCAGTGCTACTTTCATCTCTAGACTGCATAGAAAACTTTAACAACCGAATTAAAACATAATTATGCAGAACTAGCTATAGCTCAGTATATATATAAGAAATCTGAAGATAATTTCACAGTACCATGGATTTCCTTTCAGCAAAATGTGATTCCCATAAGCTATTTGGTTCGCTAATTGCAGAATCTATGCTCCCTTCGTTTGAAAGCTTCTTCTTACGTTGGTCGCATACCCGTGCTTGGGCTCTAACCATAGCTTGCATGCACCTAAGTGTCATAGTTGCTCTCTTACGAACATTGTGGCCTCTTACCAAAGCCTGCAGCTTTACCAGCCCCTTAAGTGCCCGAAGAGCTCTCCTTGCCTTCATAACCATAACCGTTAAGTGTTGTTAAAATTATAATTAAATGATTAAGTTCATCATTTTCAAAAAATTTAAACTTTTGCGAGAATTGGTAATTTATTGGTAGTCAACCACGTTATTTTGTCTATAGAAGTATATATTCAAGAAAATAAGAAATTAATAAACTTCTTTGTTTCATTACCAGGTATCCTCTGAAGGCAGTCTGAATGGAAACGGCAGCATAGTGTTCTCTCACAAATATGGAAGGCCTAGTGAGCCAAACAACCTCTACAGCTGCCTGTGCTGTTGCTACTGCAGCTTGAGCAGCAGCAGCAGTTGCAATGGCTACTGCAATGGCATGTCTTTGCTCATCATCTGCAGCCTCAGAAACAGGATTGGTTGCTATAGTCACAGCACCAGTGGTTGGAGTGATATTAGCTGTGGTGGTGGTTACTGTCCTTGCTTGGCAGTGTTCTGTAATTGTTTCCTGATTCGAGGGCTTCCTGAAAATCCATCTTCGTTTCCCTCTCTTCTGCACAAAACACACAAACAAAAATTTCATCTTTGGTCATCAACATATTTTTACATGCACATTGCAGAATTCAAAAAAAGAAAAAAGAAAACAAATCTCTTTCACTGTGGTTGTTTCAAGTGGAAATGCGTTATGGGTGTACATCTTTTGAAGTAAAGTTTCAAACTTTCAATGCAATATGTTTCTCGAGGACTAATTTGTGTGGTAATGAACAAAGCATAGGAAATTGAAATTTTGTACCTTTTCTTCTTCTTCTTGTTCATTTTCTTCTCTCCTTCTACTGCTTCTCTTCCCATTCTCCTTACTAGAAGACCTAAAAGCCCTTTTAACAGCAGTCAGCCACGAGCTTCCTCCAATTTTCCCCATGAAAAATATACAGCACAGTAAACTCTAACTGCATCTAAGGCAAACCCCAGTTGAAACAAAAACGTGGTGCTTTTCTTTGCTTTATTGCTAGGAACTTCATTGTTTGAGTAGCTGGTAACTTTAAATGCAGAAGACACATGGATATGAATGAGAGGAAAACAACAAACTATGTAGTCTCCAAGTGGGTGTTGCTACTAACCCATGCATGTGGGAACAAACACTGCATCATATAATAATGTAACGTCAATATTTGCAGTACACTATAATATATGATAAAAAAATTTTGAGTGTTTTTTTGTGGCGTGGTAAATACTTTGTGATAGTTTTTATGTCAGGCAGTTGAAGACAACATGGAAGAGTGAGTAGCCTCGAGACTGATGAAAGCTGAGCAAAGGGCTAGAGGGAAGGTGAAGCTTTTGCTTTTTTTCATGTTTCTGTAAAAGAAAAGTACGTAACTATCATAGATTCACGCTTAGAGAGGATTACAACTATTACAATAGATTATAGTGTTCTTTTGGGATTTGGATTTTTGGGAAAGAGATAAGGATAAATGCTTGTTTTTTGGGATCCTCCTATGGTGAAGGAACATGTAAGAGCTCTCAGGGTTATTTTATTAGTATCCAAGGCAATTTGGGAGGTGTTCTTGAGAGGTGACATGTTGGTATTGGACTGTCAAACTTGAAAGGAATTTGAACTTGAGAAAGCCTTACACCAACTTATGTTTCTAGATAGCATCTTATTAATTGTTGAAAGATGCAGCTTTTTGATTTGGTAAACCAGTCAAAACTAGTGTTGGATTCTCTTACTGTTTCTTTTTCTTTTTGGGCTTTTGTGAATAAGTGCCTGATTAGTTAGCTGCATTTAATATCTATTAAATTATATTTTAAAAAAATGAAATCAAACTATCTCAAAAACACACACACACATCAATTTGGGCACATACGGAGAAGTTTAAGGAAAATTAAATGAAAATTGTTGTACATTTGCTTTAAGTGGTCCTATAGTCCTCAAAACAACTTTAATTACAATAACTGATTATTGATACTCTATAAAGACATCTTATACTTTATTTACATAGGCATCTCAGACTGTAAGCTTGTAATCTAGCGAACCAAGTATTAAATGATAAAACTAAAAGATTAACTTGGTGTTCAAGCTTGGTCCGAGCTTGTCTTGAGCTCACTTATAATGGTTGAAATCGAACTTTTAATCTAGTAGTTTGAGCTCAAGCTGTCAATCAAGCTTAATTTCAAACTTTATTCATGTAAAAAAAACATACTGAGTACTGACTAAGATGCTTGAGAGGTGCCAAATTTAAACATAGCTGAATTGCTACTATCTGGTATATACATTTTATGGTATTTTTTCCCATTAATCTTTAAAACATACTGACTATTTTCGTATGAGTGCTCTGTGATGGAGAAATCAGTTATGTAGTAACATATTAAAGACAACCAAACTAAAGCTACAACTGAAATCTTCTACTTCTGCAAAATGCAAATAAAGGAAAACGGTTCAACCATTCAAGTGTCCAAAATCTTAGCACATCATTTTAACATTATGGTCCTGCAACTTTGACCTTAGACCATCAAGTGTGGTAAATAGTTACTCTATAGAGTACATTGTAGGCAAGCTGCTACCATATTTAAGGCTACATTGGATGCTGCTTCACATTTAATGGTTTTTGGTTTTATCTTCTGAGTCGTCAGTGCATTTGGTGCTCCTTGGTCCTCTTGAGTTTGGACACTATACTGCCTAATTTAGCTTATTCACATATAGGAGACTGGAAATACTTTCTTTTTTTCATTTTTAACCCAAGTTTTACCTAACATATAGAGGAATTAGATAATATTAATGAGTTTTTATTTTATTTTATTTATTTATTTGGTTTAATAAGATGAAAGGATTTGAATTCAAGTTCTACATAACATAGAAGAACTAGATAATATCAATAAGTTACAAAACTCTTCACAAATAACTCTAGTCTTAAACCTAAGGGCCCCCGTGTCCCGAAACTTTATAAGAAGGTCTCACAGCCCTCCATTATAAAAATGAAAGCCCCCCAAATTGCAAAAAACAAAAAAGTACATTACAAAGCCACCGACTCACTGCCTCAAATCTAACTCATGTATAACACAAGCACTATGACTCTATGAGACAACACAGCCCGTTGCTACCTTCTTGCGCAGTCCATAGCTTGCCTCCTATCTAGTTGAAAATAGCTATTTTTGCAACCAAAAAATAGATCCTCAATACATAAACAAAATATAATTAATTAATAAATATATTACTGTTATATGAATTTTATTATATTAAAATATAATTTAATATATACGTGAACCACACCACTAACAAAAAGGAACAAATTGATGATATTAAAATAGTCTCAAATATGGACAATTTTTTTTTTTTGTTTTTTTCAAAAATCGAATACCAAAATAAAAATAACTAAATTTAGAATGTGTAATTTGTATTTTAATAATATTTTTTTGTTATAAAAGGCGTATAAATATACATGAAAATTCTAAAATGTGGATTCATTTGTTTGGATTAATTTGGTAACTATGTACTTAAAGGTAGAGTTTTTTTTTTTTTGGGAGGGGGGGGGGGGGGGGTTGGGGAACAAAGGTAGAGATGAATCATCTATGATTCATTATTATCATTATTTTTTGGTTAGATAATATTCGCTATTTTGGTAGCCAAACGGAAAAATATGTGGGTATTTTTTTGTCGATTTCAAAAAATTTATGGTTTATTAAAAAATAAATCATGATTCTTATTGTAGTTTATTAACAATTGCCTTAAGGACATTTATTAACATTACCCTACTACTATTATATTTTTTTAGAAGGATATTAATATTATATTGATATCATTATAATGCTCAATACAATAAACTTTAAATTTGAAGAATAATCGACCAATTTTAAAACAACCCAAAAAAGTGTGTAAATTACGTTTTGACCTTGTTTAAAATGGGCAGCATGGGCCCAAATCATTGGATCCAAATAAAGTCTATAGGAAAAATTGCCAAAATTTACTAAAAACATGACTTTTTTTTTTCCCTCTTATTTGAGATCCGCTTATTTTACTGAAATTGGAAATTTTTTTACTAAAAGTATTGTAAATAAATGCAAAAATTAGCTGAAATAATATAGTGAGACCTATAAATAGTACCAAAAAGTGCAATGGAGTTCATGAATAGTAGCAAAAATAAGTTGAATAGTAAAATAAGTTGACAAAAATAAGTTGTGCCAAACAGACACGTTCTTTTAATTGGAGGGGTGGAAAAGTAGAATGATAGAAAATTGTGAAAAAATGGAAAAATGGGAAGATAGAAAAGATTTTAATTTCCTTTATTTTTGTTTGGTTAGGAGTGGAAAAATGAAGGGATGGAAAAAGTGAGTTTATATAAATTTACGCATATAGCCTTATTAAAAAATAATGCCTAATTAAAACCCAAAAAGTGATAAACAACCAAAAAAAATCAATCACCTAAATTTATTAAAAAACAAAAATCATGTCCATAAAAAAATCACATCTAAACAAAAAAAAAAAACACAAAAGAAAGAAAAAAAGAAATAGAAAAGAATACTAGCCCAGTAAATCAAAAGAAAAAAAAAGGGAGGCAGGCGTTGTTAAAAAAAAAAAAAGGCGGGCAGCAATGCTGCTCAGTTTAAAAAGAAAAAAAAAGTGTGAAGAAAAGCAAAGCAAGTGAAGTTGCAATTGTACGTGGGCATTTTTGTCCAAATAAGATGTCCAATTTCTCCCTTTAATTTTCTATCAATTTTGGAGAGAACACTTTTTGGTGGGCCTGAAGAGAAAACACATAGGCCTACTATTTATTTTCCTTCTTCTCCATCTAACCAAACACATTCAAAAAAAGTTTTTATTCCCATTTTCTTTCTGAAGTTTTTCTTTCACCTTATTTCACCTCCAAACAAATATACCCTTAGGGTGTGTTTGGTTGGGGTGAAAACAGGGATGATGGAAAATAGAAAAAGGAAAATAGAGTGGAAAATGTTGTTGTCCACTGTTTGGTTGAGGAAAGAAAATAGGAGAAACAGAAAATATGGGAGAAAGTTTTCCCTCCTGAGTCCACTTTTTTTATCCTCCCAAATTGGAAGGAAAATGAGGAGAGAAAAGTGATGAGAAATTCATTTTACACAAATATCCTCACTTTATTACACTCATCTATCCCTCTCACTTTCCTACTATTATATAACAATGACATAATAGTCAATTTATATAAACTACATTTTTCTTCCTTCTCTTTTTCTCTCCAACCAAACAAAAAGGTTTTTCACCCCTCCAACCAAACACATATGAGGAAAAACCAAATCTTTTCTATCCTCTCACTTTTTCATCCTCTCACTAATTTTTCATCCTCCCACTTTTACACTCCTCTAACCAAACGGATTCTTAAAGTTACTATTTTTAGTATATTTGAATAGGATATATTTGTGAACACTGTATGCAATAAACAATATCCTATATAATGTTCTGGTGGACAAGTCCATATTAGTAATTTTACAGCCATAGACCTTTCCCGAAAGATTGAGAGACTCATACACAGAAAAACGTCAATGTAATGTACATCGACCTTATTGGGTGGTGACAATAATGCATGAGTCTAGAAACTATTTCACATTCTCAAACATTCAAGACCCCTCTACAAACTTATCCCCTAGTTTTTGTTTTGCCTATATAATAATATTTCAAATCCCATCTGTTTCCTAAGCAAAAACGAATATACCTCTTCCCAAAGCCAGAACATCAATTGTATACTTTGCATTTCTTCTTGTACACAGTCTATCTTTAGAGAAAGAAACACTATGGCTTCAACACTATCTTGGTCATGTTCACCTGTGCTATCATCATCACACAAAGCCATGCCTTCAATTAAAACCAACAGTACTGTGCCTTGTTGCCATGTTGCCTTTCCAATACCAAAGAATTTTGGTAGCAAAAGGGGGTCAAGGCTATCAATGGTGAGAGCTCAGGCTGCGGCTGGCGAAGAAAATAAGGACACGTCTCAGTCTGTGGATGTTCATGTCAGTGAGGGAAACCAAGGGACCTCAGTGGAGAGGAGGCCTAGACGGGTGGTGGATATTTCAAACCTTGGTGAGTCTCTTTTTTTGACTACACTTGTTTTTAGTTTTGTAAATTGACACATTTACTTTGCTTGTTTTATGTTGGGTCCGTCTCTTTCCAACTCAGAAACTGGTGAATTCTAGTGGGTTCTGATAGATACAGACACTGAGACACAGGACAAAATGGGTTTTTGCCCTTTCCGGGTAAATTAATTAGTTTTATTCCTCATTTTTCAAACTAAATAGAGAAATGTCTCTCTTTTAAAACTCGATTTATGATAAATCGAGTTAGGTCCTATGGCGTTTTAAGAAACTTATAGTGACCTTTTTTTAAGACTTATAGTGACGTTTTTTAACTCGACCTCAATGAAATCGAGTTATAGGTAAAAAAATTGCCTATAACTCGATTTTATTGAAGTCAAGTTAAAAAACGTCACTATAAGTCTTAAAAATGTCATTATATGCTCATTAAAACGCTACTATAGGATTTCAGAAAATTTTTTTTCTAACTCGATTTATCATAAATCGAGTTTTAAAATATGGAAATTTTCCTATTTAGATTGAGAAAGAGGATATAAAGCTAATTAATTTGCCCAAAAAGGACAAAAATCCATTTTGTCCCTGAGACACAATTTGATCAAGCTGCCTTACAAGGAAAAGAAGGAAAAACTAAAAAAACTTAATAAAAGTAAAAGTAATTGGAATTTTTCTGATGATATATAAATCTTAGTCAATTTGTTATGTTCTTAGCATGAGTGACTATGATCCTTGATTAAACCTTTCAAGTATAACAATTAGTTTGCTAATCAATAACACAGAAGCACCGATCGTAAATAACATATATTCTACCCCCCTAGCACCTTGCTGGTTTAACAACAACAATCTCTCTCTCTCTCTCTCTCTCTCTCTCTCTCTATATATATATATATATATATATATATATATATATAATTAAAGTGAATTAGATTTCAATTAGAATCCAATTTTGTGTTACGTGTTCAATTTTTTTTTTTATAAATTTTGTGTCAAATGAAATATTGAATGTAAAAATCAAAGAGTTTAAATTTAATTATATTCTAAATTAAATTTCAATTGAAATTTAATTTTACATCACATATCTCATTTAATTTTTTAATTTCTGTGAAAAGTGAATTATTTGACTAAAAAATAAAAGAGTTCAAATTCAATTATATTCTAAATTATATATATATATATATAAACAAGAAATTATTACATATTTTTAAAATTTATGACTCAATAAATGTGTAAGTTGTAACTCTTATATTATATATAACTAGCATATAACTCCATACAAATGTATGGATGCATTTAAAATTAAACAAAATTTTTATTATAAAAATATAAATAATTAGTCAAATTAAATTTTTTTTAAAGCATGTAATACATGCGTTCATGTATACATATAGATACATTTAAAATTAAACACAATTTTTATCATAAAATATAGATAATTAGTCAAATTATTTTTTTAAAGTAAGCGTAATTAGTCACATATTAAAATTCTTATCTAAATTTAATACTACTTATGATCATTTTCTTTTTAATTTTTAATAAGATAGAACATGTGGTAATTTTTGTTATATGGTAATTTTTATTTTATTTATTTTTTGAGAAATATGTGGTGATTTTTATTAAGTATAAGTGATTTTTTTTTAAAATTATAGTTTATTAATATTAGATTTTTAGTATTTTGCACTCATTAACTCACTTGATACAAAGATTAAAAAACTTAAGTAGGCACATGGCACAAATTTAAGTGGATAATTATGGTGTGGTTCTCACATAAATTTAGAGACATGGCGCAAAATTGGATTGTAATTTCAAATTCTAATTCAATTTTCTCTAAGTTTTACCTATTAATAGATAGATAACTTATAAATTTGATTTTTTTTTTTAGTTATATGATTATGTTTTTTATAATTTATTATATTGGACTTATTGTTTTCTGCACTAAATTAACTAATTTGGTACAAAAATTTAAAAATTTAGATAAAATAGTACATGTGGCGCAAAATTAAACTCTAATTGAAATTCAAGTTTTACATTAAATTAACTCACTTAGCACAAAATTATAAAATTTAGATTAAATAATACACATGGCGCAAAATTAGACTCTAATTAAATTCCAATTTGAAACTTAATTATATTTTCTCTTTGCTTTACCTATTATTATATATATAGATTTGAACTCATATGTGTATGTAATTGTTATTGTTTTTAATTATACTCGTGCATATGCACGATGTTATACTCTAATAATAATAATTAATGATGACAATTATGATAATTACACAACCATTGCTAAGTAAAGTAACAATATGGTTTATTTCGGTTGTGCAAAATAAGTATTTGAATTAGCTATTTTTTTCCTTTTGTTTTAGTTTTTAAGCTTATTTGTTTTGTATAATAATTTTTTCCTTACATTTTGTCGTGCAATTAATTTTTGTCAACTTAAAACATATTACCGTACCACCTAGGAGGTGGAAAAATTCAATTTATTTGAAGGGTATATGTCGTAAACCCCGAAGAATCCAAGTTCTATCCACCACAATTGATTCACAGGATTTTTGGGGTGTTTGTTTCATAGGTAAAGAATATTATAGTCAGAACTCAGATTTATTTCAATGTAAAATGTTTTTTAGTTGAAAATGTTTTCTTTTCTTGTTTTTAGCTGCATTCTTGAAAATACTCCAAAAATGTATTTTTAAGAGTTTGCACATATTTTTAAGCGTTTGGTATGACGTAAAATGAAAATATCTTCTTATCTTACAAACCGATTCCAATACCCCCCACACAACCCACTAGATTGGTGCAACCTCGACCAGGTCCACATACAAAGCAACATAGTTTGCTCAAAGCTAACTGCATCTACCCACAAAACAACACAATTTGTGCACACAACCACCATTAGCTCAACCGTAGTCATGAATTGGCAAAACCCAGTCACAAATTGCCACCTCTCAACGCCGAGGACCATTGCTTGCATCTGACACTGCATTCTTGATTCCTGTGTGTGAGAAAGAAAGAATAAGGGTTGAGGGAGGGGGGTCATGCGAGCCCAAGCTGGAAGAGGGGTTTGTGTATGTCGGAAAATGATTTACCTAATATTTTTTGGTCAAGCATTTTACAAATTTTACACTTTTTTTTTTCATGAAAAAAAAAAATATTTTTAGGTTTTATAAAGATTTTACAACAAAACAAATACTGAAAAATGTTGAAAATTTTTTTCCCGAAAAAATATTTTTCAACAAAGCAAACATAATATTAAGCAAAAAGTTAATTCAAACACATACTTGTTTGGTATTCACAAAAGCATTACTTAGGAACATGAAATGACTTAGGTCATAATTAAAGACTAAGGAGTAGAGAGACATCTCCATAGATTTTCTTCTTTTTTCCTGTTCATTCTTTTCAGTTAAGAATTTGGGAACTTTTGTTTTTACTTGGTTGAATAAAGAATATGCCAAGAGCATGGAAATTTACACTTTGCTTAAGTCGTTTTCTTTGTTCCAGGTTAATTAGTTATGAGAACCAAAAATACAGGTAAATTAGTTATAGATAGGAAAAGTTCTGCTTCTTCAGATTACATGAACTAGAAAGAATCACATAAAACAGATTAGGATAGGTTCTGAATCTGAGGAGAAAAGATAAAGCAAAAAACAAAATCACGGCAAACAAATTAAAGGCTCGTTTGATGACTGTGACATACCAATTATATTATTCAATTGGAAACTAAAGACACAGCATCAGGTTGTACTTTATAATTTAATTTTAGTGGGTGGGCTACTTTTTCAGTTTTTGTGTCTCCTATGTCTTAAAAGAGTGATATACTATCATTGTGTAGGGTAGCTGGTCAGTATCAAGAAATGTAAAGAGGGAAATTATACAATTAATACAAGGGATTGTAAAGAAAACTTAATACTCAAGTATGTTCTTTAGTATGTTCCCAAGCTCAAGTAGCAAATTTTGTAACATCTCTCTCATCCAATTATTTGGATAGCTAGCTATAAAATTTAAATTCAAATGTTCTAAAATATATGATCCAAAGAATTAAACAAGTTGCATGCAATTGTTATACAGGACTCTGGGATCCGTTCTCCCCAATCAGGGCATTGCGGCCAATGCTAGACACAATGGACCGTCTCCTTGATCAGACCACGGCATTCCCTGGAGCACACCGATCAGCATGGGATTGGCAAACCCGTGCCAATTGGGACGTGGTAGAGGAGGAGAATGAGGTTAAGATAAGGTTTGACATGCCTGGACTTGATAAGGAGGATGTTAAGTTGGCAGTCGAGGACGATGTGCTTGTTATAAAAGGAGAGCACAAGAAGGAAGGTAAAGATAATGACTCTTGGTCTTGGAGAAGCTTCAATTCTTATGACACACGTATGCAGCTTCCTGATAACTTGGAGAAGGATAAGATCAAAGCTGAGCTGAAGAATGGTGTTCTTTACATTTCCATTCCTAAGACCAAGGCAGAACGCAAGGTCATTGATGTGCAAATTCAATGAAAGCAGAACATATATGAGATTATTGTACTCGTATAAAAATAAAGAAGATTTCGTGGGGGGTTTTTTTTTTTTGTTTTGTTTTGTTTTTAGTCATAATTGTTGTGAATAGATTAATCTTCAATCATACTTTTTTTTAAATCATAAGGGCATATTTGGTAACTATTTTTTCCATTTATTTTTTGTTTTCAAAAACAATTTTTTATTTTTAAAACTAAAAAACTTATTTGGCAACTAAAAATGGATTGAAAACAAAAACTGTTTTCAAAACTCAATTTGTGAAGGAAACTGAAAAGATGTAAAAGATTTTTTTCAATTTCTAGTTTTCAAAAGTCAAAGAAAACACATATTTGATTTAATGAGTCTGTCTCATTTAATGAGTTAGTATTAAAGTTCAAATCCTAATAACAACATATTTTAGTATTTTTTTTCTTCTAAATTTTTTTTTTTTTAATTTCAACTATCCAAACATGTTTTTTATTTCAAAAATACAAGAAAATTGTTTTTTCTTTATATTCCCAAAAACAAGTTTTTGAAAATAGAAAACAAAAACTGTTAACCTAAGCTTTTTTATTCTATTTTAGGTAATAATTGTTTTCCCCCTGAAATGTTCAGCCTATTATTAATCTATATCTATATATTACTAAAAGCTGAAATGTAACATTTAATACTACTGTGTTCAGGTTGCGTCATGTCAGCAGTCATGTCATTCCTTTTTTTTTTTTTTTTTTTGTCCTACAATTTGAAAATGGTTTTTGCAAATTTCAGAATTATGATAACTCTTGCATAATAAATTTCAGCCCACTTCTTATTTATTTACTTCCACTATCAAGCCTAACCCTAAACCTTTTCAGCTTAAACCCAAAGCCATTTCAGCTTAAAGGGCAAAAAAAAAAAAAAAAAAAAAACCATGGAAGGTGAAAGAGTGGAACCCTGAAGGGTTTTGTGTGATATAACGTAAAGAAAATTGCATGACTTTTATATAACTTGAAGTGAAAAGGCCCTATGATGTCTAATGTGATATGGAATGGTTATATATTTCTTATGATTTAAAGAATTAATTAAAGTTTAATGTGCCTTTATTATTATTTTTACCATCCTGGCCGATAGAAAATAGGGGCAAAAAAAAAAAAAAAAACCTAGAATCAATAGCTTTTACCGTGTTTAAACCATCTTTGCTGACATTATCCCACCAAGAAATGGATGACGTGATATTCCTTATCAGCTAATTATTCAGTCTCATTCTATTATTTGGGGAACACTCTATATAATCATATCTCTTTGTGTTTGGATTTATAATCCATGTGAATGTTTTTTCTAGCAATATTGGGACTTAAGTGATGTAAACCACATTGAAACTAGCTTTTAGAGAAATTAGTTTGGAGCTTCCATCTATGCCACCCTAATAAATTCTTAATTCAACCCTTAAATCACTATTACCTTTTAAGGTATATCAAGATTGATCAACTATAAAAATACTGCAACATATGTGTTTGAATGCTTTAGGTAATGTTTAATGAACAAAAAAATTTGACCCTCATTATCTATTCAAATGGAAAGAAGAACAAAAAAGGATAAAGCAAAAAATGCATTCTAATCCCTTGAGTTGAGTTTATTCATTTTGAATTCCGTCAAGAAATACACTACCAAATTTCCAATTTCTTTGGAGCTACCACCACTACCAAAGCTCTGGCTTGCTATAGGAAAAAACTCAATTGTGTTATTTCTTTTTTATTCATTTTTGAATAGTTGAGTGCTATTTGTTGCTACTTTGAAATCCCTTCAAGGATTTGTTTCTCATTATCCTGGAGACTTAGTTCATTTAGTTGCTACTTTGAAATCCCTTCAAGGATTTGTTTCTCATTATCCTGGAGACTTAGTTCATTTAGTTGTATGATTTCCTTTGATAAGTGCGCCACTATAGATGATGTATTGACCATTTAATAATGAAGAGTAGCAAACAATATATAATATATATAAAATCTTTTAATGTGAGAGGATTCGGTTAAAATGTTATGTGTTTCCTATTCTGCTAACTTGTTATCTCATTTGTTTATCATCTTGTGATTTTCTGCAACTATTTTTGTTTCTTTAGATATCAAGCTAGACCAAACTAATGAGCCATAATGGATTGAGGAATGCTAGTGAATTTGTTATGTGGGCTGGTAGGCTCATCATACATTAATTTTCAAGATTTTTGGTGATTTAGTAAATTGCATGTGTCTTGGTGATTAAAATTATATCACACCAACTTGGAGAGTTGGAGGGGTTCTTGCTTTCTCGTGCATTTGTTGATAGACTCTCGATGTAATATGTTGTTGCTGATCTAGAATTTTAGGTGTAGGTGATCCATAACATTGACTTTTGATGCTTACTATGTAAAGGAAGTTTTACTTTCTTACCATAGTAAATGGTGATTCAAATGGAAACTTAAGGTCACCTTTATTTATTTATTATTATTAAGAAGAAAAACAAATGAAGTTGCTGATATTATTATGCCAGCATCGTAATTATCTTTATGTGTTCAAGAATAATTATAGGTACTAATAATCTTTTTTAATTTGAAAATGTACAGAATTTATACTGGCATTTCTCAAGGTACCTACATATGTGAATTAGCTTTCGGCTAGAGAAATATTGTTCATTGACACCTGTCAATAGTAGTACAAGTCCCTCTTTAAGAGAGCTTTGGTTGATACATTTAGTTTGGTTAAGAGTGCCCCTTTCATGCTTCTCATTTTCAGTTTTTTGTGAATAATTAGCTACTGACATCCTTATAAAACTTGCAGGAGGAAAAGATTGATGCTTCCCTTGAGGTTCTTATCTTATTATTGCTAATGACGAATTGTGGGATGCTGTCACATATGAGGTTTGTCATGCTTTCTGATTCTGTAATTAATTATTATTATTGTTGTTTTTTTTAAGTTTTCCCGTCTTATTGAGATCCTTGTGTATTACAAAAGGCCAAAAACGGTTATTATGTCTTAATTCAAAAAATTGCTCATTGCACTCTACCTCATTACTAACACAATGGAGATTAATCTAGCATTTTTATCATTTACAGGGGAAAAAAATGTTATTTCTTATTTTATCAATTTTTGAATGGGTGTTAAGTGTTTGCTTGACTTTTGAATTAATCAAACATGCTATTACTCTTAACCTTTAAAGCTTCAACTCTCTAATTCTTTCCCCCTTTCTAGGTTGTCACTTTGGTTAAAACCAATCTAGGAGCTGGAATAGGTAGCAAAGAGGTTGATGTATGAAGCATACCAAAGAGGTTGTGTCGGATCAAGGAGATTCCTCACATTAGATGTGGAAGCACCCTTCCTTGGCTTGATACTAAGGTTTGGTTTTCTACAAGAGTGGAAGATGAAGTGCAATAAAATCAAGTGGTTCACAATGATAGAAAATCATAGTGTTGTGCTATTGAAGGTTAGAGATGTAAACAAACTCATTAGAATGTGAATGTGCACTACATACTATCACCTTCTAGCATAGAGCTATATCTGAAAGCTTAGTTTCTATGGTTGTTGGATTTAGCTAGAAAACATGCCTTATTTTTTGATTTTGTAAAGAACCATTGGCTAAAGTCAACTATGATTACAAGGTAGACATAGTGCTTGGTAGTGGATGTGTCTAACTATATTTGGTAGTGATACTTTGTCAAGGTGTTTTAAATTTCATCAATGATCAGCTAGAATGCTATTTTCTTCTTCTTTTATGGGGTCCTATGGGTTTACAATACAAATTATTATGGGATTTAAGGACTTGTCTATACAAAATTTATTGCTACTTTTGGGTTTACAACATAGACTAATATGGGATTTTAAGGATTGGTTAGTTGTCCATTACACTTTTTAGTTTTTACACTAATATAGACAATGGGATGGAAATTGAAAATTTAACACTAAAATAAGGTGTCAACTTTAAATTTTAAAGCTCGGAATATATTTACAAATATCCAATGTTTAGGCAAGCACGTGCCTTGCACATGCAAGCCCACACTAGTCTTATACAATATATAAAAAATGGCAAAAGTTAGATACAGTACATTAGGTACCCATTTTAAAATTAAAACACTTGTCCACTTACTTAACAATGAAAATACCGTTTTCTTCTCCGTTTATTTCTTTTCCTTCTTTTATTTTTCCCTATTTCAGACTATGACTTCCCACGAGAAAACCCCAAGACTGTTTTCCTCTCTTTCTCTCTCTCTCTCTCTCTTTCCTTCTCTCTCGCTTAAATTGGATGAAATATTCAAAGGTTGTTTGGTTTAAGTGTTTTCATCACTCAATACTTAGTTTTCATCACTCAATATCCAAATTTTGTGGGCACCATAGCAAGTTGCTTTGTTTGGATAAGTTTTAAGTCATGGTTTTCATCACTCAATCACTCAGAAAAATGGATGTAAGTGACCAAAAATGAAAACGGTTTTCAGTTGTTATCAAGTTTTGAAAACTGAAACTCAGTGGCAAAGTTGTAAAAATACCAATCTGGTGGGACCCATTCTCCTAAGTTGTCTCTATCAAGTTAAACCCACTCCACCAACAGCTTTTTTTTTTTTAATCTCTCTCTCTCATCTTCTTCTTTCTTTCTTCACATCTCTTTCTCTGAACTAGTGCTTCTTTCTTTTTGCGTGAACCAAAACATAACACACACTTAACTCAAATCTAAAGCCAATTGCACATATAGTATACAAAATTTACATGGGTACCAATGTCTCAAACCCAGAAACACAAATCCATAAATACATGGGTACCGATCAAACATAGATCACAGACCCTTAACCATGTTCATCATAAATCTACCTAGAAACACAAACCCACAACCATGTTCATCATAAATCTACCCAGAAACACATCGGTACCGATCAAACACAGAAGCACAGACCCATAAACATAAACCCTCAAATTAAACACAAACCCATAACCATGTTCATCATAAATCTACCCAAAAACACATCGGTACCAATCAAACACAAAAGCACAGACCCATAAACATAAACCCTCAAATTAAACACAAACCCACAACCATGTTCATCATAAATCTACCTAGAAACACAGCGGTATCGATCAAACACAGAAACACAGATGCATAAGTCTACAAAAAATTTCCCCCAATACAAACAAAACCCAGAAGTAAGAAAGACTGAAAACAAATCTTCAGTTCTTGTGGTTGCTACAGGTTTGTTTGCTATTTGTAGCCTATGGGTTTGATTGCTGTGGTGAGGAGAACTTAAGGAAAAATCAAGCTTTTTTCTCTTTTTTTTTTTCCATCTGATTTGAGGAATGTTGGAGAGAGAAGTGGTGGATTCAGTGAGTGAAAGAAAGGAGAGGGGCAAAGAAGAGGGGTGAAATTTTTAGGTCTTAGGGGAGAGTAAAGGCAGAGAAGTGAAGAGAGGAAAAAAGAAAAAGAAGAGGAGAGAGAACTTACGAGGGTAGGCAACTATCTGTCTGACCCAGTACAATAAATGGGTCCCACCATTATTGCAAAATTTTGAGTTACATTGAATGAGAAATGAAACCAAACAAGTTTTATTTTGAGGGAATGAAAAAATAGAGTTTGAGTGATGAGTGATGAATGACGGGTGATGGAAACTGAGTGATAAGTGATGAGTGACCATTTTTTTAAAACCAAACAAGCCCTCACTATCTTAACGTCTTCTTCCCTTCCATTAAACTGAAGCCTTTGCTAGTAGCTAGAGAAAATATTAGAAAATGTTCATTCAAATTTTATGAACATCAAATACTTCTCACACAGGCCACAGCAACAATCAAACCAACAAAATATCAATAAACCACAAACTGATGTGTTCATCAGAGATAGAGAGGGAGAGAGAATGAAGAGGAGATTAAGCCAGCGACGGAGTAGATCGAGTGGTGGTGGCCAAGTTTCATGTAGCCAAACCTCAGTCGTTGCCAACGACCACCACGAGCCATAGAAGGATGGCTCTCTCTCTCTCTCTCTCTCTCTCTCTCTCTTTCGCAGGTTTCTCTCTCCTAAGCCTGATTCTCTCTCAAGCTCAAACATGCCAGAACCTCAAGAATACGGCCACCATACACGGCAACACAGGTCAAAGGGGTCTCCACCACTGATGGCCGCCATTCTCTCTCTCTTTTTGTTTTATCCTTTGGTTGATTTGGTGATTAGGTTATGAAAGCTTGAGAATTTCATTTGGGTTTGGAAATGAGGGCTTGTAGATCTGTGGGTTTTGATATGTGCCCTGTTGAAATTGTTTGTGTTTTAGAATGGGTTTTTAATTTGATTTGTAATTTTTTTAGTGTTTGTTTGGATAGAAAATCTTGATTTCTTGAGAAAATTTTGAATGCCCAAAATGGTCTAAAATAGGGGAAAAATAAAAGAAGGAAAATAAATAAACGGAGAAGAAAACGGCATTTTCACTATCAAGTAAGTGGACAGGTGTTTTAATTTTATAAGAAATACCTAAGGTAAGTTTTGCCCTAAAAAAAATGAGAGTTGGTTTGGATTTTTTTCGAGAAATTGACTGCATTTTGTTTTATTATTTGTGAGGGTTTGTTTCGTCTTTTTTGTATTTAAAAAAAAAAAAATCAAAATCAAAATTTTCTCAATTGATTTTCTAATACGAATCAAGAAAGTAATATATTCCTTTGAAATTTCTTGCTCCCACCAACAAAGCGACAAAGAAGTCAATTTTGAATGATTTCCTGAAGTTTTATAAAAGTTATGACTAATGGCTATTGACCGATGAAACTTAAGTCTAAATTACGTTGTACTTTGTTTGGGCAGGTAATTAAGCCAATTGATATGTGGCCTGATCAACATATACATATATATATATATATTTACTAGTTACAATATGTCAATGCCCAACGCATGGACCTGGTTGGAGATAATGCAGATCTGAAATAAACTGATCAGCACAGATCAGTCTCCTATAAATTAGGATCCAATTAGTCCCATATTCACTAGTAATATCTGTTTGGAAAAATTTGAAAAAGTAAGAAAATGTGAAAAAAAAAAAGTGAATTTTTAAAACTAAAAACTAAAGCCAATGCCAAAAACACTTTTTTTTTTTTTTTATAGAAAATCCAAAGACACTCTTAACCTTACAGCTACTTACATATAATAATCTGATCATGGACGGTTCTACTTCCTTAAGAGCCGTTACAGGCTTGCCCCTTGGGCTGGCAATGGGGATTGTTGTCAGTAGGTCTCTCAGAAATCTCAGAGCATTTTCGATGGTTCCAGGTTTGTATTCGCTTTCCAGGTCGTTCTAAATTTCAATTTTCCTTTTTTTTTTTTTTTAATTTTTCCTTCAAAAATATTATACCGCTGTTTGTTGGCGTCATTGGGAAATATTTATCTGCAATCTTTGAGTTCAGATTGTTGTGGGTTCTATTAGGCGTGTGTTTTATGCAATTGGGTTCGGCTAGATGGTTTTGTATTTTACGTTTTTTGTTATTCCAGTGGGATGTCAAGACACTTTGCTTTTGTTAGAGATATATATTAGACATATTAGCCCAATGTAATAGGCCCAATCCCAATCCTGCTTGTACTAGTAGTCTAGGGTTTAGTCGCCTATATATACTCATGTTATGGCTCATTGTAACACAGGTTATTGTACTACACTCTTACACATAATAAAGATGTAGCCCTTAAGGGATTCCTCCGTGGATGTAGGCCGTCAAGGCTGAACCATGTAACCCTATTCTATGCTTCCTCTTCCGCATCCACTCTAGCATACACAACATGGTATAACACATCCCGTTGCTAATATTTAACATGGTATCAGAGCCAAACTTCGTTCTTGGCATCAAACAAACATCTCTAGCAAACAAAGAAGATTCTCACGTGCACACCGTCATTAGAAGTCACACATACTTGTCTGTTGCATCTAGACTCCACAGCATCTTGCAGCCGCCATGGCTCACTGCTGTGTTTAGATCCTCAAGCCCAAGCAATACGTGTCTCTCCCTATCAGATCTGTGCATATCAAGACTTCGCTTGTCGAAACCGATTCCACAGACGTGCTCCTAGGCCTCCCGCGAGGAAAACCCAAAAATCCGGTCAACAGAAAGATAGCCACGCGCCGCCACGCGCCGAAGATAGCTTCGGGAAGTCTCCCACGCGCCGCCTCAGATCCTCACTTCAGACTGTCTTCTTGGTACACGCGCCGCCCTGAAGGCCTCCACGTGCACCGATCTACTTGGCCTGAGAATTTGGCGGTCATACGACGGCGCATGCGCCTCCACGCGCCACCAGGGTTTCCGGCATCTCCTTCACGCGCCGGTTGCCTTAGCACGCGCCTTCCACGCGCCGAAACACTGCTGCTGACGTCACATGATGACGTCATCACTCCACGTCAGCAGCCACGTAAGCCCTAGACACGTCATCAGCCACGTCAGCAGCCACGCAAGCTTGTCCACGTCAGCCCTAGTCCACGTCAGCGACACGTCATATTAGCAACGGGATGTGTTATACCATGTTGTGTATGCTAGAGTGGATGCGGAAGAGGAAGCATAGAATAGGGTTACGTGGTTCAGCCTTGACGGCCTACATCCACGGAGGAATCCCTTAAGGGCTACATCTTTATTATGTGTAAGAGTGTAGTACAATAACCTGTGTTACAATGAGCCATAACATGAGTATATATAGGCGACTAAACCCTAGACTACTAGTACAAGCAGGATTGGGATTGGGCCTATTATAGTTCAGGTAATTGTTTGTTTGTTTTTTTTTTCAAGCCAAGAAACATTAAAGTAGGCATTTGATACCAAGGTATGAATTTTAGAGATAATCGTCAGTATTCAGTAAGTTTTTGCTTTGGTGTAATATATATATATATATATATATATATATATATATATATGTATGTATGTATGTATTAAATAGGACTATGCATCTACTGCTGGAAATGAGCTTTTCTCCCCTGTGAGTCATAAACTCTTCAATCCCGCGGATATTATACAGAAGCTGAGTTCAAACTTTGGATTTTCATTTTTCAGTTGCATCTAAGCTTTGAAGTACTTATGCCTATGTTAGTTTATTTAAGTGAATCTCTCCCTCTTTATTAATCGCTGGTCACTCCAATGACTAATATTTGTAAAAGAATGGGGGAAGGCACCTTTGAGCTATTAATCATTTGTGAAGCTTGCTGGGAAACCCTCATGGGCGTTGCGGTATTCTAATTTCCTCTCTCTTTCTTTCTCATTTTCTTGGTCTGCATGATTTTATTTTTTATTATTGGATCTTCTGTATTATACCTTCATAGATCTCTCTCTCTCTCTCTGTGTTTAATGAAAATTAGAAGCTCTTTCTCCATTCTTGTTTGTTTGTTTTTCTCCCATATTAAGCCATGAACTAGCACACTGAAGCTGTGGCGATGAAGATCAAGTCAACTGCTAGGCTCCTCTACGCCAGTCTCCTGTTGGTCCACCAATCTCCCTCAGCTATTGGTTCCCAATCCTAGCTCTCTCTGCATTTAAGGTTTTACTTCGCACTCCTGTTTGCTTGGTGAGAAACTTTGGAGAGAAAAACAAGATTTTGTTTGAATATTGAAACAAATTTATAAATAAAGAGTATTTTTTTGGAAGAAAATTAAATATTTTTATTTGTTTCTTGCAATATGTGTTTTGAATACAATTAATTTCTTGAAATATGTGTTTTGAATTGAGTAGAGCTTTCAGAGAAGGCCAAAGGCTCAGATTGGTGTGAATGCCATGGGCATTACACTACAAGTGAGTTGAGACTTTCTTATAGGAAATTGTACAATTGATTTATAGTTTGAAAATTGTCTTCGTTATTGTTGTTGTAAAAGGTATAATGGTGGCTTAAGGAATGAGACACAGATAATAGTCTCTCTCTCTATTACATTGAGACAATAGTGTTGGCTGAAGAACATGGTTGCTAACTAAGAAACGTTGTGGAGGTAAAAGGAATAATAATAGTACTGCATTATCTCACTGTGGTGGAGAGAATTAGAGTCTTAGAAAGGGACATACACCAGAAAAGCAATTCTTGGAAGAAAAATGTGAGATATATGTTGGAACAGTCCATTCCACTCTCGCGTTAGATCTTTTGGTCTCTTAAAACAGATGGAGAAATCTCATTTACAAACTTATAATTCATCTCATTATTTACTGCCGTAGGCCTTCTAATAGAGGACATGGGCAATTGTGAAGTTTTCAGAGCACATTGTAGCATCTATGCTCGAGGGAATGCATCCTTACCACCAAATAATTTGCTTTCTTACCAAATGATATGTGGCTTGGAATCAAAGAAATTTATGTGACTGGGAAACCAGGATATTCCATTTTTTAAAAATGGGAATCAAAGAAATTGATGCGACTTGGAAAACAATATATTTCATTTTTTAAATGAAATTCGATAAAGGCAAAATGGAGAATGGAGTAACATGATTAAAGAAAAATTGCAGTTTCCATTCCCCATTAAGTAAAAAAATAAAAATCAAAGCATCATTGTAAACTACAAAGGGGTACCACCAACACACAGAGATTGCCTAATTTTATCTATGAAGCACGAGTGCGTTTCCGGATTCGGGTGCGAGACTTGGCAATTTTTGAAAAAGTAGGGTGCAGGTACGAAGGGATATGGCTATTAAAAATTATTAAAAATATTTTTATTTATATTTTTAATATATTGCTAAGCATACTTTTTTATATAATAATAATAGAAAACTCATATAATAATAGTAATAAAATAAATAGATAGATAGTAATAAGTACACTAAAGTTTTTGACACTTAAATTATTCACAGAGGTATCAAAATAGATGAGGCTTCCCATAAATAAATAAAAAGATGTGGCTTAGTGGCTCATGTATTTGGTCAACCCAAAAACAAAATAAATGAAGAAAAAAAAAAGGTGTAGCTTAGTGGCAGATATTAAAATAGGTGTAGCTTCTTCCCATTACAAAAGAAAAAGAAAAAAAGAAAAAAAGGAAGGTGTGGCTGGCTCACATGTTTGGTCGGAGAGGCATAAAAAACACTAGCTTCATCACACGCGCTACGTGCGTGCGATGAGACTTTTTTTTTAGCAAAAAAAGACCCATGTTTTTATTTTATATATATAATTGTATTTTAAGAATCTAATTTATAAGTTTTTTTTTTTTTTTTGGGAATGAATCTAATTTATAAGTGGATAAAAAAATTTGAAAATTTACACGAGAGTAGTTTTACTTTTTAGGCAATGTTTTAATGGGAGTTAGAGTTGCATTTTTTACCGAATTGTTCTTTAATTTTTTCTCTACTTAAACATAAAGGTGATGAGGCCACCATCAATCTTTATACACACTACAGCTAATTCCATGAATTATCAGTCCACTGTGCATTTAAGATTGCGGGAATTTAGTTCAACATAATTCCAAACTAATTAAAAGTGATAATGGAAAGCCTGTCTGAGAAAAAAACTGTAGTGATGCCAGAAGGAATGATAGTGATATATAATAAATTAATTTCACTGATGATGACTTAGTTTTCTCACTTCTGTTAGAGCAGATAGAAGATTAAAAATAAGTTATATACTAGATTTTGTTTGTTTTTTGCTACTAAATATATACTCTTTAACTAATGACAAAAGCTTTGTTGTTCAACTTATTGACATCTCTTAGTTTCTTAAATAGAGATATTTAATAGGGTTCAAATTAATCTCTTATCTCCCATTATTATCGAAATATTAAAAGAAAAATATATACTCTTTTAACTGACAAAAAAAAATTACAACTAACATCTTGGCCTTTACTTTTCAAATGTGAGATGATAAGCTCAAAATCAATCATTTTCAACCTTGTCAATGCCAAAGGAACCTAGAGGTAGAGGGCAAAGATGACAACCTTGTTAATCTCTCTTTTTGTAACATACTAAGATTTTCTTGACCAGCAGCTTACCTACCATCGTTTTTTTTTTTTTTTTTGGGGATAGAAACCTACCTACCATCTTTCATTCATCGTTTTTTTTTTTTTTTTTTTGGAAGGCAGAACTCTTACTGGGTAGTATCCTATCACAGTACCTGACAGACTCAACGCAGCCCTTGTACCCTCTGCAAGCACATTACAGTCAATCTGATATAACAAGATATATATCCATGAATGTATATTAAGTACAGAATGTTATAACAATAATACCTTCATCAGTAAACTCGATAAAGGCTAAATGGAGAATGGAGTAACAAGATCAAAGAAAAATTGCAGTTTCCATTCACCATTAAGTAAAAAAAATAAAAATCAAAGCATCATTGTAAACTACAAAGGGCTACCACCATCACAGAGAGATGGCCTAATCTTATAGATGAAAAGATCTAACAAAAACTCGATCGCCAATCTAGTGCTTGACAAAACAGGATTACTAACATTTCCAGCTTCTATAATCTACGACAATTGAAAGAAAGAAAAAACTATTTAAAAAAAATCCAATTAAGGGTCAAAATCATCAACAAACTTCGCTGAATAAAAACCATTCAGAGTAATTAATTAAAGAGCATATAGAAGAAAAAGTAAATTCAATGTACAATTCACAAACTCGCCCAATTGAAAGTCACAAACCCAATTGGTTATTTCACAAACTGTGACAGAGCCACTGAACTCATTCCGTATGGAACGAATTAGCCAAAGTGATTTCCATGGAGCTCTAAACCCCTGAACTCAGTCTGAATATCTTCGAACCAAATAGCCAATCGCATCTCAGCTTGAACCCTTAACATCTGAATCAGCCCATTCAGAAAGCCAGTCCTTTCAGTGACAGGAACTATAATCCAAATGGAATTGTCAACGAGCTTAATAGTATTTGGCGACCTTTCAAATTCAAAAACCTGGAAAAAAATAAAAATAATAAGAATCAGTAAATGCCACAAATTATTTGAAATATATATATAAATAAATTTAAAATACCTTGTGTTCGATCCTTCGGTTGAAGGAACAATCCGAGTTAGGAGAGTTCAGGGACTCAGATACTGCATCGTAGAAAGCTTTCAATCCTCTCAATGCAATATGGATCGAGTAAGCGCGGCCGGTGGAAAGTGTTTTTTTTTTAATCTTCAGCCAATGCCCTCCATTGTCATCCTTTAGTAGATCGAAAAAGTACCTTGCGTCCTCTGAGACTGACTGATAGTTGTATGAGCTGAGTTTCTGGGAAAATCTTTCGTATGGAGGAGGAATATTCTAGTAGACAAATACGGTACATATTATAAGCCTGTCGTTTAATGGCAACCACATATAAACAATATAACGACGTAAGGGTCACCAATGGGCCGGGTTGGGCCGACTCAGTCCATTTTTACTTGACCCATGGGCATAATGGATTGGGTATAATGAGCTATTAACTAGTTAACGGGCCGAGTCGGGCTGGGCCGAAAGAGAAAACCTTAGCCCATGACCCTATCCATGGGCAATGCCCATTTTGTCTTTAGCGAGGTGGGCTATCGGGTTGGGCCTAATGGGCTACCCATGGACTTGTGTTAACATATTATTTTATTATTTTTGTAAGGAAAGAATAATTTTTTATAAGGGAATAATCAATCTATTTTTTTAAAGAAAATAATTAAAGAATTTAATACTTAATTACAAATTTTTTCTTAGTCAAATCTATTTAATTTTTTGTTTTGTTAATGGAAACCTATTCAATTTTTTTTATTAAGGTTTTAAATAGTTTTTTAATTTTTATCTTTAATAAAAAAAATGTCAAGTGGTTAATTCAAATTTGCTCGACTACTAAAAAAATATATATTTAGTAAACTAATTTTAGCACAATTACTTAGAGTATCTTAGTGGTTGAGAGAGTTCTCTTAAAAAATTCTTCTATAATATCTCAAGATCAATCCTTCATACGCTTCCTATATATTTTTGTTATGAATTATGAGTTATTGGGATGGGCCAACAGGTTAGGCCAATGGGCTGGGCAACGGGTTGGGCTACTGGGCTAGCCCATCTTGTACCCATGGGCATAAAAACTAGCTCACGACCTGACCCACAGGGCTAGTGGGCTACCCATGGGCCTCAATAACAACGGGCCAGGCCGCCCATTAGCCCGGTGGGCCGTCGGGTTTTTGGGTCGGGCTTTGGGCCGTGGGCTATTTAATGACCATTATATAACGACAATTTATATAGTTGATTAATTTTTTTGGAAAAGTAAATTCTCAATATTTATTTAATTATTAATTTTTTTAGAAAAATAAAAATCAAACAAAAATAAATAAAAATGTCAAATCTATATTAATATTAAGTCACATTTCACCATTAATAAAAAATAAAAAAAAGATAACAGGAACAATTAAACGAAGATCTAAAAATCATGTGATGATTACTCTATAAGTATAAGTGCATGTGGGGTAGAAAAGTAAGGATAATGTTCAAGTCTCTAGAAAGAAATTTCATACATATATACATTTAAATTAGATTAGAGTAAAATTTTTATCTTGTATTAAAAAATAAAAATCTAAAATCTAAAAGCCAGGATTTTGTAAAAGTGAAGAACAAACTATAAATTGAAAGAGCTGGCTGGCCCACTTAGATATGAGTGATTGAGCCTTAGCTCAATAGCAACATCAAGAGAGAGTCACGGAGAGAGTAGGCGGCAGGTGTTGAAGTATTTTACGAACAATAACCCTAGTTGCATAATCTCAAAGAGAGAGGCCATCAATGCCAAACAACAAAGACGTCTTAGATCTCCTTCTATTTCACTTTAAATCAACCGACACTTTTTTTTTTTTTTTTTGCTAAATAAATCAACCGACACTTACACACTCATAGCATCACCACCAAAATGAATGTCACTTAAAATGTTATTTCTAACATTTTAATTTTTGGTGACGCTCTTTAAAATCTAGTTGTATACTTGTACATTCTATAAAATATGGAAATTAGTAACAAGTTATTCATGTCAAGTAAATGTGTTAACTAAACTATATGACCTAATTATCAAATGGCTTGTGTTAGATCATGTCCATCCTAACATGACTCATTTATCAAATGAGTTATGTGAGTCGCATTGTATCAACTTAATAAATAAACAGGTTGTATTAGGGTTGAAAAGTTTCAACACAATTAATAAACATATTATATTTGTATTATTATATATAGTCGAATGGTCATGAGTTGACACACAATACAAACATGACTATTAAACATGAATTGTCACCCCTAACCTAACTCTAGGACAAAGTCCTCAACTTGGTGCGGGGAAAAGGCAGCTTCTATAGATAAAAACTTTATCATTCACGGCAATTCTAAACTGAGCCTTATTATTACTCATAGTAAATAAAGTCAACTTTATTTTTTCTAACAAATAATGGAGGCTGTTGAAGAAAATTAAATAAACAAATATTCCTCTCGCTCACATAGTAATCAGTTAACAAAAAAAAATGGACAAAAAAATATACTAATTCATTAGCATTAGCATCATTTTACATGTTTTTCTGCTCAAAACAAGTCTTTCAGCTCCAAAAAAAACCCAGCCAACACAATTAAAACACCCCACCACCATCAAAAAAATCCGTCGCCGTTATTGTTTTCAACTATCAGAGAACCCAAAATTTACTGCCAACACTTACACAATCATAGCATCACCATTAAAATCAACCAACAATACAGGCTCATAGGCTCAACACCAAAATCAACCAACAATACAGGCTCATGGACTCAACACCAATGGAATCAACACCAAAATCAACCAACGATACAGGCTCATGGACTCTACACCAAAATCAACCAACAATACAGGCTCATGGACTCATCGCAAAAATCAACAATACTTATTACCAAAATCAACCTACAATATAAGCTCATTGACTCATATAGGCACGTGGACTCATCGCCAAAATCAACCAACAATATAGGCTCTTAAAATTAATATATTACATAAATGAGACCTACAAAACAAAACTCTTATTCCATCTCTTATCACTGAAAATCAAAGTGTTTTTCTCTCAGAGAGGCTTATTAATTACGGAAAATGTACTTGTTGCTTTTAAAATTATGAATTTTATTAGTCAAAAGAGAAGTGGGAAAACAAGAGTCATGGCTTTAAAGTTTGATATGAGTAAAGCTTTTGATAGGGTTGAATGGAGTTACTTGGAAAAAATCGTGTCTAAGATGGGCTTTCATCCTAGGTGGATAGCCATGGTTATGAGTTGTGTCACCTCTTTCACATATTCTATTCGTATTAATGGCGTCCCCCAATGGCGTATTTGTCACGCCCCGCCCCCAAGTGCACGATATTGTCCTCTTTGGATGGCCTGAAGGCTCTCTTAGTCCCTCAAGGTTTTGTTCTTCCCAAGTTTCACCAAGTCTCGTGGGAAAAGGCCTCACACACATCAAGGGATGGCACCCCTTATGAACTAGGCTTTGGACGCTCACTTAAGCAATGTGGGACTCTTGGCCTCATGCCTCACCCACACCCTCAGAAGAGAGCCGTCCCTGGCTCTAATACCATCTGTCACGTCCTCCCCCCCCCCCCCCCCTCCATGTGCATGATATTGTCTTCTTTGGGTGGCCCAAAGGCTCTCTTAGTCCTTCAAAGTTTTGTTCTTCCCACGTAACATCAAGTTTTGTAGGAAAAGGCCTCATACACATCAAGGGAGGGCACCCCTTATGAACTGGGCTTTGGACGCTCACTTAAGTGATGTGGGACTCTTGGTCTCATGCCTCACCCACACCCTCAGATGAGAGCTGTCCCTGGCTCTGATACCATCTGTCACACCCTGCCCCCATGTGCATGATATTGTTCTTGATGCCACTCGGCTGATTGCAAAATTTCAGGCTGTTCAAGATAACCCCAAACTGCTAGCAATCCCTCCCCATACTAGGTGGAAACCCCCCATGCCTGGTGTGTACAAAGCAAACGTTGATGGAGCTGTTTTTAAGGATCAACTTACCACTGGCTTGGGCATGATTATTTGCAGTGCTGTTGGTCAGATTGTTGTTGCCCTAAGTCAGCAGATATATGCTCCATTAAGTGCTCTTGAAGCTGAAGCTAAGGCGATGGAAGCTGCTATGATATTTGCAAGGGATGTTGGAATTCAAGAGATCATTTTCGTAAGGGACTCTCTACAAGTCTACAATTTTCTCAAAGGAGGCTCCTTAGTCCCACCTGCTGTTGCTAACGTGTTGGAATGCATTCTCTATCATTTTCAAGCTTTTCGTTCTTTTGATTTTTCTCACATAAAAGGGCAGGCAATAGGCCAGCCCAACTTCTAGCTCATCATGCTAAGTCTGTAGTTGATTTAGAGGCATGGGTTGAAGAAACCCTCAGCTTTTTAGAAGCTGCCTTGGCCTATGATGTAGCTGCACTTAAGTTTTATTAATGTTATGCAGTAATATTCCCAATAAAAAAAAAAAAAAAAAAAACCAACAAAGTTCATAAGCCACACAAGATTGAGTCATTCAAATTAAAACAAATACACGAGATAGTTCATCAAAAAAACAAAAAAAAAAATACAGGCAATTGGGTCCTTAATAATTGATCCATCTACAATCTTTGCCTATAGTTTAGAAATTCGTAAAAATAAATAAAGAAATACCTCAGTTGTGATATTGTGACCCATAGTTTCTTTCGCTTTCCTTGCCTTCTTCGAATGGGGTTTTAGTGTTATTAGAAGTTGGTGTTGAAGCTTGAGATAAGGAAATGAAGTTTAGTGTTATTAGAATAAAGTTTGGTAGAAGTAATAAAGAGTAAAGAGAAAAGTAGGTGTTTTGCCTAGGCCTGTCAGTGAAAAAATTCACAGGACCGGCAAGATTCACCGAGGCACGTTTGATCAAGCGGGATTCACCGAGGCACGTTTGATCAAGCGGGATTCACGGAGGCTCGTTTGGTCGTGTTTTGGGCAAGGCCTGTCGTCTCAGTGAAAAAATTCACTGGACCGGCAAGATTCACCGAGGCACGTTTGATCAAGCGAGATTCACGGAGGCACGTTTGATCATGATCAAACGTGTCTCAGTGAATCTTGCTTCTGTTTTTTGTTTTATAAGCAACAAGTGGGTAGACGAGTTGGGTTTTGCAGAACTTCGAAGAAAGCGTCATTTGCGTGCATGGCGCATGCATAATTGTGGTAGCATTTTGCTTAAACGTCCACCACATATTAGTTATTAGTTATTACAGCTTTTTTCTCTTACTTCCTTCCCTCAAAAAAGTAGAACGTGACAAGAATTTTATATTTTATATTTTATTTCATCAATTTTTGATGTCTTGAGTTCCCATTGTTATGACTTCTCATATTTTCAGGAAAAAAAGGATCAATTAGCCTATGATAGTGTTTGCAATGAAATTGGCTAATGAATGTAAAAAATTGTTAACAGAGAAATGTGAAAAAAGATCAATTGTCCTTCACTTTTCGTCTTTTTTTCTTTTCTTTTTTTTAACTGTATTCTGCTTCTAGTCTCATTGCTTGAGTCACGACTTATGATCGACTTCCCGTGACTTCCAACAGGTGGGTTTGCCTCTTCCTTCAGTTTTTCTCTTCCTTGCCTCTTTCTCTTAACACATCATCATCATCCTCTTTCTCCAACATTTGTGGTACATTTAGATTGAAGGAGGGAGAGAGAGAATAGAGTAGAGTAGATTTGACATAAAATTAATTTACTTTTAACTAACTCTACTCCACTCTCCCTCCTTTCCCCCTCCATCCAAACAGGCTATTGGGAACTTCTGGATGATGGCAATTTGGACTGAAGCAGTGGTGGGATCCACTTTGTTAGGACATATGTGTTTCACATGTTAGAAACATATGTCACTATTTTATGTAATTGGTTAATCTTTTAACAAAACGCACTTTATTTGTAATTGAGTAAATTTAAAATGTATTTAATGCTTCAAGAAACAAGGTTTCAAGTTCAAGTGTTAAAACCATGCAAGTCTATCTAAGAATCAAGTGTGAAAGTGCTATTCATTAAACCTCGACAATTAGAATCTATCAAGGCTTAGAGAGCTATCTGAATCTCGAGGCTCGATAACTGCTCAATAGATAGGTATCTGTCGAGGTTTCTGTTTTTCATTCAATCCGAGAGTATGTGTTTGGGCTTTCTTTTCTCACAACCCAAATATATATAAGGATTATTTTAAGGGCCGTAAAAGGTTACACACAATTGCACAAGAGCAAATTGCACAATTGTGAAGAAGAGTGTAACCGAAAATCTAGTTTGCCCTAGTTCTTCATTCGCTTCAAGAAGTTGCTGTGTTTTGTATACCGTAAGGTTTTGTGACAAAGCAACTTCATGATCTACATCGAGTGATGAACAAAAGAACTTTGCAGCCAACATCCTTCTCTAGTTAGTGATTGAAGTTGCGTACTGGGATCCGTGTAATTGATTAGTCACGTACTAGGAGTCGTGCATTACAAGGAGAGATTGTCACTACAGAACAAGTCAAATTGGGTATTAGGGTAAAGGTTCAACTGTAGTTTGGTATAAGGTACTGGGATTTCTTTACTTGTAACTGCTTGTTTTGATAATAGTGGATTCTCGGGAATGGTGACCTTAAAATCACCCGGTGAGGTTTTTGCCATGTAGGTTTTCCTCATTCATAAACAAATCATCGTGTCAATTTATTTTCTGCTGCACTTTAGTTTATTAGTGATTTGTTTGTGCTATCACGCATATTGCATGCTAATTGAATTAATTAATTAACTTGGCTAATTAATTGGTTAATTAATTCATCATAAGGAGTCAATACATTCTTGGCCTATTGCACTTCCTTCCCTCAAAAATGTAGAATGTGAATTTTATATTTTATCTCATCAATTTCTGATGTCTAGAGTTCCCATTGTTAGAGCAACCACAACCTAAAATGTCATCCTATTCTACTTTACCATTCCAAAAAATTACTTTATTAATTATACAATACCATTTTACAATACTCCAACATCCCAACTTTTATTTTACAATACAACATATTAAAATAATATTTCTATACAATAAAATAATATATCCCAAAACCCAAATAAAAAAGAAAACCCAAATCACCTCTGCAACCACCTACTACCACCACCACCACAAAGAACATACCCATATTGATTTTTATCTCCAAAACTCAGTATCCAAACTGATTTTTATCAGTTGAAAACCAAAGTCGTCTTCAAGCACAAAAAAAAAAAAAAAATCAAAATCAAAATCACGACAACCCATAAAATCAAAATCAAACCAAACCACAGCACCCCCAAGTCCACCACCATGAACCCACAAAAAAAAAAAAAAGTCCATTCCAAAATCAAATCAAACCAATAGCAAAATGCCATACCTAATTTAGCCATACCCACCTCTTTCTTTAAGCACCAGTCACAGCAAAAAAAAAAAAAAAAAAACCCACAGAATCCAAAACTCCAAACTTGCCAATCCACCACAATCCTTAGCCCCAGAGCCACCACAACCTACCACGACCCGCCACGATCCACACCGATTCAAAACCCAACCAACACAACCAAACTTGAGAGACCCACAAACTCATCAAACCCACGCTGGACTTAATGCACCCACAAACCGTGACGAAGCCATGATCCATGGAGAAGACGAGAAGCTTGGCGTTGGCAGCGATGGCGAGAGAGAGAGATGGGATGAGAGAGCTCAAACCGTGTGAGAAGAGAGCTTCAGTGGGAGACAGACTTGAGAGAGTGGAGAGTCAGGGAGACAGTTAAGAGAATAAAATAATGTTTTTGGTTTTACAATTGAGCTACAGTGAGATTCTACATTTAGAATTGCACTGTAGCACAATTGCAAATTTTTTTTGCAATAGTTAGATTTTATAAGTTCTGAAGATGGAGTGGAAATTTTGGGCCTTAATGCTAAAATATGCATACATTGGGCATTTGGCATTTGGGCTGTGATGCTCTTATGACTTCTCATTTTTCCAGGAAAAAAAAGGATCAGGTAGCCTATGATAGTGTTTGCAATGAAATTGGCTAATGAATGTGAAAAATTGTTAACAGACAAATGTAAAAAAAGGATCAATTATCCTTCACTTTTCGTTTTAAAAAAAAAAAAAAAAAAAAAAAAAAAAAAAAAAAAACTGTATTCTGCTTCTAATGTTATTGCCTGAGTTAGGACTTATGACTTCCCATGACTGCCCACATAGGCCAATGAACCATAACAGTATAAACAGTTAAACGCAAACAATTTTTTTTTATCAAGCTGTGTGAATTTTTAATTGGTATAAGATTAAACAAAATGCAATCATACATGAAAATTAAACCACCCCCCCCCCCCCCCTTTTTTATATATATATATATATATATATATATATTCTATCCAAAACACATATATGAATCAATTTGGGCACCATGTTTCTATCTACACCTGGCCCTGTACAATTATTTAAAATACCTAGACCCATATAAAAGCCAAAGATTTTTATTTTTGTTTCCCGAGAGAGAGAGAGAGAGAGATTATTGTGTTTGTTTGTTTTTTTTTTTTTTTTTTTTTGAGAAGTAGATTTTTGTGTTTGTTGGTGGTCAATATATAGTATCTAGAAAAACTTATTTATGTCCAAGAACAAATATTCGTCATATTACTATTCATTTGCCTATAGGCTCAATAGTCAAATTAGATTCGAATTGACTCTAATATTTTGTCAAGTGTCATTTTAATAATCCTACAATTAGATTTCAAATTATCTTATAATTGTCTTACAATTTGATGCCATGTGTCTTTAGATTTTAAATGCACTCATATTTTCTGTTAAGTATTCTTTTAATTATATTATAATTTTGTATTAGATATTTTTAGACAGAAATTCAGTCATCTAAACTCGAATATATATATATATATATATATATATATATATAATGAAGCTGTAATTTGATTCTTCTGTTTTTCCTTTTTTTTACTACCTAAATTGTTTTCATATAAGTGATCCAAGAAAGGAATCTTCTGATCCATCTTCACAATCTGTAGAACTTTTTCATGCCGTAAAGTAACATCTGTACTGGGTTTACAAAGAGCATAGCAATTACCCATGTTGCTGAGAGAGAGAGAGAGAGAGAGAGAGAGAGAGAGAGAGAGAGAGAGAGAGAGAGAGAGAGAGAGAGAGAGAGAGAGAGAGAGTTTGTAGTTGAGGTATGAGTGTGGTGCAAAGGGAACAAGGTATTTATATATAGAGAGGTATTGTCTATACTTTATAGTTAGACATGACAAACAGTCGGGTCGGGTCAATTGGGTTGCAGGTTCGGTCGTATTGGCCCATATTTTTCACATTTAAAAAAACAAAATGCCAAATTTTTAGAGAGAATGAATAAATTCAAATAGTTAGACCATTTGTTAGTTGTTACTAACTACCTATTATACATGTGAAGGGGGAAAAAAAAAAAACCAAAAAATATAAAGTTTTCCATATCCTTGCAATTTTGACAATTTTGACATTTGAGCATGACTAAAATTCTTTATATATTTCAAATTCAAAGTTCACTAATGATATTAAACCATAAAAGAACCAAAAAAAAAAAAAAAAAATACAAAACTAAATGTCATGGACCATATTAAGTTAACAGCCTTCTTAAGTGCACAAATTTCTATTGCATTTAAAATAATAATAACAAAGTTAGATTATATAGAAAGATAAACTAAATAAATAAAAAAAGTTTTAAAAATAAACATAACAATTTAAGTAAAGAAGAACAAATAAATATTTTATAAAAATTATACCTCAATCTACTTAACATTGGTAGTAGATTCAGCACTACAAATGTTCATATTTGCGAATTGTAGCTCAAGTTGGTAATTTCATCGGTATCTTCATCTACGATACAATATTTCAATATAACTTAAGTATACCATGAGAGCAAATCAAGGCTTATCAATAAAAAGTTAAAAATGTATAATTTCTATGACTCTTTTACTTTTGTTGTGTTTTGTCACTTTGTGCTAGTTAGAACTTAGACAGTTAGAAAAACTTGAACTTAGTGTGTTAGTAGTAGTTACTTACTTAGTAGTCTTAATTTAGTTAATATTATTCTGTTAGAAGGTTAGTGCTTACTGCTTACTGCTTAGTGGCGTAGACACTGGACAGTACAGTAGATGATTTAGCTTTCCTTTTGTATTTTTTTTCTTTCATTTAACTCTTTATTTTTTTTTTAATAAGGCTTTTATGATAATGTTATGCACCTAGTAATCTAGCACACCTTGCTATATAGTTTTAAAATATTTTTTAGGGAAAAAAAAGTTAAAAAAACAGGTTGGGTCACAAGTTAGCTTGGTCAAATTGGGTTAGCCTAAAAAAAAACAGGTGGGCCACAAGTTGGTCCTTATTTAATTCGGGCCAAAAAATTCAGGTTTAGACCTGGTCAAGACGGGCAAGTTTGGATTGGATCAGCAAATTTTGGTCTGATTTGTCATGTTTGTTCATAGTATCTAAGAAATAATGAATTTTTTACATTTTGGGGGGGGGGGGGGGGGGGGGGGAAGAATATTTCTGTTGATATGAACTGATAAAAAGTCATTGTGAATTTGAAGGCAAAGGAAAAAGGCAGTGAGGTTTAAATTTTGTATAAAGAAAAGAAAAAGATAAAATTGTCAACACGCATGCAAAATAGGCCGGTTTAGTGGAAGGTAAAGCATTTGCAATTGCACCTTGTGCAATTCTGCAATTGCCATGAATGTTTGAGTTTGAGTTTGAGTTTGAGAGATAATTTTCAATTTCAACTATTAAATAAAATAAATAAATAAATAAAGTAAAAAGTTAAGAATGTAAAAAAATTTACGAAGGAAACGAGATTAATTGAATGGTTGCAATTGCACCGGATCTGTCTACACTTTTTAGAGTTTAGACTAAACTAAAGTTTGTCACTATCCACGGGACATGGGCCAATGACCATCTTGACTATCTTCATGTTCAGATTTTGGGGAAAAATACTTAGGTAATCGGGAGACCTTGTAATGACGTGGTGCCAGCTAATGGAAAAGAACCCATGTTATTAAAAATAGGTGAGAAAATGCTGAAATTATCAAAAATGGTATAATCTTGTGTCATAACTCATAACTAGATACATGGTGAGTTGTTACTAGCAAAAATGTGTAATCAACTTATTCAAAGTTGTGCTATTTTTTTTAAGTACTGGCGCAGCTCAAATAGCTGAGATCAGCTTACCTACCACGTCACTTCAACCCAGCTACACTTCCGTTACCTGCAACGTTTACCCACTGTGCAAATTCAATTTTTAATTTGGAAATTGGCTTTTCATTTTCAATCTTCATAGTTTTTGGAACTCTCTCTTTCCCTGTTCATCATCTCCACTGTTTGGCTGCCACTTCCTTCCATCGCAACGTTGGCAGCATCTTTGCACTTGCAAGGTACCAAGTTTGTTCCCACTTTTAGTGGCACAGAAAGTGCTTGTTGAAATGCCTCATAGAGATTCATTTTTTCCAAATTTGTTGTGGCTTTGTGTTCTGATCATTAGGGGTTGTGGGTTCATGATAGTGTGGTTTTGGGTAAAAAAGAGGTTGGTCTCAAAGATAATATGTTACCTTTTTACTGGTATATAAAAAATATCTTGGCTATAGACCACCACTTTTTAGTTTAGTTTTCTTATGTTTGTACTTTCATCATCCTTAATGTTTTGGTGGTGTCCAAGAAGCATAACTGCAATTTGTTTAGGTTCCTTTCTGTGATGAAAGGGTATAGAAAAATATGATAAGCTTAAAGTGGGGCTTAATCCACTGGGACTATTGTGCATGACCCTCCATGTTTTAACTCTTTCCACCAAGTCTAATTTGCTTCCTACTACATATTTATCTCATTGGATGCACTGAAAGAAAGCTGATTGATTTGTGCTGACTGATATAAGTCTTTGCGTTTGATTTGTTATAGGACTGAGGTGCAGTTGACACAACATAGTTTAGGCCATCTTATGATTATAGAATATGGTTTAGGTTTTTAATATCGGCTTATTGGTTGAGTGGTGCCTCTAGTAAATAGTTAGATCTTATCAACAACAAAAAATTGTAAATAGTTAGATGAGAAGTTAGCATATGTTCTATATAGAACATAATGTACACTTAACGATCAAGAATCGAAAATTGAATTAATGATCAACAATTATCTCAGCCAAAGCCTTGAATTTCAACTGACATTTCTCCCCTCTCCTCCCTTGGAACTATCAAATTATGAAACAATTATCCCATGCATCCGATGTATAATGTATAGGTAAGCCAAGATATTTTTTATATACCAGTAAACTAATTCAAATTGGCACCAACAATCTTATAGAACGAATATTAAAGCAGTCATTGCCGGGTATCCTCTGAAGGCAGTCTGAACGGAAATAGCAGCATAGTGAGACAAACAACCTCTACAGCTGCCTGTGCTGTTGCTGCTGCAGCTTGAGCAGCAGCAGCAGTTGCCATGGCTACTGCAATGGCATGTCTTTTCTCAACATCTGCAGCCTCAGAAACAGGATTGGTTGCTATAGTCACAGCACTAGTGGTTGGAGTGATAGTAGCTGTGGTGGTGGTTACTGTCCTTGCTTGGCAGTGTTCTATAATTGTTTCCTGATTCGAAGGCTTCCTGAAAATCCATCTTCGTTTCCCTCTCTTCTGCACAAAACACAAACAAAATTTTCATCTTTGGTCATCAACATATTTTTACATGCACATTGCACAATTCAGAAAAAGAAAATAAATCTCTTTTACTATGGTTGTTTCAAGTGGAAATGCGTTATGGGGGTACATCTTTTGAAGTAAAATTTCAAACTTTAAATGCAATATGTTTCTCTATGACTAATTTATGAGATAATGAACAAAGCATAGGAAATTGAAATTTTGTACCTTTTCTAATTCTCATTCGTATTCTTCTCTCCTTCTACTGCTTCTCTTCCCATTCTCCTTAGTAGGAGACCTAAAAGCCCTTTTAAAAACAGTCAGCCACGAGCTTCCTCCAATTTACCCCATGAAAAATATTCAGTGCAGTAAACTCTAGCTGCATCTAAGGCAAACCCATCTTCAAACAAAAACGTGGTGCTTTTCTTTGCTTGATAGGAACTTCACTATTTGAGTAGTTGGTAACTATAAATGCAGAAGGCACAGGGATGTGAATGAGAGGAAAAAAAGCAAACTATGTAGTCTCCAAGATGGTGTTGCTACGAACCCATGCATGTGGGAACAAACGCCTGCATCATATAATAATGTAAGCATGTAACGTCAATATTTGCAATACACTAATATATCTACTTTGTGTAATTTTATCACTTTTATGTCAGGCAGTTGTAAACAACATGGAAGAGTGAGTAGCCTCGAGACTGAGGAAAACTGAGAAAAGGGCTAGAGGGAAGGGTGAAGCTTTTGCCTTTTTTCATGTTTCTGTAAAAAAGAAAAAAGAAAAAAAAAAGTATGTAATTATCATAGATTCACGCTTAGAGTTAGAGAGGGTTACAACTATTACATTAGATAATGGTGTTCTTTTGGGATTTGGATTTTTGGGAAATAGATAGGGATAATGCTTGTTTTTTTGGGATCTACCTATGGTAAAGGAACATGTAACTGTGTAAGAGCTCTCAAGGTTATTTTATTAGTATCCAATGCAATTTGAGAGGTGTTCTTGAGAGGTGACATGTTGGTATTGGACTGTCAAACTTGAAAGGAATTTGAACTTGAGAAAGACTTGCACCAACTTATGATTCTAGATAGCATCTTATTAAATTGTTGAAAGATACAGCTTGTTGATTTGGTAGACCAGTCAAAACTAGTGCTGGATAGGTCTGGGATAATTGGTTTGAGAATCAGTGAACATTTCAATCAATAACAATGATATCTTAGATGTTGCTATGAGATTTGTGGCTGAAGGAACAACCCAAGATCTTGAAACTTTCTTTCTAACTGCTTGGTCCATCTGGTATAATAGAAACCAGAAAGCTTTTGAAGACAGCTGCACCCCTCCCACCCAAGTATGGAACTTTGCTAGAAGGCTCTCTCGTGACTTCAAGGAGGCTTTTAATACTTTTTGTGATAAGTAATCTTCTTTGAAAGAAGGATGGAGCCCCCCCACCCTTGGGTATGTATAAAGTTAATGTGGATGGCGCTATCTCAAAATATGGTCGTCCCTCCAGCATTGGAGTGATCATCAGAAACAGCAAAGGAGAAACTGTTGCTGCCCTTTGTATGCCCCTTCCTGGTGAGTACTCTATCTTGGAGACTGAAGCCATTGCAGTTGAGAAAGGTGCTCTTTTAGCCAAGGAAATGGAGCTGCAGCAAGTCTTCTTTGAATTTGATGCCCTATCAGTTGTTAATAGTGTAAATGCTGGTGACAAAAGTGGCTGCAATGGCCATTTGTTCCAAGGTATTAGGTGCATTCTTAACTCCAATTCCTGGCAGTTCAAGCATCAGAAAAGGGCCTACAACAAGGCTGCCTATGAGTTAGCTCAGCATGCTAAATGTTGTGGTACCAATCAAGACAGGAAAGGTGTTTCACCACCTATGGTGCAACACATTGTCCAATCTGATTGTAGTTAGCTTGATTTCATTTGTACTCATGAACTTGTTGTATGCCAATTTCAGTTGAATGAAGCCTTTTTCTCATTAAAAAAATATAAAATAAAAAAAATTAAAACTAGCGTTGGATTCTCTTACTGTTTTTTTTTTTTTGGGGGGGGGGGGGTCGCTTGATTAGATAGATGCATTTAGTATCTAGTAAATTATGTTTAAAAAAAATAAAATCAAACTATTTCAAAAACACACACATACAGATCAATTTGGGCATCTAACCCATTGCACTTGCAGCTAACAGGGCTATTCTTCTGTTATGAAGGGTAAAGAATAAAGAGGTTTTTAAATTAAATGAGTTTTTAAAATTGTTGTACGTTTGCTTAAGTGGTCCTATAGTCTTCAAAACAACTTTAATTGCAATAACTCATTATTGATACTCTATAAAGACATCTTATGCATTTCAGACTGTAAGCTTGTAATCTAAAGAACCAAGTATTAAATGATAAAACTAAAAGATTAACATGGTGTTCAAGCCTGGTCCGATCTTGTCTTGAGCTCACTTATGAAAAAAAAGATTATTGCAAAGCCACCAACTCACTGCCCCAAAGCGAACTCATGTAGTACACATGCACTATGAGACAACACAGCCCATTGCTACCTTCTTGCACGGTCCATAGCTTGCCTCCTATATAGTTGAAAATAGCTTATTTTTGCAACCCAAAAAAAAATCCTTAATACATAAACAAAATGGACAAAGTTTAACTTCAAAATTAATTATAACTTTAGGCTATAAACTTACTTAATATCATTTTATCGAAAGTGAATTTTAACAAATCCACCATTGAATTACATCTTTTTCTTATATTCTTTATACTTGCAAATTTCTAGAAAATTAAAAATATTAGCTATGTCATCAATACATTATTTAAATTGCAAGTTTTTGTAGTTTAAAATTATCTATAAAATGTAAGCTTATAAATCGTATAGTAAAAAATATTCGATTGACACAAAATTTGACATGTGTATTAAGAATATAAAGAACATGCAATTCAACGATTAAATTTTCAAAATCTGTAATAATGTTTATTTTATTGAGTAAAATTCTACAACCAATTTTGTAGTTAAATTTTGTCTAAACAAAATACAATTAATTAGTATAATATTGTTGTATGAATTTTCTTATATTAAAATATCACTAGCTTGTAACCACATGCATATACATGGATACACTTAAAGATATACAATAAGATGCATAATATAATTTATATATATATATATATATATATATATATATATAATTTAAATACTATTGATAGTCATTTTTATATTTTGTTAGCTCTTTAAAAAAAAAATTTAAGGATATTATTAGGTATAAAATGTAAATTGTACATGTTTTTATTATTATTATTATTATTGTGAAGAACCTTTTTTTTTATTTTTTATGATTCATTCATTCTAGACTTTTTAGTTTTTGTACTTAATAACTCACTTGAATAAATATTTATAATGTCATCCCATATTTGATTCTAAAATTAAGAAATAAAACTCTTTAAGAATAAATAATTTATGACACATAATGCAAAATGGGAACTCTAATTTAGAATTTTCATTTGAGTTTCTCTCATATTCATCTATGAACATATATATATATATATATATATATATATATATATATATATCTAATATACACGTGAACCACACCACTAACAAAAAGGGACAAATTGATGATATTGAAATAGTCTCAAATATGGACAATTTTTATTATAAAAAAAAAAATTGAATACCAAAATAAAAATAACTAAATTTAGAATGTGCAATTTTTATTTTAATAATTTAGTTTTTGTTATAAAAGGCGTAGAGATATACATGAAAATTCTAAAATGTGGGTTCATTTGTTTGGATTAATTTGGTAAATACGTAATAAAAGGAAGAGTTTTTTTTTTTTTTGGTAGATAATATTCATTATTTTGCAGCCAAACAGAAAAACATGTCGGTTATTTTTTTGTTGGTTTCAAAAAATTTATGGTTTATTAACAAAAAAAACCATAATTCCTATTAAGGTTTATTAATAATTGTCCTAAAGGCATTCGTTAACATAACTTTCTCATTATAAGAAATTTAACCATTGGTTTAGGAACCATTTTTAGAAACATTTTTGTAGGGTCACAAATTGTAGCCCAAACCCCCAAAGGACTGGGATATAAGCCTAGTAAACCCAATACAATAAATTTGTAAGAGAGTGGGTGAAAAAACTAGGTTGTTAATGGGTTTTCTAACGGTTAATCAAGATTTGAAGTTTGTCCGAGGAGGAAAAGACACATGATCAAGGGTTGAATATAAGTCCGAGGAGTAAGTTTTTGGATGAGTTGGCTATTTCAGAAAGTTTGTTCTTTACAGTGCTACAGTAAATCTCGTTCAATTTTTTCTCCCTTAATATTTTTCCAATCCCCTTTCTTATGGAGGGTCTCCCCCATTATATAGTCATTTCTCATTCATTCTCATCGTCCACTTGTTTATCATCCAACCCTGCACTTAAGTATTAGCCATACTGAGCAGCTTTTCTAGTTTTCTATGGGCGATAGTGGTTGAAAACACTGTTCAAAGGTCTTCTCCACATTAATGCGGTCAGGAAAGCTGCTGTAGTGCATTTAATGCAGTGGTAACAGCTTTTCCCCTAAGATATTTCCGTGTTCTTATCCTTTCCTTGCACACCTAAAGTCTATCTTCATTGCTGGGATTTCCTGGAAAGTTACCCAAGTCAAGGCAAAGTTCACTTGACTGCCATTCGTCAGGTCCGAAGAGGATGACCCTCTCGAACTAGTGTCTTTCAACATTTCTCTGTACGACCACTTACTATGGGGCCTTTCCCAACATTTTCTCCTCCTCGGATGCATTCTTGTTGGTAAATGGGGCTTGAGGCCCAACATAAAAGCACAAGTCTTTGCCCCCCATAATAGCCCCTCAAAATTTTAATTTTTCCATCTCGCCCGAGGAGAAAAAGTATAATTTTGACTTGTGAATATAATTACATTTGAAACCATTGAGACATTTAAACCTACGCACGTGGAATGGTCATTTTTGTCATCTCACAGTTGTTTCTGACGCTTCGGAACTCGCGAAACATCATTAAGTACTTTGGGCAGCGTTACGCTCTTAACATCCAACGGTGGGGCTCTAATCCAACGGTCCGAGTTTCTCTTCAATATTTAGGCGGGATAAAATCCCCCGCATTTTCAGTTTCTTATATAAAGGTTCCTGAACACCATTTCCTTCTTTTTTCATCGCAGTTCATAATCTTCAGAGCATTCAAGTATCCAAACTCATCACCCATCAGATCGTTCATCATATTTTCAAAAAGAGACTTCAAAGATCTTTCAGAACTACGAAGATCAATTCGCGTTCTAGTCTACGTAAGTTTTGTTTTCACAACTCCTTTTATCTCCTCGGATAACCTCCTCGGCTCTTCATTTTCTCTTCCACAAACTCAGAATGGGTAGATTTGCACGCTTAGTGAAGACTCCGGCATTGATAGAGCTGTTCAAAGAAAAATACCACATACCCCAGGAAGTATCGATACGATACTGTTCCACAGAGGGATTGGCGTTTAACCGAGAAGTAGAAGAAGTCATAATCCCAATGAGTAGGAGGCATGACTATTCCCATGGGTAGGATTACGATGGACTGCTTACGTGTCCATAGGCTCTGCCTTTAACAATGTGCACCTAACTTCTTTAGAGTTCTAGGAGCGATTGACCCTTTGGACCGACATTTAGGACTGGGACTGACTTGGTATGATGTAGCTCATCTATACGAAGGCCACATAAAAGCTCGGGTAGGGTTTTACCTTAAGTCTCAATCCAATGTTGTCAAGTTAATTTCATGTCTCCCCAAGTCTAACAAAGGGATGAAAGATGATTTCCTCATCATATCAGGCCCTTGGAATGACGGCCTTCCTTGCCCAACCAAGCTAGGAGAGCCAAGTGGAGTAACTTAAATCTAGGTTTTCTAACATTAGATTTAAGTAGTTTGTTCTCGGCCCTATTTTGTTGCACCTGAGTCTCATTTTCATTCATCATTTCTTTTCTTTTTTTTACATTGAAGTTGGAGTTTCTAACTGTTTGATTCTTTTACTTGACAGATAAAACGTATACCAACCCCAAGCTCAGCTTAATCAACGTCCCAGCGCTTAACTACTTGCTGAGGTCTCAGATTTTCGTGAACGACGACGGACAGTTTCGTGCCGTTCACTTGATTCTAGACTACGAACCAATTTCAAGGACTTTCTTGGACGTCGGCAACTCTATCCGAGCAGACGACTATCGTTTGGCTCGCATAGACGTCTCTCGGCCAAGTTTCTTAGCTCCACACGATCTTCTACCCGTTGATCATCCTATTCCACAAGGAATACCTTTTGTCGTCCAGCTACTTCAACAAGTACCACTCGAACAGGCTATTGTTGAGGAAGGAGCTGCCTCCTCTTCTTTTCTTGAGGAGGAAATTGACAAGTTCCAATTTGAAGAGGAAGCCATCGTTATATCAAAGGCTGAAGAAGGAGCGGATGAGTATTCATGCGTTCAAACTCCTGCCCAGATAGTAACTTACATTGGTGACTCTTCAGACGAGGAGGAAGCAATGGCCCCTAAGACTGGTCCAAGTTTAAGGGACCTTATGAAAAACAAGAACAAGACGCCCTCACCTCAAGATAAAAACAAATCCAAACCCCCAGTAAATCCTCCTTCTCCTCAACTTCCTGCTGATCTCAGGCTAAAACTCAACCCCGATCTAAGAAGGAAGAGGTACACTGAAGTTACTGAGGAGGGAGAGATGGGCCCTGCCAAAGGAAGCAAACAGCCTAGGCAATCACAAGACCAAAGGAACAGAAGGTCCAACTCCGTTGATAGCCGAGAGGAGCCTCCTGTTGCCCAAGTGCGCCGTCCAACCCGCATTTGGTCGCCCAAGTTAGAGGTGGACGGTGTACCGATTGCGTATGATGCCTCCCTTAGGCATTATCGCGGGGGGCACGCCGGTCTGGTAGTCGAGGCTCTGGAGCAGCCTATCCTCCTCCCAAATGACATGGAGGCCTATATCATTGGATCCAAATCAAGTCTATAGGAAAAATTGCCAAAATTTACTAAAAACATGACTTTTTTTTTTTTTTTCCTCTTTTTTGGAATCCGCTTATTTTACTAAAATTGAAATTTTTTTTGTTGAAAGTATTGTAAATAAAGGTAAAAATTAGCTGAAATAATATAGTGAGACCCATAAATTGTACCAAAACGTACAATGGAGTTCATGAATAGTAGCAAAAATAAGTTGAATAGTAAAATAAGTTGACAAAAATAAGTGGTGCCAAACGGACACGTTCTTTTAATTGGAGGGGTGGAAAAGTGGGAGGATAGAAAATTATGAGAAAATGAAAAAATGGGAAGATAGAAAAGATTTTAATTTCCTTCATTTTTGTTTGGTTGGGAGTAGAAAAATGGAAGAATGGAAAAAGTGAGTTTATATAAATTTACGCATATAGTCTTATTAAAAAATAATGCCTAATTAAAACCCAAAAAGTGATAAACAACCAAAAAAAATCAATCACCTAAATTTATTAAAAAACAAAAATCATGTCCATAAAAAAATCACATCTAAACAAAAAATAAAAAACACAAAAGAAAGAAAAAAATGAAATAGAAAAGAATACTAGCCCAGTAAATCAAAAGAAAAAAAAAGGGAGGCAGGCGTTGTTAAAATAAAAAAAAAAAGGCCGGCAGCAACGCTTGCTCAGTTAAAAAACAAAAAAGTGTGAAGAAAAGCAAAGCAAGTGAAGTTGCAATTGTACGTGGGCATTTTTGTCCAAATAAGATGTCCAATTTCTCCCTTTAATTTTCTATCAATTTTGGAGAGAACACTTTTCGGTGGGACAGGGGAGAAAACACCTAGGCCCACCATTTATTTTCCTTCTTCTCCATTTAACCAAATACATTCAAAAAAAGTTTTCACTCCTATTTTCTTTCTGAAGTTTTTCTTTCACCTTATTTCACCTCCAAACAAATATACCCTTAGGGTGTGTTTGGTTGGGGTGAAAACAGGGAGGATGGAAAATAGAAAGAAGAAAATAGGGTGGAAAATGTTGTTGTCCACTGTTTGGTTGAAGAAAGAAAATAGGAGAGACAGAAAATATGGGAGAAAGTTTTCCCTCCTGAGTCCACTTTTTTTATCCTCCCAAATTAGAAGGAAAATGAGGAGGGAAAAGTGATGAGAAATTCATTTTACACAAATACCCCCACTTTATTACACTCATCTATCCCTCTCACTTTCCTACTATTATATAACAAGGACATAATAGTCAATTTATAAAAACTACATTTTTCATCTTTCTCTTTTTCTCTTCAACCAAACAAAAAAGTTTTTCACCTCTCCAACCAAACACATATGAGAAAAAACCAAATTTTTTCAATCCTCTCACTTTTCCATCATCTCACTAATTTTTCATCCTCCTACTTTTACACTCCTCTAACCAAATGGATTCTTAAAGTTACTATTTTTAGTATATTTGAATAGTGTATATTTGTGAACACTGTATGCAATAAACAATATCCTATATAATATTCTGGTGGACAAGTCCATATTAGTAATTTTACAGCCATAGACCTTTCCCGAAAGATTGAGAGACTAATACACAGAAAAACGTCAATGTAATGTACATCGACCTTACTGGGTGGTGACAATAATGCATGAGTCTAGAAACTATTTCACATTCTCAAACATTCAAGACCCCTCTACAAACTTATCCCCTAGTTTTTGTTTTGCCTATATAATAATATTTCAAATCCCATCTGTTTCCTAAGCAAAAACGAATATACCTCTTCCCAAAGCCAGAACATCAATTGTATACTTTGCATTTCTTCTTGTACACAGTCTATCTTTAGAGAAAGAAACACTATGGCTTCAACACTATCTTGGTCATGTTCACCTATGCTATCATCATCACACAAAGCCATGCCTTCAATTAAAGCCAACAGTACTGTGCCTTGTTGCCATGTTGCCTTTCCAATACCAAAGAATTTTGGTAGCAAAAGGGGGTCAAGGCTATCAATGGTGAGAGCTCAGGCTGCGGCTGGTGAAGAAAATAAGGACACGTCTCAGTCTGTGGATGTTCATGTCAGTGAGGGAAATCAAGGGACCTCAGTGGAGAGGAGGCCTAGACGGGCGGTGGATATTTCAAACCTTGGTGAGTCTCTTTTTTTGACTACACTTGTTTTTAGTTTTGTAAATTGACACATTTACTTTGCTTGTTTTATGTTGGGTCCGTCTCTTTCCAACTCAGAAACTGGTGAATTCTAGTGGGTTCTGATAGATAGACACTGAGACACAGGACAAAATGGGTTTTTGTCCTTTCCGGGTAAATTAATTAGTTTTATTCCTCATTTTTCAAACTAAATAGAAAAATATCCTTTTTTTTTAACTTGATTTATGATAAATCGAGTTAAACTTTATGACGTTTTAAGAAGTTTATAGTGACGTTTTTTTAAAACTTATAGTGACGTTTTTTAACTCGACCTCAATGAAATCGAGTTATAGGTAAAAAAGTAATTGGAATTTTTCTGATGATATATAAATCTTAGTCAATTTGTTATGTTCTCAGCATGAGTGACTATGATCCTTGATTAAACCTTTCAAGTATAACAATTAGTTTGCTGATCAATAACACAGAAGCACCGATTGTAAATAACATATATTCTACCCCCCTAGCACCTTGCCGGTTTAACAACAACAATCTCTCTCTCTCTCTCTCTCTCTCTCTATATATATATATGTATGTGTATATATATATATATATATATATATAATTAAAGTGAATTAGATTTTAAATTAGATTTCAATTAGAATCTAATTTTGTGTTACGTGTTCCATTTTTTTTTTAAAATTTTTGTGTCAAATGAATTATTGAATGTAAAAATCAAAGAGTTTAAATTTAATTATATTTTAAATTAAATTTCAATTGAAATTTAATTTTACATCACATATCTCATTTAATTTTTTAATTTCTGTGAAAAGTGAATTATTTGACAAAAAAATAAAAGAGTTCAAATTCAATTGTATTCTAAATTTTATATATATATATATATATATATATATATATATATATATATATATATATATATATATATAAAACAAGAAACTATTACATATTTTTAAAATCTATGATTTAAAAAATGTGTAAGTTGTAACTCTTATATTATATATAACTAGCATGTAACTCCATACAAACGTATGGATGCATTTAAAATTAAACAAAATTTTTATTATAAAAATATAAATAATTAATCAAATTAATTTTTTTTTTAAAGCATGTAACACATGCGTTCATGTATACATATAGATACATTTAAAATTAAACACAATTTTTATCATAAAATATAGATAATTAGTCAAATTATTTTTTTAAAGTAAGCGTAATTAGTCACATATTAAAATTCTTATCTAAATTTAATACTACTTATGATCATTTTCTTTTTAATTTTTAATAAGATAGAACATGTGGTAATTTTTGTTATATGGTAATTTTTATTTTATTTATTTTTTTAGAAATATGTGGTGATTTTTATTAAGTATATGTGATTTTTTTTAAATTATAGTTTATTAATATTAGATTTTTAGTATTTTGCACTCATTAACTCACTTGACACAAAGATTAAAAAACTTAGGTAGGCACATGGCACAAATTTAAGTGGATAATTATGGTGTAGTTCTCATATAAATTTAAACACATGGCGCAAAATTGGATTGTAATTTCAAATTCTAATTCAATTTTCTCTAAGTTTTACCTATTAATAGATAGATGACTTATAAATTTGAATTTTTTTTTTTAGTTATATGATTATGTTTTTTATAATTTATTATATTGGACTTATTGTTTTCTGCACTAAATTAACTAATTTGGTACAAAAATTTAAAAATTTAGATAAAATAGTATATGTGGCGCAAAATTAAACTCTAATTAAAATTCAATTTTTATACCAAATTAACTCACTTAGCACAAAATTCTAAAATTTAGACTAAATAAGACACATGACGCAAAATTAGACTCTAATTAAATTCCAATTTGAAATTTAATTATATTTTCTCTCTGCTTTACTTATTATTATATATATAGATTTGAACTCATATATGTATATAATTGTGATTGTTTTTAATTATACTCGTGCATATGCACGATGTTATACTCTAATAATAATAATAATTAATGATGACAATTATGATAATTACACAACCATTGCTAAGTAAAGTAACAATATGGTTTTTTTCGGTTGTGCAAAATAAGTATTTGAATTAGCTATTTTTTTCCTTTTGTTTTAGTTTTTAAGCTTATTTGTTTTGTATAATAATTTTTTCCTTACATTTTGTCGTGCAATTATATTTTTGTCAACTTAAAACATATTACCGTACCTTTGGGAACCCCTAGGAGGTGGAAAAATTTAATTTATTTGAAGGGTATATGTCGTAAACCCCGAAGAATCAAAGTTCTATCCACCACAATTGATTCACAGGATTTTTGGGGTGTTTGTTTCATAGGTAAAGAATATTATAGTCAGAACTCAGATTTATTTCAATGTAAAATGTTTTTTAGTTGAAAATGTTTTCTTTTCTTTTTTTTTAGCTGCATTCTTGAAAATACTCCAAAAATGTATTTTTAAGAGTTTGCACATATTTTTAAGCGTTCGGTATGACGTAAAATGAAAACAACATATTTTTAAGCGTTTGGTATGACACAACCCACTAGATTGGTGCAACCTCGACCAGGTCCACATACAAAACCACATAGTTTGCTCAAAGCTAACTGCATCTACCCACAAAACAACACAATTTGTGCACACAACCACCATTAGCTCAACCGTAGTCATGAATTGGCAAAACCCAGTCACAAATTGCCACCTCTCAACGTTGCTTGCATCTGACACTGCATTGTTGATTCTTGTGTGTGAGAAAGAAAGAATGAGGGTTGAGGGAGGGGGGTCATGCGAGCCCAAGCTGGAAGAGGGGTTTGTGTATGTCGGAAAATGATTTACCTAATATTTTTTGGTCAAGCGTTTTACAAATTTTACACTTTTTTTTTTCACGAAAAAAAATAATATATTTTTAGGTTTTATAAAGATTTTACAACAAAACAAATACTGAAAAATGTTGAAAATATTTTTCCCGAAAAAATATTTTTCAACAAAGCAAACATAATATTAAGCAAAAAGTTAATTCAAACACATACTTGTTTGGTATTCACAAAAGCATTACTTAGGAACATGAAATGACTTAGGTCATAATTAAAGGCTAAGGAGTAGAGAGACATCTCCATAGATTTTCTTCTTTTTTCCTGTTCATTCTTTTCAGTTAAGAACTTGGGAACTTTTGTTTTTACTTGGTTGAATAAAGAATATGCCAAGAGCATGAAAATTTACACTTTGCTTAAGTCGTTTTCTTTGTTCCAGGTTAATTAGTTATGAGAACCAAAAATACAGGTAAATTAGTTATAGATAGGAAGAGTTCTGCTTCTTCAGATTACATGAACTAGAAAGAATCACATAAAACAGATTAGGATAGGTTCTGAATCTGAGGAGAAAAGATAAAGCAAAAAACAAAATCACGGCAAACAAATTAAAGGCTCGTTTGATGATTGTGACATACCAATTATATTATTCAATTGGAAACTAAAGACATAGCATCAGGTTGTACTTTATAATTTAATTTTAGTGGGTGGGCTACTTTTTCAGTTTTTGTGTCTCCTATGTCTTAAAAGAGTGATATACTATCATTGTGTAGGGTAGCTGGTCAGTATCAAGAAATGTAAAGAGGGAAATTATACAATTAATACAAGGGATTGTAAAGAAAACTTAATACTCAAGTATGTTCTTTAGTATGTTCCCAAGCTCAAGTAGCAAATTTTGTAACATCTCTCTCATCCAATTATTTGGATAGCTAGCTTTAAAATTTAAATACAAATGTTTCAAAATATATGATCCAAAAAATTAAACATGTTGCATGCAATTGTTACACAGGTCTCTGGGATCCGTTCTCCCCAATCAGGGCATTGCGGCCAATGCTAGACACAATGGACCGTCTCCTTGATCAGTCCACGACATTCCCTGGAGCACACCGGTCAGCATGGGATTGGCAAACCCGTGCCAATTGGGACGTGGTAGAGGAGGAGAATGAGGTTAAGATGAGGTTTGACATGCCTGGACTTGATAAGGAGGATGTTAAATTGTCAGTTGAGGACGATGTGCTTGTTATAAAAGGAGAGCACAAGAAGGAAGGTAAAGATAATGACTCTTGGTCTTGGAGAAGCTTCAATTCTTATGACACACGTATGCAGCTTCCTGATAACTTGGAGAAGGATAAGATCAAAGCTGAGCTGAAGAATGGTGTTCTTTACATTTCCATTCCTAAGACCAAGGCAGAACGCAAGGTCATTGACGTGCAAATTCAGTGAAAGCAGAACATATATGAGATTATTGTACTAGATTTCGTGGGGTGATTTTTTTTTTTTAGTCATAATTGTTGTGAATAGAGTAATCTTCAATCCTACTTCTTATTATTATTATTATTATTTAAATCATAAGCTTTTTATTCTATTTCAGGTAATAATTGTATTCCCCCTGAAATGTTCAGCCTATTATTAATTAGTACATAACATGAGTGTATGTGCCCCCGTAAAGTCATTATGACTTGGTTAAAATAAGAATGAAATATTTTGATATTGATTAAAAATAAGTCATTATGAGTTGGATAGATTAAGAATGAAATATTTTGATACTGATTAAAAATTGGAGTAATATTTTGGGTTTGGTCTCCATTAAAATACTGGAGTTGGTGTCCAATAGCCAAGCCAAGAAAGCCTTAGGCAATGCTGTGGTTTTAGTTGTGATTGGTAAAGTGTAATAAGCAAACATTAAATTTTGCATTGTTGCAAGCCTAGAGGAAAAGGAAGCCTCCTTTGTTTCAAGAAAATATCAAACTTGAAGATTTGGCTTGAACATCTATGCCCAAGGTGTCTTCGAAGGATTTTTCAAACCATGTGGTACATTATCATTTGAAAGTGTAAGTGAAATCGTGGACTTTTACTCCAGGTCCTTACTGAATTTAATCTCAATATGAATGTGCAATCTATATCAAGTATAACACATTGAAAGTCGTTGTCTTGGGTCACTTCCTTGATTTAGCCCTTCCTTCGCAGTCGGCAACACAAGTTTAAAGTTAAGAGGAAAAACCTAAATCAATACTAAAACCACCCAACCAGTGACTTAGAAGTGGCTTGGAATCTTGGTCACAGATAAGACCCCCTACCCCAAAAGGTTACTTTCGGAGCAATCATCAAAGTTAATTTTTAACAATCAATTGTGACTTTAGTGGAGAAGCCTAGATCAAGACTAAAGCCACCAAACCATCAACTCAATTGTCCATGTTATGAGGATAAGATGTGATAACTTGTGTGGATAAGGGATGGTGAGAGGTCTAAGTTGATTAAAAATATACTTGTTGCCAATAACATCTCAATGACACTCTTTGTTCTCATTCATAAGGATTACTAGGACTCGACTTCTTCCTTCCTCATCTATATCTATATATATATATATATATATATATATATAAATATATATCTAAAAGATGAAGTGTAGCATTTTTATTACTACGCTCCAGTTGAGCCACATCATCAACCATATCACCTTTTTTTTTTTCATTTTTTAAACAATATTAATATATAAATAAATAATGCAACTTTACAAATTCTCTAACTCATTAAATTCAACTCACCATGAACAACCTTACACATTCTTTAACTCATTAAATCTAACTCACCATTAATTTATCCTTCTTCCAATTCTCAACTCTTCATTTTCCCCTTTAAAACCGTTTTGCTCTTTTGAAATTCAAACCTTTCAATTACCACTTCTGTGATTAACTATGTTATTTTTAGCACTATAAATTTACAATTGCTCTTTCTACCTCTGCAAAAGTTGCTAAAGTGGCATCAGATTTGGAAAGTCCCTCTGAGGTTTGTTCTTTCCCTTCTTATTTTTCTTTTCCCCCAACTTTAGTTTTTCCATTGGATTTCTAAAGTTTGTGGATGATATGTTTTTTTGTGGGTTGCCGACAATGTGATCACTTTGGGGCTGTGGGTGGCTAGGATTGGTTTGTCGATTATGAGAAGGGTTTTCAAGAATTAGAAATCTCTACAACAACTTCTTACTTCATATTCATGTTGTACAATTTTATTTTATATTTGTGTTTTACCCGTTCAATTTGTTTATCTTTGACATTTTAGTTTTCTTACATTTGACATTTGCTTAACTCTATGTAAAAAAAGGAAGAAAAGAAAACCAGAGTTTAATGTATTTACCTATGATTGTTTTGAAACAATAATAGAGTATACGTTGTAATTATGCTCCAATTACTGCTTTCATATTTTTTGATTCAATGATTCTTTTTTGTTGTGGAACCTTTCTCAATTTCTGTTTGGCTTCGACAAATATTATGTTTAGCACACTTTTTCTTATTATTTGCAGCACATAATAATTTGATCTTGCAGTCCAATAGATAATAAAAAATCTACCTCAAAAGTTTGCTCACGAGGAAATAGAAAATCTCAAAACATGATTAATTGGGGGTTTAATTTTTATCTAATTTTAATAATGCTAAATGTGGAATTTGGTTCTTGCAGGGTTTAGGATCATTGACCTAGATACATGAGAGTTTGACAATGAACGTTTCTTAAGTGGCCAAAGACATTTTAAGGAACTTTAAGAGAAGAAAGAAAGTTTTTTTTTTTTTCAAAACTTCTATTATTATATATAGTATAGATATGTATAGACATTGTTTTTTGTTTTTTATTCTTCATTGATATCATGATTTAGTAATTAAGAAAAACCCAAAATAATAGAATGGAAATTTATAATACTTTAAAAAATAGTAAAATTTCCAAGGAGAACAAATTATTTTCAATAATTTTTAGAGACTAAATTATACATTATGGCATATTACAAAATAATTATATATTTCCATGCATCGCGTGGATCTATGACTAGTATTTCTAAAAACTGAAGCGTAACATTTATTGTTGGTACGCTCCAGTTGAACTACATTAGCATCCATGTCATTATCTCTTTCTCTTTTCTTTTCTTTTTTCCAATTTTTCTATAATTGTTTTTAACATTTATTTATTTTTAATATTTACACTTCTTCAACCTTTCTCCCTCCCTTACCTTTTTATCTCCCACTACTTCTCCAACATTTCTTCCTTCCTTATCTTTTCATCTCCCCACTACCCTCTAAATTAATACCATTCTTCCTCTTTCCCTTCATCATCCTTTATTTTTATCTTTTTTTATTCAAACCCTCTTACTATAAATTTGTCACTATCTCTTTCATTCTATGCATAGTTTTCCCTCACAACAAAAATGTTTTCTCTCTCTCTCTCTCTCTCTCAAATTTTTGGTGGATTTTTATTTTTCTTGCATATTTGCTTTAGGTTGATAATTTTTTATATTCTTTAAAACTCTACTTTGGGTTAATGTGATTTAGTTTAGTTTTTTTAATTTTTTTTTTCTCTTTAATTGTTAAATGTTATCTTATTGCATTATAAAGAATTAAATATAGCATATAAAAATATAATATTATTCTATTATATAGCATGATTTGGATAATTTGGTATTTATTGTAAATTGATATTTCTTCTATTACATAGCATGATTTTTTATAATGCTCAATTTAGATGTTAAACTATGAGACTTTACTAATTTTTGTTTATTCTTTAATTCTTTGTGGTGGACAAAGTACTCTTAATAGTTGTATTAGAAGTACACTATAATGTCATTTATTTAGAGAAAAACAAAGGTTAACCAAATGAAAATAATCGGATGGGTGAAAAATTTTAGCTTTTGCAATTTTATTTTATTTTAATTATTATTATTATTTTATAACAATGCATATGTAGAAATTTAATTCTTAGATTTTGCTAATAATTGTTTATTTGATAATATGTTTTGGGTGGATGAAATTACAACAAATTGTTTTCCTAATTGGCCCAATTAATCATTGTTAAGTTTTATTAATTTTCTTAGTTACATTTTTCAGTATTTTGGATTGTATCAGAAAAAATAAGGTTTGAGAAAGTTTGTTTAAAACTAAAAGAATAATTTTCAAATTTTATATTCTTTTTAATGATTCACAAAAAGTTATAAATAACTGTAAGGACCAGATCTGACTTGAATCCAAAACGGGAATGGATCCAGGCCCACGTAGCCCAAACAATGAATTTATAGAGTGCAGGAAAGAAAGCTAGTCTGATCTTGGGCCAAAATATTGGATTTTAGTGTAAAAAAGATCCAAGATACGAGCGTGGTATGTAGCAATAAATCATCTTCGGACATGCCCTAAAGATCTGATTTTCCTTCTTCTTTTTTCTTTTTTTCCGGTCCCCCTTCCTTCTGTCCTTCCTCGCCTTATATACCATAACTTTTTTGCCTTTTTCATCATCCACGTGTGGGCTTGGCATTCAATGTTCTTTTTTCGTCATCCCCCTCGCCCTCTCTTGAATCTTCCATTCTTAGCTGGAAAGCTGCTCGTTCACTGTTCAGGTATCACCTCCACATTAATGCGGCTAGAAGGTTAGCTGGGAGACATTTAATGCGGAGGTGACAGCACCCCTAGATATTTGTCATTTCCTACCATTACTTTTTATTTGATATTTTCCCTTTTGCTCCATTATAAGATTTGTCCTAGGCGTTGTTCTGAGTGATTAACAAGTTCACTAGGCACCTCGGACAAAGGTACCGAGGTGACCATCATCCTCGGACACGGCCCAATTCCTTACAAACATGCTCCACCTCTCCTCGGATGGTAATTTTGTCCATTCCTCGGCTGGATGTCCTCGGATGTTCGTCTCCCCTCACACGGGATATTGGGCCGGGCCCTTCCTCTCACACAGTTGGAACACAGGGCAAAATTGGCCCACACAATAGCCCCTCAAAATCTTGCTTTTCGGCTCCCTGGGAGAAAAGAAGGATTTTGATTCTCTCTTCGGATCTCCCTTATGATCTGATTCTGTTGAGTCAAATCATAGCTGCACGTGTTTTTCTTCTCGCGACCCGTTCCTGACTCTTCAGTGTCCAGGGAGCGCTTTCATTTAATTTTGGCAACCCTTCTGTCTCCCACGTTCAACGGTGAGATGCCAATCCAACGGTGGTTGGACCTTTTGGGAATTTGGGCGGGTGAACTCCCGCTTTTAATTTTTGCGCAACTATAAGTAGTCTTTCAAATCAATTTCTTGTCACTTTTGAACGATCGCGTTATTCTAGAACCTGAGATTTTATTTCTTTCTCTTGTTCCTTTGTGCGTCTACAAACACATAAATCCTGTCCGAGGACCATTTCTCACACCTGTAAGTCCTCCTAAACTTTCTTTAACTTTTATTCCTTTTATTGTAGAATCCCTCCTCTAGGGCGTCCTAAAAAATGGGTAGATTTAAGGAGTTAGTAGATACCGAGGAGGGAATGAGAAACTTTAGGACTAAGTATAACATCCCTCCCCATGTGGGCGTTAGATACGCGGCCCAGGGCGAATGGTACGACGAAAGAAAAACGAATGAGGTTGTCATTCCTATGATCGCTTTCATAGAAGGGGGGATGACCATTCCCATGGGCACCCTCACTAGAAACTATCTTAGGTATTTTAGGCTATCCCCCACCCAATGTGCACCGAATATGTTTAGGGTACTAGGGAGTATAGAAGTCCTGAACGAAAGAATGAATCTGAATCTGACCCACCATGACATAAACTGGGTTTACAACCTTCAGCACCTAAAAAATCAGGGGTACTACCTGAAATCTAGGCAGGCAGAGGTCAGGCTGATTCAGTGTCTCTCCCAATCCAATAAGGGATTAAAAGAAGATTTCTTAATCTTCTCTAGGCAGTGGCATGACGGTTTACCATACCCAGTTAAAGAGGGTGAACCAGGTGGGGGTCCAACTTATTTAATCTTTACGTTTAACTGTTCAGATTCTGGTTTTCCTATTGTCGTCGGCTTACACTAAAGCGACTCTTTATCGTTTCCATTGACAATGTAGATCCACGTGCGACTTCGCCATCATTGCGCTTAGTTAACAAGGCCGGCTTGGACAAAGTTCTCTGAGCAGAAATCTACGTCAATCCTTCAGACGGTCAACTGAGGGCGGCCCATCTCATCCTCGGCTACACTCCCATTTCTCGGGCGTTCCAAGCTCCTTCGTGCGTAATAAAGGCAAAGGATCCTCGGCTTCGCAGGATTAGCGTTGCTTACGAAGGATTCCTAATCCCCCAAGGTGTTCCTCTTCCAGAAGACACCCCGCATACTGAGGCACTGCCCGTTGCCAGCCTCGCAGAAGTTACTTCACCTTCCCCCTACGTTCCTCAAATAAAAGAGGAGGAAGAGGTTAAACGAGAGGAGGAAGGCTTCGTAGATCTATCCTCGGCCACCGACGACTACGAGATTTTTGATTTACTCACCCCATCACCCAACACCTCCGAAGACATGGGCATCCAGAGGAAACCCCAACGGAGTCTACAGGAGTTGCTGGAGAGCCAACCTGGGAGGGGGGAGGTTGGAAGGTCAGCCCAACAGAGACTTCCTCCCCCTCCTCCTAAATCTCCTCTACCTGCCCCTCAGCCAGCTCCTCCTTCCAGGGCCGAACAGCCTGAACCTAAGAGGAGAAGGGAGCCCAAAGGCAAGGAAGTCGTGGAGGCCGGGAGGACTCAATCTTCCCAAGATGAGGACGCCCACAGGCCGACGAAGCAACTGAAACTTGGCCCTGCCCCCAGCCGAGGACCAGAAATGGGGGAGATTCAACAAACTGAGCCCCGAGCATGGCTTCCAGCCCCCATGCTTGGGGGCGAGCCCCTGACCGATGATGCGTCGATCAGGGACTACAACGGGGGCATTGGCTGCCAGGTAGCCTCGGCCTTGGAAGAGACCCTCTTGCTCCCAAAGGATATGGTGGAGCTGCGAGGATTGAGGAGAAACGAGGTCTTCCTCCAAGCCAAAAGGTGTCTAGGGATGGTATGTACCGTTAATTTGCCACTAATAATGTTATTATTTTTTATTAGTGTTACTTATCATTCATTTTATTTTTATTTTAAATTTCCCTTTCTTTTTGGTAAACAGGCTGTCCAGAGCACGTTTAGGATGGAAGAAATTTACCACTCCGTTGCTCAATAGCTGGAGGACGAAAGAAGAAGAAGGATCGCTGCGGTGCAGACGATGTCAGTTGCCGAGAAGAGCAACACTGAACTTAAAGAGAGGGTGAAGACTGAGGAGCAGTCAAGGAAAAGTGCTGAGGCCGCCTTGAAGGGGGCTGAGACTCAGGCCGAGAGCCAGAGGAAGCTGGTGGTTGAAGTCAAAGGACAGTTGGTCATGGCCAAGGAGCAAATTGCAACTCTAAGGCAACAACTGGAAGAGGCTAACCAGCTTAAAGCCTTGGCCGAAAAAGCAAGAGCACAAGCGGAGGAGGATAAGCTCAAGGCCGAGAAGGAGAGAGACGAGGCTGAGCAGCACGGATATGACGTCGGCGTGGCTGAGACCGAAGACACTCTTCGGGCCGAGGTCCCTGCAGTCTGCCGCGCCTACTGCGCCCAAACTTGGGAAGAGGCTCTCAACCAAGCTGGGGTTGAGGCCTCATCAGGGCTGAGGAAGCCAGAAAGCATCATCTTCCCCCCAGCCCTGCAAATTTCCAAGCAGGCTGAGACAGCCCCTCTCGTGTCTCAGCCAACTGCCGAGGCCCCCCCTCAGCCCTTCCCTTCTGCTGCCCAGACAGACCAGGAGAAAGAGAAAGAGATCCAAAAGGGGCCCCTTCCAGGTGAAGTGACTGAAGCTCCTCAACCAGAGGCAGCTTCTCAAGATTTTGAGAAGCAGTTAGCTTTAGTCACTTTACCTGCTCAAGAGTCTCTTAAGGACAAAGAGAAAGAGACCATCTCCGAGGCAGCTGACCAGACGTCCAAGCCAAAACTCCAGATCAAATTAAAACCTTAGTTTTGTTTTTTATTAATATTGTCATTTCATTTTCATTTTTTTTTTTTTTTTTAATTTTAATAGTGATTGTAATTCCTTCTTCTGTGCTGAAAAGCCAATTTTGATAATATACAGAACTCTTTTCTTTATTTTAAGTAATATTAGTCAGCCTCATCATCTTACTTAACTGTACCATACTTATTTTGCTCAGTTCTTTACTTTCTTTCATAACGTGATCCATTACCAAAGAACCAACATACCTTAATGAGGAATAAAAATGAATTAATAAAGCATGACGTTGATCTTTCAAGAAAATGTATCACCCTTTTATTTAGTTCCCTAATAAGTTCCAAGATTTCCAAGCAATATTACTTCACCTAAACAATAAGTAGATTGTGAGCATATTAAATTATACTTACACTTATTTGACCACCACGAAGTCAATCATGGCCTATAAAGTAGGTTAAGACCTAACTAAGGAGACAATAACTTATACTCAAGACCATGTTTTAAAGAATTTACCACAGCATATATTCCATGGAATATATTCCTTAACACTACACGGGCAATTATATTTTCCAGGTTTATGGTATAAGGATCTAACAAGGATGACTTGTTGTTTTCTATTTTTAGGAGATGATCTGCAATATTTGCTTCCACCAAGTCTTTAACAGATATCATAATATATTAATATGTACTAAGTCTGCGGTCCGAGGACCTGACATGACTTAGTTTCAGTTTAAAATTTCAACAGATGTCATAGTATATTAATTTTTACTAACTCTGTGGTCCGAGGACTTGACATGACTTAGTTTCAGCTTAAAATTTCAACAGATGTCATAGTATATTAATTTTCACTAAGTCTGTGGTCCGAGGACCTGACATGACTTAGTTTCTCTTTAATATTTCAAAAGATGTCAAAGTATATTAATTTTCACTAAATATGTGGTCCGAGGACCTAACATGACTTAGTTTCTGTTTAATATTTCAAAAGATGTCAAAGTATATTAATTTTCACTAGGTATGTGGTCCGAGGACCTGACATGACTTAGTTTCTGTTTAATATTTCAAAAGATGTCAAAGTATATTAATTTTCACTAAGTATGTGGTCCGAGGACCGGACATGACTTAGTTTCTGTTTAATATTTCAAAAGATGTCAAAGTATATTAATTTTCACTAAGTATGTGGTCCGAGGACCTGACATGACTTAGTTTCTGTTTAATATTTCAAAAGATGTCAAAGTATATTAATTTTCACTAAGTATGTGGTCCGAGGACCTGGCATGACTTAGTTTCAGTTTAATATTTCAACAGATGCCAAAGTATATTAATAAGCGAGAAGAAAACAAGATAACTTTTATTATCAATAGTAATACCTTTTCAGATTATTTACATTCCAAGGGTGAAGTACAACTCTCTCGTCTAAATCTTCTAAGTAGTAAGCTCCTATTAATGTGCACTGTTTGCCCACTTTGCTCACGACCTCCCCTCTGTTGAGGATGGACTCCCGAGCAATTATGCTGCGAATCTCCTGATGCCGCTTGGTGCGGACTGTCATTACCCTGATGTGGCCCTACCGTTGGTTGATGCGAACCTGATTCCTCCATCTTGCGCACTAAACCCAAATCTCTTTCTGATCAGATCAAGCAGTTCCCCACAGACGGCGCCAATTGTAAGGACCAGATCTGACTTGAATCCAGAACGGGAATGGATCCAGGCCCACGTAGCCCAAACAATGAATTTATAGAGTGCAGGAAAGAAAGCTAGTCTGATCTTGGGCCAAAATATTGGATTTTAGTGTAAAAAAGATCCAAGATACGAGCGTGGTATGTAGCAATAAATCCTCTTCGGACATGCCCTAAAGATCTGATTTTCCTTCTTCTTTTTTCTTTTTTTCCGGTCCCCCTTCCTTCTGTCCTTCCTCGCCTTATATACCATAGCTTTTTTGCCTTTTTCATCATCCACGTGTGGGCTTGGCATTCAATGTTATTTTTTTGTCATCCCCCTCGCCCTCTCTTGAATCTTCCATTCTTAGCTGGAAAGCTGCTCGTTCACTGTTCAGGTATCACCTCCACATTAATGCGGCCAGAAGGTTAGCTGGGAGACATTTAATGCGGAGGTGACAGCACCCCTAGATATTTGTCATTTCCTACCATTACTTTTTGTTTGATATTTTCCCTTTTGCTCCATTATAAGATTTGTCCTAGGCGTTGTTCTGAGTGATTAACAAGTTCACCAGGCACCTCGGATAAAGGTACCGAGGTGACCATCATCCTCGGACACGGCCCAATTCCTTACAAACATGCTCCACCTCTCCTCGGATGGTAATTTTGTCCATTCCTCGGCTGGATGTCCTCGGATGTTCGTCTCCCCTCACACGGGATATTGGGCCGGGCCCTTCCTCTCACACAGTTGGAACACAGGGCAAAATTGGCCCACACAATAACTTTTACTAAAATATGAATATTTTCGTTAACTTGCCTTTTGAATTTCTGAGAAAAATTGTATTGTTTTCATTTTGGTATAACAAAATTTATATTTATGATTTATGATTATTCCAATATTACATTTAATATTGTTCCTATTATAAATAAAATTATGATTACGAAATACATTACTCTTTATTAAATTAGTTTAAATTGTAAAAATAATAAAATCACCATAAAATAATTATCACGCACAATACGCGGGTTCGCGACTAGTTATTATAATTATTGAATTATCAAAGAAAAAAAACGTGAATAATGAACACGTAGTAGGGTGGATTAATTGCGAAAGGGGCAGTTATAGCACAATGTAAAAGGATTGTGTGCATTTCCACATGAAAAGCAATAATTTCAATTCCAAACTTTGAGTGATGCGGCAGGTGACCTAAATTTATTCTTCTTAGATCAAAAGGAATAAAATGTTTATAAACAATGAAATCATGAGGTTATAGGGATAGCTGATAAGTGATAACTCAACAGACCTTGTTAAGTAGGAAATTTTCCCCATAGAAAATTTATAATTTATAAATTAATGGGTTAATCTGGGTGTGCATTACAAATTAAGAGGGAGTATATGTTAATTTTGATATTTTAATGCATTCTATCATCCAATCAATCTATTAACTTGTTAACTTTAATATTAGTTTTGGGTACTAGGGTAGCTAGCGTAGATTAATTTAGAATTTAGGTGTTGTTAAAAGGTGTTAATTACAAAACTTTATGCTTTGAAGTAAGTAGAATAACCGCAAAATTTAAAGTGATGGCTGCAATTAATTAACCCTGAAGGTTGTGTGTGTGTGGAGAATCAATCTGAATGTTTTCTTTTTTTTTTTTTTTTTTTTTTGAGATAGTTACAATATACTGTTAACCTTGTAACTCAAACCCTTTCTTTCCTAGACCCCCAAGCATTTTGTGCATGCTAAGTTGCTAACCTCTAATCAATATTGTTTGCTGTGAGTGTGAGAGTATTCAGACCTATGCCTAACAATGTTTCAGCAGAGTATTCTGTTTCTCAATTATGGTATAATTTAATCCATTTAGTGCATTTGAGGGGTAAACTATATAGATGTTGATATATATATATATATATATATATATATAAAGATTACACAGGTTTCCAAGGCCAACACAGCTGTTTCAGTATGATTGGCATGGATTACTTCTAAATCTTGCAAAAGGCCTTGGCATTCATCTTCTTCATATGCCCTTATATTTTCTTTTGAACCAGACAAGTTTTTAGTCTATTATATAAATTGCGACACATCATTCTCATTATTTTATGTAAACGGTCTGATTGTTATAGAAAAATTGGTTTTTAAATTCCAGATGATATCATTCTCTATAGTCTAGCCTGAGCAACTTGTTTCTGTATCCTCTTATCTATAGTGTATTTAAACATTTCTTTCGGCCATATACATTATAAATTACAAGATTTGTGACATGAGAGGGCCCAATTGGCCTGAAGTTGATGCCCTTCATGAGCATTCTTCAATAACCATACCTTCCTTTACCATATAAAATGAAAAAGTTATGTTAATGACCACACTTTCAGGATGAAGCTGTAATTTTTCTTTTTTTTCTTACCTAAATGTTTTCATATGAGTGAAGTAATAAGTGCATGGCAACCACTTGTATAGTAGGAGTGGTTGTTAATTATCAACTCGTCCCTTGCTGATTACTAAACATGAACCTAACACAACAACTTCAGAGATATCAATACAAGTATGCCTATTTTTTTATACAAGAGTTTCAACATAAAAAAACATGTTCAACCAAAATTACTAGGATCATCTAATCACTACAGCAAAATTACTCGCTTCCCTCGGAGATGGATTCAAGCTTTGGCTTCCAACTTGTCCTAGAATCAAAAGCATTATTACACGTTTTTCTCTCGAGCCCCGACACAACATCTTCCACTGATGCTTGCTTTGCCAATAGCTCTTGCAGCTGCTTCTTTGTTATAACAATCTTAATCCTCCTTACACCATTGTCTTTTTCTTTGTCAGCTGAAGAAGGCATATTATCTGCAGGACTAGTAGTACCAACAGAACTCAAACAAGGAAGCAAGTAGTAAACTTTGCCTAACTTCAATTCATAATTAGGTGGGAGATGCTCTGAAGCTTCCTTGGATAAACCAATACCTGAGCTTGAAAAATTCACCAACATATCCTTAACAAGAATTGGTGAACTGAACTGTAAAATCTTTCCATCCATCTTCACAATCTGTAGAACTTTCCCATGCTTTGTTGTAACATCTGTACTGGGTTTACAAAGAGCATAGCAATTACCCATGTTGCTACAAAGAAACAAGAAAAGAGTTAAGAGAGAGAGAGAGAGAGAGAGAGAGAGAGAGAGAGTTCGTAGTTGAGGTTTATGAGTGTGGTGCAAAGGGAACAAGGTATTTATATACAGAGAGGTATTGTCTATACTCTAGTCTCTATAGTGTCTAAGAAATAGTGAATATTTTACATGTGGAAAGGAATAGTAGAATAGTATCTTTCTGTTGATATATACTGATGAAAAGTCATTGTGAATTTGAGGGAAAAGGAAAAAGGCAGTGAGGTTTAAATTGTGTAAAGAAAAGGAAAAGATAAAATTGTCAACACGCATGCAAAAGAGGTCGGTTTAGTGGAAGGTAACGCATTGCATCGCTCACCTGTGGGTGGCCTGGCTTCAGCCCAATTTGCAATTTTGTACAGCAAAAAGCCTAATGTTGTCTGTGTCAATGAGACCCTTTTGCTATAAAATGAACTTCATGACTGTACAAGTGTCATGGCATAACAGGGTAGGCACTACTTTAGACTAAACTAAAGCGTGTCACTATGGGGGGTCGTGGGCCAATGAGTATCTTTATGTTCAGATTTGGGGTAAAAAAAAGGCTGGTCTCAAAGATAATATGTACCTTATTTTTACTGGTATAAATATATATATATATATATATATAATGAAATTTATTAACTTGTACCCTTAGATTATACATTAATAAACTATTTTAGAAAACTTTTTATGAAAAAACGTAAAAATAATTAATTGTTTTGACAGTTTTTTCAATTCTTCATAAAAATTTTCTCAAAATAAATGGTTAATATGTGTCCTAAGAACCCATATAAAATATATTGGCTATAGACCACCACTTTTTAATTTAGTATTCTTATATTTGTCTATATTCGCATCATCTTTAATGTTTTGGTGATGTCGCATAAGCATAACTACTATTTGTTTAGGTTCCTATCTGTGATGAAAGGGTATAGAAAAATATGATAGGCTTTTAAAGTGGGGCTTAATCCACTGGGAGTATTGTGCATGACCCTCCATGTTTTAACTCTTTCCACAGTTCCACTTCCTACTACATATTTATATCATTGGATGCACTGAAAGAAACCTGATTGATTTGTGTTGACTGATATAAGTCTTTTTGTTTGATTTGTTATGGTACTGAGGTGCAGTTGACACTACATGGTTTAGGTCACCTTAGGATTATAGAATATGGTTTAGGTTTTTAATATCGGGTTATTGGTTGAGCGGTGCCTCTAGTAAATTGTTAGATGGGAAGTTAGCATATGTTTTATATAGAACATGTTGATAATCAAAGTCTCCCAAGATTTGTGTTGTTGAGATTCAACGGGCGTTGTTTGTTATGAGAACAAAACATATATTATCTACAACCTAAATGCTTTGATAAAATTGATGAGAAATAGGAAGATATGTTTTTGTGTGTTGTTCTTTATAATACCACACATAAGTGAAAAATTCTATCAGTTGCTTAAACGAGCCATCACCCCTTTTATATAGACAACTAGGGGTGTTCACCAAACCGCACAAACCGCAAAAATCGCACCAAAACCACCCGCAAAATGGCATAACCGTGCTACACCGCAAGTAATAGTGCACCGCACTGCACCACACCGCATGGTGTAGTGCGGTTTGCAGTTTTATAATAAGAAAACTGTACTGCACCGCATCCTCCCTATATATTAATATATTTATTTATTTTTAATATTAAATATATTATTAATAGTTTAATAACTCGAGTTTTCAAAAAAAAAAAAGTCTAATAACCCTAGCAAGTGTTGACTAGAAAAGCCAACCCAAAATAAAGAAAAACTAGCTTAATAATTAAAAACTTGACCCCAAAAAAGGGAAAAAATTAGTTTTGGGCTGAGTAGAAAAAGCCCAAAATTTGAAAAATATACCAACTTCAAACCGCATCTTATATATTGTATTACACATGTGACCGTAAAAATGAGGTGCGGTGCTGTTATGGTTTTGGTTAAACTCTAAACCGCACCATACCGCACATGTGATCGCAAAAATAAGATGCGATTTAGTTATGATTTTAACTAAACCACACCGCAAAGTATGATACTAAAAATGACCTAAAACCGCACCATACCACGTCGCGAACATACATAAGACAACCAAATGATGGAAAGCCAAAAGATACAACTCTTTGGAAATAGGCACAACTCTTTGACAATGAGCTAAATTGGGCCCACTATGAGGCATATTCTACTTGGGTTTTGACTTGGTCCAATATTTCTAACAGAACAAAATGTACACTTAAATGGATCTGGGTTTTTATAAAAAATTTAAAAAAAATCTGGGTAAAAGAGCTTGATAATGGAAATACAATCATTGAATTAATGATCCATAACAACCAAGAGCATTGTAGCTTAATTCTCAACTTACATCTCTCCCCTCTCCTCTTTTGGAACTATCAAATTATGAAAATATTTATCTCATGCATCCAGTGCCAGCTAAATGTTAGAGCAAAAAATACAGTTACTTAAGGCTCAAGTAAAAAAAAGACCCCTAAATTTTAACCAATAAGGTTATTTATAATCAATAAATTAAATAATATTTTTTTACCAAAAAAAAAAAAATAAAAGAGAGAAAAATGCAACGTCCACAATATTTTTCACAACACTTTTACAACTAATGTTAAGTAGTAGGTTGTTATTGATGACAAAAAAAAATAATTATAGTAATATTTTCAAATAGAAAACAAAAGGCAACTTAAAACCTAGGATTTGTTGTAAAAAATATTGTGAATATTGCACTTCTAAAAAGAAATAATAATAATAATAAGAGTTGAGTTTGCAAACTTTTACTAGTTCTCATCTAAGTCTACTTAGGATTTGTTGTAAAAAATATTGTGAATATTACACTTCTAAAAAAAAAAAAGAATAATAATAAGAGTTGAGTTTGCAAACTTTTACTAATTCTCATCTAAGTCTATCACTAACGTCGCTTTTTTACTTACCACTATCAATTTGCCACAACAAGTATGAAAAGATTTGTCAAACTTTTTCTATCTATAAAATTTCTAAAAAAAAAGAAAAAATTCTATGTAGTTTATATTAATTAGTAGAAATTTTGCATCTAAAATAAGATAATCAATTTTTGCCTTAGTCCCCCGCATGCATCAAGCCGCCCCTGCATGCATCCCATTTATAATGTATAGATAAGACATCTCACAATATGTAGATCTCACAGGTGTGTAAATCTCACCAAATATCCAATACATAAATTGGAATCAGAATACATAAGAGATATATATATATATATATATATATATATATGTTAAACCTCTTGATATCTCCGATATTTGAAACCCCCTCCCCAGATAGTTTTGCTATGGAACAATTAAACTAGCTCAAATTGGCACTAACAATCTTATAGAACGAATATTAAAGCAATCAATAGTCAATACGCAATATAAACAAAGAAAAATGCAAAGCTCCATCATTTGCAGTAAAGATTATTATACAAAATATAGTAATTTATATTTGTGACCCACTAAACCTAATATCAATATTCAATAATAAACTATAAGCAAATCTTCTTGCCTTTAGTGCTCGTGGCTACTGTGGGGCTTTCCACTACAGAGAAATGCCATTATCACATCTAGGAAAAATAAGGAGAAAATCGAAAGACAAAGATTACACCTATAATTGCTATTGTTGACTTCCCTAAGTATGTTGCGGTCAAAACGCATCCAAATACAACGGACTTCAAAGGCTACCACTCATTCTAGCCTTTCTATATATCTTCTTATTTTAACCCTTTGATATCAAGTAAAATTTGAATGATAAAGTTTACTTTCAATCCATGGCAATTTATAGTATCACATATGTGTATACATATGGTGTATTAAATTATTTAAATTAATTACATAATTTGATAAATAGGTTATGTGATGAAAAGTATACATAGGTTGTCCTCGAAATCAGTTTGGAGGATAAACTCAACTAGAAAATTAAAATTGCAAAATTAAATCTAAACCGTGAAAATGATTATCTCTATTTTGAAACAAATAGAGAAGATGTTGATTGGGATGAACTCTTCTTTGATACCATTACAAAATAAATTTATAATTGGTTAAATTTATAGTGGGTTTCTTTTTTCTTTTTTCTTTTTTTTCTCAAAAAAAAAATCATTATAAAAGTTTCTAAAAATATAACAAATGTATACCCTCTCCTCTCATATAAGAAATAAGTTTCTATATTATGCGAGAAAAGAGGGTACACATTTATTATACTTTTGGAGTATTCTATAATTACTCGACAATTATATCTTGGTCTACCATGTGGTGCATTCGCATTCAAATAAGACAATTACATTGGCTGGCCGGTGAAGGTAGGAATTGATCTGTAGGAAATATCCCACAAAATGGAGGGCCCTTGAGAGTTGAGAGACTGGGGTTGCTTAGGAAATTTTAGGTTGAAAAATGAAGAATCCAAATTGCGGAAAGCAATTACGTTTTCGTTTTCAACATGCTATAGCCGAAAAAAAGAACTCCTTTTGTTATTCATGGTGTATATTACAACAAAAGAAGACAAAAGGTTGTTAGATTGGTGGGCTTCGTAAGTCAATGAGGCCACTGTTTTCAATCTTGCTACACAAGGAGAGATAGTATGGGACCCTTATGTTTGTACAAAAGCCATTGTTGTGCACCTAACCTATCATCTTCATCTAGAGGCATCTAATTCTAATCTTACTCTATTCTCCCTCCACTACTAGCCCATGCATTCAACAATAGTAAAGTTCATTGAATGACCCATTTTCCTCACCTGAAATTATTGATTTCACAACTTGGAACCCTCTTTTTCTTTTTTGGTGTGTGTGTGAGACCTTTTTCTATATTTTTTTTCTCTTTTTGAGTCAAAAGTGATAGTATTTTTCTATTTCATTCTTTAAGTGCGACTCCCCTACACGTTTAGTTTTCTTCCTTTCCTTTTTTGTCTTTTTGACGCTCTCCTTGAGTAAGCTTTGGGGTTGATTTCTAATGGGTTGTTAAGGAATATTATTTCTAGTAGTATGTGTCTGCAACTTTAGCTAGCTAACCATCATGGCATCATCTTGAAGGGCAAGTTATTAAAAGTCTGCAATACACCCATGGAAATTTTTGACATAAAGTGGTGAATCCCTCAAAAACAATCAAATTCATGGTGGCCTTGTTAATGTATATTGTGTTATGGGCTTTAGGCCCTTTAGGTCCAATTACTTTACTTGTACAGCACACTTATACTTGTACTGCACTTTACTTGTACCGCACACTTATGCCTCCTATATAAGGCACTGATGTATATTTTCTCATTAAGAAATACAATACAATCTTCCAGTATTTCTAACATGGTATCAGAGCCACTGCTCTAATCCTTTGGTGTGTCGCTCTTCAGCAGTCTTGTCTTCTTGGGTGTCATCTGCAGCCGTTGTTGTGAGCAGCGCCACTGCCTCCACCGCGACTTCAGTACATCAAAGACCACTGCCTCGCCGCCACCCCCGCTTCCGCTTCTCCGATCAGACCACAGATTACACCATCGGAAAGAAATCCCTCCGATCTACTTTTCTGTGAAATTTCGTCTTCATCGGACCTCTCACGCGCCCCCACGCGCCACCAGAAGTTTCGGCGTCAGTGCCACGCGCCTCCAGCTTCCTCCACGCGCCGCCACGCGCCTCCACGCGCTGCCACGCGCCAGAGTTCCCCTGCTGACGTCAACCCTAGGTGACGTCATCTGCCACGTCATCGCCACGTCATCTGCTGACGTCATCTGCCACGGTACCTGCTGACGTCATCGTTGACCAGACCGTTGACTTTGACCGTTGACTTTGACCCGGGGTTGACTTTTTCAGTCCAGGTTCTTCTTACCCAGTTTTTCGCGTAGATTTCATTTTTGCAGTCTATTTTTGCATATTGTGTCTCTAAATGGATAAAAAGGATGTTTTTATTCCTCGCCCCATCAATACTGTGTTGGAGGGGTGTAAGAATTACTTATCTTGGTCTCAAGCTATGCGCAGTTTTCTTAAGGGTCGCATGCTCTGGCATTATTGTACTGGTGCACTCACTGTTCCTGTCAAGGGAGCCACTGAAGAAAATTCTGCCTTCCTTGGTCGCATGATTGAATGGGATAGTTACAACCACATGATCCTCACATGGATTAGGAACACTTCCATTCCCTCCATCTCTAACCTGTTGGGCAGCTTTGATGATGCCAAGTCAGCGTGGGATATGTTGGCCAAAAGGTACTCCACTACTCATGGCTCCATGAAGTATCAATTAGTGGTTGAATTGCATCAACTCCGACAAGAACCAGGGCAATCCATCAATGACTACTACGATCAGCTTCGCTTCATTTGGGACCAAATTGACCTTTCTGATCCAACTTGGGCATGCTCAAAGGATGCTCAACAATATGCTTCCATCAGAGATGAATTTCGCCTCTATGAATTCCTGATGTCTCTCCACAAGGACTTTGAACCCATTCGAGGTCAGCTTCTGAATCGCAGTCCTGCTCCCTCTCTTGACACTGCTGTGAACGAGTTGGTTAGAGAAGAAGCTCGTCTTGCAACTCTTCAAGCTCAGAATAAGCTTAATGTTTTGGCCATTACACCTTCTGCTCCACCCTTAGAGCAACCTCAGCAATCAGGTGATTCCTCTGGCTCTAGCAATCGTCGTAAGCAAACCAACAAAAAGTTCTGCAACTATTGCAAGCGTCCTGGCCACACCATTGAAACTTGCTATCGTCGTAGCAAATCTACTGCTGCTGTTGCTAATACTGAGCCTACTCCACCAATGGCTTCCATTTCAGCTGAGTCCCAGTCTTCTGGATCCACTATCAACCTCTCCCCCACTGAACTACAGGAGATCATAGCTCAGGCTGTTCGTATGGCTGGTAATGCATCTCTTTCCACTGCTCTCTCTGTTCTACCCGGTAAGTCTCAAACTTGGCTTTTCGATTCTGCCTGTTGCAATCACATGACACCTCACTCCTCCTTATTCTCCAAACTTGACCCTGCACCACATCCCCTAAATATTCATATAGCTGATGGTTCCACCATGCATGGAAATAGTTTAGGTTTTGTTTCGACTTCCAACCTCTCTGTTCCTGGAGTCTTTCATGTACCTGACCTATCCTATAATTTGTGCTCTGTGGGACAATTAGCTGAATTAGGTTATCGCCTTATTTTTGACTATTCTGGGTGTATTGTGCAGGATCCGAGGACGGGACAAGAGCTTGGGACCGGCCCTAGAGTTGGGCGTATGTTTCCCGTGGACAATCTTCATCTTCCACCTGTTGCTCCTGTTTCTGTTGCTGCTGCAGCTGCTGCAGTTTCTTCCTTACCATCTCTTGCACTTTGGCATTCTCGTCTTGGTCATGCATCATCTTCTCGGGTACAACAGTTAGCTTCTAGGGGTCTGTTGGGTTCTGTGTCCAAAGACAATTTTGATTGTACTTCATGTCAGTTAGGAAAACAGCCAGCTTTGTCTTTTAATAACAGTGAATCCATTTCTAATAGTATTTTTGAGTTAATTAATTCTGATGTTTGGGGACCTTCCCCTGTTGCTAGTATTGGTGGATCTCGATATTTTGTTGTTTTTATTGATGATTATTCTCGTTATAGTTGGATATTTCCTATGAAATCTCGTTCTGAAATTTTACCAATATATAGCAACTTTGCAAAAATGGTTGAAACCCAATTCTCCAAACGTATCAAAACTTTTCGTTCTGATAATGCTCTTGAATATACTCAATATGCGTTTCAAGCTCTGTTACATTCCTATGGCACTGTACATCATCTAACTTGTCCAGGTACCTCTCAGCAAAATGGTCGAGCCGAAAGGAAATTTCGTCATATTCTTGACACTGTTCGTGCTCTTCTTCTTTCTGCTAAAGTTCCTGCCCCTTTTTGGGGTGAAGCTGCTCTTAATGCTGTTCATACGATTAATCGCATTCCAAGCCCTGTCATCCATAATCAGACTCTGTATGAGCGTCTCTTTGGGTCATCTCCTGACTATCATCACCTTCGATCTTTTGGATCTGCTTGTTTCGTCCTTCTTCAGCCTCATGAACACAACAAACTTGAGCCTCGATCTAGACTTTGTTGTTTCCTTGGTTATGGCGAAACTCAAAAAGGGTATAGGTGTTATGATCCTGTCTCTCATCGTCTTCGTGTTTCTCGTAATGTTATCTTTTGGGAACACCGATTATTTGTTGAACTCTCTCACTTTCGTTCTTCCCTAACTACCTCCTCTGTTTTAGAAATCTTTCCAGATGAGTCTCTTATTCCTTCTACAAATACTTTTGATCCTCCTTTGAACCTTTCTCCAGATACTTTTGATGCTTCTCCTAGACAGGTTGAAGATGAACAGGTTGATGACGAGCTACCCCACTTAGAGCCTGGGTCCCCTGCTCCTGCTTCGCCTGAAGATCCTCCACAAGACATTCCACCTCGCCACTCAACACGTGTAAGATCCATTCCTACACACTTACTTGACTATCATTGTTATACTGCCCTTGCTACACTTCACGAGCCTCAAACCTATCGTGAGGCCTCCACTGACCCTTTATGGCAGATTGCAATGAAAGAGGAACTTGATGCATTAACCAAAAACCATACTTGGGATCTGGTCACTCTCCCTCCTGGACAGTCTGTGGTTGGTTGTAAGTGGATCTATAAGATCAAGACTCGCTCTGATGGGTCCATTGAGCGCTACAAGGCCCGTCTTGTTGCAAAAGGCTTTACACAGGAGTATGGAATTGATTATGAAGAGACCTTTGCTCCAGTTGCTCGTATCTCATCTGTTCGTGCCCTTTTAGCTGTTGCTGCAGCTCGTAAATGGGACCTTTTTCAGATGGATGTTAAAAATGCTTTCCTTAATGGGGAGTTGAGTGAAGAAGTCTACATGCAACCTCCTCCCGGTCTCTCTGTTGACCCAAACAAGGTTTGTCATCTTCGACGTGCACTTTATGGTCTTAAACAAGCTCCACGAGCTTGGTTTGCCAAGTTCAGCTCCACTATCTTTCGCTTGGGTTACACTGCTAGTCCGTATGATGCTGCCTTATTTCTTCGTCGTACTGATAAAGGCACCATTCTGCTTCTTCTATATGTGGATGATATGATCATAACTGGTGATGATCTCAGTGGCATTCAAGAACTCAAGGATTTTCTCAGTCAGCAGTTTGAGATGAAAGACCTTGGACATCTCAGCTATTTCTTGGGTCTTGAAATTACTCATTCTACAGATGGTCTTTATGTTACTCAAGCTAAGTATGCTTCTGACCTTTTATCTCGAGCTGGACTCACTGACAGCAAGACGGTTGACACTCCAGTTGAGCTTAATGCGCATTTGACACCCTCAGGGGGGAAACCATTGTCTAATCCTTCTCTTTACAGACGTTTGGTTGGCAGCCTAGTATATCTCATAGTTACTCGTCCAGACATCTCCTATGCTGTTCATCAGGTGAGCCAGTATTTGTCTGCTCCACGATCTACTCACTATGCTGCTGTTCTGCGCATTCTTCGATACCTGAAAGGCACTCTCTTCCATGGCCTTTTCTACTCAGCTCAGTCTCCTCTTGTGCTCCGTGCATTCTCTGATGCTGATTGGGCAGGGGATCCCACTGATCGCAGGTCCACTACAGGTTATTGCTTTCTCCTTGGTTCTTCTTTAATTTCCTGGCGAAGTAAGAAACAAACCTTTGTGGCCCGCTCCAGTACTGAAGCAGAATATCGTGCCCTTGCTGATACCACATCTGAGCTCCTTTGGCTTCGATGGCTTCTCAAGGATTTAGGTGTGTCCACATCCTCTGCTACTCCCCTTTACTGTGACAACCAGAGCGTCATTCATATTGCTCATAATGATGTCTTCCATGAACGGACTAAACACATTGAGATTGATTGTCATTTTATCCGTTATCATCTTGTTCATGGTGCTCTCAAGCTCTTCTCCGTCTCCTCCAAAGATCAACTTGCAGATATTTTCACTAAGTCACTTCCTAAGGGACGCACTCGTGATTTGGTTAACAACCTCAAGCTGGTCTCACATCCACCTTGAGTTTGAGGGGGGCTGTTAATGTATATTGTGTTATGGGCTTTAGGCCCTTTAGGTCCAATTACTTTACTTGTACAGCACACTTATACTTGTACTGCACTTTACTTGTACCGCACACTTATGCCTCCTATATAAGGCACTGATGTATATTTTCTCATTAAGAAATACAATACAATCTTCCAGTATTTCTAACAGGCCTAAATTCATAAAGATTGTATATATAAATTTATGGCAAAGGTTTCCTCCAAATCAGATTAGAGGATTCATTTATCCTATTATATATGACAATTCAAATAATTATTCATGTGTATTTCTTTTAAATGACTTATCTAAACAAGTTGTGTGTAATATGAGCCGAGTTTAAATTACTGAAAGAAAATATACGTCAGTCAATTTGAGGTGACAGGTCTCTTGAACATTAGTGAAAAAAGGAATTTGATGACTAATTTTTCTGCTTGGCTCTTATTATTCATTCTTCTCTTAAATAGTCATATGTATAATACATCAGGAAAGTTCAAAATACAGTGAATTACTTATCCCAACATAAAGTCTGTTCTAACAACATGACTTTTAAATAAGTCAGGTGATTAAATGTATATATTGATAGTAATAACTCAGAAGAACTTTTGAAAGGAAAATTTTGTCTACTTGCTTAAATCTATAGTGTAGAATTCTCATAATTAATTTTCCCTTGTCTAGAGTAAGCTATGGGGTATCTTCTATCAAGACCCAAAACCTAGAGTGAGCCGTGATTCGAGTGGGTTGGTAGAGAAATTCTGTACCTACTATGTATGACTATGTGTTATTCTGTACCTACTATGTATGGCTCTGTGTTGAGAAATCTGTCCCTCAACTTGAAGGACATGGCAAGGGAACTTTAACAAACGAGAAAAATGTTGAAAGTAAAATTGAGAACCCTTCAAAGACAAACATGATTCAAGCACGTCTAAAATCATGAAGAATTGAGGTTTATAAATTATATATTCAATTGCATTCTCACATGTCCCAAAATATATATATATATATATAACCCATATATGTGTATGTTATATGTGTATGTTTTATGATTGCAAACTCCTAATTGGGTTTAATAATAGTCAAAATCTCTCTCTCTCTCTCTCTCTCTCTCTCTCTCAATTAGAAGCTTGCAATCATAAAACAAACACACATAAAATTTGCATTGACATTATGATGAGAAAACCAATGAATACAACTTTTGTACTCCAACTTTGATATGACTAATTCTCAAAAAAAAAAAAAAAAAAAAACTTTGATATGACTAACCGTAAGGGGCAGAAAAAAAATTGTAAATTCATATGACTAACTGTCTAATTATCAAATAAAAAACAAATAAAGGATTTGTTTCAAAAAAAAAAAACTTCTCAAAAAATATATATATATATTAATAAAGACTGTTTTGGAGGCTTTGGTTTTCCATGAAATGATTTATTTTTATGTGGGTGTGTTGCCATTATTTGCTCTTTCCAACACCAGAGCACCACAAGGAAAGCAAGGCTGAGGCTGTGGTCGAGGTGGCCATAGCAGAATTCTTTGTAATGGGAAAAAATAAAAATAAAAATTGTTCATTCAGTGCTTACCCAGTTACCACCACATACAGAGGGAGATAGAAATTTAAATTCTGAGTGTAAAATCTTATAAGTTTGACCATCAACATCAATGGAATTGAAAGAATACAAATAGTAAATAAATTTGGTTGGTGAGAGTCTCATAATTGTACCAAATCTATTTGTTGCTTTTACAACATTTTGCGATATTCTTATTGGGCTTGCAAAGTCGTAGACAAAAGACAGGTTTGCTCTCACTGCACAGTAAATTGGAAGAAAAAAAAAAAGGGAAGAAACAACAACCAAAAAAATTTTAAATTATAAATTTCACTATTCAACATTGATCGATTTTGTCTTTTTAGTTTCATTTTTTTCTTATCAATCATTTAAATTTAAGTTGGTTTCAGTTTAGTCTTTTCATTGAGTTTCATTTAATCTTACCGTTAATTTTAGTATTTTTCACTTTCTAAAATGAAGTTGTTTTGATGGATTTAACGATGAGGATTAGATAAAGCCTATATTAAAAACGAATGGAAGTTAAAAAACTGAAATATGATAAAAAGATGAAATTTGATGATGATGTATAAGTAGAGAAACTAAAATGCACATGATGTATAGCAGAAAATTGCCTAATCCAACCATCTGACCATTTTGATATGATCCTCAATTCTCCAGCATCAACTGCATGTAATAGGTAATTGCCACACTCAGTCAAAATGCAAATGAGTGACTAAAGAAATTAAGCTATGATAAATAGAATACAAAAAGTTATGTAGGGAATATAATTCTAGGAACTTAATTAATAGAATCAAATACAGAATATCTGAGTTCTAATTAACTCAACTAGTAAAATTTATGATGGTTAAATAAAAAATTTGGGGTTCAATTTTCATCTCTACTAACAAATTATTATCAAGAACAGATGTCATAAGTTAAAACTTTCTATAAAAAAATTAATAAAAAAAAGTAATAATTCTATTGTAAGAAAATAAAATAGAGGGACTTAAAAACATTTATTCCTCATTGTCCACTGCCACTACAAGCACTTTATTTTTATCCTTTTATAGTCTCTGATATGCATTTGAAGCTGGAATGAATTCATAGTCCACTATGGCCTTGATCTCTGTAATCTCACAACTAAGCCCATTTAATTGGTCATACAAGGCCCATGGAATGTTTAGAATTCATTCCTATCGTTGTTACTTAAGTGTTTTTATGCGGGCCATTGTTACATGGAAAGCCCATTTTTGAATCTCAAGATGATTTGTTCAATTCCTAAACTGGTTATGGACCAACAAGATATTCATAATTTTTTTTTAAGAAAGAAAAAAAATCATAATTGACCTATAAGCATATTACCACTTTTTGTGTTCTACTTTATGTTTTACCAATTACAAATTGTGATGTGTTTTTTTTTTTTTTTTTCCATTTAAACTTTGACTATTTTATAAGGAAAATTAAACAAATAAATGGTAAGTTATGATTGATGGAATATAAAGTGAAATGCAAAAAATGATATAAGGGATTTATATTCTTTTTTCTTTTCCCCTCTTTTTAACTAAAAAATGTTAAGTCTTGTAATTTAATAACATTATTTAGCCTCCCTTACGAAGAAAACTAAGGTTAGAATCCTAATCTCTCTCACTGATTTAAAGAAAAAAAAAAAAAGTTAAAACTTTTGGAGCTTGGGTGGGTGGTAAGTCCAGGTTCAGTTTAAAGGCTCTGTCCCACAAAAGTATGTGATATGGGCTCAAATGCTATCTAACCCAACAAATTAAAGATTGTTCGATCATTTCAACTCTACTATATTTATCTTTCATCTAAATTAGCTTAGTATTTCTAATGAAAATATTTGTGATTAAAATTTCTTATCTCTTATAATATCTATCGAATTAAAAATTAGAAAAAAATTATTTAAATAAAAGGAAAAAAAAAGAAGAAGAAGAATCTCCTCCCCATTCATACTAAGGTAAAAATAAAAAATAAAATAAAAAAGACTGCAATTTAGCAGTTTAAGGAAACAATCTTTCTTCTTACCTAAGAAAACAAGTACTGTAGAAGATTTTTAAGCTTGCTCCTGTGTGCATTTTCGATTTTCTTCTAGTGGAAGCATATTTCAGGACATTAAATCTTCGCCGTGATTGAACCATGATAGTGCCATATGGTGTGACAAAGAAATCACGCGGAAAAAAAAAACCATTTTAGATGTAGAAAGCGATAAATATCTAACATTTTTTTCAAAAGAAAAATATATATCAACATTTTGATTTGTCTATTGTGCAAGGATGTCATGTCAGTGACAATCTTGATTGGGCATTAGAGTTTGCATCAAGTTAGAGAGAATTGATGGATAAAACAAAAATGTCAGTATTGTCCAGTTCTCTCATGGGAAAAAAAATGTGAGTTCAACCCCCTCTCTATTGTAAGGAAAAACAAAAACAAAAAAAACACAATGAGACAAATATATTAGAATATACTTATGCTCCGTTTATTTTTCCCCATATTTCATGATGTTTGATACATCACAAAATGTAGATCCAAGAAAACATTTTCTCTTATCACCATTAAAAAAAAAACAAATAAAGTGAAAAAAAATTTGCTTTTTGATAGGGGGAAAATGTTGTTCTTAATGTTACATACTTGATAGGCTACTACAAATAAATTCCACATCAAAGTTACTCTTACAAGTGTAACACCTCTCTCTCTCTCTCTCTCCTACCATTGATCGTCATTGAGGAGTGGTTGATCGACCATTAACTAGTGTTGATCAATTGTTGACTTTTTCCAAATGAAATTTTTTATTCATATCATTCACTTTCTTAATTTTTTTTTTCTTTTTTCTCTATATTTTTTGTGTAGAGTCCAAGTTTGGGTTTTGTTTTCCCATTTAAGACTCTAAAAGGCCAAAATAATATAAAATGACTTCCCATTTGGGATTACTTTTTGCTAGTGAAAGCTTTTATTAATATAATTAATTAGAATCATGTGAAATATTAATGATTTTCTTTGTGAACCAAACAACATGAAATAATTTCTTGCTAATTATCAAGATTGCAATCAAACATAAGAAAACAAGCTTGTTTTTTAGAAAATGCATCAGATTGACCATGAGCATTTTCTTCTTTAATTTTAATGTTTTTTTTTTTTTTTTTTTTGGGTAAATGTTAGTGATTTTTAAATACATTTTACTAAGAGCCTTGTAAGCATTACCTAATTCTCTCCATGTAGAGGTCGAACCAAGGTTTGAATCTCCCTCTCAGACTTGGGTGTCATACTGGTCACTTTCTTCCTTAAAAGCGTTTGACAACTCTTGCATCTCCATCATAAGGCTAAACTAACTTTTCATGTTCCCACAAACTAAAATATTTCATATGCCAAGCTGTCTTCATTCAATGCTATGCTAATAATTAGACTTAATTGTAATGACTCCAACCCATGATGACACTTATATGATAAACAGTACTAGCCAAAACACTAAAAATGATTTTTTTAAATTAAAACAAAGATACTGTTATTAATCTAGCTACTAAATGTTTGTTAAATATTTATATTCATATATAGTATATGTACTAGAACTAGAGCAATGTTTTGAAGGTAAAAGAACAAGGAGAGACGTGCTTCACATAGCACAACCAAATCAGCAGCAAGTTCTTAGTATATGCAGCTGTTCAATCATAACAGAAGAAGATTGTCAATGAATCTTCCCTCTCTCTCCTAATGGTCCAAACCCCACAAATGGCACCACATCAAACATTATATTCTACGCGTAGTAATAAATTACTTTATTACTCACAATAATTTATGTGCTACACTAAGAGAAACTATATTATACTAACATGGAAAACGAATATATGAATAATAAACTCTAAGTAATGGAACAGATAGGAAAAGAATGAAGATGGAGAAAGTTGAATACAGCGAGGCACGTATCTCTGGACCCATTTAAAGTATAGAAAGCAATGATATGGCAAAAGATAATTATGGATACCAAAGCTCTTTGAAATTTTATTGGAAATTTCTTGCACAGTTGCACCTTTTGTCTTTTGCCCACTTGCTTTCTTTCTTGTTGTTTCCTTCTCTCTTTTTTTCATTTTCTACAGCTACTTGATATTGGAGTTAACATAATAAGTCCTTAATATACACGTAACTTTTATCCTATATTTTTCATTCTTTGAGGTTTTTCCCTTTATTTCTTTTGGATTTTGTTTTCTTTACCTCCTATATTTTCCAGCCTTTCTAAATAGCATGATTAGTATTTCTTGTTAAGGGTATCTTTCTTGTGGAATCTAAAGGGACGTGATGATGGAAGTCGTAGTATGTTTTTAGCTAGAAAGAGAAGAAGAACAAGAAGCACCAAGAGTACATCATCAAGATCACATATTTGTGGAAAAAGTTTTCCTTGAATTAATTGTGATCATCAAGTGGTTTCTTTTCTTTCTGTCTTCTTATACCTTGTTGGCTTTGTTTTGGCTTCTGGGGTTTGGTTGTTATCAAAGTTCTCACTTGTTTTAGTGTCAGAAGTGGTTGTCTGAGCCCTTAGGATCTGTTGGTATTCATGTCTCAACAAAGGCAAAGTAAGATGGTTGGTGCAAACAATGTCTCACAGTTTGGTGACACAACCTACACCAAGATCTTTGTTGGAGGATTGGCTTGGGAGACTCAAAGGGATGGTGTGAAGCGTTATTTTGAGCAGTTTGGAGAGATTCTAGAGGCTGTTGTAATCATTGACAAAAATACAGGAAGATCAAAAGGCTACGGCTTTGTAAGCCAACCTTGTTCAATAGCCTTTATATAAATATATATATATATATATATATATGTTACATATATATAGCATGATTTAAAAATTTTCATGCTTGGATTTTAATCTCTGATTTAATTTTTTTTTTTTTTCCTTATTTAGGTAACATTTAAGGATCCAGATTCAGCCATGAGAGCTTGTCAAAACCCCTATCCTGTAATTGATGGAAGAAGAACTAATTGTAACCTAGCAGCCTTTGGAGCACAAGCGAATTATCCAAACACTCCTCAACGAGGTTGGCAATTTTCTGGTTTTTATCAACAATTTGTTCTAAGTTCTGATGTTAATCTCAGTCTAAATCTATAGCCAGTTGGTTAATAACTGTATGTTTGATAATGTCAATAATCAGGGAAAGTTTCTTAATCTTGTATCTAAGAGTTTGACCTATATATATGATATTATATTATGTACATATATATTCTATATAGTATTTATTTGTTATTATTATTTCCCATAAAATTTGCAGGAATGGAGAAATTTAGGCCACCTTTGAGAACCATGGCACCAGCTCCTTTTCAAGGGACCTCCACATATTTCCATCAACACATCCCCCAATACTCATTTCCATATTCAGCATACGGGTAAACAGAATATTCAAGGAAAAGAAATTATAATCTAATTTACTATATGATAGGAAATGTTAGACGTAATTCAAATTTTACTGGATAAGCCTTACAAAGGTGTCATCAATAATTTAGATATTTATCTGTTATGTTGTTAAAGTGACACCTATCACATTCATTGTCGCATCAATTTGTAATTTTTTAATAGTAAAATTGATAAGAACTTTTAAAATTTACCATGCTCATTTTTAGCAACTTCTGAGTTCTGATTGTTTTCCCTTAAAAATTCAGGTATCCTGGTTACCCACAAGACATGTTAGCAATGGTTAGTTTTTCCTTCTTTTCTTTTCTCACCACCTTCTCCACCCCCCACCCCCCACCCCCCCCAAAAAAAAAAAAAAAAAAAAAACTGATAAGTTTGTGCTAGCTTGTATAGACATAGTCATTGCAAGTTTTAATTCAAAATCAGTGTGTGGGTGCAAATCATTACAATGTGTAGGGCAGGCAACAGTTTGCATCTTAGTTCTTATACACAAAACGACTAAGTTATCATATCAACTTTTGATGTAAAGACAGAATCATTGCAATGCACTTTAACGACTTTAATTTCGAATTTACTTGTGTTTGTGCAGAACTATTACAATGTATATGGTGGCCAACAACAGTTACCATCTTATTACGCCTATGTAGGATCTGGGTCTCCTGGAGTCTATAATTATTATCCATTCCAAGCTCAACATGGACACAGTACTAGTACTCCACTGCAGCACAACCCCAAGAGGATCATACAACATCCTTACTTGCCTCAGCAACGCCGTGCAATTGGGGGCCTACAATTTACTACTTCGGTTTCCCCATCATCAACCTCTACCACTGGTTGAGTCTCTAACCAATGCTTCAATGTATGATTGTATAAAACAAGTACATCTTGTAAACCACTCTCATATATGAATGCAGAAAATTCAGGCACAGCAACAATTGCTACAGCTGGAGTGCCAGGAAGTGCCTCTGAACAGAATTCATCAGCATAAATTTGATGACAAATATTTCCATACATGAAAAGAGTAGAAGGGTCAATAGAAACAGCAGAAAGGATTACAAAAAGTCACAGATACCAGACAAAGGAAAGGAACAGAATTTCATTTTTCAATTCCAACATCAACATGCCTAAGAAGAAGTAACTAAGCATAGGGAGACACTAGGTAGTTCATTCATTGGACAGGTGATTGGGACCTTAGAGACTGCTCCACTAATCAAACTAGGCATATCCAATCGTTCATTATCCTCTCATTTTTTTATTAAACAGATATTTTCAATACCAAAGCCTTTAGCTTTCTTTTTCTTCTTGACTTGCAATTTACTACAATAGTTATCCATCTATGAATTGATTTTGATACACCATTTTTTTATCTGTCATTTTATATTGGTTCAGGAGACTGCTTTTATATAGTAATAAGCTGTCACTTTAATGGCATGCTCAGATTAGCTTCAGTATTTGCTTTTTTTATATTTTAACAGTTGCTTATGATTATAATTGTACGTTAAGAAGTTGGTTGAAGGCCAACAAAGGGTGTCTTTGTACCTCTTGTTCCTTAGAGCTCTCCATGTGCCAAAGTGTCTTTACAGTCACTGTCCTTTGACCTCATATTCTGCATCATCCAACTTTTTGGAAATTTCCTTTTGGGATTGGTATGTGTATCTCAATCCAAGGGGTTTCACTCTTTGTGTTTGTGATCCATTAATTTTGGGTGAAAGCCTGTTGAAAATCTTTGGGGGCATATAAAAATGTGGTAAAGCAATCTTGATGCCACATGCTTCCAGATGCTCACGAGAGAAGAATCAATCTCTATGGAAAATTATTCCAAACTTTTCCCATAAGTTGTAGCTAGCTGCCAATATTGGGAATCTTTGTGTAATATGTAGTCTTTGAAAGCATCTATAGTTTCCTCATAATTGTCAAAATAATAAAAAGGAACATCAACCCCCATTGAAGTAACACAAGAAAGCTCTTCTTAAAAGGCCAATCTTTTTTCATAGATATATATAGCTTGTCTAGGGAAAAAAGATTTCTATAAATGTTCACTCCCCATTTTATCATTTTCTTGAGCTTAGCCTCACTCTTTTTTTGAAGTACAACTGTACTTTTACCTGTTTTCATCAAATAAGCAAATCAATAGTATTTTTTAGATTCTAAACCTACTTAGAAACTAGTAATTCTAGTTGCAACAGTCAGACAATAATATTCAAGAATCAAAAGACTGAAAAGAGTGCGTGAATGAAATCGACGTTAACTTGGGTGGTAAAAACTTAACTTTTGCTGAATAATACTAGCCAGAGGAAAATCATAGGTGCTTTGTCAAGGAACTTGCCCAGCTGACTTCTGATTAACTACTAAAACTTATGATTAATCATTTACAAATCATGTTTTTGTTTATTATAAGCTATATTTTCAGAAAAAAGTATTCCTCCCAGTTAGTCAACTACTTCATGCCAGAAGAATAATATAAGATGAAAACAATCACATGCTTCTCTAAGGAGTTATATAGATATTTAAAAGTTGGAGACAGAAATTTTCATTTATTAAGCTGGCAAGTTGTAATTGAAGCAACATCACTTATATATCATCTATAAAAAATAAATAAAAAACATTATTTAAATACCAATCACAATATCTCATATTAACTATTATGAAAAAAATTCTAATAAATTTATTTAACTAAATTTATTGTATTTGAGATCAATAATCTTGCATCAAATTTAAAGTTATAGGCAAGACTAAATTACACTTTTAAGTTTAGAGTTGTTTTCATTTTGATCCCTTCTTAGTCTACCAAATTTGATTCTAATCTCAAATTTTTTTAGTCCTTCCATCCAATTCATAATTGATATAGTAGTTAAATGCCAACAAAATAACATCATATATCTCTCTCTCTCTCTCTCTCTCTCTTAATGGCCTTTTTTTTTTGCAAAACTTTTAATGGCTAAATTAGCTAGTTATGGATATAAACGAAAATACTGTTTTAAAAGACACCACCACTAAAATAATCTCAAACTTTAGAAGTGAAAAACATATTTTAGTCTAAAAACAATAAAAGACACCACCAATAAAATACAAAAGAAATTACTATTCCCATACGACTGCTCTCTCTCTCTCTCTCTCTCTCTCTCTCAAAGTGGGGGAGCAAATACAACCATTATGAGTGTAGTAATAATAAGTTAATAACCAAAGTATTTGGTTCGCCACTAACGTAGGAAAAAGAAAAGAAAATTTTTAAATATCTCTTATTTTCCCTTTGGCTAATAAATGAAAAAAGGAAAAAGAAAAGAAAAGAAAAGAAAGATGAAAAGAAAAAATTCCCTTCACAAATATCAAATACCAAAATGCCCTCTCCCAAAAAAGTGAGATCCTTTTCCCCTTTATTTTTTCTTAGTTTCTCTACATATAAATTATATAATACCCAAATGACCAAAAAACATATAAACTATATAATTTTCTGTCATCCTCTCTCTCTTCTTTCTTTCCTTTTTTTTAATACCTATATTTTCTCTCAATCCAAATACCAAAAGGAAATTTTGGCATCTAGATGATTCTTAAAAATCACCTCCTCATTTGCCTTGTATTGACTGCCAAATCCACTCTCTTACTTGAAAGAACAAACCAAGCATGCATTGAATTGACTTCATGCAAATATGACTATGCCCTGCCCATTCTGACCAACACTCTTTACATGTCAAGCCTAAGGGACAAACTTAACCAGTCTAGTAATCTGTTATAGTTCCTTGAATTGAAAATCATGCTGACTGATCAAAACAAATTTGACTTCAGCATGTCGTACCAACTAAGATCAATAATGTATTGAGCAAAGACTATAAACAAAGGAAGTTTGAAAGATAATAAACATAGACCCTCTTAGCAATTAGCAATTGGATTAGAATTTTGACATGCATAATTTGGATACACTGCACAGTAGTTTGGTACAAGCTTTCCTAACAAAGGATTTTCAGGAAGTCGGTGCTATTGGGAGCAAAGATAAGTAGTGGTGATGTTGCCTAAGGTAGCAGTGGCACAGTGTGATGGTGATTCAGTGGGGTGGCTAAAAAAGGTGGTCATGGTGCTACTAGTGGGAAGGGGTGATGGAGCTGCAGTACTGGTGATGATGGTGGGAATAGCGGTTTGGACTGTGACAATGCTTGTGGCCTAAGTTCACAGTCGTATAAACAAACCAATCGACTGGATGTTTTTGTAGAAGACAACGTAGGGCCAGCCAGCAAGTATTAAGGAAGAATAGAGCAAGGCCGGGACCTAAGTAAACTTTCACACCACCAAAAGAACATAATGAAAGATCATGATGAACAGGATGTAAATAGTTTCTACCAAGAATTTCCAGTTAGAACATCCGACCAGCATTAGTTTTTCTGGGAACATGCTTACAGAATTCATCACCTTGTGCAACATAAAGTTAAGCCATCAAGAGCCTCAAAATCCCATCCAACTCTACAAGCTAGACAAATAACCCATAACCCCTCTAGGTAACAAAGATACCCGATTGCGATGCAAAGAACAAAAGGATAGATATAAACTCCACAAGTCCCTTAAAAGTAATTCTGTAACTATGTATATATGTAGATATAAACTATCAGCGGTAAATGAGTCCGGAAACATGGAAAGATGATTCAGTGCAGCTGGGGGCGAGGAACACGAGGCCGCACAGGCGTCTTTGACGGGCTTACCCTGCATACACATGACATAAGAATAATTTCAGAAACTTCGGAAGAAGAAGCTGAAATGAGAAAAACATAAAGTCAGTTACTAAAAAAAGCAATCTGCCAAACCAACCTTATTGGCAACGTTCCCAAAACCACACCACTACAGTTAAGAGCTGCAATTGCACTTTCAGCCTGCAAGAGTTAAAAAACACACAGAATAATTACTCTTATGCATAGGAATGATCCATAAGAAAATCAAGCCAAAAGTAGGACAAGAGAAGACTTCTGGCACACTGAGTTGTAGCAAAATTGCAAAAACATCCAATATCAATCACTAATATAATCTACAAGTTCAATTCTTAGAAGCAAAATTTCAACATTTATAGGACAAAATGTAAAAATCTTTTTGAGATTCCACAGAAAAGGCATGTTCACCATTTGCATATCAACTTATTTCACTAGAAAAACAAAAGCAAGGGGCCAGGCAAAGGTTAAATGGAAATAAAGAGGCCAGAAACTGGCTCGCAGCACAATGAAGGCGATGTATATGGTTTGATAACTCTTGAGAATACTCACAATCCATAAAACAACATCCTTTTGGAAAAGCCACAATTATTTTAATCATGACCAAATGTAGAAGACAGAAGATAGACTTTCAAGTCTCAAGGCATGGTAATGTGGAAAGGGGAATCAAGCAAAGATTGTGTCGGTAGCAACATAACAATTAAGGGCATTGAAGGAGAGGGAGGTGTGGGGGAGTGGAGAGACCATACACTTGAGAATGTCTCAATCAGATTCTAATTTGGATTACTTCAAGGACTCTTTTCACTCATAAGCCAAGTTAAAGATGGCAATGCTATATAAATAAATATTTATTGGTAAATAGCACACATCTAATGAATCTAGAACTCTTGACCTTAAACTCCATTATTGAGGGAGGAAGAAATACCATATGAGCTAAAGCTGTTGGCTATGCCATATTTAATAATGTCTCAAGAAAATCCATGTAGGGAATAGTTACAAGAGGCCACTTGTGACAATAGAAACCATGGGTAATTTTAAAGGAATCAGTAATCTAATATCATCTTTCAGTTTAGTTAAAACATTAAAAAAAATTAAAAATTAAAAACAAAAAAGATTTTGGTTACTGAGGGTAAAGTTGCCTACCAACCACCTAACCTAAACCCCACAAAGGCGGTGGATACAAACTTTTATAACATAGTCAATTAGAAAAAAATTTCAAAAACTAAAGACAAATAAAACATTGTCCGCACTTATATATATCCATTCAGAAATTAACTCATAGCCATGCTGATCCAAGTCAAACCCATGAAGAGATGCTATAAACCCAATGTCTAGGACTGGGCAACAATTTAAACCAAGAAAACCCATAAGCAGGGTATATTCAACAGGACAATCGAAAAGTTTTCCCTATGAGAGCAAAGAGTAACTCTATTCATCTCTTTTTAATAAGCAGGGAGGAATAAAAGTAAGTTTTGCCATGAAATTGAGGGGTGAATAAAGCACAAACCATCCACAGATTGTATACTGACACAAACCTTTTTCTTCTTTCAAGCTTTTCAGAGTTCCATACCTTGAAAGGTGTAAAGATGTTTTTTTTTTTTTTTTAAATAAATAATTAAATAATAATAAAAATATATATTTTAAGATGAAAACAGCTAGGCAAACAAGAAAAGAGCATCCACAAATTTTTTTCTCCCTCACTTGTTCCCAAGTAATATATCTATTGGGAAAGATGTTTTAGAAAACAATAAAGCCAGTTAGTTACAACATATTGCTAGGCAATCAAAAAACACATTGCAAAGATGAAAATGATGAACTAAGTGACTTAACAAATGAATGTTTTAGGAAGTTAATGGTGACACCAACCATAGAAAAATAAGTAAAACATAAGATAAGTGATTGCAGTAAATACAGCACTTTTGCTCAAAGTACATGCAAAGAAGTAGGCATAGCCCTGTTATCCCTGTTTACATCCTCTAATTAGCCCAACTATTATCACATGATTTCTCACTACAAATTGTATACTTTTTAAGAGGTCCAAGTGCCAAACTCCTATTTTTGCCCAAAACTCCTACTTTTACACAAAGTAGATACCAAAGAGCTAGATGTCCCTACAGCTGCTAAGACCCCAAGGCATCCAGCTACAATTAACTAAATCCCGATGCTCCTCAGCTGGGAAGCAAGGACCAGGATGCATTTGTTGAGCATGGTGCTTACTAACGTTAAGTTCCCACAACTCAGCTACCAGACAATAGGATGAATTCAAAGTCTTCCATTGGTGAAGAGAAGGCTCACTCTGCCAGGTGTATGCTGAAGAAACTTTAAAAGGGATAGGTCTGCTTGCTCTTCGGACTTGCCGAGAAGGAAAGAGCCTTTTCAGTGCCCTTGGTATGGCAATTTCCAGATGCAAACTGCAATGACTCTGAAAAGCAATGGCTTCTAGTCTATGGCTCAAGGGATCGGCAGCTCCACTGGCCAACATACTATGCCATAAGCAATAGCTTTATCAATTCCACATTAGCAGCTCCACAGGCCTTTCATTACCTCTAGGACTGAAAATCTGCCACTGATAAGCCACATCCTACAACAAGCTTCTACTAATGCCATTTACATTCAAGAGATGCACTGTACCACATTCTAATGGGGAACAGAAGTCAATTTCAAATCCCCTTTCCTATGGCAAATCACTGGATCTCCATTCCTCTCATTTATCCGAAGTTGTTCAAATTCCACCTAAAGTTACTTCCTACAGTTAACAGTCCATAAGATCCTAGCAATGATTTCCCGTGACACCAACAAGCAGGGAGTTATCCAAAAAATGCAATGATGGAGTCAAGGCAAGCAATTAAGTGAGGTCTAGGAGCAGCAAGGATATGCAACGCAGTTGCTTTAGTGCCCAACCTCAGAACAAGTGTAATAAATGCAGAACTACCCAAATAATGTCTAGGGCCAAAAATACATTATGTTAAGGCTGTGATGATTGAAACAACATAAGATTACCAATGACTTATTGGGGAAAAAACGATATTACTGTGATTAAAGGTCAAGAACTGTTTGGTACCATCCCAACTATTGATGACTGATCTCATTTTCTTGTTACTACAGCAATGCTCAAAAAAAAAAAAAAAAAAAAAAACAAAACAAATGAACAAACAAACAAACAAACTTATAAATCACCTATTAAGTGCAACACTTCCAATTAAAAAAGTCAAGATTTGAAACCATGAGAGAGAATCAATCCTCTACCTTCTCTATCCCTCCCACCATCTCCAGAATTTTTATTTATTTTTTAATAGGTCCAATTGCCACTCAATTTGCCATTTTAGCATGGGAAAATGCTGTTTTCTCCAATGACTTGCCATTAGCTGCACCTCTTATTAGTGCAGACAGCAACTACAAGTGAAAAGCATGCATTCTTCTAGTCCAAAATAGTTAAAAAATATTTTCTTGACTTCAGTATTTTCCAATGTCAAATCACTAATAACAATAACCATGCTGATTTCATAATCTTATGGTTCGAATCCAAAAAACTCCCATTCTCCATGCCTAATAGCTCAGCAACAACACTTGTAGTGTAAGAATCCTTCCATCCACAACTTAATAAGATGCGCTTTGTGGTGTTAATCTATATATTACTAAAAGCTGAAGCGTAGCATTTAATGTTGCTACGCTCACATTGAGCCACATCAGCAGCCATGTCATTTCCATCATCCATTCTAAATTTGTCCTATAATTTTAAAATAGTTTTTATCAATTTTAAAATACTGATAAATATAAAATATTTTCCAGCCCTATCTACACCATAAAGCCCACTTCTTATAAATTTAATTCCACCATAAAGCCCAAACCCAAAGCCTTTTCAACCAAAACCCTTTTAAAACCATTTGTTTTCATGGTTTCAACTTTTTGTTTTCCTTTCCTTTTGTTGCACGGTTTCAATTTCCTCTCCCCACGTTTTAGTTCTTCCCCTTCCCCACTTTTTGTTCTATGGTTTCACATTTAATTCATGCCAGCCTATCTTCCTTCTAACAGCAGCCTCTCTGTCTTCCTTAATTCCTATCTTCCTCTCCTCACAGTACTATATAAATACTGACAAAAGCTGGATGATTTAGTTGAGGTATCTCTAAATCCCTGTTTCTTTTGTGGTCCATTCTTTTGCTTGTTACATTCTAAAGATGGGAGCACATATGAAAAAAAAATGATTATAATCCCATAAATCTCATATAAAAAGTTTGAATAGGATTCTTACAATGCATAACAGATGCCTATTGTCAAGTCATCTACAATTTTGTGTGAACTACTGGAATATACCCAGCCCCAACTTTTAAGAATATTGAAACAAAATTGTGCATCTATAATTCTATATAACATTAAAAAAACTATAAAATTGTACCACACCATTTGGGCAAGTTGGTACCTCCCAAAGCACCAAATGTGTGGGGAACAGGGGGAGTGCACGGTTTCAAATTGTAGGGACAACATATTTAGTATGTAAATATTTCTAACCATCTAAAAACCTATAAAATTGTATATCTATATGACCAAACAACATTTCCATAGGCCATCCACATATGGCCTCATTTAACAAGCTCTTTTTTAAATTCAGTATTGTATCTTTGTCACATGAACTCATTCAAATAGAATCCTACATAAATCAACTAAAGAAACACATCCAAGGTAGTTAAAAATTAAATAGCTAAGGCTTTCTAATTTTAAGGAAACTCTTACTAAATGCGACAAAATTCTCTTAGAGTGCATTGTTAAGCTTTTTTGGTAGCTTATTTAACTTATTTGCTCATATACAGCTATTAAAGCCTAACTTTTGCCAACTTTCCACAAATAAGCAAAAAGCTAATCTGAACACACATTTACTAGTGAAAATTAAAATTGTTTAACCATCTATATCAAAACTTCAAATGTTGAGCAATGAGATTGAGAACTCATAAAAGCCTATTTGGAACCATCGAAAAATTAGAAACTCCTTTCCCTTGCCATTAAGTGTTACACATTTTTATGTCTCGTAGGCTTCAAATAAAAATTTGACCAAAATACATGGTTGGTCCCTAAAGTTTACCTGTTGAACACTTAATAGTCCCTAAAGTTTCAAAAACAAGTGCTATTGGCCCTTTGTCTACTTCCATTAGTTTTCTTGTCTGTGTCTAACGGAGAAATGAGGTGGCATTTTTTAATGACATAACAGCTTGTAACTTGTTGGCTGGGGTAAGAGAATCAGCTCGAGTCTAAAAGTGTGCATGTTTAATTTTTTAATAAAAAATTAGTTGTCATGTCATTAAAAAATACCACCTCATTGCTCCATTAGACATAGAAATAAGAAATCTAACGAAGTAGACAGACCAATAGCACTCATTTTTTAAACTTTAAAGACCAACAATGCATTTCAGCCTAAACATTTTGAAGATTCACATTCCACAGTAGCATGGCCGTGGCTTTTTACACAGACAAATGGATACACCCAAGACTTTTCTATATTTTTCTTCACAATGCATACTAATTTCCATTGTGAAGAAAGTTGTGCATGCTTCTTTTGCAGTACTAGAAAGTTGTGCATGCTGAATGAATATTCACAATGTATTTAAGGGTTCTCCAAACATGTAATATATAAAAAGCACTCTAAAAAAGAGATGTGAGTTCAAGTTACTAAAGGACTCCCCCCCCCCCCCCCCCCCACCCCACCCCCACCCAAAAAAAAAAAAAAAGACCAAAAAGTTCATGGATAAACTTTGGATCAGAAATGCTGCAAAGGGTCAAGCTAGGACTGCTAATATAACTTCAAAAAATATGAGAGTATCATGTCTATTTGCTCTCAAACAGTTAGAATGCACACAAGTGCTAAATATTTGGCATACAAAGATCAAGAGCTTAGAGGCAATTACCACTGTGAACTCAACAAAAGCAATACGAGTTGAATGATGATAGTCTCCCAGGAGCCTCAAGCGTTGAACCTATGCAAGGAAATAATGTCCAATAAAACATAGATAAGAGTTCAAGAACAAAAAACAGTTTTGAGGTTCATGATACAAGGAACTCTACAAACCTCTCCACAAAGTGACTCAAAGAAGAGTTTAACATCTGCTTGGGTGACCTGCATCAAACGAAGAAAGAAATAAGAAACAAATGAGCCAGTTTTTTGAGGCCAAGAAACAGGTGCATAATGGCCCTTAATTACATCAGAATTACAATAGATATTTCCAAAACTACCTTCTTGTCAATATTTGTACAATAAATAGTTCTTGAGCACATCTCCCGTTCATCCTCGGACTATCAATCATAATAACACCAGCAAGCCACAAAATGGAAAAGAAATATATAATTAGAACTAGAAATGGTCGGTTTCTAAAACTGAGAATAATTCATCATCTGTAGAGAGGCACTACAACCAACATTATATGTAGTCTCACCCTTGGCAAAAATGTTGGGTTGACTGGTGAAATTGCTGTTTTAGAAGGCAGCACTCTTACTGGGTAGTATCCTAGCACAGTACCTGACAGACTCAATGCAGCCCTTGCACCCTCTGCAAGCACATTACAGTTAATCTGATATAACAAGACATATATCCATGAATGTATATGAAGTACAGAATGTTATAACAATAATACCTTCATCAGTAAACTCGATAAAGGCAAAACGGAGAATGGAATTAGGATCACCACAAACACGACAATCAACAACCTTTGGCCAAGAAAGATAGAAGACAATCATAACCATAATCCATCATTATATGATCAAAAAATGACACATGTGATCAAAATGAAACACTTACTACCTGGCCGCAACCAAGAAAGAGAGCTGCAAGCTGTTCTTCAGTAACCTATATGAAAAACAAGAGAATCATATTTCAAAGATGAACAAAGCAAAACATAGATACAAATGAACATAAGGCCATATTTTAGACAATACAAAAGCCAGTTATAAGTATATAACTCCTTACCTGTTGATCAATGTCAGAAACATAAACAGTTCTCCTAATCATTGCCTCTCTCTGCGCCGGAGTCATTCTACCATTCATCCTTCGCTTCCCCTGAATATAGCCATTCTTCCTCTACAATAAATCAATGAAGCAAAACCATCAGCTAAAAACAAAGTGCTACATAACCAAAGAATGATGATAAAAGAATTAACCAAGAACCATAACACACACTGCAAACAAACTTGTATCCTACTTGGTTCCTGAGAAAATGTCTAAAAGAAAAAAAAATATTAAATTTTTTACAGCTCTATGTGTTACACTAACACAACACAACACCCTCAAAATTCCACTGCCACATAATTGAGTTTTTTCATATTTCAGAAACCAAAACGTACGAAAATAAAAGACATAGTCAAAACGTTATTATCATTACTTATCATCCATTTTCTCAGCAACCAAACAGCCTCTAAAAAAGACAGTAAAAACAAAAATACATACCCTTCTACTCATGAGTCCGTTGGCATTGCCAAAATTAGTCAGTACAAAATTGTTAGCATATCCAAACCCACCAGCACCAAAGTATCCTTGATTGTTAGCAAGAGAAGGAGGCACAAATTCCTCAGCCAAAGGATTCAACTTAGACAACAATTCCTCCAAATCCCTCATATCACTCATCTCCCTCTTAAAATTCTCGCTCTCATCCTCTCCATTCCTCACCACCAACCCATTAGCCATCTCATACCCACCATCAGAACCAACACCAGTAGACTTCACCAACCCCATCTGCTGGCTCTTGGCCCCATTGGAGTCAAACCCATTTGCCATCTGACCCATCTGAGCCTTGTAATTCCCTGTGTCCACTGAAAAATTCGTTGCCGCCGGTTTTTCCTTCTGATCACTCTTGTTCTCCACAAAATCATTCCTGGGTTTTGACTTTTCAAGATCATTCTCCGCATTTGAGCCCTCCGATGATACTACAGTAGTAGTATTCTCAAAATTTTGACTAGCATTCTCAGCAACCGCCATGATCACCCCCCACACTTTGTATCAAAATCTGTTCTTTTTAATCTTTTTCAGATTTCTCTGTAATATTTATGTATATAACTGATCAGAGGACATAACCCAAAAAAAAAAAAAAACGTCAAAGATACAATCTTTATCAAAAACCATCAGAATATATAGCTCATGAAATAACACATACCTGGCTTATCTAAAGCATTTCCATTGAAATAGGACCAAACCCACCTCAAGATCGTTTAGCACAAAAAGATTAGAAACCCAGAAACCAAAACAAAAAAAAAAAAGTTAAATAAACAACAAAAAAATTATATTGTCTCTGTGGATTGATAAGAAAGTGGCTGAAATGAAACAGAGCACAACTTTTCTCCTTTTCTTTTTCTTCTTTATATATATTATATATACATATAAATCTTTGTTTTACTGAGGATGTTTCTACGGAGAGAGATGAAATGGGTGTTTTTTATTATTCTTCGGATCGTCCGTTTGAGCTGCACTGCCTTTTTGGACCTTCTTTCTTTCACAATGTCCCATAAATTGATGATGCATATATCGGAGGAAGACCCATAATATAAAAATAATAAAATAATAAAAAATAAAAATCCAATATTTATTTTGTATTTTGACTATTTTCTCAGATGCCCCAATTAACACAAAGCATGTTTCATGTCATGCATGACATAGTGCATGCACCATAAATGAGCCACACGCTTGAATTGGTAACATAACTCAGATATTTGGTGCTTACTGATTATTTTTGAAGAATATTGGATCAAGAGGTATATTCCATTAGTCAAATATTAGGTAAAAACAATTACTGTACTCTGTTATTGTATCAAAGTTTTATCCCTTTTTTTCGTTTTTTTTTAGTAAGTCAATGGTTGTTTCTCCGCAAAAAAAAATTAAAAAATTAAGAAAATTAAAAAAAATAGTAAGTTAATGGTTATAAAAATGGAACAGAGAAATTTAAACATTAGATATTTTTTTAGGACAAAGTTTAACTACAAAATTGATTGTAGCCTTAGGCTATAAACTCACTCAATATCTTTTTATTAGAGGTGAATTTTGACAAATCCACCATTGGATTACATATTCTTCTTATATCCTCCATGTTTACAAAATTTCAAGAAAATTAAAGATCAATAGCTATGTCATCAATAAATTTTTAAATTGTAAGTTTTTGTAATTTAAAATTATGCATGAAATATAAGATTATAGATTATATAGTAAATAACATTCGATTGACACAAAAATTGACATGTGTATTAAGAGCGTAAAGAACATGTAATTCAACGGTTAGATTTTCAAAATATGCAGTAATATTTATTTTAATGAGTGAGTTTGTAGTTTAAGGTTACAACCAATTTTGTAGCTAAATTTTGTCCTTTTTTTTATAACAATGGTTGTTTATATGATTTTGCTCTTTATTATCAGACTAACACACTAATTGATTTTTGGCGTAGGAAGAAATTGAATATTATATCTCTTATTCATTCATTAAAGATTTTATCAATTGAGTTAACTAGAACACATCATTAGATTTTTTATTGATAACACTATGAGATGCCATCTCAATTACAAAGTTTTTGAATTATCTAAGTTTTATCTTATATTTAAGTTTTACCCTATTTCATTGTCCCCATTGAATGGTAGTCATTTTATTAAAGATTTTTTTATTGATAACACTATGAGGTGTCATCTCAATTACAAGGTTTTTGAGGTATCTAAGTTTTATCTTATATTCTTTTTTAAAAAAAAGTTTTATCTTATATTTAAATTTTACCTTATTTATGGGTTTCAATTAGCTCAATTGGAAAAAAATTTAATTGTTGAATAAGAGGTCGTTGAAACTTTTTCAAAAAAAAATTACCCTATTTCATTGACCCCACTTAATAAATGATAGTTATTTTATTAAAGTTTTCTTCTTCCTTTTTTAAGTAAAAAATGCTTTTGGAGAGTCAATTAAAATGCTTTCCAAATACTTTCAATAGTTGGAAATGAGGCACTACTTTATCTTGAGTATTGAAATGTAGTTGATTTAAGCAATTTTATTTTTCTTCTCAAAAAAAAAAAGTAAATTTATTTGTTATGCCAAATTGCTCTGATAGACTAGTGCTTCAAAATTTTTATGCTATTATTACCTTTACAATTTTTTATGACGTTTATTACCTTTACTTGCATGTTATCATGAGGAAACACTCTCAAAGGTGAAATAAAGTACAAAAATCCCCCAAGAAAAGAAAAAAGTTCCATGAAAACATTTTATAAATATTTTATAAATTATTGTCTTCAAAACATCCATTAATTTTTTTCATAAAACAATATTTCTCGATAAAAGCAATCTAAATCATGGTCAAAACCTCTGTTTTTTTTTATAGAAGAATCATGGTGAAAACTATTTTGCTATAGTAAGTAGAACAACATCGTGCACATATATGATTACGGAACTAAACTAATTGAAATCATTATAGAATCTAAAGGAAATTGCAATACCAAGTATTACAACACCATGCACATTGACCATTACTAAAGGTAATTTGCTATAGTAAGTGCTACAACATCATGCACAATAATATTATGATTATCCTAAATTAATTGAAATCACGATATATAGAATCTAAAAGAAATCACCATGGCAAGTATTACAACGTCACGCACATTGAAAGCATGATTATTGTCCTAAATTTATTTTTATTTGGGATAGTCATTTTATTATAAGATCCACATTTTCAGAATCCATTGCTTCTTACTAAATATGCTCTAAGTTAATTCCTCCCTGTGCTTAAAGAAAATTGTTTATTATCATGGAACAAGAAGCTTGCCATATGTATTTAATTTATTTATATCTATTTATATCTTCTTCTATATGTATTTGGATTAGGAGTTTTGATTTCCACTTTTTTGTTATTTTCAAAAGTATAATCAATGTTGTAATACTCGTTGTATCTGAACTGGCATCTCATTGTATTTCTAACGAAGATATTTATAGTATAAATCCCTCTCTAAGCTTTCTCCCCCATTGTTGTTGTAGGGACATGGGCAGGTTCCCAGATTGGGCTTGGGCCCTGTCCAAGTACATCGAATGGACTAAGGAGGAACAAGTAGTTGTTGGAGGTCCCGATTTGAAGTTTGATTATTAAGGAATGGATGGAAGATGGTCCGAGGAGGAACTCCTCCTTGGATATGATACATGCAGCTCAAGTATCTATTCCAGTAATTAGAGTGATCCTCCAGGAAACTCTATTGATGGAAACGTGACCCTTGAACATACGAGAAGAAAAGAAACCCAAAAATATCTAAGGAAAAGCTGCTACCACCTCATTAAATGCACTACAACTATTTTTCTAACCGCATTTATGTGGAAAAAACATCTGAACAGTGCTGTCTTAGTTACCACAACTCACAAAAAACCAGAAAATGTGTCTGATGGGACAGGTACTCAAGTGAAGGCTCGGATGATCAATAAGTGTAGGATGAAGATGATCCAAATGGAGCTATATAATGGGAGAGATCCACCCTGAAAATGAGAGATGAGAAAAACTCTAGAAGGAACACTATAGCAATCTAATCTGTACTTGTACTTAGTTTCAACTGATTTATATGAACGTGAACCTCCTCAGACGGGGAATCTATTCATATTTGTGTCTACTATTTTATTCGAATTATCTTTTAAACTCATACTAACCGTTGTCCAATTCATTAGGGCCAAATTCTTCAATCCATTCTTCACAAATTTATTATCTTGGGCTTATTGGGTCAACATATCCCATTTTTTGGGTTTAGGCCACAAACAAAGACCTTACAGTTATTATTAAAATATATATATAAGGGTTTGGTTTAGGTTCATGCACGATTCAACACACGTGTCTAAAATTGATCATGTATTTGTATTGTGTCTCATTTATCAAAATTCTCTTATTCTAAATATAACTTGAACAAGTAAAAATGGAACCACAAATTAAATCAAAGGTTGTTATGGGATATATATACAAAAAAAAAATAAAACTAAAAAGGAGAGAAAACAAAACTGCCTACCTAATCGACATTGTGTACTTTATGAACATGTGCGTCGCTTTATGGCATCAGTGCAATGACATTGTCTCTAATTCATTTGTTGGTTTGTTATACAAAACGACATTGTTTGCAGCAAGTCTCCATCCTTCTTCTGTCTAAGCAGCTACTGAGCAGGAGATACATGCGATAATCCGGGTAAGATCTCAATCCTTTAGCTGGTTAATTAGTGCTATCTATGCTAGTCCTAGATTTGAGGAGAGGTGTGTGCTGTGGAATAATCTTAGGATGCTAGCAAATTTACATGACCTGCCGTGGGCCCTCATGGGTGATTTTAATGAAGTGTTGGCTGCTAAGGAGAAATTTGGGGGGAACCCGATTTGCCAGAGAAGGGTTAATGCTATCAAGGAGTGTATGGATGATTGCAGGATGATGGACCTTGGTTTTACAGGTCCAATATTTACCTGGACTAATAAGAGGGAGTTGAATAATTTGATCCAATGTAGATTGGACAGATGTTGGGTCAATCCGGAATGGAAGAACTTTTATCCTGAAGCTAATGTTACACACTTAGCTAGAATTAACTCTGATCATTGTCCATTACTTTTGAACTTAAATCCTTTTTTGGGTACTAGTTCCGACAGACCTTTTAGATTTCAATCTATTTGGCTGAGTCATAGCGAGTTTCCTGCTGTGGTGAGAGATGCTTGGGCAGAGAGGGAGGGTAATCTTGCTGAAGCTATTTCTTGTTTTAAAACCAAAGCTCAATGTTGGAACAAAGAGGTTTTTGGTAATGTTTTCATAAGGAAGAAGAATATTTTGGCTAGGCTGTTGGGTACGCAAAGAGCTTTAGCTCATTGTCCCAATAATTTTCTTATTAATCTTCAGAAGCAGTTGTCGGATGAATATAATTTAATTCTGGAGCTTGAAGAAGAGCTGTGGGCTTTGAAATCCAGAACGAATTGGATTATCTCAGGGGAGAGAAACACTGCTTACTTCCATGTTTCTGCTCTTAAAAGGAGAAGCAAGAATAGAATCACTTGTGTCCAAAACAGTGAGGGAGAATGGTGCCGGAATTTAGAAGAAGTTAAAGAAATCTTCAATGCAAGCTTCAAGAAACTTTATAAGTCGGAGCAAATTTTTTGTTTGATTACTCCTCATTGGAATTCGAATTGGTGTGCAAAGATTAGTCTAGAGGAAGCGGATAGTTTGTGCAATATTCCTACAGATGGAGAGATATGGAATGCCCTGAAATCTATGAAGCCTTACAAAGCTCCTGGTATTGATGGCCTTCATGTTGGCTTTTTCCAAAGATTTTGGCTGGTGGTTGGCGAGTCAGTGAAGTGTGAGATTAAGGAAGTTTTTAGAAGACAAAAGGTTCCTGATTTTCTTAATCAAACCATTGTTGCTCTCATTCCTAAGCAAGCTGGCCCTGAGACAGTCAGTCATTACAGACCCATAAGTTTATGTACCACTATTTACAAGGTCATTTCGAAGATCATTGTTTCTAGGATTCGTCCCCTGCTGCCTCACTTAATTTCCCCTGTGCAAACTGCCTTTCTTGAAGGGAGAAGAGGAACGGATAATGTTATAATTGCCCAAGAATTGATTTATTCTCTAAGGAAAAGGAAGGGAAGGACAGGCTATATGGTTATTAAGATTGACCTTGAGAAGGCCTTTGATCGTCTTGAGTGGTCATTTATCAAAATGGTGCTTGAGCATTTTGGTTTTCCGGAAATGATGATTAAGTTGATCATGAGTTGTGTGACTTCCACTACCACTGCCATTTTGTTCAACGGTAGCAAGTTAGATTCTTTTCAACCTTCGAGAGGAATTAGACAGGGAGACCCTATTTCTCCCTATCTTTTTCTGCTTTGTATGGAATTTCTTGGGGCTCATATCACGAAAATGTGCGAGGACAAGAAATGGGATATGGTCAAAGCTTCAAGGAGTGGGCCGGGATTCTCTCATTTGTTTTTCGCTGACGACCTGCTGCTTTTTGCCAAAGCGGACAGGAAAAATTGCGATGCTATCATTGAAGTATTGGACAATTTCTGCAACCTTGCGGGGCAGAAGGTTAACCTGTTAAAGTCCAAGATTCTATTCTCTAATAATGTTGCTGGTAGGAGGAGGAGAAGCATTTGTAGGAGTCTTGGGATCACAGCTACCACCAATCTTGGTAGCTACCTTGGCTTTCCCATCATTCACCAAGGAAGATCTAGTAGTGCGTATAACTTTGTGATTAACAAAGTTCAAAGTAAATTGGCCGGTTGGAGAGCTAAACTTCTATCTAGGGCTGGCAGAATGGTGCTTATTAAAGCTGCTGCAGCCCCGGTGACAGAGTATTTTATGCAATGCCAAGCCTTACCCATAAAGGTTTGTGATCAAGTTGATAAACTTATTAGGGACTTTTTGTGGGGTTCTACGGATGAAAAGAGGAGGATTCACCTAGCCTGTTGGGATAAGGTTACTCTCCCTAAAGATCTTGGCGGATTGGGGTTGTTTAAAATGAAGGAAAGGAATTACGCCATCCTCGCAAAACTTTGTTGGAGATTATCTTGGGAAAGCAAAGCTCCATGGGCTCAGCTGCTTGCGGCAAAGTATCTTACTGCTAGTAGAATGTCACATGAAGGAAGCAAACTGCCATGCTCCAGTTGTTGGTCAGCTTGCAAGAAGGGTGGTCCAATTTATGTAAAGGGATTGAAGTGGTCTGTAAAGAATGGAGAATTGGTTAAGGTTTGGACAGATTTTTGGCTCCCCATGGGCACGTTAAGATCTCTCATTAAAGGCCCTTTGTGTCGTGGAGAAGAGCTTATCACTTTAAAGCAATGTGTTGATCATAACCAAGAATGGAGGGTTGGATGTGTATCTTTTGAGTTACCTGATTTTATTCTCAATGCCATTAAAGCTACCCCTCTGTCTTGCAATAATGAGGCAGAAGACTCGCTTCAATGGGCCTTCTCCAAGAATGGTTTTTTCTCCTTAAAATCTGCATACTTGTTGGCTAAGGGCCTGAATCCTTTGAGACTTGATGCTGTCTCGGTGGAATGGGTTTGGAAAGTTGAGACTCTCCCGAAGGTCCAATTCTTTTTTTGGCTTTGTTTGCATAATAGTGTGCCAACTGGTGATATCCTGGGGCAGAGAGGGCTGAATATCGAACAAAGTTGTTGCTTGTGCCATCGAAGCAATGAATCTGTGGATCACTTGCTAAGGGGATGTGAGTTTGCTATAGATTTCTGGAAGCAGCTTCAATTCCCGGTCAGCTTAAGGGAGTCCTTCAATCTTCCTTTAGGGGAATGGCTTAAAGTCAATTGCAAAGCAGATATTGTTTCTATGTGGATGGGTATACCTTGGAATATTCTGTTTCCGATTGGTGTGTGGCATTTATGGCTTCATAGAAACAATTTTGTGTTCAGGTCAGGCAAGCTAGAGAGAGCATACTTCAAGAAGAGTATTATGGCAGCTGCTGAATTCTTCTCGGTAGGAAGAAATGCCAAAGTACCTAAAGCTAGGATTGTTGTGGAAGTGGGTTGGGTGAAGCCTCCTATGGGATGGGTGAAACTTAATACTGATGGGTCTGCAATTGGAAGCACGGGGTGTGCGGGAGGTGGCGGCGTCATCAGAAATCATGAGGGACAATGGCTGAGAGGCTTTGCTAGGCCTCTTGGATGCTCCAATAGTTGTACAGCTGAATTGTGGGCCTTGAGAGATGGCCTTCTTTTAGCCATAGAGATGGGTCTTAATAATATTATTATTGAAATGGATGCGTTAAGCATTGTTTTGTTAATGAAAAACAATACTGCAAACTTGTTAATGGAACCGTTATTAACTGACTGCAGGAACCTTCTGAGCAAGATTCCAAACAAGCAGATAGCCCACATTTACAGGGAAGCCAACCAATGCGCTGATGCGTTGGTCAAGATTGGTGCTAGTAGTGTAGGCTCTTTTGTGACCTTTTTGTATCCACCGGCTGTGGTGGAAAGTATAATAGCTTCTGACAAAGCTAATATGTGTTGTAATAGACTTATTAATATTTAGCTTAATGAAATTTCTTCTGTTGACCAAAAAAAAAAAAAAAACATTGTCTAGTGCATTGAAACACTCTATAGAAGCTTTGCCATAATTCAAGTTAATTTTCTCAAACAAATAAATTAAGGACAAAAAAGTATTTTTGACAAATGGATGAAAGAAAAAATAAAATAAAATGTAAGGAGTAAAAGAGTCAAATTGGGGAAAAAGAAAAAGAACAAATGAAGAAATCTCTTAAACTACAACTACTTCGATTTTTGAAACTCTTTTACATCCATATGGTAGTGGAGATTATAATAATAATAATAATAATACTAATAGGAAGAAGGGACTATCAACAACATAGTGCAATGAGGCTAATTACGAATTATTAAGAAGATGATTAAGAAATTTATTATGGGGAATTTTTTTACAGTTATTTCGAGATTATTATTTAAGACAACAAATTATATTTATAATATGAGAAAACAAATAACTTTTTATAGATTTGGGTTGAGTCTAGTGCACTAGATTCGTTAAGATGATGATTTGTGGTCAAAAATTGACAAGTATTACCATCTCAATAAGTCCAATACAACTAAACACTAAACCAATGTCCCAAACTTTATCACTTTTTATCATCCTTCCATCCCTCTTTTACCACTTTTTATTATCCTTCTATCCCTATATTCAATATCACCTTTTACCACTTTTTATTATCCTTCCATCCCTATATTCAAGATCACAATTTCAAAATCTAAGAGATTATTGGATAATCATGCTTACTGAACTAGAGATATTGGGAGATTGTTTTGGATTTAATCTAAATGAGAAAATAGAGAAAAGTTCAAGAAAATTCTTTACATGGTTGACAATTGAATTTGTTACCATCATATGGTATTGAATGACATGCATGCATGCATGCATGTATGTTAACATTGGTTGACAATTCAATACATGAATTGTTGTTAAATGTAACAATGTGTTAACATGTGCGCGCGTGTATTAGACGCGCGGTGGTTAATGTCAACATCGCGACGCCAAGTGGGAATTGGCTTTGGTTACACAAAATTGATAGAGTTACAAAGGTTGTCATTATCCACTGCAGTCACAGACATCGATCTAAATATTGATTTTATCATGTTACTGACCAAAAGACAAAAAAGAAAAAAAAACCTGGGCCCACTTTTACTTTCTTTAGTTGCTTATGTGTAAACAAAATGCTTCAACTCGCCAAGTTTAAGCTCCACGTACGTTTTTGGGTTGGTGGGGAAGACTAAAACTAGCTTTTTGGGGCAATTTTTACCTCAACTCTTTACATATAGTGAATGGTAGAAATATGGATTTATAAATCTATTATATTTTTACTATTTTTTTTAATTCTACACGTAATGAGTTGTAGTAAAAATGATGCATAATTTAACTTTAGTTTGGAGAGATATACGGATATACCCATCTCAAAATTCAAACATCATCCGCCGTATGGGACTTCTCAGATTTTAAGATATGAAAAAAAAAGAAAAAGAAAAAGAGATTTGGATAAACTTTTTTTTTTTTTTTGGTTAAAAGATTTGGATAAACTTTAAAAGACTGACAAATCCAAGTAGAGCTTATCAAACAAAAAAGGACTTAGAGAAATAGTTATCTATTTGATTTTGAGTACATTATTATCAATTTTTGGACTGTATAGTAGGAAAAGTCTAAATATAGAGAGGCTTCACATCTTTCTCAACTATTTTTAGATGATGATAATAATAATAATAATGATATTTTTAGTTATTGGAGATAAGAATCCAAATTCAAACCATATTTAGATGATAATAATCATGACATTTTTTGGTTATTACTAATCAAATATAGGAATAAGAATCCAAATTTAAAAGTGTTGGATTTGGTTCTTAATTAATATAATTTTGATAAAACTTTCATATTTAAACTCAGGTTGTTCTGGAAGTAATTCAACTTATAATCACCTACAATCTGTCATTAATTGGTTTTTTTTTTTTTTTTTTTGGTCAAACTATGGGTGTAGCATTAACTTATAGTTAATTTGTTAATACACATTCTCGAACTTCTATCTTTAATGTTATCAATTAAAGCAAAGCCCTAACTATCAATGAATTTTATGATGCTCAAACGTTTGTTATTGTGTCATTAAAATAATAATCAATTTTTTCGTTAACTACAAATCGGAAATATATGTTGTTATGAGCATTAAAACAATTCTAAAAACGTACATAACATGGTGATTTTACTATTAGTTTCAATATTTTTTTTTAGATCACAATTCACAAAAGAATGGAATGTGGTCATTAGGAGCATTAGACAAACTGCAACCACTCACTAGAACAAATTAGAAATGTTCTACTCTTTTCAATAGAGACCGTTTGCAAGCCATTTACAATTTCTTTAAATGGTTCACTATTTCAACAAATAGAGTTGCCCAATTTGTATATTTAAAAATTTGTTTCCAAACAAAATTTTCATGCATTCAATCGTTCATCCAACCAAACTTAGTGGTTGTATCTGTATGATTTTTCTATCTTTGTAAGATTTTTTTTGGTTAATGTATAATCAAAATAAGTAATTAGAATTCTCTTTAAGAAAAGTAGGCGAAATTACACCATTGGTTCTTGAAGTTTACCCTGTGAGCGCAATTAGTTTAGTTTCTCAAGTTTCAAGTAAGTATTATTGGTCCCTCAAGTTACAAAAATGAGTTGTATTGGTCATTCAATTAACTTTAATTAGTTTTATTACTTATGTGTCTAATAGAACAACAACATTTCAATTTTTAAGTGACATGACATATTTTTTATTATTTAAAAATTACACATAAGCAAATCTAAATTGACTAACTCTTTTTACCAATTAGACTTATCCCAATCCCCAAACAACCCAAATCCCTTTTAACCAAAACCTCCATACCAGCCTCCACAACAATTCCAAATATCAAGCCACAACCGTCATAGACTTCATAGTTTGTAGCAAAATCCAACAGCAATTCCAAATATCTAGCCACAACCGTCATAGACTTCATAGTTTGTAGCAAAATCCAAATCCTATTACCGAATTCCATAACTCTTGACAAAAGCCACAACGACCCATAATGATCCTCTACAAGCAACATAATAGGTTCAGATCTATATGATCAGCTTCAAAAAGCCTGATATTCTTCTCAACTTCGTCATTACCAAAGAATGGGTCGACCTCATTGTTCAGACCCATATCTAACTACATAAAATATCCAAATTTATATAAAAGAAACCATTTTTTTCCAATTTTAATATTTGATTTGAACAAAATGTATATAATAGAAAGAAAAAAAAAGTTTCAAGATTCCATAGGCATGCATAGTTGAAAGAGTCTAATGCCTAGATCTTTACAAATAGCTAGTAAGAATATATAAATAAAAGAACAAAACTTAGGTACAATACCTTAGGTGCTATTTATTAGGTTTCTCTCTTAAAATTCAATCATGTGGCTATTTAACTAAATACTGTACTTAAATCTTGCTCTAAATAAAATAACTAAATCAATTTTCTTCTTGAAACGTCTAAGATTTGGAGTAAAACATCTATATATTTTTGAATAAGTTGATTTGTCAATATTCATTGTCTTTGTGGAGACCAACGTGAGGTTTTTATTTCAAGATGAGATCTATGGCAGTTGTGGCTTGGTTGTTGCTATTGCAATGGAGCCCGACATTGAGGTTTAGGTGAAAGGGATTTGGGTTATTTGGAGATTGGGATAAGTCTAATTTGTTAAAACTTTTTTTGACAACTCAGATTGTGAGTTGGTGTAATGTGTAATTTTTCAATAATAAAAAATATGTCACGTCATTGTTTCGTTAGACACATGGACAAAGAACATTAAACCTAGCCAACGTTAACCAAATGATCGATAATGCTCATTTTTTTAATTTAAATGACTAATAATGCTCACTTGAAACTTAAGAGACTAATTGCGCTCATAAAATAAATTTCAGAAACCAATGTTGTAGTTTCGCCAAAAAAGTAATTAGAAATAACAAATTCAAAGGGTTGGTCTAATAATTTTTAAACTTATTTTAAATGAATTACAATATATCATTTCAATAAATCATTCCAAGGATTTTTTTTTTTTTTTTTTTGGGTAGTAGTTGATGTGTGCGAATATTTTGTTAAGAATAGTTAGAAATCCAGTTGATAAATCAGTGGATTTGAACTAGTTCTAAATAATTTGTAGCTTAACCCTATCATGTACTAAGCTACACATCGTCCATTATTATTATTATTATTTTTTTGAATTTTTCGTCCATGATCAATTGAAGATGTGTTTCTAACTTTCTACATATACACATCACGTGGTTCATTGAAGTTTCTAAAGCCCAACATGTGTCATCTCCTAATTGGATTGTCCTTTCATTGGTGGTCTTACTTATTCACGTAATTCATTAATTAAAGTTCCTAAAGCCCAACGTGTCATCTCATAATCGGATTGTCCTTTTATTTGTGGTCTTACTTTTGAGATTATTTGTGGTCTTACTTATTCTATTATTATTGTGTAATAGTTCTTAAGGTTTTTTTTTAAAGATAATTACAATATACTGCTAATTTCGCAAGTCGAACATTTTTTTCTTAAAATTCCAAATATTTTTGTACATGAGAAGGTACCATTAAATTAGTTTTCCTTTTTAATTAATTAGTTTTAGTGCTATGTTTTTAGTGTATATAAATAACCAAAGCACTCTTGTAATCATTTTTTCCTTTAATAAATCAATGAAACTTGCTTAGCACTTTCTCGCAAGCATTTTTAACCATTGAATTTGAAAAAAAAAATTTGAAGTTCATTGAACTGATTCTAAACAACATGTACCTCAATTATGTTATGTACTAAGCTGTAGGTCATCCAAGATGAATTGAAGATTTGTTTCTACATGTGCAACAGCTAACCGTTAGTTTTGATACTTTTTATTTTCTATTATTGATTTTAATGCTTTGTTATTGTTGAATATAACTAGAGCATTCTCTTGTAATCATCTTTCCTTCTAATTAATGAAATTTGCATAGCACTTTCTTACCAATGGATTTGAAGAATATTTGAAGTTTGTTGAGATTATCCTAAACAATGTGTATCTCAAACCTGTTATGTACTAAGTTATGAGCTGTCCAAAATGAATTGAAAATTTGTTTCTACACATGCACATCGTGTGGTTCATTAAAGTTCTTAAAAACCAACAAGCGCCGTCTCTTAATTGGATTATCATTTGAGAAATGATATATCTATAATATTTCTACAATATTTTTACAACAAATCCTAAATGGTAGGTTGTTACTAGTTGTTATTGTTAGGACAAAAAAATAATCTTAGTGTTAGTTTTAAATTTCAACCAATAACAACTAACCACCTGTGATTTGTTGTAAAAATATTGTAAAAATGTTGTAGATATAGCATCTCTCGATTAGTTTTAGTGTTATGTTATCAATGTATATAACCAAAGCATTTTCTTTTAATCATTTTTCCTTCTAATAAATGAAATTTCTTAGCACTTTCTTGCTAATAGCATTTGTAACCAATGGATTTGAAGAAGGCTTGAATTTTGTTGAAATGATTCTAAACTATGTGAAGCTCAAGTCTATTGTGTCCTAAGTTACAAGTCGTTTAGAACGAATTGAAGATTTGTTTCTATATGTGCACATCACGTGGTTCATTAAAGTTCCCAAAAGCCAACACGTGCCATCTCCTAATTGAATTCTACTTTTATTAGCGGTGTTAGTTATTCCGATATTACTATGTAATTGTCATTAAGTTAGTTTTATTAGTTGCCCTAGTGCAATGATTTTGGTGTACATAATAGACCATTATCTTGTAATCAATTTTCCTTTTATAATCAAGGAAATTTGCTTAGCACTTTCTTGCTCATAGCATCTTTACACATGAACTAATCAGTAATCACTTTGAAAATTTTGGTGATAGTAAATTTATTCTTTGCAAAATGAGAATTTGGATTCTTATTATACGTACGTGAATGGAGGACAATGGACTTTTCCTCTGTGGACCCACAAATCATGATGCCCCAAATATTTCATCTCAGCCATTGGTTCTGGTGGACCACATATTTTTGATGGTGCACTTTCAAGATTTTAATTTGGGCCAAACTTTGTCAATGGTCATGTTCTTGCCACATAAACAACTTTGCCTTTTCATTCTGATTTCTCTCTTTATTCCATGGTCCTTCACAGACAGCCTCTAGTATTTCAATTGGGACAATTTTTTTTTTTTTTTTTTTACTACATTTAAATTGGGACAACTGAAAGGGACTGCTATAACTCTTTTATGCAAGGGCTAATACATCAAGTTAGGTGGGTTAGTGCATTAATCAGAAGCTAAGAGAGTGGCTAATACAAAAAGTTAGATGTAAAAATGAACTAATTAAAGAGCTAAGAGTTGCCTCTACCACTGAGAAGAGTGTGGGACCTGTGGGTCCATTTTCTGTAATGTGGGCCCTCAAAAAATTATATAAAAAAAACCAAGAAATAAACAAGAGTTAAGAGCATTCTTTTAAGGTAGATAAAACTAAGGAAAAGATAGGGTAATTTGTCATATTAAAGTTACTATGATGACCTTCTTATTATACTAGATGAGAATCTTTGATCTGATACCCATAGTAGTACTTATTCCACTTTAGTCCAATCATGCATTATATTCCATCAAAAATAAAATAAAATAAATCATGCATTGTGTGTGTGTGTGTTAACTTGGGATTTTTTTTATAAAAAAAATCAATAGATTCACCATAAAGGGTGTTAGGTGGTAATTTTTTTTAAAAAAATAATGTTAGGTGATAGTATTGGAATTGAATTGAAGCATGCGAAAAATATTTCCAAAAACATTTTGTAAAGAGTGAAAAAGCACTGAAAGGTGAACTACACAAGATTTATCTCATTAAATTCATATAATATTGTGGCATACTAAAAATGTAGAGCTTCTTTTCTCTTTTTCCTTTATTTATTTATTTTCCTGTATTGATAACAAATAAACTCTATATAATTCGATAAAGGTTGGCCCAACTTATGGAATTATGGTTTATATTTTGTATTGTATGTGTTTCTTTTCTAACCTTAATCTAGTTAGTAAAATCACAACTGAAAAGAGTCTCAATTTGTTTCAAAAATGACTGTTTGGATTAAAGAAGTCCCTTCCTTCATCCAAAACCTAGTGATATTAGATATATCTGATTGATTTTATTAATGAGAGTTGATGAATTTTCCTTTTATTTTTTTATATTTTTTTTAAGTCTAGCTTGCACATGTTTTTAGCATAATAGAGTTTCCAGAGTTTGTGGCTCAGTGCAATATTCAGCTAAGGGACATTGTCATTAAATCAAAGACCTAATCAGTAGTTTTCTTGCTTTCTTTTTAAGTAAGTAGGCTACTACAAGAGCAGTCCCAATAAGCACAATTTGCCTAAAACGATTAAAAGAAAGAGAGAGCTGTAGTGGTTTTTTTTTTTTTTTTTTTTCTTTATGTTGTATTTAACAGGAAAAGGACATGTAATGGTCTACCCACCCCCAAAACTTTATGGACATAGCACTCTTAGTCCTCACAGTCATGCTATTTGTTACCTAAATTTCTAATTATGGAAAATTAAATTTTTTTTTAAAAGGAAAAAAAATAGCACTCTACTTGCTCAAAAGCTTCATAGTTTTCTTTAATATGATTAAAAAGAAAGAGGGATTCCATTAATCAGGAAAAGAACAAAAATCAAGATGTAATGGTCCAACAGCCCCTTAAATTTCACTTACCTAAACTCTCAAATTTTTTGCCTTTTGTCTGATTGTGTAGCTCATAGTTTCTATTACTAACTTATATGCTTTTTTTTTTTTTTTTAAATTATGAAAACTTATATGCTAAATATGATAAAAAAATATATATATTAGATATAGGTTTTTTTTTTTTAATATAGCTTTTATGTCACTTGTGATAAAAAGCTAAAAATAACTTTTTTTTTAAATTAAAAATAAAAATTATGACAAAAACAAAAAACTAAAAGCTTTTTGTCAAACCTGACTGACTTTATTTGGCTGAATAGAGTTTTATTAAAACTTTACTTTTTCTCATTTAACAATTTATTTTAATTTATCTCTCTTTTTTTTTTCTTTTTCTTTTTTTAAGCCAATGAATATAAATTAAAAAGACACATAACCTGCCCCAACCTCCAAAAGTACTTGTTCTCTAGTGTCTACCTAGTGGAAACCCAAAAAAAATTCACATTTATTCATAATGGATCCATCCAAAAAAGAAAAACTATTTTATGGGGTAAAATATTTAATTTAAATACTCTTTCCCTAAAACCCAAGATTTCTTAAACATTTTTCTTGGAATTCCCTTCATTAATTATTATGATTACCAAGGAACCCATAAGAAGATTTTTTTACATTCTTGCCCAAATTAGCTAATGTTACTGTTTTGGGTAGCACAAAATCGATACCCCAAGAAGTTTGGACGAGTTTACTTTAAATTCTTATAAGAAACATGGGCTCTAATAATATTAGATACTGTAGTTCCTTTGAGTTTTCGAGTAGACTAACTTCTACTTAAAACTTAAAAGTTCATTCATTAAATTCAAATTCTTCATGTTTTGAAAATTTGATGGTGAGGTGACAATACAAAAATGGGACTGAAGGTTTATTAGAAAGCTTTGGAAATTAACATGACCATCTATGTCTTTCATTTAAGAAATAAAATTAATATAATTTTCGTAGTCAAGGGATTGCCAGTTGTATAGGAATTCAATTAAATATTGCATGTGTTTACAAAGTTTGTATGTATTTACAGACTTTTACATGGACGGAAATTTTGAAGCTCCTAAAATATTATAAGATAAGATTTAAATTTAAAAAACAAGTGGTCGAATTTTTAGAACATTAAAAATCTGTTTGGTTAGGCGTTTTAGAAACTTGAAAGAGCGTTTTTAAGACTTCTTCCACTAGTTTATACAAATGCACCTTAAAATATTATTTAATCTCTTTCTTAAGCAGTAATCAAGGTAGCTTTGGCTTTAAAAACAAGAAAACTATTCCCGACCTCTCTAACTTTCATTTCTCTTCCTATTTGAGTGATTGTGTTTTACAAATATGAAAGCTTTGCAAATATATGAAATTGAAAAAATTTCAAGGAATGGACATAGCCACATTGGTGCGTGGCCCCATATATTTAAAGCTTTGTTGAAGTAAAAGATGATCCTGACTATTGGATTTAATGCAATTTATAATTAACTCTCTGTGCCTGAGATTTAAATAGTTTAATTTTAAAATTATAATTCAATTTTAAATTTTCTTCTATCTAGCTAAACAGAATTTTTTTTTCAAGAGGTACATGTGGCTTGGACAATATTTGACATAACAGAGTCAGCATCAGATGTAAAACACTCCAACTACTAAGTGATAAATTCAAAATAGATTAGGACACGCCATAAGTGTTTATCTAACCTATTTGATTTTTGCACAATTTTTACTTTTATATTAATGGCTTGTTACACAACTGGTATGATATCACTTTTATAATAAATATTTTTTCTAGTCATGAGTTTTGTAGTTCATTTGACAATGATTCTAATAGGAATATATGTTTAAATTTCTCATCTCTCAGCTATCGAATTATATATATTTATACACGCACTATCTCCTTGGACAATTAGTCTATAAGTATAAACTTTCGCATGCTAACAAACTTAATATAAAATATTTGACCAGTTTTTTTTTTTTTTTTTTTGAGAAGGAAATATTTGACCAGTTAAATTAAATTATATGTACTTCTTTTTTTTTTATGAACAATTAAATTATATGTACTTAGACCATGAAACTGATAAATAATCTGACCTTAACATATGGCAGAGGAGCTTAAGTGCTTAACATGAAACTATAATTGACTAATTAAACATCCACAACCAAATGATAATTATTTTATTTTAATCATAATCTATTATGATTGTACTTAGAAATGGGCAATCCACTAAGGGCCAAAAGTCACTATTATTAGGGACTAGAAAGAGTTCAAAGGGCCACGTATTTCCTCAATAGATTTTTTTTTGTTTTGGTAAATTAAATATGTGTGGTACATGAATTGTTTTGGACTGGACTGGTTGTTTTAGCATTATGGCCATTAAAACTTGTTCAACTTTACCCAACGGTGGGTCAAAACTCAAAACCCTTTTCCCCAACTAAACCAAAACCAAAACCAAATGCAAATGCAAAGATAGTGTTTGAATATGTTGACCAAAACACACAAACAAAGCTTTAGAGAGAGAGCCTTTCATGTGTAAACAAAAAAAATGTCAAACGAAAGACCAGGAGAAACGTAAGCTAGAAATTTGGGTTATAGAAAGAAAAAGTCTTTCATGGAAAATAGAGGATAAATGCAATTTTTCTTTACATTACAGCACGATAAACATTAGCAAAGCAATCAATTGTTATTGTCTTAGTCGTGATTGATATGAGATTGATTATAGTCCGTACCAATTCTTCCTAGAATTTCAAGACTTGTTCAAGTAGCCAATCCTGTTGTTATCACTACTACTATTACAAAAAAGTATGAATCTCAATACTTTTATTTCCACAAGAATACTTGATTTAATCTTTGTCAAATGTGACAACCTTATGGAGGTCTTGTAATCCAAGATTCCAACTGTGAATCTAACATATTATCAACATGTTATTGGAAACTACTTATTTTTCACAATATTCCAGTCTTTTATTTGAATGAGTCTTGGTATAGGTCTATAACTATTGGTTAAGTTGTTTATGTCTTTGGTATATTGGCCAAGCATATATATATATATATATATATATATGTATGTATGTATGTATATACTACAGAAGATATTGGTTAAGCACATAGATGTACGAGTTGTTTTTTCCCATTATCACATTACTGCAGGCCGGCCCAGATTCAGCTTAAAGACCAAAGCAAAATTGGCCGACCTTGAGCTCTAAAACCAAAACTTTTAATTTGGGCCAGAAAGCTATCAATCCAGACCATTTGGTTAGAACTTTTTGGGCCAAAATCATGTTAGTAATTTGAAAACGTGATCATAAGGCATCTAATAAAATTTTGAAATCGTGCTTTTCAGCCTTATATGGGCTCGTTTGATATGTATGTTTAAAAACTAAAAATTGTTGTTTAAAAATATTTGTGGAAATACGTGTGGGTGAAAAAGTACATTGAAATGCGTGAAATGTTGTTTAAAAACTAAAAATTGTTGTTTGAAAACATAATCCAAACACCCCCATAAACATGAAAAATGTGTGTTTTCACATTGCATCTCTGAAGCAGCAATTGCAAATCACCCCTTTTTCAAAATGCTCAAAAGCGAAAAAACAAAACCAAACTCACCCTTAGGCTAAAGGGTTGGAGATGCGCGGCTTATATATTTCATTCACAGCTTTCAAGTCCAGATTTCTTCCCATTTTCATGTATAATCAAATGCCACTTTGCTTCCAGTATGTTTATCCCTATGCTACATACTAACTTATTCTGCCTAGCTCTATGCATGCAGTTGGGGCCATTGCTTTGGAAAAGACAGAATTAAACAGCTTTTATAATAACTAATACAGCAATGTAAATAGAGGTGAACGTTCTTTTTACACAGGTGATGCAGAAAGTAGAAAGTCTGGCTGTCGTCTCTGAAGTAGTAACCCACAAAAGGGACACAAAGGTTTTGAGGGTACTTCTAGAACAGAAGATTCGGTTGAAGATTTGAAATCCAAAGGATATTCGGACATTGAAAAAAGAGTCTTGGGTGCCAATCTGGAACCCCATCTATTACAACATATGCAAAACCATAATGGAGTGGTAGGGCAAACCTGCATAGAAACTGCACACCTTGGTAGTCTGTGGCTCTGACCAGTGCCACTATCACTCTCTGCACCTCGACAAAAGCCAACTTCTGGTGATTCAAATGGAACTGATGCTGAACAATAGCTACATTGCTCTGCCACTTCATGTTCACTGTATTCAAGTCTGTTGTTTGAGGAAAAGCACATGATAAGATGATAAGCATGATACGTAGAACAAGGACTTCAATCATTCACTTGAAGTCATTTGTTTATCAGAGCAACTAAACTAACAAAAATAACCTAATAAATCAGAGAACACCAAGAAATATGCAACATATAGACTAGGAGCAGGTGTACCTCTTCTCATGCCTTCCAACTTCTGAGGACAAGACTTTTAGTTGATCCTGTACACGTTCATGATTAAGAGCAACCCAATGCTCCAGTTGTGCCAATCCAACAGGATAACAATATCCAGGTTGAGAAGCAGTTATGGTTGAATGGGACTTAAGACTTAGAAAAGCAGAAAAACCAAATCCCACAAGCCTCTCACGGAGTTCTCTTTCACTGCAGCGAAGTAGCTCTGTCCACATAGTCACTTGTTCCCCTTCAGCACCATGTGATACTTCCAAGTTCTGCACTTCACTGTTTACTTGATCGGCCTTCAGCTCAGATAGCATTACACGTCTACAGATTATATTTAGGAGGTGCAGCTTGCGAGAATTGATCTTTGATAATCTTATAGAGACAAGTGGCAAAATCTTTTCAGCAGAAAGATCCACGTTGTATCCAATATATGAAGATAAGAGCCACTTAAGCAGTACATGTTCTACAAACTTTGATGTAGTCTGCTTGAAAGCCAATAATGCTGCTATGATGTCCCAGAGAACCAAAGGCTTATCCAAATGTTCATATTGTTTCAATGACCAAAGAATATTGGACTCCCAATAAGCCAATTCCTTCTCAGGAAAAGCAGGGAATTCCACAACATCAACTAGGGGGGAAGCCTTTGATAAAAGATCCTGTTGTTGTCCTCCAATCCAGAAAAACTCAACAACTGCCTTCTGAGCCCTGTGAACATTTGTAAAATATGTCAATTTCCTAACGTGCAATTTTTTCCTTTCATTTTCTAAAGGAGCGTCAGTGAGCTTCTTCCTTTTACATTTTATTGCTACTTGAAGTAGGGAATAAGGATTTATTATGTTGAGTTGAGTTTCATTCCTTTGCTTCTTTTCTGATATATTTTGTATTCACCAATCTTCCAAAATCCTATTGTTAAAATTCAACAAATCTCAAACTTACACACACACACACACATCACATGTGCGTGATTGCACCCACAAAAACACAATAAATGTAGCTCAGAAAGAAAATTCAACACAAAAGGTCTTACTTTTTCTGGTACATTGAATCCAATAGTTCAAAATCCAAATTGCGTACCTGAAAGATTAGGAATATTTGTAAAACATATCAATTTCCTAACATGCAAAATTCTTTTTTTTTTTTCCCTCAAATAAAGGAATTTTTTTTTTTTATTAGTAATAAATTTTATGGAAGAAGAGGAACTAATTAACATACCCAGAAAGTATACGTGAGGGAAAAGATTAATTACAAATGTTTGTTCTTTAGAATATAGCGCGCAATACATATGTTTCTATCATCATATCTTCATCAATGTAGATATTAATATCAAGTATTAATAGATGAAAAACAAAAAGAGCTACAGATACAAGTGATGGTTATATAACTGCCAAACCAACAGGGCGAGTATTGTAACCTCCATCATGCCTTCCATCATCTTCCCATATTAAAGATGGTCGATGTCAACTCTTTAAACCATGCAACTAACACGATTAACAAATAGTTCCTCCTAGAAGAGTAAACAACAAGAAAGGAGTCCGTGATCTCTCTTAATAAGAAGACAACATTCTGATTTGTGAGATTTATAGTCAATCTCAAAAATGATTAAAAACTTAAAATGGCTACAATTTCAAGTTACCATACAAATTTACTCATTCCAATGCTAAGTGCATGTCAAAGGCATCATGCTATTTATTAATATCAAAATTAGAAAGATAGTGATGATTATGACATAAAGAAAGGAATGACAACTATTTTCATAGCATTATTAAGGGCAGGCAGGCTAGAAATTCTATTAACTGTCTTCTTAATGCAGATGATATAAGAGTGGAGGCTCCTGATGACATCAAAAACTTGGTGGTTGGGTGAAATCAAGCATTCTTATGTTCTCCTACTTCTGTAAATGAAGGTGAAATGATAGAGGTTGTTGCTGGTTTGTTAATGATCAAATTCCTGGTACTGCAAAGAGCAGATTGGTTAGAGATGTAACAGAACAAGAAATCCAGCAAACAATTTTCAGCATGGGGAGTGATAGAAGTCCTGGTCCAGATGGTTTCACTGCTAATTTTTTCAAGGTTTCCTGGCCTATAGTGAGCATTTCAGCAATTACTTCCTTCTTCACATCTGAAAGGAATATCTCTGAAAATATTCTTCTAGCTCATGAGCCAGTGAAACACTATAATAGGAAAAATGGCACAGCCAGATGTGCCATCAAGGCTGATTTGAGGAAAGCCTATGATTTTCTAGATTGGAACTTTATTCTTATGTGTCTGCTATCAGCTGGTTTCCCTCCCAAATTTGTGCATTGGATCAGGGTTTGTATTATTTCTCCCAGATTTTCTATTAGCCTAAATGGTTCTTTGGTGGGATATCATATTTCCAAGGAGGAGAAGGTTTTGAGACAGGGAGATCCCTTGTCCCCTTATCTCTCTGTGATTGCTATGGAGGCTTTATCAAGGTTGGTCTACAACAATTTCTGATCAACAACAATTGAGGCTCCCAACGTAATGGAGGCACCCTTGTTGATCAACAATTACACAACAATTTCTGGCCCATATCACATCACACGTCAAGATCAACCTTTTAAAATCAGATCATGTCAAGAGGCAAACAAGAACAATTAGGAGATAAAGAATATATCATGTTAAAAACTCCATGTGATACAAGTCATTATACTCAAAGCATTTACCCAACATTTTAAGAATACACACAGATAACTTAGTGCAACAATGACTATTTTCCCAGAACATGCAACAGGTGGAACTGGGGTTTATAAGAGGCAATTAATGAGAAACATATGGGGGAAAGAGGTCATACCATAACAAGCACAAGATTTCCGGGGGACACCGCCAAACCCATGCATGAAATAAATATATCTGGAACCTGTAAAGAGTTTTTCACATTTTATAAGAACTAAAAGAAAACGTTTAGAAGAAAAGGAGACCAAAAAAGGTAACAACATACATCAGTTGAGCTCCTAAGACGGGGAGTATTTGAAGGGAAGGGAACTTCATGGAGAGAACTACCACGTAAAATCCAGCAGCGCACAAAATTATCCTACCATTATTTAAAAAAAAACGGTGTCAAATTATTCGATGAAAGACTAGAAACCAATCTGCAGCAGTAAAAAACTAAAAAGTGCATATAAATGAAGTTTGCAATTACATTGCCAAAAAGAACAGGAAGAGAAATAGCAGTATGCATTGTTATATTCACGGTCCATATATGATTGAAAATACTTTGAAATCAAATTGAGCTTACATATCCATTAAGTTACATGCTAAATTTAGTCTGATCATGTAAAGCCTCCTAACATCTACATTGGTAGATGACATATCATCTCATGTTTTGAAGTTTTTTTTTGAAGTGGAAAAATAATCTTGGTAAATTATTGATTTTCATTTCTGCTAACAGCAAAGATTAACCCCCTGAACATCCTGAAGATGATATGAGGTACTAACGACCTGTACAAGTAGAAAAAAGCAAGCATAATTTATCTTCCTTTACAAGTTCACATAAATACTCTGTCTATTTTTTTTCTGTTTAGCCTATTAGGAAATCTTTCTCAAACGTGAGAACACATTTCAATGTAATCTGATTGATTATCCCATTTGGAATATTTGAAGACAATAAAGTAACTTTTCAGTTTTACTTGGTACAGATCAAACTACTACAATCTGACTTCCCCAAACAACTAATATCTTGCTGCAAACCTTGTAATCAAGGATTATAGACTAATAATCTGCTAGAGATATTAATTACTTCACCAATCTATATAGGTTGAGCACAGCATGATAAGGATTAATAACAGGCAGAAGATTGCAGATAAGACTACTAGGTAGAATGAGATGGGTAACTTCTACCAAAAACTGATTCCATACTACAACATAGGAAAAGTCAGGCATGTGGAATATCAAATAAACTAGTTAGTTCACTAACAGTAATATATTATAATGCACCTAACTTTATGAAATAAAATACCTGGCTGCAGCTGTACAAAGAACATCCATCAAATGCCCAAGCTAAGTCCGTGACCTGCGGAAATTTATAAACAAATAAAATTAAGTAATTAACATTGTAATGTATCTAAAGATTAATCAAGAAGAAGGCACTTACAGCATGGTAATGAGCATCAAATGAGCCAATTTTATCGAATTTTCTGCCAGATATGTCACAATTCCAAAGTTCAAAAGATCCAGATCCTTTGCCAACTGCCAAGAGCATTTTATGTAGGGACTTAGCAGGCATACTAAGTGAAAGAACCGAAACTGGGATACTATCAGCAGTTATAACCTATTTAGAAGTTTAAAAAAATCAGCATATTTTATTCAGTAATATAAAATATATGCAGAAAAAAGGAACTTCCAAAAATAAGAGCTACCTCTTTCAATAGGAAAAAGGGAGTGCAATCAACTTCTGATGTGTTCAACAATTCCTCAGTATTGCCCAGCCAGATCCTCATACTGAAAGAGCAGTGATGGAAAAATTGGAAATTAATTTCCATTTTTACTATTACTTCTTCATAGAAATAATTTGAAGTTCATATTAAAATTTCAAATAGTGTAAAGAAATGAAAAAAACTATTAAACACAAGAATGCATTTTTGAACATCCAGGTCATAACATTTATGAATAGCTTTATTTCATATGAGAATGTCATCATAACATTCTTTAGCAAACCCAGCAATTGCAATAAAGAATCAAAAAATCCTTGATTTAACCAAGTCAAGGCAAAAATATACTTTGGCAAATGTAAGATGGAAGTTAACATAGTTATAAACTTATACATTACCTTTTTTTTTTTTTTTTGAGAAGTAACATAGTTATAAAAATACTTATACAATGTACTTTTTTTATAGCCCCAATTGTAGCAAATTTTTGGTACTTGGTTCATAAAATTGCCATCAAGAAAACAGTGCACGGTCAACAATCCAATGCACCCACCTCCACACCTCTAATATCCTGCTTTTGGAGAGAATGTTGATGGACTTCACATGGCTTTAGCCCATAAAACCCACCTACTCAATGCATTATGCATCCCAACAGTCATAAGCAGAGAAGTGGAGGCACACCCACATGTCTAAAACCTCTGGAGTGCACATAAAACTATTCAATTGATTAATGTAAAAAGAATTGGTTACAAATTGATAAGATTCAGAATTTCATGGCAATGAAAAAAATTTATGATAAATGTTCCATGTTTCCATGGCGCAGAATGTCCATCATTTAAATTGAACAGCTACAGCTAACATTGTAGAGGTAACACCAAGGGGTAGCACAATCTGTTGGGGACCACAACTAATGAAGCAAAAGTTACTAGTTCAAATCTCCCCTTTCCCTTCTGATGCCAGGCAAAACCAAAATGAGAAAATAAATGATAGATAACCTAGGTGTCAACAACTACTCTTGCTTGGAATCAGCACCAATCAAGAGAGAACCTCTAGGAGTCAACATCTAAGATTGCCTCAACACTAGATCAATGGGAGAATTCCAAGAGACATTTTATTCATCGTCAAAATAATCTGTCTCCATAGGAGTACAATATTGTGCTTTTGTAGATTACTAGGACTAAACCCCTATTCTAACTAAATCAGGAAACCTAATTCTAAATAACTTGGGAAATCCCAATTATTGAATTACAAAATTAACCTTGACCCTTGGAAATAAAATACTAATAATATAAACTACTAACACCTAAAATAAAATACAATTGATTTTTCAAAAATAAATAAACTAAATTAAAATAAATTTTTTTTGGCCCTACCGGCATCATTTCCCTTCGGGCCAAAACTCTTTTTTTTTTTTTTTTTTAAAATCCTAGCATTGTACATGTAACAAGACAAATTTAGAGAATCATATCAAGTAATCAGATAATCAGAGAGACAACTTTTCTCACAAGTCTACACAGAATCTAAATCAAACAGATAACACCAACAAATCTAAAGCACCACCTATATCTCATAAGGCTCAAAATACAAAATCATGAGGGAGGGAGAGAGGAGCAGAAATTTTGCTTAGAACCATTCAAATCACTTCACTTAACTTGAAGAGATGAATCAGATAAAGAATCATCTCTGGTGCAAATTCACCCAAAAAAAAAAAAAAAACAGAAAAACTAAATCAAATATAAAAAATGCATGGCACTAACAAACTAGTGAAACTGAAAAATGATACTTGCATACCTAACTCACCTCCCATCAGAACTCCCAGTAGCCAATAAAACCTGAGGGTTTGAAGAATCAGAAGTTAGAAAAGCCCAACTGATTGATGTAATCCATGAATTGTGTGCCTCAAGGAGCCCAACAATGTTTGCAGTTGGGACCCTGCTATGCTCAATAGAGTAACATTCTGGTACATATATTCTCCATAATGAAATTTTACCAGACTTCCCACCAACTGCAAGTAGAGAAACAGATGAGCCAACTTGAGGAATTGAACAGAGTTTAGATGACAACTGCAGCAATGGTGACCATGCAACTGCAAGTGACCATAGCATTGCATTGCGAGAAGCATACTGTGCCGCAGTTATTTGTGGGTGCGTGCAATTTTCTTGCATCTTATTGAGAGACTTTGCTTTACATTTAGACAGAGGACCAATATGATGTAACTTTCCTTCTTCCAGCTTGTCAGAACTAAGCTTATACACCTGGAAATTGAGTAATAATGAATAAAAATAACGCTTCAAAATGAACTTAATATTTGTGTAAATTAGGACAAACCAATGTTTCAAGCTAGGAAAGGCAAAATACTGGAATAACAATAAATACCAGAAAAAACAAGGGGGGGGGGGGGGGGATAAGAAAAGCCATACCGCTTTTAATCCTTGTCCCTCCCTCTCAATATAAGGGCCAGAGCTAGAATTGGAATTCTCACTGTTTCCTTGACATGGTAATTGTTCCCTAGTAGTTTGAGAGCCCTTATTGCTGCACCAAATTCATTAAAACAAAGACAAACTTGAGTAAACTGTTTACAAGGAGAAACAGCTGAAAACGAAACACATTTAAACATGTATGTTTCAAATATTAAGACAGACATATATGTGACTTTGCTACCTGCTCAAAAGAGTCCAAGCAAAGAAAAAAAAAGTTCTTCATTTACTAGAAAAACATCCAATTGGATTTTCTCTTTATTATAATTTTTTTAAAAAAAATATTTAAAAAGCTATTTATATTGTAAAGAATACATACATTTTTCTTCGCTTACACTCTTTTTTGGAAATAAAACTAGCCGGATCTTCTGCATGTATGTCTTCTGTTGCCTGCTTTTAGTCACAGATAAGTGATTGAACTATAAATATAACTCAGGAAACATATCAACTAACATCATTTTGCAAAAGTTAGAAGGAAAATGGAATCCCTTGAATTGATACATGAAAGTACTTACGTCAGAATGATTTGGGCAAGAAACATCTAACTCCCCGAAGCTGATACTTGTGAGATATTCATAAAGCCTGTCTGATATATCCATAATCTGAGGAAACTCAGCAGGAAAGAAAATTATTTATGCAAGTAATTTCACATATATAACAGGAAAACAACTGTAAAAATATTTTTTGTACTGTTATTCAATAATGAAGGGAAAAAATGGAGAGAAAACAACTTAGTTTCAAAGTTAAATTTCTATATGGTGACCAGAAAAGCATGAGAAACACTCATATATATATAAATATGTAGGTTCATATGTTAATGAATTGCTTTACACAAGAGTCAATGAGCACAAGCAACAGATAAATATACAGAGAGAGGGAGTGGAAGGGGGGGGGGGGGGGGAATATAGTAAGAAAATCAAATTGTTATTAAGTGTCATGGAATAATAGTGTAATAATAGAGTATGTTGCATATGATATATGTATCATATTCATATAATACTACACGTGATGAATGAGTGCACTGCAATTAGCCATCAGATAGTGACTTAAAATAACCAGAAAACTTCAATATAAAAGGAAGCATTCAAAAACATAGTGAAAACACCTTGTTTCTCTTGAAACTTATATAGGATTGCTTTCTTTTCACACATTCATTTGGAATGGGATAATTTCCCTAGAATCTGGAGCCAAGAGTAAAAATTATTGTTCCATTTTAGTGGTTTAAGATAATGACAACATTTGAGATTGTAATGGGGAAAATCTACATTTGAATTTGAAACATTTCAATTCTCTATGGTTCATGAAGCCAAGAATCTTCCAGTCTCAGATCATATGCACATTTACTATCATTTCCAATGTCAACATCAAGAAGTGATTCACTAATTCATACCTCTATCCATTCAGCACCAAAGTCACAAAATGGTGGACGATAAAGCTTCACACGTCCTTCTGTTGTACAAACAGCCAGCAAGCATCTGTACCGAGTTAACTTGAAAACGCAATCAGTTTTTACAAGATGTTGTCATCCAATAATATACATATATAAGTTAAACAGTGTACAAGAGAAGTACACACAAGGGAAATGCCATCAAACAGTTAGCAGAAACTGAAGTTCTTACCCTGAGTTAGGAGCCATTCCAAGTGGGGACCATGATACTGAACGAACACAAGGTTGACGATCCCGAGATAAACAGTTGGGCAACAAGCACCCAGAGAATAAATCTGCAAATATTTCAATATATAAAATGTAAATGAAGCGTTAACAATGAAAATACTGAATCTGTTTGACATAATATACCAATACCAATACACATTGAGAAAGTTTGTGAGTTGTATAGGCCTATCAAGACTTCTATAAGGCGTTATCCACATGTTAAACCTTAACAATTACAAAATTCACCGGGTAATCAAGAATGTTTTAAAAAAATCCCAGAAATGGTCTAGATTCCCCCAATGGGTGATCAAGAAGAAATACATTGAAAAATGCTTGTTTGTAACTACTGGTACACCAACAAGTCACAAAATTGTAATAAGAATTCACAATTCAAATGATACATACCTTTTCTATCAATAACTCCAATTGGAAAAGGTTCACTATTGGGGACTGTGATAAGGCCTCGCGGTCCAAAAGGTAATGCTGGATTCTGAGCACAAACAGATATATATAATCAAACAGAGAGAATTCAATGTATATTTTCAATAAAAGTAGTTCCTTGAAACAATTTTCCAGTACAATCTTAATTACAAACCCATTAATCAGCTTTAAGTGAATATATGTATATCCACACAAATATCAATTAGTATATGATTTATACACAATTCTGAAGAATGCTAATTTTCTCATAATGAGTAAAAAAAAAAAGTTTAATTTTTTAGATTTATGAAGCAGAACCAGCAAAATATACATGCAACA